>OZ014531.1:43376870-45776870 GCA_963966105.1 Volucella zonaria
TTATAGCCATTTTAAGATTTTGAATTTTCTTTTTTCTGGTGCATATATGACCCCCGGAGACGCCTAGTTTAAGAGTTATAGCCATTTTAAGATTTTGAATTTTTTTTTTCTGGTGCATAATATGACCCCCGCAGACGCCTAGTTTAGGAGTTATAGCCATTTTAAGATTTTGAATTTTTTTTTTCTGGTGCATAATATGACCCCCGCAGACGCCTAGTTTAGGAGTTATAGCCATTTAAAGATTTTGAATTTTTTTTTTCTGGTGCATAATATGACCCCCGCAGACGCCTAGTTTAGGAGTCATAGCCATTTTAAGATTTTGAATTTTCTTTTTTCTGGTGCATATTATGACCCCCGCAGACGCCTAGTTTAGGAGTTATAGCCATTTTAAGATTTTGAATTTTTTTTTTCTGGTGCATAATATGACCCCCGCAGACGCCTAGTTTAGGAGTTATAGCCATTTTAAGATTTTGAATTTTCTTTTTTCTGGTGCATAATATGACCCCCGCAGACGCCTAGTTTAGGAGTTATAGCCATTTTAAGATTTTGAATTTTCTTTTTTCTGGTGCATAATATGACCCCCGCAGACGCCTAGTTTAGGAGTTATAGCCATTTTAAGATTTTGATTTTTTTTTTTTCTGGTGCATAATATGACCCCCGCAGACGTCTAGTTTAGGAGTTATAGCCATTTTAAGATTTTGAATTTTTTTTTCTGGTGCATAATATGACCCCCGCAGACGCCTAGTTTAGGAGTTATAGCCATTTTAAGATTTTGAATTTTTTTTTTTCTGGTGCATATTATGACCCCCGGAGACGCCTAGTTTAGGAGTTATAGCCATTTTAAGATTTTGAATTTTCTTTTTTCTGGTGCATAATATGACCCCCGCAGACGCCTAGTTTAGGAATTATAGCCATTTTAAGATTTTGAATTTTCGTTTTTCTGGTGCATAATATGACCCCCGCAGACGCCTAGTTTAGGAGTTAAAGCCATTTTAAGATTTTGAATTTTTTTTTTCTGGTGTATAATATGACCCCCGCAGGCGCCTAGTTTAGGAGTTATAGCCATTTTAAGATTTTGAATTTTCTTTTTTCTGGTGCATAATATGACCCCCGCAGACGCCTAGTTTAGGAGTTATAGCCATTTTAAGATTTTGAATTTTCGTTTTTCTGGTGCATAATATGACCCCCGCAGACGCCTAGTTTAGGAGTTATAGCCATTTTAAGATTTTGAATTTTCTTTTTTCTATTGCATAATATGACCCCCGCAGACGCCTAGTTTAGGAGTTATAGCCATTTTAAGATTTTGAATTTTCTTTTTTCTGGTGCATAATATGACCCCCGCAGACGCCTAGTTTAGGAGTTATAGCCATTTTAAGATTTTGAATTTTCTTTTTTCTGGTGCTTTTTATGACCCCCGCAGACGCCTAGTTTAGGAGTCATAGCCATTTAAAGATTTTGAATTTTTTTTTTCTGGTGTATAATATGACCCCCGGAGACGCCTAGTTTAGGAGTTATAGCCATTTTAAGATTTTGAATTTTTTTTTTCTGGTGTATAATATGACCCCCGCAGACGCCTAGTTTAGAAGTTATAGCCATTTTAAGATTTTGAATTTTCTTTTTTCTGGTGCTTATTATGACCCCCGGAGACGCCTAGTTTAGGAGTCATAGCCATTTAAAGATTTTGAATTTTTTTTTTCTGGTGTATAATATGACCCCCGGAGACGCCTAGTTTAGGAGTTATAGCCATTTTAAGATTTTGAATTTTCTTTTTTCTGGTGCATAATATGACCCCCGGAGACGCCTAGTTTAGGAGTTATAGCCATTTTAAGATTTTGAATTTTCTTTTTTCTGGTGCATAATATGACCCCCGCAGACGCCTAGTTTAGGAGTTATAGCCATTTTAAGATTTTGAATTTTCTTTTTTCTGGTGCTTATTATGACCCCCGGAGACGCCTAGTTTAGGAGTTATAGCCATTTTAAGATTTTGAATTTTCTTTTTTCTTGTGCATATTATGACCCCCGGAGACGCCTAGTTTAAGAGTTATAGCCATTTTAAAATTTTGAATTTTTTTTTTCTGGTGCATAATATGACCCCCGCAGACGCCTAGTTTAGGAGTTATAGCCATTTTAAGATTTTGAATTTTCTTTTTTCTGGTGCATAATATGACCCCCGCAGACGCCTAGTTTAGGAGTTATAGCCATTTTAAGATTTTGAATTTTTTTTTTTCTGGTGCATAATATGACCCCCGCAGACGCCTAGTTTAGGAGTTATAGCCATTTAAAGATTTTGAATTTTTTTTTCTGGTGCATAATATGACCCCCGCAGACGCCTAGTTTAGGAGTTATAGCCATTTTAAGATTTTGAATTTTCTTTTTTCTGGTGCATAATATGACCCCCGCAGACGCCTAGTTTAGGAGTTATAGCCATTTTAAGATTTTGAATTTTCTTTTTTCTGGTGCATAATATGACCCCCGCAGACGCCTAGTTTAGGAGTTATAGCCATTTTAAGATTTTGAATTTTCTTTTTTCTGGTGCATAATATGACCCCCGCAGACGCCTAGTTTAGGAGTTATAGCCATTTTAAGATTTTGAATTTTCTTTTTTCTGGTGCATAATATGACCCCCGCAGACGCCTAGTTTAGGAGTTATAGCCATTTTAAGATTTTGAATTTTTTTTTCTGGTGCATATTATGACCCCCGCAGACGCCTAGTTAAGGAGTTATAGCCATTTTAAGATTTTGAATTTTTTTTTCTGGTGCATAATATGACCCCCGCAGACGCCTAGTTAAGGAGTTATAGCCATTTTAAGATTTTGAATTTTTTTTTTCTGGTGCATAATATGACCCCCGCAGACGCCTAGTTTAGGAGTTATAGCCATTTTAAGATTTAGAATTTTTTTTTCTGGTGCATATTATGACCCCCGCAGACGCCTAGTTTAGGAGTTATAGCCATTTTAAGATTTTGAATTTTTTTTTTCTGGTGCATAATATGACCCCCGCAGACGCCTAGTTTAGGAGTTATAGAAATTTTAAGATTTTGAATTTTTTTTTCTGGTGCATATTATGACCCCCGGAGACGCGTAGTTTAGGAGTTATAGCCATTTTAAAATTTTGAATTTTTTTTTTCTGGTGTATAATATGACCCCGCAGACGCCTAGTTTAGGAGTTATAGCCATTTTAAGATTTTGAATTTTCTTTTTTCAGGTGCTTATTATGACCCCCGGAGACGCCTAGTTTAGGAGTTATAGCCATTTAAAGATTTTGAATTTTTTTTTTCTGGTGTATAATATGACCCCCGGAGACGCCTAGTTTAGGAGTTATAGCCATTTTAAGATTTTGAATTTTCTTTTTTCTGGTGCATAATATGACCCCCGCAGACGCCTAGTTTAGGAGTTATAGCCATTTTAAGATTTTGAATTTTCTTTTTTCTGGTGCTTATTATGACCCCCGGAGACGCCTAGTTTAGGAGTTATAGCCATTTAAAGATTTTGAATTTTTTTTTTCTGGTGTATAATATGACCCCCGGAGACGCCTAGTTTAGGAGTTATAGCCATTTTAAGATTTTGAATTTTCTTTTTTCTGGTGCATAATATGACCCCCGCAGACGCCTAGTTTAGGAGTTATAGCCATTTTAAGATTTTGAATTTTTTTTTTTCTGGTGCATAATATGACCCCCGCAGACGCCTAGTTTAGGAGTTATAGCCGTTTTAAGATTTTGAATTTTTTTTTTCTGGTGTATAATATGACCCCCGCAGACGCCTAGTTTAGGAGTTATAGCCATTTTAAGATTTTGAATTTTCTTTTTTCTGGTGCATAATATGACCCCCGCAGACGCCTAGTTTAGGAGTTATAGCCATTTTAAGATTTTGAATTTTCTTTTTTCTGGTGCTTATTATGACCCCCGGAGGCGCCTAGTTTAGGAGTTATAGCCATTTTAAGATTTTGAATTTTCTTTTTTCTGGTGCATATTATGACCCCCGGAGACGCCTAGTCTAAGAGTTATAGCCATTTTAAGATTTTGAATTTTTTTTTTCTGGTGCATAATATGACCCCCGCAGACGCCTAGTTTAGGAGTTATAGCCATTTTAAGATTTTGAATTTTTTTTTTTCTGGTGCATAATATGACCCCCGCAGACGCTTAGTTTAGGAGTTATAGCCATTTAAAGATTTTGAATTTTTTTTTTCTGGTGCATAATATGACCCCCGCAGACGCCTAGTTTAGGAGTTATAGCCATTTTAAGATTTTGAATTTTCTTTTTTCTGGTGCATAATATGACCCCCGCAGACGCCTAGTTTAGGAGTTATAGCCATTTTAAGATTTTGAATTTTTTTTTCTGGTGCATATTATGACCCCCGCAGACGCCTAGTTAAGGAGTTATAGCCATTTTAAGATTTTGAATTTTTTTTTCTGGTGCATAATATGACCCCCGCAGACGCCTAGTTAAGGAGTTATAGCCATTTTAAGATTTTGAATTTTCTTTTTTCTGGTGCATATTATGACCCCCGCAGACGCCTAGTTTAGGAGTTATAGCCATTTTAAGATTTTGAATTTTTTTTTTCTGGTGCATAATATGACCCCCGCAGACGCCTAGTTTAGGAGTTATAGCCATTTTAAGATTTTGAATTTTTTTTTCTGGTGCATATTATGACCCCCGCAGACGCCTAGTTTAGGAGTTATAGCCATTTTAAGATTTTGAATTTTTTTTTTCTGGTGCATAATATGACCCCCGCAGACGCCTAGTTTAGGAGTTATAGAAATTTTAAGATTTTGAATTTTTTTTTCTGGTGCATAATATGACCCCCGCAGACGCCTAGTTTAGGAGTTATAGCCATTTTAAGATTTTGAATTTTCTTTTTTCAGGTGCTAATTATGACCCCCGGAGACGCCTAGTTTAGGAGTTATAGCCATTTAAAGATTTTGAATTTTTTTTTTCTGGTGTATAATATGACCCCCGGAGACGCCTAGTTTAGGAGTTATAGCCATTTTAAGATTTTGAATTTTCTTTTTTCTGGTGCATAATATGACCCCCGCAGACGCCTAGTTTAGGAGTTATAGCC
This sequence comes from Volucella zonaria, assembly GCA_963966105.1. Lineage (NCBI taxonomy): Eukaryota > Metazoa > Arthropoda > Insecta > Diptera > Syrphidae > Volucella > Volucella zonaria. The sequence continues at coordinate 43,381,929 of OZ014531.1, forward strand.
ATTTTAAGATGTTGAATTTTCTTTTTTCTGGTGCTTATTATGACCCCCGGAGACGCCTAGTTTAGGAGTTATAGCCATTTAAAGATTTTGAATTTTTTTTTTCTGGTGTATAATATGACCCCCGGAGACGCCTAGTTTAGGAGTTATAGCCATTTTAAGATTTTGAATTTTCTTTTTTCTGGTGCATAATATGACCCCCGCAGACGCCTAGTTTAGGAGTTATAGCCATTTTAAGATTTTGAATTTTCTTTTTTCTGGTGCATAATATGACCCCCGCAGACGCCTAGTTTAGGAGTTATAGCCATTTTAAGATTTTGAATTTTCTTTTTTCTGGTGCTTATTATGACCCCCGGAGGCGCCTAGTTTAGGAGTTATAGCCATTTTAAGATTTTGAATTTTCTTTTTTCTGGTGCATATTATGACCCCCGGAGACGCCTAGTTTAAGAGTTATAGCCATTTTAAGATTTTGAATTTTTTTTTTCTGGTGCATAATATGACCCCCGCAGACGCCTAGTTTAGGAGTTATAGCCATTTTAAGATTTTGAATTTTTTTTTTTCTGGTGCATAATATGACCCCCGCAGACGCCTAGTTTAGGAGTTATAGCCATTTAAAGATTTTGAATTTTTTTTTTCTGGTGCATAATATGACCCCCGCAGACGCCTAGTTTAGGAGTCATAGCCATTTTAAGATTTTGAATTTTCTTTTTTCTGGTGCATATTATGACCCCCGCAGACGCCTAGTTTAGGAGTTATAGCCATTTTAAGATTTTGAATTTTTTTTTCTGGTGCATAATATGACCCCCGCAGACGCCTAGTTAAGGAGTTATAGCCATTTTAAGATTTTGATTTTTTTTTTTTCTGGTGCATAATATGACCCCCGCAGACGCCTAGTTTAGGAGTTATAGCCATTTTAAGATTTTGAATTTTTTTTTCTGGTGCATATTATGACCCCCGCAGACGCCTAGTTTAGGAGTTATAGCCATTTTAAGATTTTGAATTTTTTTTTCTGGTGCATAATATGACCCCCGCAGACGCCTAGTTAAGGAGTTATAGCCATTTTAAGATTTTGATTTTTTTTTTTCTGGTGCATAATATGACCCCCGCAGACGCCTAGTTTAGGAGTTATAGCCATTTTAAGATTTTGAATTTTTTTTTTCTGGTGCATAATATGAACCCCGCAGACGCCTAGTTTAGGAGTTATAGCCATTTTAAGATTTTGAATTTTCTTTTTTCTGGTGCATAATATGACCCCCGCAGACGCCTAGTTTAGGAGTTATAGCCATTTTAAGATTTTGAATTTTCTTTTTTCTGGTGCATAATATGACGCCCGCAGACGCCTAGTTTAGGAGTTATAGCCATTTTAAGATTTTGAATTTTTTTTTCTGGTGCATATTATGACCCCCGCAGACGCCTAGTTTAGGAGTTATAGCCATTTTAAGATTTTGAATTTTCTTTTTTCTGGTGCATAATATGACCCCCGCAGACGCCTAGTTTAGGAGTTATAGCCATTTTAAGATTTTGAATTTTCTTTTTTCTGGTGCATAATATGACCCCCGCAGACGCCTAGTTTAGGAGTTATAGCCATTTTAAGATTTTGAATTTTCTTTTTTCTGGTGCTTATTATGACCCCCGGAGGCGCCTAGTTTAGGAGTTATAGCCATTTTAAGATTTTGAATTTTCTTTTTTCTGGTGCATATTATGACCCCCGGAGACGCCTAGTTTAAGAGTTATAGCCATTTTAAGATTTTGAATTTTTTTTTTCTGGTGCATAATATGACCCCCGCAGACGCCTAGTTTAGGAGTTATAGCCATTTAAAGATTTTGAATTTTTTTTTTCTGGTGCATAATATGACCCCCGCAGACGCCTAGTTTAGGAGTTATAGCCATTTTAAGATTTTGAATTTTCTTTTTTCTGGTGCATAATATGACCCCCGCAGACGCCTAGTTTAGGAGTTATAGCCATTTAAAGATTTTGAATTTTTTTTTTCTGGTGCATAATATGACCCCCGCAGACGCCTAGTTTAGGAGTTATAGCCATTTTAAGATTTTGAATTTTCTTTTTTCTGGTGCATAATATGACCCCCGCAGACGCCTAGTTTAGGAGTTATAGCCATTTTAAGATTTTGAATTTTCTTTTTTCTGGTGCATATTATGACCCCCGCAGACGCCTAGTTTAGGAGTTATAGCCATTTTAAGATTTTGAATTTTTTTTTTCTGGTGCATAATATGACCCCCGCAGACGCCTAGTTTAGGAGTTATAGCCATTTTAAGATTTTGAATTTTTTTTTCTGGTGCATATTATGACCCCCGCAGACGCCTAGTTTAGGAGTTATAGCCATTTTAAGATTTTGAATTTTTTTTTTCTGGTGCATAATATGACCCCCGCAGACGCCTAGTTTAGGAGTTATAGAAATTTTAAGATTTTGAATTTTTTTTTCTGGTGCATAATATGACCCCCGCAGACGCCTAGTTTAGGAGTTATAGCCATTTTAAGATTTTGAATTTTCTTTTTTCAGGTGCTAATTATGACCCCCGGAGACGCCTAGTTTAGGAGTTATAGCCATTTAAAGATTTTGAATTTTTTTTTTCTGGTGTATAATATGACCCCCGGAGACGCCTAGTTTAGGAGTTATAGCCATTTTAAGATTTTGAATTTTCTTTTTTCTGGTGCATAATATGACCCCCGCAGACGCCTAGTTTAGGAGTTATAGCCATTTTAAGATTTTGAATTTTCTTTTTTCTGGTGCTTATTATGACCCCCGGAGACGCCTAGTTTAGGAGTTATAGCCATTTAAAGATTTTGAATTTTTTTTTTCTGGTGTATAATATGACCCCCGGAGACGCCTAGTTTAGGAGTTATAGCCATTTTAAGATTTTGAATTTTCTTTTTTCTGGTGCATAATATGACCCCCGCAGACGCCTAGTTTAGGAGTTATAGCCATTTTAAGATTTTGAATTTTCTTTTTTCTGGTGCATAATATGACCCCCGCAGACGCCTAGTTTAGGAGTTATAGCCATTTTAAGATTTTGAATTTTCTTTTTTCTGGTGCTTATTATGACCCCCGGAGGCGCCTAGTTTAGGAGTTATAGCCATTTTAAGATTTTGAATTTTCTTTTTTCTGGTGCATATTATGACCCCCGGAGACGCCTAGTTTAAGAGTTATAGCCATTTTAAGATTTTGAATTTTTTTTTTCTGGTGCATAATATGACCCCCGCAGACGCCTAGTTTAGGAGTTATAGCCATTTTAAGATTTTGAATTTTTTTTTTTCTGGTGCATAATATGACCCCCGCAGACGCCTAGTTTAGGAGTTATAGCCATTTAAAGATTTTGAATTTTTTTTTTCTGGTGCATAATATGACCCCCGCAGACGCCTAGTTTAGGAGTCATAGCCATTTTAAGATTTTGAATTTTCTTTTTTCTGGTGCATATTATGACCCCCGCAGACGCCTAGTTTAGGAGTTATAGCCATTTTAAGATTTTGAATTTTTTTTTTCTGGTGCATAATATGACCCCCGCAGACGCCTAGTTTAGGAGTTATAGCCATTTTAAGATTTTGAATTTTTTTTTCTGGTGCATATTATGACCCCCGCAGACGCCTAGTTTAGGAGTTATAGCCATTTTAAGATTTTGAATTTTTTTTTCTGGTGCATAATATGACCCCCGCAGACGCCTAGTTAAGGAGTTATAGCCATTTTAAGATTTTGATTTTTTTTTTTTCTGGTGCATAATATGACCCCCGCAGACGCCTAGTTTAGGAGTTATAGCCATTTTAAGATTTTGAATTTTTTTTTTCTGGTGCATAATATGAACCCCGCAGACGCCTAGTTTAGGAGTTATAGCCATTTTAAGATTTTGAATTTTCTTTTTTCTGGTGCATAATATGACCCCCGCGGACGCCTAGTTTAGGAGTTATAGCCATTTTAAGATTTTGAATTTTCTTTTTTCTGGTGCATAATATGACGCCTAGTTTAGGAGTTATAGCCATTTTAAGATTTTGAATTTTTTTTTCTGGTGCATATTATGACCCCCGCAGACGCCTAGTTTAGGAGTTATAGCCATTTTAAGATTTTGAATTTTCTTTTTTCTGGTGCATAATATGACCCCCGCAGACGCCTAGTTTAGGAGTTATAGCCATTTTAAGATTTTGAATTTTCTTTTTTCTGGTGCATAATATGACCCCCGCAGACGCCTAGTTTAGGAGTTATAGCCATTTTAAGATTTTGAATTTTCTTTTTTCTGGTGCTTATTATGACCCCCGGAGGCGCCTAGTTTAGGAGTTATAGCCATTTTAAGATTTTGAATTTTCTTTTTTCTGGTGCATATTATGACCCCCGGAGACGCCTATTTTAAGAGTTATAGCCATTTTAAGATTTTGAATTTTTTTTTTCTGGTGCATAATATGACCCCCGCAGACGCCTAGTTTAGGAGTTATAGCCATTTTAAGATTTTGAATTTTTTTTTTTCTGGTGCATAATATGACCCCCGCAGACGCCTAATTTAGGAGTTATAGCCATTTAAAGATTTTGAATTTTTTTTTTCTGGTGCATAATATGACCCCCGCAGACGCCTAGTTTAGGAGTCATAGCCATTTTAAGATTTTGAATTTTCTTTTTTCTGGTGCATATTATGACCCCCGCAGACGCCTAGTTTAGGAGTTATAGCCATTTTAAGATTTTGAATTTTTTTTTCTGGTGCATAATATGACCCCCGCAGACGCCTAGTTAAGGAGTTATAGCCATTTTAAGATTTTGATTTTTTTTTTTCTGGTGCATAATATGACCCCCGCAGACGCCTAGTTTAGGAGTTATAGCCATTTTAAGATTTTGAATTTTTTTTTTCTGGTGCATAATATGAACCCCGCAGACGCCTAGTTTAGGAGTTATAGCCATTTTAAGATTTTGAATTTTCTTTTTTCTGGTGCATAATATGACCCCCGCAGACGCCTAGTTTAGGAGTTATAGCCATTTTAAGATTTTGAATTTTCTTTTTTCTGGTGCATAATATGACGCCCGCAGACGCCTAGTTTAGGAGTTATAGCCATTTTAAGATTTTGAATTTTTTTTTCTGGTGCATATTATGACCCCCGCAGACGCCTAGTTTAGGAGTTATAGCCATTTTAAGATTTTGAATTTTTTTTTTCTGGTGTATAATATGACCCCCGGAGACGCCTAGTTTAGGAGTTATAGCCATTTTAAGATTTTGAATTTTCTTTTTTCTGGTGCATTTTATGACCCCCGGAGACGCCTAGTTTAGGAGTTATAGCCATTTTAAGATTTTGAATTTTTTTTTCTGGTGCATATTATGACCCCCGCAGACGCCTAGTTTAGGAGTTATAGCCATTTTAAGATTTTGAATTTTTTTTTTCTGGTGTATAATATGACCCCCGGAGACGCCTAGTTTAGGAGTTATAGCCATTTTAAGATTTTGAATTTTCTTTTTTCTGGTGCATTTTATGACCCCCGGAGACGCCTAGTTTAGGAGTTTTAGCCATTTTAAGATTTTGAATTTTTTTTTTCTGGTTCATATTATGACCCCCGGAGACGCCTAGTTTAGGAGTTATAGCCATTTTAAGATTTTGAATTTTCTTTTTTCTGGTGCATATTATGACCCCCGGAGACGCCTAGTTTAGGAGTTATAGCCATTTTAAGATTTTGAATTTTTTTTTTCTGGTGCACAATATGACCCCCGCAGACGCCTAGTTTAGGAGTTATAGCCATTTTAAGATTTTGAATTTTCTTTTTTCTGGTGCTTATTATGACCCCCGGAGACGCCTAGTTTAGGAGTTATAGCCATTTAAAGATTTTGAATTTTTTTTTTCTGGTGTATAATATGACCCCCGCAGACGCCTAGTTTAAGAGTTATAGCCATTTTAAGATTTTGAATTTTCTTTTTTCTGGTGCATATTATGACCCCCGCAGACGCCTAGTTTAGGAGTTATAGCCATTTTAAGATTTTGAATTTTCTTTTTTCTGGTGCATAATATGACCCCCGCAGACGCCTAGTTTAGGAGTTATAGCCATTTTAAGATTTTGAATTTTCTTTTTTCTGGTGCATATTATGACCCCCGGAGACGCCTAGTTTAAGAGTTATAGCCATTTTAAGATTTTGAATTTTTTTTTTCTGGTGCATAATATGACCCCCGCAGACGCCTAGTTTAGGAGTTATAGCCATTTTAAGATTTTGAATTTTTTTTTTTCTGGTGCATAATATGACCCCCGCAGACGCCTAGTTTAGGAGTTATAGCCATTTAAAGATTTTGAATTTTTTTTTTCTGGTGCATAATATGACCCCCGCAGACGCCTAGTTTAGGAGTCATAGCCATTTTAAGATTTTGAATTTTCTTTTTTCTGGTGCATATTATGACCCCCGCAGACGCCTAGTTTAGGAGTTATAGCCATTTTAAGATTTTGAATTTTTTTTTCTGGTGCATAATATGACCCCCGCAGACGCCTAGTTAAGGAGTTATAGCCATTTTAAGATTTTGATTTTTTTTTTTCTGGTGCATAATATGACCCCCGCAGACGCCTAGTTTAGGAGTTATAGCCATTTTAAGATTTTGAATTTTTTTTTTCTGGTGCATAATATGAACCCCGCAGACGCCTAGTTTAGGAGTTATAGCCATTTTAAGATTTTGAATTTTCTTTTTTCTGGTGCATAATATGACCCCCGCAGACGCCTAGTTTAGGAGTTATAGCCATTTTAAGATTTTGAATTTTCTTTTTTCTGGTGCATAATATGACGCCCGCAGACGCCTAGTTTAGGAGTTATAGCCATTTTAAGATTTTGAATTTTTTTTTCTGGTGCATATTATGACCCCCGCAGACGCCTAGTTTAGGAGTTATAGCCATTTTAAGATTTTGAATTTTTTTTTTCTGGTGTATAATATGACCCCCGGAGACGCCTAGTTTAGGAGTTATAGCCATTTTAAGATTTTGAATTTTCTTTTTTCTGGTGCATTTTATGACCCCCGGAGACGCCTAGTTTAGGAGTTTTAGCCATTTTAAGATTTTGAATTTTCTTTTTTCTGGTGCATATTATGACCCCCGGAGACCCCTAGTTTAGGAGTTATAGCCATTTAAAGATTTTGAATTTTTTTTTTCTGGTGTATAATATGACCCCCGCAGACGCCTAGTTTAAGAGTTATAGCCATTTTAAGATTTTGAATTTTCTTTTTTCTGGTGCATATTATGACCCCCGCAGACGCCTAGTTTAGGAGTTATAGCCATTTTAAGATTTTGAATTTTCTTTTTTCTGGTGCATAATATGACCCCCGCAGACGCCTAGTTTAGGAGTTATAGCCATTTTAAGATTTTGAATTTTTTTTTTCTGGTGCATAATAGGACCCCCGCAGACCCCTAGTTTAGGAGTTATAGCCATTTTAAGATTTTGAATTTTCTTTTTTCTGGTGCATAATATGACCCCCGCAGACGCCTAGTTTAGGAGTTATAGCCATTTTAAGATTTTGAATTTTCTTTTTTCTGGTGCATATTATGACCCCCGGAGACGCCTAGTTTAGGAGTTATAGCCATTTTAAGATTTTGAATTTTTTTTTTCTGGTGTATAATATGACCCCCGCAGACGCCTAGTTTAGGAGTTATAGCCATTTTAAGATTATGAATTTTCTTTTTTCTGGTGCATATTATGACCCCCGGAGACGCCTAGTTTAGGAGTTATAGCCATTTTAAGATTTTGAATTTTCTTTTTTCTGGTGCATATTATGACCCCCGGAGACGCCTAGTTTAGGAGTTATAGCCATTTTAAGATTTTGAATTTTTTTTTTCTGGTGCACAATATGACCCCCGCAGACGCCTAGTTTAGGAGTTATAGCCATTTTAAGATTTTGAATTTTCTTTTTTCTGGTGCTTATTATGACCCCCGGAGACGCCTAGTTTAGGAGTTATAGCCATTTAAAGATTTTGAATTTTTTTTTTCTGGTGTATAATATGACCCCCGCAGACGCCTAGTTTAAGAGTTATAGCCATTTTAAGATTTTGAATTTTCTTTTTTCTGGTGCATATTATGACCCCCGCAGACGCCTAGTTTAGGAGTTATAGCCATTTTAAGATTTTGAATTTTCTTTTTTCTGGTGCATAATATGACCCCCGCAGACGCCTAGTTTAGGAGTTATAGCCATTTTAAGATTTTGAATTTTTTTTTTCTGGTGCATAATATGACCCCCGCAGACGCCTAGTTTAGGAGTTATAGCCATTTTAAGATTTTGAATTTTCTTTTTTCTGGTGCATATTATGACCCCCGGAGACCCCTAGTTTAGGAGTTATAGCCATTTAAAGATTTTGAATTTTTTTTTTCTGGTGTATAATATGACCCCCGCAGACGCCTAGTTTAAGAGTTATAGCCATTTTAAGATTTTGAATTTTCTTTTTTCTGGTGCATATTATGACCCCCGCAGACGCCTAGTTTAGGAGTTATAGCCATTTTAAGATTTTGAATTTTCTTTTTTCTGGTGCATATTATGACCCCCGGAGACGCCTAGTTTAGGAGTTATAGCCATTTTAAGATTTTGAATTTTCTTTTTTCTGGTGCATAATATTACCCCCGCAGACGCCTAGTTTAGGAGTTATAGCCATTTTACGATTTTGAATTTTCTTTTTTCTGGTGCATATTATGACCCCCGGAGACGCCTAGTTTAGGAGTTATAACCATTTAAAGATTTTGAATTTTTTTTTTTCTGGTGCATAATATAACCCCCGCAGACGCCTAGTTTAGGAGTTATAGCCATTTTAAGATTTTGAATTTTTTTTTTCTGGTGCATAATATGACCCCCGCAGACGCCTAGTTTAGGAGTTATAGCCATTTAAAGATTTTGAATTTTCTTTTTTCTGGTGTATAATATGACCCCCGCAGACGCCTAGTTTAGGAGTTATAGCCATTTTAAGATTTTGAATTTTCTTTTTTCTGGTGCATATTATGACCCCCGGAGACGCCTAGTTTAGGAGTTATAGCCATTTTAAGATTTTGAATTTTTTTTTTCTGGTGCATAATATGACCCCCGCAGACGCCTAGTTTAGGAGTTATAGCCATTTTAAGATTTTGAATTTTCTTTTTTCTGGTGCATATTATGACCCCCGGAGACCCCTAGTTTAGGAGTTATAGCCATTTAAAGATTTTGAATTTTTTTTTTCTGGTGTATAATATGACCCCCGCAGACGCCTAGTTTAAGAGTTATAGCCATTTTAAGACTTTGAATTTTCTTTTTTCTGGTGCATATTATGACCCCCGCAGACGCCTAGTTTAGGAGTTATAGCCATTTTAAGATTTTGAATTTTCTTTTTTCTGGTGCATAATATGACCCCCGGAGACCCCTAGTTTAGGAGTTATAGCCATTTAAAGATTTTGAATTTTTTTTTTCTGGTGTATAATATGACCCCCGCAGACGCTTAGTTTAGGAGTTATAGCCATTTTAAGATTTTTTAATTTTTTTTTTTCTGGTGTATAATATGACCCCCGCAGACGCCTAGTTTAGGAGTTATAACCATTTTAAGATTTTGAATTTTCTTTTTTCTGGTGCATATTATGACCCCCGGAGACGCCTAGTTTAGGAGTTATAGCCATTTTAAGATTTTGAATTTTCTTTTTTCTGGTGCATAATATGACCCCCGCAGACGCCTAGTTTAGGAGTTATAGCCATTTTACGATTTTGAATTTTCTTTTTTCTGGTGTATAATATGACCCCCGCAGACGCCTAGTTTAGGAGTTATAGCCATTTTAAGATTTTGAATTTTCTTTTTTCTGGTGCATATTATGACCCCCGCAGACGCCTAGTTTAGGAGTTATAGCCATTTTAAGATTTTGAATTTTCTTTTTTCTGGTGCATATTATTACCCCCGGAGACGCCTAGTTTAGGAGTTATAGCCATTTTAAGATTTTGAATTTTTTTTTTCTGGTGCATAATATGACCCCCGCAGACGCCAAGTTTAGGAGTTATAGCCATTTGAAGATTTTGAATTTTCTTTTTTCTGGTGCATATTATGACCCCCGGAGACCCCTAGTTTAGGAGTTATAGCCATTTAAAGATTTTGAATTTTTTTTTTCTGGTGTATAATATGACCCCCGCAGACGCCTAGTTTAGGAGTTATAGCCATTTTAAGATTTTGAATTTTTTTTTTTCTATTGCATAATATGACCCCCGCAGACGCCTAGTTTAGGAGTTATAGCCATTTTAAGATTTTGAATTTTCTTTTTTCTGGTGCATAATATGACCCCCGGAGACGCCTAGTTTAGGAGTTATAGCCATTTTAAGATGTTGAATTTTTTTTTTCTGGTGCATAATATGACCCCCGCAGACGCCTAGTTTAGGAGTTATAGCCATTTTAAGATTTTGAATTTTTTTTTTCTGGTGCATAATATGACCCCCGCAGACGCCTAGTTTAGGAGTTATAGCCATTTTAAGATTTTGAATTTTCTTTTTTCTGGTGCATATTATGACCCCCGGAGACCCCTAGTTTAGGAGTTATAGCCATTTAAAGATTTTGAATTTTTTTTTTTCTGGTGTATAATATGACCCCCGCAGACGCCTAGTTTAAGAGTTATAGCCATTTTAAGATTTTGAATTTTCTTTTTTCTGGTGCATATTATGACCCCCGCAGACGCCTAGTTTAGGAGTTATAGCCATTTTAAGATTTTGAATTTTCTTTTTTCTGGTGCATAATATGACCCCCGCAGACGCCTAGTTTAGGAGTTATAGCCATTTTAAGATTTTGAATTTTTTTTTTCTGGTGCATAATATGACCCCCGCAGACGCCTAGTTTAGGAGTTATAGCCATTTTAAGATTTTGAATTTTCTTTTTTCTGGTGCATAATATGACCCCCGCAGACGCCTAGTTTAGGAGTTATAGCCATTTGAAGATTTTGAATTTTCTTTTTTCTGGTGCATATTATGACCCCCGGAGACGCCTAGTTTAGGAGTTATAGCCATTTAAAGATTTTGAATTTTCTTTTTTCTGGTGCATATTATGACCCCCGGAGACGCCTAGTTTAGGAGTTATAGCCATTTTAAGATTTTGAATTTTCTTTTTTCTGGTGCATATTATGACCCCCGGAGACGCCTAGTTTAGGAGTTATAGCCATTTTAAGATTTTGAATTTTCTTTTTTCTGGTGCATAATATGACCCCCGCAGACGCCTAGTTTAGGAGTTATAGCCATTTTAAGATTTTGAATTTTCTTTTTTCTGGTGCATATTATGACCCCCGGAGACGCCTAGTTTAGGAGTTATAGCCATTTAAAGATTTTGAATTTTTTTTTTTCTGGTGCATAATATGACCCCCGCAGAAGCCTAGTTTAGGAGTTATAGCCATTTTAAGATTTTGAATTTTTTTTTTCTGGTGCATAATATGACCCCCGCAGACGCCTAGTTTAGGAGTTATAGCCATTTTAAGATTTTGAATTTTTTTTTTTCTGGTGCATAATATGACCCCCGCAGACGCCTAGTTTAGGAGTTATAGCCATTTTAAGATTTTGAATTTTCTTTTTTCTGGTGCATATTATGACCCCCGGAGACCCCTAGTTTAGGAGTTATAGCCATTTAAAGATTTTGAATTTTTTTTTTCTGGTGTATAATATGACCCCCGCAGACGCCTAGTTTAAGAGTTATAGCCATTTTAAGATTTTGAATTTTCTTTTTTCTGGTGCATATTATGACCCCCGGAGACGCCTAGTTTAGGAGTTATAGCCATTTTAAGATTTTGAATTTTTTTTTTCTGGTGCATAATATGACCCCCGCAGACGCCTAGTTTAGGAGTTATAGCCATTTTAAGATTTTGAATTTTTTTTTTCTGGTGCATAATATGACCCCCGCAGACGCCTAGTTTAGGAGTTATAGCCATTTTAAGATTTTGAATTTTCTTTTTTCTGATGCATAATATGACCCCCGGAGACGCCTAGTTTAGGAGTTATAGCCATTTTAAGATTTTGAATTTTCTTTTTTCTGGTGCATATTATGACCCCCGGAGACGTCTAGTTTAGGAGTTATAGCCATTTTAAGATTTTGAATTTTCTTTTTTCTGGTGCATATTATGACCCCCGGAGACGCCTAGTTTAGGAGTTATAGCCATTTAAAGATTTTGAATTTTTTTTTTTCTGGTGCATAATATGACCCCCGCAGACGCCTTGTTTAGGAGTTATAGCCATTTTAAGATTTTGAATTTTTTTTTTCTGGTGCATAATATAACCCCCGCAGACGCCTAGTTTAGGAGTTATAGCCATTTTAAGATTTTGAATTTTTTTTTTTCTGGTGCATAATATGACCCCCGCAGACGCCTAGTTTAGGAGTTATAGCCATTTTAAGATTTTGAATTTTCTTTTTTCTGGTGTATAATATGACCCCCGGAGACGCCTAGTTTAGGAGTTATAGCCATTTTAAGATTTTGAATTTTTTTTTTTCTGGTGCATAATATGACCCCCGCAGACGCCTAGTTTAGGAGTTATAACCATTTTAAGATTTTGAATTTTTTTTTTCTGGTGCATAATATGACCCCCGCAGACGCCTAGTTTAGGAGTTATAGCCATTTTAAGATTTTGAATTTTCTTTTTTCTGATGCATATTATGACCCCCGGAGACGCCTAGTTTAGGAGTTATAGCCATTTTAAGATTTTGAATTTTTTTTTTCTGGTGCATAATATGACCCCCGCAGACGCCTAGTTTAGGAGTTATAGCCATTTTAAGATTTTGAATTTTCTTTTTTCTGGTGCATATTATGACCCCCGGAGACCCCTAGTTTAGGAGTTATAGCCATTTAAAGATTTTGAATTTTTTTTTTCTGGTGTATAATATGACCCCCGCAGACGCCTAGTTTAGGAGTTATAGCCATTTTAAGATTTTGAATTTTTTTTTTCTGGTGCATAATATGACCCCCGCAGACGCCTAGTTTAGGAGTTATAGCCATTTTAAGATTTTGAATTTTCTTTTTTCTGGTGCATAATATGACCCCCGGAGACGCCTAGTTTAGGAGTTATAGCCATTTTAAGATGTTGAATTTTTTTTTTTCTGGTGCATAACATGACCCCCGCAGACGCCTAGTTTAGGAGTTATAGCCATTTTAAGATTTTGAATTTTCTTTTTTCTGGTGCATATTATGACCCCCGGAGACGCCTAGTTTAGGAGTTATAGCGATTTTAAGATTTTGAATTTGTTTTTTCTGGTGCATAATATGACCCCCGCAGACGCCTAGTTTAGGAGTTATAGCCATTTAAAGATTTTGAATTTTCTTTTTTCTGGTGCATATTATGACCCCCGGAGACCCCTAGTTTAGGAGTTATAGCCATTTAAAGATTTTGAATTTTTTTTTTCTGGTGTATAATATGACCCCCGCAGACGCCTAGTTTAAGAGTTATAGCCATTTTAAGATTTTGAATTTTCTTTTTTCTGGTGCATATTATGACCCCCGCAGACGCCTAGTTTAGGAGTTATAGCCATTTTAAGATTTTGAATTTGCTTTTTTCTGGTGCATAATATGACCCCCGCAGACGCCTAGTTTAGGAGTTATAGCCATTTTAAGATTTTGAATTTTTTTTTTCTGGTGCATAATATGACCCCCGCAGACGCCTAGTTTAGGAGTTATAGCCATTTTAAGATTTTGAATTTTCTTTTTTCTGGTGCATAATATGACCCCCGCAGACGCCTAGTTTAGGAGTTATAGCCATTTTAAGATTTTGAATTTTCTTTTTTCTGGTGCATATTATGACCCCCGGAGACGCCTAGTTTAGGAGTTATAGCCATTTTAAGATTTTGAATTTTCTTTTTTCTGGTGCATATTATGACCCCCGGAGACGTCTAGTTTAGGAGTTATAGCCATTTTAAGATTTTGAATTTTCTTTTTTCTGGTGCATATTATGACCCCCGGAGACGCCTAGTTTAGGAGTTATAGCCATTTTAAGATTTTGAATTTTCTTTTTTCTGGTGCATAATATGACCGACGCAGACGCCTAGTTTAGGAGTTATAGCCATTTTAAGATTTTGAATTTTTTTTTTCTGGTGCATAATATGACCCCCGCAGACGCCTAGTTTAGGAGTTATAGCCATTTTAAGATTTTGAATTTTTTTTTTTCTGGTGCATAATATGACCCCCGGAGACGCCTAGTTTAGGAGTTATAGCCATTTTAAGATTTTGAATTTTCTTTCTTCTGGTGCATATTATGACCCCCGGAGACGCCTAGTTTAGGAGTTATAGCCATTTTAAGATTTTGAATTTTCTTTTTTCTGGTGCATATTATGACCCCCGGAGACGCCTAGTTTAGGAGTTATAGCCATTTTAAGATTTTGAATTTTCTTTTTTCTGGTGCATAATATGACCCCCGCAGACGCCTAGTTTAGGAGTTATAGCCATTTTAAGATTTTGAATTTTCTTTTTTCTGGTGTATAATATGACCCCCGCAGACGCCTAGTTTAGGAGTTATAGCCATTTTAAGATTTTGAATTTTCTTTTTTCTGGTGCATATTATGACCCCCGGAGACGCCTAGTTTAGGAGTTATAGCCATTTTAAGATTTTGAATTTTCTTTTTTCTGGTGCATAATATGACCCACGCAGACGCCTAGTTTAGGAGTTATAGCCATTTTAAGATTTTGAATTTTCTTTTTTCTGGTGCATATTATGACCCCTGCAGACGCCTAGTTTAGGAGTTATAGCCATTTTAAGATTTTGAATTTTTTTTTTCTGGTGCATAATATGACCCCCGCAGACGCCTTGTTTAGGAGTTATAGCCATTTTAAGATTTTGAATTTTTTTTTTCTGGTGCATAATATGACCCCCGCAGACGCCTCGTTTAGGAGTTATAGCCATTTTAAGATTTTGAATTTTCTTTTTTCTGGTGCATTTTATGACCCCCGGAGACGCCTAGTTTAGGAGTTTTAGCCATTTTAAGATTTTGAATTTTTTTTTTCTGGTGCATAATATGTCCCCCGCAGACGCCTAGTTTAGGAGTTATAGCCATTTTAAGATTTTGAATTTTCTTTTTTCTGGTGCATATTATGACCCCCGGAGACCCCTAGTTTAGGAGTTATAGCCATTTAAAGATTTTGAATTTTTTTTTTCTGGTGTATAATATGACCCCCGCAGACGCCTAGTTTAAGAGTTATAGCCATTTTAAGATTTTGAATTTTCTTTTTTCTGGTGCATATTATGACCCCCGGAGACGCCTAGTTTAGGAGTTATAGCCATTTTAAGATTTTGAATTTTCTTTTTTCTGGTGCATAATATTACCCCCGCAGACGCCTAGTTTAGGAGTTATAGCCATTTTACGATTTTGAATTTTCTTTTTTCTGGTGCATAATATGTCCCCCGCAGACGCCTAGTTTAGGAGTTATAGCCATTTTAAGATTTTGAATTTTCTTTTTTCTGGTGCATTTTATGACCCCCGGAGACGCCTAGTTTAGGAGTTTTAGCCATTTTAAGATTTTGAATTTTTTTTTTCTGGTGCATAATATGTCCCCCGCAGACGCCTAGTTTAGGAGTTATAGCCATTTTAAGATTTTGAATTTTCTTTTTTCTGGTGCATATTATGACCCCCGGAGACCCCTAGTTTAGGAGTTATAGCCATTTAAAGATTTTGAATTTTCTTTTTTCTGGTGCATATTATGACCCCCGGAGACGCCTAGTTTAGGAGTTATAGCCATTTTAAGATTTTGAATTTTCTTTTTTCTGGTGCATAATATGACCCACGCAGACGCCTAGTTTAGGAGTTATAGCCATTTTAAGATTTTGAATTTTCTTTTTTCTGGTGCATATTATGACCCCTGCAGACGCCTAGTTTAGGAGTTATAGCCATTTTAAGATTTTGAATTTTTTTTTTCTGGTGCATAATATGACCCCCGCAGACGCCTAGTTTAGGAGTTATAGCCATTTAAAGATTTTGAATTTTCTTTTTTCTGGTGTATAATATGACCCCCGCAGACGCCTAGTTTAGGAGTTATAGCCATTTTAAGATTTTGAATTTTCTTTTTTCTGGTGCATATTATGACCCCCGGAGACGCCTAGTTTAGGAGTTATAGCCATTTTAAGATTTTGAATTTTTTTTTTCTGGTGCATAATATGACCCCCGCAGACGCCTAGTTTAGGAGTTATAGCCATTTTAAGATTTTGAATTTTCTTTTTTCTGGTGCATATTATGACCCCCGGAGACCCCTAGTTTAGGAGTTATAGCCATTTAAAGATTTTGAATTTTTTTTTTCTGGTGTATAATATGACCCCCGCAGACGCCTAGTTTAAGAGTTATAGCCATTTTAAGACTTTGAATTTTCTTTTTTCTGGTGCATATTATGACCCCCGCAGACGCCTAGTTTAGGAGTTATAGCCATTTTAAGATTTTGAATTTTCTTTTTTCTGGTGCATAATATGACCCCCGGAGACCCCTAGTTTAGGAGTTATAGCCATTTAAAGATTTTGAATTTTTTTTTTCTGGTGTATAATATGACCCCCGCAGACGCCTAGTTTAGGAGTTATAGCCATTTTAAGATTTTTTAATTTTTTTTTTTCTGGTGTATAATATGACCCCCGCAGACGCCTAGTTTAGGAGTTATAGCCATTTTAAGATTTTGAATTTTCTTTTTTCTGGTGCATATTATGACCCCCGGAGACGCCTAGTTTAGGAGTTATAGCCATTTTAAGATTTTGAATTTTCTTTTTTCTGGTGCATAATATGACCCCCGCAGACGCCTAGTTTAGGAGTTATAGCCATTTTACGATTTTGAATTTTCTTTTTTCTGGTGTATAATATGACCCCCGCAGACGCCTAGTTTAGGAGTTATAGCCATTTTAAGATTTTGAATTTTCTTTTTTCTGGTGCATATTATGACCCCCGCAGACGCCTAGTTTAGGAGTTATAGCCATTTTAAGATTTTGAATTTTCTTTTTTCTGGTGCATATTATTACCCCCGGAGACGCCTAGTTTAGGAGTTATAGCCATTTTAAGATTTTGAATTTTTTTTTTCTGGTGCATAATATGACCCCCGCAGACGCCAAGTTTAGGAGTTATAGCCATTTGAAGATTTTGAATTTTCTTTTTTCTGGTGCATATTATGACCCTCGGAGACCCCTAGTTTAGGAGTTATAGCCATTTAAAGATTTTGAATTTTTTTTTTCTGGTGTATAATATGACCCCCGCAGACGCCTAGTTTAGGAGTTATAGCCATTTTAAGATTTTGAATTTTTTTTTTTCTATTGCATAATATGACCCCCGCAGACGCCTAGTTTAGGAGTTATAGCCATTTTAAGATTTTGAATTTTCTTTTTTCTGGTGCATAATATGACCCCCGGAGACGCCTAGTTTAGGAGTTATAGCCATTTTAAGATGTTGAATTTTTTTTTTCTGGTGCATAATATGACCCCCGCAGACGCCTAGTTTAGGAGTTATAGCCATTTTAAGATTTTGAATTTTTTTTTTCTGGTGCATAATATGACCCCCGCAGACGCCTAGTTTAGGAGTTATAGCCATTTTAAGATTTTGAATTTTCTTTTTTCTGGTGCATATTATGACCCCCGGAGACCCCTAGTTTAGGAGTTATAGCCATTTAAAGATTTTGAATTTTTTTTTTTCTGGTGTATAATATGACCCCCGCAGACGCCTAGTTTAAGAGTTATAGCCATTTTAAGATTTTGAATTTTCTTTTTTCTGGTGCATATTATGACCCCCGCAGACGCCTAGTTTAGGAGTTATAGCCATTTTAAGATTTTGAATTTTCTTTTTTCTGGTGCATATTATGACCCCCGGAGACGCCTAGTTTAGGAGTTATAGCCATTTTAAGATTTTGAATTTTCTTTTTTCTGGTGTATAATATGACCCCCGCAGACGCCTAGTTTAGGAGTTATAGCCATTTTAAGATTTTGAATTTTCTTTTTTCTGGTGCATATTATGACCCCCGGAGACGCCTAGTTTAGGAGTTATAGCCATTTTAAGATTTTGAATTTTCTTTTTTCTGGTGCATAATATGACCCCCGGAGACCCCTAGTTTAGGAGTTATAGCCATTTAAAGATTTTGAATTTTTTTTTTCTGGTGTATAATATGACCCCCGCAGACGCCTAGTTTAGGAGTTATAGCCATTTTAAGATTTTTTAATTTTTTTTTTTCTGGTGTATAATATGACCCCCGCAGACGCCTAGTTTAGGAGTTATAGCCATTTTAAGATTTTGAATTTTCTTTTTTCTGGTGCATAATATGACCCCCGCAGACGCCTAGTTTAGGAGTTATAGCCATTTTACGATTTTGAATTTTCTTTTTTCTGGTGCATATTATGACCCCCGCAGACGCCTAGTTTAGGAGTTATAGCCATTTTAAGATTTTGAATTTTCTTTTTTCTGGTGCATATTATGACCCCCGGAGACGCCTAGTTTAGGAGTTATAGCCATTTTAAGATTTTGAATTTTCTTTTTTCTGGTGCATAATATTACCCCCGCAGACGCCTAGTTTAGGAGTTATAGCCATTTTACGATTTTGAATTTTCTTTTTTCTGGTGCATATTATGACCCCCGGAGACGCCTAGTTTAGGAGTTATAACCATTTAAAGATTTTGAATTTTTTTTTTTCTGGTGCATAATATAACCCCCGCAGACGCCTAGTTTAGGAGTTATAGCCATTTTAAGATTTTGAATTTTTTTTTTCTGGTGCATAATATGACCCCCGCAGACGCCTAGTTTAGGAGTTATAGCCATTTAAAGATTTTGAATTTTCTTTTTTCTGGTGTATAATATGACCCCCGCAGACGCCTAGTTTAGGAGTTATAGCCATTTTAAGATTTTGAATTTTCTTTTTTCTGGTGCATATTATGACCCCCGGAGACGCCTAGTTTAGGAGTTATAGCCATTTTAAGATTTTGAATTTTTTTTTTCTGGTGCATAATATGACCCCCGCAGACGCCTAGTTTAGGAGTTATAGCCATTTTAAGATTTTGAATTTTCTTTTTTCTGGTGCATATTATGACCCCCGGAGACCCCTAGTTTAGGAGTTATAGCCATTTAAAGATTTTGAATTTTTTTTTTCTGGTGTATAATATGACCCCCGCAGACGCCTAGTTTAAGAGTTATAGCCATTTTAAGACTTTGAATTTTCTTTTTTCTGGTGCATATTATGACCCCCGCAGACGCCTAGTTTAGGAGTTATAGCCATTTTAAGATTTTGAATTTTCTTTGTTCTGGTGCATAATATGACCCCCGGAGACCCCTAGTTTAGGAGTTATAGCCATTTAAAGATTTTGAATTTTTTTTTTCTGGTGTATAATATGACCCCCGCAGACGCCTAGTTTAGGAGTTATAGCCATTTTAAGATTTTTTAATTTTTTTTTTTCTGGTGTATAATATGACCCCCGCAGACGCCTAGTTTAGGAGTTATAGCCATTTTAAGATTTTGAATTTTCTTTTTTCTGGTGCATATTATGACCCCCGGAGACGCCTAGTTTAGGAGTTATAGCCATTTTAAGATTTTGAATTTTCTTTTTTCTGGTGCATAATATGACCCCCGCAGACGCCTAGTTTAGGAGTTATAGCCATTTTACGATTTTGAATTTTCTTTTTTCTGGTGTATAATATGACCCCCGCAGACGCCTAGTTTAGGAGTTATAGCCATTTTAAGATTTTGAATTTTCTTTTTTCTGGTGCATATTATGACCCCCGCAGACGCCTAGTTTAGGAGTTATAGCCATTTTAAGATTTTGAATTTTCTTTTTTCTGGTGCATATTATTACCCCCGGAGACGCCTAGTTTAGGAGTTATAGCCATTTTAAGATTTTGAATTTTTTTTTTCTGGTGCATAATATGACCCCCGCAGACGCCAAGTTTAGGAGTTATAGCCATTTGAAGATTTTGAATTTTCTTTTTTCTGGTGCATATTATGACCCCCGGAGACCCCTAGTTTAGGAGTTATAGCCATTTAAAGATTTTGAATTTTTTTTTTCTGGTGTATAATATGACCCCCGCAGACGCCTAGTTTAGGAGTTATAGCCATTTTAAGATTTTGAATTTTTTTTTTTCTATTGCATAATATGACCCCCGCAGACGCCTAGTTTAGGAGTTATAGCCATTTTAAGATTTTGAATTTTCTTTTTTCTGGTGCATAATATGACCCCCGGAGACGCCTAGTTTAGGAGTTATAGCCATTTTAAGATGTTGAATTTTTTTTTTCTGGTGCATAATATGACCCCCGCAGACGCCTAGTTTAGGAGTTATAGCCATTTTAAGATTTTGAATTTTTTTTTTCTGGTGCATAATATGACCCCCGCAGACGCCTAGTTTAGGAGTTATAGCCATTTTAAGATTTTGAATTTTCTTTTTTCTGGTGCATATTATGACCCCCGGAGACCCCTAGTTTAGGAGTTATAGCCATTTAAAGATTTTGAATTTTTTTTTTTCTGGTGTATAATATGACCCCCGCAGACGCCTAGTTTAAGAGTTATAGCCATTTTAAGATTTTGAATTTTCTTTTTTCTGGTGCATATTATGACCCCCGCAGACGCCTAGTTTAGGAGTTATAGCCATTTTAAGATTTTGAATTTTCTTTTTTCTGGTGCATAATATGACCCCCGCAGACGCCTAGTTTAGGAGTTATAGCCATTTTAAGATTTTGAATTTTTTTTTTCTGGTGCATAATATGACCCCCGCAGACGCCTAGTTTAGGAGTTATAGCCATTTTAAGATTTTGAATTTTCTTTTTTCTGGTGCATAATATGACCCCCGCAGACGCCTAGTTTAGGAGTTATAGCCATTTGAAGATTTTGAATTTTCTTTTTTCTGGTGCATATTATGACCCCCGGAGACGCCTAGTTTAGGAGTTATAGCCATTTAAAGATTTTGAATTTTCTTTTTTCTGGTGCATATTATGACCCCCGGAGACGCCTAGTTTAGGAGTTATAGCCATTTTAAGATTTTGAATTTTCTTTTTTCTGGTGCATATTATGACCCCCGGAGACGCCTAGTTTAGGAGTTATAGCCATTTTAAGATTTTGAATTTTCTTTTTTCTGGTGCATAATATGACCCCCGCAGACGCCTAGTTTAGGAGTTATAGCCATTTTAAGATTTTGAATTTTCTTTTTTCTGGTGCATATTATGACCCCCGGAGACGCCTAGTTTAGGAGTTATAGCCATTTAAAGATTTTGAATTTTCTTTTTTCTGGTGCATAATATGACCCCCGCAGAAGCCTAGTTTAGGAGTTATAGCCATTTTAAGATTTTGAATTTTTTTTTTCTGGTGCATAATATGACCCCCGCAGACGCCTAGTTTAGGAGTTATAGCCATTTTAAGATTTTGAATTTTTTTTTTTCTGGTGCATAATATGACCCCCGCAGACGCCTAGTTTAGGAGTTATAGCCATTTTAAGATTTTGAATTTTCTTTTTTCTGGTGCATATTATGACCCCCGGAGACGACTAGTTTAGGAGTTATAGCCATTTAAAAATTTTGAATTTTTTTTTTTCTGGTGCATAATATGACCCCCGCAGACGCCTAGTTTAGGAGTTATAGCCATTTTAAGATTTTGAATTTTTTTTTTCTGGTGCATAATATGACCCCCGCAGACGCCTAGTTTAGGAGTTATAGCCATTTTAAGATTTTGAATTTTCTTCTTTCTGGTGTATAATATGACCCCCGGAGACGCCTAGTTTAGGAGTTATAGCCATTTTAAGATTTTGAATTTTTTTTTTTCTGGTGCATAATATGACCCCCGCAGACGCCTAGTTTAGGAGTTATAGCCATTTTAAGATTTTGAATTTTTTTTTTTCTGGTGCATAATATGACCCCCGCAGACGCCTAGTTTAGGAGTTATAGCCATTTTAAGATTTTGAATTTTCTTTTTTCTGATGCATATTATGACCCCCGGAGACGCCTAGTTTAGGAGTTATAGCCATTTTAAGATTTTGAATTTTCTTTTTTCTGATGCATATTATGACCCCCGGAGACGCCTAGTTTAGGAGTTATAGCCATTTTAAGATTTTGAATTTTTTTTTCTGGTGCATAATATGACCCCCGCAGACGCCTAGTTTAGGAGTTATAGCCATTTTAAGATTTTGAATTTTCTTTTTTCTGGTGCATATTATGACCCCCGGAGACCCCTAGTTTAGGAGTTATAGCCATTTAAAGATTTTGAATTTTTTTTTTCTGGTGTATAATATGACCCCCGCAGACGCCTAGTTTAGGAGTTATAGCCATTTTAAGATTTTGAATTTTTTTTTTCTGGTGCATAATATGACCCCCGCAGACGCCTAGTTTAGGAGTTATAGCCATTTTAAGATTTTGAATTTTCTTTTTTCTGGTGCATAATATGACCCCCGGAGACGCCTAGTTTAGGAGTTATAGCCATTTTAAGATGTTGAATTTTTTTTTTTCTGGTGCATAACATGACCCCCGCAGACGCCTAGTTTAGGAGTTATAGCCATTTTAAGATTTTGAATTTTCTTTTTTCTGGTGCATATTATGACCCCCGGAGACGCCTAGTTTAGGAGTTATAGCGATTTTAAGATTTTGAATTTTTTTTTTCTGGTGCATAATATGACCCCCGCAGACGCCTAGTTTAGGAGTTATAGCCATTTTAAGATTTTGAATTTTCTTTTTTCTGGTGCATATTATGACCCCCGGAGACGCCTAGTTTAGGAGTTATAGCGATTTTAAGATTTTGAATTTTTTTTTTCTGGTGCATAATATGACCCCCGCAGACGCCTAGTTTAGGAGTTATAGCCATTTTAAGATTTTGAATTTTCTTTTTTCTGGTGCATATTATGACCCCCGGAGACCCCTAGTTTAGGAGTTATAGCCATTTAAAGATTTTGAATTTTTTTTTTCTGGTGTATAATATGACCCCCGCAGACGCCTAGTTTAAGAGTTATAGCCATTTTAAGATTTTGAATTTTCTTTTTTCTGGTGCATATTATGACCCCCGGAGACGCCTAGTTTAGGAGTTATAGCCATTTTAAGATTTTGAATTTTTTTTTTCTGGTGCATAATATGACCCCCGCAGACGCCTAGTTTAGGAGTTATAGCCATTTTAAGATTTTGAATTTTTTTTTTCTGGTGCATAATATGACCCCCGCAGACGCCTAGTTTAGGAGTTATAGCCATTTTAAGATTTTGAATTTTCTTTTTTCTGATGCATAATATGACCCCCGGAGACGCCTAGTTTAGGAGTTATAGCCATTTTAAGATTTTGAATTTTCTTTTTTCTGGTGCATATTATGACCCCCGGAGACGCCTAGTTTAGGAGTTATAGCCATTTTAAGATTTTGAATTTTCTTTTTTCTGGTGCATATTATGACCCCCGGAGACGTCTAGTTTAGGAGTTATAGCCATTTTAAGATTTTGAATTTTCTTTTTTCTGGTGCATATTATGACCCCCGGAGACGCCTAGTTTAGGAGTTATAGCCATTTAAAGATTTTGAATTTTTTTTTTTCTGGTGCATAATATGACCCCCGCAGACGCCTTGTTTAGGAGTTATAGCCATTTTAAGATTTTGAATTTTTTTTTTCTGGTGCATAATATGACCCCCGCAGACGCCTAGTTTAGGAGTTATAGCCATTTTAAGATTTTGAATTTTTTTTTTTCTGGTGCATAATATGACCCCCGCAGACGCCTAGTTTAGGAGTTATAGCCATTTTAAGATTTTGAATTTTCTTTTTTCTGGTGTATAATATGACCCCCGGAGACGCCTAGTTTAGGAGTTATAGCCATTTTAAGATTTTGAATTTTTTTTTTTCTGGTGCATAATATGACCCCCGCAGACGCCTAGTTTAGGAGTTATAACCATTTTAAGATTTTGAATTTTTTTTTTCTGGTGCATAATATGACCCCCGCAGACGCCTAGTTTAGGAGTTATAGCCATTTTAAGATTTTGAATTTTCTTTTTTCTGATGCATATTATGACCCCCGGAGACGCCTAGTTTAGGAGTTATAGCCATTTTAAGATTTTGAATTTTTTTTTTCTGGTGCATAATATGACCCCCGCAGACGCCTAGTTTAGGAGTTATAGCCATTTTAAGATTTTGAATTTTCTTTTTTCTGGTGCATATTATGACCCCCGGAGACCCCTAGTTTAGGAGTTATAGCCATTTAAAGATTTTGAATTTTTTTTTTCTGGTGTATAATATGACCCCCGCAGACGCCTAGTTTAGGAGTTATAGCCATTTTAAGATTTTGAATTTTTTTTTTCTGGTGCATAATATGACCCCCGCAGACGCCTAGTTTAGGAGTTATAGCCATTTTAAGATTTTGAATTTTCTTTTTTCTGGTGCATAATATGACCCCCGGAGACGCCTAGTTTAGGAGTTATAGCCATTTTAAGATGTTGAATTTTTTTTTTTCTGGTGCATAACATGACCCCCGCAGACGCCTAGTTTAGGAGTTATAGCCATTTTAAGATTTTGAATTTTCTTTTTTCTGGTGCATATTATGACCCCCGGAGACGCCTAGTTTAGGAGTTATAGCGATTTTAAGATTTTGAATTTTTTTTTTCTGGTGCATAATATGACCCCCGCAGACGCCTAGTTTAGGAGTTATAGCCATTTTAAGATTTTGAATTTTCTTTTTTCTGGTGCATATTATGACCCCCGGAGACCCCTAGTTTAGGAGTTATAGCCATTTAAAGATTTTGAATTTTTTTTTTCTGGTGTATAATATGACCCCCGCAGACGCCTAGTTTAAGAGTTATAGCCATTTTAAGATTTTGAATTTTCTTTTTTCTGGTGCATATTATGACCCCCGCAGACGCCTAGTTTAGGAGTTATAGCCATTTTAAGATTTTGAATTTGCTTTTTTCTGGTGCATAATATGACCCCCGCAGACGCCTAGTTTAGGAGTTATAGCCATTTTAAGATTTTGAATTTTTTTTTTCTGGTGCATAATATGACCCCCGCAGACGCCTAGTTTAGGAGTTATAGCCATTTTAAGATTTTGAATTTTCTTTTTTCTGGTGCATAATATGACCCCCGCAGACGCCTAGTTTAGGAGTTATAGCCATTTTAAGATTTTGAATTTTCTTTTTTCTGGTGCATATTATGACCCCCGGAGACGCCTAGTTTAGGAGTTATAGCCATTTTAAGATTTTGAATTTTCTTTTTTCTGGTGCATATTATGACCCCCGGAGACGTCTAGTTTAGGAGTTATAGCCATTTTAAGATTTTGAATTTTCTTTTTTCTGGTGCATATTATGACCCCCGGAGACGCCTAGTTTAGGAGTTATAGCCATTTTAAGATTTTGAATTTTCTTTTTTCTGGTGCATAATATGACCGACGCAGACGCCTAGTTTAGGAGTTATAGCCATTTTAAGATTTTGAATTTTTTTTTTCTGGTGCATAATATGACCCCCGCAGACGCCTAGTTTAGGAGTTATAGCCATTTTAAGATTTTGAATTTTTTTTTTTCTGGTGCATAATATGACCCCCGGAGACGCCTAGTTTATTAGTTATAGCCATTTTAAGATTTTGAATTTTCTTTTTTCTGGTGCATAATATGACCCCCGGAGACGCCTAGTTTAGGAGTTATAGCCATTTTAAGATGTTGAATTTTTTTTTTCTGGTGCATAATATGACCCCCGCAAACGCCTAGTTTAGGAGTTATAGCCATTTTAAGATTTTGAATTTTCTTTTTTCTGGTGCATATTATGACCCCCGGAGACGCCTAGTTTAGGAGTTATAGCCATTTTAAGATTTTGAATTTTTTTTTTCTGGTGCATAATATGACCCCCGCAGACGCCTAGTTTAGGAGTTATAGCCATTTTAAGATTTTGAATTTTCTTTTTTCTGGTGCATATTATGACCAACGGAGACCCCTAGTTTAGGAGTTATAGCCATTTAAAGATTTTGAATTTTTTTTTTCTGGTGTATAATATGACCCCCGCAGACGCCTAGTTTAGGAGTTATAGCCATTTTAAGATTTTGAATTTTTTTTTTTCTGGTGCATAATATGACCCCCGCAGACGTCTAGTTTAGGAGTTATAGCCATTTTAAGATTTTGAATTTTCTTTTTTCTGGTGCATATTATGACCCCCGGAGACGCCTAGTTTAGTAGTTATAGCCATTTTAAGATTTTGAATTTTTTTTTTCTGGTGCATAATATGACCCCCGCAGACGCCTAGTTTAGGAGTTATAGCCATTTTAAGATTTTGAATTTTCTTTTTTCTGGTGCATATTATGACCCCCGGAGACCCCTAGTTTAGGAGTTATAGCCATTTTAAGATTTTGAATTTTCTTTTTTCTGGTGCATATTATGACCCCCGGAGACGCCTAGTTTAGGAGTTATAGCCATTTTAAGATTTTGAATTTTTTTTTTCTGGTGCATAATATGACCCCCGCAGACGCCTAGTTTAGGAGTTATAGCCATTTTAAGATTTTGAATTTTCTTTTTTCTGGTGCATAATATGACCCCCGCAGACGCCTAGTTTAGGAGTTATAGCCATTTTAAGATTTTGAATTTTCTTTTTTCTGGTGCATAATATGACCCCCGCAGACGCCTAGTTTAGGAGTTATAGCCATTTTAAGATTTTGAATTTTCTTTTTTCTGGTGCATATTATGACCCCCGGAGACGCCTAGTTTAGAAGTTATAGCCATTTTAAGATTTTGAAATTTTTTTTTCTGGTGTATAATATGACCCCCGCAGACGCCTAGTTTAAGAGTTATAGCCATTTTAAGATTTTGAATTTTTTTTTTCTGGTGCATAATATGACCCCCGCAGACGCCTAGTTTAGGAGTTATAGCCATTTTAAGATTTTGAATTTTCTTTTTTCTGGTGCATAATATGACCCCCGCAGACGCCTAGTTTAGGAGTTATAGCCATTTTAAGATTTTGAATTTTCTTTTTTCTGGTGCATATTATGACCCCCGGAGACGCCTAGTTTAGGAGTTATAGCCATTTTAAGATTTTGAATTTTCTTTTTTCTGGTGCATAATATGACCCCCGGAGACGCCTAGTTTAGGAGTTATAGCCATTTTGAATTTTTTTTTTTCTGGTGCATAATATGACCCCCGCAGACGCCTAGTTTAGGAGTTATAGCCATTTTAAGATTTTGAATTTTCTTTTTTCTGGTGCATATTATGACCCCCGGAGACGCCTAGTTTAGGAGTTATAGCCATTTTAAGATTTTGAATTTTATTTTTTCTGGTGCATATTATGACCCCCGGAGACGCCTAGTTTAGGATTTATGGCCATTTTAAGATTTTGAATTTTCTTTTTTCTGGTGCATATTATGACCCCCGGAGACGCCTAGTTTAGGAGTTATAGCCATTTAAAGATTTTGAATTTTTTTTTTTCTGGTGCATAATATGACCCCCTCAGACGCCTAGTTTAGGAGTTATAGCCATTTTAAGATTTTGAATTTTTTTTTTCTGGTGCATAATATGACCCCCGCAGACGCCTAGTTTAGGAGTTATAGCCATTTTAAGATTTTGAATTTTTTTTTTCTGGTGCATAATATGACCCCCGCAGACGCCTAGTTTAGGAGTTATAGCCATTTTGAGATTTTGAATTTTTTTTTTCTGGTGCATAATATGACCCCCGCAGACGCCTAGTTTAGGAGTTATAGCCATTTAAAGATTTTGAATTTTCTTTTTTCTGGTGCATAATATGACCCCCGCAGACGCCTAGTTTAGGAATTATAGCCATTTTAAGATTTTGAATTTTTTTTTTTCTGGTGCATAATATGACCCCCGCAGACGTCTAGTTTAAGAGTTATAGCCATTTTAAGATTTTGAATTTTTTTTTTCTGGTGTATAATATGACCCCCGCAGACGCCTAGTTTAGGAGTTATAGCCATTTTAAGATTTTGAATTTTCTTTTTTCTGGTGCATATTATGACCCCCGCAGACGCCTAGTTTAGGAGTTATAGAAATTTTAAGATTTTGAATTTTCTTTTTTCTGGTGCATAATATGACCCCCGCAGACGCCTAGTTTAGGAGTTATAGCCATTTTAAGATTTTGAATTTTCTTTTTTCTGGTGCATAATATGACCCCCGCAGACGCCTAGTTTAGGAGTTATAGCCATTTTAAGATTTTGAATTTTCTTTTTTCTGGTGCATAATATGACCCCCGGAGACGCCTAGTTTAGGAGTTATAGCCATTTTAAGATTTTGAATTTTTTTTTTTCTGGTGTATAATATGAACCCCGCAGACGCCTAGTTTAGGAGTTATAGCCATTTTAAGATTTTGAATTTTCTTTTTTCTGGTGTATAATATGACCCCCGCAGACGCCTAGTTTAGGAGTTATAGCCATTTTAAGATTTTGAATTTTCTTTCTTCTGGTGCATATTATGACCCCCGGAGACGCCTAGTTTAGGAGTTATAGCCATTTTAAGATTTTGAATTTTCTTTTTTCTGGTGCATACTATGACCCCCGGAGACGCCTAGTTTAGGAGTTATAGCCATTTTAAGATTTTGAATTTTCTTTTTTCTGGTGCATAATATGACCCCGGCAGACGCCTAGTTTAGGAGTTATAGCCATTTTAAGATTTTGAATTTTCTTTTTTCTGGTGCATATTATGACCCCCGGAGACGCCTAGTTTAGGAGTTATAGCCATTTTAAGATTTTGAATTTTTTTTTCTGGTGCATAATATGACCCCCGCAGACGCCTTGTTTAGGATTTATAGCCATTTTAAGATTTTGAATTTTCTTTTTTCTGGTGCATATTATGACCCCCGGAGACCCCTAGTTTAGCAGTTATAGCCATTTAAAGATTTTGAATTTTTTTTTTCTGGTGTATAATATGACCCCCGCAGACGCCTAGTTTAGGAGTTATAGCCATTTTAAGATTTTGAATTTTTTTTTTTCTGGTGCATAGTATGACCCCCGCAGACGCCTAGTTTAGGAGTTATAGCCATTTTAAGATTTTGAATTTTCTTTTTTCTGGTGCATAATATGACCCCCGGAGACGCCTAGTTTAGGAGTTATAGCCATTTTAAGATGTTGAATTTTTTTTTTTCTGGTGCATAATATGACCCCCGCAGACGCCTAGCTTAGGAGTTATAGCCATTTTAAGATTTTGAATTTTCTTTTTTCTGGTGCATATTATGACCCCCGGAGACGCCTAGTTTAGGAGTTATAGCCATTTTAAGATTTTGAATTTTTTTTTTCTGGTGCATAATATGACCCCCGCAGACGCCTAGTTTAGGAGTTATAGCCATTTTAAGATTTTGAATTTTCTTTTTTCTGGTGCATAATATGACCCCCGCAGACGCCTAGCTTAGGAGTTATAGCCCTTTTAAGATTTTGAATTTTCTTTTTTCTGGTGCATATTATGACCCCCGGAGACGCCTAGTTTAGGAGTTATAGCCATTTTAAGATTTTGAATTTTCTTTTTTCTGGTGCATAATATGACCCCCGCAGACGCCTAGTTTAGGAGTTATAGCCATTTTAAGATTTTGAATTTTCTTTTTTCTGGTGCATATTATGACCCCCGGAGACGCCTAGTTTAGGAGTTATAGCCACTTTAAGATTTTGAATTTTCTTTTTTCTGGTGCATATTATGACCCCCGGAGACGCCTAGTTTAGGAGTTATAGCCATTTTAAGATTTTGAATTTTCTTTTTTCTGGTGCATAATATGACCCCCGCAGACGCCTAGTTTAGGAGTTATAGCCATTTTAAGATTTTGAATTTTTTTTTTCTGGTGCATAATATGACCCCCGCAGACGCCTAGTTTAGGAGTTATAGCCATTTTAAGATTTTGAATTTTTTTTTTTCTGGTGCATAATATGACCCCCGGAGACGCCTAGTTTAGGAGTTATAGCCATTTTAAGATGTTGAATTTTCTTTTTTCTGTTGTATAATATGACCCCCGGAGACGCCTAGTTTAGGAGTTATAGCCATTTTAAGATTTTGAATTTTTTTTTTTCTGGTGCATAATATGACCCCCGCAGACGCCTAGTTTAGGAGTTATAGCCATTTTAAGATTTTGAATTTTCTTTTTTCTGGTGCATATTATGACCCCCGGAGACCCCTAGTTTAGGAGTTATAGCCATTTAAAGATTTTGAATTTTTTTTTTCTGGTGTATAATATGACCCCCGCAGACGCCTAGTTTAGGAGTTATAGCCATTTTAAGATTTTGAATTTTTTTTTTTCTGGTGCATAATATGACCCCCGCAGACGCCTAGTTTAGGAGTTATAGCCATTTTAAGATTTTGAATTTTCTTTTTTCTGGTGCATATTATGACCCCCGGAGACGCCTAGTTTAGGAGTTATAGCCATTTTAAGATTTTGAATTTTTTTTTCTGGTGCATAATATGACCCCCGCAGACGCCTTGTTTAGGATTTATAGCCATTTTAAGATTTTGAATTTTCTTTTTTCTGGTGCATATTATGACCCCCGGAGACCCCTAGTTTAGGAGTTATAGCCATTTAAAGATTTTGAATTTTTTTTTTCTGGTGTATAATATGACCCCCGCAGACGCCTAGTTTAGGAGTTATAGCCATTTTAAGATTTTGAATTTTTTTTTTTCTGGTGCATAGTCTGACCCCCGCAGACGCCTAGTTTAGGAGTTATAGCCATTTTAAGATTTTGAATTTTTTTTTTTCTGGTGCATAATATGACCCCCGCAGACGCCTAGTTTAGGAGTTATAGCCATTTTAAGATTTTGAATTTTTTTTTTTCTGGTGCATAATATGACCCCCGCAGACGCCTAGTTTAGGAGTTATAGCCATTTTAAGATTTTGAATTTTCTTTTTTCTGGTGCATAATATGACCCCCGGAGACGCCTAGTTTAGGAGTTATAGCCATTTTAAGATGTTGAATTTTTTTTTTTCTGGTGCATAATATGACCCCCGCAGACGCCTAGTTTAGGAGTTATAACCATTTTAAGATTTTGAATTTTTTTTTTTCTGGTGCATAATATGACCCCCGGAGACGCCTAGTTTAGGAGTTATAGCCATTTTAAGATGTTGAATTTTCTTTTTTCTGGTGTATAATATGACCCCCGGAGACGCCTAGTTTAGGAGTTATAGCCATTTTAAGATTTTGAATTTTTTTTTTTCTTGTGCATATTATGACCCCCGGAGACGCCTAGTTTAGGAGTTATAGCCATTTTAAGATTTTGAATTTTCTTTTTTCTTGTGCATATTATGACCCCCGGAGACGCCTAGTTTAGGAGTTATAGCCATTTTAAGATTTTGAATTTTCTTTTTTCTGGTGCATAATATGACCCCCGCAGACGCCTAGTTTAGGAGTTATAGCCATTTTAAGATTTTGAATTTTCTTTTTTCTTGTGCATATTATGACCCCCGGAGACGCCTAGTTTAGGAGTTATAGCCATTTTAAGATTTTGAATTTTCTTTTTTCTTGTGCATATTATGACCCCCGGAGACGCCTAGTTTAGGAGTTATAGCCATTTTAAGATTTTGAATTTTCTTTTTTCTGGTACATAATATGACCCCCACAGACGCCTAGTTTAGGAGTTATAGCCATTTTAAGATTTTGAATTTTCTTTTTTCTGGTGTATATTATGACCCCCGGAGACGCCTAGTTTAGGAGTTATAGCCATTTAAAGATTTTGAATTTTTTTTTTTCTGGTGCATAATATGACCCCCGCAGACGCCTAGTTTAGGAGTTATAGCCATTTTAAGATTTTGAATTTTTTTTTTCTGGTGCATAATATGACCCCCGCAGACGCCTAGTTTAGGAGTTATAGCCATTTTAAGATTTTGAATTTTTTTTTTTCTGGTGCATAATATGACCCCCGGAGACGCCTAGTTTAGGAGTTATAGCCATTTTAAGATGTTGAATTTTCTTTTTTCTGGTGTATAATATGACCCCCGGAGACGCCTAGTTTAGGAGTTATAGCCATTTTAAGATTTTGAATTTTTTTTTTTCTGGTGCATAATATGACCCCCGCAGACGCCTAGTTTAGGAGTTATAGCCATTTTAAAATTTTGAATTTTCTTTTTTCCGGTGCATATTATGACCCCCGGAGACCCCTAGTTTAGGAGTTATAGCCATTTAAAGATTTTGAATTTTTTTTTTCTGGTGTATAATATGACCCCCGCAGACGCCTAGTTCAGGAGTTATAGCCATTTTAAGATTTTGAATTTTTTTGTTTCTGGTGCATAATATGACCCCCGCAGACGCCTAGTTTAGGAGTTATAGCCATTTTAAGATTTTGAATTTTCTTTTTTCTGGTGCATAATATGACCCCCGGAGACGCCTAGTTTAGGAGTTATAGCCATTTTAAGATTTTGAATTTTCTTTTTTCTGGTGCATATTATGACCCCCGGAGACGCCTAGTTTAGGAGTTATAGCCATTTTAAGATTTTGAATTTTCTTTTTTCTGGTGCATAATATGACCCCCGCAGACGCCTAGTTTAGGAGTTATAGCCATTTTAAGATTTTGAATTTTTTTTTTTCTGGTGCATAATATGACCCCCGCAGACGCCTAGTTTAGGAGTTATAGCCATTTTAAGATTTTGAATTTTCTTTTTTCTGGTGCATATTATGACCCGAGGAGACCACTAGTCTAGGAGTTATAGCCATTTAAAGATTTTGAATTTTTTTTTTCTGGTGTATAATGCGACCCCCGGAGACCCGTAGTTTAGGAGTTATAGCCATTTTAAGATTTTGAATTTTCTTTTTTCTGGTGTATAATATGACCCCCGCAGACGCCTAGTTTAGGAGTTATAGCCATTTTAAGATTTTGAATTTTCTTTTTTCTGGTGCATAATATGACCCCCGCAGACGCCTAGTTTAGGAGTTATAGCCATTTTAAGATTTTGAATTTTCTTTTTTCTGGTGCATATTATGACCCCCGGAGACGCCTAGTTTAGGAGTTACCGCCATTTAAAGATTTTGAATTTTTTTTTTTCTGGTGCATAATATGACCCCCGCAGACGCCTAGTTTAGGAGTTATAGCCATTTTAAGATTTTGAATTTTCTTTTTTCTGGTGCATATTATGACCCCCGGAGACGCCTAGTTTAGGAGTTATAGCCATTTTAAGATTTTGAATTTTCTTTTTTCTGGTGCATATAATGACCCCCGGAGACGCCTAGTTTAGGAGTTATAGCCATTTTAAGAAGTTGAATTTTTTTTTTTCTGGTGCATAATATGACCCCCGCAGACGCCTAGTTTAGGAGTTATAGCCATTTTAAGATTTTGAATTTTCTTTTTTCTGGTGCATATTATGACCCCCGGAAACGCCTAGTTTAGGAGTTATAGCCATTTAAAGATTTTGAATTTTTTTTTTCTGGTGTATACTACGACCCCCGGAGACCCCTAGTTTAGGAGTTATAGCCATTTTAAGATTTTGAATTTTCTTTTTTCTGGTGTATAATATGACCCCCGCAGACGCCTAGTTTAGGAGTTATAGCCATTTAAAGATTTTGAATTTTTTTTTTCTGGTGTATAATATGACCCCCGCAGACGCCTAGTTTAGGAGTTATAGCCATTTTAAGATTTTGAATTTTTTTTTTCTGGTGCATAATATGACCCCCGCAGACGCCTAGTTTAGGAGTTATAGCCATTTAAAGATTTGGAATTTTTTTTTTCTGGTGTATAATATGACCCCCGCAGACGCCTAGTTTAAGAGTTATAGCCATTTTAAGATTTTGAATTTTTTTTTTCTGGTGCATAATATGACCCCCGCAGACGCCTAGTTTAGGAGTTATAGCCATTTTAAGATTTTGAATTTTCTTTTTTCTGGTGCATATTATGACCCCCGGAGACGCCTAGTTTAGGAGTTATAGCCATTTTAAGATTTTGAATTTTTTTTTTCTGGTGCATAATATGACCCCCGCAGACGCCTAGTTTAGGAGTTATAGCCATTTTAAGATTTTGAATTTTCTTTTTTCTGGTGCATATTATGACCCCCGGAGACCCCTAGTTTAAGAGTTATAGCCATTTAAAGATTTTGAATTTTTTTTTTCTGGTGTATAATACGACCCCCGGAGACCCCTAGTTTAGGAGTTATAGCCATTTTAAGATTTTGAATTTTCTTTTTTCTGGTGTATAATATGACCCCCGCAGACGCCTAGTTTAGGAGTTATAGCCATTTAAAGATTTTGAATTTTTTTTTTCTGGTGTATAATATGACCCCCGCAGACGCCTAGTTTAGGAGTTATAGCCATTTTAAGATTTTGAATTTTTTTTTTCTGGTGCATAATATGACCCCCGCAGACGCCTAGTTTAGGAGTTATAGCCATTTAAAGATTTTGAATTTTTTTTTTTCTGGTGTATAATATGACCCCCGCAGACGCCTAGTTTAAGAGTTATAGCCATTTTAAGATTTTGAATTTTTTTTTTCTGGTGCATAATATGACCCCCGCAGACGCCTAGTTTAGGAGTTATAGCCATTTTAAGATTTTGAATTTTCTTTTTTCTGGTGCATATTATGACCCCCGGAGACCCCTAGTTTAAGAGTTATAGCCATTTAAAGATTTTGAATTTTTTTTTTCTGGTGTATAATATGACCCCCGCAGACGCCTAGTTTAGGACTTATAGCCATTTTAAGATTTTGAATTTTCTTTTTTCTGGTGCATAATATGACCCCCGGAGACGCCTAGTTTAGGAGTTATAGCCATTTTAAGATGTTGAATTTTTTTTTGTCTGGTGCATAATATGACCCCCGCAGACGCCTAGTTTAGGAGTTATAGCCATTTTAAGATTTTGAATTTTCTTTTTTCTGGTGCATATTATGACCCCCGGAGACGCCTAGTTTAGGAGTTATAGCCATTTTAAGATTTTGAATTTTTTTTTTCTGGTGCATAATATGACCCCCGCAGACGCCTAGTTTAGGAGTTATAGCCATTTTAAGATTTTGAATTTTCTTTTTTCTGGTGCATATTATGACCCCCGGAGACCCCTGGTTTAGGAGTTATAGCCATTTAAAGATTTTGAATTTTTTTTTTCTGGTGTATAATATGACCCCCGCAGACGCCTAGTTTAGGAGTTATAGCCATTTTAAGATTTTGAATTTTTTTTTTTCTGGTGCATAATATGACCCCCGCAGACGCCTAGTTTAGGAGTTATAGCCATTTTAAGATTTTGAATTTTCTTTTTTCTGGTGCATAATATGACCCCCGGAGACGCCTAGTTTAGGAGTTATAGCCATTTTAAGATGTTGAATTTTTTTTTTGTCTGGTGCATAATATGACCCCCGCAGACGCCTAGTTTAGGAGTTATAGCCATTTTAAGATTTTGAATTTTCTTTTTTCTGGTGCATATTATGACCCCCGGAGACGCCTAGTTTAGGAGTTATAGCCATTTTAAGATTTTGAATTTTTTTTTTCTGGTGCACAATATGACCCCCGCAGACGCCTAGTTTAGGAGTTATAGCCATTTTAAGATTTTGAATTTTCTTTTTTCTGGTGCATATTATGACCCCCGGAGACCCCTAGTTTAGGAGTTATAGCCATTTAAAGATTTTGAATTTTTTTTTTCTGGTGTATAATATGACCCCCGCAGACGCCTAGTTTAAGAGTTATAGCCATTTTAAGATTTTGAATTTTCTTTTTTCTGGTGCATATTATGACCCCCGCAGACGCCTAGTTTAGGAGTTATAGCCATTTTAAGATTTTGAATGTTCTTTTTTTCTGGTGCATAATATGACCCCCGGAGACCCCTAGTTTAGGAGTTATAGCCATTTAAAGATTTTGAATTTTTTTTTTCTGGTGTATAATATGACCCCCGCAGACGCCTAGTTTAGGAGTTATAGCCATTTTAAGATTTTGAATTTTCTTTTTTCTGGTGTATAATATGACCCCCGCAGACGCCTAGTTTAGGAGTTATAGCCATTTAAAGATTTTGAATTTTTTTTTTCTGGTGTATAATATGACCCCCGCAGACGCCTAGTTTAAGAGTTATAGCCATTTTAAGATTTTGAATTTTTTTTTTTCTGGTGCATAATATGACCCCCGCAGACGCCTAGTTTAGGAGTTATAGCCATTTAAAGATTTTGAATTTTCTTTTTTCTGGTGTATAATATGACCCCCGCAGACGCCTAGTTTAGGAGTTATAGCCATTTTAAGATTTTGAATTTTCTTTTTTCTGGTGTGTAATATGACCCCCGCAGACGCCTAGTTTAGGAGTTATAGCCATTTAAAGATTTTGAATTTTTTTTTTCTGGTGTATAATATGACCCCCGCAGACGCCTAGTTTAGGAGTTATAGCCATTTTAAGATTTTGAATTTTTTTTTTCTGGTGTATAATATGACCCCCGCAGACGCCTAGTTTAGGAGTTATAGCCATTTTAAGATTTTGAATTTTCTTTTTTCTGGTGTATAATATGACCCCCGCAGACGCCTAGTTTAGGAGTTATAGCCATTTAAAGATTTTGAATTTTTTTTTTCTGGTGTATAATATGACCCCCGCAGACGCCTAGTTTAGGAGTTATAGCCATTTTAAGATTTTGAATTTTTTTTTTCTGGTGCATAATATGACCCCCGCAGACGCCTAGTTTAGGAGTTATAGCCATTTAAAGATTTTGAATTTTTTTTTTCTGGTGTATAATATGACCCCCGCAGACGCCTAGTTTAGGAGTTATAGCCATTTAAAGATTTTGAATTTTTTTTTTCTGGTGTATAATATGACCCCCGGAGACGCCTAGTTTAGGAGTTATAGCCATTTTAAGATTTTGAATTTTCTTTTTTCTGGTGCATATTATGACCCCCGGAGACGCCTAGTTTAGGAGTTATAGCCATTTTAAGATTTTGAAGTTTTTTTTCTGGTGCATATTATGACCCCCGGAGACCCCTAGTTTAGGAGTTATAGCCATTTAAAGATTTTGAATTTTTTTTTTCTGGTGTATAATATGACCCCCGCAGACGCCTAGTTTAAGAGTTATAGCCATTTTAAGATTTTGAATTTTCTTTTTTCTGGTGCATATTATGACCCCCGCAGACGCCTAGTTTAGGAGTTATAGCCATTTTAAGATTTTGAATTTTCCTTTTTCTGGTGCATAATATGACCCCCGCAGACGCCTAGTTTAGGAGTTATAGCCATTTTAAGATTTTGAATTTTCTTTTTTCTGGTGCATAATATGACCCCCGCAGACGCCTAGTTTAGGAGTTATAGCCATTTTAAGATTTTGAATTTTCTTTTTTCTGGTGCATATTATGACCCCCGCAGACGCCTAGTTTAGGAGTTATAGCCATTTTAAGATTTTGAATTTTCCTTTTTCTGGTGCATAATATGACCCCCGCAGACGCCTAGTTTAGGAGTTATAGCCATTTTAAGATTTTGAATTTTCTTTTTTCTGGTGCATAATATGACCCCCGCAGACGCCTAGTTTAGGAGTTATAGCCATTTTAAGATTTTGAATTTTCTTTTTTCTGGTGCATATTATGACCCCCGGAGACGCCTAGTTTAGGAGTTATAGCCATTTTAAGAAGTTGAATTTTTTTTTTTCTGGTGCATAATATGAACCCCGGAGACGCCTAGTTTAGGAGTTATAGCCATTTTAAGATGTTGAATTTTTTTTTTTCTGGTGCATAATATGACCCCCGCAGACGCCTAGTTTAGGAGTTATAGCCATTTTAAGATTTTGAATTTTCTTTTTTCTGGTGCATATTATGACCCCCGGAGACCCCTAGTTTAGGAGTTATAGCCATTTAAAGATTTTGAATTTTTTTTTTCTGGTGTATAATATGACCCCCGCAGACGCCTAGTTTAGGAGTTATAGCCATTTTAAGATTTTGAATTTTTGTTTTCTGGTGCATAATATGACCCCCGCAGACGCCTAGTTTAGGAGTTATAGCCATTTTAAGATTTTGAATTTTCTTTTTTCTGGTGTATAATATGACCCCCGGAGACGCCTAGTTTAGGAGTTATAGCCATTTTAAGATTTTGAATTTTTTTTTTCTGGTGCATAATATGACCCCCGCAGACGCCTAGTTTAGGAGTTATAGCCATTTTAAGATTTTGAATTTTCTTTTTTCTGGTGCATAATATGACCCCCGGAGACGCCTAGTTTAGGAGTTATAGCCATTTTAAGATGTTGAATTTTTTTTTTTTCTGGTGCATAATATGACCCCCGCAGACGCCTAGTTTAGGAGTTATAGCCATTTTAAGATTTTGAATTTTCTTTTTTCTGGTGCATAATATGACCCCCGGAGACGCCTAGTTTAGGAGTTATAGCCATTTTAAGATGTTGAATTTTTTTTTTTCTGGTGCATAATATGACCCCCGCAGACGCCTACTTTAGGAGTTATAGCCATTTTAAGATTTTGAATTTTCTTTTTTCTGGTGCATAATATGACCCCCGCAGACGCCTAGTTTAGGAGTTATAGCCATTTTAAGATTTTGAATTTTCTTTTTTCTGGTGCATATTATGACCCGAGGAGACCCCTAGTTTAAGAGTTATAGCCATTTAAAGATTTTGAATTTTTTTTTTCTGGTGTATAATACGACCCCCGGAGACCCCTAGTTTAGGAGTTATAGCCATTTTAAGATTTTGAATTTTCTTTTTTCTGGTGTATAATATGACCCCCGCAGACGCCTAGTTTAGGAGTTATAGCCATTTTAAGATTTTGAATTTTCTTTTTTCTGGTGCATAATATGACCCCCGCAGACGCCTAGTTTAGGAGTTATAGCCATTTTAAGATTTTGAATTTTCTTTTTTCTGGTGCATATTATGACCCCCGGAGACGCCTAGTTTAGGAGTTATAGCCATTTAAAGATTTTGAATTTTTTTTTTTCTGGTGCATAATATGACCCCCGCAGACGCCTAGTTTAGGAGTTATAGCCATTTTAAGATTTTGAATTTTCTTTTTTCTGGTGCATAATATGACCCCCGCAGACGCCTAGTTTAGGAGTTATAGCCATTTTAAGATTTTGAATTTTCTTTTTTCTGGTGCATATTATGACCCCCGGAGACGCCTAGTTTAGGAGTTATAGCCATTTTAAGATTTTGAATTTTCTTTTTTCTGGTGCATATTATGACCCCCGGAGACGCCTAGTTTAGGAGTTATAGCCATTTTAAGAAGTTGAATTTTTTTTTTTCTGGTGCATAATATGACCCCCGCAGACGCCTAGTTTAGGAGTTATAGCCATTTTAAGATTTTGAATTTTCTTTTTTCTGGTGCATATTATGACCCCCGGAGACCCCTAGTTTAGGAGTTATAGCCATTTAAAGATTTTGAATTTTTTTTTTCTGGTGTATAATACGACCCCCGGAGACCCCTAGTTTAGGAGTTATAGCCATTTTAAGATTTTGAATTTTCTTTTTTCTGGTGTATAATATGACCCCCGCAGACGCCTAGTTTAGGAGTTATAGCCATTTAAAGATTTTGAATTTTTTTTTTCTGGTGTATAATATGACCCCCGCAGACGCCTAGTTTAGGAGTTATAGCCATTTTAAGATTTTGAATTTTTTTTTTCTGGTGCATAATATGACCCCCGCAGACGCCTAGTTTAGGAGTTATAGCCATTTAAAGATTTTGAATTTTTTTTTTCTGGTGTATAATATGACCCCCGCAGACGCCTAGTTTAGGAGTTATAGCCATTTTAAGATTTTGAATTTTTTTTTTCTGGTGCATAATATGACCCCCGCAGACGCCTAGTTTAGGAGTTATAGCCATTTTAAGATTTTGAATTTTCTTTTTTCTGGTGCATTTTATGACCCCCGGAGACCCCTAGTTTAAGAGTTATAGCCATTTAAAGATTTTGAATATTTTTTTTCTGGTGTATAATATGACCCCCGCAGACGCCTAGTTTAGGAGTTATAGCCATTTTAAGATTTTGAATTTTCTTTTTTCTGGTGCATAATATGACCCCCGGAGACGCCTAGTTTAGGAGTTATAGCCATTTTAAGATGTTGAATTTTTTTTTTGTCTGGTGCATAATATGACCCCCGCAGACGATTAGTTTAGGAGTTATAGCCATTTTAAGATTTTGAATTTTCTTTTTTCTGATGCATATTATGACCCCCGGAGACGCCTAGTTTAGGAGTTATAGCCATTTTAAGATTTTGAATTTTCTTTTTTTCTGGTGCATAATATGACCCCCGGAGACCCCTAGTTTAGGAGTTATAGCCATTTAAAGATTTTGAATTTTTTTTTTCTGGTGTATAATATGACCCCCGCAGACGCCTAGTTTAGGAGTTATAACCATTTTAAGATTTTGAATTTTCTTTTTTCTGGTGTATAATATGACCCCCGCAGACGCCTAGTTTAGGAGTTATGGCCATTTAAAGATTTTGAATTTTTTTTTTCTGGTGTATAATATGACCCCCGCAGACGCCTAGTTTAAGAGTTATAGCCATTTTAAGATTTTGAATTTTTTTTTTTCTGGTGCATAATATGACCCCCGCAGACGCCTAGTTTAGGAGTTATAGCCATTTAAAGATTTTGAATTTTCTTTTTTCTGGTGTATAATATGATCCCCGCAGACGCCTAGTTTAGGAGTTATAGCCATTTAAAGATTTTGAATTTTTTTTTTCTGGTGTATAATATGACCCCCGCAGACGCCTAGTTTAGGAGTTATAGCCATTTTAAGATTTTGAATTTTTTTTTTTCTGGTGCATAATATGACCCCCGCAGACGCCTAGTTTAGGAGTTATAGCCATTTTAAGATTTTGAATTTTCTTTTTTCTGGTGTATAATATGACCCCCGCAGACGCCTAGTTTAGGAGTTATAGCCATTTAAAGATTTTGAATTTTTTTTTTCTGGTGTATAATATGACCCCCGCAGACGCCTAGTTTAGGAGTTATAGCCATTTAAAGATTTTGAATTTTTTTTTTCTGGTGTATAATATGACCCCCGCAGACGCCTAGTTTAGGAGTTATAGCCATTTAAAGATTTTGAATTTTTTTTTTCTGGTGTATAATATGACCCCCGCAGACGCCTAGTTTAGGAGTTATAGCCATTTTAAGATTTTGAATTTTTTTTTTCTGGTGCATAATATGACCCCCGCAGACGCCTAGTTTAGGAGTTATAGCCATTTTAAGATTTTGAATTTTCTTTTTTCTGGTGCATATTATGACCCCCGGAGACCCCTAGTTTAAGAGTTATAGCCATTTAAAGATTTTGAATTTTTTTTTTCTGGTGTATAATATGACCCCCGCAGACGCCTAGTTTAGGAGTTATAGCCATTTTAAGATTTTGAATTTTCTTTTTTCTGGTGCATAATATGACCCCCGGAGACGCCTAGTTTAGGAGTTATAGCCATTTTAAGATGTTGAATTTTTTTTTTGTCTGGTGCATAATATGATCCCCGCAGACGATTAGTTTAGGAGTTATAGCCATTTTAAGATTTTGAATTTTCTTTTTTCTGGTGCATATTATGACTCCCGGAGACGCCTAGTTTAGGAGTTATAGCCATTTTAAGATTTTGAATTTTCTTTTTTTCTGGTGCATAATATGACCCCTGAGACCCCTAGTTTAGGAGTTATAGCCATTTAAAGATTTTGAATTTTTTTTTTCTGGTGTATAATATGACCCCCGCAGACGCCTAGTTTAGGAGTTATAACCATTTTAAGATTTTGAATTTTCTTTTTTCTGGTGTATAATATGACCCCCGCAGACGCCTAGTTTAGGAGTTATAGCCATTTAAAGATTTTGAATTTTTTTTTTCTGGTGTATAATATGACCCCCGCAGACGCCTAGTTTAAGAGTTATAGCCATTTTAAGATTTTGAATTTTTTTTTTTCTGGTGCATAATATGACCCCCGCAGACGCCTAGTTTAGGAGTTATAGCCATTTAAAGATTTTGAATTTTCTTTTTTCTGGTGTATAATATGATCCCCGCAGACGCCTAGTTTAGGAGTTATAGCCATTTAAAGATTTTGAATTTTTTTTTTCTGGTGTATAATATGACCCCCGCAGACGCCTAGTTTAGGAGTTATAA
Source organism: Volucella zonaria (assembly GCA_963966105.1). Classification (NCBI taxonomy): domain Eukaryota; kingdom Metazoa; phylum Arthropoda; class Insecta; order Diptera; family Syrphidae; genus Volucella; species Volucella zonaria. The sequence continues at coordinate 43,423,671 of OZ014531.1, forward strand.
CCATTTTAAGATTTTGAATTTTTTTTTTTCTGGTGCATAATATGACCCCCGCAGACGCCTAGTTTAGGAGTTATAGCCATTTTAAGATTTTGAATTTTCTTTTTTCTGGTGTATAATATGACCCCCGCAGACGCCTAGTTTAGGAGTTATAGCCATTTAAAGATTTTGAATTTTTTTTTTCTGGTGTATAATATGACCCCCGCAGACGCCTAGTTTAGGAGTTATAGCCATTTAAAGATTTTGAATTTTTTTTTTCTGGTGTATAATATGACCCCCGCAGACGCCTAGTTTAGGAGTTATAGCCATTTTAAGATTTTGAATTTTTTTTTTCTGGTGCATAATATGACCCCCGCAGACGCCTAGTTTAGGAGTTATAGCCATTTAAAGATTTTGAATTTTTTTTTTCTGGTGTATAATATGACCCCCGCAGACGCCTAGTTTAAGAGTTATAGCCATTTTAAGATTTTGAATTTTTTTTTTCTGGTGCATAATATGACCCCCGCAGACGCCTAGTTTAGGAGTTATAGCCATTTTAAGATTTTGAATTTTCTTTTTTCTGGTGCATATTATGACCCCCGGAGACCCCTAGTTTAAGAGTTATAGCCATTTAAAGATTTTGAATTTTTTTTTTCTGGTGTATAATATTACCCCCGCAGACGCCTAGTTTAGGAGTTATAGCCATTTTAAGATTTTGAATTTTTTTTTTTCTGGTGCATAATATGACCCCCGGAGACGCCTAGTTTAGGAGTTATAGCCATTTTAAGATTTTGAATTTTCTTTTTTCTGGTGCATAATATGACCCCCGGAGACGCCTAGTTTAGGAGTTATAGCCATTTTAAGATTTTGAAGTTTCTTTTTTCTGGTGCATATTATGACCCCCGGAGACGCCTAGTTTAGGAGTTATAGCCATTTTAAGATTTTGAATTTTTTTTTCTGGTGCATATTATGACCCCCGGAGACCCCTAGTTTAGGAGTTATAGCCATTTAAAGATTTTGAATTTTTTTTTTCTGGTGTATAATATGACCCCCGCAGACGCCTAGTTTAAGAGTTATAGCCATTTTAAGATTTTGAATTTTCTTTTTTCTGGTGCATATTATGACCCCCGCAGACGCCTAGTTTAGGAGTTATAGCCATTTTAAGATTTTGAATTTTCCTTTTTCTGGTGCATAATATGACCCCCGCAGACGCCTAGTTTAGGAGTTATAGCCATTTAAAGATTTTGAATTTTTTTTTTTCTGGTGCATAATATGACCCCCGCAGACGCCTAGTTTAGGAGTTATAGCCATTTTAAGATTTTGAATTTTCTTTTTTCTGGTGCATAATATGACCCCCGCAGACGCCTAGTTTAGGAGTTATAGCCATTTTAAGATTTTGAATTTTCTTTTTTCTGGTGCATATTATGACCCCCGGAGACGCCTAGTTTAGGAGTTATAGCCATTTTAAGAAGTTGAATTTTTTTTTTTCTGGTGCATAATATGAACCCCGGAGACTCCTAGTTTAGGAGTTATAGCCATTTTAAGATGCTGAATTTTTTTTTTTCTGGTGCATAATATGACCCCCGCAGACGCCTAGTTTAGGAGTTATAGCCATTTTAAGATTTTGAATTTTCTTTTTTCTGGTGCATATTATGACCCCCGGAGACGCCTAGTTTAGGAGTTATAGCCATTTTAAGATTTTGAATTTTCTTTTTTCTGGTGCATATTATGACCCCCGGAGACGCCTAGTTTAGGAGTTATAGCCATTTTAAGAAGTTGAATTTTTTTTTTTCTGGTGCATAATATGACCCCCGCAGACGCCTAGTTTAGGAGTTATAGCCATTTTAAGATTTTGAATTTTCTTTTTTCTGGTGCATATTATGACCCCCGGAGACCCCTAGTTTAGGAGTTATAGCCATTTAAAGATTTTGAATTTTTTTTTTCTGGTGTATAATACGACCCCCGGAGACCCCTAGTTTAGGAGTTATAGCCATTTTAAGATTTTGAATTTTCTTTTTTCTGGTGTATAATATGACCCCCGCAGACGCCTAGTTTAGGAGTTATAGCCATTTAAAGATTTTGAATTTTTTTTTTCTGGTGTATAATATGACCCCCGCAGACGCCTAGTTTAGGAGTTATAGCCATTTTAAGATTTTGAATTTTTTTTTTTCTGGTGCATAATATGACCCCCGCAGACGCCTAGTTTAGGAGTTATAGCCATTTAAAGATTTTGAATTTTTTTTTTCTGGTGTATAATATGACCCCCGCAGACGCCTAGTTTAGGAGTTATAGCCATTTTAAGATTTTGAATTTTTTTTTTCTGGTGCATAATATGACCCCCGCAGACGCCTAGTTTAGGAGTTATAGCCATTTTAAGATTTTGAATTTTCTTTTTTCTGGTGCATTTTATGACCCCCGGAGACCCCTAGTTTAAGAGTTATAGCCATTTAAAGATTTTGAATATTTTTTTTCTGGTGTATAATATGACCCCCGCAGACGCCTAGTTTAGGAGTTATAGCCATTTTAAGATTTTGAATTTTCTTTTTTCTGGTGCATAATATGACCCCCGGAGACGCCTAGTTTAGGAGTTATAGCCATTTTAAGATGTTGAATTTTTTTTTTGTCTGGTGCATAATATGACCCCCGCAGACGATTAGTTTAGGAGTTATAGCCATTTTAAGATTTTGAATTTTCTTTTTTCTGATGCATATTATGACCCCCGGAGACGCCTAGTTTAGGAGTTATAGCCATTTTAAGATTTTGAATTTTCTTTTTTTCTGGTGCATAATATGACCCCCGGAGACCCCTAGTTTAGGAGTTATAGCCATTTAAAGATTTTGAATTTTTTTTTTCTGGTGTATAATATGACCCCCGCAGACGCCTAGTTTAGGAGTTATAACCATTTTAAGATTTTGAATTTTCTTTTTTCTGGTGTATAATATGACCCCCGCAGACGCCTAGTTTAGGAGTTATGGCCATTTAAAGATTTTGAATTTTTTTTTTCTGGTGTATAATATGACCCCCGCAGACGCCTAGTTTAAGAGTTATAGCCATTTTAAGATTTTGAATTTTTTTTTTTCTGGTGCATAATATGACCCCCGCAGACGCCTAGTTTAGGAGTTATAGCCATTTAAAGATTTTGAATTTTCTTTTTTCTGGTGTATAATATGATCCCCGCAGACGCCTAGTTTAGGAGTTATAGCCATTTAAAGATTTTGAATTTTTTTTTTCTGGTGTATAATATGACCCCCGCAGACGCCTAGTTTAGGAGTTATAGCCATTTTAAGATTTTGAATTTTTTTTTTTCTGGTGCATAATATGACCCCCGCAGACGCCTAGTTTAGGAGTTATAGCCATTTTAAGATTTTGAATTTTCTTTTTTCTGGTGTATAATATGACCCCCGCAGACGCCTAGTTTAGGAGTTATAGCCATTTAAAGATTTTGAATTTTTTTTTTCTGGTGTATAATATGACCCCCGCAGACGCCTAGTTTAGGAGTTATAGCCATTTAAAGATTTTGAATTTTTTTTTTCTGGTGTATAATATGACCCCCGCAGACGCCTAGTTTAGGAGTTATAGCCATTTAAAGATTTTGAATTTTTTTTTTCTGGTGTATAATATGACCCCCGCAGACGCCTAGTTTAGGAGTTATAGCCATTTTAAGATTTTGAATTTTTTTTTTCTGGTGCATAATATGACCCCCGCAGACGCCTAGTTTAGGAGTTATAGCCATTTTAAGATTTTGAATTTTCTTTTTTCTGGTGCATATTATGACCCCCGGAGACCCCTAGTTTAAGAGTTATAGCCATTTAAAGATTTTGAATTTTTTTTTTCTGGTGTATAATATGACCCCCGCAGACGCCTAGTTTAGGAGTTATAGCCATTTTAAGATTTTGAATTTTCTTTTTTCTGGTGCATAATATGACCCCCGGAGACGCCTAGTTTAGGAGTTATAGCCATTTTAAGATGTTGAATTTTTTTTTTGTCTGGTGCATAATATGATCCCCGCAGACGATTAGTTTAGGAGTTATAGCCATTTTAAGATTTTGAATTTTCTTTTTTCTGGTGCATATTATGACTCCCGGAGACGCCTAGTTTAGGAGTTATAGCCATTTTAAGATTTTGAATTTTCTTTTTTTCTGGTGCATAATATGACCCCTGAGACCCCTAGTTTAGGAGTTATAGCCATTTAAAGATTTTGAATTTTTTTTTTCTGGTGTATAATATGACCCCCGCAGACGCCTAGTTTAGGAGTTATAACCATTTTAAGATTTTGAATTTTCTTTTTTCTGGTGTATAATATGACCCCCGCAGACGCCTAGTTTAGGAGTTATAGCCATTTAAAGATTTTGAATTTTTTTTTTCTGGTGTATAATATGACCCCCGCAGACGCCTAGTTTAAGAGTTATAGCCATTTTAAGATTTTGAATTTTTTTTTTTCTGGTGCATAATATGACCCCCGCAGACGCCTAGTTTAGGAGTTATAGCCATTTAAAGATTTTGAATTTTCTTTTTTCTGGTGTATAATATGATCCCCGCAGACGCCTAGTTTAGGAGTTATAGCCATTTAAAGATTTTGAATTTTTTTTTTCTGGTGTATAATATGACCCCCGCAGACGCCTAGTTTAGGAGTTATAACCATTTTAAGATTTTGAATTTTTTTTTTTCTGGTGCATAATATGACCCCCGCAGACGCCTAGTTTAGGAGTTATAGCCATTTTAAGATTTTGAATTTTCTTTTTTCTGGTGTATAATATGACCCCCGCAGACGCCTAGTTTAGGAGTTATAGCCATTTAAAGATTTTGAATTTTTTTTTTCTGGTGTATAATATGACCCCCGCAGACGCCTAGTTTAGGAGTTATAGCCATTTAAAGATTTTGAATTTTTTTTTTCTGGTGTATAATATGACCCCCGCAGACGCCTAGTTTAGGAGTTATAGCCATTTTAAGATTTTGAATTTTTTTTTTCTGGTGCATAATATGACCCCCGCAGACGCCTAGTTTAGGAGTTATAGCCATTTAAAGATTTTGAATTTTTTTTTTCTGGTGTATAATATGACCCCCGCAGACGCCTAGTTTAAGAGTTATAGCCATTTTAAGATTTTGAATTTTTTTTTTCTGGTGCATAATATGACCCCCGCAGACGCCTAGTTTAGGAGTTATAGCCATTTTAAGATTTTGAATTTTCTTTTTTCTGGTGCATATTATGACCCCCGGAGACCCCTAGTTTAAGAGTTATAGCCATTTAAAGATTTTGAATTTTTTTTTTCTGGTGTATAATATTACCCCCGCAGACGCCTAGTTTAGGAGTTATAGCCATTTTAAGATTTTGAATTTTTTTTTTTCTGGTGCATAATATGACCCCCGGAGACGCCTAGTTTAGGAGTTATAGCCATTTTAAGATTTTGAATTTTCTTTTTTCTGGTGCATAATATGACCCCCGGAGACGCCTAGTTTAGGAGTTATAGCCATTTTAAGATTTTGAAGTTTCTTTTTTCTGGTGCATATTATGACCCCCGGAGACGCCTAGTTTAGGAGTTATAGCCATTTTAAGATTTTGAATTTTTTTTTCTGGTGCATATTATGACCCCCGGAGACCCCTAGTTTAGGAGTTATAGCCATTTAAAGATTTTGAATTTTTTTTTTCTGGTGTATAATATGACCCCCGCAGACGCCTAGTTTAAGAGTTATAGCCATTTTAAGATTTTGAATTTTCTTTTTTCTGGTGCATATTATGACCCCCGCAGACGCCTAGTTTAGGAGTTATAGCCATTTTAAGATTTTGAATTTTCCTTTTTCTGGTGCATAATATGACCCCCGCAGACGCCTAGTTTAGGAGTTATAGCCATTTAAAGATTTTGAATTTTTTTTTTTCTGGTGCATAATATGACCCCCGCAGACGCCTAGTTTAGGAGTTATAGCCATTTTAAGATTTTGAATTTTCTTTTTTCTGGTGCATAATATGACCCCCGCAGACGCCTAGTTTAGGAGTTATAGCCATTTTAAGATTTTGAATTTTCTTTTTTCTGGTGCATATTATGACCCCCGGAGACGCCTAGTTTAGGAGTTATAGCCAATTTAAGAAGTTGAATTTTTTTTTTTCTGGTGCATAATATGAACCCCGGAGACTCCTAGTTTAGGAGTTATAGCCATTTTAAGATGCTGAATTTTTTTTTTTCTGGTGCATAATATGACCCCCGCAGACGCCTAGTTTAGGAGTTATAGCCATTTTAAGATTTTGAATTTTCTTTTTTCTGGTGCATATTATGACCCCCGGAGACCCCTAGTTTAGGAGTTATAGCCATTTAAAGATTTTGAATTTTTTTTTTCTGGTGTATAATATGACCCCCGCAGACGCCTAGTTTAGGAGTTATAGCCATTTTAAGATTTTGAATTTTTTTTTTCTGGTGCATAATATGACCCCCGCAGACGCCTAGTTTAGGAGTTATAGCCATTTTAAGATTTTGAATTTTCTTTTTTCTGGTGTATAATATGACCCCCGGAGACGCCTAGTTTAGGAGTTATAGCCATTTTAAGATTTTGAATTTATTTTTTCTGGTGCATAATATGACCCCCGCAGACGCCTAGTTTAGGAGTTATAGCCATTTTAAGATTTTGAATTTTCTTTTTTCTGGTGCATAATATGACCCCCGGAGACGCCTAGTTTAGGAGTTATAGCCATTTTAAGATGTTGAATTTTTTTTTTTCTGGTGCATAATATGACCCACGCAGACGCCTAGTTTAGGAGTTATAGCCATTTTAAGATTTTGAATTTTCTTTTTTCTGGTGCATAATATGACCCCCGGAGACGCCTAGTTTAGGAGTTATAGACATTTTAAGATGTTGAATTTTCTTTTTTCTGGTGCATAATATGACCCCCGCAGACGCCTAGTTTAGGAGTTATAGCCATTTTAAGATTTTGAATTTTCATTTTTCTGGTGCATATTATGACCCCCGGAGACCCCTACTTTAGGAGTTATAGCCATTTTAAGATTTTGAATTTTCTTTTTTCTGGTGCATAATATGACCCCCGCAGACGCCTAGTTTAGGAGTTATAGCCATTTTAAGATTTTGAATTTTTTTTTTCTGGTGCTTAATATGACCCCCGCAGACGCCTAGTTTAGGAGTTATAGCCATTTTAAGATTTTGAATTTTCTTTTTTCTGGTGCATATTATGACCCCCGGAGACGCCTAGTTTAGGAGTTATAGCCATTTTAAGATTTTGAATTTTCTTTTTTCTGGTGCATATTACGACCCCCGGAGACGCCTAGTTTAGGAGTTATAGCCATTTAAAGATTTTGAATTTTTTTTTTTCTGGTGCATAATATGACCCCCGCAGACGCCTAGTTTAGGAGTTATAGCCATTTTAAGATTCTGAATTTTTTTTTTCTGGTGCATAATATGACCCCCGCAGACGCCTAGTTTAGGAGTTATAGCCATTTTAAGATTTTGAATTTTCTTTTTTCTGGTGCATATTATGACCCCCGGAGACGCCTAGTTTAGGAGTTATAGCCATTTAAAGATTTTGAATTTTCTTTTTTCTGGTGCATATTATGACCCCCGGAGACGCCTAGTTTAGGAGTTATAGCCATTTTAAGATTTTGAATTTTTTTTTCTGGTGCATATTATGACCCCCGGAGACCCCTAGTTTAGGAGTTATAGCCATTTAAAGATTTTGAATTTTTTTTTTCTGGTGTATAATATGACCCCCGCAGACGCCTAGTTTAAGAGTTATAGCCATTTTAAGATTTTGAATTTTCTTTTTTCTGGTGCATAATATGACCCCCGCAGACGCCTAGTTTAGGAGTTATAGCCATTTTAAGATTTTGAATTTTTTTTTTTCTGGTGCATAATATGACCCCCGCAGACGCCTAGTTTAGGAGTTATAGCCATTTTAAGATTTTGAATTTTCTTTTTTCTGGTGCATAATATGACCCCCGGAGACGCATAGTTTAGGAGTTATAGCCATTTTAAGATGTTGAATTTTTTTTTTTCTGGTGCATAATATGACCCCCGCAGCCGCCTAGTTTAGGAGTTATAGCCATTTTAAGATTTTGAATTTTCTTTTTTCTGGTGCATATTATGACCCCCGGAGACGCCTAGTTTAGGAGTTATAGCCATTTTAAGATTTTGAATTTTTTTTTTCTGGTGCATAATATGACCCCCTCAGACGCCTAGTTTAGGAGTTATAGCCATTTTAAGATTTTGAATTTTCTTTTTTCTGGTGCATAATATGACCCCCGCAGACGCCTAGTTTAGAAGTTATAGCCATTTAAAGATTTTGAATTTTTTTTTTCTGGTGTATAATATGACCCCCGCAGACGCCTAGTTTAGGAGTTATAGCCATTTTAAGATTTTGAATTTTTTTTTTTCTGGTGCATAATATGACCCCCGCAGACGCCTAGTTTAGGAGTTATAGCCATTTTAAGATTTTGAATTTTCTTTTTTCTGGTGCATAATATGACCCCCGGAGACGCCTAGTTTAGGAGTTATAGCCATTTTAAGATGTTGAATTTTTTTTTTCTGGTGCATAATATGACCCCCGCAGACGTCTAGTTTAGGAGTGATAGCCATTTTAAGATTTTGAATTTTCTTTTTTCTGGTGCATAATATGACCCCCGCAGACGCCTAGTTTAGGAGTTATAGCCATTTTAAGATTTTGAATTTTCTTTTTTCTGGTGCATATTATGACCCCCGGAGAACCCCTAGTTTAGGAGTTATAGCCATTTAAAGATTTTGAATTTTTTTTTCTGGTGTATAATATGACCCCCGCAGACGCCTAGTTTAAGAGTTATAGCCATTTTAAGATTTTGAATTTTTTTTTTCTGGTGCATAATATGACCCCCGCAGACGCCTAGTTTAGGAGTTATAGCCATTTTAAGATTTTGAATTTGCTTTTTTCTGGTGCATATTATGACCCCCGGAGAACCCCTAGTTTAGGAGTTATAGCCATTTAAAGATTTTGAATTTTTTTTTTCTGGTGTATAATATGACCCCCGCAGACGCCTAGTTTAAGAGTTATTGCCATTTTAAGATTTTGAATTTTCTTTTTTCTGGTGCATATTATGACCCCCGCAGACGCCTAGTTTAGGAGTTATAGCCATTTAAAGATTTTGAATTTTTTTTTTTCTGGTGCATAATATGACCCCCGCAGACGCCTAGTTTAGGAGTTATAGCCATTTTAAGATTTTGAATTTTTTTTTTCTGGTGCATAATATGACCCCCGCAGACGCCTAGTTTAGGAGTTATAGCCATTTTAAGATTTTGAATTTTCTTTTTTCTGGTGCATATTATGACCCCCGGAGACGCCTAGTTTAGGAGTTATAGCCATTTAAAGATTTTGAATTTTCTTTTTTCTGGTGCATATTATGACCCCCGGAGACGCCTAGTTTAGGAGTTATAGCCATTTTAAGATTTTGAATTTTTTTTTCTGGTGCATATTATGACCCCCGGAGACCCCTAGTTTAGGAGTTATAGCCATTTAAAGATTTTGAATTTTTTTTTTCTGGTGTATAATATGACCCCCGCAGACGCCTAGTTTAAGAGTTATAGCCATTTTAAGATTTTGAATTTTCTTTTTTCTGGTGCATATTATGACCCCCGCAGACGCCTAGTTTAGGAGTTATAGCCATTTTAAGATTTTGAATTTTCCTTTTTCTGGTGCACAATATGACCCCCGCAGACGCCTAGTTTAGGAGTTATAGCCATTTTAAGATTTTGAATTTTTTTTTTTCTGGTGCATAATATGACCCCCGCAGACGCCTAGTTTAGGAGTTATAGCCATTTTAAGATTTTGAATTTTCTTTTTTCTGGTGCATAATATGACCCCCGGAGACGCCTAGTTTAGGAGTTATAGCCATTTTAAGATGTTGAATTTTTTTTTTTCTGGTGCATAATATGACCCCCGCAGCCGCCTAGTTTAGGAGTTATAGCCATTTTAAGATTTTGAATTTTCTTTTTTCTGGTGCATATTATGACCCCCGGAGACGCCTAGTTTAGGAGTTATAGCCATTTTAAGATTTTGAATTTTTTTTTTCTGGTGCATAATATGACCCCCTCAGACGCCTAGTTTAGGAGTTATAGCCATTTTAAGATTTTGAATTTTCTTTTTTCTGGTGCATAATATGACCCCCGCAGACGCCTAGTTTAGAAGTTATAGCCATTAAAAGATTTTGAATTTTTTTTTTCTGGTGTATAATATGACCCCCGCAGACGCCTAGTTTAGGAGTTATAGCCATTTTAAGATTTTGAATTTTTTTTTTTCTGGTGCATAATATGACCCCCGCAGACGCCTAGTTTAGGAGTTATAGCCATTTTAAGATTTTGAATTTTCTTTTTTCTGGTGCATAATATGACCCCCGGAGACGCCTAGTTTAGGAGTTATAGCCATTTTAAGATGTTGAATTTTTTTTTTCTGGTGCATAATATGACCCCCGCAGACGCCTAGTTTAGGAGTGATAGCCATTTTAAGATTTTGAATTTTCTTTTTTCTGGTGCATAATATGACCCCCGCAGACGCCTAGTTTAGGAGTTATAGCCATTTTAAGATTTTGAATTTTCTTTTTTCTGGTGCATATTATGACCCCCGGAGAACCCCTAGTTTAGGAGTTATAGCCATTTAAAGATTTTGAATTTTTTTTTTCTGGTGTATAATATGACCCCCGCAGACGCCTAGTTTAAGAGTTATAGCCATTTTAAGATTTTGAATTTTTTTTTTCTGGTGCATAATATGACCCCCGCAGACGCCTAGTTTAGGAGTTATAGCCATTTTAAGATTTTGAATTTGCTTTTTTCTGGTGCATATTATGACCCCCGGAGAACCCCTAGTTTAGGAGTTATAGCCATTTAAAGATTTTGAATTTTTTTTTTCTGGTGTATAATATGACCCCCGCAGACGCCTAGTTTAAGAGTTATTGCCATTTTAAGATTTTGAATTTTCTTTTTTCTGGTGCATATTATGACCCCCGCAGACGCCTAGTTTAGGAGTTATAGCCATTTTAAGATTTTGAATATTCTTTTTTCTGGTGCATAATATGACCCCCGGAGACCCCTAGTTTAGGAGTTACAGCCATTTAAAGATTTTGAATTTTTTTTTTCTGGTGTATAATATGACCCCCGCAGACGCCTAGTTTAGGAGTTATAGCCATTTTAAGATTTTGAATTTTCTTTTTTCTGGTGTATAATATGACCCCCGCAGACGCCTAGTTTAGGAGTTATAGCCATTTTAAGATTTTGAATTTTCTTTTTTCTGGTGCATAATATGACCCCCGGAGACCCCTAGTTTAGGAGTTATAGCCATTTAAAAATTTTGAATTTTTTTTTTCTGGTGTATAATATGACCCCCGCAGACGCCTAGTTTAAGAGTTATAGCTATTTTAAGATTTTGAATTTTTTTTTTCTTGTGCATAATATGACCCCCGCAGACGCCTAGTTTAGGAGTTATAGCCATTTTAAGATTTTGAATTTTCTTTTTTCTGGTGCATATTATGACCCCCGGAGACCCCTAGTTTAGGAGTTATAGCCATTTAAAGATTTTGAATTTTTTTTTCCTGGTGTATAATATGACCCCCGCAGACGCCTAGTTTAGGAGTTATAGCCATTTTAAGATTTTGAATTTTTTTTTTTCTGGTGCATAATATGTCCCCCGCAGACGCCTAGTTTAGGAGTTATAGCCATTTTAAGATTTTGAATTTTCTTTTTTCTGGTGCATAATATGACCCCCGGAGACGCCTAGTTTAGGAGTTATAGCCATTTTAAGATGTTGAATTTTTTTTTTTCTGGTGCATAATATGACCCCCGCAGACGCCTAGTTTAGGAGTTATAGCCATTTTAAGATTTTGAATTTTCTTTTTTCTGGTGCATAATATGACCCCCGGAGACGCCTAGTTTAGGAGTTATAGCCATTTTAAGATGTTGAATTTTTTTTTTCTGGTGCATAATATGACCCCCGCAGACGCCTAGTTTAGGAGTGATAGCCATTTTAAGATTTTGAATTTTCTTTTTTCTGGTGCATAATATGACCCCCGCAGACGCCTAGTTTAGGAGTTATAGCCATTTTAAGATTTTGAATTTTCTTTTTTCTGGTGCATATTATGACCCCCGGAGAACCCCTAGTTTAGGAGTTATAGCCATTTAAAGATTTTGAATTTTTTTTTTCTGGTGTATAATATGACCCCCGCAGACGCCTAGTTTAAGAGTTATAGCCATTTTAAGATTTTGAATTTTTTTTTTCTGGTGCATAATATGACCCCCGCAGACGCCTAGTTTAGGAGTTATAGCCATTTTAAGATTTTGAATTTGCTTTTTTCTGGTGCATATTATGACCCCCGGAGAACCCCTAGTTTAGGAGTTATAGCCATTTAAAGATTTTGAATTTTTTTTTTCTGGTGTATAATATGACCCCCGCAGACGCCTAGTTTAAGAGTTATTGCCATTTTAAGATTTTGAATTTTCTTTTTTCTGGTGCATATTATGACCCCCGCAGACGCCTAGTTTAGGAGTTATAGCCATTTTAAGATTTTGAATATTCTTTTTTCTGGTGCATAATATGACCCCCGGAGACCCCTAGTTTAGGAGTTACAGCCATTTAAAGATTTTGAATTTTTTTTTTCTGGTGTATAATATGACCCCCGCAGACGCCTAGTTTAGGAGTTATAGCCATTTTAAGATTTTGAATTTTCTTTTTTCTGGTGTATAATATGACCCCCGCAGACGCCTAGTTTAGGAGTTATAGCCATTTTAAGATTTTGAATTTTCTTTTTTCTGGTGCATAATATGACCCCCGGAGACCCCTAGTTTAGGAGTTATAGCCATTTAAAAATTTTGAATTTTTTTTTTCTGGTGTATAATATGACCCCCGCAGACGCCTAGTTTAAGAGTTATAGCTATTTTAAGATTTTGAATTTTTTTTTTCTGGTGCATAATATGACCCCCGCAGACGCCTAGTTTAGGAGTTATAGCCATTTTAAGATTTTGAATTTTCTTTTTTCTGGTGCATATTATGACCCCCGGAGACCCCTAGTTTAGGAGTTATAGCCATTTAAAGATTTTGAATTTTTTTTTCCTGGTGTATAATATGACCCCCGCAGACGCCTAGTTTAGGAGTTATAGCCATTTTAAGATTTTGAATTTTTTTTTTTCTGGTGCATAATATGACCCCCGCAGACGCCTAGTTTAGGAGTTATAGCCATTTTAAGATTTTGAATTTTCTTTTTTCTGGTGCATAATATGACCCCCGGAGACGCCTAGTTTAGGAGTTATAGCCATTTTAAGATGTTGAATTTTTTTTTTTCTGGTGCATAATATGACCCCCGCAGACGCCTAGTTTAGGAGTTATAGCCATTTTAAGATTTTGAATTTTCTTTTTTCTGGTGCATATTATGACCCCCGGAGACGCCTAGTTTAGGAGTTATAGCCATTTTAAGATTTTGAATTTTTTTTTTCTGGTGCATAATATGACCCCCGCAGACGCCTAGTTTAGGAGTTATAGCCATTTTAAGATTTTGAATTTTCTTTTTTCTGGTGCATAATATGACCCCCGGAGACCCCTAGTTTAGGAGTTATAGCCATTTAAAAATTTTGAATTTTTTTTTTCTGGTGTATAATATGACCCCCGCAGACGCCTAGTTTAAGAGTTATAGCTATTTTAAGATTTTGAATTTTTTTTTTCTGGTGCATAATATGACCCCCGCAGACGCCTAGTTTAGGAGTTATAGCCATTTTAAGATTTTGAATTTTCTTTTTTCTGGTGCATATTATGACCCCCGGAGACCCCTAGTTTAGGAGTTATAGCCATTTAAAGATTTTGAATTTTTTTTTTCTGGTGTATAATATGACCCCCGCAGACGCCTAGTTTAGGAGTTATAGCCATTTAAAAATTTTGAATTTTTTTTTTCTGGTGTATAATATGACCCCCGCAGACGCCTAGTTTAAGAGTTATAGCTATTTTAAGATTTTGAATTTTTTTTTTCTGGTGCATAATATGACCCCCGCAGACGCCTAGTTTAGGTGTTATAGCCATTTTAAGATTTTGAATTTTCTTTTTTCTGGTGCATATTATGACCCCCGGAGACCCCTAGTTTAGGAGTTATAGCCATTTTAAGATTTTGAATTTTCTTTTTTCTGGTGCATAATATGACCCCCGCAGACGCCTAGTTTAGGAGTTATAGCCATTTTAAGATTTTGAATTTTCTTTTTTCTGGTGCATATTATGACCCCCGCAGACGCCTAGTTTAGGAGTTATAGCCATTTTAAGATTTTGAATTTTTTTTTTCTGGTGCATAATATGACCCCCGGAGAACCCCTAGTTTAGGAGTTATAGCCATTTAAAGATTTTGAATTTTTTTTTTCTGGTGCATAATATGACCCCCGCAGACGCCTAGTTTAGGAGTTATAGCCATTTTAAGATTTTGAATTTTTTTTTTTCTGGTGCATAATATGACCCCCGCAGACGCCTAGTTTAGGAGTTATAGCCATTTTAAGATTTTGAATTTTCTTTTTTCCGGTGCATAATATGACCCCCGGAGACGCCTAGTTTAGGAGTTATAGCCATTTTAAGATGTTGAATATTTTTTTTCTGGTGCATAATATGACCCCCGCAGACGCCTAGTTTAGGAGTTATAGCCATTTTAAGATTTTGAATTTTCTTTTTTCTGGTGCATATTATGACCCCCGGAGACGCCTAGTTTAGGAGTTATAGCCATTTTAAGATTTTGAATTTTTTTTTTCTGGTGCATAATATGACCCCCGCAGACGCCTAGTTTAGGAGTTATAGCCATTTTAAGATTTTGAATTTTCTTTTTTCTGGTGGATAATATGACCCCCGCAGACGCCTAGTTTAGGGGTTATAGCCATTTTAAGATTTTGAATTTTCTTTTTTCTGGTGCATATTATGACCCCCGGAGACGCCTAGTTTAGGAGTTATAGCCATTTTAAGATTTTGAATTTTCTTTTTTCTGGTGCATAATATGACCCCCGCAGACGCCTAGTTTAGGAGTTATAGCCATTTTAAGATTTTGAATTTTCTTTTTTCTGGTGCATATTATGACCCACGGAGACGCCTAGTTTAGGAGTTATAGCCATTTAAAGATTTTGAATTTTTTTTTTTCTGGTGCATAATATGACCCCCGCAGACGCCTAGTTTAGGAGTTATAGCCATTTTAAGATTTTGAATTTTTTTTTTTCTGGTGCATATTAGCCATTTTAAGATTTTGAATTTTTTTTTTCTGGTGCATAATATGACCCCCGGAGACGCCTAGTTTAGGAGTTATAGCCATTTTAAGATTTTGAATTTTCTTTTTTCTGGTGCATATTATGACCCCCGGAGACGCCTAGTTTAGGAGTTATAGCCATTTTAAGATTTTGAATTTTTTTTTTTCTGGTGCATAATATGACCCCCGCAGACGCCTAGTTTAGGAGTTATAGCCATTTTAAGATTTTGAATTTTCTTTTTTCTGGTGTATAATATGACCCCCGGAGACGCCTAGTTTAGGAGTTATAGCCATTTTAAGATTTTGAATTTTTTTTCTTCTGGTGCATAATATGACCCCCGCAGACGCCTAGTTTATTAGTTATAGCCATTTTAAGATTTTGAATTTTCTTTTTTCTGGTGCATAATATGACCCCCGGAGACGCCTAGTTTAGGAGTTATAGCCATTTTAAAATGTTGAATTTTTTTTTTCTGGTGCATAATATGACCCCCGCAGACGCCTAGTTTAGGAGTTATAGCCATTTTAAGATTTTGAATTTTCTTTTTTCTGGTGCATATTATGACCCCCGGAGACCCCTAGTTTAGGAGTTATAGCCATTTAAAGATTTTGAATTTTTTTTTTCTGGTGTATAATATGACCCTCGCAGACGCCTAGTTTAGGAGTTATAGCCATTATAAGATTTTGATTTTTTTTTTTTCTGGTGCATAATATGACCCCCGCAGACGCCTAGTTTAGGAGTTATAGCCATTTTAAGATTTTGAATTTTCTTTTTTCTGGTGCATAATATGACCCCCGGAGACGCCTAGTTTAGGAGTTATAGCCATTTTAAGATTTTGAATTTTTTTTTTTCTGGTGCATAATATGACCCCCGCAGACGCCTAGTTCAGGAGTTATAGCCATTTTAAGATTTTGAATTTTCTTTTTTCTGGTGCATATTATGACCCCCGGAGACGCCTAGTTTAGGAGTTATAGCCATTTTAAGATTTTGAATTTTTTTTTTCTGGTGCATAATATGACCCACGCAGACGCCTAGTTTAGGAGTTATAGCCATTTTAAGATTTTGAATTTTCTTTTTTCTGGTGCATATTATGACCCCCGGAGACCCCTAGTTTAGGAGTTATAGCCATTTAAAAATTTTGAATTTTTTTTTTCTGGTGTATAATATGACCCCCGCAGACGCCTAGTTTAAGAGTTATAGCCATTTTAAGATTTTGAATTTTCTTTTTTCTGGTGCATATTATGACCCCCGGAGACGCCTAGTTTAGGAGTTATAGCCATTTTAAGATTTTGAATTTTCTTTTTTCTGGTGCATAATATGACCCCCGCAGACGCCTAGTTTAGGAGTTATAGCCATTTTAAGATTTTGAATTTTCTTTTTTCTGGTGCATAATATGACCCCCGCAGATGCCTAGTTTAGGAGTTATAGCCATTTTAAGATTTTGAATTTTCTTTTTTCTGGTGCATATTATGACCCCCAGAGACGCCTAGTTTAGGAGTTATAGCCATTTAAAGATTTTGAATTTTCTTTTTTCTGGTGCATATTATGACCCCCGGAGACGCCTAGTTTAGGAGTTATAGCCATTTTAAGATTTTGAATTTTCTTTTTTCTGGTGCATATTATGACCCCCGGAGACGCCTAGTTTAAGAGTTATAGCCATTTTAAGATTTTGAATTTTCTTTTTTCTGGTGCATAATATGACCCCCGCAGACGCCTAGTTTAGGAGTTATAGCCATTTTAAGATTTTGAATTTTTTTTTTCTGGTGCATAATATGACCCCCGCAGACGCCTAGTTTAGGAGTTATAGCCATTTTAAGATTTTGAATTTTTTTTTTTCTGGTGCATAATATGACCCCCGCAGACGCCTAGTTTAGGAGTTTTAGCCATTTTAAGATTTTGAATTTTCTTTTTTCTGGTGCATATTATGACCCACGGAGACGCCTAGTTTAGGAGTTATAGCCATTTAAAGATTTTGAATTTTCTTTTTTCTGGTGCATATTATGACCCCCGGAGACGCCTAGTTTAGGAGTTATAGCCATTTTAAGATTTTGAATTTTCTTTTTTCTGGTGCATATTATGACCCCCGGAGACGCCTAGTTTAGGAGTTATAGCCATTTTAAGATTTTGAATTTTCTTTTTTCTGGTGCATAATATGACCCCCGCAGACGCCTAGTTTAGGAGTTATAGCCATTTTAAGATTTTGAATTTTCTTTTTTCTGGTGTATAATATGACCCCTGGAGACGCCTAGTTTAGGAGTTATAGCCATTTTAAGATTTTGAATTTTTTTTTTTCTGGTGCATAATATGACCCCCGCAGACGCCTAGTTTAGGAGTTATAGCCATTTTAAGATTTTGAATTTTCTTTTTTCTGGTGCATAATATGACCCCCGGAGACGCCTAGTTTAGGAGTTATAGCCATTTTAAGATGTTGAATTTTTTTTTTTCTGGTGCATAATATGACCCCCGCAGACGCCTAGTTTAGGAGTTATAGCCATTTTAAGATTTTGAATTTTCTTTTTTCTGGTGCATATTATGACCCCCGGAGACCCCTAGTTTAGGAGTTATAGCCATTTAAAGATTTTGAATTTTTTTTTTCTGGTGTATAATATGACCCTCGCAGACGCCTAGTTTAGGAGTTATAGCCATTTTAAGATTTTGATTTTTTTTTTTTCTGGTGCATAATATGACCCCCGCAGACGCCTAGTTTAGGAGTTATAGCCATTTTAAGATTTTGAATTTTCTTTTTTCTGGTGCATAATATGACCCCCGGAGACGCCTAGTTTAGGAGTTATAGCCATTTTAAGATTTTGAATTTTTTTTTCTGGTGCATAATATGACCCCCGCAGACGCCTAGTTTAGGAGTTATAGCCATTTTAAGATTTTGAATTTTCTTTTTTCTGGTGCATATTATGACCCCCGGAGACGCCTAGTTTAGGAGTTATAGCCATTTTAAGATTTTGAATTTTTTTTTTCTGGTGCATAATATGACCCCCGCAGACGCCTAGTTTAGGAGTTATAGCCATTTTAAGATTTTGAATTTTCTTTTTTCTGGTGCATATTATGACCCCCGGAGACCCCTAGTTTAGGAGTTATAGCCATTTAAAGATTTTGAATTTTTTTTTTCTGGTGTATAATATGACCCCCGCAGACGCCTAGTTTAAGAGTTATAGCCATTTTAAGATTTTGAATTTTCTTTTTTCTGGTGCATATTATGACCCCCGGAGACGCCTAGTTTAGGAGTTATAGCCATTTTAAGATTTTGAATTTTCTTTTTTCTGGTCCATAATATGACCCCCGCAGACGCCTAGTTTAGGAGTTATAGCCATTTTAAGATTTTGAATTTTTTTTTTCTGGTGCATAATATGACCCCCGCAGACGCCTAGTTTAGGAGTTATAGCCATTTTAAGATTTTGAATTTTCTTTTTTCTGGTGCATAATATGACCCCGGAGACGCCTAGTTTAGGAGTTATAGCCATTTTAAGATGTTGAATTTTTTTTTTTCTGGTGCATAATATGACCCCCGCAGACGCCTAGTTTAGGAGTTATAGCCATTTTAAGATTTTGAATTTTCTTTTTTCTGGTGCATAATATGACCCCCGCAGACGCCTAGTTTAGGAGTTATAGCCATTTTAAGATTTTGAATTTTCTTTTTTCTGGTGTATAATATGACCCCTGGAGACGCCTAGTTTAGGAGTTATAGCCATTTTAAGATTTTGAATTTTTTTTTTTCTGGTGCATAATATGACCCCCGCAGACGCCTAGTTTAGGAGTTATAGCCATTTTAAGATTTTGAATTTTCTTTTTTCTGGTGCATATTATGACCCCCTTAGACGCCTAGTTTAGGAGTTATAGCCATTTTAAGATTTTGAATTTTTTTTTTCTGGTGCATAATATGACCCCCTCAGACGCCTAGTTTAGGAGTTATAGCCATTTTAAGATTTTGAATTTTCTTTTTTCTGGTGCATAATATGACCCCCGCAGACGCCTAGTTTAGAAGTTATAGCCATTTTAAGATTTTGAATTTTCTTTTTTCTGGTGCATATTATGACCCCCTTAGACGCCTAGTTTAGGAGTTATAGCCATTTTAAGATTTTGAATTTTTTTTTTCTGGTGCATAATATGACCCCCTCAGACGCCTAGTTTAGGAGTTATAGCCATTTTAAGATTTTGAATTTTCTTTTTTCTGGTGCATAATATGACCCCCGCAGACGCCTAGTTTAGAAGTTATAGCCATTTTAAGATTTTGAATTTTCTTTTTTCTGGTGCATATTATGACCCCCGGAGACGCCTAGTTTAGGACTTATAGCCATTTTAAGATTTTGAATTTTCTTTTTTCTGGTCCATAATATGACCCCCGCAGACGCCTAGTTTAGGAGTTACAGCCATTTTAAGATTTTGAATTTTCTTTTTTCTGGAGTATAATATGACCCCCGGAGACGCCTAGTTTAAGAGTTATAGCCATTTTAAGATTTTGAATTTTTTTTTTCTGGTGCATAATATGACCCCCGCAGACGCCTAGTTAAAGAGTTATAGCCATTTTAAGATTTTGAATTTTCTTTTTTATGGTGTATAATATGACCCCTGGAGACGCCTAGTTTAGGAGTTATAGCCATTTTAAGATTTTGAATTTTTTTTTTCTGGTGCATAATATGACCCCCGCAGACGCCTAGTTTAAGAGTTATAGCCATTTTAAGATTTTGAATTTTCTTTTTTCTGGTGCATATTATGACCCCCGGAGACGCCTAGTTTAGGACTTATAGCCATTTTAAGATTTTGAATTTTCTTTTTTCTGGTCCATAATATGACCCCCGCAGACGCCTAGTTTAGGAGTTATAGCCATTTTAAGATTTTGAATTTTCTTTTTTCTGGAGTATAATATGACCCCCGGAGACGCCTAGTTTAAGAGTTATAGCCATTTTAAGATTTTGAATTTTTTTTTTCTGGTGCATAATATGACCCCCGCAGACGCCTAGTTAAAGAGTTATAGCCATTTTAAGATTTTGAATTTTCTTTTTTCTGGTGTATAATATGACCCCTGGAGACGCCTAGTTTAGGAGTTATAGCCATTTTAAGATTTTGAATTTTTTTTTTCTGGTGCATAATATGACCCCCGCAGACGCCTAGTTTAGGAGTTATAGCCATTTTAAGATTTTGAATTTTCTTTTTTCTGGTGCATAATATGACCCCCGGAGACGCCTAGTTTAGGAGTTATAGCCATTTTAAGATGTTGAATTTTTTTTTTTCTGGTGCATAATATGACCCCCGCAGACGCCTAGTTTAGGAGTTATAGCCATTTTAAGATTTTGAATTTTCTTTTTTCTGGTGCATAATATGACCCCCGCAGACGCCTAGTTTAGGAGTTATAGCCATTTTAAGATTTTGAATTTTCTTTTTTCTGGTGTATAATATGACCCCTGGAGACGCCTAGTTTAGGAGTTATAGCCATTTTAAGATTTTGATTTTTTTTTTTTCTGGTGCATAATATGACCCCCGCAGACGCCTAGTTTAGGAGTTATAGCCATTTTAAGATTTTGAATTTTCTTTTTTCTGGTGCATATTATGACCCCCTTAGACGCCTAGTTTAGGAGTTATAGCCATTTTAAGATTTTGAATTTTTTTTTTCTGGTGCATAATATGACCCCCTCAGACGCCTAGTTTAGGAGTTATAGCCATTTTAAGATTTTGAATTTTCTTTTTTCTGGTGCATAATATGACCCCCGCAGACGCCTAGTTTAGAAGTTATAGCCATTTAAAGATTTTGAATTTTTTTTTTCTGGTGTATAATATGACCCCCGCAGACGCCTAGTTTAGGAGTTATAGCCATTTTAAGATTTTGAATTTTTTTTTTTCTGGTGCATAATATGACCCCCGCAGACGCCTAGTTTAGGAGTTATAGCCATTTTAAGATTTTGAATTTTCTTTTTTCTGGTGCATAATATGACCCCCGGAGACGCCTAGTTTAGGAGTTATAGCCATTTTAAGATGTTGAATTTTTTTTTCTGGTGCATAATATGACCCCCGCAGACGCCTAGTTTAGGAGTGATAGCCATTTTAAGATTTTGAATTTTCTTTTTTCTGGTGCATAATATGACCCCCGCAGACGCCTTGTTTAGGAGTTATAGCCATTTTAAGATTTTGAATTTTCTTTTTTCTGGTGCATATTATGACCCCCGGAGAACCCCTAGTTTAGGAGTTATAGCCATTTAAAGATTTTGAATTTTTTTTTTCTGGTGTATAATATGACCCCCGCAGACGCCTAGTTTAAGAGTTATAGCCATTTTAAGATTTTGAATTTTTTTTTTCTGGTGCATAATATGACCCCCGCAGACGCCTAGTTTAGGAGTTATAGCCATTTTAAGATTTTGAATTTTCATTTTTCTGGTGCATATTATGACCCCCGGAGAACCCCTAGTTTAGGAGTTATAGCCATTTAAAGATTTTGAATTTTTTTTTTCTGGTGTATAATATGACCCCCGCAGACGCCTAGTTTAAGAGTTATAGCCATTTTAACATTTTGAATTTTCTTTTTTCTGGTGCATATTATGACCCCCGCAGACGCCTAGTTTAGGAGTTATAGCCATTTTAAGATTTTGAATTTTCTTTTTTCTGGTGCATAATATGACCCCCGGAGACCCCTAGTTTAGGAGTTACAGCCATTTAAAGATTTTGAATTTTTTTTTTCTGGTGTATAATATGACCCCCGCAGACGCCTAGTTTAGGAGTTATAGCCATTTTAAGATTTTGAATTTTCTTTTTTCTGGTGTATAATATGACCCCCGCAAACGCCTAGTTTAGGAGTTATAGCCATTTTAAGATTTTGAATTTTCTTTTTTCTGGTGCATAATATGACCCCCGGAGACCCCTAGTTTAGGAGTTATAGCCATTTAAAAATTTTGAATTTTTTTTTTCTGGTGTATAATATGACCCCCGCAGACGCCTAGTTTAAGAGTTATAGCTATTTTAAGATTTTGAATTTTTTTTTTTCTGGTGCATAATATGACCCCCGCAGACGCCTAGTTTAGGAGTTATAGCCATTTTAAGATTTTGAATTTTCTTTTTTCTGGTGCATATTATGACCCCCGGAGACCCCTAGTTTAGGAGTTATAGCCATTTAAAGATTTTGAATTTTTTTTTTCTGGTGTATAATATGACCCCCGCAGACGCCTAGTTTAGGAGTTATAGCCATTTTAAGATTTTGAATTTTTTTTTTCTGGTGCATAATATGACCCCCGCAGACGCCTAGTTTAGGAGTTATAGCCATTTTAAGATTTTGAATTTTCTTTTTTCTGGTGCATAATATGACCCCCGGAGACGCCTAGTTTAGGAGTTATAGCCATTTTAAGATGTTGAATTTTTTTTTTCTGGTGCATAATATGACCCCCGCAGACGCCTAGTTTAGGAGTTATAGCCATTTTAAGATTTTGAATTTTCTTTTTTCTGGTGCATAATATGACCCCCGGAGACGCCTAGTTTAGGAGTTATAGCCATTTTAAGATGTTGAATTTTTTTTTTTCTGGTGCATAATATGACCCCCGCAGACGCCTAGTTTAGGAGTTATAGCCATTTTAAGATTTTGAATTTTCTTTTTTCTGGTGCATATTATGACCCCCGCAGACGCCTAGTTTAGGAGTTATAGCCATTTTAAGATTTTGAATTTTCTTTTTTCTGGTGCATAATATGACCCCCGGAGACCCCTAGTTTAGGAGTTATAGCCATTTAAAAATTTTGAATTTTTTTTTTCTGGTGTATAATATGACCCCCGCAGACGCCTAGTTTAAGAGTTATAGCTATTTTAAGATTTTGAATTTTTTTTTTCTGGTGCATAATATGACCCCCGCAGACGCCTAGTTTAGGAGTTATAGCCATTTAAAGATTTTGAATTTTTTTTTTCTGGTGTATAATATGACCCCCGCAGACGCCTAGTTTAGGAGTTATAGCCATTTTAAGATTTTGAATTTTTTTTTTTCTGGTGCATAATATGACCCCCGCAGACGCCTAGTTTAGGAGTTATAGCCATTTTAAGATTTTGAATTTTCTTTTTTCTGGTGCATAATATGACCCCCGCAGACGCCTAGT
Source organism: Volucella zonaria (assembly GCA_963966105.1). Lineage (NCBI taxonomy): Eukaryota > Metazoa > Arthropoda > Insecta > Diptera > Syrphidae > Volucella > Volucella zonaria. Next base: position 43,446,930 of record OZ014531.1, read on the forward strand.
TTAGAAGTTATAGCCATTTTAAGATTTTGAATTTTCTTTTTTCTGGTGCATATTATGACCCCCGGAGACGCCTAGTTTAGGAGTTATAGCCATTTTAAGATTTTGAATTTTTTTTTTCTGGTGCATAATATGACCCCCGGAGAACCCCTAGTTTAGGAGTTATAGCCATTTAAAGATTTTGAATTTTTTTTTTCTGGTGCATAATATGACCCCCGCAGACGCCTAGTTTAGGAGTTATAGCCATTTTAAGATTTTGAATTTTTTTTTTTCTGGTGCATAATATGACCCCCGCAGACGCCTAGTTTAGGAGTTATAGCCATTTTAAGATTTTGAATTTTCTTTTTTCTGGTGCATAATATGACCCCCGGAGACGCCTAGATTAGGAGTTATAGCCATTTTAAGATGTTGAATTTTTTTTTTCTGGTGCATATTATGACCCCCGCAGACGCCTAGTTTAAGAGTTATAGCCATTTTAAGATTTTGAATTTTTTTTTTCTGGTGCATAATATGACCCCCGCAGACGCCTAGTTTAGGAGTTATAGCCATTTTAAGATTTTGAATTTTCATTTTTCTGGTGCATATTATGACCCCCGGAGAACCCCTAGTTTAGGAGTTATAGCCATTTAAAGATTTTGAATTTTTTTTTTCTGGTGTATAATATGACCCCCGCAGACGCCTAGTTTAAGAGTTATAGCCATTTTAACATTTTGAATTTTCTTTTTTCTGGTGCATATTATGACCCCCGCAGACGCCTAGTTTAGGAGTTATAGCCATTTTAAGATTTTGAATTTTCTTTTTTCTGGTGCATAATATGACCCCCGGAGACGCCTAGATTAGGAGTTATAGCCATTTAAAGATTTTGAATTTTTTTTTTCTGGTGTATAATATGACCCCCGCAGACGCCTAGTTTAAGAGTTATAGCCATTTTAAGATTTTGAATTTTTTTTTTCTGGTGCATAATATGACCCCAGCAGACGCCTAGTTTAGGAGTTATAGCCATTTTAAGATTTTGAATTTTCATTTTTCTGGTGCATATTATGACCCCCGGAGAACCCCTAGTTTAGGAGTTATAGCCATTTAAAGATTTTGAATTTTTTTTTTCTGGTGTATAATATGACCCCCGCAGACGCCTAGTTTAAGAGTTATAGCCATTTTAACATTTTGAATTTTCTTTTTTCTGGTGCATATTATGACCCCCGCAGACGCCTAGTTTAGGAGTTATAGCCATTTTAAGATTTTGAATTTTCTTTTTTCTGGTGCATAATATGACCCCCGGAGACCCCTAGTTTAGGAGTTACAGCCATTTAAAGATTTTGAATTTTTTTTTTCTGGTGTATAATATGACCCCCGCAGACGCCTAGTTTAGGAGTTATAGCCATTTTAAGATTTTGAATTTTCTTTTTTCTGGTGTATAATATGACCCCCGCAAACGCCTAGTTTAGGAGTTATAGCCATTTTAAGATTTTGAATTTTCTTTTTTCTGGTGCATAATATGACCCCCGGAGACCCCTAGTTTAGGAGTTATAGCCATTTAAAAATTTTGAATTTTTTTTTTCTGGTGTATAATATGACCCCCGCAGACGCCTAGTTTAAGAGTTATAGCTATTTTAAGATTTTGAATTTTTTTTTTTCTGGTGCATAATATGACCCCCGCAGACGCCTAGTTTAGGAGTTATAGCCATTTTAAGATTTTGAATTTTCTTTTTTCTGGTGCATATTATGACCCCCGGAGACCCCTAGTTTAGGAGTTATAGCCATTTAAAGATTTTGAATTTTTTTTTTCTGGTGTATAATATGACCCCCGCAGACGCCTAGTTTAGGAGTTATAGCCATTTTAAGATTTTGAATTTTTTTTTTTCTGGTGCATAATATGACCCCCGCAGACGCCTAGTTTAGGAGTTATAGCCATTTTAAGATTTTGAATTTTCTTTTTTCTGGTGCATAATATGACCCCCGGAGACGCCTAGTTTAGGAGTTATAGCCATTTTAAGATGTTGAATTTTTTTTTTTCTGGTGCATAATATGACCCCCGCAGACGCCTAGTTTAGGAGTTATAGCCATTTTAAGATTTTGAATTTTCTTTTTTCTGGTGCATAATATGACCCCCGGAGACGCCTAGTTTAGGAGTTATAGCCATTTTAAGATGTTGAATTTTTTTTTTTCTGGTGCATAATATGACCCCCGCAGACGCCTAGTTTAGGAGTTATAGCCATTTTAAGATTTTGAATTTTCTTTTTTCTGGTGCATATTATGACCCCCGCAGACGCCTAGTTTAGGAGTTATAGCCATTTTAAGATTTTGAATTTTCTTTTTTCTGGTGCATAATATGACCCCCGGAGACCCCTAGTTTAGGAGTTATAGCCATTTAAAAATTTTGAATTTTTTTTTTCTGGTGTATAATATGACCCCCGCAGACGCCTAGTTTAAGAGTTATAGCTATTTTAAGATTTTGAATTTTTTTTTTCTGGTGCATAATATGACCCCCGCAGACGCCTAGTTTAGGAGTTATAGCCATTTAAAGATTTTGAATTTTTTTTTTCTGGTGTATAATATGACCCCCGCAGACGCCTAGTTTAGGAGTTATAGCCATTTTAAGATTTTGAATTTTTTTTTTTCTGGTGCATAATATGACCCCCGCAGACGCCTAGTTTAGGAGTTATAGCCATTTTAAGATTTTGAATTTTCTTTTTTCTGGTGCATAATATGACCCCCGCAGACGCCTAGTTTAGAAGTTATAGCCATTTTAAGATTTTGAATTTTCTTTTTTCTGGTGCATATTATGACCCCCGGAGACGCCTAGTTTAGGAGTTATAGCCATTTTAAGATTTTGAATTTTTTTTTTCTGGTGCATAATATGACCCCCGGAGAACCCCTAGTTTAGGAGTTATAGCCATTTAAAGATTTTGAATTTTTTTTTTCTGGTGCATAATATGACCCCCGCAGACGCCTAGTTTAGGAGTTATAGCCATTTTAAGATTTTGAATTTTTTTTTTTCTGGTGCATAATATGACCCCCGCAGACGCCTAGTTTAGGAGTTATAGCCATTTTAAGATTTTGAATTTTCTTTTTTCTGGTGCATAATATGACCCCCGGAGACGCCTAGATTAGGAGTTATAGCCATTTTAAGATGTTGAATTTTTTTTTTCTGGTGCATAATATGACCCCCGCAGACGCCTAGTTTAGGAGTTATAGCCATTTTAAGATTTTGAATTTTCTTTTTTCTGGTGCATATTATGACCCCCGGAGACGCCTAGTTTAGGAGTTATAGCCATTTTAAGATTTTGAATTTTCTTTTTTCTGGTGCATATTATGACCCCCGGAGACGCCTAGTTTAGGAGTTATAGCCATTTTAAGATTTTGAATTTTCTTTTTTCTGGTGCATAATATGACCCCCGCAGACGCCTAGTTTAGGAGTTATAGCCATTTTAAGATTTTGAATTTTCTTTTTTCTGGTGCATATTATGACCCACGGAGACGCCTAGTTTAGGAGTTATAGCCATTTAAAGATTTTGAATTTTTTTTTTTCTGGTGCATATTAGCCATTTTAAGATTTTGAATTTTTTTTTTCTGGTGCATAATATGACCCCCGCAGACGCCTAGTTTAGGAGTTATAGCCATTTTAAGATTTTGAATTTTTTTTTTTCTGGTGCATAATATGACCCTCGCAGACGCCTAGTTTAGGAGTTATAGCCATTTTAAGATTTTGAATTTTCTTTTTTCTGGTGTATAATATGACCCCCGGAGACGCCTAGTTTAGGAGTTATAGCCATTTTAAGATTTTGAATTTTTTTTCTTCTGGTGCATAATATGACCCCCGCAGACGCCTAGTTTATTAGTTATAGCCATTTTAAGATTTTGAATTTTCTTTTTTCTGGTGCATAATATGACCCCCGTAGACGCCTAGTTTAGGAGTTATAGCCATTTTAAAATGTTGAATTTTTTTTTTCTGGTGCATAATATGACCCCCGCAGACGCCTAGTTTAGGAGTTATAGCCATTTTAAGATTTTGAATTTTCTTTTTTCTGGTGCATATTATGACCCCCGGAGACCCCTAGTTTAGGAGTTATAGCCATTTAAAGATTTTGAATTTTTTTTTTCTGGTGTATAATATGACCCTCGCAGACGCCTAGTTTAGGAGTTATAGCCATTTTAAGATTTTGATTTTTTTTTTTCTGGTGCATAATATGACCCCCGCAGACGCCTAGTTTAGGAGTTATAGCCATTTTAAGATTTTGAATTTTCTTTTTTCTGGTGCATAATATGACCCCCGGAGACGCCTAGTTTAGGAGTTATAGCCATTTTAAGATTTTGAATTTTTTTTTTTCTGGTGCATAATATGACCCCCGCAGACGCCTAGTTTAGGAGTTATAGCCATTTTAAGATTTTGAATTTTCTTTTTTCTGGTGCATATTATGACCCCCGGAGACGCCTAGTTTAGGAGTTATAGCCATTTTAAGATTTTGAATTTTTTTTTTCTGGTGCATAATATGACCCCCGCAGACGCCTAGTTTAGGAGTTATAGCCATTTTAAGATTTTGAATTTTCTTTTTTCTGGTGCATATTATGACCCCCGGAGACCCCTAGTTTAGGAGTTATAGCCATTTAAAAATTTTGAATTTTTTTTTTCTGGTGTATAATATGACCCCCGCAGACGCCTAGTTTAAGAGTTATAGCCATTTTAAGATTTTGAATTTTCTTTTTTCTGGTGCATATTATGACCCCCGGAGACGCCTAGTTTAGGAGTTATAGCCATTTCAAGATTTTGAATTTTCTTTTTTCTGGTGCATAATATGACCCCCGCAGACGCCTAGTTTAGGAGTTATAGCCATTTTAAGATTTTGAATTTTCTTTTTTCTGGTGCATAATATGACCCCCGCAGATGCCTAGTTTAGGAGTTATAGCCATTTTAAGATTTTGAATTTTCTTTTTTCTGGTGCATATTATGACCCCCGGAGACGCCTAGTTTAGGAGTTATAGCCATTTAAAGATTTTGAATTTTCTTTTTTCCGGTGCATATTATGACCCCCGGAGACGCCTAGGTTAGGAGTTATAGCCATTTTAAGATTTTGAATTTTCTTTTTTCTGGTGCATATTATGACCCCCGGAGACGCCTAGTTTAAGAGTTATAGCCATTTTAAGATTTTGAATTTTCTTTTTTCTGGTGCATAATATGACCCCCGCAGATGCCTAGTTTAGGAGTTATAGCCATTTTAAGATTTTGAATTTTTTTTTTCTGGTGCATAATATGACCCCCGCAGACGCCTAGTTTAGGAGTTATAGCCATTTTAAGATTTTGAATTTTTTTTTTTCTGGTGCATAATATGACCCCCGCAGACGCCTAGTTTAGGAGTTTTAGCCATTTTAAGATTTTGAATTTTCTTTTTTCTGGTGCATATTATGACCCACGGAGACGCCTAGTTTAGGAGTTATAGCCATTTAAAGATTTTGAATTTTCTTTTTTCTGGTGCATATTATGACCCCCGGAGACGCCTAGTTTAGGAGTTATAGCCATTTTAAGATTTTGAATTTTCTTTTTTCTGGTGCATATTATGACCCCCGGAGACGCCTAGTTTAGGAGTTATAGCCATTTTAAGATTTTGAATTTTCTTTTTTCTGGTGCATAATATGACCCCCGCAGACGCCTAGTTTAGGAGTTATAGCCATTTTAAGATTTTGAATTTTCTTTTTTCTGGTGTATAATATGACCCCTGGAGACGCCTAGTTTAGGAGCTATAGCCATTTTAAGATTTTGAATTTTTTTTTTTCTGGTGCATAATATGACCCCCGCAGACGCCTAGTTTAGGAGTTATAGCCATTTTAAGATTTTGAATTTTCTTTTTTCTGGTGCATATTATGACCCCCGGAGACGCCTAGTTTAGGAGTTATAGCCATTTTAAGATTTTGAATTTTCTTTTTTCTGGTGCATAATATGACCCCCGCAGACGCCTAGTTTAGGAGTTATAGCCATTTTAAGATTTTGAATTTTCTTTTTTCTGGTGTATAATATGACCCCTGGAGACGCCTAGTTTAGGAGTTATAGCCATTTTAAGATTTTGAATTTTTTTTTTTCTGGTGCATAATATGACCCCCGCAGACGCCTAGTGTAGGAGTTATAGCCATTTTAAGATTTTGAATTTTCTTTTTTCTGGTGCATAATATGACCCCCGCAGACGCCTAGTTTAGGAGTTATAGCCATTTTAAGATTTTGAATTTTCTTTTTTCTGGTGTATAATATGACCCCTGGAGACGCCTAGTTTAGGAGTTATAGCCATTTTAAGATTTTGAATTTTTTTTTTTCTGGTGCATAATATGACCCCCGCAGACGCCTAGTTTAGGAGTTATAGCCATTTTAAGATTTTGAATTTTCTTTTTTCTGGTGCATAATATGACCCCCGCAGATGCCTAGTTTAGGAGTTATAGCCATTTTAAGATTTTGAATTTTCTTTTTTCTGGTGCATAATATGACCCCCGCAGACGCCTAGTTTAGGAGTTATAGCCATTTTAAGATTTTGAATTTTCTTTTTTCTGGTGTATAATATGACCCCTGGAGACGCCTAGTTTAGGAGTTATAGCCATTTTAAGATTTTGAATTTTTTTTTTTCTGGTGCATAATATGACCCCCGCAGACGCCTAGTTTAGGAGTTATAGCCATTTTAAGATTTTGAATTTTCTTTTTTCTGGTGCATAATATGACCCCCGCAGACGCCTAGTTTAGGAGTTATAGCCATTTTAAGATTTTGAATTTTCTTTTTTCTGGTGTATAATATGACCCCTGGAGACGCCTAGTTTAGGAGTTATAGCCATTTTAAGATTTAGAATTTTTTTTTTTCTGGAGCATAATATGACCCCCGCAGACGCCTAGTTTAGGAGTTATAGCCATTTTAAGATTTTGAATTTTCTTTTTTCTGGTGCTTATTATGACCCCCGGAGACCCCTAGTTTAGGAGTTATAGCCATTTAAAGATTTTGAATTTTTTTTTTCTGGTGTATAATATGACCCTCGCAGACGCCTAGTTTAGGAGTTATAGCCATTTTAAGATTTTGATTTTTTTTTTTTCTGGTGCATAATATGACCCCCGCAGACGCCTAGTTTAGGAGTTATAGCCATTTTAAGATTTTGAATTTTCTTTTTTCTGGTGCATAATATGACCCCCGGAGACGCCTAGTTTAGGAGTTATAGCCATTTTAAGATTTTGAATTTTTTTTTCTGGTGCATAATATGACCCCCGCAGACGCCTAGTTTAGGAGTTATAGCCATTTTAAGATTTTGAATTTTCTTTTTTCTGGTGCATATTATGACCCCCGGAGACGCCTAGTTTAGGAGTTATAGCCATTTTAAGATTTTGAATTTTTTTTTTCTGGTGCATAATATGACCCCCGCAGACGCCTAGTTTAGGAGTTATAGCCATTTTAAGATTTTGAATTTTCTTTTTTCTGGTGCATATTATGACCCCCGGAGACCCCTAGTTTAGGAGTTATAGCCATTTAAAGATTTTGAATTTTTTTTTTCTGGTGTATAATATGACCCCCGCAGACGCCTAGTTTAAGAGTTATAGCCATTTTAAGATTTTGAATTTTCTTTTTTCTGGTGCATATTATGACCCCCGGAGACGCCTAGTTTAGGAGTTATAGCCATTTTAAGATTTTGAATTTTCTTTTTTCTGGTCCATAATATGACCCCCGCAGACGCCTAGTTTAGGAGTTATAGCCATTTTAAGATTTTGAATTTTCTTTTTTCTGGAGTATAATATGACCCCCGGAGACGCCTAGTTTAAGAGTTATAGCCATTTTAAGATTTTGAATTTTTTTTTTCTGGTGCATAATATGACCCCCGCAGACGCCTAGTTAAAGAGTTATAGCCATTTTAAGATTTTGAATTTTCTTTTTTCTGGTGTATAATATGACCCCTGGAGACGCCTAGTTTAGGAGTTATAGCCATTTTAAGATTTTGAATTTTTTTTTTCTGGTGCATAATATGACCCCCGCAGACGCCTAGTTTAGGAGTTCTAGCCATTTTAAGATTTTGAATTTTCTTTTTTCTGGTGCATAATATGACCCCCGGAGACGCCTAGTTTAGGAGTTATAGCCATTTTAAGATGTTGAATTTTTTTTTTTCTGGTGCATAATATGACCCCCGCAGACGCCTAGTTTAGGAGTTATAGCCATTTTAAGATTTTGAATTTTCTTTTTTCTGGTGCATAATATGACCCCCGCAGACGCCTAGTTTAGGAGTTATAGCCATTTTAAGATTTTGAATTTTCTTTTTTCTGGTGTATAATATGACCCCTGGAGACGCCTAGTTTAGGAGTTATAGCCATTTTAAGATTTTGATTTTTTTTTTTTCTGGTGCATAATATGACCCCCGCAGACGCCTAGTTTAGGAGTTATAGACATTTTAAGATTTTGAATTTTCTTTTTTCTGGTGCATATTATGACCCCCTTAGACGCCTAGTTTAGGAGTTATAGCCATTTTAAGATTTTGAATTTTCTTTTTTCTGGTGCATAATATGACCCCCGCAGACGCCTAGTTTAGGAGTTATAGCCATTTTAAGATTTTGAATTTTCTTTTTTCTGGTGCATATTATGACCCCCGGAGACGCCTAGTTTAGGAGTTATAGCCATTTAAAGATTTTGATTTTTTTTTTTCTGGTGCATAATATGACCCCCGCAGACGCCTAGTTTAGGAGTTATAGCCATTTTAAGATTTTGAATTTTCTTTTTTCTGGTGCATATTATGACACCCGGAGACCCCTAGTTTAAGAGTTATAGCCATTTTAAGATTTTGAATTTTTTTTTTCTGGTGCATAATATGACCCCCGCAGACGCCTAGTTTAGGAGTTATAGCCATTTTAAGATTTTGAATTTTTTTTTTTCTGGTGCATAATATGACCCCCGCAGATGCCTAGTTTAGGAGTTATAGCCATTTTAAGATTTTGAATTTTCTTTTTTCTGGTGCATAATATGACCCACGGAGACGCCTAGTTTAGGAGTTATAGCCATTTTAAGATGTTGAATTTTTTTTTTCTGGTGCATAATATGACCCCCGCAGACGCCTAGTTTAGGAGTTATAGCCATTTTAAGATTTTGAATTTTCTTTTTTCTGGTGCATATTATGACCCCCGGAGACGCCTAGTTTAGAAGTTATAGCCATTTTAAGATTTTGAATTTTTTTTTTCTGGTGCATAATATGACAACCGCAGACGCCTAGTTTAGGAGTTATAGCCATTTTAAGATTTTGAATTTTCTTTTTTCTGGTGCATATTATGACCCCCGGAGACCCCTAGTTTAGGAGTTATAGCCATTTTAAGATTTTGAATTTTCTTTTTTCTGGTGTATAATATGACCCCTGGAGACGCCTAGTTTAGGAGTTATAGCCATTTTAAGATTTTGAATTTTCTTTTTTCTGGTGTATAATATGACCCCTGGAGACGCCTAGTTTAGGAGTTATAGCCATTTTAAGATTTTGAATTTTCTTTTTTGTGGTGCATAATATGACCCCCGCAGACGCCTAGTTTAGGAGTTATAGCCATTTTAAGATTTTGAATTTTCTTTTTTCTGGTGCATATTATGACCCCCGGAGACCCCTAGTTTAAGAGTTATAGCCATTTAAAGATTTTGAATTTTTTTTTTCTGGTGTATAATATGACCCCCGCAGACGCCTAGTTTAAGAGTTATAGCCATTTTAAGATTTTGAATTTTCTTTTTTCTGGTGCATATTATGACCCCCGCAGACGCCTGGTTTAGGAGTTATAGCCATTTTAAGATTTTGAATTTTCTTTTTTCTGGTGCATAATATGACCCCCGCAGACGCCTAGTTTAGGAGTTATAGCCATTTTAAGATTTTGAATTTTTTTTTTCTGGTGCATAATATGACCCCCGGAGACGCCTAGTTTAGGAGTTATAGCCATTTTAAGATTTTAAATTTTCTTTTTTCTGGTGTATAATATGACCCCTGGAGACGCCTAGTTTAGGAGTTATAGCCATTTTAATATTTTGAATTTTTTTTTTCTGGTGCATAATATGACCCCCGCAGACGCCTAGTTTAGGAGTTATAGCCATTTTAAGATTTTGAATTTTCTTTTTTCTGGTGCATATTATGACCCCCGGAGACCCCTAGTTTAGGAGTTATAGCCATTTAAAGATTTTGAATTTTTTTTTTCTGGTGTATAATATGACCCTCGCAGACGCCTAGTTTAGGAGTTATAGCCATTTTAAGATTTTGATTTTTTTTTTTCTGGTGCATAATATGACCCCCGCAGACGCCTAGTTTAGGAGTTATAGCCATTTTAAGATTTTGAATTTTCTTTTTTCTGGTGCATAATATGACCCCCGGAGACGCCTAGTTTAGGAGTTATAGCCATTTTAAGATTTTGAATTTTTTTTTTCTGGTGCATAATATGAACCCCGCAGACGCCTAGTTTAGGAGTTATAGCCATTTTAAGATTTTGAATTTTCTTTTTTCTGGTGCATATTATGACCCCCGGAGACGCCTAATTTAGGAGTTATAGCCATTTAAAGATTGTGAATTTTCTTTTTTCTGGTGCATATTATGACCCCCGGAGACGCCTAGTTTAGGAGTTATAGCCATTTTAAGATTTTGAATTTTCTTTTTTCTGGTGCATATTATGACCCCCTTAGACGCCTAGTTTAGGAGTTATAGCCATTTTAAGATTTTGAATTTTCTTTTTTCTGGTGCATAATATGACCCCCGCAGACGCCTAGTTTAGGAGTTATAGCCATTTTAAGATTTTGAATTTTCTTTTTTCTGGTGCATATTATGACCCCCGGAGACGCCTAGTTTAGGAGTTATAGCCATTTAAAGATTTTGAATTTTTTTTTTTCTGGTGCATAATATGACCCCCGCAGACGCCTAGTTTAGGAGTTATAGCCATTTTAAGATTTTGAATTTTTTTTTTCTGGTGCATAATATGACCCCCGCAGACGCCTAGTTTAGGAGTTATAGCCATTTTAAGATTTTGAATTTTTTTTTTCTGGTGCATAATATGACCCCCGCAGACGCCTAGTTTAGGAGTTATAGCCATTTTAAGATTTTGAATTTTCTTTTTTCTGGAGTATAATATGACCCCCGGAGACGCCTAGTTTAAGAGTTATAGCCATTTTAAGATTTTGAATTTTTTTTTTTCTGGTGCATAATATGACCCCCGCAGATGCCTAGTTTAGGAGTTATAGCCATTTTAAGATTTTGAATTTTCTTTTTTCTGGTGCATAATATGACCCCCGGAGACGCCTAGTTTAGGAGTTATAGCCATTTTAAGATGTTGAATTTTTTTTTTCTGGTGCATAATATGACCCCCGCAGACGCCTAGTTTAGGAGTTATAGCCATTTTAAGATTTTGAATTTTCTTTTTTCTGGTGCATATTATGACCCCCGGAGACGCCTAGTTTAGGAGTTATAGCCATTTTAAGATTTTGAATTTTTTTTTTCTGGTGCATAATATGACCCCCGCAGACGCCTAGTTTAGGAGTTATAGCCATTTTAAGATTTTGAATTTTCTTTTTTCTGGTGCATATTATGACCCCCGGTGACTCCTAGTTTAGGAGTTATAGCCATTTAAAGATTTTGAATTTTTTTTTTCTGGTGCATAATATGACCCCCGCAGACGCCTAGTTTAGGAGTTATAGCCATTTTAAGATTTTGAATTTTCTTTTTTCTGGTGCATATTATGACCCCCGGAGACCCCTAGTTTAGGAGTTATAGCCATTTAAAGATTTTGAATTTTCTTTTTTCTGGTGCATATTATGACCCCCGGAGACGCCTAGTTTAGGAGTTATAGCCATTTTAAGATTTTGAATTTTTTTTTTCTGGTGCATAATATGACCCCCGCAGACGCCTAGTTTAGGAGTTATAGCCATTTTAAGATTTTGAATTTTCTTTTTTCTGGTGCATATTATGACCCCCGGAGACCCCTAGTTTAAGAGTTATAGCCATTTAAAGATTTTGAATTTTTTTTTTCTGGTGTATAATATGACCCCCGCAGACGCCTAGTTTAAGAGTTATAGCCATTTTAAGATTTTGAATTTTCTTTTTTCTGGTGCATATTATGACCCCCGCAGACGCCTGGTTTAGGAGTTATAGCCATTTTAAGATTTTGAATTTTCTTTTTTCTGGTGCATAATATGACCCCCGCAGACGCCTAGTTTAGGAGTTATAGCCATTTTAAGATTTTGAATTTTTTTTTTCTGGTGCATAATATGACCCCCGGAGACGCCTAGTTTAGGAGTTATAGCCATTTTAAGATTTTGAATTTTCTTTTTTTTGGTGCATAATATGACCCCCGCAGACGCCTAGTTTAGGAGTTATAGCCATTTTAAGATTTTGAATTTTCTTTTTTCTGGTGCATATTATGACCCCCGGAGACGCCTAGTTTAGGAGTTATAGCCATTTTAAGATTTTGAATTTTTTTTTTCTGGTGTATAATATGACCCCCGCAGACGCCTAGTTTAAGAGTTATAGCCATTTTAAGATTTTGAATTTTTTTTTCTGGTGCATAATATGACCCCCGCAGACGCCTAGTTTAGGAGTTATAGCCATTTTAAGATTTTGAATTTTCTTTTTTCTGGTGCATAATATGACCCCCGCAGACGCCTAGTTTAGGAGTTATAGCCATTTTAAGATTTTGAATTTTCTTTTTTCTGGTGCATATTATGACCCCCGGAGACGCCTAGTTGAGGAGTTATAGCCATTTTAAGATGTTGAATTTTCTTTTTTCTGGTGCATAATATGACCCCCGCAGACGCCTAGTTTAGGAGTTATAGCCATTTTAAGATTTTGAATTTTCTTTTTTCTGGTGCATATTATGACACCCGGAGACGCCTAGTTTAGGAGTAATAGCCATTTAAAGATTTTGAATTTTTTTTTTCTGGTGTATAATATGACCCCCGCAGACGCCTAGTTTAGGAGTTATAGCCATTTTAAGATTTTGAATTTTCTTTTTTCTGGTGTATAATATGACCCCCGCAGACGACTAGTTTAGGAGTTATAGCCATTTTAAGATTTTGAATTTTATTTTTTCTGGTGCATATTATGACCCCCGGAGACGCCTAGTTTAGGAGTTATAGCCATTTTAAGATTTTGAATTTTCTTTTTTCTGGTGCATATTATGACCCCCGGAGACGCCTAGTTTAGGAGTTATAGCCATTTTAAGATTTTGAATTTTTTTTTTCTGGTGCATAATATGACACCCGCAGACGCCTAGTTTAGGAGTTATAGCCATTTTAAGATTTTGAATTTTCTTTTTTCTGGTGCATATTATGACCCCCGGAGACGCCTAGTTTAGGAGTTATAGCCATTTAAAGATTTTAAATTTTTTTTTTTCTGGTGCATAATATGACCCCCTCAGACGCCTAGTTTAGGAGTTATAGCCATTTTAAGATTTTGAATTTTTTTTTTCTGGTGCATAATATGACCCCCGCAGATGCCTAGTTTAGGAGTTATAGCCATTTTAAGATTTTGAATTTTTTTTTTCTGGTGCATAATATGACCCCCGCAGACGCCTAGTTTAGGAGTTATAGCCATTTTAAGATTTTGAATTTTTTTTTTCTGGTGCATAATATGACCCCCGCAGACGCCTAGTTTAGGAGTTATAGCCATTTAAAGATTTTGAATTTTCTTTTTTCTGGTGCATAATATGACCCCCGCAGACGCCTAGTTTAGGAGTTATAGCCATTTTAAGATTTTGAATTTTCTTTTTTCTGGTGCATAATATGACCCCCGCAGACGTCTAGTTTAAGAGTTATAGCCATTTTAAGATTTTGAATTTTTTTTTTCTGGTGTATAATATGACCCCCGCAGACGCCTAGTTTAGGAGTTATAGCCATTTTAAAATTTTGAATTTTCTTTTTTCTGGTGCATATTATGACCCCCGCAGACGCCTAGTTTAGGAGTTATAGCCATTTTAAGATTTTGAATTTTCTTTTTTCTGGTGCATAATATGACCCCCGCAGACGCCTAGTTTAGGAGTTATAGCCATTTTAAGATTTTGAATTTCCTTTTTTCTGGTGCATAATATGACCCCCGCAGACGCCTAGTTTAGGAGTTATAGCCATTTTAAGATTTTGAATTTCCTTTTTTCTGGTGCATAATATGACCCCCGGAGAAGCCTAGTTTAGGAGTTATAGCCATTTTAAGATTTTGAATTTTCTTTTTTCTGGTGCATAATATGACCCCCGGAGACGCCTAGTTTAGGAGTTATAGCCATTTAAAGATTTTGAATTTTTTTTCTTTCTGGTGTATAATATGACCCCCGCTGACGCCTAGTTTAGGAGTTATAGCCATTTTAAGATTTTGAATTTTCTTTTTTCTGGTGCATATTATGACCCCCGGAGACCCCTAGTTTAGGAGTTATAGCCATTTTAAGATTTTGAATTTTTTTTTTCTGGTGCATAATATGACCCCCGCAGACGCCTAGTTTAGGAGTTATAGCCATTTTAAGATTTTGAATTTTCTTTTTTCTGGTGCATATTATGACCCCCGGAGACGCCTAATTTAGGAGTTATAGCCATTTAAAGATTGTGAATTTTCTTTTTTCTGGTGCATATTATGACCCCCGGAGACGCCTAGTTTAGGAGTTATAGCCATTTTAAGATTTTGAATTTTCTTTTTTCTGGTGCATATTATGACCCCCTTAGACGCCTAGTTTAGGAGTTATAGCCATTTTAAGATTTTGAATTTTCTTTTTTCTGGTGCATAATATGACCCCCGCAGACGCCTAGTTTAGGAGTTATAGCCATTTTAAGATTTTGAATCTTCTTTTTTCTGGTGCATATTATGACCCCCGGAGACGCCTAGTTTAGGAGTTATAGCCATTTAAAGATTTTGAATTTTCTTTTTTCTGGTGCATATTATGACCCCCGGAGACGCCTAGTTTAGGAGTTATAGCCATTTTAAGATTTTGAATTTTCTTTTTTCTGGTGCATAATATGACCCCCGCAGACGCCTAGTTTAGGAGTTATAGCCATTTTAAGATTTTGAATTTTCTTTTTTCTGGTGCATATTATGACCCCCGGAGACACCTAGTTTAGGAGTTATAGCCATTTTAAGATTTTGAATTTTCTTTTTTCTGGTGTATAATATGACCCCTGGAGACGCCTAGTTTAGGAGTTATAGCCATTTTAAGATTTTGAATTTTCTTTTTTCTGGTGTATAATATGACCCCTGGAGACGCCTAGTTTAGGAGTTATAGCCATTTTAAGATTTTGAATTTTCTTTTTTGTGGTGCATAATATGACCCCCGCAGACACCTAGTTTAGGAGTTATAGCCATTTTAAGATTTTGAATTTTCTTTTTTCTGGTGTATAATATGACCCCTGGAGACGCCTAGTTTAGGAGTTATAGCCATTTTAAGATTTTGAATTTTTTTTTTCTGGTGCATAATATGACCCCCGCAGACGCCTAGTTTAGGAGTTATAGCCATTTTAAGATTTTGAATTTTCTTTTTTCTGGTGCATATTATGACCCCCGGAGACCCCTAGTTTAGGAGTTATAGCCATTTAAAGATTTTGAATTTTTTTTTTCTGGTGTATAATATGACCCTCGCAGACGCCTAGTTTAGGAGTTATAGCCATTTTAAGATTTTGATTTTTTTTTTTTCTGGTGCATAATATGACCCCCGCAGACGCCTAGTTTAGGAGTTATAGCCATTTAAAGATTTTGAATTTTTTTTTTCTGGTGTATAATATGACCCTCGCAGACGCCTAGTTTAGGAGTTATAGCCATTTTAAGATTTTGATTTTTTTTTTTTCTGGTGCATAATATGACCCCCGCAGACGCCTAGTTTAGGAGTTATAGCCATTTTAAGATTTTGAATTTTCTTTTTTCTGGTGCATATTATGACCCCCGGAGACGCCTATTTTAGGAGTTATAGCCATTTAAAGATTGTGAATTTTCTTTTTTCTGGTGCATATTATGACCCCCGGAGACGCCTAGTTTAGGAGTTATAGCCATTGTAAGATTTTGAATTTTCTTTTTTCTGGTGCATATTATGACCCCCTTAGACGCCTAGTTTAGGAGTTATAGCCATTTTAAGATTTTGAATTTTCTTTTTTCTGGTGCATAATATGACCCCCGCAGACGCCTAGTTTAGGAGTTATAGCCATTTTAAGATTTTGAATTTTCTTTTTTCTGGTGCATATTATGACCCCCGGAGACGCCTAGTTTAGGAGTTATAGCCATTTTAAGATTTTGAATTTTCTTTTTTCTGGTGCATATTATGACCCCCGGAGACGCCTAGTTTAGGAGTTATAGCCATTTAAAGATTTTGAATTTTTTTTTTTCTGGTGCATAATATGACCCCCGCAGACGCCTAGTTTAGGAGTTATAGCCATTTTAAGATTTTGAATTTTTTTTTTCTGGTGCATAATATGACCCCCGCAGATGCCTAGTTTAGGAGTTATAGCCATTTTAAGATTTTGAATTTTCTTTTTTCTGGTGCATAATATGACCCCCGGAGACGCCTAGTTTAGGAGTTATAGCCATTTTAAGATGTTGAATTTTTTTTTTCTGGTGCATAATATGACCCCCGCAGACGCCTAGTTTAGGAGTTATAGCCATTTTAAGATTTTGAATTTTCTTTTTTCTGGTGCATATTATGACCCCCGGAGACGCCTAGTTTAGGAGTTATAGCCATTTTAAGATTTTGAATTTTTTTTTTCTGGTGCATAATATGACCCCCGCAGACGCCTAGTTTAGGAGTTATAGCCATTTTAAGATTTTGAATTTTCTTTTTTCTGGTGCATATTATGACCCCCGGTGACCCCAAGTTTAGGAGTTATAGCCATTTAAAGATTTTGAATTTTTTTTTTCTGGTGCATAATATGACCCCCTCAGACGCCTAGTTTAGGAGTTATAGCCATTTTAAGATTTTGAATTTTTTTTTTCTGGTGCATAATATGACCCCCGCAGACGCCTAGTTTAGGAGTTATAGCCATTTTAAGATTTTGAATTTTTTTTTTCTGGTGCATAATATGACCCCCGCAGACGCCTAGTTTAGGAGTTATAGCCATTTAAAGATTTTGAATTTTCTTTTTTCTGGTGCATAATATGACCCCCGCAGACACCTAGTTTAGGAGTTATAGCCATTTTAAGATTTTGAATTTTCTTTTTTCTGGTGCATAATATGACCCCCGCAGACGTCTAGTTTAAGAGTTATAGCCATTTTAAGATTTTGAATTTTTTTTTTCTGGTGTATAATATGACCCCCGCAGACGCCTAGTTTAGGAGTTATAGCCATTTTAAAATTTTGAATTTTCTTTTTTCTGGTGCATATTATGACCCCCGCAGACGCCTAGTTTAGGAGTTATAGCCATTTTAAGATTTTGAATTTTCTTTTTTCTGGTGCATAATATGACCCCCGCAGACGCCTAGTTTAGGAGTTATAGCCATTTTAAGATTTTGAATTTTTTTTTTCTGGTGCATAATATGACCCCCGCAGACGCCTAGTTTAGGAGTTATAGCCATTTAAAGATTTTGAATTTTCTTTTTTCTGGTGCATAATATGACCCCCGCAGACACCTAGTTTAGGAGTTATAGCCATTTTAAGATTTTGAATTTTCTTTTTTCTGGTGCATAATATGACCCCCGCAGACGTCTAGTTTAAGAGTTATAGCCATTTTAAGATTTTGAATTTTCTTTTTTCTGGTGCATAATATGACCCCCGCAGACGCCTAGTTTAGGAGTTATAGCCATTTTAAGATTTTGAATTTTTTTTTTCTGGTGCATAATATGACCCCCGCAGACGCCTAGTTTAGGAGTTATAGCCATTTTAAGATTTTGAATTTTCTTTTTTCTGGTGCATAATATGACCACCGGAGACGCCTAGTTTAGGAGTTATAGCCATTTAAAGATTTTGAATTTTTTTTTTCTGGTGTATAATATGACCCCCGCAGACGCCTAGTTTAGGAGTTATAGCCATTTTAAGATTTTGAATTTTCTTTTTTCTGGTGCATATTATGACCCCCGGAGACCCCTAGTTTAGGAGTTATAGCCATTTTAAGATTTTGAATTTTTTTTTTCTGGTGCATAATATGACCCCCGCAGACGCCTAGTTTAGGAGTTATAGCCATTTCAAGATTTTGAATTTTCTTTTTTCTGGTGCATATTATGACCCCCGGAGACGCCTAATTTAGGAGTTATAGCCATTTAAAGATTGTGAATTTTCTTTTTTCTGGTGCATATTATGACCCCCGGAGACGCCTAGTTTAGGAGTTATAGCCATTTTAAGATTTTGAATTTTCTTTTTTCTGGTGCATATTATGACCCCCTTAGACGCCTAGTTTAGGAGTTATAGCCATTTTAAGATTTTGAATTTTCTTTTTTCTGGTGCATAATATGACCCCCGCAGACGCCTAGTTTAGGAGTTATAGCCATTTTAAGATTTTGAATTTTCTTTTTTCTGGTGCATATTATGACCCCCGGAGACGCCTAGTTTAGGAGTTATAGCCATTTAAAGATTTTGAATTTTCTTTTTTCTGGTGCATATTATGACCCCCGGAGACGCCTAGTTTAGGAGTTATAGCCATTTTAAGATTTTGAATTTTCTTTTTTCTGGTGCATAATATGACCCCCGCAGACGCCTAGTTTAGGAGTTATAGCCATTTTAAGATTTTGAATTTTCTTTTTTCTGGTGCATATTATGACCCCCGGAGACCCCTAGTTTAGGAGTTATAGCCATTTTAAGATTTTGAATTTTCTTTTTTCTGGTGTATAATATGACCCCTGGAGACGCCAAGTTTAGGAGTTATAGCCATTTTAAGATTTTGAATTTTCTTTTTTCTGGTGTATAATATGACCCCTGGAGACGCCTAGTTTAGGAGTTATAGCCATTTTAAGATTTTGAATTTTCTTTTTTGTGGTGCATAATATGACCCCCGCAGACGCCTAGTTTAGGAGTTATAGCCATTTTAAGATTTTGAATTTTCTTTTTTCTGGTGTATAATATGACCCCTGGAGACGCCTAGTTTAGGAGTTATAGCCATTTTAAGATTTTGAATTTTTTTTTTCTGGTGCATAATATGACCCCCGCAGACGCCTAGTTTAGGAGTTATAGCCATTTTAAGATTTTGAATTTTCTTTTTTCTGGTGCATATTATGACCCCCGGAGACCCCTAGTTTAGGAGTTATAGCCATTTAAAGATTTTGATTTTTTTTTTCTGGTGTATAATATGACCCTCGCAGACGCCTAGTTTAGGAGTTATAGCCATTTTAAGATTTTGATTTTTTTTTTTTCTGGTGCATAATATGACCCCCGCAGACGCCTAGTTTAGGAGTTATAGCCATTTAAAGATTTTGAATTTTTTTTTTCTGGTGTATAATATGACCCTCGCAGACGCCTAGTTTAGGAGTTATAACCATTTTAAGATTTTGATTTTTTTTTTTTCTGGTGCATAATATGACCCCCGCAGACGCCTAGTTTAGGAGTTATAGCCATTTTAAGATTTTGAATTTTCTTTTTTCTGGTGCATATTATGACCCCCGGAGACGCCTAATTTAGGAGTTATAGCCATTTAAAGATTGTGAATTTTCTTTTTTCTGGTGCATATTATGACCCCCGGAGACGCCTAGTTTAGGAGTTATAGCCATTTTAAGATTTTGAATTTTCTTTTTTCTGGTGCATATTATGACCCCCTTAGACGCCTAGTTTAGGAGTTATAGCCATTTTAAGATTTTGAATTTTCTTTTTTCTGGTGCATAATATGACCCCCGCAGACGCCTAGTTTAGGAGTTATAGCCATTTTAAGATTTTGAATTTTCTTTTTTCTGGTGCATATTATGACCCCCGGAGACGCCTAGTTTAGGAGTTATAGCCATTTAAAGATTTTGAATTTTTTTTTTTCTGGTGCATAATATGACCCCCGCAGACGCCTAGTTTAGGAGTTATAGCCATTTTAAGATTTTGAATTTTTTTTTTCTGGTGCATAATATGACCCCCGCAGACGCCTAGTTTAGGAGTTATAGCCATTTTAAGATTTTGAATTTTTTTTTTCTGGTGCATAATATGACCCCCGCAGACGCCTAGTTTAGGAGTTATAGCCATTTTAAGATTTTGAATTTTCTTTTTTCTGGAGTATAATATGACCCCCGGAGACGCCTAGTTTAACAGTTATAGCCATTTTAAGATTTTGAATTTTTTTTTTTCTGGTGCATAATATGACCCCCGCAGATGCCTAGTTTAGGAGTTATAGCCATTTTAAGATTTTGAATTTTCTTTTTTCTGGTGCATAATATGACCCCCGGAGACGCCTAGTTTAGGAGTTATAGCCATTTTAAGATGTTGAATTTTTTTTTTCTGGTGCATAATATGACCCCCGCAGACGCCTAGTTTAGGAGTTATAGCCATTTTAAGATTTTGAATTTTCTTTTTTCTGGTGCATATTATGACCCCCGGAGACGCCTAGTTTAGGAGTTATAGCCATTTTAAGATTTTGAATTTTTTTTTTCTGGTGCATAATATGACCCCCGCAGACGCCTAGTTTAGGAGTTATAGCCATTTTAAGATTTTGAATTTTCTTTTTTCTGGTGCATATTATGACCCCCGGTGACCCCTAGTTTAGGAGTTATAGCCATTTAAAGATTTTGAATTTTTTTTTTCTGGTGCATAATATGACCCCCGCAGACGCCTAGTTTAGGAGTTATAGCCATTTTAAGATTTTGAATTTTCTTTTTTCTGGTGCATATTATGACCCCCGGAGACCCCTAGTTTAGGAGTTATAGCCATTTAAAGATTTTGAATTTTCTTTTTTCTGGTGCATATTATGACCCCCGGAGACGCCTAGTTTAGGAGTTATAGCCATTTTAAGATTTTGAATTTTTTTTTTCTGGTGCATAATATGACCCCCGCAGACGCCTAGTTTAGGAGTTATAGCCATTTTAAGATTTTGAATTTTCTTTTTTCTGGTGCATATTATGACCCCCGGAGACCCCTAGTTTAAGAGTTATAGCCATTTAAAGATTTTGAATTTTTTTTTTCTGGTGTATAATATGACCCCCGCAGACGCCTGGTTTAGGAGTTATAGCCATTTTAAGATTTTGAATTTTCTTTTTTCTGGTGCATAATATGACCCCCGCAGACGCCTAGTTTAGGAGTTATAGCCATTTTAAGATTTTGAATTTTTTTTTTCTGGTGCATAATATGACCCCCGGAGACGCCTAGTTTAGGAGTTATAGCCATTTTAAGATTTTGAATTTTCTTTTTTTTGGTGCATAATATGACCCCCGCAGACGCCTAGTTTAGGAGTTATAGCCATTTTAAGATTTTGAATTTTCTTTTTTCTGGTGCATATTATGACCCCCGGAGACGCCTAGTTTAGGAGTTATAGCCATTTTAAGATTTTGAATTTTTTTTTTCTGGTGTATAATATGACCCCCGCAGACGCCTAGTTTAAGAGTTATAGCCATTTTAAGATTTTGAATTTTTTTTTCTGGTGCATAATATGACCCCCGCAGACGCCTAGTTTAGGAGTTATAGCCATTTTAAGATTTTGAATTTTCTTTTTTCTGGTGCATAATATGACCCCCGCAGACGCCTAGTTTAGGAGTTATAGCCATTTTAAGATTTTGAATTTTCTTTTTTCTGGTGCATATTATGACCCCCGGAGACGCCTAGTTGAGGAGTTATAGCCATTTTAAGATGTTGAATTTTCTTTTTTCTGGTGCATAATATGACCCCCGCAGACGCCTAGTTTAGGAGTTATAGCCATTTTAAGATTTTGAATTTTCTTTTTTCTGGTGCATATTATGACCCCCGGAGACGCCTAGTTTAGGAGTAATAGCCATTTAAAGATTTTGAATTTTTTTTTTCTGGTGTATAATATGACCCCCGCAGACGCCTAGTTTAGGAGTTATAGCCATTTTAAGATTTTGAATTTTCTTTTTTCTGGTGTATAATATGACCCCCGCAGACGCCTAGTTTAGGAGTTATAGCCATTTTAAGATTTTGAATTTTATTTTTTCTGGTGCATATTATGACCCCCGGAGACGCCTAGTTTAGGAGTTATAGCCATTTTAAGATTTTGAATTTTCTTTTTTCTGGTGCATATTATGACCCCCGGAGACGCCTAGTTTAGGAGTTATAGCCATTTTAAGATTTTGAATTTTTTTTTTCTGGTGCATAATATGACCCCCGCAGACGCCTAGTTTAGGAGTTATAGCCATTTTAAGATTTTGAATTTTCTTTTTTCTGGTGCATATTATGACCCCCGGAGACGCCTAGTTTAGGAGTTATAGCCATTTAAAGATTTTAAATTTTTTTTTTTCTGGTGCATAATATGACCCCCTCAGACGCCTAGTTTAGGAGTTATAGCCATTTTAAGATTTTGAATTTTTTTTTTCTGGTGCATAATATGACCCCCGCAGATGCCTAGTTTAGGAGTTATAGCCATTTTAAGATTTTGAATTTTTTTTTTCTGGTGCATAATATGACCCCCGCAGACGCCTAGTTTAGGAGTTATAGCCATTTTAAGATTTTGAATTTTTTTTTTCTGGTGCATAATATGACCCCCGCTGACGCCTAGTTTAGGAGTTATAGCCATTTAAAGATTTTGAATTTTCTTTTTTATGGTGCATAATATGACCCCCGCAGACGCCTAGTTTAGGAGTTATAGCCATTTTAAGATTTTGAATTTTCTTTTTTCTGGTGCATAATATGACCCCCGCAGACGTCTAGTTTAAGAGTTATAGCCATTTTAAGATTTTGAATTTTTTTTTTCTGGTGTATAATATGACCCCCGCAGACGCATAGTTTAGGAGTTATAGCCATTTTAAGATTTTGAATTTTCTTTTTTCTGGTGCATATTATGACCCCCGCAGACGCCTAGTTTAGGAGTTATAGCCATTTTAAGATTTTGAATTTTCTTTTTTCTGGTGCATAACATGACCCCCGCAGACGCCTAGTTTAGGAGTTATAGCCATTTTAAGATTTTGAATTTTCTTTTTTCTGGTGCATAATATGACCCCCGCAGACGCCTAGTTTAGGAGTTATAGCCATTTTAAGATTTTGAATTTCCGTTTTTCTGGTGCATCATATGACCCCCGGAGACGCCTAGTTTAGGAGTTATAGCCATTTTAAGATTTTGAATTTTCTTTTTTCTGGTGCATAATATGACCCCCGGAGACGCCTAGTTTAGGAGTTATAGCCATTTAAAGATTTTGAATTTTTTTTTTCTGGTGTATAATATGACCCCCGCAGACGCCTAGTTTAGGAGTTATAGCCATTTTAAGATTTTGAATTTTTTTTTTTCTGGTGCATAATATGACCCCCGCAGACGCCTAGTTTAGGAGTTATAGCCATTTTAAGATTTTGAATTTTCTTTTTTCTGGTGCATAATATGACCCCCGCAGACGCCTAGTTTAGGAGTTATAGCCATTTTAAGATTTTGAATTTTCTTTTTTCTGGTGCATATTATGACCCCCGGAGACCCCTAGTTTAGGAGTTATAGCCATTTAAAGATTTTGAATTTTTTTTTTCTGGTGTATAATATGACCCCCGCAGACGCCTAGTTTAAGAGTTATAGCCATTTTAAGATTTTGAATTTTCTTTTTTCTGGTGCATATTATGACCCCCGCAGACGCCTAGTTTAGGAGTTATAGCCATTTTAAGATTTTGAATTTTCTTTTTTCTGGTGCATAATATGACCCCCGCAGACGCCTAGTTTAGGAGTTATAGCCATTTTAAGATTTTGAATTTTTTTTTTCTGGTGCATAATATGACCCCCGCAGACGCCTAGTTTAGGAGTTATAGCCATTTTAAGATTTTGAATTTTCTTTTTTCTGGTGCATAATATGACCCCCGCAGACGCCTAGTTTAGGAGTTATAGCCATTTTAAGATTTTGAATTTTCTTTTTTCTGGTGCATATTATGACCCCCGGAGACGCCTAGTTTAGGAGTTATAGCCATTTAAAGATTTTGAATTTTCTTTTTTCTGGTGCATATTATGACCCCCGGAGACGCCTAGTTTAGGAGTTATAGCCATTTTAAGATTTTGAATTTTCTTTTTTCTGGTGCATATTATGACCCCCGGAGACGCCTAGTTTAGGAGTTATAGCCATTTTAAGATTTTGAATTTTCTTTTTTCTGGTGCATAATATGACCCCCGCAGACGCCTAGGTTAGGAGTTATAGCCATTTTAAGATTTTGAATTTTCTTTTTTCTGGTGCATATTATGACCCCCGGAGACGCCTAGTTTAGGAGTTATAGCCATTTAAAGATTTTGAATTTTTTTTTTTCTGGTGCATAATATGACCCCCGCAGACGCCTAGTTTAGGAGTTATAGCCATTTTAAGATTTTGAATTTTTTTTTTCTGGTGCATAATATGACCCCTGCAGACGCCTAGTTTAGGAGTTATAGCCATTTTAAAATTTTGAATTTTTTTTTTCTGGTGCATAATATGACCCCCGCAGACGCCTAGTTTAGGAGTTATAGCCATTTTAAGATTTTGAATTTTCTTTTTTCTGGTGTATAATATGACCCCCGGAGACGCCTAGTTTAGGAGTTATAGCCATTTTAAGATTTTGAATTTTCTTTTTTCTGGTGCATAATATGACCCCCGCAGACGCCTAGTTTAGGAGTTATAGCCATTTTAAGATTTTGAATTTTCTTTTTTCTGGTGCATAATATGACCCCCGCAGACGCCTAGTTTAAGAGTTATAACCATTTTAAAATTTTGAATTTTTTTTTTCTGGTGCATAATATGACCCCCGCAGACGCCTAGTTTAGGAGTTATAGCCATTTTAAGATTTTGAATTTCTTTTTTTCTGGTGCATAAAATGACCCCCGCAGACGCCCAGTTTAGCAGTTATAGCCATTTTAAGATTTTGAATTTTGTTTTTTCTGGTGCATAATATGACCCCCGCAGACGCCTAGTTTAGGAGTTATAGCCATTTTAAGATTTTGAATTTTCTTTTTTCTGGTGTATAATATGACCCCCGGAGACGCCTAGTTTAGGAGTTATAGCCATTTTAAGATTTTGAATTTTTTTTTTTCTGGTGCATAATATGACCCCCGCAGACGCCTACTTTAGGAGTTATAGCCATTTTAAGATTTTGAATTTTCTTTTTTCTGGTGCATAATATGACCCCCGGAGACGCCTAGTTTAGGAGTTATAGCCATTTTAAGATGTTGAATATGACCCCCGCAGACGCCTAGTTTAGGAGTTATAGCCATTTTAAGATTTTGAATTTTCTTTTTTCTGGTGCATATTATGACCCCCGGAGACGCCTAGTTTAGGAGTTATAGCCATTTTAAGATTTTGAATTTTTTTTTTCTGGTGCATAATATGACCCAGGCAGACGCCTAGTTTAGGAGTTATAGCCATTTTAAGATTTTGAATTTTTTTTTTTCTGGTGCATATTATGACCCCCGGAGACCCCTAGTTTAGGAGTTATAGCCATTTAAAGATTTTGAATTTTTTTTTTCTGGTGTATAATATGACCCCCGCAGACGCCTAGTTTAGGAGTTATAGCCATTTTAAGATTTTGAATTTTTTTTTTTCTGGTGCATAATATGACCCCCGCAGACGCCTAGTTTAGGAGTTATAGCCATTTTAAGATTTTGAATTTTCTTTTTTCTGGTGCATAATATGACCCCCGCAGACGCCTAGTTTAGGAGTTATAGAAATTTTAAGATTTTGAATTTTCTTTTTTCTGGTGCATATTATGACCCCCGGAGACGCCTAGTTTAGGAGTTATAGCCATTTTAAGATTTTGAATTTTTTTTTTCTGGTGCATAATATGACCCCCGCAGACGCCTAGTTTAGGAGTTATAGCCATTTTAAGATTTTGAATTTTCTTTTTTCTGGTGCATATTATGACCCCCGGAGACCCCTAGTTTAAGAGTTATAGCCATTTAAAGATTTTGAATTTTTTTTTTCTGGTGTATAATATGACCCCCGCAGACGCCTAGTTTAAGAGTTATAGCCATTTTAAGATTTTGAATTTTCTTTTTTCTGGTGCATATTATGACCCCCGGAGACGCCTAGTTTAGGAGTTATAGCCATTTAAAGATTTTGAATTTTTTTTTTTCTGGTGCATAATATGACCCCCGCAGACGCCTAGTTTAGGAGTTATAGCCATTTTAAGATTTTGAATTTTTTTTTTCTGGTGCATAATATGACCCCCGCAGACGCCTAGTTTAGGAGTTATAGCCATTTTAAGATTTTGAATTTTTTTTTTCTGGTGCATAATATAACCCCCGCAGACGCCTAGTTTAGGAGTTATAGCCATTTTAAGATTTTGAATTTTCTTTTTTCTGGAGTATAATATGACCCCCGGAGACGCCTAGTTTAAGAGTTATAGCCATTTTAAGATTTTGAATTTTTTTTTTTCTGGTGCATAATATGACCCCCGCAGATGCCTAGTTTAGGAGTTATAGCCATTTTAAGATTTTGAATTTTCTTTTTTCTGGTGCATAATATGACCCCCGGAGACGCCTAGTTTAGGAGTTATAGCCATTTTAAGATGTTGAATTTTTTTTTTCTGGTGCATAATATGACCCCCGCAGACGCCTAGTTTAGGAGTTATAGCCATTTTAAGATTTTGAATTTTCTTTTTTCTGGTGCATATTATGACCCCCGGAGACGCCTAGTTTAGGAGTTATAGCCATTTTAAGATTTTGAATTTTTTTTTTCTGGTGCATAATATGACCCCCGCAGACGCCTAGTTTAGGAGTTATAGCCATTTTAAGATTTTGAATTTTCTTTTTTCTGGTGCATATTATGACCCCCGGTGACCCCTAGTTTAGGAGTTATAGCCATTTAAAGATTTTGAATTTTTTTTTTCTGGTGCATAATATGACCCCCGCAGACGCCTAGTTTAGGAGTTATAGCCATTTTAAGATTTTGAATTTTCTTTTTTCTGGTGCATATTATGACCCCCGGAGACCCCTAGTTTAGGAGTTATAGCCATTTAAAGATTTTGAATTTTCTTTTTTCTGGTGCATATTATGACCCCCGGAGACGCCTAGTTTAGGAGTTATAGCCATTTTAAGATTTTGAATTTTTTTTTTCTGGTGCATAATATGACCCCCGCAGACGCCTAGTTTAGGAGTTATAGCCATTTTAAGATTTTGAATTTTCTTTTTTCTGGTGCATATTATGACCCCCGGAGACCCCTAGTTTAAGAGTTATAGCCATTTAAAGATTTTGAATTTTTTTTTTCTGGTGTATAATATGACCCCCGCAGACGCCTAGTTTAGGAGTTATAGCCATTTAAAGATTTTGAATTTTTTTTTTCTGGTGCATAATATGACCCCCGCAGACGCCTAGTTTAGGAGTTATAGCCATTTTAAGATTTTGAATTTTCTTTTTTCTGGTGCATATTATGACCCCCGGAGACCCCTAGTTTAGGAGTTATAGCCATTTAAAGATTTTGAATTTTCTTTTTTCTGGTGCATATTATGACCCCCGGAGACCCCTAGTTTAGGAGTTATAGCCATTTAAAGATTTTGAATTTTTTTTTTCTGGTGTATAATATGACCCCCGCAGACGCCTAGTTTAGGAGTTATAGCCATTTTAAGATTTTGAATTTTTTTTTTTCTGGTGCATAATATGACCCCCGCAGACGCCTAGTTTAGGAGTTATAGCCATTTTAAGATTTTGAATTTTCTTTTTTCTGGTGCATAATATGACCCCCGCAGACGCCTAGTTTAGGAGTTATAGAAATTTTAAGATTTTGAATTTTCTTTTTTCTGGTGCATATTATGACCCCCGGAGACGCCTAGTTTAGGAGTTATAGCCATTTTAAGATTTTGAATTTTTTTTTTCTGGTGCATAATATGACCCCCGCAGACGCCTAGTTTAGGAGTTATAGCCATTTTAAGATTTTGAATTTTCTTTTTTCTGGTGCATATTATGACCCCCGGAGACCCCTAGTTTAAGAGTTATAGCCATTTAAAGATTTTGAATTTTTTTTTTCTGGTGTATAATATGACCCCCGCAGACGCCTAGTTTAAGAGTTATAGCCATTTTAAGATTTTGAATTTTCTTTTTTCTGGTGCATATTATGACCCCCGGAGACGCCTAGTTTAGGAGTTATAGCCATTTAAAGATTTTGAATTTTTTTTTTTCTGGTGCATAATATGACCCCCGCAGACGCCTAGTTTAGGAGTTATAGCCATTTTAAGATTTTGAATTTTTTTTTTCTGGTGCATAATATGACCCCCGCAGACGCCTAGTTTAGGAGTTATAGCCATTTTAAGATTTTGAATTTTTTTTTTCTGGTGCATAATATAACCCCCGCAGACGCCTAGTTTAGGAGTTATAGCCATTTTAAGATTTTGAATTTTCTTTTTTCTGGAGTATAATATGACCCCCGGAGACGCCTAGTTTAAGAGTTATAGCCATTTTAAGATTTTGAATTTTTTTTTTTCTGGTGCATAATATGACCCCCGCAGATGCCTAGTTTAGGAGTTATAGCCATTTTAAGATTTTGAATTTTCTTTTTTCTGGTGCATAATATGACCCCCGGAGACGCCTAGTTTAGGAGTTATAGCCATTTTAAGATGTTGAATTTTTTTTTTCTGGTGCATAATATGACCCCCGCAGACGCCTAGTTTAGGAGTTATAGCCATTTTAAGATTTTGAATTTTCTTTTTTCTGGTGCATATTATGACCCCCGGAGACGCCTAGTTTAGGAGTTATAGCCATTTTAAGATTTTGAATTTTTTTTTTCTGGTGCATAATATGACCCCCGCAGACGCCTAGTTTAGGAGTTATAGCCATTTTAAGATTTTGAATTTTCTTTTTTCTGGTGCATATTATGACCCCCGGTGACCCCTAGTTTAGGAGTTATAGCCATTTAAAGATTTTGAATTTTTTTTTTCTGGTGCATAATATGACCCCCGCAGACGCCTAGTTTAGGAGTTATAGCCATTTTAAGATTTTGAATTTTCTTTTTTCTGGTGCATATTATGACCCCCGGAGACCCCTAGTTTAGGAGTTATAGCCATTTAAAGATTTTGAATTTTCTTTTTTCTGGTGCATATTATGACCCCCGGAGACGCCTAGTTTAGGAGTTATAGCCATTTTAAGATTTTGAATTTTTTTTTTCTGGTGCATAATATGACCCCCGCAGACGCCTAGTTTAGGAGTTATAGCCATTTTAAGATTTTGAATTTTCTTTTTTCTGGTGCATATTATGACCCCCGGAGACCCCTAGTTTAAGAGTTATAGCCATTTAAAGATTTTGAATTTTTTTTTTCTGGTGTATAATATGACCCCCGCAGACGCCTAGTTTAAGAGTTATAGCCATTTTAAGATTTTGAATTTTCTTTTTTCTGGTGCATATTATGACCCCCGCAGACGCCTGGTTTAGGAGTTATAGCCATTTTAAGATTTTGAATTTTCTTTTTTCTGGTGCATAATATGACCCCCGCAGACGCCTAGTTTAGGAGTTATAGCCATTTTAAGATTTTGAATTTTTTTTTTCTGGTGCATAATATGACCCCCGGAGACGCCTAGTTTAGGAGTTATAGCCATTTTAAGATTTTGAATTTTCTTTTTTTTGGTGCATAATATGACCCCCGCAGACGCCTAGTTTAGGAGTTATAGCCATTTTAAGATTTTGAATTTTCTTTTTTCTGGTGCATATTATGACCCCCGGAGACGCCTAGTTTAGGAGTTATAGCCATTTTAAGATTTTGAATTTTTTTTTTCTGGTGTATAATATGACCCCCGCAGACGCCTAGTTTAAGAGTTATAGCCATTTTAAGATTTTGAATTTTTTTTTCTGGTGCATAATATGACCCCCGCAGACGCCTAGTTTAGGAGTTATAGCCATTTTAAGATTTTGAATTTTCTTTTTTCTGGTGCATAATATGACCCCCGCAGACGCCTAGTTTAGGAGTTATAGCCATTTTAAGATTTTGAATTTTCTTTTTTCTGGTGCATATTATGACCCCCGGAGACGCCTAGTTGAGGAGTTATAGCCATTTTAAGATGTTGAATTTTCTTTTTTCTGGTGCATAATATGACCCCCGCAGACGCCTAGTTTAGGAGTTATAGCCATTTTAAGATTTTGAATTTTCTTTTTTCTGGTGCATATTATGACCCCCGGAGACGCCTAGTTTAGGAGTAATAGCCATTTAAAGATTTTGAATTTTTTTTTTCTGGTGTATAATATGACCCCCGCAGACGCCTAGTTTAGGAGTTATAGCCATTTTAAGATTTTGAATTTTCTTTTTTCTGGTGTATAATATGACCCCCGCAGACGCCTAGTTTAGGAGTTATAGCCATTTTAAGATTTTGAATTTTATTTTTTCTGGTGCATATTATGACCCCCGGAGACGCCTAGTTTAGGAGTTATAGCCATTTTAAGATTTTGAATTTTCTTTTTTCTGGTGCATATTATGACCCCCGGAGACGCCTAGTTTAGGAGTTATAGCCATTTAAAGATTTTAAATTTTTTTTTTTCTGGTGCATAATATGACCCCCTCAGACGCCTAGTTTAGGAGTTATAGCCATTTAAAGATTTTAAATTTTTTTTTTTCTGGTGCATAATATGACCCCCTCAGACGCCTAGTTTAGGAGTTATAGCCATTTTAAGATTTTGAATTTTTTTTTTCTGGTGCATAATATGACCCCCGCAGATGCCTAGTTTAGGAGTTATAGCCATTTTAAGATTTTGAATTTTTTTTTTCTGGTGCATAATATGACCCCCGCAGACGCCTAGTTTAGGAGTTATAGCCATTTTAAGATTTTGAATTTTTTTTTTCTGGTGCATAATATGACCCCCGCAGACGCCTAGTTTAGGAGTTATAGCCATTTAAAGATTTTGAATTTTCTTTTTTATGGTGCATAATATGACCCCCGCAGACGCCTAGTTTAGGAGTTATAGCCATTTTAAGATTTTGAATTTTCTTTTTTCTGGTGCATAATATGACCCCCGCAGACGTCTAGTTTAAGAGTTATAGCCATTTTAAGATTTTGAATTTTTTTTTTCTGGTGTATAATATGACCCCCGCAGACGCATAGTTTAGGAGTTATAGCCATTTTAAGATTTTGAATTTTCTTTTTTCTGGTGCATATTATGACCCCCGCAGACGCCTAGTTTAGGAGTTATAGCCATTTTAAGATTTTGAATTTTCTTTTTTCTGGTGCATAACATGACCCCCGCAGACGCCTAGTTTAGGAGTTAAAGCCATTTTAAGATTTTGAATTTTCTTTTTTCTGGTGCATAATATGACCCCCGCAGACGCCTAGTTTAGGAGTTATAGCCATTTTAAGATTTTGAATTTTCTTTTTTCTGGTGCATATTATGACCCCCGGAGACGCCTAGTTTAGGAGTAATAGCCATTTAAAGATTTTGAATTTTCTTTTTTCTGGTGTATAATATGACCCCCGCAGACGCCTAGTTTAGGAGTTATAGCCATTTTAAGATTTTGAATTTTTTTTTTCTGGTGCATAATATGACCCCCGCAGACGCCTAGTTTAGGAGTTATAGCCATTTTAAGATTTTGAATTTTCTTTTTTCTGGTGCATATTATGACCCCCGGAGACGCCTAGTTTAGGAGTTATAGCCATTTAAAGATTTTAAATTTTTTTTTTTCTGGTGCATAATATGACCCCCTCAGACGCCTAGTTTAGGAGTTATAGCCATTTTAAGATTTTGAATTTTTTTTTTCTGGTGCATAATATGACCCCCGCAGATGCCTAGTTTAGGAGTTATAGCCATTTTAAGATTTTGAATTTTTTTTTTCTGGTGCATAATATGACCCCCGCAGACGCCTAGTTTAGGAGTTATAGCCATTTTAAGATTTTGAATTTTTTTTTTCTGGTGCATAATATGACCCCCGCAGACGCCTAGTTTAGGAGTTATAGCCATTTAAAGATTTTGAATTTTCTTTTTTATGGTGCATAATATGACCCCCGCAGACGCCTAGTTTAGGAGTTATAGCCATTTTAAGATTTTGAATTTTCTTTTTTCTGGTGCATAATATGACCCCCGCAGACGTCTAGTTTAAGAGTTATAGCCATTTTAAGATTTTGAATTTTTTTTTTCTGGTGTATAATATGACCCCCGCAGACGCATAGTTTAGGAGTTATAGCCATTTTAAGATTTTGAATTTTCTTTTTTCTGGTGCATATTATGACCCCCGCAGACGCCTAGTTTAGGAGTTATAGCCATTTTAAGATTTTGAATTTTCTTTTTTCTGGTGCATAACATGACCCCCGCAGACGCCTAGTTTAGGAGTTATAGCCATTTTAAGATTTTGAATTTTCTTTTTTCTGGTGCATAATATGACCCCCGCAGACGCCTAGTTTAGGAGTTATAGCCATTTTAAGATTTTGAATTTCCTTTTTTCTGGTGCATAATATGACCCCCGCAGACGCCTAGTTTAGGAGTTATAGCCATTTTAAGATTTTGAATTTTCTTTTTTCTGGTGCATAATATGACCCCCGGAGACGCCTAGTTTAGGAGTTATAGCCATTTAAAGATTTTGAATTTTTTTTTTCTGGTGTATAATATGACCCCCGCAGACGCCTAGTTTAGGAGTTATAGCCATTTTAAGATTTTGAATTTTTTTTTTTCTGGTGCATAATATGACCCCCGCAGACGCCTAGTTTAGGAGTTATAGCCATTTTAAGATTTTGAATTTTCTTTTTTCTGGTGCATAATATGACCCCCGCAGACGCCTAGTTTAGGAGTTATAGCCATTTTAAGATTTTGAATTTTCTTTTTTCTGGTGCATATTATGACCCCCGGAGACCCCTAGTTTAGGAGTTATAGCCATTTAAAGATTTTGAATTTTTTTTTTCTGGTGTATAATATGACCCCCGCAGACGCCTAGTTTAAGAGTTATAGCCATTTTAAGATTTTGAATTTTCTTTTTTCTGGTGCATATTATGACCCCCGCAGACGCCTAGTTTAGGAGTTATAGCCATTTTAAGATTTTGAATTTTCTTTTTTCTGGTGCATATTATGACCCCCGGAGACCCCTAGTTTAGGAGTTATAGCCATTTTAAGATTTTGAATTTTTTTTTTTCTGGTGCATAATATGACCCCCGCAGACGCCTAGTTTAGGAGTTATAGCCATTTTAAGATTTTGAATTTTCTTTTTTCTGGTGCATAATATGACCCCCGCAGACGCCTAGTTTAGGAGTTATAGCCATTTTAAGATTTTGAATTTTTTTTTTCTGGTGCATAATATGACCCCCGCAGACGCCTAGTTTAGGAGTTATAGCCATTTTAAGATTTTGAATTTTCTTTTTTCTGGTGCATAATATGACCCCCGCAGACGCCTAGTTTAGGAGTTATAGCCATTTTAAGATTTTGAATTTTCTTTTTTCTGGTGCATATTATGACCCCCGGAGACGCCTAGTTTAGGAGTTATAGCCATTTAAAGATTTTGAATTTTCTTTTTTCTGGTGCATATTATGACCCCCGGAGACGCCTAGTTTAGGAGTTATAGCCATTTTAAGATTTTGAATTTTCTTTTTTCTGGTGCATATTATGACCCCCGGAGACGCCTAGTTTAGGAGTTATAGCCATTTTAAGATTTTGAATTTTCTTTTTTCTGGTGCATAATATGACCCCCGCAGACGCCTAGGTTAGGAGTTATAGCCATTTTAAGATTTTGAATTTTCTTTTTTCTGGTGCATATTATGACCCCCGGAGACGCCTAGTTTAGGAGTTATAGCCATTTAAAGATTTTGAATTTTTTTTTTTCTGGTGCATAATATGACCCCCGCAGACGCCTAGTTTAGGAGTTATAGCCATTTTAAGATTTTGAATTTTTTTTTTCTGGTGCATAATATGACCCCTGCAGACGCCTAGTTTAGGAGTTATAGCCATTTTAAAATTTTGAATTTTTTTTTTCTGGTGCATAATATGACCCCCGCAGACGCCTAGTTTAGGAGTTATAGCCATTTTAAGATTTTGAATTTTCTTTTTTCTGGTGTATAATATGACCCCCGGAGACGCCTAGTTTAGGAGTTATAGCCATTTTAAGATTTTGAATTTTCTTTTTTCTGGTGCATAATATGACCCCCGCAGACGCCTAGTTTAGGAGTTATAGCCATTTTAAGATTTTGAATTTTCTTTTTTCTGGTGCATAATATGACCCCCGGAGACGCCTAGTTTAGGAGTTATAGCCATTTTAAGATGTTGAATTTTTTTTTTCTGGTGCATAATATGACCCCCGCAGACGCCTAGTTTAGGAGTTATAGCCATTTTAAGATTTTGAATTTTCTTTTTTCTGGAGCATATTATGACCCCCGGAGACCCCTAGTTTAGGAGTTATAGCCATTTTAAGATTTTGAATTTTTTTTTTCTGGTGTATAATATGACCCCCGCAGACGCATAGTTTAGGAGTTATAGCCATTTTAAGATTTTGAATTTTCTTTTTTCTGGTGCATATTATGACCCCCGCAGACGCCTAGTTTAGGAGTTATAGCCATTTTAAGATTTTGAATTTTCTTTTTTCTGGTGCATAACATGACCCCCGCAGACGCCTAGTTTAGGAGTTAAAGCCATTTTAAGATTTTGAATTTTCTTTTTTCTGGTGCATAATATGACCCCCGCAGACGCCTAGTTTAGGAGTTATAGCCATTTTAAGATTTTGAATTTTCTTTTTTCTGGTGCATATTATGACCCCCGGAGACGCCTAGTTTAGGAGTAATAGCCATTTAAAGATTTTGAATTTTCTTTTTTCTGGTGTATAATATGACCCCCGCAGACGCCTAGTTTAGGAGTTATAGCCATTTTAAGATTTTGAATTTTTTTTTTCTGGTGCATAATATGACCCCCGCAGACGCCTAGTTTAGGAGTTATAGCCATTTTAAGATTTTGAATTTTCTTTTTTCTGGTGCATATTATGACCCCCGGAGACGCCTAGTTTAGGAGTTATAGCCATTTAAAGATTTTAAATTTTTTTTTTCTGGTGCATAATATGACCCCCTCAGACGCCTAGTTTAGGAGTTATAGCCATTTTAAGATTTTGAATTTTTTTTTTCTGGTGCATAATATGACCCCCGCAGATGCCTAGTTTAGGAGTTATAGCCATTTTAAGATTTTGAATTTTTTTTTTCTGGTGCATAATATGACCCCCGCAGACGCCTAGTTTAGGAGTTATAGCCATTTAAAGATTTTGAATTTTCTTTTTTATGGTGCATAATATGACCCCCGCAGACGCCTAGTTTAGGAGTTATAGCCATTTTAAGATTTTGAATTTTCTTTTTTCTGGTGCATAATATGACCCCCGCAGACGTCTAGTTTAAGAGTTATAGCCATTTTAAGATTTTGAATTTTTTTTTTCTGGTGTATAATATGACCCCCGCAGACGCATAGTTTAGGAGTTATAGCCATTTTAAGATTTTGAATTTTCTTTTTTCTGGTGCATATTATGACCCCCGCAGACGCCTAGTTTAGGAGTTATAGCCATTTTAAGATTTTGAATTTTCTTTTTTCTGGTGCATAACATGACCCCCGCTGACGCCTAGTTTAGGAGTTATAGCCATTTTAAGATTTTGAATTTTCTTTTTTCTGGTGCATAATATGACCCCCGCAGACGCCTAGTTTAGGAGTTATAGCCATTTTAAGATTTTGAATTTCCTTTTTTCTGGTGCATAATATGACCCCCGCAGACGCCTAGTTTAGGAGTTATAGCCATTTTAAGATTTTGAATTTTCTTTTTTCTGGTGCATAATATGACCCCCGGAGACGCCTAGTTTAGGAGTTATAGCCATTTAAAGATTTTGAATTTTTTTTTTCTGGTGTATAATATGACCCCCGCAGACGCCTAGTTTAGGAGTTATAGCCATTTTAAGATTTTGAATTTTTTTTTTTCTGGTGCATAATATGACCCCCGCAGACGCCTAGTTTAGGAGTTATAGCCATTTTAAGATTTTGAATTTTCTTTTTTCTGGTGCATAATATGACCCCCGCAGACGCCTAGTTTAGGAGTTATAGCCATTTTAAGATTTTGAATTTTCTTTTTTCTGGTGCATATTATGACCCCCGGAGACCCCTAGTTTAGGAGTTATAGCCATTTAAAGATTTTGAATTTTTTTTTTCTGGTGTATAATATGACCCCCGCAGACGCCTAGTTTAAGAGTTATAGCCATTTTAAGATTTTGAATTTTCTTTTTTCTGGTGCATATTATGACCCCCGCAGACGCCTAGTTTAGGAGTTATAGCCATTTTAAGATTTTGAATTTTCTTTTTTCTGGTGCATATTATGACCCCCGGAGACCCCTAGTTTAGGAGTTATAGCCATTTTAAGATTTTGAATTTTTTTTTTTCTGGTGCATAATATGACCCCCGCAGACGCCTAGTTTAGGAGTTATAGCCATTTTAAGATTTTGAATTTTCTTTTTTCTGGTGCATAATATGACCCCCGCAGACGCCTAGTTTAGGAGTTATAGCCATTTTAAGATTTTGAATTTTTTTTTTCTGGTGCATAATATGACCCCCGCAGACGCCTAGTTTAGGAGTTATAGCCATTTTAAGATTTTGAATTTTCTTTTTTCTGGTGCATAATATGACCCCCGCAGACGCCTAGTTTAGGAGTTATAGCCATTTTAAGATTTTGAATTTTCTTTTTTCTGGTGCATATTATGACCCCCGGAGACGCCTAGTTTAGGAGTTATAGCCATTTAAAGATTTTGAATTTTCTTTTTTCTGGTGCATATTATGACCCCCGGAGACGCCTAGTTTAGGAGTTATAGCCATTTTAAGATTTTGAATTTTCTTTTTTCTGGTGCATATTATGACCCCCGGAGACGCCTAGTTTAGGAGTTATAGCCATTTTAAGATTTTGAATTTTCTTTTTTCTGGTGCATAATATGACCCCCGCAGACGCCTAGGTTAGGAGTTATAGCCATTTTAAGATTTTGAATTTTCTTTTTTCTGGTGCATATTATGACCCCCGGAGACGCCTAGTTTAGGAGTTATAGCCATTTAAAGATTTTGAATTTTTTTTTTTCTGGTGCATAATATGACCCCCGCAGACGCCTAGTTTAGGAGTTATAGCCATTTTAAGATTTTGAATTTTTTTTTTCTGGTGCATAATATGACCCCTGCAGACGCCTAGTTTAGGAGTTATAGCCATTTTAAAATTTTGAATTTTTTTTTTCTGGTGCATAATATGACCCCCGCAGACGCCTAGTTTAGGAGTTATAGCCATTTTAAGATTTTGAATTTTCTTTTTTCTGGTGTATAATATGACCCCCGGAGACGCCTAGTTTAGGAGTTATAGCCATTTTAAGATTTTGAATTTTCTTTTTTCTGGTGCATAATATGACCCCCGCAGACGCCTAGTTTAGGAGTTATAGCCATTTTAAGATTTTGAATTTTCTTTTTTCTGGTGCATATTATGACCCCCGGAGACGCCTAGTTTAGGAGTTATAGCCATTTTAAGATGTTGAATTTTTTTTTTCTGGTGCATAATATGACCCCCGCAGACGCCTAGTTTAGGAGTTATAGCCATTTTAAGATTTTGAATTTTCTTTTTTCTGGAGCATATTATGACCCCCGGAGACCCCTAGTTTAGGAGTTATAGCCATTTAAAGATTTTGAATTTTTTTTTTCTGGTGTATAATATGACCCCCGCAGACGCCTAGTTTAGGAGTTATAGCCATTTTAAGATTTTGAATTTTTTTTTTTCTGGTGCATAATATGACCCCCGCAGACGCCTAGTTTAGGAGTTATAGCCATTTTAAGATTTTGAATTTTCTTTTTTCTGGTGTATAATATGACCCCCGGAGACGCCTAGTTTAGGAGTTATAGCCATTTTAAGATTTTGAATTTTTTTTTTTCTGGTGCATAATATGACCCCCGCAGACGCCTAGTTTAGGAGTTATAGCCATTTTAAGATTTTGAATTTTCTTTTTTCTGGTGTATAATATGACCCCCGGAGACGCCTAGTTTAGGAGTTATAGCCATTTTAAGATTTTGAATTTTTTTTTTTCTGGTGCATAATATGACCCCCGCAGACGCCTAGTTTAGGAGTTATAGCCATTTTAAGATTTTGAATTTTCTTTTTTCTGGTGCATAATATGACCCCCGGAGACGCCTAGTTTAGGAGTTAACGCCATTTTAAGATTTTGAATTTTCTTTTTTCTGGTGCATAATATGACCCCCGCAGACGCCTAGTTTAAGAGTTATAACCATTTTAAAATTTTGAATTTTTTTTTTCTGGTGCATAATATGACCCCCGCAGACGCCTAGTTTAGGAGTTATAGCCATTTTAAGATTTTGAATTTCTTTTTTTCTGGTGCATAAAATGACCCCCGCAGACGCCCAGTTTAGCAGTTATAGCCATTTTAAGATTTTGAATTTTTTTTTTTCTGGTGCATAATATGACCCCCGGAGACGCCTAGTTTAGGAGTTATAGCCATTTTAAGATTTTGAATTTTCTTTTTTCTGGTGTATAATATGACCCCCGGAGACGCCTAGTTTAGGAGTTATAGCCATTTTAAGATTTTGAATTTTTTTTTTTCTGGTGCATAATATGACCCCCGCAGACGCCTAGTTTAGGAGTTATAGCCATTTTAAGATTTTGAATTTTCTTTTTTCTGGTGCATAATATGACCCCCGGAGACGCCTAGTTTAGGAGTTATAGCCATTTTAAGATGTTGAATATGACCCCCGCAGACGCCTAGTTTAGGAGTTATAGCCATTTTAAGATTTTGAATTTTCTTTTTTCTGGTGCATATTATGACCCCCGGAGACGCCTAGTTTAGGAGTTATAGCCATTTTAAGATTTTGAATTTTTTTTTTCTGGTGCATAATATGACCCAGGCAGACGCCTAGTTTAGGAGTTATAGCCATTTTAAGATTTTGAATTTTTTTTTTTCTGGTGCATATTATGACCCCCGGAGACCCCTAGTTTAGGAGTTATAGCCATTTAAAGATTTTGAATTTTTTTTTTCTGGTGTATAATATGACCCCCGCAGACGCCTAGTTTAGGAGTTATAGCCATTTTAAGATTTTGAATTTTTTTTTTTCTGGTGCATAATATGACCCCCGCAGACGCCTAGTTTAGGAGTTATAGCCATTTTAAGATTTTGAATTTTCTTTTTTCTGGTGCATAATATGACCCCCGCAGACGCCTAGTTTAGGAGTTATAGAAATTTTAAGATTTTGAATTTTCTTTTTTCTGGTGCATATTATGACCCCCGGAGACGCCTAGTTTAGGAGTTATAGCCATTTTAAGATTTTGAATTTTTTTTTTCTGGTGCATAATATGACCCCCGCAGACGCCTAGTTTAGGAGTTATAGCCATTTTAAGATTTTGAATTTTCTTTTTTCTGGTGCATATTATGACCCCCGGAGACCCCTAGTTTAAGAGTTATAGCCATTTAAAGATTTTGAATTTTTTTTTTCTGGTGTATAATATGACCCCCGCAGACGCCTAGTTTAAGAGTTATAGCCATTTTAAGATTTTGAATTTTCTTTTTTCTGGTGCATATTATGACCCCCGCAGACGCCTAGTTTAGGAGTTATAGCCATTTTAAGATTTTGAATTTTCTTTTTTCTGGTGCATAATATGACCCCCGCAGACGCCTAGTTTAGGAGTTATAGACATTTTAAGATTTTGAATTTTTTTTTTCTGGTGCATAATATGACCCCCGCAGACGCCTAGTTTAGGAGTTATAGCCATTTTAAGATTTTGAATTTTCTTTTTTCTGGTGCATAATATGACCCCCGCAGACGCCTAGTTTAGGAGTTATAGCCATTTTAAGATTTTGAATTTTCTTTTTTCTGGTGCATATTATGACCCCCGGAGACGCCTAGTTTAGGAGTTATAGCCATTTAAAGATTTTGAATTTTTTTTTTCTGGTGTATAATATGACCCCCGCAGACGCCTAGTTTAAGAGTTATAGCCATTTTAAGATTTTGAATTTTTTTTTCTGGTGCATAATATGACCCCCGCAGACGCCTAGTTTAGGAGTTATAGTCATTTTAAGATTTTGAATTTTCTTTTTTCTGGTGCATATTATGACCCCCGGAGACGCCTAGTTTAGGAGTTATAGCCATTTTAAGATTTTGAATTTTCTTTTTTCTGGTGCATAATATGACCCCCGCAGACGCATAGTTTAGGAGTTATAGCCATTTTAAAATTTTGAATTTTCTTTTTTCTGGTGCATATTATGACCCCCGGAGACGCCTAGTTTAGGAGTAATAGCCATTTAAAGATTTAGAATTTTTTTTTTCTGGTGTATAATATGACCCCCGCAGACGCCTAGTTTAGGAGTTATAGCCATTTTAAGATTTTGAATTTTCTTTTCTCTGGTGTATAATATGACCCCCGCAGACGCCTAGTTTAGGAGTTATAGCCATTTTAAGATTTTGAATTTTATTTTTTCTGGTGCATATTATGACCCCCGGAGACGCCTAGTTTAGGAGTTATAGCCATTTTAAGATTTTGAATTTTCTTTTTTCTGGTGCATATTATGACCCCCGGAGACGCCTAGTTTAGGAGTTATAGCCATTTTAAGATTTTGAATTTTTTTTTTCTGGTGCATAATATGACCCCCGCAGACGCCTAGTTTAGGAGTTATAGCCATTTTAAGATTTTGAATTTTCTTTTTTCTGGTGCATATTATAACCCCCGCAGACGCCTAGTTTAGGAGTTATAGCCATTTTAAGATTTTGAATTTTTTTTTTCTGGTGCATAATATGACCCCCGCAGACGCCTAGTTTAGGAGTTATAGCCATTTGAAGATTTTGAATTTTCTTTTTTCTGGTGCATATTATAACCCCCGCAGACGCCTAGTTTAGGAGTTATAGCCATTTTAAGATTTTGAATTTTCTTTTCTCTGGTGCATAATATGACCCCCGCAGACGCCTAGTTTAGGAGTTATAGCCATTTTAAGATTTTGAATTTTCTTTTTTCTGGTGCATATTATGACCCCCGGAGACGCCTAGTTTAAGAGTTATAACCATTTTAAAATTTTGAATTTTTTTTTTCTGGTGCATAATATGACCCCCGCAGACGCCTAG
The DNA here is from genome assembly GCA_963966105.1 of Volucella zonaria. Taxonomy (NCBI): domain Eukaryota; kingdom Metazoa; phylum Arthropoda; class Insecta; order Diptera; family Syrphidae; genus Volucella; species Volucella zonaria. The sequence goes on from OZ014531.1 coordinate 43,487,881, forward strand.
TTTAGGAGTTATAGCCATTTTAAGATTTTGAATTTCTTTTTTTCTGGTGCATAAAATGACCCCCGCAGACGCCCAGTTTAGCAGTTATAGCCATTTTAAGATTTTGAATTTTTTTTTTTCTGGTGCATAATATGACCCCCGCAGACGCCTAGTTTAGGAGTTATAGCCATTTTAAGATTTTGAATTTTTTTTTTTCTGGTGCATAATATGACCCCCGCAGACGCCTAGTTTAGGAGTTATAGCCATTTTAAGATTTTGAATTTTCTTTTTTCTGGTGCATAATATGACCCCCGGAGACGCCTAGTTTAGGATTTATAGCCATTTTAAGATGTTGAATATGACCCCCGCAGACGCCTAGTTTAGGAGTTATAGCCATTTTAAGATTTTGAATTTTCTTTTTTCTGGTGCATATTATGACCCCCGGAGACGCCTAGTTTAGGAGTTATAGCCATTTTAAGATTTTGAATTTTTTTTTTCTGGTGCATAATATGACCCCCGCAGACGCCTAGTTTAGGAGTTATAGCCATTTTAAGATTTTGAATTTTTTTTTTTCTGGTGCATATTATGACCCCCGGAGACCCCTAGTTTAGGAGTTATAGCCATTTAAAGATTTTGAATTTTTTTTTTCTGGTGTATAATATGACCCCCGCAGACGCCTAGTTTAGGAGTTATAGCCATTTTAAGATTTTGAATTTTTTTTTTTCTGGTGCATAATATGACCCCCGCAGACGCCTAGTTTAGGAGTTATAGCCATTTTAAGATTTTGAATTTTCTTTTTTCTGGTGCATAATATGACCCCCGCAGACGCCTAGTTTAGGAGTTATAGAAATTTTAAGATTTTGAATTTTATTTTTTCTGGTGCATATTATGACCCCCGGAGACGCCTAGTTTAGGAGTTATAGCCATTTTAAGATTTTGAATTTTTTTTTTCTGGTGCATAATATGACCCCCGCAGACGCCTAGTTTAGGAGTTATAGCCATTTTAAGATTTTGAATTTTCTTTTTTCTGGTGCATATTATGACCCCCGGAGACCCCTAGTTTAAGAGTTATAGCCATTTAAAGATTTTGAATTTTTTTTTTCTGGTGTATAATATGACCCCCGCAGACGCCTAGTTTAAGAGTTATAGCCATTTTAAGATTTTGAATTTTCTTTTTTCTGGTGCATATTATGACCCCCGCAGACGCCTAGTTTAGGAGTTATAGCCATTTTAAGATTTTGAATTTTCTTTTTTCTGGTGCATAATATGACCCCCGCAGACGCCTAGTTTAGGAGTTATAGACATTTTAAGATTTTGAATTTTTTTTTTCTGGTGCATAATATGACCCCCGCAGACGCCTAGTTTAGGAGTTATAGCCATTTTAAGATTTTGAATTTTCTTTTTTCTGGTGCATAATATGACCCCCGCAGACGCCTAGTTTAGGAGTTATAGCCATTTTAAGATTTTGAATTTTCTTTTTTCTGGTGCATATTATGACCCCCGGAGACGCCTAGTTTAGGAGTTATAGCCATTTAAAGATTTTGAATTTTTTTTTTCTGGTGTATAATATGACCCCCGCAGACGCCTAGTTTAAGAGTTATAGCCATTTTAAGATTTTGAATTTTTTTTTCTGGTGCATAATATGACCCCCGCAGACGCCTAGTTTAGGAGTTATAGTCATTTTAAGATTTTGAATTTTCTTTTTTCTGGTGCATATTATGACCCCCGGAGACGCCTAGTTTAGGAGTTATAGCCATTTTAAGATTTTGAATTTTCTTTTTTCTGGTGCATAATATGACCCCCGCAGACGCATAGTTTAGGAGTTATAGCCATTTTAAGATTTTGAATTTTCTTTTTTCTGGTGCATATTATGACCCCCGGAGACGCCTAGTTTAGGAGTAATAGCCATTTAAAGATTTTGAATTTTTTTTTTCTGGTGTATAATATGACCCCCGCAGACGCCTAGTTTAGGAGTTATAGCCATTTTAAGATTTTGAATTTTCTTTTCTCTGGTGTATAATATGACCCCCGCAGACGCCTAGTTTAGGAGTTATAGTCATTTTAAGATTTTGAATTTTATTTTTTCTGGTGCTTATTATGACCCCCGGAGACGCCTAGTTTAGGAGTTATAGCCATTTTAAGATTTTGAATTTTCTTTTTTCTGGTGCATATTATGACCCCCGGAGACGCCTAGTTTAGGAGTTATAGCCATTTTAAGATTTTGAATTTTTTTTTTCTGGTGCATAATATGACCCCCGCAGACGCCTAGTTTAGGAGTTATAGCCATTTTAAGATTTTGAATTTTCTTTTTTCTGGTGCATATTATAACCCCCGCAGACGCCTAGTTTAGGAGTTATAGCCATTTTAAGATTTTGAATTTTTTTTTTCTGGTGCATAATATGACCCCCGCAGACGCCTAGTTTAGGAGTTATAGCCATTTTAAGATTTTGAATTTTCTTTTTTCTGGTGCATATTATGACCCCCGGAGACCCCTAGTTTAGGAGTTATAGACATTTAAAGATTTTGAATTTTTTTTTTCTGGTGTATAATATGACCCCCGCAGACGCCTAGTTTAGGAGTTATAGCCATTTTAAGATTTTGAACTTTTTTTTTCTGGTGCATAATATGACCCCCGCAGACGCCTAGTTTAGGAGTTATAGCCATTTTAAGATTTTGAATTTTCTTTTTTCTGGTGCATAATATGACCCCCGCAGACGCCTAGTTTAGGAGTTATAGACATTTTAAGATTTTGAATTTTTTTTTTCTGGTGCATAATATGACCCCCGCAGACGCCTAGTTTAGGAGTTATAGCCATTTTAAGATTTTGAATTTTCTTTTTTCTGGTGCATATTATGACCCCCGGAGACGCCTAGTTTAGGAGTTATAGCCATTTTAAGATTTTGAATTTTTTTTTTCTGGTGCATAATATGACCCCCGCAGACGCCTAGTTTAGGAGTTATAGCCATTTTAAGATTTTGAATTTTCTTTTTTCTGGTGCATATTATGACCCCCGGAGACGCCTAGTTTAGGAGTTATAGCCATTTAAAGATTTTGAATTTTTTTTTTCTACGGTATAATATGACCCCCGCAGACGCCTAGTTTAAGAGTTATAGCCATTTTAAGATTTTGAATTTTTTTTTTATGGTGCATAATATGACCCCCGCAGACGCCTAGTTTAGGAGTTATAGCCATTTTAAGATTTTGAATTTTCTTTTTTCTGGAGCATATTATGACCCCCGGAGACCCCTAGTTTAGGAGTTATAGCCATTTAAAGATTTTGAATTTTTTTTTTCTGGTGTATAATATGACCCCCGCAGACGCCTAGTTTAGGAGTTATAGCCATTTTAAGATTTTGAATTTTTTTTTTTCTGGTGCATAATATGACCCCCGCAGACGCCTAGTTTAGGAGTTATAGCCATTTTAAGATTTTGAATTTTCTTTTTTCTGGTGTATAATATGACCCCCGGAGACGCCTAGTTTAGGAGTTATAGCCATTTTAAGATTTTGAATTTTTTTTTTTCTGGTGCATAATATGACCCCCGCAGACGCCTAGTTTAGGAGTTATAGCCATTTTAAGATTTTGAATTTTCTTTTTTCTGGTGTATAATATGACCCCCGGAGACGCCTAGTTTAGGAGTTATAGCCATTTTAAGATTTTGAATTTTTTTTTTTCTGGTGCATAATATGACCCCCGCAGACGCCTAGTTTAGGAGTTATAGCCATTTTAAGATTTTGAATTTTCTTTTTTCTGGTGCATAATATGACCCCCGGAGACGCCTAGTTTAGGAGTTAACGCCATTTTAAGATTTTGAATTTTCTTTTTTCTGGTGCATAATATGACCCCCGCAGACGCCTAGTTTAAGAGTTATAACCATTTTAAAATTTTGAATTTTTTTTTTCTGGTGCATAATATGACCCCCGCAGACGCCTAGTTTAGGAGTTATAGCCATTTTAAGATTTTGAATTTCTTTTTTTCTGGTGCATAAAATGACCCCCGCAGACGCCCAGTTTAGCAGTTATAGCCATTTTAAGATTTTGAAATTTTTTTTTTCTGGTGCATAATATGACCCCCGCAGACGCCTAGTTTAGGAGTTATAGCCATTTTAAGATTTTGAATTTTCTTTTTTCTGGTGTATAATATGACCCCCGGAGACGCCTAGTTTAGGAGTTATAGCCATTTTAAGATTTTGAATTTTTTTTTTTCTAGTGCATAATATGACCCCCGCAGACGCCTAGTTTAGGAGTTATAGCCATTTTAAGATTTTGAATTTTCTTTTTTCTGGTGCATAATATGACCCCCGGAGACGCCTAGTTTAGGAGTTATAGCCATTTTAAGATGTTGAATATGACCCCCGCAGACGCCTAGTTTAGGAGTTATAGCCATTTTAAGATTTTGAATTTTCTTTTTTCTGGTGCATAATATGACCCCCGCAGACGCATAGTTTAGGAGTTATAGCCATTTTAAGATTTTGAATTTTCTTTTTTCTGGTGCATATTATGACCCCCGGAGACGCCTAGTTTAGGAGTAATAGCCATTTAAAGATTTTGAATTTTTTTTTTCTGGTGTATAATATGACCCCCGCAGACGCCTAGTTTAGGAGTTATAGCCATTTTAAGATTTTGAATTTTCTTTTCTCTGGTGTATAATATGACCCCCGCAGACGCCTAGTTTAGGAGTTATAGCCATTTTAAGATTTTGAATTTTATTTTTTCTGGTGCATATTATGACCCCCGGAGACGCCTAGTTTAGGAGTTATAGCCATTTTAAGATTTTGAATTTTCTTTTTTCTGGTGCATATTATGACCCCCGGAGACGCCTAGTTTAGGAGTTATAGCCATTTTAAGATTTTGAATTTTTTTTTTCTGGTGCATAATATGACCCCCGCAGACGCCTAGTTTAGGAGTTATAGCCATTTTAAGATTTTGAATTTTCTTTTTTCTGGTGCATATTATAACCCCCGCAGACGCCTAGTTTAGGAGTTATAGCCATTTTAAGATTTTGAATTTTCTTTTTTCTGGTGCATATTATGACCCCCGGAGACGCCTAGTTTAGGAGTTATAGCCATTTTAAGATTTTGAATTTTTTTTTTCTGGTGCATAATATGACCCCCGCAGACGCCTAGTTTAGGAGTTATAGCCATTTTAAGATTTTGAATTTTCTTTTTTCTGGTGCATATTATGACCCCCGGAGACGCCTAATTTAGGAGTTATAGCCATTTAAAGATTTTGAATTTTTTTTTTCTACGGTATAATATGACCCCCGCAGACGACTAGTTTAAGAGTTATAGCCATTTTAAGATTTTGAATTTTTTTTTTATGGTGCATAATATGACCCCCGCAGACGCCTAGTTTAGGAGTTATAGCCATTTTAAGATTTTGAATTTTCTTTTTTCTGGTGCATATTATGACCCCCGGAGACGCCTAGTTTAGGAGTTATAGCCATTTTAAGATTTTGAATTTTTTTTTTCTGGTGCATAATATGACCCCCGCAGACGCCTAGTTTAGGAGTTATAGCCATTTTAAGATTTTGAATTTTCTTTTTTCTGGTGCATATTATGACCCCCGGAGACCCCTAGTTTAGGAGTTATAGCCATTTAAAGATTTTGAATTTTTTTTTTCTGGTGTATAATATGACCCCCGCAGACGCCTAGTTTAGGAGTTATAGCCATTTTAAGATTTTGATTTTTTTTTTTCTGGTGCATAATATGACCCCCGCAGACGCCTAGTTTAGGAGTTATAGCCATTTTAAGATTTTGAATTTTCTTTTTTCTGGTGCATAATATGACCCCCGCAGACGCCTAGTTTAGGAGTTATAGCCATTTTAAGATTTTGAATTTTCTTTTTTCTGGTGCATATTATGACCCCCGGAGACGCCTAGTTTAGGAGTTATAGCCATTTTAAAATTTTGAATTTTTTTTTTCTGGTGCATAATATGACCCCCGCAGACGCCTAGTTTAGGAGTTATAGCCATTTTAAGATTTTGAATTTTCTTTTTTCTGGTGTATAATATGACCCCCGCAGACGCCTAGTTTAAGAGTTATAGCCATTTTAAGATTTTGAATTTTCTTTTTTCTGGTGCATATTATGACCCCCGCAGACGCCTAGTTTAGGAGTTATAGCCATTTTAAGATTTTGAATTTTCTTTTTTCTGGTGCATAATATGACCCCCGCAGACGCCTAGTTTAGGAGTTATAGACATTTTAAGATTTTGAATTTTTTTTTTCTGGTGCATAATATGACCCCCGCAGACGCCTAGTTTAGGAGTTATAGCCATTTTAAGATTTTGAATTTTCTTTTTTCTGGTGCATAATATGACCCCCGGTGACGCCTAGTTTAGGAGTTATAGCCATTTTAAGATTTTGAATTTTCTTTTTTCTGGTGCATATTATGACCCCCGGAGACGCCTAGTTTAGGAGTTATAGCCATTTAAAGATTTTGAATTTTTTTTTTCTGGTGTATAATATGACCCCCGCAGACGCCTAGTTTAAGAGTTATAGCCATTTCAAGATTTTGAATTTTTTTTTTCTGGTGCATAATATGACCCCCGCAGACGCCTAGTTTAGGAGTTATAGCCATTTTAAGATTTTGAATTTTCTTTTTTCTGGTGCATATTATGACCCCCTCAGACGCCTAGTTTAGGAGTTATAGACATTTTAAGATTTTGAATTTTTTTTTTCTGGTGCATAATATGACCCCCGCAGACGCCTAGTTTAGGAGTTATAGCCATTTTAAGATTTTGAATTTTCTTTTTTCTGGTGCATATTATGACCCCCGGAGACGCCTAGTTTAGGAGTTATAGCCATTTTAAGATTTTGAATTTTTTTTTTCTGGTGCATAATATGACCCCCGCAGACGCCTAGTTTAGGAGTTATAGCCGTTTTAAGATTTTGAATTTTCTTTTTTCTGGTGCATATTATGACCCCCGGAGACGCCTAGTTTAGGAGTTATAGCCATTTAAAGATTTTGAATTTTTTTTTTCTACGGTATAATATGACCCCCGCAGACGCCTAGTTTAAGAGTTATAGCCATTTTAAGATTTTGAATTTTCTTTTTTCTGGTGCATAATATGACCCCCGCAGACGCCTAGTTTAGGAGTTATAGCCATTTTAAGATTTTGAATTTTCTTTTTTCTGGTGCATATTATGACCCCCGGAGACGCCTAGTTTAGGAGTTATAGCCATTTAAAGATTTTGAATTTTTTTTTTCTGGTGTATAATATGACCCCCGCAGACGCCTAGTTTAAGAGTTATAGCCATTTCAAGATTTTGAATTTTTTTTTTCTGGTGCATAATATGACCCCCGCAGACGCCTAGTTTAGGAGTTATAGCCATTTTAAGATTTTGAATTTTCTTTTTTCTGGTGCATATTATGACCCCCTCAGACGCCTAGTTTAGGAGTTATAGACATTTTAAGATTTTGAATTTTTTTTTTCTGGTGCATAATATGACCCCCGCAGACGCCTAGTTTAGGAGTTATAGCCATTTTAAGATTTTGAATTTTCTTTTTTCTGGTGCATATTATGACCCCCGGAGACGCCTAGTTTAGGAGTTATAGCCATTTTAAGATTTTGAATTTTTTTTTTCTGGTGCATAATATGACCCCCGCAGACGCCTAGTTTAGGAGTTATAGCCATTTTAAGATTTTGAATTTTCTTTTTTCTGGTGCATATTATGACCCCCGGAGACGCCTAGTTTAGGAGTTATAGCCATTTAAAGATTTTGAATTTTTTTTTTCTACGGTATAATATGACCCCCGCAGACGCCTAGTTTAAGAGTTATAGGCATTTTAAGATTTTGAATTTTTTTTTTATGGTGCATAATATGACCCCCGCAGACGCCTAGTTTAGGAGTTATAGCCATTTTAAGATTTTGAATTTTCTTTTTTCTTGTGCATATTATGACCCCCGGAGACGCCTAGTTTAGGAGTTATAGCCATTTTAAGATTTTGAATTTTTTTTTTCTGGTGCATAATATGACCCCCGCAGACGCCTAGTTTAGGAGTTATAGCCATTTTAAGATTTTGAATTTTCTTTTTTCTGGTGCATATTATGACCCCCGGAGACCCCTAGTTTAGGAGTTATAGCCATTTAAAGATTTTGAATTTTTTTTTTCTGGTGTATAATATGACCCCCGCAGACGCCTAGTTTAGGAGTTATAGCCATTTTAAGATTTTGAATTTTTTTTTTCTGGTGCATAATATGACCCCCGCAGACGCCTAGTTTAGGAGTTATAGCCATTTTAAGATTTTGAATTTTCTTTTTTCTGGTGCATAATATGACCCCCGCAGACGCCTAGTTTAGGAGTTATAGCCATTTTAAGATTTTGAATTTTCTTTTTTCTGGTGCATATTATGACCCCCGGAGACGCCTAGTTTAGGAGTTATAGCCATTTAAAGATTTTGAATTTTTTTTTTCTACGGTATAATATGACCCCCGCAGACGCCTAGTTTAAGAGTTATAGCCATTTTAAGATTTTGAATTTTTTTTTTATGGTGCATAATATGACCCCCGCAGACGCCTAGTTTAGGAGTTATAGCCATTTTAAGATTTTGAATTTTCTTTTTTCTGGTGCATATTATGACCCCCGGAGACGCCTAGTTTAGGAGTTATAGCCATTTTAAGATTTTGAATTTTTTTTTTTCTGGTGCATAATATGACCCCCGCAGACGCCTAGTTTAGGAGTTATAGCCATTTTAAGATTTTGAATTTTCTTTTTTCTGGTGCATATTATGACCCCCGGAGACCCCTAGTTTAGGAGTTATAGCCATTTAAAGATTTTGAATTTTTTTTTTCTGGTGTATAATATGACCCCCGCAGACGCCTAGTTTAGGAGTTATAGCCATTTTAAGATTTTGATTTTTTTTTTCTGGTGCATAATATGACCCCCGCAGACGCCTAGTTTAGGAGTTATAGCCATTTTAAGATTTTGAATTTTCTTTTTTCTGGTGCATAATATGACCCCCGCAGACGCCTAGTTTAGGAGTTATAGCCATTTAAAGATTTTGAATTTTCTTTTTTCTGGTGCATATTATGACCCCCGGAGACCCCTAGTTTAGGAGTTATAGCCATTTAAAGATTTTGATTTTTTTTTTTCTGGTGCATATTATGACCCCCGGAGACCCCTAGTTTAGGAGTTATAGCCATTTAAAGATTTTGATTTTTTTTTTTCTGGTGCATAATATGACCCCCGCAGACGCCTAGTTTAGGAGTTATAGCCATTTTAAGATTTTGAATTTTCTTTTTTCTGGTGCATAATATGACCCCCGCAGACGCCTAGTTTAGGAGTTATAGCCATTTTAAGATTTTGAATTTTCTTTTTTCTGGTGCATATTATGACCCCCGGAGACGCCTAGTTTAGGAGTTATAGCCATTTTAAAATTTTGAATTTTTTTTTTCTGGTGCATAATATGACCCCCGCAGACGCCTAGTTTAGGAGTTATAGCCATTTTAAGATTTTGAATTTTCTTTTTTCTGGTGTATAATATGACCCCCGCAGACGCCTAGTTTAAGAGTTATAGCCATTTTAAGATTTTGAATTTTCTTTTTTCTGGTGCATATTATGACCCCCGCAGACGCCTAGTTTAGGAGTTATAGCCATTTTAAGATTTTGAATTTTCTTTTTTCTGGTGCATAATATGACCCCCGCAGACGCCTAGTTTAGGAGTTATAGACATTTTAAGATTTTGAATTTTTTTTTTCTGGTGCATAATATGACCCCCGCAGACGCCTAGTTTAGGAGTTATAGCCATTTTAAGATTTTGAATTTTCTTTTTTCTGGTGCATAATATGACCCCCGGTGACGCCTAGTTTAGGAGTTATAGCCATTTTAAGATTTTGAATTTTCTTTTTTCTGGTGCATATTATGACCCCCGGAGACGCCTAGTTTAGGAGTTATAGCCATTTAAAGATTTTGAATTTTTTTTTTCTGGTGTATAATATGACCCCCGCAGACGCCTAGTTTAAGAGTTATAGCCATTTCAAGATTTTGAATTTTTTTTTTCTGGTGCATAATATGACCCCCGCAGACGCCTAGTTTAGGAGTTATAGCCATTTTAAGATTTTGAATTTTCTTTTTTCTGGTGCATATTATGACCCCCTCAGACGCCTAGTTTAGGAGTTATAGACATTTTAAGATTTTGAATTTTTTTTTTCTGGTGCATAATATGACCCCCGCAGACGCCTAGTTTAGGAGTTATAGCCATTTTAAGATTTTGAATTTTCTTTTTTCTGGTGCATATTATGACCCCCGGAGACGCCTAGTTTAGGAGTTATAGCCATTTTAAGATTTTGAATTTTTTTTTTCTGGTGCATAATATGACCCCCGCAGACGCCTAGTTTAGGAGTTATAGCCGTTTTAAGATTTTGAATTTTCTTTTTTCTGGTGCATATTATGACCCCCGGAGACGCCTAGTTTAGGAGTTATAGCCATTTAAAGATTTTGAATTTTTTTTTTCTACGGTATAATATGACCCCCGCAGACGCCTAGTTTAAGAGTTATAGCCATTTTAAGATTTTGAATTTTCTTTTTTCTGGTGCATAATATGACCCCCGCAGACGCCTAGTTTAGGAGTTATAGCCATTTTAAGATTTTGAATTTTCTTTTTTCTGGTGCATATTATGACCCCCGGAGACGCCTAGTTTAGGAGTTATAGCCATTTAAAGATTTTGAATTTTTTTTTTCTGGTGTATAATATGACCCCCGCAGACGCCTAGTTTAAGAGTTATAGCCATTTCAAGATTTTGAATTTTTTTTTTCTGGTGCATAATATGACCCCCGCAGACGCCTAGTTTAGGAGTTATAGCCATTTTAAGATTTTGAATTTTCTTTTTTCTGGTGCATATTATGACCCCCTCAGACGCCTAGTTTAGGAGTTATAGACATTTTAAGATTTTGAATTTTTTTTTTCTGGTGCATAATATGACCCCCGCAGACGCCTAGTTTAGGAGTTATAGCCATTTTAAGATTTTGAATTTTCTTTTTTCTGGTGCATATTATGACCCCCGGAGACGCCTAGTTTAGGAGTTATAGCCATTTTAAGATTTTGAATTTTTTTTTTCTGGTGCATAATATGACCCCCGCAGACGCCTAGTTTAGGAGTTATAGCCATTTTAAGATTTTGAATTTTCTTTTTTCTGGTGCATATTATGACCCCCGGAGACGCCTAGTTTAGGAGTTATAGCCATTTAAAGATTTTGAATTTTTTTTTTCTACGGTATAATATGACCCCCGCAGACGCCTAGTTTAAGAGTTATAGGCATTTTAAGATTTTGAATTTTTTTTTTATGGTGCATAATATGACCCCCGCAGACGCCTAGTTTAGGAGTTATAGCCATTTTAAGATTTTGAATTTTCTTTTTTCTTGTGCATATTATGACCCCCGGAGACGCCTAGTTTAGGAGTTATAGCCATTTTAAGATTTTGAATTTTTTTTTTCTGGTGCATAATATGACCCCCGCAGACGCCTAGTTTAGGAGTTATAGCCATTTTAAGATTTTGAATTTTCTTTTTTCTGGTGCATATTATGACCCCCGGAGACCCCTAGTTTAGGAGTTATAGCCATTTAAAGATTTTGAATTTTTTTTTTCTGGTGTATAATATGACCCCCGCAGACGCCTAGTTTAGGAGTTATAGCCATTTTAAGATTTTGAATTTTTTTTTTCTGGTGCATAATATGACCCCCGCAGACGCCTAGTTTAGGAGTTATAGCCATTTTAAGATTTTGAATTTTCTTTTTTCTGGTGCATAATATGACCCCCGCAGACGCCTAGTTTAGGAGTTATAGCCATTTTAAGATTTTGAATTTTCTTTTTTCTGGTGCATATTATGACCCCCGGAGACGCCTAGTTTAGGAGTTATAGCCATTTAAAGATTTTGAATTTTTTTTTTCTACGGTATAATATGACCCCCGCAGACGCCTAGTTTAAGAGTTATAGCCATTTTAAGATTTTGAATTTTTTTTTTATGGTGCATAATATGACCCCCGCAGACGCCTAGTTTAGGAGTTATAGCCATTTTAAGATTTTGAATTTTCTTTTTTCTGGTGCATATTATGACCCCCGGAGACGCCTAGTTTAGGAGTTATAGCCATTTTAAGATTTTGAATTTTTTTTTTTCTGGTGCATAATATGACCCCCGCAGACGCCTAGTTTAGGAGTTATAGCCATTTTAAGATTTTGAATTTTCTTTTTTCTGGTGCATATTATGACCCCCGGAGACCCCTAGTTTAGGAGTTATAGCCATTTAAAGATTTTGAATTTTTTTTTTCTGGTGTATAATATGACCCCCGCAGACGCCTAGTTTAGGAGTTATAGCCATTTTAAGATTTTGATTTTTTTTTTCTGGTGCATAATATGACCCCCGCAGACGCCTAGTTTAGGAGTTATAGCCATTTTAAGATTTTGAATTTTCTTTTTTCTGGTGCATAATATGACCCCCGCAGACGCCTAGTTTAGGAGTTATAGCCATTTTAAGATTTTGAATTTTCTTTTTTCTGGTGCATATTATGACCCCCGGAGACGCCTAGTTTAGGAGTTATAGCCATTTTAAAATTTTGAATTTTTTTTTTCTGGTGCATAATATGACCCCCGCAGACGCCTAGTTTAGGAGTTATAGCCATTTTAAGATTTTGAATTTTCTTTTTTCTGGTGTATAATATGACCCCCGCAGACGCCTAGTTTAAGAGTTATAGCCATTTTAAGATTTTGAATTTTCTTTTTTCTGGTGCATAATATGACCCCCGGTGACGCCTAGTTTAGGAGTTATAGCCATTTTAAGATTTTGAATTTTCTTTTTTCTGGTGCATATTATGACCCCCGGAGACGCCTAGTTTAGGAGTTATAGCCATTTAAAGATTTTGAATTTTTTTTTTCTGGTGTATAATATGACCCCCGCAGACGCCTAGTTTAAGAGTTATAGCCATTTCAAGATTTTGAATTTTTTTTTTCTGGTGCATAATATGACCCCCGCAGACGCCTAGTTTAGGAGTTATAGCCATTTTAAGATTTTGAATTTTCTTTTTTCTGGTGCATATTATGACCCCCTCAGACGCCTAGTTTAGGAGTTATAGACATTTTAAGATTTTGAATTTTTTTTTTCTGGTGCATAATATGACCCCCGCAGACGCCTAGTTTAGGAGTTATAGCCATTTTAAGATTTTGAATTTTCTTTTTTCTGGTGCTTATTATGACCCCCGGAGACGCCTAGTTTAGGAGTTATAGCCATTTTAAGATTTTGAATTTTTTTTTTCTGGTGCATAATATGACCCCCGCAGACGCCTAGTTTAGGAGTTATAGCCATTTTAAGATTTTGAATTTTCTTTTTTCTGGTGCATATTATGACCCCCGGAGACGCCTAGTTTAGGAGTTATAGCCATTTAAAGATTTTGAATTTTTTTTTTCTACGGTATAATATGACCCGCGCAGACGCCTAGTTTAAGAGTTATAGCCATTTTAAGATTTTGAATTTTCTTTTTTCTGGTGCATAATATGACCCCCGCAGACGCCTAGTTTAGGAGTTATAGCCATTTTAAGATTTTGAATTTTCTTTTTTCTGGTGCATAATATGACCCCCGCAGACGCCTAGTTTAGGAGTTATAGCCATTTTAAGATTTTGAATTTTCTTTTTTCTGGTGCATATTATGACCCCCGGAGACGCCTAGTTTAGGAGTTATAGCCATTTAAAGATTTTGAATTTTTTTTTTCTGGTGTATAATATGACCCCCGCAGACGCCTAGTTTAAGAGTTATAGCCATTTCAAGATTTTGAATTTTTTTTTTCTGGTGCATAATATGACCCCCGCAGACGCCTAGTTTAGGAGTTATAGCCATTTTAAGATTTTGAATTTTCTTTTTTCTGGTGCATATTATGACCCCCTCAGACGCCTAGTTTAGGAGTTATAGACATTTTAAGATTTTGAATTTTCTTTTTTCTGGTGCATAATATGACCCCCGCAGACGCCTAGTTTAGGAGTTATAGCCATTTTAAGATTTTGAATTTTCTTTTTTCTGGTGCATATTATGACCCCCGGAGACGCCTAGTTTAGGAGTTATAGCCATTTTAAGATTTTGAATTTTTTTTTTCTGGTGCATAATATGACCCCCGCAGACGCCTAGTTTAGGAGTTATAGCCATTTTAAGATTTTGAATTTTCTTTTTTCTGGTGCATATTATGACCCCCGGAGACGCCTAGTTTAGGAGTTATAGCCATTTAAAGATTTTGAATTTTTTTTTCTACGGTATAATATGACCCCCGCAGACGCCTAGTTTAAGAGTTATAGCCATTTTAAGATTTTGAATTTTTTTTTTCTGGTGCATAATATGACCCCCGCAGACGCCTAGTTTAGGAGTTATAGCCATTTTAAGATTTTGAATTTTCTTTTTTCTGGTGCATATTATGACCCCCGGAGACGCCTAGTTTAGGAGTTATAGCCATTTAAAGATTTTGAATTTTTTTTTTCTACGGTATAATATGACCCCCGCAGACGCCTAGTTTAAGAGTTATAGCCATTTTAAGATTTTGAATTTTTTTTTTATGGTGCATAATATGACCCCCGCAGACGCCTAGTTTAGGAGTTATAGCCATTTTAAGATTTTGAATTTTCTTTTTTCTGGTGCATATTATGACCCCCGCAGACGCCTAGTTTAAGAGTTATAGCCATTTAAAGATTTTGAATTTTTTTTTTCTACGGTATAATATGACCCCCGCAGACGCCTAGTTTAGGAGTTATAGCCATTTTAAGATTTTGAATTTTTTTTTTCTGGTGCATAATATGACCCCCGCAGACGCCTAGTTTAGGAGTTATAGCCATTTTAAGATTTTGAATTTTCTTTTTTCTGGTGCATATTATGACCCCCGGAGACGCCTAGTTTAGGAGTTATAGCCATTTAAAGATTTTGAATTTTTTTTTTCTACGGTATAATATGACCCCCGCAGACGCCTAGTTTAAGAGTTATAGCCATTTTAAGATTTTGAATTTTTTTTTTATGGTGCATAATATGACCCCCGCAGACGCCTAGTTTAGGAGTTATAGCCATTTTAAGATTTTGAATTTTCTTTTTTCTGGTGCATATTATGACCCCCGCAGACGCCTAGTTTAGGAGTTATAGCCATTTTAAGATTTTGAATTTTCTTTTTTCTGGTGCATAATATGACCCCCGCAGACGCCTAGTTTAGGAGTTATAGACATTTTAAGATTTTGAATTTTTTTTTTCTGGTGCATAATATGACCCCCGCAGACGCCTAGTTTAGGAGTTATAGCCATTTTAAGATTTTGAATTTTCTTTTTTCTGGTGCATAATATGACCCCCGCAGACGCCTAGTTTAGGAGTTATAGCCATTTTAAGATTTTGAATTTTCTTTTTTCTGGTGCATAATATGACCCCCGCAGACGCCTAGTTTAGGAGTTATAGCCATTTTAAGATTTTGAATTTTCTTTTTTCTGGTGCATATTATGACCCCCGGAGACGCCTAGTTTAGGAGTTATAGCCATTTAAAGATTTTGAATTTTTTTTTTCTGGTGTATAATATGACCCCCGCAGACGCCTAGTTTAAGAGTTATAGCCATTTTAAGATTTTGAATTTTTTTTTTCTGGTGCATAATATGACCCGCGCAGAAGCCTAGTTTAGGAGTTATAGCCATTTTAAGATTTTGAATTTTCTTTTTTCTGGTGCATAATATGACCCCCGCAGACGCCTAGTTTAGGAGTTATAGCCATTTTAAGATTTGAATTTTCTTTTTTCTGGTGCATATTATGACCCCCGGAGACGCCTAGTTTAGGAGTTATAGCCATTTTAAGATTTTGAATTTTCTTTTTTCTGGTGCATAATATGACCCCCGCAGACGCCTAGTTTAGGAGTTATAGCCATTTTAAGATTTTGAATTTTCTTTTTTCTGGTGCATATTATGACCCCCGGAGACGCCTAGTTTAGGAGTTATAGCCATTTAAAGATTTTGAATTTTTTTTTTTTCTGGTGCATAATATGACCCCCGCAGACGCCTAGTTTAGGAGTTATAGCCATTTTAAGATTTTGAATTTTTTTTTTTCTGGTGCATAATATGACCCCCGCAGACGCCTAGTTTAGGAGTTATAGCCATTTTAAGATTTCGAATTTTTTTTTTCTGGTGCATAATATGACCCCCGCAGACGCCTAGTTTAGGAGTTATAGCCATTTTAAGATTTCGAATTTTCTTTTTTCTGGTGCATAATATGACCCCCGCAGACGCCTAGTTTAGGAGTTATAGCCATTTTAAGATTTTGAATTTTCTTTTTTCTGGTGCATAATATGACCCCCGCAGACGCCTAGTTTAGGAGTTATAGCCATTTTAAGATTTTGAATTTTCTTTTTTCTGGTGCATATTATGACCCCCGGAGACGCCTAGTTTAGGAGTTATAGCCATTTAAAGATTTTGAATTTTTTTTTTCTGGTGTATAATATGACCCCCGCAGACGCCTAGTTTAAGAGTTATAGCCATTTTAAGATTTTGAATTTTTTTTTTCTGGTGCATAATATAACCCCCGCAGACGCCTAGTTTAGGAGTTATAGCCATTTTAAGATTTTGAATTTTCTTTTTTCTGGTGCATAATATGACCCCCGCAGACGCCTAGTTTAGGAGTTATAGCCATTTTAAGATTTTGAATTTTCTTTTTTCTGGTGCATATTATGACCCCCGGAGACGCCTAGTTTAGGAGTAATAGCCATTTAAAGATTTTGAATTTTTTTTTTCTGGTGTATAATATGACCCCCGCAGACGCCTAGTTTAGGAGTTATAGCCATTTTAAGATTTTGAATTTTCTTTTTTCTGGTGTATAATATGACCCCCGCAGACGCCTAGTTTAGGAGTTATAGCCATTTTAAGATTTTGAATTTTATTTTTTCTGGTGCATATTATGACCCCCGGAGACGCCTAGTTTAGGAGTTATAGCCATTTTAAGATTTTGAATTTTCTTTTTTCTGGTGCATATTATGACCCCCGGAGACGCCTAGTTTAGGAGTTATAGCCATTTAAAGATTTTGAATTTTTTTTTTTCTGGTGCATAATATGACCCCCTCAGACGCCTAGTTTAGGAGTTATAGCCATTTTAAGATTTTGAATTTTTTTTTTCTGGTGCATAATATGACCCCCGCAGACGCCTAGTTTAGGAGTTATAGCCATTTAAAGATTTTGAATTTTCTTTTTTCTGGTGCATAATATGACCCCCGCAGAAGCCTAGTTTAGGAGTTATAGCCGTTTTAAGATTTTGAATTTTCTTTTTTCTGGTGCATAATATGACCCCCGCAGACGTCTAGTTTAAGAGTTATAGCCATTTTAAGATTTTGAATTTTTTTTTTCTGGTGTATAATATGACCCCCGCAGACGCCTAGTTTAGGAGTTATAGCCATTTTAAAATTTTGAATTTTCTTTTTTCTGGTGCATATTATGACCCCCGCAGACGCCTAGTTTAGGAGTTATAGCCATTTTAAGATTTTGAATTTTATTTTTTCTGGTGCATATTATGACCCCCGGAGACGCCTAGTTTAGGAGTTATAGCCATTTTAAGATTTTGAATTTTCGTTTTTCTGGTGCATATTATGACCCCCGGAGACGCCTAGTTTAGGAGTTATAGCCATTTTAAGATTTTGAATTTTTTTTTTCTGGTGCATAATATGACCCCCGCAGACGCCTAGTTTAGGAGTTATAGCCATTTTAAAATTTTGAATTTTCTTTTTTCTGGTGCATATTATGACCCCCGGAGACGCCTAGTTTGGGAGTTATAGCCATTTTAAGATTTTGAATTTTCTTTTTTCTGGTGCATATTATGACCCCCGGAGACGCCTAGTTTAGGAGTTATAGCCATTTTAAGATTTTGAATTTTTTTTTTCTGGTGCATAATATGACCCCCGCAGACGCCTAGTTTAGGAGTTATAGCCATTTTAAGATTTTGAATTTTCTTTTTTCTGGTGCATATTATGACCCCCGGAGACGCCTAGTTTAGGAGTTATAGCCATTTAAAGATTTTGAATTTTTTTTTTTCTGGTGCATAATATGACCCCCGCAGACGCCTAGTTTAGGAGTTATAGCCATTTTAAGATTTTGAATTTTTTTTTTTCTGGTGCATAATATGACCCCCGCAGACGCCTAGTTTAGGAGTTATAGCCATTTTAAGATTTTGAATTTTCTTTTTTCTGGTGCATAATATGACCCCCGCAGACGCCTAGTTTAGGAGTTATAGACATTTTAAGATTTTGAATTTTTTTTTCTGGTGCATAATATGACCCCCGCAGACGCCTAGTTTAGGAGTTATAGCCATTTTAAGATTTTGAATTTTCTTTTTTCTGGTGCATAATATGACCCCCGCAGACGCCTAGTTTAGGAGTTATAGCCATTTTAAGATTTTGAATTTTCTTTTTTCTGGTGCATATTATGACCCCCGGAGACGCCTAGTTTAGGAGTTATAGCCATTTAAAGATTTTGAATTTTTTTTTTCTGGTGTATAATATGACCCCCGCAGACGCCTAGTTTAAGAGTTATAGCCATTTTAAGATTTTGAATTTTTTTTTTCTGGTGCATAATATGACCCCCGCAGACGCCTAGTTTAGGAGTTATAGCCATTTTAAGATTTTGAATTTTCTTTTTTCTGGTGCATAATATGACCCCCGCAGACGCCTAGTTTAGGAGTTATAGCCATTTTAAGATTTTGAATTTTCTTTTTTCTGGTGCATATTATGACCCCCGGAGACGCCTAGTTTAGGAGTTATAGCCATTTTAAGATTTTGAATTTTCTTTTTTCTGGTGCATAATATGACCCCCGCAGACGCCTAGTTTAGGAGTTATAGCCATTTTAAGATTTTGAATTTTCTTTTTTCTGGTGCATATTATGACCCCCGCAGACGCCTAGTTTAGGAGTAATAGCCATTTAAAGATTTTGAATTTTTTTTTTCTGGTGTATAATATGACCCCCGCAGACGCCTAGTTTAGGAGTTATAGCCATTTTGAATTTTCTTTTTTCTGGTGTATAATATGACCCCCGCAGACGCCTAGTTTAGGAGTTATAGCCATTTTAAGATTTTGAATTTTATTTTTTCTGGTGCATATTATGACCCCCGGAGACGCCTAGTTTAGGAGTTATAGCCATTTTAAGATTTTGAATTTTTTTTTTTCTGGTGCATAATATGACCCCCGCAGACGCCTAGTTTATGAGTTATAGCCATTTTAAGATTTTGAATTTTTTTTTTCTGGTGCATAATATGACCCCCGCAGACGCCTAGTTTAGGAGTTATAGCCATTTAAAGATTTTGAATTTTCTTTTTTCTGGTGCATAATATGACCCCCGCAGACGCCTAGTTTAGGAGTTATAGCCGTTTTAAGATTTTGAATTTTCTTTTTTCTGGTGCATAATATGACCCCCGCAGACGTCTAGTTTAAGAGTTATAGCCATTTTAAAATTTTGAATTTTCTTTTTTCTGGTGCATAATATGACCCCCGCAGACGCCTAGTTTAGGAGTTATAGCCATTTTAAGATTTTGAATTTTCTTTTTTCTGGTGCATAATATGACCCCCGCAGACGCCTAGTTTAGGAGTTATAGCCATTTTAAGATTTTGAATTTTCTTTTTTCTGGTGCATAATATGACCCCCGCAGACGCCTAGTTTAGGAGTTATAGCCATTTTAAGATTTTGAATTTTCTTTTTTCTGGTGCATAATATGACCCCCGGAGACGCCTAGTTTAGGAGTTATAGCCATTTTAAGATTTTGAATTTTCTTTTTACTGGTGCATATTATGACCCCCGGAGACCCATAGTTTAGGAGTTATAGCCATTTAAAGATTTTGAATTTTTTTTTTCTGGTGTATAATATGACCCCCGCAGACGCCTAGTTTAGGAGTTATAGCCATTTTAAGATTTTGAATTTTTTTTTTCTGGTGCATAATATGACCCCCGCAGACGCCTAGTTTAGGAGTTATAGCCATTTTAAGATTTTGAATTTTTTTTTTCTGGTGCATAATATGACCCCCGCAGACGCCTAGTTTAGGAGTTATAGCCATTTTAAGATTTTGAATTTTCTTTTTTCTGGTGCATATTATGACCCCCGGAGACCCCTAGTTTAGGAGTTATAGCCATTTAAAGATTTTGAATTTTTTTTTTCTGGTGTATAATATGACCCTCGCAGACGCCTAGTTTAAGAGTTATAGCCATTTTAAGATTTTAAATTTTCTTTTTTCTGGTGCATATTATGAACCCCGCAGACGCCTAGTTTAGGAGTTATAGCCATTTTAAGATTTTGAATTTTCTTTTTTCTGGTGCATAATATGACCCCCGCAGACGCCTAGTTTAGGAGTTATAGCCATTTAAAGACTTTGAATTTTCTTTTTGATGGTGCATATTATGACCCCCGGAGACGCCTAGTTTAGGAGTTACAGCCATTTAAAGATTTTGAATTTTCTTTTTTCTGG
Organism: Volucella zonaria; assembly: GCA_963966105.1. Lineage (NCBI taxonomy): Eukaryota > Metazoa > Arthropoda > Insecta > Diptera > Syrphidae > Volucella > Volucella zonaria. The sequence continues at coordinate 43,508,286 of OZ014531.1, forward strand.
TGCATATTATGACCCCCGGAGACGCCTAGTTTAGGAGTTATAGCCATTTTAAGATTTTGAATTTTCTTTTTTCTGGTGCATATTATGACCCCCGGAGACGCCTAGTTTAGGAGTTATAGCCATTTAAAGATTTTGAATTTTCTTTTTTCTGGTGCATATTATGACCCCCGGAGACGCCTAGTTTAGGAGTTATAGCCATTTTAAAATTTTGAATTTTCTTTTTTCTGGTGCATATTATGACCCCCGGAGACCCCTAGTTTAAGAGTTATAGCCATTTAAAGATTTTGAATTTTTTTTTTCTGGTGTATAATATGACCCCCGCAGACGCCTAGTTTAAGAGTTATAGCCATTTTAAGATTTTGAATTTTCTTTTTTCTGGTGCATATTATGACCCCCGGAGACCCCTAGTTTAAGAGTTATAGCCATTTAAAGATTTTGAATTTTTTTTTTCTGGTGTATAATATGACCCCCGCAGACCCCTAGTTTAAGAGTTATAGCCATTTTAAGATTTTGAATTTTCTTTTTTCTGGTGCATATTATGACCCCCGCAGACGCCTAGTTTAGGAGTTATAGCCATTTTAAGATTTTCTTTTTTCTGGTGCATAATATGACCCCCGCAGACGCCTAGTTTAGGAGTTATAGCCATTTTAAGATTTTGAATTTTTTTTTTCTGGTGCATAATATGACCCCCGCAGACGCCTAGTTTAGGAGTTATAGCCATTTTAAGATTTTGAATTTTCTTTTTTCTGGTGAATAATATGACCCCCGCAGACGCCTAGTTTAGGAGTTATAGCCATTTTAAGATTTTGAATTTTCTTTTTTCTGGTGCATATTATGACCCCCGCAGACGCCTAGTTTAGGAGTTATAGCCATTTAAAGATTTTGAATTTTTCTTTTCTGGTGTATAATATGACCACCGCAGACGCCTAGTTTAAGAGTTATAGCCATTTTAAGATTTTGAATTTTCTTTTTTCTGGTGCATATTATGACCCCCGCAGACGCCTAGTTTAGGAGTTATAGCCATTTTAAGATTTTGAATTTTCTTTTTTCTGGTGCATAATATGACCCCCGCAGACGCCTAGTTTAGGAGTTATAGCCATTTTAAGATTTTGAATTTTCTTTTTTCTGGTGCATATTATGATCCCCGGAGACGCCTAGTTTAGGAGTTATAGCCATTTTAAGATTTTGAATTTTCTTTTTTCTGGTGCATATTATGACCCCCGGAGACGCCTAGTTTAGGAGTTATAGCCATTTTAAGATGTTGAATTTTTTTTTTTCTGGTGCATAATATGACCCCCGCAGACGCCTAGTTTAGGAGTTATAGCCATTTTAAGATTTTGAATTTTCTTTTTTCTGGTGCATATTATGACCCCCGGAGACGCCTAGTTTAGGAGTTATAGCCATTTTAAGATTTTGAATTTTTTTTTTCTGGTGCATAATATGACCCCCGCAGACGCCTAGTTTAGGAGTTATAGCCATTTTAAGATTTTGAATTTTCTTTTTTCTGGTGCATATTATGACCCCCGGAGACGCCTAGTTTCGGAGTTATAGCCATTTTAAGATTTTGAATTTTTTTTTTCTGGTGCATAATATGACCCCCGCAGACGCCTAGTTTAGGAGTTATAGCCATTTTAAGATTTTGAATTTTCTTTTTTCTGGTGCATATTATGACCCCCGGAGACCCCTAGTTTAAGAGTTATAGCCATTTAAAGATTTTGAATTTTCTTTTTTCTGGTGCATAATATGACCCCCGCAGACGCCTAGTTTAGGAGTTACAGCCATTTTAAGATTATGAATTTTTTTTTTTCTGGTGCATAATATGACCCCCGCAGACGCCTAGTTTAGGAGTTATAGCCATTTTAAGATTTTGAATTTTCTTTTTTCTGGTGCATATTATGACCCCCGGAGACGCCTAGTTTAGGAGTTATAGCCATTTTAAGATTTTGAATTTTCTTTTTTCTGGTGCATATTATGACCCCCGGAGACGCCTAGTTTAGGAGTTATAGCCATTTTAAGATTTTGAATTTTCTTTTTTCTGGTGCATAATATGACCCCCGCAGACGCCTAGTTTAGGAGTTATAGCCATTTTAAGATTTTGAATTTTCTTTTTTCTGGTGCATATTATGACCCCCGGAGACCCCTAGTTTAGGAGTTATAGCCATTTAAAGATTTTGAATTTTTTTTTTCTGGTGTATAATATGACCCCCGCAGACGCCTAGTTTAGGAGTTACAGCCATTTTAAGATTTTGAATTTTTTTTTTCTGGTGCATAATATGACCCCCGCAGACGCCTAGTTTAGGAGTTAAACCATTTTAAGATTTTGAATTTTCTTTTTTCTGGTGCATAATATGACCCCCGGAGACGCCTAGTTTAGGAGTTATAGCCATTTTAAGATGTTGAATTTTTTTTTTTCTGGTGCATAATATGACCCCCGCAGACGCCTAGTTTAGGAGTTATAGCCATTTTAAGATTTTGAATTTTCTTTTTTCTGGTGCATATTATGACCCCCGGAGACGCCTAGTTTAGGAGTTATAGCCATTTTAAGATTTTGAATTTTTTTTTTCTGGTGCATAATATGACCCCCGCAGACGCCTAGTTTAGGAGTTATAGCCATTTTAAGATTTTGAATTTTCTTTTTTCTGGTGCATATTATGACCCCCGGAGACCCCTAGTTTAAGAGTTATAGCCATTTAAAGATTTTGAATTTTTTTTTTCTGGTGTATAGTATGACCCCCGCAGACGCCTAGTTTAAGAGTTATAGCCACTTTAAGATTTTGAATTTTCTGTTTTCTGGTGCATATTATGACCCCCGCAGACGCCTAGTTTAGGAGTTATAGCCATTTTAAGATTTTCTTTTTTCTGGTGCATAATATGACCCCCGCAGACGCCTAGTTTAGGAGTTATAGCCATTTTAAGATTTTGAATTTTCTTTTTTCTGGTGCATATTATGACCCCCGGAGACCCCTAGTTTAAGAGTTATAGCCATTTAAAGATTTTGAATTTTCTTTTTTCTGGTGTATAATATGACCCCCGCAGACGCCTAGTTTAAGAGTTATAGCCATTTTAAGATTTTGAATTTTCTGTTTTCTGGTGCATATTATGACCCCCGCAGACGCCTAGTTTAGGAGTTATAGCCATTTTAAGATTTTCTTTTTTCTGGTGCATAATATGACCCCCGCAGACGCCTAGTTTAGGAGTTATAGCCATTTTAAGATTTTGAATTTTTTTTTTCTGGTGCATAATATGACCCCCGCAGACGCCTAGTTTAGGAGTTATCGCCATTTTAAGATTTTGAATTTTCTTTTTTCTGGTGCATAATATGACCCCCGCAGACGCCTAGTTTAGGAGTTATAGCCGTTTTAAGATTTTGAATTTTCTTTTTTCTGGTGCATATTATGACCCCCGGAGACGCCTAGTTTAGGAGTTATAGCCATTTAAAGATTTTGAATTATTTTTTTCTGGTGTATAATATGACCCCCGCAGACGCCTAGTTTAAGAGTTATAGCCATTTTAAGATTTTGAATTTTCTTTTTTCTGGTGCATATTATGACCCCCGGAGACGCCTAGTTTAGGAGTTATAGCCATTCTAAGATTTTGAATTTTCTTTTTTCTGGTGCATATTATGACCCCCGGAGACGCCTAGTTTAGGAGTTATAGCCATTTTAAGATTTTGAATTTTCTTTTTTCTGGTGCATAATATGACCCCCGCAGACGCCTAGTTTAGGAATTATAGCCATTTTAAGATTTTGAATTTTCTTTTTTCTGGTGCATATTATGACCCCCGGAGACGCCTAGTTTAGGAGTTACAGCCATTTAAAGATTTTGAATTTTTTTTTTTCTGGTGCATAATATGACCCCCGCAGACGCCTAGTTTAGGAGTTATAGCCATTTTAAGATTTTGAATTTTCTTTTTTCTGGTGCATAATATGACCCCCGGAGACGCCTAGTTTAGGAGTTATAGCCATTTTAAGATGTTGAATTTTTTTTTTCTGGTGCATAATATGACCCCCGCAGACGCCTAGTTTAGGAGTTATAGCCATTTTAAGATTTTGAATTTTCTTTTTTCTGGTGCATATTATGACCCCCGGAGACGCCTAGTTTAAGAGTTATAGCCATTTTAAGATTTTGAATTTTTTTTTTGTGGTGCATAATATGACCCCCGCAGACGCCTAGTTTAGGAGTTATAGCCATTTTAAGATTTTGAATTTTCTTTTTTCTGGTGCATATTATGACCCCCGGACACGCCTAGTTTATGAGTTATAGCCATTTTAAGATGTTGAATTTTTTTTTTCTGGTGCATAATATGACCCCCGCAGACGCCTAGTTTAGGAGTTATAGCCATTTTAAGATTTTGAATTTTCTTTTTTCTGGTGCATATAATGACCCCCGGAGACGCCTAGTTTCGGAGTTATAGCCATTTTAAGATTTTGAATTTTTTTTTTCTGGTGCATAATATGACCCCCGCAGACGCCTAGTTTAGGAGTTATAGCCATTTTAAGATTTTGAATTTTCTTTTTTCTGGTGCATATTATGACCCCCGGAGACCCCTAGTTTGAGAGTTATAGCCATTTAAAGATTTTGAATTTTCTTTTTTCTGGTGCATAATATGACCCCCGCAGACGCCTAGTTTAGGAGTTACAGCCATTTTAAGATTTTGAATTTTTTTTTTCTGGTGCATAATATGACCCCCGCAGACGCCTAGTTTAGGAGTTATAGCCATTTTAAGATTTTGAATTTTCTTTTTTCTGGTGCATAATATGACCCCCGGAGACGCCTAGTTTAGGAGTTATAGCCATTTTAAGATGTTGAATTTTTTTTTTTCTGGTGCATAATATGACCCCCGCAGACGCCTAGTTTAGGAGTTATAGCCATTTTAAGATTTTGAATTTTCTTTTTTCTGGTGCATATTATGACCCCCGAAGACGCCTAGTTTAGGAGTTATAGCCATTTTAAGATTTTGAATTTTTTTTTTCTGGTGCATAATATGACCCCCGCAGACGCCTAGTTTAGGAGTTATAGCCATTTTAAGATTTTGAATTTTCTTTTTTCTGGTGCATATTATGACCCCCGGAGACCCCTAGTTTAAGAGTTATAGCCATTTAAAGATTTTGAATTTTTTTTTTCTGGTGTATAATATGACCCCCGCAGACGCCTAGTTTAAGAGTTATAGCCATTTTAAGATTTTGAATTTTCTGTTTTCTGGTGCATATTATGACCCCCGCAGACGCCTAGTTTAGGAGTTATAGCCATTTTAAGATTTTCTTTTTTCTGGTGCATAATATGACCCCCGCAGACGCCTAGTTTAGGAGTTATAGCCATTTTAAGATTTTGAATTTTTTTTTTCTGGTGCATAATATGACCCCCGCAGACGCCTAGTTTAGGAGTTATCGCCATTTTAAGATTTTGAATTTTCTTTTTTCTGGTGCATAATATGACCCCCGCAGACGCCTAGTTTAGGAGTTATAGCCGTTTTAAGATTTTGAATTTTCTTTTTTCTGGTGCATATTATGACCCCCGGAGACGCCTAGTTTAGGAGTTATAGCCATTTAAAGATTTTGAATTATTTTTTTCTGGTGTATAATATGACCCCCGCAGACGCCTAGTTTAAGAGTTATAGCCATTTTAAGATTTTGAATTTTCTTTTTTCTGGTGCATATTATGACCCCCGGAGACGCCTAGTTTAGGAGTTATAGCCATTCTAAGATTTTGAATTTTCTTTTTTCTGGTGCATATTATGACCCCCGGAGACGCCTAGTTTAGGAGTTATAGCCATTTTAAGATTTTGAATTTTCTTTTTTCTGGTGCATAATATGACCCCCGCAGACGCCTAGTTTAGGAATTATAGCCATTTTAAGATTTTGAATTTTCTTTTTTCTGGTGCATATTATGACCCCCGGAGACGCCTAGTTTAGGAGTTACAGCCATTTAAAGATTTTGAATTTTTTTTTTTCTGGTGCATAATATGACCCCCGCAGACGCCCAGTTTAGGAGTTATAGCCATTTTAAGATTTTGAATTTTCTTTTTTCTGGTGCATAATATGACCCCCGCAGGCGCCTAGTTTAGGAGTTATAGCCATTTTAAGATTTTGAATTTTCTTTTTTCTGGTGCATATTATGACCCCCGGAGACCCCTAGTTTAGGAGTTATAGCCATTTTAAGATTTTGAATTTTCTTTTTTCTGGTGCATATTATGACCCCCGGAGACGCCTAGTTTAGGAGTTATAGCCATTTTAAGATTTTGAATTTTTTTTTTCTGGTGCATAATATGACCCCCGCAGACGCCTAGTTTAGGAGTTATAGCCATTTTAAGATTTTGAATTTTCTTTTTTCTGGTGCATATTATGACCCCCGGAGACGCCTAGTTTAGGAGTTATAGCCATTTTAAGATGTTGAATTTTTTTTTTCTGGTGCATAATATGACCCCCGCAGACGCCTAGTTTAGGAGTTATAGCCATTTTAAGATTTTGAATTTTCTTTTTTCTGGTGCATATAATGACCCCCGGAGACGCCTAGTTTCGGAGTTATAGCCATTTTAAGATTTTGAATTTTTTTTTTCTGGTGCATAATATGACCCCCGCAGACGCCTAGTTTAGGAGTTATAGCCATTTTAAGATTTTCTTTTTTCTGGTGCATAATATGACCCCCGCAGACGCCTAGTTTAGGAGTTATAGCCATTTTAAGATTTTGAATTTTCTTTTTTCTGGTGCATATTATGACCCCCGGAGACCCCTAGTTTAAGAGTTATAGCCATTTAAAGATTTTGAATTTTTTTTTTCTGGTGTATAATATGACCCCCGCAGACGCCTAGTTTAAGAGTTATAGCCATTTTAAGATTTTGAATTTTCTGTTTTCTGGTGCATATTATGACCCCCGCAGACGCCTAGTTTAGGAGTTATAGCCATTTTAAGATTTTCTTTTTTCTGGTGCATAATATGACCCCCGCAGACGCCTAGTTTAGGAGTTATAGCCATTTTAAGATTTTGAATTTTTTTTTTCTGGTGCATAATATGACCCCCGCAGACGCCTAGTTTAGGAGTTATCGCCATTTTAAGATTTTGAATTTTCTTTTTTCTGGTGCATAATATGACCCCCGCAGACGCCTAGTTTAGGAGTTATAGCCATTTTAAGATTTTGAATTTTCTTTTTTCTGGTGCATATTATGACCCCCGGAGACGCCTAGTTTAGGAGTTATAGCCATTTAAAGATTTTGAATTATTTTTTTCTGGTGTATAATATGACCCCCGCAGACGCCTAGTTTAAGAGTTATAGCCATTTTAAGATTTTGAATTTTCTTTTTTCTGGTGCATATTATGACCCCCGGAGACGCCTAGTTTAGGAGTTATAGCCATTCTAAGATTTTGAATTTTCTTTTTTCTGGTGCATATTATGACCCCCGGAGACGCCTAGTTTAGGAGTTATAGCCATTTTAAGATTTTGAATTTTCTTTTTTCTGGTGCATAATATGACCCCCGCAGACGCCTAGTTTAGGAATTATAGCCATTTTAAGATTTTGAATTTTCTTTTTTCTGGTGCATATTATGACCCCCGGAGACGCCTAGTTTAGGAGTTACAGCCATTTAAAGATTTTGAATTTTTTTTTTTCTGGTGCATAATATGACCCCGCAGACGCCCAGTTTAGGAGTTATAGCCATTTTAAGATTTTGAATTTTCTTTTTTCTGGTGCATAATATGACCCCCGGAGACGCCTAGTTTAGGAGTTATAGCCATTTTAAGATGTTGAATTTTTTTTTTCTGGTGCATAATATGACCCCCGCAGACGCCTAGTTTAGGAGTTATAGCCATTTTAAGATTTTGAATTTTCTTTTTTCTGGTGCATATTATGACCCCCGGAGACGCCTAGTTTAGGAGTTATAGCCATTTTAAGATTTTGAATTTTTTTTTTCTGGTGCATAATATGACCCCCGCAGACGCCTAGTTTAGGAGTTATAGCCATTTTAAGATTTTGAATTTTCTTTTTTCTGGTGCATATTATGACCCCCGGAGACGCCTAGTTTAGGAGTTATAGCCATTTTAAGATGTTGAATTTTTTTTTTCTGGTGCATAATATGACCCCCGCAGACGCCTAGTTTAGGAGTTATAGCCATTTTAAGATTTTGAATTTTCTTTTTTCTGGTGCATATAATGACCCCCGGAGACGCCTAGTTTCGGAGTTATAGCCATTTTAAGATTTTGAATTTTTCTTTTCTGGTGCATAATATGACCCCCGCAGACGCCTAGTTTAGGAGTTATAGCCATTTTAAGATTTTGAATTTTCTTTTTTCTGGTGCATATTATGACCCCCGGAGACCCCTAGTTTAAGAGTTATAGCCATTTAAAGATTTTGAATTTTCTTTTTTCTGGTGCATAATATGACCCCCGCAGACGCCTAGTTTAGGAGTTATAGCCATTTTAAGATTTTGAATTTTCTTTTTTCTGGTGCATATTATGACCCCCGGAGACCCCTAGTTTAGGAGTTATAGCCATTTTAAGATTTTGAATTTTCTTTTTTCTGGTGCATATTATGACCCCCGGAGACCCCTAGTTTAGGAGTTATAGCCATTTAAAGATTTTGAATTTTTTTTTTCTGGTGTATAATATGACCCCCGCAGACGCCTAGTTTAGGAGTTACAGCCATTTTAAGATTTTGAATTTTTTTTTTCTGGTGCATAATATGACCCCCGCAGACGCCTAGTTTAGGAGTTATAGCCATTTTAAGATTTTGAATTTTCTTTTTTCTGGTGCATAATATGACCCCCGGAGACGCCTAGTTTCGGAGTTATAGCCATTTTAAGATGTTGAATTTTTTTTTTTCTGGTGCATAATATGACCCCCGCAGACGCCTAGTTTAGGAGTTATAGCCATTTTAAGATTTTGAATTTTCTTTTTTCTGGTGCATATTATGACCCCCGGAGACCACTAGTTTAAGAGTTGTAGCCATTTAAAGATTTTGAATTTTTTTTTTCTGGTGTATAATATGACCCCCGCAGACGCCTAGTTTAAGAGTTATAGCCATTTTAAGATTTTGAATTTTCTTTTTTCTGGTGCATATTATGACCCCCGGAGACGCCTAGTTTAGGAGTTATAGCCATTTTAAGATTTTCTTTTTTCTGGTGCATAATATGACCCCCGCAGACGCCTAGTTTAGGAGTTATAGCCATTTTAAGATTTTGAATTTTTTTTTTCTGGTGCATAATATGACCCCCGCAGACGCCTAGTTTAGGAGTTATCGCCATTTTAAGATTTTGAATTTTCTTTTTTCTGGTGCATAATATGACCCCCGCAGACGCCTAGTTTAGGAGTTATAGCCATTTTAAGATTTTGAATTTTCTTTTTTCTGGTGCATATTAAGACCCCCGGAGACGCCTAGTTTAGGAGTTATAGCCATTTAAAGATTTTGAATTATTTTTTTCTGGTGTATAATATGACCCCCGCAGACGCCTAGTTTAAGAGTTATAGCCATTTTAAGATTTTGAATTTTCTTTTTTCTGGTGCATATTATGACCCCCGCAGACGCCTAGTTTAGGAGTTATAGCCATTTTAAGATTTTGAATTTTCTTTTTTCTGGTGCATAATATAACCCCCGCAGACGCCTAGTTTAGGAGTTATAGCCATTTTAAGATTTTGAATTTTCTTTTTTCTGGTGTATAATATGACCCCCGCAGACGCCTAGTTTAAGAGTTATAGCCATTTTAAGATTTTGAATTTTCTTTTTTCTGGTGCATATTATGACCCCCGCAGACGCCTAGTTTAGGAGTTATAGCCATTTTAAGATTTTCTTTTTTCTGGTGCATAATATGACCCCCGGAGACGCCTAGTTTCGGAGTTATAGCCATTTTAAGATTTTGAATTTTTTTTTTCTGGTGTTTAATATGACCCCCGCAGACGCCTAGTTTAAGAGTTATAGCCATTTTAAGATTTTGAATTTTCTTTTTTCTGGTGCATATTATGACCCCCGCAGACGCCTAGTTTAGGAGTTATAGCCATTTTAAGATTTTGAATTTTCTTTTTTCTGGTGTATAATATGACCCCCGCAGACGCCTAGTTTAAGAGTTATAGCCATTTTAAGATTTTGAATTTTCTTTTTTCTGGTGCATATTATGACCCCCGCAGACGCCTAGTTTAGGAGTTATAGCCATTTTAAGATTTTCTTTTTTCTGGTGCATAATATGACCCCCGGAGACGCCTAGTTTCGGAGTTATAGCCATTTTAAGATTTTGAATTTTTTTTTTCTGGTACATAATATGACCCCCGCAGACGCCTAGTTTAAGAGTTATAGCCATTTTAAGATTTTGAATTTTCTTTTTTCTGGTGCATATTATGACCCCCGGAGACGCCTAGTTTAGGAGTTATAGCCATTTAAAGATTTTGAATTTTTTTTTTCTGGTGTATAATATGACCACCGCAGACGCCTAGTTTAAGAGTTATAGCCATTTTAAGATTTTGAATTTTCTTTTTTCTGGTGCATATTATGACCCCCGCAGACGCCTAGTTTAGGAGTTATAGCCATTTTAAGATTTTGAATTTTCTTTTTTCTGGTGCATAATATGACCCCCGCAGACGCCTAGTTTAGGAGTTATAGCCATTTTAAGATTTTGAATTTTCTTTTTTCTGGTGCATATTATGACCCCCGCAGACGCCTAGTTTAGGAGTTATAGCCATTTTAAGATTTTCTTTTTTCTGGTGCATAATATGACCCCCGGAGACGCCTAGTTTCGGAGTTATAGCCATTTTAAGATTTTGAATTTTTTTTTTCTGGTACATAATATGACCCCCGCAGACGTCTAGTTTAAGAGTTATAGCCATTTTAAGATTTTGAATTTTCTTTTTTCTGGTGCATATTATGACCCCCGGAGACGCCTAGTTTAGGAGTTATAGCCATTTAAAGATTTTGAATTTTTTTTTTCTGGTGTATAATATGACCACCGCAGACGCCTAGTTTAAGAGTTATAGCCATTTTAAGATTTTGAATTTTCTTTTTTCTGGTGCATATTATGACCCCCGCAGACGCCTAGTTTAGGAGTTATAGCCATTTTAAGATTTTGAATTTTCTTTTTTCTGGTGCATAATATGACCCCCGCAGACGCCTAGTTTAGGAGTTATAGCCATTTTAAGATTTTGAATTTTCTTTTTTCTGGTGCATATTATGACCCCCGGAGACGCCTAGTTTAGGAGTTATAGCCATTTAAAGATTTTGAATTTTTTTTTTTCTGGTGCATAATATGACCCCCGCAGACGCCTAGTTTAGGAGTTATAGCCATTTTAAGATTTTGAATTTTCTTTTTTCTGGTGCATAATATGACCCCCGGAGACGCCTAGTTTAGGAGTTATAGCCATTTTAAGATGTTGAATTTTTTTTTTTCTGGTGCATAATATGACCCCCGCAGATGCCTAGTTTAGGAGTTATAGCCATTTTAAGATTTTGAATTTTCTTTTTTCTGGTGCATATTATGACCCCCGGAGACGCCTAGTTTAGGAGTTATAGCCATTTTAAGATTTTGAATTTTTTTTTTCTGGTGCATAATATGACCCCCGCAGACGCCTAGTTTAGGAGTTATAGCCATTTTAAGATTTTGAATTTTCTTTTTTCTGGTGCATATTATGACCCCCGGAGACCCTTAGTTTAGGAGTTATAGCCATTTAAAGATTTAGAATTTTTTTTTTCTGGTGTATAATATGACCCCCGCAGACGCCTAGTTTAGGAGTTATAGCCATTTTAAGATTTTGAATTTTTTTTTTCTGGTGCATAATATGACCCCCGCAGACGCCTAGTTTAGGAGTTATAGCCATTTTAAGATTTTGAATTTTCTTTTTTCTGGTGCATATTATGACCCCCGGAGACGCCTAGTTTCGGAGTTATAGCCATTTTAAGATTTTGAATTTTTTTTTTCTGGTGCATAGTATGACCCCCGCAGACGCCTAGTTTAGGAGTTATAGCCATTTTAAGATTTTGAATTTTCTTTTTTCTGGTGCATATTATGACCCCCGGAGACGCCTAGTTTCGGAGTTATAGCCATTTTAAGATTTTGAATTTTCTTTTTTCTGGTGCATAATATGACCCCCGCAGACGCCTAGTTTAGGAGTTATAGACATTTTAAGATTTTGAATTTTCTTTTTTCTGGTGCATATTATGACCCCCGCAGACGCCTAGTGTAGGAGTTATAGCCATTTTAAGATTTTGAATTTTCTTTTTTCTGGTGCATAATATGACCCCCGCAGACGCCTAGTTTAGGAGTTATAGCCATTTTAAGATTTTGAATTTTCTTTTTTCTGGTGCATATTATGACCCCCGGAGACGCCTAGTTTAGGAGTTATAGCCATTTAAAGATTTTGAATTTTTTTTTTCTGGTGTATAATATGACCCCCGCAGACGCCTAGTTTAGGAGTTATAGCCATTTTAAGATTTTGAATTTTCTTTTTTCTGGTGTATAATATGACCCCCGCAGACGCCTAGTTTAGGAGTTATAGCCATTTTAAGATTTTGAATTTTATTTTTTCTGGTGCATATTATGACCCCCGGAGACGCCTAGTTTAGGAGTTATAGCCATTTTAAGATGTTGAATTTTTTTTTTCTGGTGCATAATATGACCCCCGCAGACGCCTAGTTTAGGAGTTATAGCCATTTTAAGATTTTGAATTTTCTTTTTTCTGGTGCATATTATGACCCCCGGAGACGCCTAGTTTAGGAGTTATAGCCATTTAAAGATTTTGAATTTTTTTTTTCTGGTGCATAATATGACCCCCTCAGACGCCTAGTTTAGGAGTTATAGCCATTTTAAGATGTTGAATTTTTTTTTTCTGGTGCATAATATGACCCCCGCAGACGCCTAGTTTAGGAGTTATAGCCATTTTAAGATTTTGAATTTTCTTTTTTCTGGTGCATATTATGACCCCCGCAGACGCCTAGTTTAGGAGTTATAGCCATTTTAAGATTTTGAATTTTCTTTTTTCTGGTGCATATTATGACCCCCGGAGACGCCTAGTTTAGGAGTTATAGCCATTTTAAGATTTTGAATTTTTTTTTTCTGGTGCATAATATGACCCCCTCAGACGCCTAGTTTAGGAGTTATAGCCATTTTAAGATTTTGAATTTTTTTTTTCTGGTGCATAATATGACCCCCGCAGACGCCTAGTTTAGGAGTTATAGCCATTTTAAGATTTTGAATTTTTTTTTTTCTGGTGCATAATATGACCCCCGCAGACGCCTAGTTTAGGAGTTATAGCCATTTTAAGATTTTGAATTTTTTTTTTCTGGTGCATAATATGACCCCCGCAGACGCCTAGTTTAGGAGTTATAGCCATTTAAAGATTTTGAATTTTCTTTTTTCTGGTGCATATTATGACCCCCGGAGACGCCTAGTTTAGGAGTTATAGCCATTTTAAGATTAAGAAATTTTTTTTTTCTGGTGCATAATATGACCCCCGCAGACGCCTAGTTTAGGAGTTATAGCCATTTTAAGATTTTGAATTTTTTTTTTCTGGTGCATAATATGACCCCCGCAGACGCCTAGTTTAGGAGTTATAGCCATTTAAAGATTTTGAATTTTCTTTTTTCTGGTGCATAATATGACCCCCGCAGACGCCTAGTTTAGGAGTTATAGCCATTTTAAGATTTTGAATTTTCTTTTTTCTGGTGCATATTATGACCCCCGCAGACGCCTAGTTTAGGAGTTATAGCCATTTTAAGATTTTGAATTTTCTTTTTTCTGGTGCATAATATGACCCCGCAGACGCCTAGTTTAGGAGTTATAGCCATTTTAAGATTTTGAATTTTCTTTTTTCTGGTGCATATTATGACCCCCGGAGACGCCTAGTTTATTAGTTATAGCCATTTTAAGATTTTGAATTTTCTTTTTTCTGGTGCATAATATGACCCCCGCAGACGCCTAGTTTAGGAGTTATAGCCATTTTAAGATTTTGAATTTTCTTTTTTCTGGTGCATATTATGACCCCCGGAGACGCCTAGTTTAGGAGTTATAGCCATTTAAAGATTTTGAATTTTTTTTTTCTGGTGTATAATATGACCCCCGCAGACGCCTAGTTTAGGAGTTATAGCCATTTTAAGATTTTGAATTTTCTTTTTTCTGGTGTATAATATGACCCCCGCAGACGCCTAGTTTAGGAGTTATAGCCATTTTAAGATTTTGAATTTTATTTTTTCTGGTGCATATTATGACCCCCGGAGACGCCTAGTTTAGGAGTTATAGCCATTTTAAGATTTTGAATTTTCTTTTTTCTGGTGCATATTATGACCCCCGGAGACGCCTAGTTTAGGAGTTATAGCCATTTTAAGATTTTGAATTTTCTTTTTGTTGGTGCATAATATGACCCCCGCAGACGCCTAGTTTAGGAGTTATAGCCATTTTAAGATTTTGAATTTTCTTTTTTCTGGTGCATATTATGACCCCCGGAGACGCCTAGTTTAGGAGTTATAGCCATTTAAAGATTTTGAATTTTTTTTTTCTGGTGCATAATATGACCCCCGGAGACGCCTAGTTTAGGAGTTATAGCCATTTTAAGATTTTGAATTTTCTTTTTTCTGGTGCATATTATGACCCCCGGAGACGCCTAGTTTAGGAGTTATAGCCATTTTAAGATTTTGAATTTTCTTTTTTCTGGTGCATAATATGACCCCCGCAGACGCCTAGTTTAGGAGTTATAGCCATTTTAAGATTTTGAATTTTCTTTTTTCTGGTGCATAATATGACCCCCGCAGACGTCTAGTTTAAGAGTTATAGCCATTTTAAGATTTTGAATTTTTTTTTTCTGGTGTATAATATGACCCCCGCAGACGCCTAGTTTAGGAGTTATAGCCATTTTAAAATTTTGAATTTTTTTTTTTCTGGTGCATAATATGACCCCCGCAGACGCCTAGTTTAGGAGTTATAGCCATTTAAAGATTTTGAATTTTTTTTTTCTGGTGCATAATATGACCCCCGCAGACGCCTAGTTTAGGAGTTATAGCCATTTTAAGATTTTGAATTTTTTTTTTCTGGTGCATAATATGACCCCCGCAGACGCCTAGTTTAGGAGTTATCGCCATTTTAAGATTTTGAATTTTTTTTTTCTGGTGTATAATATGACCCCCGCAGACGCCTAGTTTAGGAGTTATAGCCATTTTAAAATTTTGAATTTTCTTTTTTCTGGTGCATATTATGACCCCCGCAGACGCCTAGTTTAGGAGTTATAGCCATTTTAAGATTTTGAATTTTCTTTTTTCTGGTGCATAATATGACCCCCGCAGACGCCTAGTTTAGGAGTTATAGCCATTTTAAGATTTTGAATTTTTTTTTTCTGGTGTATAATATGACCCCCGGAGACGCCTAGTTTAGGAGTTATAGCCATTTTAAGATTTTGAATTTTCTTTTTTCTGGTGCATAATATGACCCCCGCAGACGCCTAGTTTAGGAGTTATAGCCATTTAAAGATTTTGAATTTTTTTTTTCTGGTGCATAATATGACCCCCGCAGACGCCTAGTTTAGGAGTTATAGCCATTTTAAGATTTTGAATTTTCTTTTTTCTGGTGCATAATATGACCCCCGCAGACGTCTAGTTTAAGAGTTATAGCCATTTTAAGATTTTGAATTTTTTTTTTCTGGTGTATAATATGACCCCCGCAGACGCCTAGTTTAGGAGTTATAGCCATTTTAAAATTTTGAATTTTCTTTTTTCTGGTGCATATTATGACCCCCGCAGACGCCTAGTTTAGGAGTTATAGCCATTTAAAGATTTTGAATTTTTTTTTTTCTGGTGCATAATATGACCCCCGCAGACGCCTAGTTTAGGAGTTATAGCCATTTTAAGATTTTGAATTTTCTTTTTTCTGGTGCATAATATGACCCCCGGAGACGCCTAGTTTAGGAGTTATAGCCATTTTAAGATGTTGAATTTTTTTTTTTCTGGTGCATAATATGACCCCCGCAGACGCCTAGTTTAGGAGTTATAGCCATTTTAAGATTTTGAATTTTCTTTTTTCTGGTGCATAATATGACCCCCTCAGACGCCTAGTTTAGGAGTTATAGCCATTTTAAGATTTTGAATTTTTTTTTTTCTGGTGCATATTATGACCCCCGGAGACGCCTAGTTTAGGAGTTATAGCCATTTTAAGATTTTGAATTTTCTTTTTTCTGGTGAATAATATGACCCCCGCAGACGCCTAGTTTAGGAGTTATAGCCATTTAAAGATTTTGAATTTTTTTTTTCTGGTGTATAATATGACCCCCGCAGACGCCTAGTTTAAGAGTTATAGCCATTTTAAGATTTTGAATTTTCTTTTTTCTGGTGCTTATTATGACCCCCGCAGACGCCTAGTTTAGGAGTTATAGCCATTTTAAGATTTTGAATTTTCTTTTTTCTGGTGCATAATATGACCCCCGCAGACGCCTAGTTTAGGAGTTATAGACATTTTAAGATTTTGAATTTTCTTTTTTCTGGTGCATATTATGACCCCCGCAGACGCCTAGTTTAGGAGTTATAGCCATTTTAAGATTTTGAATTTTCTTTTTTCTGGTGCATAATATGACCCCCGCAGACGCCTAGTTTAGGAGTTATAGCCATTTTAAGATTTTGAATTTTCTTTTTTCTGGTGCATATTATGACCCCCGGAGACGCCTAGTTTAGGAGTTATAGCCATTTAAAGATTTTGAATTTTTTTTTTCTGGTGTATAATATGACCCCCGCAGACGCCTAGTTTAGGAGTTATAGCCATTTTAAGATTTTGAATTTTCTTTTTTCTGGTGTATAATATGACCCCCGCAGACGCCTAGTTTAGGAGTTATAGCCATTTTAAGATTTTGAATTTTATTTTTTCTGGTGCATATTATGACCCCCGGAGACGCCTAGTTTAGGAGTTATAGCCATTTTAAGATTTTGAATTTTCTTTTTTCTGGTGCATAATATGACCCCCGGAGACGCCTAGTTTAGGAGTTATAGCCATTTTAAGATTTTGAATTTTCTTTTTTCTGGTGCATAATATGACCCCCGCAGACGCCTAGTTTAGGAGTTATAGCCATTTTAAGATTTTGAATTTTCTTTTTTCTGGTGCATAATATGACCCCCGCAGACGCCTAGTTTAGGAGTTATAGCCATTTTAAGATTTTGAATTTTCTTTTTTCTGGTGCACATTATGACCCCCGGAGACGCCTAGTTTAGAAGTTATAGCCATTTTAAGATTTTGAATTTTCTTTTTTCTGGTGCATAATATGACCCCCGCAGACGCCTAGTTTAGGAGTTATAGCCATTTTAAGATTTTGAATTTTATTTTTTCTGGTGCATATTATGACCCCCGGAGACGCCTAGTTTAGGAGTTATAGCCATTTTAAGATTTTGAATTTTCTTTTTTCTGGTGCATAATATGACCCCCGGAGACGCCTAGTTTAGGAGTTATAGCCATTTTAAGATTTTGAATTTTCTTTTTTCTGGTGCATAATATGACCCCCGCAGACGCCTAGTTTAGGAGTTATAGCCATTTTAAGATTTTGAATTTTCTTTTTTCTGGTGCACATTATGACCCCCGGAGACGCCTAGTTTAGAAGTTATAGCCATTTTAAGATTTTGAATTTTCTTTTTTCTGGTGCATAATATGACCCCCGCAGACGCCTAGTTTAGGAGTTATAGCCATTTTAAGATTTTAAATTTTCTTTTTTCTGGTGCATATTATGACCCCCGGAGACGCCTAGTTTAGGAGTTATAGCCATTTAAAGATTTTGAATTTTTTTTTTCTGGTGCATAATATGACCCCCTCAGACGCCTAGTTTAGGAGTTATAGCCATTTTAAGATTTTGAATTTTTTTTTTTCTGGTGCATATTATGACCCCCGGAGACGCCTAGTTTAGGAGTTATAGCCATTTTAAGATTTTGAATTTTCTTTTTTCTGGTGAATAATATGACCCCCGCAGACGCCTAGTTTAGGAGTTATAGCCATTTAAAGATTTTGAATTTTTTTTTTCTGGTGTATAATATGACCCCCGCAGACGCCTAGTTTAAGAGTTATAGCCATTTTAAGATTTTGAATTTTCTTTTTTCTGGTGCTTATTATGACCCCCGCAGACGCCTAGTTTAGGAGTTATAGCCATTTTAAGATTTTGAATTTTCTTTTTTCTGGTGCATAATATGACCCCCGCAGACGCCTAGTTTAGGAGTTATAGACATTTTAAGATTTTGAATTTTCTTTTTTCTGGTGCATATTATGACCCCCGCAGACGCCTAGTGTAGGAGTTATAGCCATTTTAAGATTTTGAATTTTCTTTTTTCTGGTGCATAATATGACCCCCGCAGACGCCTAGTTTAGGAGTTATAGCCATTTTAAGATTTTGAATTTTCTTTTTTCTGGTGCATATTATGACCCCCGGAGACGCCTAGTTTAGGAGTTATAGCCATTTAAAGATTTTGAATTTTTTTTTTCTGGTGTATAATATGACCCCCGCAGACGCCTAGTTTAGGAGTTATAGCCATTTTAAGATTTTGAATTTTCTTTTTTCTGGTGCATATTATGACCCCCGGAGACCCCTAGTTTAGGAGTTATAGCCATTTAAAGATTTTGAATTTTTTTTTTCTGGTGTATAATATGACCCCCGCAGACGCCTAGTTTAGGAGTTATAGCCATTTTAAGATTTTGAATTTTTTTTTTTCTGGTGCATAATATGACCCCCGCAGACGCCTAGTTTAGGAGTTATAGCCATTTTAAGATTTTGAATTTTCTTTTTTCTGGTGCATAATATGACCCCCGGAGACGCCTAGTTTAGGAGTTATAGCCATTTTAAGATGTTGAATTTTTTTTTTCTGGTGCATAATATGACCCCCGCAGACGCCTAGTTTAGGAGTTATAGCCATTTTAAGATTTTGAATTTTCTTTTTTCTGGTGCATATTATGACCCCCGGAGACGCCTAGTTTCGGAGTTATAGCCATTTTAAGATTTTGAATTTTTTTTTTCTGGTGCATAATATGACCCCCGCAGACGCCTAGTTTAGGAGTTATAGCCATTTTAAGATTTTGAATTTTCTTTTTTCTGGTGCATATTATGACCCCCGGAGACCCCTAGTTTAAGAGTTATAGCCATTTAAAGATTTTGAATTTTTTTTTTCTGGTGTGTAATATGACCCCCGCAGACGCCTAGTTTAAGAGTTATAGCCATTTTAAGATTTTGAATTTTCTTTTTTCTGGTGCATATTATGACCCCCGCAGACGCCTAGTTTAGGAGTTATAGCCATTTTAACATTTTGAATTTTCTTTTTTCTGGTGCATAATATGACCCCCGCAGACGCCTAGTTTAGAAGTTATAGCCATTTTAAGATTTTGAATTTTCTTTTTTCTGGTGCACATTATGACCCCCGGAGACGCCTAGTTTAGAAGTTATAGCCATTTTAAGATTTTGAATTTTCTTTTTTCTGGTGCATAATATGACCCCCGCAGACGCCTAGTTTAGGAGTTATAGCCATTTTAAGATTTTGAATTTTCTTTTTTCTGGTGCATATTATGACCCCCGGAGACGCCTAGTTTAGGAGTTATAGCCATTTAAAGATTTTGAATTTTTTTTTTCTGGTGCATAATATGACCCCCTCAGACGCCTAGTTTAGGAGTTATAGCCATTTTAAGATTTTGAATTTTTTTTTTTCTGGTGCATATTATGACCCCCGGAGACGCCTAGTTTAGGAGTTATAGCCATTTTAAGATTTTGAATTTTCTTTTTTCTGGTGAATAATATGACCCCCGCAGACGCCTAGTTTAGGAGTTATAGCCATTTAAAGATTTTGAATTTTTTTTTTCTGGTGTATAATATGACCCCCGCAGACGCCTAGTTTAAGAGTTATAGCCATTTTAAGATTTTGAATTTTCTTTTTTCTGGTGCTTATTATGACCCCCGGAGACGCCTAGTTTAGGAGTTATAGCCATTTTAAGATTTTGAATTTTCTTTTTTCTGGTGCATAATATGACCCCCGCAGACGCCTAGTTTAGGAGTTATAGACATTTTAAGATTTTGAATTTTCTTTTTTCTGGTGCATATTATGACCCCCGCAGACGCCTAGTGTAGGAGTTATAGCCATTTTAAGATTTTGAATTTTCTTTTTTCTGGTGCATAATATGACCCCCGCAGACGCCTAGTTTAGGAGTTATAGCCATTTTAAGATTTTGAATTTTCTTTTTTCTGGTGCATATTATGACCCCCGGAGACGCCTAGTTTAGGAGTTATAGCCATTTAAAGATTTTGAATTTTTTTTTTCTGGTGTATAATATGACCCCCGCAGACGCCTAGTTTAGGAGTTATAGCCATTTTAAGATTTTGAATTTTCTTTTTTCTGGTGTATAATATGACCCCCGCAGACGCCTAGTTTAGGAGTTATAGCCATTTTAAGATTTTGAATTTTATTTTTTCTGGTGCATATTATGACCCCCGGAGACGCCTAGTTTAGGAGTTATAGCCATTTTAAGATGTTGAATTTTTTTTTTCTGGTGCATAATATGACCCCCGCAGACGCCTAGTTTAGGAGTTATAGCCATTTTAAGATTTTGAATTTTCTTTTTTCTGGTGCATATTATGACCCCCGGAGACGCCTAGTTTAGGAGTTATAGCCATTTAAAGATTTTGAATTTTTTTTTTCTGGTGCATAATATGACCCCCTCAGACGCCTAGTTTAGGAGTTATAGCCATTTTAAGATGTTGAATTTTTTTTTTCTGGTGCATAATATGACCCCCGCAGACGCCTAGTTTAGGAGTTATAGCCATTTTAAGATTTTGAATTTTCTTTTTTCTGGTGCATATTATGACCCCCGCAGACGCCTAGTTTAGGAGTTATAGCCATTTTAAGATTTTGAATTTTCTTTTTTCTGGTGCATATTATGACCCCCGGAGACGCCTAGTTTAGGAGTTATAGCCATTTAAAGATTTTGAATTTTTTTTTTCTGGTGCATAATATGACCCCCTCAGACGCCTAGTTTAGGAGTTATAGCCATTTTAAGATTTTGAATTTTTTTTTTCTGGTGCATAATATGACCCCCGCAGACGCCTAGTTTAGGAGTTATAGCCATTTTAAGATTTTGAATTTTTTTTTTTCTGGTGCATAATATGACCCCCGCAGACGCCTAGTTTAGGAGTTATAGCCATTTTAAGATTTTGAATTTTTTTTTTCTGGTGCATAATATGACCCCCGCAGACGCCTAGTTTAGGAGTTATAGCCATTTAAAGATTTTGAATTTTCTTTTTTCTGGTGCATATTATGACCCCCGGAGACGCCTAGTTTAGGAGTTATAGCCATTTTAAGATTAAGAAATTTTTTTTTTCTGGTGCATAATATGACCCCCGCAGACGCCTAGTTTAGGAGTTATAGCCATTTTAAGATTTTGAATTTTTTTTTTCTGGTGCATAATATGACCCCCGCAGACGCCTAGTTTAGGAGTTATAGCCATTTAAAGATTTTGAATTTTCTTTTTTCTGGTGCATAATATGACCCCCGCAGACGCCTAGTTTAGGAGTTATAGCCATTTTAAGATTTTGAATTTTCTTTTTTCTGGTGCATATTATGACCCCCGCAGACGCCTAGTTTAGGAGTTATAGCCATTTTAAGATTTTGAATTTTCTTTTTTCTGGTGCATAATATGACCCCGCAGACGCCTAGTTTAGGAGTTATAGCCATTTTAAGATTTTGAATTTTCTTTTTTCTGGTGCATATTATGACCCCCGGAGACGCCTAGTTTATTAGTTATAGCCATTTTAAGATTTTGAATTTTCTTTTTTCTGGTGCATAATATGACCCCCGCAGACGCCTAGTTTAGGAGTTATAGCCATTTTAAGATTTTGAATTTTCTTTTTTCTGGTGCATATTATGACCCCCGGAGACGCCTAGTTTAGGAGTTATAGCCATTTAAAGATTTTGAATTTTTTTTTTCTGGTGTATAATATGACCCCCGCAGACGCCTAGTTTAGGAGTTATAGCCATTTTAAGATTTTGAATTTTCTTTTTTCTGGTGTATAATATGACCCCCGCAGACGCCTAGTTTAGGAGTTATAGCCATTTTAAGATTTTGAATTTTATTTTTTCTGGTGCATATTATGACCCCCGGAGACGCCTAGTTTAGGAGTTATAGCCATTTTAAGATTTTGAATTTTCTTTTTTCTGGTGCATATTATGACCCCCGGAGACGCCTAGTTTAGGAGTTATAGCCATTTTAAGATTTTGAATTTTCTTTTTGTTGGTGCATAATATGACCCCCGCAGACGCCTAGTTTAGGAGTTATAGCCATTTTAAGATTTTGAATTTTCTTTTTTCTGGTGCATATTATGACCCCCGGAGACGCCTAGTTTAGGAGTTATAGCCATTTAAAGATTTTGAATTTTTTTTTTCTGGTGCATAATATGACCCCCGGAGACGCCTAGTTTAGGAGTTATAGCCATTTTAAGATTTTGAATTTTCTTTTTTCTGGTGCATATTATGACCCCCGGAGACGCCTAGTTTAGGAGTTATAGCCATTTTAAGATTTTGAATTTTCTTTTTTCTGGTGCATAATATGACCCCCGCAGACGCCTAGTTTAGGAGTTATAGCCATTTTAAGATTTTGAATTTTCTTTTTTCTGGTGCATAATATGACCCCCGCAGACGTCTAGTTTAAGAGTTATAGCCATTTTAAGATTTTGAATTTTTTTTTTCTGGTGTATAATATGACCCCCGCAGACGCCTAGTTTAGGAGTTATAGCCATTTTAAAATTTTGAATTTTTTTTTTTCTGGTGCATAATATGACCCCCGCAGACGCCTAGTTTAGGAGTTATAGCCATTTAAAGATTTTGAATTTTTTTTTTCTGGTGCATAATATGACCCCCGCAGACGCCTAGTTTAGGAGTTATAGCCATTTTAAGATTTTGAATTTTCTTTTTTCTGGTGCATAATATGACCCCCGCAGACGTCTAGTTTAAGAGTTATAGCCATTTTAAGATTTTGAATTTTTTTTTTCTGGTGTATAATATGACCCCCGCAGACGCCTAGTTTAGGAGTTATAGCCATTTTAAAATTTTGAATTTTCTTTTTTCTGGTGCATATTATGACCCCCGCAGACGCCTAGTTTAGGAGTTATAGCCATTTTAAGATTTTGAATTTTCTTTTTTCTGGTGCATAATATGACCCCCGCAGACGCCTAGTTTAGGAGTTATAGCCATTTTAAGATTTTGAATTTTTTTTTTCTGGTGTATAATATGACCCCCGGAGACGCCTAGTTTAGGAGTTATAGCCATTTTAAGATTTTGAATTTTCTTTTTTCTGGTGCATAATATGACCCCCGCAGACGCCTAGTTTAGGAGTTATAGCCATTTAAAGATTTTGAATTTTTTTTTTCTGGTGCATAATATGACCCCCGCAGACGCCTAGTTTAGGAGTTATAGCCATTTTAAGATTTTGAATTTTCTTTTTTCTGGTGCATAATATGACCCCCGCAGACGTCTAGTTTAAGAGTTATAGCCATTTTAAGATTTTGAATTTTTTTTTTCTGGTGTATAATATGACCCCCGCAGACGCCTAGTTTAGGAGTTATAGCCATTTTAAAATTTTGAATTTTCTTTTTTCTGGTGCATATTATGACCCCCGCAGACGCCTAGTTTAGGAGTTATAGCCATTTTAAGATTTTGAATTTTCTTTTTTCTGGTGCATATTATGACCCCCGGAGACGCCTAGTTTAGGAGTTATAGCCATTTAAAGATTTTGAATTTTTTTTTTCTGGTGTATAATATGACCCCCGCAGACGCCCAGTTTAGGAGTTATAGCCATTTTAAGATTTTGAATTTTCTTTTTTCTGGTGCATAATATGACCCCCGCAGACGTCTAGTTTAAGAGTTATAGCCATTTTAAGATTTTGAATTTTTTTTTCTGGTGCATAATATGACCCCCGCAGACGCCTAGTTTAGGAGTTATAGCCATTTTAAGATTTTGAATTTTATTTTTTCTGGTGCATATTATGACCCCCGGAGACGCCTAGTTTAGGAGTTATAGCCATTTTAAGATTTTGAATTTTTTTTTTTCTGGTGCATAATATGACCCCCGCAGACGCCTAGTTTAGGAGTTATAGCCATTTTAAGATTTTGAATTTTCTTTTTTCTGGTGCATATTATGACCCCCGCAGACGCCTAGTTTAGGAGTTATAGCCATTTTAAGATTTTGAATTTTCTTTTTTCTGGTGCATATTATGACCCCCGGAGACGCCTAGTTAAGGAGTTATAGCCATTTAAAGATTTTGAATTTTTTTTTTCTGGTGTATAATATGACCCCCGCAGACGCCTAGTTTAGGAGTTATAGCCATTTTAAGATTTTGAATTTTTTTTTTCTGGTGCATAATATGACCCCCGCAGACGCCTAGTTTAGGAATTATAGCCATTTAAAGATTTTGAATTTTTTTTTTCTGGTGTATAATATGACCCCCGCAGACGCCTAGTTTAGGAGTTATATCCATTTTAAGATTTTGAATTTTTTTTTTTCTGGTGCATAATATGACCCCCGCAGACGCCTAGTTTAGGAGTTATAGCCATTTTAATATTTTGAATTTTCTTTTTTTTGGTGCATATTATGACCCCTAGACGCCTAGTTTAGGAGTTATAGCCATTTAAAGATTTTGAATTTTTTTTTTCTGGTGTATAATATGACCCCCGCAGACGCCTAGTTTAGGAGTTATAGCCATTTTAAGATTTTGAATTTTTTTTTTCTGGTGCATAATATGACCCCCGCAGACGCCTAGTTTAGGAGTTATAGCCATTTTAAGATTTTGAATTTTCTTTTTTCTGGTGCATAATATGACCCCCGCAGACGCCTAGTTTAGGAGTTATAGCCATTTTAAGATTTTGAATTTTTTTTTTCTGGTGCATAATATGACCCCCGCAGACGCCTAGTTTAGGAGATATAGCCATTTTAAGATTTTGAATTTTCTTTTTTCTGGTGCATAATATGACCCCCGGAGACGCCTAGTTTAGGAGTTATAGCCATTTTAAGATTTTGAATTTTTTTTTTTCTGGTGCATAATATGACCCCCGCAGACGCCTAGTTTAGGAGTTATAGCCATTTTAAGATTTAGAATTTTCTTTTTTCTGGTGCATAATATGACCCCCGCAGACGCCTAGTTTAAGAGTGGCTATACCATTTTAAAATTTTGAATTTTCTTTTTTCTGGTGCATAATATGACCCCCGCAGACGTCTAGTTTAAGAGTTATAGCCATTTTAAGATTTTGAATTTTTTTTTCTGGTGCATAATATGACCCCCGCAGACGCCTAGTTTAAGAGTTATAGCCATTTTAAGATTTTGAATTTTTTTTTTCCGGTGTATAATATGACCCCCGCAGACGCCTAGTTTAGGAGTTATAGCCATTTTAAGATTTAGAATTTTCTTTTTTCTGGTGCATAATATGACCCCCGCAGACGCCTAGTTTAAGAGTGGCTATACCATTTTAAGATTTTGAATTTTCTTTTTTCTGGTGCATATTATGACCCCCGGAAACGCCTAGTTTAGGAGTTATAGCCATTTTAAGATTTTGAATTTTTTTTTTCTGGTGCATAATATGACCCCCGCAGACGCCTAGTTTAGGAGTTGTAGCCATTTTAAGATTTTGAATTTTCTTTTTCTGGTGCATAATATGACCCCCGCAGACGAATAGTTTAGGAGTTATAGCCATTTTAAGATTTTGAATTTTCTTTTTCTGGTGCATAATATGACCCCCGCAGACGCCTAGTTTAGGAGTTATAGCCATTTTAAGATTTTGAATTTTCTTTTTTCTGGTGCATATTATGACCCCCGGAGACACCTAGTTTAGGAGTTATAGCCATTTAAAGATTTTGAATTTTTTTTTTCTGGTGTATAATATGACCCCCGCAGACGCCTAGTTTAGGAGTTATAGCCATTTTAAGATTTTGAATTTTTTTTTTCTGGTGCATAATATGACCCCCGCAGACGCCTAGTTTAAGAGTTATAGCCATTTTAAGATTTTGAATTTTTTTTTTCCGGTGTATAATATGACCATCGCAGACGCCTAGTTTAGGAGTTATAGCCATTTTAAGATTTTGAATTTTTTTTTTCTGGTGCATAATATGACCCCCGCAGACGCCTAGTTTAGGAGTTATAGCCATTTTAAGATTTTGAATTTTCTTTTTTCTGGTGCATAATATGACCCCCGCAGACGCCTAGTTTAGGAGTTATAGCCATTTTAAGATTTTGAATTTTCTTTTTTCTGGTGCATAATATGACCCCCGGAGACGCCTAGTTTAGGAGTTATAGCCATTTTAAGATTTTGAATTTTCTTTTTTCTGGTGTATAATATGACCCCCGCAGACGCCTAGTTTAGGAGTTATAGCCATTTTAAGATTTTGAATTTTTTTTTTCTGGTGCATAATATGACCCCCGCAGACGCCTAGTTTAGGAGTTATAGCCATTTTAAGATTTTGAATTTTTTTTTTTCTGGTGCATAATATGACCCCCGCAGACGCCTAGTTTAGGAGTTATAGCCATTTTAAGATTTTGAATTTTCTTTTTTCTGGTGCATAATATGACCCCCGCAGACGCCTAGTTTAGGAGTTATAGCCATTTTAAGATTTTGAATTTTTTTTTCTGGTGCATAATATGACCCCCGCAGACGCCTAGTTTAAGAGTTATAGCCATTTTAAGATTTTGAATTTTTTTTTTTCTGGTGCATAATATGACCCCCGCAGACGCCTAGTTTAGGAGTTATAGCCATTTTAAGATTTTGAATTTTCTTTTTTCTGGTGCATAATATGACCCCCGCAGACGCCTAGTTTAGGAGTTATAGCCATTTTAAAATTTTGAATTTTTTTTTCTGGTGCATAATATGACCCCCGCAGACGCCTAGTTTAAGAGTTATAACCATTTTAAGATTTTGAATTTTCTTTTTTCTGGTGCATAATATGACCCCCGCAGACGTCTAGTTTAAGAGTTATAGCCATTTTAAGATTTTGAATTTTTTTTTCTGGTGCATAATATGACCCCCGCAGACGCCTAGTTTAAGAGTTATAGCCATTTTAAGATTTTGAATTTTTTTTTTTCTGGTGTATAATATGACCCCCGCAGTCGCCTAGTTTAGGAGTTATAGCCATTTTAAGATTTTGAATTTTATTTTTTCTGGTGCATATTATGACCCCCGGAGACGCCTAGTTTAGGAGTTATAGCCATTTTAAGATTTTGAATTTTCTTTTTTCTGGTGTATATTATGACCCCCGGAGACGCCTAGTTTAGGAGTTATAGCCATTTTAAGATTTTGAATTTTCTTTTTTCTGGTGCATATTATGACCCCCGGAGACGCCTAGTTTAGGAGTTATAGCCATTTAAAGATTTTGAATTTTTTTTTTCTGGTGTATAATATGACCCCCGCAGATGACTAGTTTAGGAGTTATAGCCATTTTAATATTTTGAATTTTCTTTTTTCTGGTGCATATTATGACCCCCGCAGAAGCCTAGTTTAGGAGTTATAGCCATTTTAAGATTTTGAATTTTTTTTTTTCTGGTGCATAATATGACCCCCGCAGACGCCTAGTTTAGGAGTTATAGCCATTTTAATATTTTGAATTTTTTTTTTCTGGTGTATAATATAACCCCCGCAGACGCCTAGTTTAGGAGTTATAGCCATTTTAAGATTTTGAATTTTATTTTTTCTGGTGCATATTATGTCCCCCGGAGACGCCTAGTTTAGGAGTTATAGCCATTTTAAGATTTAGAATTTTTTTTTTTCTGGTGCATAATATGACCCCCGCAGACGCCTAGTTTAAGAGTTATAGCCATTTTAAGATTTTGAATTTTATTTTTTCTGGTGCATATTATGACCCCCGGAGACGCCTAGTTTAGGAGTTATAGCCATTTTAAGATTTTGAGTTTTTTTTTTCTGGTGTATAATATAACCCCCGCAGACGCCTAGTTTAGGAGTTATAGCCATTTTAAGATTTTGAATTTTCTTTTTTCTGGTGCATAATATGACCCCCGCAGACGCCTAGTTTAGGAGTTATAGCCATTTTAAGATTTTGAATTTTCTTTTTTCTGGTGCATATTATGACCCCCGGAGACGCCTAGTTTAGGAGTTATAGCCATTTAAAGATTTTGAATTTTTTTTTTCTGGTGTATAATATGACCCCCGCAGACGCCTAGTTTAGGAGTTATAGCCATTTTAAGATTTTGAATTTTTTTTTTCTGGTGCATAATATGACCCCCGCAGACGCCTAGTTTAGGAGTTATAGCCATTTTAAGATTTTGAATTTTCTTTTTTCTGGTGCATATTATGACCCCCGGAGACGCCTAGTTTAGGAGTTATAGCCATTTTAAGATTTTGAATTTTTTTTTTCTGGTGTATAATATGACCCCCGCAGACGCCTAGTTTAGGAGTTATAGCCATTTAAAGATTTTGAATTTTCTTTTTTCTGGTGCATAATATGACCCCCGCAGACGTCTAGTTTAAGAGTTATAGCCATTTTAAGATTTTGAATTTTTTTTTTCTGGTGTATAATATGACCCCCGCAGACGCCTAGTTTAGGAGTTATAGCCATTTTAAGATTTTGAATTTTCTTTTTTCTGGTGCATATTATGACCCCCGGAGACGCCTAGTTTAGGAGTTATAGCCATTTAAAGATTTTGAATTTTTTTTTTCTGGTGTATAATATGACCCCCGCAGACGCCTAGTTTAGGAGTTATAGCCATTTTAAGATTTTGAATTTTCTTTTTTCTGGTGCATAATATGACCCCCGCAGACGTCTAGTTTAAGAGTTATAGCCATTTTAAGATTTTGAATTTTTTTTTTCTGGTGTATAATATGACCCCCGCAGACGCCTAGTTTAGGAGTTATAGCCATTTTAAGATTTTGAATTTTCTTTTTTCTGGTGCATATTATGACCCCCGGAGACGCCTAGTTTAGGAGTTATAGCCATTTAAAGATTTTGAATTTTTTTTTTCTGGTGTATAATATGACCCCCGCAGACGCCTAGTTTAGGAGTTATAGCCATTTTAAGATTTTGAATTTTTTTTTTTCTGGTGCATAATATGACCCCCGCAGACGCCTAGTTTAGGAGTTATAGCCATTTTAAGATTTTGAATTTTTTTTTTCTGGTGCATAATATGACCCCCGCAGACGCCTAGTTTAGGAGTTATAGCCATTTTAAGATTTTGAATTTTTTTTTTCTGGTGTATAATATGACCCCCGCAGACGCCTAGTTTAGGAGTTATAGCCATTTAAAGATTTTGAATTTTTTTTTTCTGGTGTATAATATGACCCCCGCAGACGCCTAGTTTAGGAGTTATAGCCATTTTAAGATTTTGAATTTTTTTTTTCTGGTGCATAATATGACCCCCGC
This sequence comes from Volucella zonaria, assembly GCA_963966105.1. Classification (NCBI taxonomy): domain Eukaryota; kingdom Metazoa; phylum Arthropoda; class Insecta; order Diptera; family Syrphidae; genus Volucella; species Volucella zonaria. Next base: position 43,537,592 of record OZ014531.1, read on the forward strand.
AGACGCCTAGTTTAGGAGTTATAGCCATTTAAAGATTTTGAATTTTTTTTTTCTGGTGCATAATATGACCCCCGCAGACGCCTAGTTTAAGAGTTATAGCCATTTTAAGATTTTGAATTTTTTTTTTCTGGTGTATAATATGACCCCCGCAGACGCCTAGTTTAGGAGTTATAGCCAATTTAAGATTTTGAATTTTCTTTTTTCTGGTGCATATTATGACCCCCGGAGACGCCTAGTTTAGGAGTTATAGCCATTTAAATATTTTGAATTTTTTTTTTCTGGTGTATAATATGACCCCCGCAGACGCCTAGTTTAGGAGTTATAGCCATTTTAAGATTTTGAATTTTCTTTTTTCTGGTGCATAATATGACCCCCGCAGACGTCTAGTTTAAGAGTTATAGCCATTTTAAGATTTTGAAATTTTTTTTCTGGTGTATAATATGACCCCCGCAGACGTCTAGTTTAAGAGTTATAGCCATTTTAAGATTTTGAATTTTTTTTCTGGTGCATAATATGACCCCCGCAGACGCCTAGTTTAAGAGTTATAGCCATTTTAAGATTTTGAATTTTTTTTTTCTGGTGTATAATATGACCCCCGCAGACGCCTAGTTTAGGAGTTAAAGCCATTTTAAGATTTTGAATTTTCTTTTTTCTGGTGCATATTATAACCCCCGGAGACGCCTAGTTTAGGAGTTATAGCCATTTTAAAATTTTGAATTTTTTTTTTATGGTGCATAATATGACCCCCGCAGACGCCTAGTTTAGGAGTTATAGCCATTTTAAGATTTTGAATTTTCTTTTTTCTGGTGCATAATATGACCCCCGCAGACGCTTAGTTTAGGAGTTATAGCCATTTTAAAATTTTGAATTTTTTTTTTCTGGTGCATAATATGACCCCCGCAGACGCCTAGTTTAGGAGTTATAGCCATTTTAAGATTTTGAATTTTTTTTTTCTGGTGTATAATATGACCCCCGCAGACGCCTAGTTTAGGAGTTATAGCCATTTTAAGATTTTGAATTTGTTTTTCTGGTGCATAATATGACCCCCGCAGACGCCTAGTTTAGGAGTTATAGCCATTTTAAGATTTTGAATTTTTTTTTTCTGGTGTATAATATGACCCCCGCAGACGCCTAGTTTAGGAGTTATAGCCATTTTAAGATTTTGAATTTGTTTTTCTGGTGCATATTATGACCCCCGGAGACGCCTAGTTTAGGAGTTATAGCCATTTAAAGATTTTGAATTTTCTTTTTTCTGGTGCATAATATGACCCCCGCAGACGTCTAGTTTAAGAGTTATAGCCATTTTAAGATTTTGAATTTTTTTTTTCTGGTGTATAATATGACCCCCGCAGACGCCTAGTTTAGGAGTTATAGCCAATTTAAGATTTTGAATTTTCTTTTTTCTGGTGCATATTATGACCCCCGCAGACGCCTAGTTTAGGAGCTATAGCCATTTTAAGATTTTGAATTTTCTTTTTTCTGGTGCATAATATGACCCCCGCAGACGCCTAGTTTAGGAGTTATAGCCATTTAAATATTTTGAATTTTTTTTTTCTGGTGTATAATATGACCCCCGCAGACGCCTAGTTTAGGAGTTATAGCCATTCTAAGATTTTGAATTTTTTTTTTTCTGGTGCATAATATGACCCCCGCAGACGCCTAGTTTAGGAGTTATAGCCATTTTAATATTTTGAATTTTTTTTTCTGGTGTATAATATAACCCCCGCAGACGCCTAGTTTAGAAGTTATAGCCATTTTAAGATTTTGAATTTTATTTTTTCTGGTGCATATTATGACCCCCGGAGACGCCTAGTTTAGGAGTTATAGCCATTTTAAGATTTTGAATTTTTTTTTTTCTGGTGCATAATATGACCCCCGCAGACGCCTAGTTTAAGAGTTATAGCCATTTTAAGATTTTGAATTTTATTTTTTCTGGTGCATATTATGACCCCCGGAGACGCCTAGTTTAGGAGTTATAGCCATTTTAAGATTTTGAGTTTTTTTTTTCTGGTGTATAATATAACCCCCGCAGACGCCTAGTTTAGGAGTTATAGCCATTTTAAGACTTTGAATTTTCTTTTTTCTGGTGCATAATATGACCCCCGCAGACGCCTAGTTTAGGAGTTATAGCCATTTTAAGATTTTGAATTTTCTTTTTTCTGGTGCATATTATGACCCCCGGAGACGCCTAGTTTAGGAGTTATAGCCATTTAAAGATTTTGAATTTTTTTTTTCTGGTGTATAATATTACCCCCACAGACGCCTAGTTTAGGAGTTATAGCCATTTTAAGATTTTGAATTTTTTTTTTCTGGTGCATAATATGACCCCCGCAGACGCCTAGTTTAGGAGTTATAGCCATTTTAAGATTTTGAATTTTCTTTTTTCTGGTGCATATTATGACCCCCGGAGACGCCTAGTTTAGGAGTTATAGCCATTTTAAGATTTTGAATTTTTTTTTTCTGGTGTATAATATGACACCCGCAGACGCCTAGTTTAGGAGTTATAGCCATTTAAAGATTTTGAATTTTCTTTTTTCTGGTGCATAAGATGACCCCCGCAGACGTCTAGTTTAAGAGTTATAGCCATTTTAAGATTTTGAATTTTTTTTTTCTGGTGTATAATATGACCCCCGCAGACGCCTAGTTTAGGAGTTATAGCCATTTTAAGATTTTGAATTTTCTTTTTTCTGGTGCATATTATGACCCCCGGAGACGCCTAGTTTAGGAGTTATAGCCATTTAAAGATTTTGAATTTTTTTTTTCTGGTGTATAATATGACCCCCGCAGACGCCTAGTTTTGGAGTTATAGCCATTTTAAGATTTTGAATTTTCTTTTTTCTGGTGCATAATATGACCCCCGCAGACGTCTAGTTTAAGAGTTATAGCCATTTTAAGATTTTGAATTTTTTTTTTCTGGTGTATAATATGACCCCCGCAGACGCCTAGTTTAGGAGTTATAGCCATTTTAAGATTTTGAATTTTCTTTTTTCTGGTGTATAATATGACCCCCGCAGACGCCTAGTTTAGGAGTTATAGCCATTTTAAGATTTTGAATTTTTTTTTTTCTGGTGCATAATATGACCCCCGCAGACGCCTAGTTTAGGAGTTATAGCCATTTTAAGATTTTGAATTTTTTTTTTCTGGTGCATAATATGACCCCCGCAGACGCCTAGTTTAGGAGTTATAGCCATTTTAAGATTTTGAATTTTTTTTTTCTGGTGTATAATATGACCCCCGCAGACGCCTAGTTTAGGAGTTATAGCCATTTAAAGATTTTGAATTTTTTTTTTCTTTTGTATAATATGACCCCCGCAGACGCCTAGTTTAGGAGTTATAGCCATTTTAAGATTTTGAATTTTTTTTTTCTGGTGCATAATATGACCCCCGCAGACGCCTAGTTTAGGAGTTATAGCCATTTTAAGATTTTGAATTTTTTTTTTCTGGTGCATATTATGACCCCCGGAGACGCCTAGTTTAGGAGTTATAGCCATTTAAAGATTTTGAATTTTCTTTTTTCTGGTGCATAATATGACCCCCACAGACGCCTAGTTTAAGAGTTATAGCCATTTTAAGATTTTGAATTTTTTTTTTCTGGTGTATAATATGACCCCCGCAGACGCCTAGTTTAGGAGTTATAGCCAATTTAAGATTTTGAATTTTCTTTTTTCTGGTGCATATTATGACCCCCGGAGACGCCTAGTTTAGGAGTTATAGCCATTTAAATATTTTGAATTTTTTTTTTCTGGTGTATAATATGACCCCCGCAGACGCCTAGTTTAGGAGTTATAGCCATTTTAAGATTTTGAATTTTCTTTTTTCTGGTGCATAATATGACCCCCGCAGACGTCTAGTTTAAGAGTTATAGCCATTTTAAGATTTTGAAATTTTTTTTCTGGTGTATAATATGACCCCCGCAGACGTCTAGTTTAAGAGTTATAGCCATTTTAAGATTTTGAATTTTTTTTCTGGTGCATAATATGACCCCCCCAGACGCCTAGTTTAAGAGTTATAGCCATTTTAAGATTTTGAATTTTTTTTTTCTGGTGTATAATATGACCCCCGCAGACGCCTAGTTTAGGAGTTATAGCCATTTTAAGATTTTGAATTTTCTTTTTTCTGGTGCATATTATGACCCCCGCAGACGCCTAGTTTAGGAGTTATAGCCATTTAAAGATTTTGAATTTTTTTTTCTGGTGTATAATATGACCCCCGCAGACGCCTAGTTTAGGAGTTAAAGCCATTTTAAGATTTTGAATTTTCTTTTTTCTGGTGCATATTATAACCCCCGGAGACGCCTAGTTTAGGAGTTATAGCCATTTTAAAATTTTGAATTTTTTTTTTATGGTGCATAATATGACCCCCGCAGACGCCTAGTTTAGGAGTTATAGCCATTTTAAGATTTTGAATTTTCTTTTTTCTGGTGCATAATATGACCCCCGCAGACGCTTAGTTTAGGAGTTATAGCCATTTTAAGATTTTGAATTTTCTTTTTTCTGGTGCATATTATGACCCCCGGAGACGCCTAGTTTAGGAGTTATAGCCATTTAAAGATTTTGAATTTTTTTTTTCTGGTGTATAATATGACCCCCGCAGACGCCTAGTTTAGGAGTTATAGCCATTTTAAGATTTTGAATTTTTTTTTTCTGGTGCATAATATGACCCCCGCAGACGCCTAGTTTAGGAGTTATAGCCATTTTAAGATTTTGAATTTTTTTTTTCTGGTGCATAATATGACCCCCGCAGACGCCTAGTTTAGGAGTTATAGCCATTTTAAGATTTTGAATTTTTTTTTTCTGGTGTATAATATGACCCCCGCATACGCCTAGTTTAGGAGTTATAGCCATTTTAAGATTTTGAATTTGTTTTTCTGGTGCATATTATGACCCCCGGAGACGCCTAGTTTAGGAGTTATAGCCATTTAAAGATTTTGAATTTTCTTTTTTCTGGTGCATAATATGACCCCCGCAGACGTCTAGTTTAAGAGTTATAGCCATTTTAAGATTTTGAATTTTTTTTTTCTGGTGCATAATATGACCCCCGCAGACGCCTAGTTTAAGAGTTATAGCCATTTTAAGATTTTGAATTTTTTTTTTCTGGTGTATAATATGACCCCCGCAGACGCCTAGTTTAGGAGTTATAGCCATTTTAAGATTTTGAATTTTTTTTTTCTGGTGTATAATATGACCCCCGCAGACGCCTAGTTTAGGAGTTATAGCCATTTAAAGATTTTGAATTTTTTTTTTCTGGTGTATAATATGACCCCCGCAGACGCCTAGTTTAGGAGTTATAGCCATTTTAAGATTTTGAATTTTCTTTTTTCTGGTGCATATTATGACCCCCGGAGACGCCTAGTTTAGGAGTTATAGCCATTTAAAGATTTTGAATTTTTTTTTTCTGGTGTAATATGACCCCCGCAGACGCCTAGTTTAGGAGTCATAGCCATTTTAAGATTTTGAATTTTTTTTTTTCTGGTGCATAATATGACCCCCGCAGACGCCTAGTTTGGGAGTTATAGCCATTTTAAGATTTTGAATTTTCTTTTTTCTGGTGCATAATATGACCCCCGGAGACGCCTAGTTTAGGAGTTATAGCCATTTTAAGATTTTGAATTTTTTTTTTCTGGTGTATAATATGACCCCCGCAGACGCCTAGTTTAGGAGTTATAGCCATTTAAATATTTTGAATTTTTTTTTCTGGTGTATAATATGACCCCCGCAGACGCCTAGTTTAGGAGTTATGGCCATTTTAAGATTTTGAATTTTCTTTTTTCTGGTGCATAATATGACCCCCGCAGACGTCTAGTTTAAGAGTTATAGCCATTTTAAGATTTTGAAATTTTTTTTCTGGTGTATAATATGACCCCCGCAGACGTCTAGTTTAAGAGTTATAGCCATTTTAAGATTTTGAATTTTTTTTTCTGGTGCATAATATGACCCCCGCAGACGCCTAGTTTAAGAGTTATAGCCATTTTAAGATTTTGAATTTTTTTTTTTGTGGTGTATAATATGACCCCCGCAGACGCCTAGTTTAGGAGTTATAGCCATTTAAAGATTTTGAATTTTTTTTTTCTGGTGTATAATATGACCCCCGCAGACGCCTAGTTTAGGAGTTATAGCCATTTTAAGATTTTGAATTTTCTTTTTTCTGGTGCATATTATGACCCCCGGAGACGCCTAGTTTAGGAGTTATAGCCATTTTAAAATTTTGAATTTTTTTTTTATGGTGCATAATATGACCCCCGCAGACGCCTAGTTTAGGAGTTATAGCCATTTTAAGATTTTGAATTTTCTTTTTTCTGGTGCATAATATGACCCCCGCAGACGCTTAGTTTAGGAGTTATAGCCATTTTAAGATTTTGAATTTTCTTTTTTCTGGTGCATATTATGACCCCCGGAGACGCCTAGTTTAGGAGTTATAGCCATTTAAAGATTTTGAATTTTTTTTTTCTGGTGTATAATATGACCCCCGCAGACGCCTAGTTTAGGAGTCATAGCCATTTTAAGATTTTGAATTTTTTTTTTTCTGGTGCATAATATGACCCCCGGAGACGCCTAGTTTAGGAGTTATAGCCATTTTAAGATTTTGAATTTTTTTTTTCTGGTGTATAATAGTTATAGCCATTTTAAGATTTTGAATTTTCTTTTTTCTGGTGCATATTATGACCCCCGCAGACGCCTAGTTTATTAGTTATAGCCATTTTAAGATTTTGAATTTTTTTTTTCTGGTGTATAATATGACCCCCGCAGACGCCTAGTTTAGGAGTTATAGCCATTTAAAGATTTTGAATTTTCTTTTTTCTGGTGCATAATATGACCCCCGCAGACGCCTAGTTTAGGAGTTATAGCCATTTTAAGATTTTGAATTTTCTTTTTTCTGGTGCATAATATGACCCCCGCAGACGTCTAGTTTAAGAGTTATAGCCATTTTAAGATTTTGAATTTTTTTTTCTGGTGTATAATATGACCCCCGCAGACGCCTAGTTTAGGAGTTATAGCCATTTTAAGATTTTGAATTTTCTTTTTTCTGGTGCATATTATGACCCCCGGAGACGCCTAGTTTAGGAGTTATAGCCATTTAAAGATTTTGAATTTTTTTTTTCTGGTGTATAATATGATCCCCGCAGACGCCTAGTTTAGGAGTTATAGCCATTTAAAGATTTTGAATTTTTTTTTTCTGGTGCATAATATGACCCCCGCAGACGCCTAGTTTAGGAGTTATAGCCATTTTAAGATTTTGAATTTTTTTTTTCTGGTGCATAATATGACCCCCGGAGACGCCTAGTTTAGGAGTTATAGCCATTTTAAGATTTTGAATTTTTTTTTTCTGGTGCATAATATGACCCCCGCAGACGCCTAGTTTAGGAGTTATAGCCATTTTAAGATTTTGAATTTTCTTTTTTCTGGTGCATAATATGACCCCCGCAGACGCCTAGTTTAGGAGTTATAGCCATTTTAAGATTTTGAATTTTCTTTTTTCTGGTGCATATTATGACCCCCGGAGACGCCTAGTTTAGGAGTTATAGCCATTTTAAGATTTTGAATTTTTTTTTTCTGGTGCATAATATGACCCCCGCAGACGCCTAGTTTAGGAGTTATAGCCATTTTAAGATTTTGAATTTTCTTTTTTCTGGTGCATAATATGACCCCCGCAGACGCCTAGTTTAGGAGTTATAGCCATTTTAAGATTTTGAATTTTCTTTTTTCTGGTGCATATTATGACCCCCGGAGACGCCTAGTTTAGGAGTTATAGCCATTTAAAAATTTTGAATTTTTTTTTTCTGGTGTATAATATGACCCCCGCAGACGCCTAGTTTAGGAGTTATAGCCATTTTAAGATTTTGAATTTTCTTTTTTCTGGTGCATAATATGACCCCCGGAGACGCCCAGTTTAGGAGTTATAGCCATTTTAAGATTTTGAATTTTTTTTTTTCTGGTGCATAATATGACCCCCGCAGACGCCTAGTTTAGGAGTTATAGCCATTTTAAGATTTTGAATTTTTTTTTCTGGTGCATAATATGACCCCCGCAGACGCCTAGTTTAAGAGTTATAGCCATTTTAAGATTTTGAATTTTCTTTTTTCTGGTGCATAATATGACCACCGCAGACGTCTAGTTTAAGAGTTATAGCCATTTTAAGATTTTGAATTTTTTTTTTCTGGTGTATAATATGACCCCCGCAGACGCCTAGTTTAGGAGTTATAGCCATTTTAAGATTTTGAATTTTTTTTTTCTGGTGCATAATATGACCCCCGCAGACGCCTAGTTTAGGAGTTATAGCCATTTTAAGATTTTGAATTTTCTTTTTTCTGGTGCATAATATGACCCCCGGAGACGCCTAGTTTAGGAGTTATAGCCATCTTAAGATTTTGAATTTTTTTTTTTCTGGTGCATAATATGACCCCCGCAGACGCCTAGTTTAGGAGTTATAGCCATTTTAAGATTTTGAATTTTTTTTTTCTGGTGCATAATATGACCCCCGCAGACGCCTAGTTTAGGAGTTATAGCCATTTTAAGATTTTGAATTTTCTTTTTTCTGGTGCATAATATGACCCCCGCAGACGCCTAGTTTAGGAGTTATAGCCATTTTAAGATTTTGAATTTTCTTTTTTCTGGTGCATATTATGACCCCCGGAGACGCCTAGTTTAGGAGTTATAGCCATTTTAAGATTTTGAATTTTTTTTCCTGGTGCATAATATGACCCCCGCAGACGCCTAGTTTAAGAGTTATAGCCATTTTAAGATTTTGAATTTTCTTTTTTCTGGTGCATAATATGACCCCCGCAGACGTCTAGTTTAAGAGTTATAGCCATTTTAAGATTTTGAATTTTTTTTTCTGGTGCATAATATGACCCCCGCAGACGCCTAGTTTAAGAGTTATAGCCATTTTAAGATTTTGAATTTTTTTTTTCTGGTGTATAATATGACCCCCGTAGACGCCTAGTTTAGGAGTTATAGCCATTTTAAGATTTTGAATTTTCTTTTTTCTGGTGCATATTATGACCCCCGCAGACGCCTAGTTTAGGAGTTATAGCCATTTAAAGATTTGAATTTTTTTTTTCTGGTGTATAATATGACCCCCGCAGACGCCTAGTTTAGGAGTTATAGCCATTTTAAGATTTTGAATTTTTTTTTTCTGGTGCATAATATGACCCCCGCAGACGCCTAGTTTAGGAGTTATAGCCATTTTAAGATTTTGAATTTTCTTTTTTCTGGTGCATATTATGACCCCCGGAGACGCCTAGTTTAGGAGTTATAGCCATTTAAAGATTTTGAATTTTTTTTTTCTGGTGTATAATATGACCCCCGCAGACGCCTAGTTTAGGAGTTATAGCCATTTTAAGATTTTGAATTTTCTTTTTTCTGGTGCATAATATGACCCCCGCAGACGCCTAGTTTAGGAGTTATAGCCATTTTAAGATTTTGAATTTTCTTTTTTCTGGTGCATAATATGACCCCCGCAGACGTCTAGTTTAAGAGCTATAGCCATTTTAAGATTTTGAATTTTTTTTTTCTGGTGTATAATATGACCCCCGCAGACGCCTAGTTTAGGAGTTATAGCCATTTTAAGATTTTGAATTTTCTTTTTTCTGGTGCATATTATGACCCCCGGAGACGCCTAGTTTTGGAGATATAGCCATTTAAAGATTTTGAATTTTTTTTTTTCTGGTGTATAATATGACCCCCGCAGACGCCTAGTTTAGGAGTTATAGCCATTTTAAGATTTTGAATTTTTTTTTTTTCTGGTGCATAATATGACCCCTGCAGACGCCTAGTTTAGGAGTTATAGCCATTTTAAGATTTTGAATTTTTTTTTTCTGGTGCATAATATGACCCCCGCAGACGCCTAGTTTAGGAGTTATAGCCATTTTAAGATTTTGAATTTTTTTTTTCTGGTGCATATTATGACCCCCGGAGACGCCTAGTTTAGGAGTTATAGCCATTTAAAGATTTTGAATTTTCTTTTTTCTGGTGCATAATATGACCCCCGCAGACGCCTAGTTTAGGAGTTATAGCCATTTTAAGATTTTGAATTTTTTTTTTCTGGTGCATAATATGACCCCCGCAGACGCCTAGTTTATTAGTTATAGCCATTTTAAGATTTTGAATTTTTTTTTTCTGGTGTATAATATGACCCCCGCAGACGCCTAGTTTAGGAGTTATAGCCATTTTAAGATTTTGAATTTTTTTTTTTCTGGTGCATAATATGACCCCCGCAGACGCCTAGTTTAGGAGTTATAGCCATTTTAAGATTTTGAATTTTCTTTTTTCTGGTGCATATTATGACCCCCGCAGGCGCCTAGTTTATTAGTAATAGAAATTTTAAGATTTTGAATTTTTTTTTTCTGGTGTATAATATGACCCCCGCAGACGCCTAGTTTAGGAGTTATAGCCATTTAAAGATTTTGAATTTTCTTTTTTCTGGTGCATAATATGACCCCCGCAGACGCCTAGTTTAGGAGTTATAGCCATTTTAAGATTTTGAATTTTCTTTTTTCTGGTGCATAATATGACCCCCGCAGACGTCTAGTTTAAGAGTTATAGCCATTTTAAGATTTTGAATTTTTTTTTCTGGTGTATAATATGACCCCCGCAGACGCCTAGTTTAGGAGTTATAGCCATTTTAAGATTTTGAATTTTTTTTTTTTCTGGTGCATATTATGACCCCCGGAGACGCCTAGTTTAGGAGTTATAGCCATTTAAAGATTTGAATTTTTTTTTTCTGGTGTATAATATGACCCCCGCTGACGCCTAGTTTAGGAGTTATTGCCATTTTAAGATTTTGAATTTTTTTTTTCTGGTGCATAATATGACCCCCGCAGACGCCTAGTTTAGGAGTTATAGCCATTTTAAGATTTTGAATTGTCTTTTTTCTGGTGCATATTATGACCCCCGGAGACGCCTAGTTTAGGAGTTATAGCCATTTAAAGATTTTGAATTTTTTTTTTCTGGTGTATAATATGACCCCCGCAGACGCCTAGTTTAGGAGTTATAGCCATTTAAAGATTTTGAATTTTCTTTTTTCTGGTGCGTAATATGACCCCCGCAGACGCCTAGTTTAGGAGTTATAGCCATTTTAAGATTTAGAATTTTCTTTTTTCTGGTGCATAATATGACCCCCGCAGACGTCTAGTTTAAGAGTTATAGCCATTTTAAGATTTTGAATTTTTTTTTTCTGGTGTATAATATGACCCCCGCAGACGCCTAGTTTAGGAGTAATAGCCATTTTAAGATTTTGAATTTTCTTTTTTCTGGTGCATATTATGACCCCCGGAGACGCCTAGTTTTGGAGTTATAGCCATTTAAAGATTTTGAATTTTTTTTTTCTGGTGTATAAAATGACCCCCGCAGACGCCTAGTTTAGGAGTTATAGCCATTTTAAGATTTTGAATTTTTTTTTTTTCTGGTGCATAATATGACCCCTGCAGACGCCTAGTTTAGGAGTTATAGCCATTTTAAGATTTTGAATTTTTTTTTTCTGGTGCATAATATGACCCCCTCAGACGCCTAGTTTAGGAGTTATAGCCATTTTAAGATTTTGAATTTTTTTTTTTCTGGTGCATATTATGACCCCCGCAGACGCCTAGTTTAGGAGTTATAGCCATTTAAAGATTTTGAATTTTCTTTTTTCTGGTGCATAATATGACCCCCGCAGACGCCTAGTTTAGGAGTTATAGCCATTTTAAGATTTTGAATTTTTTTTTTTCTGGTGCATAATATGACCCCCGGAGACGCCTAGTTTAGGAGTTATAGCCATTTTAAGATTTTGAATTTCCTTTTTTCTGGTGCATAATATGACTCCCGCAGACGCCTAGTTTATTAGTTATAGCCATTTTAAGATTTTGAATTTTTTTTTTTCTGGTGTATAATATGACCCCCGCAGACGCCTAGTTTAGGAGTTATAGCCATTTTAAGATTTTGAATTTTTTTTTTTCTGGTGCATAATATGACCCCCGCAGACGCCTAGTTTAGGAGTTATAGCCATTTTAAGATTTTGAATTTTCTTTTTTCTGGTGCATATTATGACCCCCGGAGACGCCTAGTTTAGGAGTTATAGCCATTTAAAGATTTTGAATTTTTTTTTTCTGGTGTATAAAATGACCCCCGCAGACGCCTAGTTTAGGAGTTATAGCCATTTTAAGATTTTGAATTTTTTTTTTTCTGGTGTATAATATGACCACCTCAGACGCCTAGTTTAGGAGTTATAGCCATTTTAAGATTTTGAATTTTTTTTTTCTGGTGCATATTATGACCCCCGGAGACGCCTAGTTTAGGAGTTATAGCCATTTAAAGATTTTGAATTTTCTTTTTTCTGGTGCATAATATGACCCCCGCAGACGCCTAGTTTAGGAGTTATAGCCATTTTAAGATTTTGAATTTTTTTTTTTCTGGTGCATAATATGACCCCCGGAGACGCCTAGTTTAGGAGTTATAGCCATTTTAAGATTTTGAATTTTCTTTTTTCTGGTGCATAATATGACCCCCGCAGACGCCTAGTTTAGGAGTTATAGCCATTTTAAGATTTTGAATTTTCTTTTTTCTGGTGCATAATATGACCCCCGCAGACGTCTAGTTTAAGAGTTATAGCCATTTTAAGATTTTGAATTTTTTTTTCTGGTGTATAATATGACCCCCGCAGACGCCTAGTTTAGGAGTTATAGCCATTTAAAGATTTTGAATTTTCTTTTTTCTGGTGCATAATATGACCCCCGCAGACGCCTAGTTTAGGAGTTATAGCCATTTTAAGATTTTGAATTTTCTTTTTTCTGGTGCATAATATGACCCCCGCAGACGTCTAGTTTAAGAGTTATAGCCATTTTAAGATTTTGAATTTTTTTTTCTGGTGTATAATATGACCCCCGCAGACGCCTAGTTTAGGAGTTATAGCCATTTTAAGATTTTGAATTTTTTTTTTTTCTGGTGCATATTATGACCCCCGGAGACGCCTAGTTTAGGAGTTATAGCCATTTAAAGATTTGAATTTTTTTTTTCTGGTGTATAATATGACCCCCGCAGACGCCTAGTTTAGGAGTTATTGCCATTTTAAGATTTTGAATTTTTTTTTTTCTGGTGCATAATATGACCCCCGCAGACGCCTAGTTTAGGAGTTATAGCCATTTTAAGATTTTGAATTTTCTTTTTTCTGGTGCATATTATGACCCCCGCAGACGCCTAGTTTAGAAGTTATAGCCATTTTAAGATTTTGAATTTTTTTTTTCTGGTGCATAATATGACCCCCGCAGACGCCTAGTTTATTAGTTATAGCCATTTTAAGATTTTGAATTTTTTTTTTTCTGGTGTATAATATGACCCCCGCAGACGCCTAGTTTAGGAGTTATAGCCATTTTAAGATTTTGAATTTTTTTTTTTCTGGTGCATAATATGACCCCCGCAGACGCCTAGTTTAGGAGTTATAGCCATTTTAAGATTTTGAATTTTCTTTTTTCTGGTGCATATTATGACCCCCGGAGACGCCTAGTTTTGGAGTTATAGCCATTTAAAGATTTTGAATTTTTTTTTTCTGGTGTATAAAATGACCCCCGCAGACGCCTAGTTTAGGAGTTATAGCCATTTTAAGATTTTGAATTTTTTTTTTTTCTGGTGCATAATATGACCCCTGCAGACGCCTAGTTTAGGAGTTATAGCCATTTTAAGATTTTGAATTTTTTTTTTCTGGTGCATAATATGACCCCCTCAGACGCCTAGTTTAGGAGTTATAGCCATTTTAAGATTTTGAATTTTTTTTTTCTGGTGCATATTATGACCCCCGGAGACGCCTAGTTTAGGAGTTATAGCCATTTAAAGATTTTGAATTTTCTTTTTTCTGGTGCATAATATGACCCCCGCAGACGCCTAGTTTAGGAGTTATAGCCATTTTAAGATTTTGAATTTTTTTTTTCTGGTGCATAATATGACCCCCGCAGACGCCTAGTTTAGGAGTTATAGCCATTTTAAGATTTTGAATTTTCTTTTTTCTGGTGCATATTATGACCCCCGGAGACGCCTAGTTTTGGAGTTATAGCCATTTAAAGATTTTGAATTTTTTTTTTCTGGTGTATAAAATGACCCCCGCAGACGCCTAGTTTAGGAGTTATAGCCATTTTAAGATTTTGAATTTTTTTTTTTCTGGTGCATAATATGACCCCTGCAGACGCCTAGTTTAGGAGTTATAGCCATTTTAAGATTTTGAATTTTTTTTTTTCTGGTGCATAATATGACCCCCTCAGACGCCTAGTTTAGGAGTTATAGCCATTTTAAGATTTTGAATTTTTTTTTTCTGGTGCATATTATGACCCCCGGAGACGCCTAGTTTAGGAGTTATAGCCATTTAAAGATTTTGAATTTTCTTTTTTCTGGTGCATAATATGACCCCCGCAGACGCCTAGTTTAGGAGTTATAGCCATTTTAAGATTTTGAATTTTTTTTTTCTGGTGCATATTATGACCCCCGGAGACGCCTAGTTTAGGAGTTATAGCCATTTAAAGATTTTGAATTTTTTTTTTCTGGTGTATAAAATGACCCCCGCAGACGCCTAGTTTAGGAGTTATAGCCATTTTAAGATTTTGAATTTTTTTTTTTCTGGTGTATAATATGACCACTTCAGACGCCTAGTTTAGGAGTTATAGCCATTTTAAGATTTTGAATTTTTTTTTTCTGGTGCATATTATGACCCCCGGAGACGCCTAGTTTAGGAGTTATAGCCATTTAAAGATTTTGAATTTTCTTTTTTCTGGTGCATAATATGACCCCCGCAGACGCCTAGTTTAGGAGTTATAGCCATTTTAAGATTTTGAATTTTTTTTTTTCTGGTGCATAATATGACCCCCGGAGACGCCTAGTTTAGGAGTTATAGCCATTTTAAGATTTTGAATTTTCTTTTTTCTGGTGCATATTATGACCCCCGCAGACGCCTAGTTTAGAAGTTATAGCCATTTTAAGATTTTGAATTTTTTTTTTCTGGTGCATAATATGACCCCCGCAGACGCCTAGTTTATTAGTTATAGCCATTTTAAGATTTTGAATTTTTTTTTTTCTGGTGTATAATATGACCCCCGCAGACGCCTAGTTTAGGAGTTATAGCCATTTTAAGATTTTGAATTTTTTTTTTCTGGTGCATAATATGACCCCCGCAGACGCCTAGTTTAGGAGTTATAGCCATTTTAAGATTTTGAATTTTCTTTTTTCTGGTGCATATTATGACCCCCGGAGACGCCTAGTTTTGGAGTTATAGCCATTTAAAGATTTTGAATTTTTTTTTTCTGGTGTATAAAATGACCCCCGCAGACGCCTAGTTTAGGAGTTATAGCCATTTTAAGATTTTGAATTTTTTTTTTTTCTGGTGCATAATATGACCCCTGCAGACGCCTAGTTTAGGAGTTATAGCCATTTTAAGATTTTGAATTTTTTTTTTCTGGTGCATAATATGACCCCCTCAGACGCCTAGTTTAGGAGTTATAGCCATTTTAAGATTTTGAATTTTTTTTTTCTGGTGCATAATATGACCCCCGCAGACGCCTAGTTTAGGAGTTATAGCCATTTTAAGATTTTGAATTTTTTTTTTTCTGGTGCATAATATGACCCCCGGGGACGCCTAGTTTAGGAGTTATAGCCATTTTAAAATTTTGAATTTTCTTTTTTCTGGTGCATATTATGACCCCCGCAGACGCCTAGTTTAGAAGTTATAGCCATTTTAAGATTTTGAATTTTTTTTTTCTGGTGCATAATATGACCCCCGCAGACGCCTAGTTTATTAGTTATAGCCATTTTAAGATTTTGAATTTTTTTTTTTCTGGTGTATAATATGACCCCCGCAGACGCCTAGTTTAGGAGTTATAGCCATTTTAAGATTTTGAATTTTTTTTTTTCTGGTGCATAATATGACCCCCGCAGACGCCTAGTTTAGGAGTTATAGCCATTTTAAGATTTTGAATTTTCTTTTTTCTGGTGCATATTATGACCCCCGGAGACGCCTAGTTTAGGAGTTATAGCCATTTAAAGATTTTGAATTTTTTTTTTCTGGTGTATAATATGATCCCCGCAGACGCCTAGTTTAGGAGTTATAGACATTTAAAGATTTAGAATTTTTTTTTTCTGGTGTATAATATGACCCACGCAGACGCCTAGTTTAGGAGTTATAGCCATTTTAAGATTTTGAATTTTTTTTTTCTGGTGCATAATATGACCCCCGCAGACGCCTAGTTTAGGAGTTATAGCCATTTTAAGATTTTGAATTTTTTTTTTCTGGTGCATAATATGACCCCCGCAGACGCCAAGTTTAGGAGTTATAGCCATTTTAAGATTTTGAAGTTTCTTTTTTCTGGTGAATAATATGACCCCCGCAGACGCCTAGTTTAGGAGTTATAGCCATTTTAAGATTTTGAATTTTCTTTTTTCTGGTGCATATTATGACCCCCGGAGACGCCTAGTTTAGGAGTTATAGCCATTTAAAGATTTTGAATTTTTTTTTTCTGGTGTATAATATGACCCACGCAGACGCCTAGTTTAGGAGTTATAGCCATTTTAAGATTTTGAATTTTTTTTTTCTGGTGCATAATATGACCCCCGCAGACGCCTAGTTTTGGAGTTATAGCCATTTTAAGATTTTGAATTTTTTTTTTCTGGTGCATAATATGACCCCCGCAGACGCCTAGTTTAAGAGTTATAGCCATTTTAAGATTTTGAATTTTCTTTTTTCTGGTGCATAATATGACCCCCGCAGACGCCTAGTTTAGGAGTTATAGCCATTTTAAGATTTTGAATTTTTTCTTTTCTGGTGCATAATATGACCCCCGCAGACGCCTAGTTTAAGAGTTATAGCCATTTTAAGATTTTGAATTTTTTTTTTCTGGTGTATAATATGACCCCCGCAGACGCCTAGTTTAGGAGTTATAGCCATTTTAAGATTTTGAATTTTCTTTTTTCTGGTGCATATTATGACCCCCGGAGACGCCTAGTTTAGGAGTTATAGCCATTTAAAGATTTTGAATTTTTTTTTTCTGGTGTATAATATGACCCACGCAGACGCCTAGTTTAGGAGTTATAGCCATTTTAAGATTTTGAATTTTTTTTTTCTGGTGCATAATATGACCCCCGCAGACGCCTAGTTTTGGAGTTATAGCCATTTTAAGATTTTGAATTTTTTTTTCTGGTGCATAATATGACCCCCGCAGACGCCTAGTTTAAGAGTTATAGCCATTTTAAGATTTTGAATTTTCTTTTTTCTGGTGCATAATATGACCCCCGCAGACGCCTAGTTTAGGAGTTATAGCCATTTTAAGATTTTGAATTTTTTCTTTTCTGGTGCATAATATGACCCCCGCAGACGCCTAGTTTAAGAGTTATAGCCATTTTAAGATTTTGAATTTTTTTTTTCTGGTGTATAATATGACCCCCGTAGACGCCTAGGTTAGGAGTTATAGCCATTTTAAGATTTTGAATTTTCTTTTTTCTGGTGCATATTATGACCCCCGGAGACGCCTAGTTTAGGAGATATAGCCATTTTAAGATTTTGAATTTTTTTTTTCTGGTGCATAATATGACCCCCGCAGACGCCTAGTTTAGGAGTTATAGCCATTTTAAGATTTTGAATTTTCTTTTTCCTGGTGCATATTATGACCCCCGCAGACGCCTAGTTTAGGAGTTATAGCCATTTTAAGATTTTGAATTTTCTTTTTTCTGGTGCATATTATGACCCCCGGAGACGCCTAGTTTAGGAGTTATAGCCATTTAAAGATTTGAATTTTTTTTTTCTGGTGTATAATATGACCCCCGCAGACGCCTAGTTTAGGAGTTATAGCCATTTTAAGATTTTGAATTTTTTTTTTCTGGTGCATAATATGACCCCCGCAGACGCCTAGTTTAGGAGTTATAGCCATTTTAAAATTTTGAATTTTCTTTTTTCTGGTGCATATTATGACCCCCGGAGACGCCTAGTTTAGGAGTTATAGCCATTTAAAGATTTTGAATTTTCTTTTTTCTGGTGCATTTTATGACCCCCGCAGACGCCTAGTTTAGGAGTTATAGCCATTTTAAGATTTTGAATTTTCTTTTTTCTGGTGCATAATATGACCCCCGCAGACGTCTAGTTTAAGAGTTATAGCCATTTTAAGATTTTGAATTTTCTTTTTTCTGGTGCATAATATGACCCCCGCAGACGCCTAGTTTAGGAGTTATAGCCATTTTAAGATTTTGAATTTTCTTTTTTCTGGTGCATATTATGACCCCCGGAGACGCCTAGTTTTGGAGTTATAGCCATTTAAAGATTTTGAATTTTTTTTTTCTGGTGTATAATATGACCCCCGCAGACGCCTAGTTTAGGAGTTATAGCCATTTGAAGATTTTGAATTTTTTTTTTCTGGTGCATATTATGCCCCCGGAGACGCCTAGTTTAGGAGTTATAGCCATTTAAAGATTTTGAATTTTTTTTTTTCTGGTGCATAATATGACCCCTTCAGACGCCTAGTTTAGGAGTTATAGCCATTTTAAGATTTTGAATCTTTTTTTCTGGTGCATAATATGACCCCCTCAGACGCCTAGTTTAGGAGTTATAGCCATTTTAAGATTTTGAATTTTTTTTTTCTGGTGCATAATATGACCCCCGCAGACGCCTAGTTTAGGAGTTATAGCCATTTTAAGATTTTGAATTTTTTTTTTTCTGGTGCATAATATGACCCCCGGGGACGCCTAGTTTAGGAGTTATAGCCATTTTAAAATTTTGAATTTTCTTTTTTCTGGTGCATATTATGACCCCCGCAGACGCCTAGTTTAGAAGTTATAGCCATTTTAAGATTTTGAATTTTTTTTTTCTGGTGCATAATATGACCCCCGCAGACGCCTAGTTTATTAGTTATAGCCATTTTAAGATTTTGAATTTTTTTTTTTCTGGTGTATAATATGACCCCCGCAGACGCCTAGTTTAGGAGTTATAGCCATTTTAAGATTTTGAATTTTTTTTTTTCTGGTGCATAATATGACCCCCGCAGACGCCTAGTTTAGGAGTTATAGCCATTTTAAGATTTTGAATTTTCTTTTTTCTGGTGCATATTATGACCCCCGGAGACGCCTAGTTTAGGAGTTATAGCCATTTAAAGATTTTGAATTTTTTTTTTCTGGTGTATAATATGATCCCCGCAGACGCCTAGTTTAGGAGTTATAGCCATTTAAAGATTTAGAATTTTTTTTTTCTGGTGTATAATATGACCCACGCAGACGCCTAGTTTAGGAGTTATAGCCATTTTAAGATTTTGAATTTTTTTTTTCTGGTGCATAATATGACCCCCGCAGACGCCTAGTTTAGGAGTTATAGCCATTTTAAGATTTTGAATTTTTTTTTTCTGGTGCATAATATGACCCCCGCAGACGCCAAGTTTAGGAGTTATAGCCATTTTAAGATTTTGAAGTTTCTTTTTTCTGGTGAATAATATGACCCCCGCAGACGCCTAGTTTAGGAGTTATAGCCATTTTAAGATTTTGAATTTTCTTTTTTCTGGTGCATATTATGACCCCCGGAGACGCCTAGTTTAGGAGTTATAGCCATTTAAAGATTTTGAATTTTTTTTTTCTGGTGTATAATATGACCCACGCAGACGCCTAGTTTAGGAGTTATAGCCATTTTAAGATTTTGAATTTTTTTTTTCTGGTGCATAATATGACCCCCGCAGACGCCTAGTTTTGGAGTTATAGCCATTTTAAGATTTTGAATTTTTTCTTTTCTGGTGCATAATATGACCCCCGCAGACGCCTAGTTTAAGAGTTATAGCCATTTTAAGATTTTGAATTTTTTTTTTCTGGTGTATAATATGACCCCCGCAGACGCCTAGTTTAGGAGTTATAGCCATTTTAAGATTTTGAATTTTCTTTTTTCTGGTGCATATTATGACCCCCGGAGACGCCTAGTTTAGGAGTTATAGCCATTTAAAGATTTTGAATTTTTTTTTTCTGGTGTATAATATGACCCACGCAGACGCCTAGTTTAGGAGTTATAGCCATTTTAAGATTTTGAATTTTTTTTTTCTGGTGCATAATATGACCCCCGCAGACGCCTAGTTTTGGAGTTATAGCCATTTTAAGATTTTGAATTTTTTTTTCTGGTGCATAATATGACCCCCGCAGACGCCTAGTTTAAGAGTTATAGCCATTTTAAGATTTTGAATTTTCTTTTTTCTGGTGCATAATATGACCCCCGCAGACGCCTAGTTTAGGAGTTATAGCCATTTTAAGATTTTGAATTTTTTCTTTTCTGGTGCATAATATGACCCCCGCAGACGCCTAGTTTAAGAGTTATAGCCATTTTAAGATTTTGAATTTTTTTTTTCTGGTGTATAATATGACCCCCGTAGACGCCTAGGTTAGGAGTTATAGCCATTTTAAGGTTTTGAATTTTCTTTTTTCTGGTGCATATTATGACCCCCGGAGACGCCTAGTTTAGGAGATATAGCCATTTTAAGATTTTGAATTTTTTTTTTCTGGTGCACAATATGACCCCCGCAGACGCCTAGTTTAGGAGTTATAGCCATTTTAAGATTTTGAATTTTCTTTTTCCTGGTGCATATTATGACCCCCGCAGACGCCTAGTTTAGGAGTTATAGCCATTTTAAGATTTTGAATTTTCTTTTTTCTGGTGCATATTATGACCCCCGGAGACGCCTAGTTTAGGAGTTATAGCCATTTAAAGATTTGAATTTTTTTTTTCTGGTGTATAATATGACCCCCGCAGACGCCTAGTTTAGGAGTTATAGCCATTTTAAGATTTTGAATTTTTTTTTTCTGGTGCATAATATGACCCCCGCAGACGCCTAGTTTAGGAGTTATAGCCATTTTAAAATTTTGAATTTTCTTTTTTCTGGTGCATATTATGACCCCCGGAGACGCCTAGTTTAGGAGTTATAGCCATTTAAAGATTTTGAATTTTCTTTTTTCTGGTGCATTTTATGACCCCCGCAGACGCCTAGTTTAGGAGTTATAGCCATTTTAAGATTTTGAATTTTCTTTTTTCTGGTGCATAATATGACCCCCGCAGACGTCTAGTTTAAGAGTTATAGCCATTTTAAGATTTTGAATTTTCTTTTTTCTGGTGCATAATATGACCCCCGCAGACGCCTAGTTTAGGAGTTATAGCCATTTTAAGATTTTGAATTTTCTTTTTTCTGGTGCATATTATGACCCCCGGAGACGCCTAGTTTTGGAGTTATAGCCATTTAAAGATTTTGAATTTTTTTTTTCTGGTGTATAATATGACCCCCGCAGACGCCTAGTTTAGGAGTTATAGCCATTTGAAGATTTTGAATTTTTTTTTTCTGGTGCATATTATGCCCCCGGAGACGCCTAGTTTAGGAGTTATAGCCATTTAAAGATTTTGAATTTTATTTTTTCTGGTGCATAATATGACCCCCGCAGACGTCTAGTTTAAGAGTTATAGCCATTTTAAGATTTTGAATTTTTTTTTCTGGTGCATAATATGACCCCCGCAGACGCCTAGTTTAGGAGTTATAGCCATTTTAAGATTTTGAATTTTCTTTTTTCTGGTGCATATTATGACCCCCGGAGACGCCTAGTATAGGAGTTATAGCCATTTTAAGATTTTGAATTTTTTTTTTTCTGGTGCATAATATGACCCCCGCAGACGCCTAGTTTAGGAGTTATAGCCATTTTAAGATTTTGAATTTTTTTTTTCTGGTGTATAATATGACCCACGCAGACGCCTAGTTTAGGAGTTATAGCCATTTTAAGATTTTGAATTTTTTTTTTCTGGTGCATAATATGACCCCCGCAGACGCCTAGTTTTGGAGTTATAGCCATTTTAAGATTTTGAATTTTTTTTTCTGGTGCATAATATGACCCCCGCAGACGCCTAGTTTAGGAGTTATAGCCATTTTAAGATTTTGAATTTTCTTTTTTCTGGTGCATAATATGACCCCCGCAGACGCCTAGTTTAGGAGTTATAGCCATTTTAAGATTTTGAATTTTTTCTTTTCTGGTGCATAATATGACCCCCGCAGACGCCTAGTTTAAGAGTTATAGCCATTTTAAGATTTTGAATTTTCTTTTTTCTGGTGCATAATATGACCCCCGCAGACGCCTAGTTTAGGAGTTATAGCCATTTTAAGATTTTGAATTTTTTCTTTTCTGGTGCATAATATGACCCCCGCAGACGCCTAGTTTAAGAGTTATAGCCATTTTAAGATTTTGAATTTTTTTTTTCTGGTGTATAATATGACCCCCGCAGACGCCTAGTTTAGGAGTTATAGCCATTTTAAGATTTTGAATTTTCTTTTTTCTGGTGCATATTATGACCCCCGGAGACGCCTAGTTTAGGAGTTATAGCCATTTAAAGATTTTGAATTTTTTTTTTCTGGTGTATAATATGACCCACGCAGACGCCTAGTTTAGGAGTTATAGCCATTTTAAGATTTTGAATTTTTTTTTTCTGGTGCATAATATGACCCCCGCAGACGCCTAGTTTTGGAGTTATAGCCATTTTAAGATTTTGAATTTTTTTTTCTGGTGCATAATATGACCCCCGCAGACGCCTAGTTTAAGAGTTATAGCCATTTTAAGATTTTGAATTTTCTTTTTTCTGGTGCATAATATGACCCCCGCAGACGCCTAGTTTAGGAGTTATAGCCATTTTAAGATTTTGAATTTTTTCTTTTCTGGTGCATAATATGACCCCCGCAGACGCCTAGTTTAAGAGTTATAGCCATTTTAAGATTTTGAATTTTTTTTTTCTGGTGTATAATATGACCCCCGTAGACGCCTAGGTTAGGAGTTATAGCCATTTTAAGATTTTGAATTTTCTTTTTTCTGGTGCATATTATGACCCCCGGAGACGCCTAGTTTAGGAGATATAGCCATTTTAAGATTTTGAATTTTTTTTTTCTGGTGCATAATATGACCCCCGCAGACGCCTAGTTTAGGAGTTATAGCCATTTTAAGATTTTGAATTTTCTTTTTCCTGGTGCATATTATGACCCCCGCAGACGCCTAGTTTAGGAGTTATAGCCATTTTAAGATTTTGAATTTTCTTTTTTCTGGTGCATATTATGACCCCCGGAGACGCCTAGTTTAGGAGTTATAGCCATTTAAAGATTTGAATTTTTTTTTTCTGGTGTATAATATGACCCCCGCAGACGCCTAGTTTAGGAGTTATAGCCATTTTAAGATTTTGAATTTTTTTTTTCTGGTGCATAATATGACCCCCGCAGACGCCTAGTTTAGGAGTTATAGCCATTTTAAAATTTTGAATTTTCTTTTTTCTGGTGCATATTATGACCCCCGGAGACGCCTAGTTTAGGAGTTATAGCCATTTAAAGATTTTGAATTTTCTTTTTTCTGGTGCATTTTATGACCCCCGCAGACGCCTAGTTTAGGAGTTATAGCCATTTTAAGATTTTGAATTTTCTTTTTTCTGGTGCATAATATGACCCCCGCAGACGTCTAGTTTAAGAGTTATAGCCATTTTAAGATTTTGAATTTTCTTTTTTCTGGTGCATAATATGACCCCCGCAGACGCCTAGTTTAGGAGTTATAGCCATTTTAAGATTTTGAATTTTCTTTTTTCTGGTGCATATTATGACCCCCGGAGACGCCTAGTTTTGGAGTTATAGCCATTTAAAGATTTTGAATTTTTTTTTTCTGGTGTATAATATGACCCCCGCAGACGCCTAGTTTAGGAGTTATAGCCATTTGAAGATTTTGAATTTTTTTTTTCTGGTGCATATTATGCCCCCGGAGACGCCTAGTTTAGGAGTTATAGCCATTTAAAGATTTTGAATTTTATTTTTTCTGGTGCATAATATGACCCCCGCAGACGTCTAGTTTAAGAGTTATAGCCATTTTAAGATTTTGAATTTTTTTTTCTGGTGCATAATATGACCCCCGCAGACGCCTAGTTTAGGAGTTATAGCCATTTTAAGATTTTGAATTTTCTTTTTTCTGGTGCATATTATGACCCCCGGAGACGCCTAGTATAGGAGTTATAGCCATTTTAAGATTTTGAATTTTTTTTTTTCTGGTGCATAATATGACCCCCGCAGACGCCTAGTTTAGGAGTTATAGCCATTTTAAGATTTTGAATTTTCTTTTTTCTGGTGCATATTATGACCCCCGCAGACGCCTAGTTTAGGAGTTATAGCCATTTTAATATTTTGAATTTTCTTTTTTTCTGGTGCATATTATGACCCCCGGAGACGCCTAGTTTAGGAGTTATAGCCATTTTAAGATTTTGAATTTTTTTTTTCTGGTGCATAATATGACCCCCGCAGACGCCTAGTTTAGGAGTTATAGCCATTTTAAGATTTTGAATTTTCTTTTTTCTGGTGCATATTATGACCCCCGGAGACGCCTAGTTTAGGAGTTATAGCCATTTAAAGATTTTGAATTTTTTTTTTCTGGTGTATAATATGACCCCCGCAGACGCCTAGTTTAGGAGTTATAGCCATTTAAAGATTTTGAATTTTCTTTTTTCTATTGCATAATATGACCCCCGCAGACGCCTAGTTTAGGAGTTATAGCCATTTTAAGATTTTGAATTTTCTTTTTTCTGGTGCATAATATGACCCCTGCAGACGCCTAGTTTAGGAGTTATAGCCATTTTAAGATTTTGAATTGTTTTTTTCTGGTGCATAATATGACCCCCGCAGACGCCTAGTTTAGGAGTTATAGCCATTTTAAGATTTTGAATTTTCTTTTTTCTGGTGCATAATATGACCCCCGCAGACGTCTGCTTTAGGAGTTATAGCCATTTAAAGATTTTGAATTTTCTTTTTTCTGGTGTATAGTATGACCCCCGCAGACGCCTAGTTTAGGAGTTATAGCCATTTTAAGATTTTGAATTTTTTTTTTCTGGTGCATATTATGACCCCCGGAGACGCCTAGTTTAGGAGTTATAGCCATTTTAAGATTTTGAATTTTTTTTTCTGGTGCATAATATGACCCCCGCAGACGCCTAGTTTAAGAGTTATAGCCATTTTAAGATTTTGAATTTTTTTTTTCTGGTGTATAATATGACCCCCGTAGACGCCTAGTTTAGGAGTTATAGCCATTTTAAGATTTTGAATTTTCTTTTTTCTGGTGCATAATATGACCCCCGCAGACGCCTAGTTTAGGAGTTATAGCCATTTTAAGATTTTGAATTTTCTTTTTTCTGGTGCATAATATGACCCCCGCAGTCGTCTAGTTTAAGAGTTATAGCCATTTTAAGATTTTGAATTTTTTTTTTCTGGTGTATAATATGACCCCCGCAGACGCCTAGTTTAGGAGTTATAGCCATTTTAAGATTTTGAATTTTCTTTTTTCTGGTGCATATTATGACCCCCGAAGACGCCTAGTTTTGGAGTTATAGCCATTTAAAGATTTTGAATTTTTTTTTTCTGGTGTATAATATGACCCCCGCAGACGCCTAGTTTAGGAGTTATAGCCATTTTAAGATTTTGAATTTTTTTTTTTTCTGGTGCATAATATGACCCCTGCAGACGACTAGTTTAGGAGTTATAGCCATTTTAAGATTTTGAATTTTTTTTTTCTGGTGCATAATATGACCCCCACAGACGCCTAGTTTAGGAGTTATAGCCATTTAAATATTTTGAATTTTCTTTTTTCTGGTGCATAATATGACCCCCGCAGACGCCTAGTTTAGGAGTTATAGCCATTTTAAGATTTTGAATTTTTTTTTTTCTGGTGCATAATATGACCCCCACAGACGCCTAGTTTAGGAGTTATAGCCATTTTAAGATTTTGAATTTTTTTTTTCTGGTGCATATTATGACCCCCGGAGACGCCTAGTTTAGGAGTTATAGCCATTTAAATATTTTGAATTTTCTTTTTTCTGGTGCATAATATGACCCCCGCAGACGCCTAGTTTAGGAGTTATAGCCATTTTAAGATTTTGAATTTTCTTTTTTCTGGTGCATATTATGACCCCCGGAGACGCCTAGTTTAGGAGTTATAGCCATTTAAAGATTTTGAATTTTTTTTTTCTGGTGTATAATATGACCCCCGCTGACGCCCAGTTTAGGAGTTATAGCCATTTTAAGATTTTGAATTTTCTTTTTTCTGTGCATAATATGACCCCCGCAGACGTCTAGTTTAAGAGTTATAGCCATTTTAAGATTTTGAATTTTTTTTTCTGGTGCATAATATGACTCCCGCAGACGCCTAGTTTAGGAGTTATAGCCATTTTAAGATTTTGAATTTTCTTTTTTCTGGTGCATATTATGACCCCCGCAGACGCCTAGTTTAGGAGTTATAGCCATTTTAAGATTTTGAATTTTCTTTTTTTCTGGTGCATATTATGACCCCCGGAGACGCCTAGTTTAGGAGTTATAGCCATTTAAAGATTTTGAATTTTTTTTTTCTGGTGTATAATATGACCCCCGCAGACGCCTAGTTTAGGAGTTAGAGCCATTTTAAGATTTTGAATTTTTTTTTTCTGGTGCATAATACGAGTATGACCCCCGCAGACGCCTAGTTTAGGAGTTATAGCCATTTTAAGATTTTGAATTTTCTTTTTTCTGGTGCATATTATGACCCCGGGAGACGCCTAGTTTAGGAGTTATAGCCATTTAAAGATTTTGAATTTTTTTTTTCTGGTGTATAATATGACCCCCGGAGACGCCTAGTTTAGGAGTTATAGCCATTTAAAGATTTAGAATTTTTTTTTTCTGGTGTATAATATGACCCCCGCAGACGCCTAGTTTAGGAGTTAGAGCCATTTTAAGATTTTGAATTTTTTTTTTCTGGTGCATAATACGAGTATGACCCCCGCAGACGCCTAGTTTAGGAGTTATAGCCATTTAAAGATTTTGAATTTTCTTTTTTCTGGTGCATAATATGACCCCCGCAGACGCCTAGTTTAGGAGTTATAGCCATTTTAAGATTTTGAATTTTCTTTTTTCTGGTGCATAATATGACCCCCGCAGTCGTCTAGTTTAAGAGTTATAGCCATTTTAAGATTTTGAATTTTTTTTTTCTGGTGTATAATATGACCCCCGCAGACGCCTAGTTTAGGAGTTATAGCCATTTTAAGATTTTGAATTTTCTTTTTTCTGGTGCATATTATGACCCCCGAAGACGCCTAGTTTTGGAGTTATAGCCATTTAAAGATTTTGAATTTTTTTTTTCTGGTGTATAATATGACCCCCGCAGACGCCTAGTTTAGGAGTTATAGCCATTTTAAGATTTTGAATTTTTTTTTTTTCTGGTGCATAATATGACCCCTGCAGACGACTAGTTTAGGAGTTATAGCCATTTTAAGATTTTGAATTTTTCTTTTCTGGTGCATAATATGACCCCCACAGACGCCTAGTTTAGGAGTTATAGCCATTTAAATATTTTGAATTTTCTTTTTTCTGGTGCATAATATGACCCCCGCAGACGCCTAGTTTAGGAGTTATAGCCATTTTAAGATTTTGAATTTTTTTTTTCTGGTGCATAATATGACCCCCACAGACGCCTAGTTTAGGAGTTATAGCCATTTTAAGATTTTGAATTTTTTTTTTCTGGTGCATATTATGACCCCCGGAGACGCCTAGTTTAGGAGTTATAGCCATTTAAATATTTTGAATTTTCTTTTTTCTGGTGCATAATATGACCCCCGCAGACGCCTAGTTTAGGAGTTATAGCCATTTTAAGATTTTGAATTTTCTTTTTTCTGGTGCATATTATGACCCCCGGAGACGCCTAGTTTAGGAGTTATAGCCATTTAAAGATTTTGAATTTTTTTTTTCTGGTGTATAATATGACCCCCGCTGACGCCCAGTTTAGGAGTTATAGCCATTTTAAGATTTTGAATTTTCTTTTTTCTGTGCATAATATGACCCCCGCAGACGTCTAGTTTAAGAGTTATAGCCATTTTAAGATTTTGAATTTTTTTTTCTGGTGCATAATATGACCCCCGCAGACGCCTAGTTTAGGAGTTATAGCCATTTTAAGATTTTGAATTTTCTTTTTTCTGGTGCATATTATGACCCCCGCAGACGCCTAGTTTAGGAGTTATAGCCATTTTAAGATTTTGAATTTTCTTTTTTTCTGGTGCATATTATGACCCCCGGAGACGCCTAGTTTAGGAGTTATAGCCATTTAAAGATTTTGAATTTTTTTTTTCTGGTGTATAATATGACCCCCGCAGACGCCTAGTTTAGGAGTTATAGCCATTTTAAGATTTTGAATTTTCTTTTTTCTGGTGCATATTATGACCCCGGGAGACGCCTAGTTTAGGAGTTATAGCCATTTAAAGATTTTGAATTTTTTTTTTCTGGTGTATAATATGACCCCCGCAGACGCCTAGTTTAGGAGTTGTAGCCATTTTAAGATTTTGAATTTTTTTTTTTCTGGTGCATAATATGACCCCCGCAGACGCCTAGTTTAGGAGTTATAGCCATTTTAATATTTTGAATTTTCTTTTTTCTGGTGCATATTATGACCCCCGGAGACGCCTAGTTTAGGAGTTATAGCCATTTAAAGATTTTGAATTTTTTTTTCTGGTGTATAATATGACCCCCGCAGACGCCTAGTTTAGGAGTTATAGCCATTTTAAGATTTTTAATTTTTTTTTTCTGGTGCATAATATGACCCCCGCAGACGCCTAGTTTAGGAGTTATAGCCATTTTAAGATTTTGAATTTTCTTTTTCTGGTGCATATTATGACCCCCGCAGACGCCTAGTTTAGGAGTTATAGCCATTTTAAGATTTTGAATTTTTTTTTTCTGGTGTATAATATGACCCCCGCAGACGCCTAGTTTAGGAGTTATAGCCATTTAAAGATTTTGAATTTTCTTTTTTCTGGTGCATAATATGACCCCCGCAGACGCCTAGTTTAGGAGTTATAGCCATTTTAAGATTTTGAATTTTCTTTTTTCTGGTGCATAATATGACCCCCGCAGACGTCTAGTTTAGGAGTTATAGCCATTTAAAGATTTTGAATTTTCTTTTTTCTGGTGTATAATATGACCCCCGCAGACGCCTAGTTTAGGAGTTATAGCCATTTTAAGATTTTGAATTTTTTTTTTTTCTGGTGCATAATATGACCCCTGCAGACGACTAGTTTAGGAGTTATAGCCATTTTAAGATTTTGAATTTTTCTTTTCTGGTGCATAATATGACCCCCACAGACGCCTAGTTTAGGAGTTATAGCCATTTAAATATTTTGAATTTTCTTTTTTCTGGTGCATAATATGACCCCCGCAGACGCCTAGTTTAGGAGTTATAGCCATTTTAAGATTTTGAATTTTTTTTTTCTGGTGCATAATATGACCCCCACAGACGCCTAGTTTAGGAGTTATAGCCATTTTAAGATTTTGAATTTTTTTTTTCTGGTGCATATTATGACCCCCGGAGACGCCTAGTTTAGGAGTTATAGCCATTTAAATATTTTGAATTTTCTTTTTTCTGGTGCATAATATGACCCCCGCAGACGCCTAGTTTAGGAGTTATAGCCATTTTAAGATTTTGAATTTTCTTTTTTCTGGTGCATATTATGACCCCCGGAGACGCCTAGTTTAGGAGTTATAGCCATTTAAAGATTTTGAATTTTTTTTTTCTGGTGTATAATATGACCCCCGCTGACGCCCAGTTTAGGAGTTATAGCCATTTTAAGATTTTGAATTTTCTTTTTTCTGTGCATAATATGACCCCCGCAGACGTCTAGTTTAAGAGTTATAGCCATTTTAAGATTTTGAATTTTTTTTTCTGGTGCATAATATGACCCCCGCAGACGCCTAGTTTAGGAGTTATAGCCATTTTAAGATTTTGAATTTTCTTTTTTCTGGTGCATATTATGACCCCCGCAGACGCCTAGTTTAGGAGTTATAGCCATTTTAAGATTTTGAATTTTCTTTTTTTCTGGTGCATATTATGACCCCCGGAGACGCCTAGTTTAGGAGTTATAGCCATTTAAAGATTTTGAATTTTTTTTTTCTGGTGTATAATATGACCCCCGCAGACGCCTAGTTTAGGAGTTATAGCCATTTTAAGATTTTGAATTTTCTTTTTTCTGGTGCATATTATGACCCCGGGAGACGCCTAGTTTAGGAGTTATAGCCATTTAAAGATTTTGAATTTTTTTTTTCTGGTGTATAATATGACCCCCGCAGACGCCTAGTTTAGGAGTTGTAGCCATTTTAAGATTTTGAATTTTTTTTTTTCTGGTGCATAATATGACCCCCGCAGACGCCTAGTTTAGGAGTTATAGCCATTTTAATATTTTGAATTTTCTTTTTTCTGGTGCATATTATGACCCCCGGAGACGCCTAGTTTAGGAGTTATAGCCATTTAAAGATTTTGAATTTTTTTTTCTGGTGTATAATATGACCCCCGCAGACGCCTAGTTTAGGAGTTATAGCCATTTTAAGATTTTTAATTTTTTTTTTCTGGTGCATAATATGACCCCCGCAGACGCCTAGTTTAGGAGTTATAGCCATTTTAAGATTTTGAATTTTCTTTTTCTGGTGCATATTATGACCCCCGCAGACGCCTAGTTTAGGAGTTATAGCCATTTTAAGATTTTGAATTTTTTTTTTCTGGTGTATAATATGACCCCCGCAGACGCCTAGTTTAGGAGTTATAGCCATTTAAAGATTTTGAATTTTCTTTTTTCTGGTGCATAATATGACCCCCGCAGACGCCTAGTTTAGGAGTTATAGCCATTTTAAGATTTTGAATTTTCTTTTTTCTGGTGCATAATATGACCCCCGCAGACGTCTAGTTTAGGAGTTATAGCCATTTAAAGATTTTGAATTTTCTTTTTTCTGGTGTATAATATGACCCCCGCAGACGTCTAGTTTAGGAGTTATAGCCATTTTAAGATTTTGAATTTTCTTTTTTCTGGTGCATAATATGACCCCCGCAGACGTCTAGTTTAAGAGTTATAGCCATTTTAAGATTTTGAATTTTATTTTTTCTGGTGCATAATATGACCCCCGCAGACGCCTAGTTTAGGAGTTATAGCCATTTTAAGATTTTGAATTTTCTTTTTTCTGGTGCATATTATGACCCCCGGAGACGTCTAGTTTAGGAGTTATAGCCATTTAAAGATTTTGAATTTTTTTTTTCTGGTGTATAATATGACCCCCGCAGACGCCCAGTTTAGGAGTTATAGCCATTTTAAGATTTTGAATTTTCTTTTTTCTGGTGCATAATATGACCCCCGCAGACGTCTAGTTTAAGAGTTATAGCCATTTTAAGATTTTGAATTTTTTTTTCTGGTGCATAATATGACCCCCGCAGACGCCTAGTTTAGGAGTTATAGCCATTTTAAGATTTTGAATTTTCTTTTTTCTGGTGCATATTATGACCCCCGCAGACGCCTAGTTTAGGAGTTATAGCCATTTTAAGATTTTGAATTTTCTTTTTTTCTGGTGCATATTATGACCCCCGGAGACGCCTAGTTTAGGAGTTATAGCCATTTAAAGATTTTGAATTTTTTTTTTCTGGTGTATAATATGACCCCCGCAGACGCCTAGTTTAGGAGTTATAGCCATTTTAAGATTTTGATTTTTTTTTTCTGGTGCATAATACGAGTATGACCCCCGCAGACGCCTAGTTTAGTAGTTATAGCCATTTTAAGATTTTGAATTTTCTTTTTTCTGGTGTATAATATGACCCCCGCAGACGCCTAGTTTAGGAGTTGTAGCCATTTTAAGATTTTGAATTTTTTTTTTTCTGGTGCATAATATGACCCCCGCAGACGCCTAGTTTAGGAGTTATAGCCATTTTAAAATTTTGAATTTTCTTTTTTCTGGTGCATATTATGACCCCCGGAGACGCCTAGTTTAGGAGTTATAGCCATTTAAAGATTTTGAATTTTTTTTTCTGGTGTATAATATGACCCCCGCAGACGCCTAGTTTAGGAGTTATAGCCATTTTAAGATTTTTAATTTTTTTTTTCTGGTGCATAATATGACCCCCGCAGACGCCTAGTTTAGGAGTTATAGCCATTTTAAGATTTTGAATTTTCTTTTTCTGGTGCATATTATGACCCCCGGAGACGCCTAGTTTAGGAGTTATAGCCATTTAAAGATTTTGAATTTTTTTTTTCTGGTGTATAATATGACCCCCGCAGACGCCTAGTTTAGGAGTTATAGCCATTTAAAGATTTTGAATTTTCTTTTTTCTGGTGCATAATATGACCCCCGCAGACGCATAGTTTAGGAGTTATAGCCATTTTAAGATTTTGAATTTTCTTTTTTCTGGTGCATAATATGACCCCCGCAGACGTCTAGTTTAGGATTTATAGCCATTTAAAGATTTTGAATTTTCT
Organism: Volucella zonaria; assembly: GCA_963966105.1. NCBI lineage: Eukaryota > Metazoa > Arthropoda > Insecta > Diptera > Syrphidae > Volucella > Volucella zonaria. The sequence continues at coordinate 43,569,842 of OZ014531.1, forward strand.
TTTTTCTGGTGTATAATATGACCCCCGCAGACGCCTAGTTTAGGAGTTATAGCCATTTTAAGATTTTTAATTTTTTTTTTCTGGTGCATAATATGACCCCCGCAGACGCCTAGTTTAGGAGTTATAGCCATTTTAAGATTTTGAATTTTCTTTTTCTGGTGCATATTATGACCCCCGGAGACGCCTAGTTTAGGAGTTATAGCCATTTAAAGATTTTGAATTTTTTTTTTCTGGTGTATAATATGACCCCCGCAGACGCCTAGTTTAGGAGTTATAGCCATTTAAAGATTTTGAATTTTCTTTTTTCTGGTGCATAATATGACCCCCGCAGACGCCTAGTTTAGGAGTTATAGCCATTTTAAGATTTTGAATTTTCTTTTTTCTGGTGCATAATATGACCCCCGCAGACGTCTAGTTTAAGAGTTATAGCCATTTTAAGATTTTGAATTTTATTTTTTCTGGTGCATAATATGACCCCCGCAGACGCCTAGTTTAGGAGTTATAGCCATTTTAAGATTTTGAATTTTTTTTTTTCTGGTGCATAATATGACCCCCGCAGACGCCTAGTTTAGGAGTTATAGCCATTTTAATATTTTGAATTTTCTTTTTTCTGGTGCATATTATGACCCCCGGAGACGCCTAGTTTAGGAGTTATAGCCATTTAAAGATTTTGAATTTTTTTTTCTGGTGTATAATATGACCCCCGCAGACGCCTAGTTTAGGAGTTATAGCCATTTTAAGATTTTTAATTTTTTTTTTCTGGTGCATAATATGACCCCCGCAGACGCCTAGTTTAGGAGTTATAGCCATTTTAAGATTTTGAATTTTCTTTTTCTGGTGCATATTATGACCCCCGGAGACGCCTAGTTTAGGAGTTATAGCCATTTAAAGATTTTGAATTTTTTTTTTCTGGTGTATAATATGACCCCCGCAGACGCCTAGTTTAGGAGTTATAGCCATTTAAAGATTTTGAATTTTCTTTTTTCTGGTGCATAATATGACCCCCGCAGACGCCTAGTTTAGGAGTTATAGCCATTTTAAGATTTTGAATTTTCTTTTTTCTGGTGCATAATATGACCCCCGCAGACGTCTAGTTTAGGATTTATAGCCATTTAAAGATTTTGAATTTTCTTTTTTCTGGTGTATAATATGACCCCCGCAGACGCCCAGTTTAGGAGTTATAGCCATTTTAAGATTTTGAATTTTCTTTTTTCTGGTGCATAATATGACCCCCGCAGACGTCTAGTTTAAGAGTTATAGCCATTTTAAGATTTTGAATTTTTTTTTCTGGTGCATAATATGACCCCCGCAGACGCCTAGTTTAGGAGTTATAGCCATTTTAAGATTTTGAATTTTCTTTTTTCTGGTGCATATTATGACCCCCGGAGACGCCTAGTTTAGGAGTTATAGCCATTTTAAGATTTTGAATTTTTTTTTTTCTGGTGCATAATATGACCACCGCAGACGCCTAGTTTAGGAGTTATAGCCATTTTAAGATTTTGAATTTTCTTTTTTCTGGTGCATATTATGACCCCCGCAGACGCCTAGTTTAGGAGTTATAGCCATTTAAAGATTTTGAATTTTTTTTCTCTGGTGTATAATATGACCCCCGCAGACGCCTAGTTTAGGAGTTATAGCCATTTTAAGATTTTGAATTTTTTTTTTCTGGTGCATAATATGACCCCCGCAGACGCCTAGTTTAGGAGTTATAGCCATTTTAAGATTTTGAATTTTCTTTTTTCTGGTGCATATTATGACCCCCGGAGACGCCAAGTTTAGGAGTTATACCCATTTAAAGATTTTGAATTTTTTTTTTCTGGTGTATAATATGACCCCCGCAGACGCCTAGTTTAGGAGTTATAGCCATTTAAAGATTTTGAATTTTCTTTTTTCTGGTGCATAATATGACCCCCGCAGACGCCTAGTTTAGGAGTTATAGCCATTTTAAGATTTTGAATTTTCTTTTTTCTGGTGCATAATATGACCCCCGCAGACGTCTAGTTTAAGAGTTATAGCCATTTTAAGATTTTAAATTTTTTTTTTCTGGTGTATAATATGACCCCCGCAGACGCCTAGTTTAGGAGTTATAGCCATTTTAAGATTTTGAATTTTCTTTTTTCTGGTGCATATTATGACCACAGGAGACGCCTAGTTTAGGAGTTATAGCCATTTAAAGATTTTGAATTTTTTTTTTCTGGTGTATAATATGACCCCCGCAGACGCCTAGTTTAGGAGTTATAGCCATTTTAAGATTTTGAATTTTCTTTTTTCTGGTGCATATTATGACCCCCGCAGACGCCTAGTTTAGGAGTTATAGCCATTTTAAGATTTTGAATTTTTTTTTTTCTGGTGTTGTTATGAAATGTAACGCAACCACAAACAACATCGCACAAATATTTAAATCAAGTCTTCTTTTTCTTCGTTAACACATTTACATACATATGTATTAACTTTTTTTTTCTCTTTATACTTGCTTTTCGCACAGCACTGGGCAGTAAGCATATACTTTAATTCGTTCCTTTTTGCTGTTGACCGCCAAGCACTAAACATCTTGTCTTGTCATCAAATTGGTAAAAATAAATTCAATAGTTATAACGTTTTGCAAACCTAGCATTTTTAATTATTATAAAAACTAAGAATCGTTATCAAACAATAAAACAGGTGTATAATATGACCCCCGCAGACGCCTAGTTTAGGAGTTATAGCCATTTTAAGATTTTGAATTTTCTTTTTTCTGGTGCATATTATGACCCCCGGAGACGCCTAGTTTAGGAGTTATAGCCATTTTAAGATTTTGAATTTTTTTTTTTCTGGTGTATAATATGACCCCCGCAGACGCCTAGTTTAGGAGTTATAGCCATTTTAAGATTTTGAATTTTCTTTTTTCTGGTGCATAATATGACCCCCGCAGACGCCTAGTTTAGGAGTTATAGCCATTTTAAGATTTTGAATTTTCTTTTTTCTGGTGCATAATATGACCCCCGCAGACGCCTAGTTTAGGAGTTATAGCCATTTTAAGATTTTGAATTTTCTTTTTTCTGGTGCATATTATGACCCCCGGAGACGCCTAGTTTAGGAGTTATAGCCATTTTAAGATTTTGAATTTTTTTTTTTCTGGTGCATAATATGACCACCGCAGACGCCTAGTTTAGGAGTTATAGCCATTTTAAGATTTTGAATTTTTTTTTTTCTGGTGTTGTTATGAAATGTAACGCAACCACAAACAACATCGCACAAATATTTAAATCAAGTCTTCTTTTTCTTCGTTAACACATTTACATACATATGTATTAACTTTTTTTTTCTCTTTATACTTGCTTTTCGCACAGCACTGGGCAGCAAGCATATACTTTAATTCGTTCCTTTTTGCTGTTGACCGCCAAGCACTAAACATCTTGTCTTGTCATCAAATTGGTAAAAATAAATTCAATAGTTATAACGTTTTGCAAACCTAGCATTTTTAATTATTATAAAAACTAAGAATCGTTATCAAACAATAAAACAGGTGTATAATATGACCCCCGCAGACGCCTAGTTTAGGAGTTATAGCCATTTTAAGATTTTGAATTTTCTTTTTTCTGGTGCATATTATGACTCCCGGAGACGCCTAGTTTAGGAGTTATAGCCATTTTAAGATTTTGAATTTTTTTTTTCTGGTGTATAATATGACCCCCGCAGACGCCTAGTTTAGGAGTTATAGCCATTTTAAGATTTTGAATTTTTTTTTTCCTGGTGCATAATATGACCCCCGCAGACGTCTAGTTTAAGAGTTATAACCATTTTAAGATTTTGAATTTTCTTTTTTCTGGTGCATATTATGACCCCCGGAGACGCCTAGTTTAGGAGTTATAGCCATTTTAAGATTTTGAATTTTTTTTTTCTGGTGTATAATATGACCCCCGCAGACGCCTAGTTTAGGAGTTATAGCCATTTTAAGATTTAGAATTTTTTTTTTCTGGTGCATAATATGACCCCCGCAGACGCCTAGTTTAGGAGTTATAGCCATTTTAAGATTTTGAATTTTTTTTTTCTGGTGTATAATATGACCCCCGCAGACGCCTAGTTTAGGAGTTATAGCCATTTTAAGATTTTGAATTTTTTTTTTCTGGTGCATATTATGACCCCCGGAGACGCCTAGTTTAGGAGTTATAGCCATTTAAAGATTTTGAATTTTCTTTTTTCTGGTGCATAATATGACCCCCGCAGACGTCTAGTTTAAGAGTTATAGCCATTTTAAGATTTTGAATTTTTTTTTTCTGGTGTATAATATGACCCCCGCAGACGCCTAGTTTAGGAGTTATAGCCATTTTAAGATTTTGAATTTTCTTTTTTCTGGTGCATAATATGACCCCCGCAGACGCCTAGTTTAGGAGTTATAGCCATTTAAAGATTTTGAATTTTTTTTTTCTGGTGTATAATATGACCCCCGCAGACGCCTAGTTTAGGAGTTATAGCCATTTTAAGATTTTGAATTTTCTTTTTTCTGGTGCATAATATGACCCCCGCAGACGTCTAGTTTAAGAGTTATAGCCATTTTAAGATTTTGAATTTTTTTTTCTGGTGCATAATATGACCCCCGCAGACGTCTAGTTTAAGAGTTATAGCCATTTTAAGATTTTGAATTTTTTTTTCTGGTGCATAATATGACCCCCGCAGACGCCTAGTTTAGGAATTATAGCCATTTTAAGATTTTGAATTTTCTTTTTTCTGGTGCATATTATGACCCCCGGAGACGCCTAGTTTAGGAGTTATAGCCATTTAAAGATTTTGAATTTTTTTTTTCCGGTGTATAATATGACCCCCGCAGACGCCTAGTTTAGGAGTTATAGCCATTTTAAGAATTTGAATTTTTTTTTTTCTGGTGCATAATATGACCCCCGCAGACGCCTAGTTTGGGAGTTATAGCCATTTTAAGATTTTGAATTTTCTTTTTTCTGGTGCATAATATGACCCCTGGAGACGCCTAGTTTAGGAGTTATAGCCATTTAAAGATTTTGAATTTTTTTTTTTCTGGTGCATAATATGACCCCCGCAGACGCCTAGTTTAGGAGTTATAGCCATTTTAAGATTTTGAATTTTTTTTTTCTGGTGCATAATATGACCCCCGCAGACGCCTAGTTTAGGAGTTATAGCCATTTTAAGATTTTGAATTTTCTTTTTTCTGGTGCATATTATGACCCCCGCAGACGCCTAGTTTAAGAGTTATAGCCATTTTAAGATTTTGAATTTTCTTTTTTCTGGTGCATATTATGACCCCCGGAGACGCCTGGTTTAGGAGTTATAGCCATTTAAAGATTTTGAATTTTTTTTTCCGGTGTATAATATGACCTCCGCAGACGCCTAGTTTAGGAGTTATAGCCATTTTAAGATTTTGAATTTTCTTTTTTCTGGTGCATAATATGACCCCCGCAGACGCCTAGTTTAGGAGTTATAGCCATTTAAAGATTTTGAATTTTTTTTTTCTGGTGTATAATATGACCCCCGCAGACGCCTAGTTTAGGAGTTATAGCCATTTTAAGATTTTGAATTTTCTTTTTTCTGGTGCATAATATGACCCCCGCAGACGTCTAGTTTAAGAGTTATAGCCATTTTAAGATTTTGAATTTTTTTTTCTGGTGCATAATATGACCCCCGCAGACGTCTAGTTTAAGAGTTATAGCCATTTTAAGATTTTGAATTTTTTTTTCTGGTGCATAATATGACCCCCGCAGACGCCTAGTTTAGGAGTTATAGCCATTTAAAGATTTTGAATTTTTTTTTTCCGGTGTATAATATGACCCCCGCAGACGCCTAGTTTAGGAGTTATAGCCATTTTAAGATTTTGAATTTTTTTTTTTCTGGTGCATAATATGACCCCCGCAGACGCCTAGTTTGGGAGTTATAGCCATTTTAAGATTTTGAATTTTCTTTTTTCTGGTGCATAATATGACCCCTGGAGACGCCTAGTTTAGGAGTTATAGCCATTTAAAGATTTTGAATTTTTTTTTTTCTGGTGCATAATATGACCCCCGCAGACGCCTAGTTTAGGAGTTATAGCCATTTTAAGATTTTGAATTTTTTTTTTCTGGTGCATAATATGACCCCCGCAGACGCCTAGTTTAGGAGTTATAGCCATTTTAAGATTTTGAATTTTCTTTTTTCTGGTGCATATTATGACCCCCGCAGACGCCTAGTTTAAGAGTTATAGCCATTTTAAGATTTTGAATTTTCTTTTTTCTGGTGCATATTATGACCCCCGGAGACGCCTGGTTTAGGAGTTATAGCCATTTAAAGATTTTGAATTTTTTTTTCCGGTGTATAATATGACCTCCGCAGACGCCTAGTTTAGGAGTTATAGCCATTTTAAGATTTTAAGTTTTTTTTTTCTGGTGCATAATATGACCCCCGCAGACGCCTAGTTTGGGAGTTATAGCCATTTTAAGATTTTGAATTTTCTTTTTTCTGGTGCATAATATGACCCCCGGAGACGCCTAGTTTAGGAGTTATAGCCATTTTAAGATTTTGAATTTTTTTTTTTCTGGTGCATAATATGACCCCCGCAGACGCCTAGTTTAGGAGTTATAGCCATTTTAAGATTTTGAATTTTCTTTTTTCTGGGGCATAATATGACCCCCGCAGACGCCTAGTTTAGGAGTTATAGCCATTTTAAGATTTTGAATTTTCTTTTTTCTGGTGCATAATATGACCCCCGCAGACGCCTAGTTTGGGAGTTATAGCCATTTTAAGATTTTGAATTTTCTTTTTTCTGGTGCATAATATGACCCCCGGAGACGCCTAGTTTAGGAGTTATAGCCATTTTAAGATTTTGAATTTTTTTTTTTCTGGTGCATAATATGACCCCCGCAGACGCCTAGTTTAGGAGTTATAGCCATTTTAAGATTTTGAATTTTCTTTTTTCTGGGGCATAATATGACCCCCGCAGACGCCTAGTTTAGGAGTTATAGCCATTTTAAGATTTTGAATTTTTTTTTTCTGGTGCATAATATGACCCCCGCAGACGCCTAGTTTAGGAGTTATAGCCATTTTAAGATTTTGAATTTTCTTTTTTCTGGTGCATATTATGACCCCCGCAGACGCCTAGTTTAAGAGTTATAGCCATTTTAAGATTTTGAATTTTCTTTTTTCTGGTGCATATTATGACCCCCGGAGACGCCTGGTTTAGGAGTTATAGCCATTTAAAGATTTTGAATTTTTTTTTCCGGTGTATAATATGACCTCCGCAGACGCCTAGTTTAGGAGTTATAGCCATTTTAAGATTTTGAATTTTCTTTTTTCTGGTGCATAATATGACCCCCGCAGACGCCTAGTTTAGGAGTTATAGCCATTTAAAGATTTTGAATTTTTTTTTTCTGGTGTATAATATGACCCCCGCAGACGCCTAGTTTAGGAGTTATAGCCATTTTAAGATTTTGAATTTTCTTTTTTCTGGTGCATAATATGACCCCCGCAGACGTCTAGTTTAAGAGTTATAGCCATTTTAAGATTTTGAATTTTTTTTTCTGGTGCATAATATGACCCCCGCAGACGTCTAGTTTAAGAGTTATAGCCATTTTAAGATTTTGAATTTTTTTTTCTGGTGCATAATATGACCCCCGCAGACGCCTAGTTTAGGAGTTATAGCCATTTAAAGATTTTGAATTTTTTTTTTCCGGTGTATAATATGACCCCCGCAGACGCCTAGTTTAGGAGTTATAGCCATTTTAAGATTTTGAATTTTTTTTTTTCTGGTGCATAATATGACCCCCGCAGACGCCTAGTTTGGGAGTTATAGCCATTTTAAGATTTTGAATTTTCTTTTTTCTGGTGCATAATATGACCCCTGGAGACGCCTAGTTTAGGAGTTATAGCCATTTAAAGATTTTGAATTTTTTTTTTTCTGGTGCATAATATGACCCCCGCAGACGCCTAGTTTAGGAGGTATAGCCATTTTAAGATTTTGAATTTTTTTTTTCTGGTGCATAATATGACCCCCGCAGACGCCTAGTTTAGGAGTTATAGCCATTTTAAGATTTTGAATTTTCTTTTTTCTGGTGCATATTATGACCCCCGCAGACGCCTAGTTTAAGAGTTATAGCCATTTTAAGATTTTGAATTTTCTTTTTTCTGGTGCATATTATGACCCCCGGAGACGCCTGGTTTAGGAGTTATAGCCATTTAAAGATTTTGAATTTTTTTTTCCGGTGTATAATATGACCTCCGCAGACGCCTAGTTTAGGAGTTATAGCCATTTTAAGATTTTAAATTTTTTTTTTCTGGTGCATAATATGACCCCCGCAGACGCCTAGTTTGGGAGTTATAGCCATTTTAAGATTTTGAATTTTCTTTTTTCTGGTGCATAATATGACCCCCGGAGACGCCTAGTTTAGGAGTTATAGCCATTTTAAGATTTTGAATTTTTTTTTTTCTGGTGCATAATATGACCCCCGCAGACGCCTAGTTTAGGAGTTATAGCCATTTTAAGATTTTGAATTTTCTTTTTTCTGGGGCATAATATCACCCCCGCAGACGCCTAGTTTAGGAGTTATAGCCATTTTAAGATTTTGAATTTTCTTTTTTCTGGTGCATATTATGACCCCCGCAGACGCCTAGTTTAGGAGTTATAGCCATTTTAAGATTTTGAATTTTTTTTTTTCTGGTGCATAATATGACCCCCGCAGACGCCTAGTTTGGGAGTTATAGCCATTTTAAGATTTTGAATTTTCTTTTTTCTGGGGCATAATATGACCCCCGCAGACGCCTAGTTTAGGAGTTATAGCCATTTTAAGATTTTGAATTTTCTTTTTTCTGGTGCATATTATGACCCCCGCAGACGCCTAGTTTAGGAGTTATAGCCATTTTAAGATTTTAAATTTTTTTTTTCTGGTGCATAATATGACCCCCGCAGACGCCTAGTTTGGGAGTTATAGCCATTTTAAGATTTTGAATTTTCTTTTTTCTGGGGCATAATATGACCCCCGCAGACGCCTAGTTTGGGAGTTATAGCCATTTTAAGATTTTGAATTTTCTTTTTTCTGGTGCATAATATGACCCCCGGAGACGCCTAGTTTAGGAGTTATAGCCATTTTAAGATTTTGAATTTTTTTTTTTCTGGTGCATAATATGACCCCCGCAGACGCCTAGTTTGGGAGTTATAGCCATTTTAAGATTTTGAATTTTCTTTTTTCTGGTGCATATTATGACCCCCGCAGACGCCTAGTTTAGGAGTTATAGCCATTTTAAGATTTTGAATTTTTTTTTCTGGTGCATAACATGACCCCCGCAGACGTCTAGTTTAAGAGTTATAGCCATTTTAAGATTTTGAATTTTTTTTTCTGGTGCATAATATGACCCCCGCAGACGCCTAGTTTAAGAGTTATAGCCATTTTAAGATTTTGAATTTTTTTTTTCTGGTGTATAATATGACCCCCGCAGACGCCTAGTTTAGGAGTTATAGCCATTTTAAGATTTTGAATTTTCTTTTTTCTGGTGCATATTATGACCCCCGGAGACGCCTAGTTTAGGAGTTATAGCCATTTAAAGATTTTGAATTTTCTTTTTTCTGGTGCATATTATGACCCCCGGAGACGCCTAGTTTAGGAGTTATAGCCATTTTAAAATTTAGAATTTTTTTTTTCTGGTGCATAATATGACCCCCGGAGACGCCTAGTTTAGGAGTTATAGCCATTTTAAGATTTTGAATTTTGTTTTTTCTGGTGCATAATATGACCCCCGCAGACGCCTAGTTTAGGAGTTATAGCCATTTTAAGATTTTGAATTTTCTTTTTTCTGGTGCATATTATGACCCCCGGAGACGCCTAGTTTAGGAGTTATAGCCATTTAAAGATTTTGAATTTTTTTTTTCCGGTGTATAATATGACCCCCGCAGACGCCTAGTTTAGGAGTTATAGCCATTTTAAGATTTTGAATTTTTTTTTTTCTGGTGCATAAAATGACCCCCGCAGACGCCTAGTTTGGGAGTTATAGCCATTTTAAGATTTTGAATTTTCTTTTTTCTGGTGCATAATATGACCCCCGGAGACGCCTAGTTTAGGAGTTATAGCCATTTTAAGATTTTGAATTTTTTTTTTCTGGTGCATAGTATGACCCCCGCAGACGCCTAGTTTAGGAGTTATAGCCATTTTAAGATTTTGAATTTTCTTTTTTCTGGTGCATAATATGACCCCCGCAGACGCCTAGTTTAGGAGTTATAGCCATTTTAAGATTTTGAATTTTCTTTTTTCTGGTGCATATTATGACCCCAGCAGACGCCTAGTTTAGGAGTTATAGCCATTTTAAGATTTTGAATTTTCTTTTTTCTGGTGCATATTATGACCCCCGGAGACGCGTAGTTTAGGAGTTATAGCCATTTTAAGATTTTGAATTTTCTTTTTTCTGGTGCATAATATGACCCCCGCAGACGTCTAGTTTAAGAGTTATAGCCATTTTAAGATTTTGAATTTTTTTTTTCTGGTGCATAATATGACCCCCGCAGACGTCTAGTTTAGGAGTTATAGCCATTTTAAGATTTTGAATTTTTTTTTTTCTGGTGCATAATATGACCCCCGCAGACGCCTAGTTTAGGAGTTATAGCCATTTTAAGATTTTGAATTTTCTTTTTTCTGGTGCATATTATGACCCCCGCAGACGCCTAGTTTAGGAGTTATAGCCATTTTAAGATTTTGAATTTTTTTTTTTCTGGTGCATAATATGACCCCCGCAGACGCCTAGTTTGGGAGTTATAGCCATTTTAAGATTTTGTTTTTTCTTTTTCCTGGTGCATTATATGACCCCCGCAGACGCCTAGTTTAGGAGTTATAGCCATTTTAAGATTTTGAATTTTTTTTTTTCTGGTGCATAATATGACCCCCGCAGACGCCTAGTTTGGGAGTTATAGCCATTTTAAGATTTTGTTTTTTCTTTTTTCTGGTGCATATTATGACCCCCGCAGACGCCTAGTTTAGGAGTTATAGCCATTTTAAGATTTTGAATTTTTTTTTTTCTGGTGCATAATATGACCCCCGCAGACGCCTAGTTTAGGAGTTATAGCCATTTTAAGATTTTGAATTTTCTTTTTTCTGGTGCATAATATGACCCCCGCAGACGCCTAGTTTAGGAGTTATAGCCATTTTAAGATTTTGAATTTTCTTTTTTCTGGTGCATATTATGACCCCCGCAGACGCCTAGTTTAGGAGTTATAGCCATTTTAAGATTTTGAATTTTCTTTTTTCTGGTGCATATTATGACCCCCGGTGACGCCTAGTTTAGGAGTTATAGCCATTTAAAGATTTTGAATTTTTTTTTTCTGGTGTATAATATGACCCCCGCAGACGCCTAGTTTAGGAGTTATAGCCATTTTAAGATTTTGAATTTTCTTTTTTCTGGTGCATAATATGACCCCCGCAGACGCCTAGTTTAAGAGTTATAGCCATTTTAAGATTTTGAATTTTTCTTTTCTGGTGCATAATATGACCCCCGCAGACGCCTAGTTTAGGAGTTATAGCCATTTTAAGATTTTGAATTTTTTTTTTCTGGTGTATAATATGACCCCCGCAGACGCCTAGTTTAGGAGTTATAGCCATTTTAAGATTTTGAATTTTCTTTTTTCTGGTGCATAATATGACCCCCGCAGACGCCTAGTTTAAGAGTTATAGCCATTTTAAGATTTTGAATTTTCTTTTTTCTGGTGCATAATATGACCCCCGGAGACGCCTAGTTTAGGAGTTATAGCCATTTTAAGATTTTGAATTTTTCTTTTGTGGTGCATAATATGACCCCCGCAGACGCCTAGTTTAGGAGTTATAGCCATTTTAAGATTTTGAATTTTTTTTTTCTGGTGTATAATATGACCCCCGCAGACGCCTAGTTTAGGAGTTATAGCCATTTTAAGATTTTGAATTTTCTTTTTTCTGGTGCATATTATGACCCCCGGAGACGCCTAGTTTAGGAGCTATAGCCATTTAAAGATTTTGAATTTTCTTTTTTCTGGTGCATATTATGACCCCCGGAGACGGCTAGTTTAGGAGTTATAGCCATTTTAAGATTTTGAATTTTCTTTTTTCTGGTGCATAATATGACCCCCGCAGACGCCTAGTTTAAGAGTTATAGCCATTTTAAGATTTTGAATTTTCTTTTTTCTGGTGCATAATATGACCCCCGGAGACGCCTAGTTTAGGAGTTATAGCCATTTTAAGATTTTGAATTTTTCTTTTCTGGTGCATAATATGACCCCCGCAGACGCCTAGTTTAGGAGTTATAGCCATTTTAAGATTTTGAATTTTCTTTTTTCTGGTGCATATTATGACCCCCGGAGACGCCTAGTTTAGGAGTTATAGCCATTTTAAGATTTTGAATTTTCTTTTTTCTGGTGCATAATATGACCCCCGCAGACGACTAGTTTAAGAGTTATAGCCATTTTAAGATTTTGAATTTTCTTTTTTCTGGTGCATAATATGACCCCCGGAGACGCCTAGTTTAGGAGTTATAGCCATTTTAAGATTTTGAATTTTTCTTTTCTGGTGCATAATATGACCCCCGCAGACGCCTAGTTTAGGAGTTATAGCCATTTTAAGATTTTGAATTTTCTTTTTTCTGGTGCATATTATGACCCCCGCAGACGCCTAGTTTAAGAGTTATAGCCATTTTAAAATTTTGAATTTTCTTTTTTCTGGTGTATAATATGACCCCCGCAGAAGCCTAGTTTAGGAGTTATAGCCATTTTAAGATTTTGAATTTTTTTTTTCTGGTGCATAATATGACCCCCGCAGACGACTAGTTTAAGAGTTATAGCCATTTTAAGATTTTGAATTTTTTTTTCTGGTGCATAATATGACCCCCGCAGACGCCTAGTTTAAGAGTTATAGCCATTTTAAGATTTTGAATTTTTTTTTTCCGGGGTATAATATGACCCCCGCAGACGCCTAGTTTAGGAGTTATAGCCATTTTAAGATTTTGAATTTTCTTTTTTCTGGTGCATATTATGACCCCCGCAGACGCCTAGTTTAAGAGTTATAGCCATTTTAAGATTTTGAATTTTTTTTTTCTGGTGTATAATATGACCCCCGCAGACGCCTAGTTTAGGAGTTATAGCCATTTTAAGATTTTGAATTTTCTTTTTTCTGGTGCATATTATGACCCCCGGAGACGCCTAGTTTAGGAGTTATAGGCATTTTAAGATTTTGAATTTTTTTTTTCTGGTGCATAATATGACCCCCGCAGACGCCTAGTTTAGGAGTTATAGCCATTTTAAGATTTTGAATTTTCTTTTTTCTGGTGCATAATATGACCCCCGCAGACGCCTAGTTTAGGAGTTATAGCCATTTTAAGATTTTGAATTTTCTTTTTTCTGGTGCATATTATGACCCCCGGAGACGCCTAGTTTAGGAGTTATAGCCATTTAAAGATTTTGAATTTTTTTTTTCTGGTGTATAATATGACCCCCGCAGACGCCTTGTTTAGGAGTTATAGCCATTTTAAGATTTTGAATTTTTTTTTTTCTGGTGCATAATATGACCCCCGCAGACGCCTAGTTTAGGAGTTATAGCCATTTTAAGATTTTGAATTTTCTTTTTTCTGGTGCATAATATGACCCCCGGAGACGCCTAGTTTAGGAGTTATAGCCATTTTAAGATTTTGAATTTTTTTTTTTCTGGTGCATAATATGACCCCCGCAGACGACTAGTTTAAGAGTTATAGCCATTTTAAGATTTTGAATTTTTTTTTCTGGTGCATAATATGACCCCCGCAGACGCCTAGTTTAAGAGTTATAGCCATTTTAAGATTTTGAATTTTTTTTTTTCTGGTGTATAATATGACCCCCACTGAAGCCTAGTTTAGGAGTTATAGCCATTTTAAGATTTTGAATTTCCTTTTTTCTGGTGCATATTATGACCCCCGGAGACGCCTAGTTTAGGAGTTATAGGCATTTTAAGATTTTGAATTTTTTTTTTCTTTTGCATAATATGACCCCCGCAGACGCCTAGTTTAGGAGTTATAGCCATTTTAAGATTTTGAATTTTCTTTTTTCTGGTGCATAATATGACCCCCGCAGACGCCTAGTTTAGGAGTTATAGCCATTTTAAGATTTTGAATTTTCTTTTTTCTGGTGCATAATATGACCCCCGGAGACGCCTAGTTTAGGAGTTATAGCCATTTAAAGATTTTGAATTTTCTTTTTTCTGGTGCATAATATGACCCCCGGAGACGCCTAGTTTAGGAGTTATAGCCATTTTAAGATTTTGAATTTTCTTTTTTCTGGTGCATAATATGACCCCCGGAGACGCCTAGTTTAGGAGTTATAGCCATTTTAAGATTTTGAATTTTTTTTTTTCTGGTGCATAATATGACCCCCGCAGACGACTAGTTTAAGAGTTATAGCCATTTTAAGATTTTGAATTTTTTTTCTGGTGCATAATATGACCCCCGCAGACGCCTAGTTTAAGAGTTATAGCCATTTTAAGATTTTGAATTTTTTTTTTCTGGTGTATAATATGACCCCCACTGAAGCCTAGTTTAGGAGTTATAGCCATTTTAAGATTTTGAATTTTCTTTTTTCTGGTGCATATTATGACCCCCGGAGACGCCTAGTTTAGGAGTTATAGGCATTTTAAGATTTTGAATTTTTTTTTTCTTTTGCATAATATGACCCCCGCAGACGCCTAGTTTAGGAGTTATAGCCATTTTAAGATTTTGAATTTTCTTTTTTCTGGTGCATAATATGACCCCCGCAGACGCCTAGTTTAGGAGTTATAGCCATTTTAAGATTTAGAATTTTCTTTTTTCTGGTGCATAATATGACCCCCGCAGACGCCTAGTTTAGGAGTTATAGCCATTTTAAGATTTTGAATTTTCTTTTTTCTGGTGCATAATATGACCCCCGCAGACGCCTAGTTTAGGAGTTATAGCCATTTTAAGATTTTGAATTTTCTTTTTTCTGGTGCATATTATGACCCCCGCAGACGCCTAGTTTAGGAGTTATAGCCATTTTAAGATTTTGAATTTTCTTTTTTCTGGTGCATATTATGACCCCCGGAGACGCCTAGTTTAGGAGTTATAGCCATTTAAAGATTTTGAATTTTTTTTTTCTGGTGTATAATATGACCCCCGCAGACGCCTAGTTTAGGAGTTATAGCCATTTTAAGATTTTGAATTTTCTTTTTTCTGGTGCATATTATGACCCCCGGAGACGCCTAGTTTAGGAATTATAGCCATTTTAAGATTTTGAATTTTCTTTTTTCTGGTGCATAATATGACCCCCGCAGACGCCTAGTTTAGGAGTTATAGCCATTTAAAGATTTTGAATTTTTTTTTTTCTGGTGTATAATATGACCCCCGCTGACGCCTAGTTTAGGAGTTATAGCCATTTTAAGATTTTGAATTTTCTTTTTTCTGGTGCATATTATGACCCCCGCAGACGCCTAGTTTAAGAGTTATAGCCATTTTAAAATTTTGAATTTTCTTTTTTCTGGTGTATAATATGACCCCCGCAGACGCCTAGTTTAGGAGTTATAGCCATTTTAAGATTTTGAATTTTTTTTTTCTGGTGCATAATATGACCCCCGCAGACGACTAGTTTAAGAGTTATAGCCATTTTAAGATTTTGAATTTTTTTTTCTGGTGTATAATATGACCCCCGCAGACGCCTAGTTTAGGAGTTATAGCCATTTTAAGATTTTGAATTTTCTTTTTTCTGGTGCATATTATGACCCCCGCAGACGCCTAGTTTAAGAGTTATAGCCATTTTAAGATTTTGAATTTTTTTTTTCTGGTGTATAATATGACCCCCGCAGACGCCTAGTTTAGGAGTTATAGCCATTTTAAGATTTTGAATTTTCTTTTTTCTGGTGCATATTATGACCCCCGGAGACGCCTAGTTTGGGAGTTATAGGCATTTTAAGATTTTGAATTTTTTTTTTCTGGTGCATAATATGACCCCCGCAGACGCCTAGTTTAGGAGTTATAGCCATTTTAAGATTTTGAATTTTCTTTTTTCTGGTGCATAATATGACCCCCGCAGACGCCTAGTTTAGGAGTTATAGCCATTTTAAGATTTTGAATTTTCTTTTTTCTGGTGCATATTATGACCCCCGGAGACGCCTAGTTTAGGAGTTATAGCCATTTAAAGATTTTGAATTTTTTTTTTCTGGTGTATAATATGACCCCCGCAGACGCCTTGTTTAGGAGTTATAGCCATTTTAAGATTTTGAATTTTTTTTTTTCTGGTGCATAATATGACCCCCGCAGACGCCTAGTTTAGGAGTTATAGCCATTTTAAGATTTTGAATTTTCTTTTTTCTGGTGCATAATATGACCCCCGCAGACGCCTAGTTTAGGAGTTATAGCCATTTTAAGATTTTGAATTTTCTTTTTTCTGGTGCATATTATGACCCCCGGAGACGCCTAGTTTAGGAGTTATAGCCATTTAAAGATTTTGAATTTTCTTTTTTCTGGTGCATAATATGACCCCCGGAGACGCCTAGTTTAGGAGTTATAGCCATTTTAAGATTTTGAATTTTCTTTTTTCTGGTGCATAATATGACCCCCGGAGACGCCTAGTTTAGGAGTTATAGCCATTTTAAGATTTTGAATTTTTTTTTTTCTGGTGCATAATATGACCCCCGCAGACGACTAGTTTAAGAGTTATAGCCATTTTAAGATTTTGAATTTTTTTTTTCTGGTGTATAATATGACCCCCACTGAAGCCTAGTTTAGGAGTTATAGCCATTTTAAGATTTTGAATTTTCTTTTTTCTGGTGCATATTATGACCCCCGGAGACGCCTAGTTTAGGAGTTATAGGCATTTTAAGATTTTGAATTTTTTTTTTCTTTTGCATAATATGACCCCCGCAGACGCCTAGTTTAGGAGTTATAGCCATTTTAAGATTTTGAATTTTCTTTTTTCTGGTGCATAATAAGACCCCCGCAGACGCCTAGTTTAGGAGTTATAGCCATTTTAAGATTTTGAATTTTCTTTTTTCTGGTGCACATTATGACCCCCGGAGACGCCTAGTTTAGGAGTTATAGCCATTTAAAGATTTTGAATTTTCTTTTTTCTGGTGCATAATATGACCCCCGGAGACGCCTAGTTTAGGAGTTATAGCCATTTTAAGATTTTGAATTTTTTTTTTTCTGGTGCATAATATGACCCCCGCAGACGCCTAGTTTAGGAGTTATAGCCATTTTAAGATTTTGAATTTTTTTTTTCTGGTGCATAATATGACCCCCGCAGACGCCTAGTTTAGGAGTTATAGCCATTTTAAGATTTTGAATTTTCTTTTTTCTGGTGCATAATATGACCCCCGCAGACGCCTAGTTTAGGAGTTATAGCCATTTTAAGATTTTGAATTTTCTTTTTTCTGGTGCATATTATGACCCCCGCAGACGCCTAGTTTAGGAGTTATAGCCATTTTAAAATTTTGAATTTTCTTTTTTCTGGTGCATATTATGACCCCCGGAGACGCCTAGTTTAGGAGTTATAACCATTTAAAGATTTTGAATTTTTTTTTTCTGGTGTATAATATGACCTCCACAGACGCCTAGTTTAGGAGTTATAGAAATTTTAAGATTTTGAATTTTTTTTTTCTGGTGCATAATATGATCCCCGGAGACGCCTAGTTTAGGAGTTATAGCCATTTTAAGATTTTGAATTTTTTTTTTTCTGGTGCATAATATGACCCCCGCAGACGCCTAGTTTAGGAGTTATAGCCATTTTAAGATTTTGAATTTTCTTTTTTCTGGTGCATATTATGACCCCCGGAGACGCCTAGTTTAAGAGTTATAGGCATTTTAAGATTTTGAATTTTTTTTTTCTTTTGCATAATATGACCCCCGCAGACGCCTAGTTTAGGAGTTATAGCCATTTTAAGATGTTGAATTTTCTTTTTTCTGGTGCATAATATGACCCCCGCAGACGCCTAGTTTAGGAGTTATAGCCATTTTAAGATTTTGAATTTTCTTTTTTCTGGTGCATAATATGACCCCCGCAGACGCCTAGTTTAGGAGTTATAGCCATTTTAAGATTTTGAATTTTTTTTTTCTGGTGCATAATATGACCCCCGCAGACGCCTAGTTTAGGAGTTATAGCCATTTTAAGATTTTGAATTTTCTTTTTTCTGGCGCATAATATGACACCCGCAGACGCCTAGTTTAGGAGTTATAGCCATTTTAAGATTTTGAATTTTCTTTTTTCTGGTGTATAATATGACCCCCGCAGACGCCTAGTTTAGGAGTTATAGCCATTTTAAGATTTTGAATTTTTTTTTTCTGGTGCATAATATGACCCCCGCAGACGACTAGTTTAAGAGTTATAGCCATTTTAAGATTTTGAATTTTTTTTTCTGGTGTATAATATGACCCCCGCAGACGCCTAGTTTAGGAGTTATAGCCATTTTAAGATTTTGAATTTTCTTTTTTCTGGTGCATATTATGACCCCAGCAGACGCCTAGTTTAAGAGTTATAGCCATTTTAAGATTTTGAATTTTTTTTTTCTGGTGTATAATATGACCCCCGCAGACGCCTAGTTTAGGAGTTATAGCCATTTTAAGATTTTGAATTTTCTTTTTTGTGGTGCATATTATGACCCCCGGAGACGCCTAGTTTAGGAGTTATAGGCATTTTAAGATTTTGAATTTTTTTTTTCTGGTGCATAATATGACCCCCGCAGACGCCTAGTTTAGGAGTTATAGCCATTTTAAGATTTTGAATTTTCTTTTTTCTGGTGCATAATATGACCCCCGCAGACGCCTAGTTTAGGAGTTATAGCCATTTTAAGATTTTGAATTTTCTTTTTTCTGGTGCATATTATGACCCCCGGAGACGCCTAGTTTAGGAGTTATAGCCATTTAAAGATTTTGAATTTTTTTTTTCTGGTGTATAATATGACCCCCGCAGACGCCTTGTTTAGGAGTTATAGCCATTTTAAGATTTTGAATTTTTTTTTTTCTGGTGCATAATATGACCCCCGCAGACGCCTAGTTTAGGAGTTATAGCCATTTTAAGATTTTGAATTTTCTTTTTTCTGGTGCATATTATGACCCCCGGAGACGCATAGTTTAGGAGTTATAGCCATTTTAAGATTTTGAATTTTCTTTTTTCTGGTGTATAATATGACCCCCGCAGACGCCTAGTTTAGGAGTTATAGCCATTTTAAGATTTTGAATTTTTTTTTTCTTTTGCATAATATGACCCCCGCAGACGCCTAGTTTAGGAGTTATAGCCATTTTAAGATTTTGAATTTTCTTTTTTCTGGTGCATAATATGACCCCCGCAGACGCCTAGTTTAGGAGTTATAGCCATTTTAAGATTTTGAATTTTCTTTTTTCTGGTGCATATTATGACCCCCGGAGACGCCTAGTTTAGGAGTTATAGCCATTTAAAGATTTTGAATTTTCTTTTTTCTGGTGCATAATATGACCCCCGGAGACGCCTAGTTTAGGAGTTATAGCCATTTTAAGATTTTGAATTTTCTTTTTTCTGGTGCATAATATGACCCCCGGAGACGCCTAGTTTAGGAGTTATAGCCATTTTAAGATTTTGAATTTTTTTTTTTCTGGTGCATAATATGACCCCCGCAGACGACTAGTTTAAGAGTTATAGCCATTTTAAGATTTTGAATTTTTTTTTTCTGGTGTATAATATGACCCCCACTGAAGCCTAGTTTAGGAGTTATAGCCATTTTAAGATTTTGAATTTTTTTTTTTCTGGTGCATAATATGACCCCCGCAGACGACTAGTTTAAGAGTTATAGCCATTTTAAGATTTTGAATTTTTTTTTTCTGGTGTATAATATGACCCCCACTGAAGCCTAGTTTAGGAGTTATAGCCATTTTAAGATTTTGAATTTTCTTTTTTCTGGTGCATAATCTGACCCCCGGAGACGCCTAGTTTAGGAGTTATAGCCATTTAAAGATTTTGAATTTTTTTTTTCTGGTGTATAATATGACCTCCACAGACGCCTAGTTTAGGAGTTATAGAAATTTTAAGATTTAGAATTTTTTTTTTCTGGTGCATAATATGATCCCCGGAGACGCCTAGTTTAGGAGTTATAGCCATTTTAAGATTTTGAATTTTTTTTTTCTGGTGTATATTATGACCCCCGCAGACGCCTAGTTTAGGAGTTATAGCCATTTTAAGATTTTGAATTTTTTTTTCTGGTGCATAATATGACTCCCGCAGACGCCTAGTTTAAGAGTTATAGCCATTTTAATATTTTGATTTTTTTTTTTGTCTGGTGCATAATATGACCCCCGCAGACGCCTAGTTTAGGAGTTATAGCCATTTTAAGATTTTGAATTTTCTTTTTTCTGGTGCATATTATGACCCCCGGAGACGCCTAGTTTAAGAGTTATCGCCATTTAAAGATTTTGAATTTTTTTTTTCTGGTGCATAATATGACCCCCGCAGACGCCTAGTTTAGGAGTTATGGCCATTTTAAGATTTTGAATTTTTTTTTCTGGTGCATAATATAACCCCCGGAGACGCCTAGTTTAGGAGTTATAGCCATTTTAAGATTTTGAATTTTTTTTTTCTGGTGTATAATATGACCCCCGCAGACGCCTAGTTTAGGAGTTATAGCCATTTTAAGATTTTGAATTGTTTTTTTTCTGGTGCATAATATGACCTCCACAGACGCCTAGTTTAGGAGTTATAGCCATTTTAAGATTTTGAATTTTCTTTTTTCTGGTGCATAATATGATCCCCGGAGACGCCTAGTTTAGGAGTTATAGCCATTTTAAGATTTTGAATTTTTTTTTTTCTGGTGCATAATATGACCCCCGCAGACGCCTAGTTTAGGAGTTATAGCCATTTTAAGATTTTGAATTTTCTTTTTTCTGGTGCATATTTTGACCCCCGGAGACGCCTAGTTTAAGAGTTATAGCCATTTAAAGATTTTGAATTGTTTTTTTTCTGGTGCATAATATGACCCCCGCAGACGCCTAGTTTAGGAGTTATATCCATTTTAAGATTTTGAATTTTTTTTTTCTGGTGCATAATATGACTCCCGCAGACGCCTGGCTTAGGAGTTATAGCCATTTTAAGATTTTGAATTTTCTTTTTTCTGGTGCATATTATGACCCCCGCAGACGCCTAGTTTAGGAGTTATAGCCATTTTAAGATTTTGAATTTTCTTTTTTCTGGTGCATATTATGACCCCCGGAGACGCCTAGTTTAAGAGTTATAGCCATTTTAAGATTTTGAATTGTTTTTTTTCTGGTGCATAATATGACCTCCACAGACGCCTAGTTTAGGAGTTATAGAAATTTTAAGATTTTGAATTTTTTTTTTCTGGTGCATAATATGACCCCCGCAGACGCCTGGTTTAGGAGTTATAGCCATTTTAAGATTTTGAATTTTCTTTTTTCTGGTGCATAATATGATCCCCGGAGACGCCTAGTTTAGGAGTTATAGCCATTTTAAGATTTTGAATTTTTTTTTTCTGGTGCATAATATGACCCCCGCAGACGCCTAGTTTAGGAGTTATAGCCATTTTAAGATTTTGAATTTTCTTTTTTCTGGTGCATATTATGACCCCCGGAGGCGCCTAGTTTAAGAGTTATAGCCATTTAAAGATTTTGAATTTTTTTTTTTCTGGTGCATAATATGACCCCCGCAGACGCCTAGTTTAGGAGTTATAGCCATTTTAAGATTTTGAATTTTTTTTTTCTGGTGCATAATATGACCCCCGCAGACGCCTGGCTTAGGAGTTATAGCCATTTTAAGATTTTGAATTTTCTTTTTTCTGGTGCATAATATGACCCCCGGAGACGCCTAGTTTAGGAGTTATAGCCATTTTAAGATTTTGAATTTTTTTTTTTTGGTGCATAATATGACCCCCGCAGACGCCTAGTTTAGGAGTTATAGCCATTTTAAGATTTTGAATTTTTTTTTTTCTGGTGCATAATATGACCCCCGCAGACGCCTAGTTTAGGAGTTATAGCCATTTTAAGATTTTGAATTTTTTTTTTCTGGTGTATAATATGACCCCCGCAGACGCCTAGTTTAGGAGTTATAGCCATTTTAAGATTTTGAATTTTTTTTTTTCTGGTGCATATTATGACCCCCGGAGACGCCTATTTTAGGAGTTATAGCCATTTAAAGATTTTGAATTTTTTTTTTCTGGTGTATAATATGACCCCCGCAGACGCCTAGTTTAGGAGTTATAGCCATTTTAAGATTTTGAATTTTCCTTTTTCTGGTGCATATTATGACCCCCGGAGACGCCTAGTTTAGGAGTTATAGCCATTTAAAGATTTTGAATTTTTTTTTTCTGGTGTATAATATGACCCCCGGAGACGCCTAGTTTAGGAGTTATAGCCATTTTAATATTTTGAATTTTCTTTTTTCTGGTGCATAATATGACCCCCGCAGACGCCTAGTTTAGGAGTTATAGCCATTTTAAGATTTTGAATTGTTTTTTTTCTGGTGCATAATATGACCCCCGCAGACGCCTACTTTAGGAGTTATAGCCATTTTAAGATTTAGAATTTTTTTTTTTCTGGTGCATAATATGACCCCCGCAGACGCCTAGTTTAGGAGTTATAGCCATTTTAAGATTTTGAATTTTTTTTTTTGTGGTGCGTAATATGACCCCCGCAGACGACTAGTTTAGGAGTTATAGCCATTTTAAGATTTTGAATTTTCTTTTTTCTGGTGCATATTATGACCCCCGGAGACGCCTAGTTTAGGAGTTATAGCCATTTAAAGATTTTGAATTTTTTTTTTCTGGTGTATAATATGACCCCCGGAGACGCCTAGTTTAGGAGTTATAGCCATTTTAATATTTTGAATTTTCTTTTTTCTGGTGCATAATATGACCCCCGCAGACGCCTAGTTTAGGAGTTATAGCCATTTTAAGATTTTGAATTGTTTTTTTTCTGGTGCATAATATGACCCCCGCAGACGCCTACTTTAGGAGTTATAGCCATTTTAAGATTTAGAATTTTTTTTTTTCTGGTGCATAATATGACCCCCGCAGACGCCTAGTTTAGGAGTTATAGCCATTTTAAGATTTTGAATTTTTTTTTTTGTGGTGCATAATATGACCCCCGCAGACGACTAGTTTAAGAGTTATAGCCATTTTAAGATTTTGAATTTTCTTTTTTCTGGAGCATAATATGACCCCCGCAGACGCCTAGTTTAGGAGTTATAGCTATTTTAAGATTTTGAATTTTTTTTTTCTGGTGCATAATATGACCCCCGCAGACGCCTAGTTTAGGAGTTATAGCCGTTTTAAGATTTTGAATTTTTTTTTTTCTGGTGCATAATATGACCCCCGCAGACGCCTAGTTTAGGAGTTATAGCCATTTTAAGATTTTGAATTTTTTTTTTCTGGTGCATAATATGACCCCCGCAGACGCCTAGTTTAGGAGTTATAGCCATTTTAAGATTTTGAATTTTTTTTTTCTGGTGCATAATATGACCCCCGCAGACGCCTAGTTTAGGAGTTATAGCCATTTTAAGATTTTGAATTTTTTTTTTCTGGTGCATAATATGACCCCCGCAGGCGCCTAGTTTAGGAGTTATAGCCATTTTAAGATTTTGAATTTTTTTTTTCTGGTGCATAATGTGACCCCCGCAGACGCCTAGTTTAGGAGTTATAGCCATTTTAAGATTTTGAATTTTTTTTTTTCTGGTGCATAATATGACCCCCGCAGACGCCTAGTTTAGGAGTTATAGCCATTTTAAGATTTTGAATTTTTTTTTTCTGGTGTATAATATGACCCCCGCAGACGCCTAGTTTAGGAGTTATAGCCATTTTAAGATTTAGAATTTTTTTTTTTTGGTGCATAATATGACCCCCGCAGACGCCTAGTTTAGGAGTTATAGCCATTTTAAGATTTTGAATTTTTTTTTTCTGGTGCATAATATGACCCCCGCAGACGCCTAGTTTAGGAGTTATAGCCATTTTAAGATTTTGAATTTTCTTTTTTCTGGTGCATATTATGACCCCCGGAGACGCCTAGTTTAGGAGTTATAGCCATTTTAAGATTTTGAATTTTCTTTTTTCTGGTGCATAACATGACCCCCGCAGACGCCTAGTTTAGGAGTTATAGCTATTTTAAGATTTTGAATTTTCTTTTCTGGTGCATATTATGACCCCCGCAGACGCCTAGTTTAGGAGTTATAGCCATTTTAAGATTTTGAATTTTCTTTTTTCTGGTGCATATTATGACCCCCGCAGACGCCTAGTTTAGGAGTTATAGCCATTTTAAGAATTTGAATTTTTTTTTCTGGTGCATAATATGACCCCCGCAGACGCCTAGTTTAAGAGTTATAGCCATTTTAAGATTTTGAATTTTTTTTTTTCTGGTGAATAATATGACCCCCGCAGACGCCTAGTTTAGGAGTTATAGCCATTTTAAGATTTTGAATTTTCTTTTTTCTGGTGCATAATATGACCCCCGGAGACGCCTAGTTTAGGAGTTATAGCCATTTTAAGATTTTGAATTTTTTTTTTTCTGGTGCATAATATGACCCCCGCAGACGCCTAGTTTAGGAGTTATAGCCATTTTAAGATTTTGAATTTTTTTTTTCTGGTGCATAATATGACCCCCGCAGACGCCTAGTTTAGGAGTTATAGCCATTTTAAGATTTTGAATTTTCTTTTTTCTGGTGCATATTATGCCCCCGCAGACGCCTAGTTTAGGAGTTATAGCCATTTTAAGATTTTGAATTTTTTTTTCTGGTGCATAATATGACCCCCGCAGACGCCTAGTTTAAGAGTTATAGCCATTTTAAGATTTTGAATTTTTTTTTTCTGGCGCATAATATGACCCCCGCAGACGCCTAGTTTAGGAGTTATAGCCATTTTAAGATTTTGAATTTTTTTTTTCTGGTGCATAATATGACCCCCGCAGACGCCTAGTTTAGGAGTTATAGCCATTTTAAGATTTTGAATTTTTTTTTTCTGGTGTATAATATGACCCCCGCAGACGCCTAGTTTAGGAGTTATAGCCATTTTAAGATTTTGAATTTTCTTTTTTCTGGTGCATAATATGACCCCCGCAGACGCCTAGTTTAGGAGTTATAGCCATTTTAAGATTTTGAATTTTTTTTTTCTGGTGCATAATATGACCCCCGCAGATGCCTAGTTTAGGAGTTATAGCCATTTTAAGATTTTGAATTTTTTTTTTCTGGTGCATAATATGACCCCCGGAGACGCCTAGTTTAGGAGTTATAGCCATTTTAAGATTTGAATTTTTTTTTTTCTGGTGCATAATATGACCCCCGCAGACGCCTAGTTTAGGAGTTATAGCCATTTTAAGATTTTGAATTTTTTTTTTCTGGTGCATAATATGACCCCCGCAGACGCCTAGTTTAGGAGTTATAGCCATTTTAAGATTTTGAATTTTTTTTTTCTGGTGTATAATATGACCCCCGCAGACGCCTAGTTTAGGAGTTATAGCCATTTTAAGATTTTGAATTTTTTTTTTTCTGGTGCATATTATGACCCCCGGAGACGCCTATTTTAGGAGTTATAGCCATTTAAAGATTTTGAATTTTTTTTTTCTGGTGTATAATATGACCCCCGCAGACGCCTAGTTTAGGAGTTATAGCCATTTTAAGATTTTGAATTTTCCTTTTTCTGGTGCATAATATGACCCCCGCAGACGCCTAGTTTAGGAGTTATAGCCATTTTAAGATTTTGAATTTTCTTTTTTCTGGTGCATATTATGACCCCCGGAGACGCCTAGTTTAGGAGTTATAGCCATTTAAAAATTTTGAATTTTTTTTTTCTGGTGTATAATATGACCCCCGGAGACGCCTAGTTTAGGAGTTATAGCCATTTTAATATTTTGAATTTTCTTTTTTCTGGTGCATAATATGACCCCCGCAGACGCCTAGTTTAGGAGTTATAGCCATTTTAAGATTTTGAATTGTTTTTTTTCTGGTGCATAATATGACCCCCGCAGACGCCTACTTTAGGAGTTATAGCCATTTTAAGATTTAGAATTTTTTTTTTCTGGTGCATAATATGACCCCCGCAGACGCCTAGTTTAGGAGTTATAGCCATTTTAAGATTTTGAATTTTTTTTTTTGTGGTGCATAATATGACCCCCGCAGACGACTAGTTTAAGAGTTATAGCCATTTTAAGATTTTGAATTTTCTTTTTTCTGGAGCATAATATGACCCCAGCAGACGCCTAGTTTAGGAGTTATAGCTATTTTAAGATTTTGAATTTTTTTTTTCTGGTGCATAATATGACCCCCGCAAACGCCTAGTTTAGGAGTTATAGCCGTTTTAAGATTTAGAATTTTTTTTTTTCTGGTGCATAATATGACCCCCGCAGACGCCTAGTTTAGGAGTTATAGCCATTTTAAGATTTTGAATTTTTTTTTCTGGTGCATAATATGACCCCCGCAGACGACTAGTTTAAGAGTTATAGCCATTTTAAGATTTTGAATTTTTTTTTCTGGTGCATAATATGACCCCCGCAGACGCCTAGTTTAAGAGTTATAGCCATTTTAAGATTTTGAATTTTCTTTTTTCTGGTGCATATTATGACCCCCGGAGGCGCCTAGTTTAAGAGTTATAGCCATTTAAAGATTTTGAATTTTTTTTTTTCTGGTGCATAATATGACCCCCGCAGACGCCTAGTTTAGGAGTTATAGCCATTTTAAGATTTTGAATTTTTTTTTTTCTGGTGCATAATATGACCCCAGCAGACGCCTAGTTTAGGAGTTATAGCCATTTTAAGATTTTGAATTTTCTTTTTTCTGGTGCATAATATGACCCCCGCAGACGCCTAGTTTAGGAGTTATAGCCATTTTAAGATTTTGAATTTTTTTTTCTGGTGCATAATATGACCCCCGCAGACGCCTAGTTTAAGAGTTATAGCCATTTTAAGATTTTGAATTTTCTTTTTTCTGGTGCATATTATGACCCCCGGAGGCGCCTAGTTTAAGAGTTATAGCCATTTTAAGATTTTGAATTTTCTTTTTTCTGGTGCATAATATGACCCCCGCAGACGCCTAGTTTAGGAGTTATAGCCATTTTAAGATTTTGAATTTTTTTTTTTCTGGTGCATAATATGACCCCAGCAGACGCCTAGTTTAGGAGTTATAGCCATTTTAAGATATTGAATTTTTTTTTTCTGGTGCATAATATGACCCCCGCAGACGCCTAGTTTAGGAGTTATAGCCATTTTAAGATTTTGAATTTTCTTTTTTCTGGTGCATATTATGCCCCCGCAGACGCCTAGTTTAGGAGTTATAGCCATTTTAAGATTTTGAATTTTTTTTTCTGGTGCATAATATGACCCCCGCAGACGCCTAGTTTAAGAGTTATAGCCATTTTAAGATTTTGAATTTTTTTTTTTCTGGAGCATAATATGACCCCCGCAGACGCCTAGTTTAGGAGTTATAGCCATTTTAAGATTTTGAATTTTCTTTTTTCTGGTGCATAATATGATCCCCGGAGACGCCTAGTTTAGGAGTTATAGCCATTTTAAGATTTTGAATTTTTTTTTTCTGGTGCATAATATGACCCCCGCAGACGCCTAGTTTAGGAGTTATAGCCATTTTAGATTTTGAATTTTCTTTTTTCTGGTGCATATTATGACCCCCGGAGGCGCCTAGTTTAAGAGTTATAGCCATTTAAAGATTTTGAATTTTTTTTTTTCTGGTGCATAATATGACCCCCGCAGACGCCTAGTTTAGGAGTTATAGCCATTTTAAGATTTTGAATTTTTTTTTTCTGGTGCATAATATGACCCCCGCAGACGCCTGGCTTAGGAGTTATAGCCATTTTAAGATTTTGAATTTTCTTTTTTCTGGTGCATAATATGACCCCCGGAGACGCCTAGTTTAGGAGTTATAGCCATTTTAAGATTTTGAATTTTTTTTTTTTGGTGCATAATATGACCCCCGCAGACGCCTAGTTTAGGAGTTATAGCCATTTTAAGATTTTGAATTTTTTTTTTTCTGGTGCATAATATGACCCCCGCAGACGCCTAGTTTAGGAGTTATAGCCATTTTAAGATTTTGAATTTTTTTTTTCTGGTGTATAATATGACCCCCGCAGACGCCTAGTTTAGGAGTTATAGAAATTTTAAGATTTTGAATTTTTTTTTTTCTGGTGCATATTATGACCCCCGGAGACGCCTATTTTAGGAGTTATAGCCATTTAAAGATTTTGAATTTTTTTTTTCTGGTGTATAATATGACCCCCGCAGACGCCTAGTTTAGGAGTTATAGCCATTTTAAGATTTTGAATTTTCCTTTTTCTGGTGCATAATATGACCCCCGCAGACGCCTAGTTTAGGAGTTATAGCCATTTTAAGATTTTGAATTTTCTTTTTTCTGGTGCATATTATGACCCCCGGAGACGCCTAGTTTAGGAGTTATAGCCATTTAAAGATTTTGAACTTTTTTTTTCTGGTGTATAATATGACCCCCGGAGACGCCTAGTTTAGGAGTTATAGCCATTTTAATATTTTGAATTTTCTTTTTTCTGGTGCATAATATGACCCCCGCAGACGCCTAGTTTAGGAGTTATAACCATTTTAAGATTTTGAATTGTTTTTTTTCTGGTGCATAATATGACCCCCGCAGACGCCTACTTTAGGAGTTATAGCCATTTTAAGATTTAGAATTTTTTTTTTTCTGGTGCATAATATGACCCCCGCAGACGCCTAGTTTAGGAGTTATAGCCATTTTAAGATTTTGAATTTTTTTTTTTGTGGTGCATAATATGACCCCCGCAGACGACTAGTTTAGGAGTTATAGCCATTTTAAGATTTTGAATTTTCTTTTTTCTGGTGCATATTATGACCCCCGGAGACGCCTAGTTTAGGAGTTATAGCCATTTAAAGATTTTGAATTTTTTTTTTCTGGTGTATAATATGACCCCCGGAGACGCCTAGTTTAGGAGTTATAGCCATTTTAATATTTTGAATTTTCTTTTTTCTGGTGCATAATATGACCCCCGCAGACGCCTAGTTTAGGAGTTATAGCCATTTTAAGATTTTGAATTGTTTTTTTTCTGGTGCATAATATGACCCCCGCAGACGCCTACTTTAGGAGTTATAGCCATTTTAAGATTTAGAATTTTTTTTTTTCTGGTGCATAATATGACCCCCGCAGACGCCTAGTTTAGGAGTTATAGCCATTTTAAGATTTTGAATTTTTTTTTTTGTGGTGCATAATATGACCCCCGCAGACGACTAGTTTAAGAGTTATAGCCATTTTAAGATTTTGAATTTTCTTTTTTCTGGAGCATAATATGACCCCCGCAGACGCCTAGTTTAGGAGTTATAGCTATTTTAAGATTTTGAATTTTTTTTTTCTGGTGCATAATATGACCCCCGCAGACGCCTAGTTTAGGAGTTATAGCCGTTTTAAGATTTTGAATTTTTTTTTTTCTGGTGCATAATATGACCCCCGCAGACGCCTAGTTTAGGAGTTATAGCCATTTTAAGATTTTGAATTTTTTTTTTCTGGTGCATAATATGACCCCCGCAGACGCCTAGTTTAGGAGTTATAGCCATTTTAAGATTTTGAATTTTTTTTTTCTGGTGCATAATATGACCCCCGCAGACGCCTAGTTTAGGAGTTATAGCCATTTTAAGATTTAGAATTTTTTTTTTTTGGTGCATAATATGACCCCCGCAGACGCCTAGTTTAGGAGTTATAGCCATTTTAAGATTTTGAATTTTTTTTTTCTGGTGCATAATATGACCCCCGCAGACGCCTAGTTTAGGAGTTATAGCCATTTTAAGATTTTGAATTTTTTTTTTCTGGTGTATAATATGACCCCCGCAGACGCCTAGTTTAGGAGTTATAGCCATTTTAAGATTTTGAATTTTTTTTTTTCTGGTGCATAATATGACCCCCGCAGACGCCTAGTTTAGGAGTTATAGCCATTTTAAGATTTTGAATTTTTTTTTTCTGGTGTATAATATGACCCCCGCAGACGCCTAGTTTAGGAGTTGTAGCCATTTTAAGATTTTGAATTTTTTTTTTTCTGGTCCATAATATGACCCCTGCAGCCGACTAGTTTAAGAGTTATAGCCATTTTAAGATTTTGAATTTTTTTTTTCTGGTGTATAATATGACCCCCGCAGACGCCTAGTTTAGGAGTTATAGCCATTTTAAGATTTTGAATTTTCTTTTTTCTGGTGCATATTATGACCCCCGGAGACGCCTAGTTTAGGAGTTATAGCCATTTTAAGATTTTGAATTTTCTTTTTTCTGGTGCATAACATGACCCCCGCAGACGCCTAGTTTAGGAGTTATAGCCATTTTAAGATTTTGAATTTTCTTTTCTGGTGCATATTATGACCCCCGCAGACGCCTAGTTTAGGAGTTATAGCCATTTTAAGATTTTGAATTTTCTTCTTTCTGGTGCATATTATGACCCCCGCAGACGCCTAGTTTAGGAGTTATAGCCATTTTAAGATTTTGAATTTTTTTTTCTGGTGCATAATATGACCCCCGCAGACGCCTAGTTTAAGAGTTAAAGCCATTTTAAGATTTTGAATTTTTTTTTTTCTGGTGAATAATATGACCCCCGCAGACGCGTAGTTTAGGAGTTATAGCCGTTTTAAGATTTTGAATTTTCTTTTTTCTGGTGCATAATATGACCCCCGGAGACGCCTAGTTTAGGAGTTATAGCCATTTTAAGATTTTGAATTTTTTTTTTCTGGTGCATAATATGACCCCCGCAGACGCCTAGTTTAGGAGTTATAGCCATTTTAAGATTTTGAATTTTCTTTTTTCTGGTGCATATTATGCCCCCGCAGACGCCTAGTTTAGGAGTTATAGCCATTTTAAGATTTTGAATTTTTTTTTCTGGTGCATAATATGACCCCCGCAGACGCCTAGTTTAAGAGTTATAGCCATTTTAAGATTTTGAATTTTTTTTTTCTGGTGCATAATATGACCCCCGCAGACGCCTAGTTTAGGAGTTATAGCCATTTTAAGATTTTGAATTTTTTTTTTCTGGTGCATAATATGACCCCCGCAGACGCCTAGTTTAGGAGTTATAGCCATTTTAAGATTTTGAATTTTTTTTTTCTGGTGTATAATATGACCCCCGCAGACGCCTAGTTTAGGAGTTATAGCCATTTTAAGATTTTGAATTTTCTTTTTTCTGGTGCATAATATGACCCCCGCAGACGCCTAGTTTAGGAGTTATAGCCATTTTAAGATTTTGAATTTTTTTTTTCTGGTGCATAATATGACCCCCGCAGATGCCTAGTTTAGGAGTTATAGCCATTTTAAGATTTTGAATTTTTTTTTTCTGGTGCATAATATGACCCCCGGAGACGCCTAGTTTAGGAGTTATAGCCATTTTAAGATTTGAATTTTTTTTTTTCTGGTGCATAATATGACCCCCGCAGACGCCTAGTTTAGGAGTTATAGCCATTTTAAGATTTTGAATTTTTTTTTTCTGGTGCATAATATGACCCCCGCAGACGCCTAGTTTAGGAGTTATAGCCATTTTAAGATTTTGAATTTTTTTTTTCTGGTGTATAATATGACCCCCGCAGACGCCTAGTTTAGGAGTTATAGCCATTTTAAGATTTTGAATTTTTTTTTTTCTGGTGCATATTATGACCCCCGGAGACGCCTATTTTAGGAGTTATAGCCATTTAAAGATTTTGAATTTTTTTTTTCTGGTGTATAATATGACCCCCGCAGACGCCTAGTTTAGGAGTTATAGCCATTTTAAGATTTTGAATTTT
Source organism: Volucella zonaria (assembly GCA_963966105.1). Lineage (NCBI taxonomy): Eukaryota > Metazoa > Arthropoda > Insecta > Diptera > Syrphidae > Volucella > Volucella zonaria. The sequence continues at coordinate 43,601,504 of OZ014531.1, forward strand.
CCTTTTTCTGGTGCATAATATGACCCCCGCAGACGCCTAGTTTAGGAGTTATAGCCATTTTAAGATTTTGAATTTTCTTTTTTCTGGTGCATATTATGACCCCCGGAGACGCCTAGTTTAGGAGTTATAGCCATTTAAAAATTTTGAATTTTTTTTTTCTGGTGTATAATATGACCCCCGGAGACGCCTAGTTTAGGAGTTATAGCCATTTTAATATTTTGAATTTTCTTTTTTCTGGTGCATAATATGACCCCCGCAGACGCCTAGTTTAGGAGTTATAGCCATTTTAAGATTTTGAATTGTTTTTTTTCTGGTGCATAATATGACCCCCGCAGACGCCTACTTTAGGAGTTATAGCCATTTTAAGATTTAGAATTTTTTTTTTCTGGTGCATAATATGACCCCCGCAGACGCCTAGTTTAGGAGTTATAGCCATTTTAAGATTTTGAATTTTTTTTTTTGTGGTGCATAATATGACCCCCGCAGACGACTAGTTTAAGAGTTATAGCCATTTTAAGATTTTGAATTTTCTTTTTTCTGGAGCATAATATGACCCCCGCAGACGCCTAGTTTAGGAGTTATAGCTATTTTAAGATTTTGAATTTTTTTTTTCTGGTGCATAATATGACCCCCGCAGACGCCTAGTTTAGGAGTTATAGCCGTTTTAAGATTTAGAATTTTTTTTTTTCTGGTGCATAATATGACCCCCGCAGACGCCTAGTTTAGGAGTTATAGCCATTTTAAGATTTTGAATTTTTTTTTCTGGTGCATAATATGACCCCCGCAGACGACTAGTTTAAGAGTTATAGCCATTTTAAGATTTTGAATTTTTTTTTCTGGTGCATAATATGACCCCCGCAGACGCCTAGTTTAAGAGTTATAGCCATATTAAGATTTTGAATTTTTTTTTTCTGGTGTATAATATGACCCCCGCAGACGCCTAGTTTAGGAGTTATAGCCATTTTAAGATTTTGAATTTTCTTTTTTCTGGTGCATATTATGACCCCCGGAGACGCCTAGTTTAGGAGTTATAGCCATTTTAAGATTTTGAATTTTTTTTTCTGGTGCATAATATGACCCCCGCAGACGCCTAGTTTAAGAGTTATAGCCATTTTAAGATTTTGAATTTTTTTTTTTCTGGTGAATAATATGACCCCCGCAGACGCCTAGTTTAGGAGTTATAGCCATTTTAAGATTTTGAATTTTCTTTTTTCTGGTGCATAATATGACCCCCGGAGACGCCTACTTTAGGAGTTATAGCCATTTTAAGATTTTGAATTTTCTTTTTTCTGGTGCATAATATGACCCCCGCAGACGCCTAGTTTAGGAGTTATAGCCATTTTAAGATTTTGAATTTTTTTTTTCTGGTGCATAATATGACCCCCGCAGATGCCTAGTTTAGGAGTTATAGCCATTTTAAGATTTTGAATTTTTTTTTTCTGGTGCATAATATGACCCCCGGAGACGCCTAGTTTAGGAGTTATAGCCATTTTAAGATTTGAATTTTTTTTTTTCTGGTGCATAATATGACCCCCGCAGACGCCTAGTTTAGGAGTTATAGCCATTTTAAGATTTTGAATTTTTTTTTTCTGGTGCATAATATGACCCCCGCAGACGCCTAGTTTAGGAGTTATAGCCATTTTAAGATTTTGAATTTTTTTTTTCTGGTGTATAATATGACCCCCGCAGACGCCTAGTTTAGGAGTTATAGCCATTTTAAGATTTTGAATTTTTTTTTTTCTGGTGCATATTATGACCCCCGGAGACGCCTATTTTAGGAGTTATAGCCATTTAAAGATTTTGAATTTTTTTTTTCTGGTGTATAATATGACCCCCGCAGACGCCTAGTTTAGGAGTTATAGCCATTTTAAGATTTTGAATTTTCCTTTTTCTGGTGCATAATATGACCCCCGCAGACGCCTAGTTTAGGAGTTATAGCCATTTTAAGATTTTGAATTTTCTTTTTTCTGGTGCATATTATGACCCCCGGAGACGCCTAGTTTAGGAGTTATAGCCATTTAAAAATTTTGAATTTTTTTTTTCTGGTGTATAATATGACCCCCGGAGACGCCTAGTTTAGGAGTTATAGCCATTTTAAGATTTTGAATTTTCTTTTTTCTGGTGCATTTTATGACCCCCGCAGACGCCTAGTTTAGGAGTTATAGCCATTTTAAGATTTTGAATTTTTTTTTCTGGTGCATAATATGACCCCCGCAGACGCCTAGTTTAAGAGTTATAGCCATTTTAAGATTTTGAATTTTTTTTTTTCTGGTGAATAATATGACCCCCGCAGACGCCTAGTTTAGGAGTTATAGCCATTTTAAGATTTTGAATTTTCTTTTTTCTGGTGCATAATATGACCCCCGGAGACGCCTACTTTAGGAGTTATAGCCATTTTAAGATTTTGAATTTTCTTTTCTGGTGCATATTATGACCCCCGCAGACGCCTAGTTTAGGAGTTATAGCCATTTTAAGATTTTGAATTTTCCTTTTTCTGGTGCATAATATGACCCCCGCAGACGCCTAGTTTAGGAGTTATAGCCATTTTAAGATTTTGAATTTTCTTTTTTCTGGTGCATATTATGACCCCCGGAGACGCCTAGTTTAGGAGTTATAGCCATTTAAAAATTTTGAATTTTTTTTTTCTGGTGTATAATATGACCCCCGCAGACGCCTAGTTTAAGAGTTATAGCCATATTAAGATTTTGAATTTTTTTTTTCTGGTGTATAATATGACCCCCGCAGACGCCTAGTTTAGGAGTTATAGCCATTTTAAGATTTTGAATTTTCTTTTTTCTGGTGCATATTATGACCCCCGGAGACGCCTAGTTTAGGAGTTATAGCCATTTTAAGATTTTGAATTTTCTTTTTTCTGGTGCATAACATGACCCCCGCAGACGCCTAGTTTAGGAGTTATAGCCATTTTAAGATTTTGAATTTTCTTTTCTGGTGCATATTATGACCCCCGCAGACGCCTAGTTTAGGAGTTATAGCCATTTTAAGATTTTGAATTTTCTTTTTTCTGGTGCATTTTATGACCCCCGCAGACGCCTAGTTTAGGAGTTATAGCCATTTTAAGATTTTGAATTTTTTTTTCTGGTGCATAATATGACCCCCGCAGACGCCTAGTTTAAGAGTTATAGCCATTTTAAGATTTTGAATTTTTTTTTTTCTGGTGAATAATATGACCCCCGCAGACGCCTAGTTTAGGAGTTATAGCCATTTTAAGATTTTGAATTTTCTTTTTTCTGGTGCATAATATGACCCCCGGAGACGCCTACTTTAGGAGTTATAGCCATTTTAAGATTTTGAATTTTCTTTTCTGGTGCATATTATGACCCCCGCAGACGCCTAGTTTAGGAGTTATAGCCATTTTAAGATTTTGAATTTTTTTTTTTTGGTGCATAATATGACCCCCGCAGACGCCTAGTTTAGGAGTTATAGCCTTTTTAAGATTTTGAATTTTTTTTTTTCTGGTGCATAATATGACCCCCGCAGACGCCTAGTTTAGGAGTTATAGCCATTTTAAGATTTTGAATTTTTTTTTTCTGGTGTATAATATGACCCCCGCAGACGCCTAGTTTAGGAGTTATAGCCATTTTAAGATTTTGAATTTTTTTTTTTCTGGTGCATATTATGACCCCCGGAGACGCTTATTTTAGGAGTTATAGCCATTTAAAGATTTTGAATTTTTTTTTTCTGGTGTATAATATGACCCCCGCAGACGCCTAGTTTAGGAGTTATAGCCATTTTAAGATTTTGAATTTTCCTTTTTCTGGTGCATAATATGACCCCCGCAGACGCCTAGTTTAGGAGTTATAGCCATTTAAAGATTTTGAATTTTTTTTTTCTGGTGTATAATCTGACCCCCGGAGACGCCTAGTTTAGGAGTTATAGCCCTTTTAATATTTTGAATTTTCTTTTTTCTGGTGCATAATATGACCCCCGCAGACGTCTAGTTTAGGAGTTATAGCCATTTTAAGATTTTGAATTGTTTTTTTTCTGGTGCATAATATGACCCCCGCAGACGCCTACTTTAGGAGTTATAGCCATTTTAAGATTTAGAATTTTTTTTTTTCTGGTGCATAATATGACCCCCGCAGACGCCTAGTTTAGGAGTTATAGCCATTTTAAGATTTTGAATTTTTTTTTTTGTGGTGCATAATATGACCCCCGCAGACGACTAGTTTAAGAGTTATAGCCATTTTAAGATTTTGAATTTTCTTTTTTCTGGAGCATAATATGACCCCCGCAGACGCCTAGTTTAGGAGTTATAGCTATTTTAAGATTTTGAATTTTTTTTTTCTGGTGCATAATATGACCCCCGCAGACGCCTAGTTTAGGAGTTATAGCCGTTTTAAGATTTTGAATTTTTTTTTTTCTGGTGCATAATATGACCCCCGCAGACGCCTAGTTTAGGAGTTATAGCCATTTTAAGATTTTGAATTTTTTTTTTCTGGTGCATAATTTGACCCCCGCAGACGCCTAGTTTAGGAGTTATAGCCATTTTAAGATTTTGAATTTTTTTTTTCTGGTGCATAATATGACCCCCGCAGACGCCTAGTTTAGGAGTTATAGCCATTTTAAGATTTTGAATTTTTTTTTTCTGGTGCATAATATGACCCCAGCAGGCGCCTAGTTTAGGAGTTATAGCCATTTTAAGATTTTGAATTTTTTTTTTCTGGTGCATAATGTGACCCCCGCAGACGCCTAGTTTAGGAGTTATAGCCATTTTAAGATTTTGAATTTTTTTTTTTCTGGTGCATAATATGACCCCCGCAGACGCCTAGTTTAGGAGTTATAGCCATTTTAAGATTTAGAATTTTTTTTTTCTGGTGTATAATATGACCCCCGCAGACGCCTAGTTTAGGAGTTATAGCCATTTTAAGATTTAGAATTTTTTTTTTTCTGGTGCATAATATGACCCCCGCAGACGCCTAGTTTAGGAGTTATAGCCATTTTAAGATTTTGAATTTTTTTTTCTGGTGCATAATATGACCCCCGCAGACGCCTAGTTTAGGAGTTATAGCCATTTTAAGATTTTGAATTTTTTTTTTCTGGTGTATAATATGACCCCCGCAGACGCCTAGTTTAGGAGTTATAGCCATTTTAAGATTTTGAATTTTTTTTTTTCTGGTGCATAATATGACCCCCGCAGACGCCTAGTTTAGGAGTTATAGCCATTTTAAGATTTTGAATTTTTTTTTTTCTGGTGCATAATATGACCCCCGCAGACGCCTAGTTTAGGAGTTATAGCCATTTTAAGATTTTGAATTTTTTTTTTCTGGTGTATAATATGACCCCCGCAGACGCCTAGTTTAGGAGTTGTAGCCATTTTAAGATTTTGAATTTTTTTTTTTCTGGTCCATAATATGACCCCCGCAGACGACTAGTTTAAGAGTTATAGCCATTTTAAGATTTTGAATTTTTTTTTCTGGTGCATAATATGACCCCCGCAGACGCCTAGTTTAAGAGTTATAGCCATATTAAGATTTTGAATTTTTTTTTTCTGGTGTATAATATGACCCCCGCAGACGCCTAGTTTAGGAGTTATAGCCATTTTAAGATTTTGAATTTTCTTTTTTCTGGTGCATATTATGACCCCCGGAGACGCCTAGTTTAGGAGTTATAGCCATTTTAAGATTTTGAATTTTCTTTTTTCTGGTGCATAACATGACCTCCGCAGACGCCTAGTTTAGGAGTTATAGCCATTTTAAGATTTTGAATTTTCTTTTCTGGTGCATATTATGACCCCCGCAGACGCCTAGTTTAGGAGTTATAGCCATTTTAAGATTTTGAATTTTCTTTTTTCTGGTGCATATTATGACCCCCGCAGACGCCTAGTTTAGGAGTTATAGCCATTTTAAGATTTTGAATTTTTTTTTCTGGTGCATAATATGACCCCCGCAGACGCCTAGTTTAAGAGTTATAGCCATTTTAAGATTTTGAATTTTTTTTTTTCTGGTGAATAATATGACCCCCGCAGACGCCTAGTTTAGGAGTTATAGCCATTTTAAGATTTTGAATTTTCTTTTTTCTGGTGCATAATATGACCCCCGGAGACGCCTAGTTTAGGAGTTATAGCCATTTTAAGATTTTGAATTTTTTTTTTTCTGGTGCATAATATGACCCCAGCAGACGCCTAGTTTAGGAGTTATAGCCATTTTAAGATTTTGAATTTTTTTTTTCTGGTGCATAATATGACCCCCGCAGACGCCTAGTTTAGGAGTTATAGCCATTTTAAGATTTTGAATTTTCTTTTTTCTGGTGCATATTATGCCCCCGCAGACGCCTAGTTTAGGAGTTATAGCCATTTTAAGATTTTGAATTTTTTTTTCTGGTGCATAATATGACCCCCGCAGACGCCTAGTTTAAGAGTTATAGCCATTTTAAGATTTTGAATTTTTTTTTTTCTGGTGAATAATATGACCCCCGCAGACGCCTAGTTTAGGAGTTATAGCCATTTTAAGATTTTGAATTTTCTTTTTTCTGGTGCATAATATGACCCCCGCAGACGCCTAGTTTAGGAGTTATAGCCATTTTAAGATTTTGAATTTTTTTTTTCTGGTGCAAAATATGACCCCCGCAGACGCCTAGTTTAGGAGTTATAGCCATTTTAAGATTTTGAATTTTTTTTTTCTGGTGCATAATATGACCCCCGCAGACGCCTAGTTTAGGAGTTATAGCCATTTTAAGATTTTGAATTTTTTTTTTCTGGTGTATAATATGACCCCCGCAGACGCCTAGTTTAGGAGTTATAGCCATTTTAAGATTTTGAATTTTCTTTTTTCTGGTGCATAATATGACCCCCGCAGACGCCTAGTTTAGGAGTTATAGCCATTTTAAGATTTTGAATTTTTTTTTTCTGGTGCATAATATGACCCCCGCAGATGCCTAGTTTAGGAGTTATAGCCATTTTAAGATTTTGAATTTTTTTTTTCCTTTGCATAATATGACCCCCGGAGACGCCTAGTTTAGGAGTTATAGCCATTTTAAGATTTGAATTTTTTTTTTTCTGGTGCATAATATGACCCCCGCAGACGCCTAGTTTAGGAGTTATAGCCATTTGAAGATTTTGAATTTTTTTTTTCTGGTGCATAATATGACCCCCGCAGACGCCTAGTTTAGGAGTTATAGCCATTTTAAGATTTTGAATTTTCTTTTTTCTGGTGCATAATATGACCCCCGCAGACGCCTAGTTTAGGAGTTATAGCCATTTTAAGATTTTGAATTTTTTTTTTCTGGTGTATAATATGACCCCCGCAGACGCCTAGTTTAGGAGTTATAGCCATTTTAAGATTTTGAATTTTCTTTTTTCTGGTGCATAATATGACCCCCGCAGACGCCTAGTTTAGGAGTTATAGCCATTTTAAGATTTTGAATTTTCTTTTTTCTGGTGCATAATATGACCCCCGCAGACGCCTAGTTTAGGAGTTATAGCCATTTTAAGATTTTGAATTTTCTTTTTTCTGGTGCATATTATGACCCCCGGAGACGCCTAGTTTAGGAGTTATAGCCATTTTAAGATTTTGAATTTTCTTTTTTCTGGTGCATAACATGACCCCCGCAGACGCCTAGTTTAGGAGTTATAGCCATTTTAAGATTTTGAATTTTCTTTTCTGGTGCATATTATGACCCCCGCAGACGCCTAGTTTAGGAGTTATAGCCATTTTAAGATTTTGAATTTTCTTTTTTCTGGTGCATTTTATGACCCCCGCAGACGCCTAGTTTAGGAGTTATAGCCATTTTAAGATTTTGAATTTTTTTTTCTGGTGCATAATATGACCCCCGCAGACGCCTAGTTTAAGAGTTATAGCCATTTTAAGATTTTGAATTTTTTTTTTCTGGTGAATAATATGACCCCCGCAGACGCCTAGTTTAGGAGTTATAGCCATTTTAAGATTTTGAATTTTCTTTTTTCTGGTGCATAATATGACCCCCGGAGACGCCTACTTTAGGAGTTATAGCCATTTTAAGATTTTGAATTTTCTTTTCTGGTGCATATTATGACCCCCGCAGACGCCTAGTTTAGGAGTTATAGCCATTTTAAGATTTTGAATTTTTTTTTTTTGGTGCATAATATGACCCCCGCAGACGCCTAGTTTAGGAGTTATAGCCATTTTAAGATTTTGAATTTTTTTTTTTCTGGTGCATAATATGACCCCCGCAGACGCCTAGTTTAGGAGTTATAGCCATTTTAAGATTTTGAATTTTTTTTTTCTGGTGTATAATATGACCCCCGCAGACGCCTAGTTTAGGAGTTATAGCCATTTTAAGATTTTGAATTTTTTTTTTTCTGGTGCATATTATGACCCCCGGAGACGCCTATTTTAGGAGTTATAGCCATTTTAAGATTTTGAATTTTCCTTTTTCTGGTGCATAATATGACCCCCGCAGACGCCTAGTTTAGGAGTTATAGCCATTTTAAGATTTTGAATTTTCTTTTTTCTGGTGCATATTATGACCCCCGGAGACGCCTAGTTTAGGAGTTATAGCCATTTAAAGATTTTGAATTTTTTTTTTCTGGTGTATAATATGACCCCCGGAGACGCCTAGTTTAGGAGTTATAGCCATTTTAATATTTTGAATTTTCTTTTTTCTGGTGCATAATATGACCCCCGCAGACGCCTACTTTAGGAGTTATAGCCATTTTAAGATTTAGAATTTTTTTTTTTCTGGTGCATAATATGACCCCCGCAGACGCCTAGTTTAGGAGTTATAGCCATTTTAAGATTTTGAATTTTTTTTTTTGTGGTGCATAATATGACCCCCGCAGACGACTAGTTTAAGAGTTATAGCCATTTTAAGATTTTGAATTTTCTTTTTTCTGGAGCATAATATGACCCCCGCAGACGCCTAGTTTAGGAGTTATAGCTATTTTAAGATTTTGAATTTTTTTTTTCTGGTGCATAATATGACCCCCGCAGACGCCTAGTTTAGGAGTTATAGCCGTTTTAAGATTTTGAATTTTTTTTTTTCTGGTGCATAATATGACCCCCGCAGACGCCTAGTTTAGGAGTTATAGCCATTTTAAGATTTTGAATTTTTTTTTTCTGGTGCATAATATGACCCCCGCAGACGCCTAGTTTAGGAGTTATAGCCATTTTAAGATTTTGAATTTTTTTTTTCTGGTGCATAATATGACCCCCGCAGACGCCTAGTTTAGGAGTTATAGCCATTTTAAGATTTTGAATTTTTTTTTTCTGGTGCATAATATGACCCCCGCAGGCGCCTAGTTTAGGAGTTATAGCCATTTTAAGATTTTGAATTTTTTTTTTCTGGTGCATAATGTGACCCCCGCAGACGCCTAGTTTAGGAGTTATAGCCATTTTAAGATTTTGAATTTTTTTTTTTCTGGTGCATAATATGACCCCCGCAGACGCCTAGTTTAGGAGTTATAGCCATTTTAAGATTTAGAATTTTTTTTTTCTGGTGTATAATATGACCCCCGCAGACGCCTAGTTTAGGAGTTATAGCCATTTTAAGATTTAGAATTTTTTTTTTTCTGGTGCATAATATGACCCCCGCAGACGCCTAGTTTAGGAGTTATAGCCATTTTAAGATTTTGAATTTTTTTTTCTGGTGCATAATATGACCCCCGCAGACGCCTAGTTTAGGAGTTATAGCCATTTTAAGATTTTGAATTTTTTTTTTCTGGTGTATAATATGACCCCCGCAGACGCCTAGTTTAGGAGTTATAGCCATTTTAAGATTTTGAATTTTTTTTTTTCTGGTGCATAATATGACCCCCGCAGACGCCTAGTTTAGGAGTTATAGCCATTTTAAGATTTTGAATTTTTTTTTTTCTGGTGCATAATATGACCCCTGCAGACGCCTAGTTTAGGAGTTATAGCCATTTTAAGATTTTGAATTTTTTTTTTCTGGTGTATAATATGACCCCCGCAGACGCCTAGTTTAGGAGTTGTAGCCATTTTAAGATTTTGAATTTTTTTTTTTCTGGTCCATAATATGACCCCCGCAGACGACTAGTTTAAGAGTTATAGCCATTTTAAGATTTTGAATTTTTTTTTCTGGTGCATAATATGACCCCCGCAGACGCCTAGTTTAAGAGTTATAGCCATATTAAGATTTTGAATTTTTTTTTTCTGGTGCATAACATGACCCCCGCAGACGCCTAGTTTAGGAGTTATAGCCATTTTAAGATTTTGAATTTTCTTTTTTCTGGTGCATATTATGACCCCCGGAGACGCCTAGTTTAGGAGTTATAGCCATTTTAAGATTTTGAATTTTCTTTTTTCTGGTGCATAACATGACCCCCGCAGACGCCTAGTTTAGGAGTTATAGCCATTTTAAGATTTTGAATTTTCTTTTCTGGTGCATATTATGACCCCCGCAGACGCCTAGTTTAGGAGTTATAGCCATTTTAAGATTTTGAATTTTTTTTTTCCTTTGCATAATATGACCCCCGGAGACGCCTAGTTTAGGAGTTATAGCCATTTTAAGATTTGAATTTTTTTTTTTCTGGTGCATAATATGACCCCCGCAGACGCCTAGTTTAGGAGTTATAGCCATTTGAAGATTTTGAATTTTTTTTTTCTGGTGCATAATATGACCCCCGCAGACGCCTAGTTTAGGAGTTATAGCCATTTTAAGATTTTGAATTTTCTTTTTTCTGGTGCATAATATGACCCCCGCAGACGCCTAGTTTAGGAGTTATAGCCATTTTAAGATTTTGAATTTTTTTTTTCTGGTGTATAATATGACCCCCGCAGACGCCTAGTTTAGGAGTTATAGCCATTTTAAGATTTTGAATTTTCTTTTTTCTGGTGCATAATATGACCCCCGCAGACGCCTAGTTTAGGAGTTATAGCCATTTTAAGATTTTGAATTTTCTTTTTTCTGGTGCATAATATGACCCCCGCAGACGCCTAGTTTAGGAGTTATAGCCATTTTAAGATTTTGAATTTTCTTTTTTCTGGTGCATATTATGACCCCCGGAGACGCCTAGTTTAGGAGTTATAGCCATTTTAAGATTTTGAATTTTCTTTTTTCTGGTGCATAACATGACCCCCGCAGACGCCTAGTTTAGGAGTTATAGCCATTTTAAGATTTTGAATTTTTTTTTCTGGTGCATAATATGACCCCCGCAGACGCCTAGTTTAAGAGTTATAGCCATTTTAAGATTTTGAATTTTTTTTTTTCTGGTGAATAATATGACCCCCGCAGACGCCTAGTTTAGGAGTTATAGCCATTTTAAGATTTTGAATTTTCTTTTTTCTGGTGCATAATATGACCCCCGGAGACGCCTACTTTAGGAGTTATAGCCATTTTAAGATTTTGAATTTTCTTTTCTGGTGCATATTATGACCCCCGCAGACGCCTAGTTTAGGAGTTATAGCCATTTTAAGATTTTGAATTTTTTTTTTTTGGTGCATAATATGACCCCCGCAGACGCCTAGTTTAGGAGTTATAGCCATTTTAAGATTTTGAATTTTTTTTTTTCTGGTGCATAATATGACCCCCGCAGACGCCTAGTTTAGGAGTTATAGCCATTTTAAGATTTTGAATTTTTTTTTTCTGGTGTATAATATGACCCCCGCAGACGCCTAGTTTAGGAGTTATAGCCATTTTAAGATTTTGAATTTTTTTTTTTCTGGTGCATATTATGACCCCCGGAGACGCCTATTTTAGGAGTTATAGCCATTTAAAGATTTTGAATTTTTTTTTTCTGGTGTATAGTATGACCCCCGCAGACGCCTAGTTTAGGAGTTATAGCCATTTTAAGATTTTGAATTTTCCTTTTTCTGGTGCATAATATGACCCCCGCAGACGCCTAGTTTAGGAGTTATAGCCATTTTAAGATTTTGAATTTTCTTTTTTCTGGTGCATATTATGACCCCCGGAGACGCCTAGTTTAGGAGTTATAGCCATTTAAAGATTTTGAATTTTTTTTTTCTGGTGTATAATATGACCCCCGGAGACGCCTAGTTTAGGAGTTATAGCCATTTTAATATTTTGAATTTTCTTTTTTCTGGTGCATAATATGACCCCCGCAGACGCCTAGTTTAGGAGTTATAGCCATTTTAAGATTTTGAATTGTTTTTTTTCTGGTGCATAATATGACCCCCGCAGACGCCTACTTTAGGAGTTATAGCCATTTTAAGATTTAGAATTTTTTTTTTTCTGGTGCATAATATGACCCCCGCAGACGCCTAGTTTAGGAGTTATAGCCATTTTAAGATTTTGAATTTTTTTTTTTGTGGTGCATAATATGACCCCCGCAGACGACTAGTTTAAGAGTTATTGCCATTTTAAGATTTTGAATTTTCTTTTTTCTGGAGCATAATACGACCCCCGCAGACGCCTAGTTTAGGAGTTATAGCTATTTTAAGATTTTGAATTTTTTTTTTCTGGTGCATAATATGACCCCCGCAGACGCCTAGTTTAGGAGTTATAGCCGTTTTAAGATTTTGAATTTTTTTTTTTCTGGTGCATAATATGACCCCCGCAGACGCCTAGTTTAGGAGTTATAGCCATTTTAAGATTTTGAATTTTTTTTTTCTGGTGCATAATATGACCCCCGCAGACGCCTAGTTTAGGAGTTGTAGCCATTTTAAGATTTTGAATTTTTTTTTTCTGGTGCATAATATAACCCCCGCAGACGCCTAGTTTAGGAGTTATAGCCATTTTAAGATTTTGAATTTTTTTTTTCTGGTGCATAATATGACCCCCGCAGGCGCCTAGTTTAGGAGTTATAGCCATTTTAAGATTTTGAATTTTTTTTTTCTGGTGCATAATGTGACCCCCGCAGACGCCTAGTTTAGGAGTTATAGCCATTTTAAGATTTTGAATTTTTTTTTTTTCTGGTGCATAATATGACCCCCGCAGACGCCTAGTTTAGGAGTTATAGCCATTTTAAGATTTAGAATTTTTTTTTTTCTGGTGTATAATATGACCCCCGCAGACGCCTAGTTTAGGAGTTATAGCCATTTTAAGATTTAGAATTTTTTTTTTTCTGGTGCATAATATGACCCCCGCAGACGCCTAGTTTAGGAGTTATAGCCATTTTAAGATTTTGAATTTTTTTTTCTGGTGCATAATATGACCCCCGCAGACGCCTAGTTTAGGAGTTATAGCCATTTTAAGATTTTGAATTTTTTTTTTCTGGTGTATAATATGACCCCCGCAGACGCCTAGTTTAGGAGTTATAGCCATTTTAAGATTTTGAATTTTTTTTTTTCTGGTGCATAATATGACCCCCGCAGACGCCTAGTTTAGGAGTTATAGCCATTTTAAGATTTTGAATTTTTTTTTTGCTGGTGCATAATATGACCCCCGCAGACGCCTAGTTTAGGAGTTATAGCCATTTTAAGATTTTGAATTTTTTTTTTCTGGTGTATAATATGACCCCCGCAGACGCCTAGTTTAGGAGTTGTAGCCATTTTAAGATTTTGAATTTTTTTTTTTCTGGTCCATAATATGACCCCCGCAGACGACTAGTTTAAGAGTTATAGCCATTTTAAGATTTTGAATTTTTTTTTCTGGTGCATAATATGACCCCCGCAGACGCCTAGTTTAAGAGTTATAGCCATATTAAGATTTTGAATTTTTTTTTTCTGGTGCATAACATGACCCCCGCAGACGCCTAGTTTAGGAGTTATAGCCATTTTAAGATTTTGAATTTTCTTTTTTCTGGTGCATATTATGACCCCCGGAGACGCCTAGTTTAGGAGTTATAGCCATTTTAAGATTTTGAATTTTCTTTTTTCTGGTGCATAACATGACCCCCGCAGACGCCTAGTTTAGGAGTTATAGCCATTTTAAGATTTTGAATTTTCTTTTCTGGTGCATATTATGACCCCCGCAGACGCCTAGTTTAGGAGTTATAGCCATTTTAAGATTTTGAATTTTCTTTTTTCTGGTGCATATAATGACCCCCGCAGACGCCTAGTTTAGGAGTTATAGCCATTTTAAGATTTTGAATTTTTTTTTCTGGTGCATAATATGACCCCCGCAGACGCCTAGTTTAAGAGTTATAGCCATTTTAAGATTTTGAATTTTTTTTTTTCTGGTGAATAATATGACCCCCGCAGACGCCTAGTTTAGGAGTTATAGCCATTTTAAGATTTTGAATTTTCTTTTTTCTGGTGCATAATATGACCCCCGGAGACGCCTAGTTTAGGAGTTATAGCCATTTTAAGATTTTGAATTTTTTTTTTTCTGGTGCATAATATGACCCCCGCAGACGCCTAGTTTAGGAGTTATAGCCATTTTAAGATTTTGAATTTTTTTTTTCTGGTGCATAATATGACCCCCGCAGACGCCTAGTTTAGGAGTTATAGCCATTTTAAGATTTTGAATTTTCTTTTTTCTGGTGCATATTATGCCCCCGCAGACGCCTAGTTTAGGAGTTATAGCCATTTTAAGATTTTGAATTTTTTTTTCTGGTGCATAATATGACCCCCGCAGACGCCTAGTTTAAGAGTTATAGCCATTTTAAGATTTTGAATTTTTTTTTTTCTGGTGAATAATATGACCCCCGCAGACGCCTAGTTTAGGAGTTATAGCCATTTTAAGATTTTGAATTTTCTTTTTTCTGGTGCATAATATGACCCCCGCAGACGCCTAGTTTAGGAGTTATAGCCATTTTAAGATTTTGAATTTTTTTTTTCTGGTGCATAATATGACCCCCGCAGACGCCTAGTTTAGGAGTTATAGCCATTTTAAGATTTTGAATTTTTTTTTTCTGGTGCATAATATGACCCCCGCAGACGCCTAGTTTAGGAGTTATAGCCATTTTAAGATTTTGAATTTTTTTTTTCTGGTGTATAATATGACCCCCGCAGACGCCTAGTTTAGGAGTTATAGCCATTTTAAGATTTTGAATTTTCTTTTTTCTGGTGCATAATATGACCCCCGCAGACGCCTAGTTTAGGAGTTATAGCCATTTTAAGATTTTGAATTTTCTTTTTTCTGGTGCATAATATGACCCCCGCAGACGCCTAGTTTAGGAGTTATAGCCATTTTAAGATTTTGAATTTTTTTTTTCTGGTGCATAATATGACGCAGACGCCTAGTTTAGGAGTTATAGCCATTTTAAGATTTTGAATTTTCTTTTTTCTGGTGCATAATATGACCCCCGCAGACGCCTAGTTTAGGAGTTATAGCCATTTTAAGATTTTGAATTTTTTTTTTCTGGTGTATAATATGACCCCCGCAGACGCCTAGTTTAGGAGTTATAGCCATTTGAAGATTTTGAATTTTTTTTTTCTGGTGCATAATATGACCCCCGCAGACGCCTAGTTTAGGAGTTATAGCCATTTTAAGATTTTGAATTTTCTTTTTTCTGGTGCATAATATGACCCCCGCAGACGCCTAGTTTAGGAGTTATAGCCATTTTAAGATTTTGAATTTTTTTTTTCTGGTGTATAATATGACCCCCGCAGACGCCTAGTTTAGGAGTTATAGCCATTTTAAGATTTTGAATTTTCTTTTTTCTGGTGCATAATATGACCCCCGCAGACGCCTAGTTTAGGAGTTATAGCCATTTTAAGATTTTGAATTTTCTTTTTTCTGGTGCATAATATGACCCCCGCAGACGCCTAGTTTAGGAGTTATAGCCATTTTAAGATTTTGAATTTTTTTTTTCTGGTGCATAATATGACCCCCGCAGACGCCTAGTTTAGGAGTTATAGCCATTTTAAGATTTTGAATTTTTTTTTTCTGGTGCATAATATGACCCCCGCAGACGCCTAGTTTAGGAGTTATAGCCATTTTAAGATTTTGAATTTTTTTTTTCTGGTGTATAATATGACCCCCGCAGACGCCTAGTTTAGGAGTTATAGCCATTTTAAGATTTTGAATTTTCTTTTTTCTGGTGCATAATATGACCCCCGCAGACGCCTAGTTTAGGAGTTATAGCCATTTTAAGATTTTGAATTTTTTTTTTCTGGTGCATAATATGACCCCCGCAGATGCCTAGTTTAGGAGTTATAGCCATTTTAAGATTTTGAATTTTTTTTTTCTGGTGCATAATATGACCCCCGGAGACGCCTAGTTTAGGAGTTATAGCCATTTTAAGATTTGAATTTTTTTTTTTCTGGTGCATAATATGACCCCCGCAGACGCCTAGTTTAGGAGTTATAGCCATTTGAAGATTTTGAATTTTTTTTTTCTGGTGCATAATATGACCCCCGCAGACGCCTAGTTTAGGAGTTATAGCCATTTTAAGATTTTGAATTTTCTTTTTTCTGGTGCATAATATGACCCCCGCAGACGCCTAGTTTAGGAGTTATAGCCATTTTAAGATTTTGATTTTTTTTTTTCTGGTGCATAATATGACCCCCGCAGACGCCTAGTTTAGGAGTTATAGCCGTTTGAAGATTTTGAATTTTTTTTTTCTGGTGCATAATATGACCCCCGCAGACGCCTAGTTTAGGAGTTATAGCCATTTTAAGATTTTGAATTTTCTTTTTTCTGGTGCATAATATGACCCCCGCAGACGCCTAGTTTAGGAGTTATAGCCATTTTAAGATTTTGAATTTTTTTTTTCTGGTGTATAATATGACCCCCGCAGACGCCTAGTTTAGGAGTTATAGCCATTTTAAGATTTTGAATTTTCTTTTTTCTGGTGCATAATATGACCCCCGCAGACGCCTAGTTTAGGAGTTATAGCCATTTTAAGATTTTGAATTTTCTTTTTTCTGGTGCATAATATGACCCCCGCAGACGCCTAGTTTAGGAGTTATAGCCATTTTAAGATTTTGAATTTTTTTTTTCTGGTGTATAATATGACCCCCGCAGACGCCTAGTTTAGGAGTTATAGCCATTTTAAGATTTTGAATTTTTTTTTTCTGGTGCATAATATGACCCCCGCAGACGCCTAGTTTAGGAGTTATAGCCATTTTAAGATTTTGAATTTTCTTTTTTCTGGTGCATATTATGACCCCCGGAGACGCCTAGTTTAGGAGTTATAGCCATTTAAAGATTTTGAATTTTTTTTTCTGGTGCATAATATGACCCCCGCAGACGCCTAGTTTAGGAGTTATAGCCATTTTAAGATTTTGAATTTTTTTTTTCTGGTGCATAATATGACCCCCGCAGACGCCTAGTTTAGGAGTTATAGCCATTTTAAGATTTTGATTTTTTTTTTTCTGGTGCATAATATGACCCCCGCAGACGACTAGTTTAAGAGTTATAGCCATTTTAAGATTTTGAATTTTTTTTTTCTGGTGCATAATATGACCCCCGCAGACGCCTAGTTTAAGAGTTATAGCCATTTTAAGATTTTGAATTTTTTTTTTCTGGTGTATAATATGACCCCCGCAGACGCCTAGTTTAGGAGTTATAGCCATTTTAAGATTTTGAATTTTCTTTTCTGGTACATATTATGACCCCCGCAGACGCCTAGTTTAGGAGTTATAGCCATTTTAAGATTTTGAATTTTTTTTTTGTGGTGTATAATATGACCCCCGCAGACGCCTAGTTTAGGAGTTATAGCCATTTTAAGATTTTGAATTTTCTTTTTTCTGGTGCATATTATGACCCCCGCAGACGCCTAGTTTAGGAGTTATAGCCATTTTAAGATTTTGAATTTTTTTTTCTGGTGCATAATATGACCCCCGCAGTCGCCTAGTTTAAGAGTTATAGCCATTTTAAGATTTTGAATTTTTTTTTTTCTGGTGCATAATATGACCCCCGCAGACGCCTAGTTTAGGAGTTATAGCCATTTTAAGATTTTGAATTTTCTTTTTTCTGGTGCATATTAAGACCCCCGGAGACGATTAGTTTAAGAGTTACCCATTTAAAGATTTTGAATTTTTTTTTTTCTGGTGCATAATATGACCCCCGCAGACGCCTAGTTTAGTAGTTATAGCCATTTTAAGATTTTGAATTTTCTTTTTTCTGGTGCATATTATGACCCCCGGAGACGCCTAGTTTAGGAGTTATAGCCATTTAAAGATTTTGAATTTTTTTTTTCTGGTGTATAATATAACCCCCGCAGACGCCTAGTTTAGGAGTTATAGCCATTTTAAGATTTTGAATTTTTTTTTCTGGTGTATAATACGACCCCCGCAGACGCCTAGTTTAGGAGTTATAGCCATTTTAAGATTTTGAATTTTCTTTTTTCTGGTGCATAATATGACCCCCGCAGACGCCTAGTTTAATAGTTATAGCCATTTTAAGGTTTTGAATTTTCTTTTTTCTGGTGCATATTATGACCCCCGGAGACGCCTAGTTTAGGAGTTATAGCCATTTTAAGATTTTGAATTTTCTTTTCTGGTACATATTATGACCCCCGCAGACGCCTAGTTTAGGAGTTATAGCCATTTTAAGATTTTGAATTTTTTTTTTGTGGTGTATAATATGACCCCCGCAGACGCCTAGTTTAGGAGTTATAGCCATTTTAAGATTTTGAATTTTCTTTTTTCTGGTGCATATTATGACCCCCGCAGACGCCTAGTTTAGGAGTTATAGCCATTTTAAGATTTTGAATTTTCTTTTCTGGTACATATTACGACCCCCGCAGACGCCTAGTTTAGGAGTTATAGCCATTTTAAGATTTTGAATTTTTTTTTTGTGGTGTATAATATGACCCCCGCAGACGCCTAGTTTAGGAGTTATAGCCATTTTAAGATTTTGAATTTTCTTTTTTCTGGTGCATATTATGACCCCCGCAGACGCCTAGTTTAGGAGTTATAGCCATTTTAAGATTTTGAATTTTTTTTTCTGGTGCATAATATGACCCCCGCAGTCGCCTAGTTTAAGAGTTATAGCCATTTTAAGATTTTGAATTTTTTTTTTTCTGGTGTATAATATGACCCCCGCAGACGCCTAGTTTAGGAGTTATAGCCATTTTAAGATTTTGAATTTTTTTTTTTCTGGTGCATATTATGACCCCCGGAGACGCCTATTTTAGGAGTTATAGCCATTTTAAGATTTTGAATTTTCCTTTTTCTGGTGCATAATATGACCCCCGCAGACGCCTAGTTTAGGAGTTATAGCCATTTTAAGATTTTGAATTTTCTTTTTTCTGGTGCATATTATGACCCCCGGAGACGCCTAGTTTAGGAGTTATAGCCATTTAAAGATTTTGAATTTTTTTTTTCTGGTGTATAATATGACCCCCGGAGACGCCTAGTTTAGGAGTTATAGCCATTTTAATATTTTGAATTTTCTTTTTTCTGGTGCATAATATGACCCCCGCAGACGCCTACTTTAGGAGTTATAGCCATTTTAAGATTTAGAATTTTTTTTTTTCTGGTGCATAATATGACCCCCGCAGACGCCTAGTTTAGGAGTTATAGCCATTTTAAGATTTTGAATTTTTTTTTTTGTGGTGCATAATATGACCCCCGCAGACGACTAGTTTAAGAGTTATAGCCATTTTAAGATTTTGAATTTTCTTTTTTCTGGAGCATAATATGACCCCCGCAGACGCCTAGTTTAGGAGTTATAGCTATTTTAAGATTTTGAATTTTTTTTTTCTGGTGCATAATATGACCCCCGCAGACGCCTAGTTTAGGAGTTATAGCCGTTTTAAGATTTTGAATTTTTTTTTTTCTGGTGCATAATATGACCCCCGCAGACGCCTAGTTTAGGAGTTATAGCCATTTTAAGATTTTGAATTTTTTTTTTCTGGTGCATAATATGACCCCCGCAGACGCCTAGTTTAGGAGTTATAGCCATTTTAAGATTTTGAATTTTTTTTTTCTGGTGCATAATATGACCCCCGCAGACGCCTAGTTTAGGAGTTATAGCCATTTTAAGATTTTGAATTTTTTTTTTCTGGTGCATAATATGACCCCCGCAGGCGCCTAGTTTAGGAGTTATAGCCATTTTAAGATTTTGAATTTTTTTTTTCTGGTGCATAATGTGACCCCCGCAGACGCCTAGTTTAGGAGTTATAGCCATTTTAAGATTTTGAATTTTTTTTTTTCTGGTGCATAATATGACCCCCGCAGACGCCTAGTTTAGGAGTTATAGCCATTTTAAGATTTAGAATTTTTTTTTTCTGGTGTATAATATGACCCCCGCAGACGCCTAGTTTAGGAGTTATAGCCATTTTAAGATTTA
Organism: Volucella zonaria; assembly: GCA_963966105.1. Taxonomy (NCBI): domain Eukaryota; kingdom Metazoa; phylum Arthropoda; class Insecta; order Diptera; family Syrphidae; genus Volucella; species Volucella zonaria. Next base: position 43,621,541 of record OZ014531.1, read on the forward strand.
GAATTTTTTTTTTTCTGGTGCATAATATGACCCCCGCAGACGCCTAGTTTAGGAGTTATAGCCATTTTAAGATTTTGAATTTTTTTTTCTGGTGCATAATATGACCCCCGCAGACGCCTAGTTTAGGAGTTATAGCCATTTTAAGATTTTGAATTTTTTTTTTCTGGTGTATAATATGACCCCCGCAGACGCCTAGTTTAGGAGTTATAGCCATTTTAAGATTTTGAATTTTTTTTTTTCTGGTGCATAATATGACCCCCGCAGACGCCTAGTTTAGGAGTTATAGCCATTTTAAGATTTTGAATTTTTTTTTTTCTGGTGCATAATATGACCCCCGCAGACGCCTAGTTTAGGAGTTATAGCCATTTTAAGATTTTGAATTTTTTTTTTCTGGTGTATAATATGACCCCCGCAGACGCCTAGTTTAGGAGTTGTAGCCATTTTAAGATTTTGAATTTTTTTTTTTCTGGTCCATAATATGACCCCCGCAGACGACTAGTTTAAGAGTTATAGCCATTTTAAGATTTTGAATTTTTTTTTCTGGTGCATAATATGACCCCCGCAGACGCCTAGTTTAAGAGTTATAGCCATATTAAGATTTTGAATTTTTTTTTTCTGGTGCATAACATGACCCCCGCAGACGCCTAGTTTAGGAGTTATAGCCATTTTAAGATTTTGAATTTTCTTTTTTCTGGTGCATATTATGACCCCCGGAGACGCCTAGTTTAGGAGTTATAGCCATTTTAAGATTTTGAATTTTCTTTTTTCTGGTGCATAACATGACCCCCGCAGACGCCTAGTTTAGGAGTTATAGCCATTTTAAGATTTTGAATTTTCTTTTCTGGTGCATATTATGACCCCCGCAGACGCCTAGTTTAGGAGTTATAGCCATTTTAAGATTTTGAATTTTTTTTTTCCTTTGCATAATATGACCCCCGGAGACGCCTAGTTTAGGAGTTATAGCCATTTTAAGATTTGAATTTTTTTTTTTCTGGTGCATAATATGACCCCCGCAGACGCCTAGTTTAGGAGTTATAGCCATTTGAAGATTTTGAATTTTTTTTTTCTGGTGCATAATATGACCCCCGCAGACGCCTAGTTTAGGAGTTATAGCCATTTTAAGATTTTGAATTTTCTTTTTTCTGGTGCATAATATGACCCCCGCAGACGCCTAGTTTAGGAGTTATAGCCATTTTAAGATTTTGAATTTTTTTTTTCTGGTGTATAATATGACCCCCGCAGACGCCTAGTTTAGGAGTTATAGCCATTTTAAGATTTTGAATTTTCTTTTTTCTGGTGCATAATATGACCCCCGCAGACGCCTAGTTTAGGAGTTATAGCCATTTTAAGATTTTGAATTTTCTTTTTTCTGGTGCATAATATGACCCCCGCAGACGCCTAGTTTAGGAGTTATAGCCATTTTAAGATTTTGAATTTTCTTTTTTCTGGTGCATATTATGACCCCCGGAGACGCCTAGTTTAGGAGTTATAGCCATTTTAAGATTTTGAATTTTCTTTTTTCTGGTGCATAACATGACCCCCGCAGACGCCTAGTTTAGGAGTTATAGCCATTTTAAGATTTTGAATTTTTTTTTTCTGGTGCATAATATGACCCCCGCAGACGCCTAGTTTAAGAGTTATAGCCATTTTAAGATTTTGAATTTTTTTTTTTCTGGTGAATAATATGACCCCCGCAGACGCCTAGTTTAGGAGTTATAGCCATTTTAAGATTTTGAATTTTCTTTTTTCTGGTGCATAATATGACCCCCGGAGACGCCTACTTTAGGAGTTATAGCCATTTTAAGATTTTGAATTTTCTTTTCTGGTGCATATTATGACCCCCGCAGACGCCTAGTTTAGGAGTTATAGCCATTTTAAGATTTTGAATTTTTTTTTTTTGGTGCATAATATGACCCCCGCAGACGCCTAGTTTAGGAGTTATAGCCATTTTAAGATTTTGAATTTTTTTTTTTCTGGTGCATAATATGACCCCCGCAGACGCCTAGTTTAGGAGTTATAGCCATTTTAAGATTTTGAATTTTTTTTTTCTGGTGTATAATATGACCCCCGCAGACGCCTAGTTTAGGAGTTATAGCCATTTTAAGATTTTGAATTTTTTTTTTTCTGGTGCATATTATGACCCCCGGAGACGCCTATTTTAGGAGTTATAGCCATTTAAAGATTTTGAATTTTTTTTTTCTGGTGTATAGTATGACCCCCGCAGACGCCTAGTTTAGGAGTTATAGCCATTTTAAGATTTTGAATTTTCCTTTTTCTGGTGCATAATATGACCCCCGCAGACGCCTAGTTTAGGAGTTATAGCCATTTTAAGATTTTGAATTTTCTTTTTTCTGGTGCATATTATGACCCCCGGAGACGCCTAGTTTAGGAGTTATAGCCATTTAAAGATTTTGAATTTTTTTTTTCTGGTGTATAATATGACCCCCGGAGACGCCTAGTTTAGGAGTTATAGCCATTTTAATATTTTGAATTTTCTTTTTTCTGGTGCATAATATGACCCCCGCAGACGCCTAGTTTAGGAGTTATAGCCATTTTAAGATTTTGAATTGTTTTTTTTCTGGTGCATAATATGACCCCCGCAGACGCCTACTTTAGGAGTTATAGCCATTTTAAGATTTAGAATTTTTTTTTTTCTGGTGCATAATATGACCCCCGCAGACGCCTAGTTTAGGAGTTATAGCCATTTTAAGATTTTGAATTTTTTTTTTTGTGGTGCATAATATGACCCCCGCAGACGACTAGTTTAAGAGTTATTGCCATTTTAAGATTTTGAATTTTCTTTTTTCTGGAGCATAATACGACCCCCGCAGACGCCTAGTTTAGGAGTTATAGCTATTTTAAGATTTTGAATTTTTTTTTTCTGGTGCATAATATGACCCCCGCAGACGCCTAGTTTAGGAGTTATAGCCGTTTTAAGATTTTGAATTTTTTTTTTTCTGGTGCATAATATGACCCCCGCAGACGCCTAGTTTAGGAGTTATAGCCATTTTAAGATTTTGAATTTTTTTTTTCTGGTGCATAATATGACCCCCGCAGACGCCTAGTTTAGGAGTTATAGCCATTTTAAGATTTTGAATTTTTTTTTTCTGGTGCATAATATAACCCCCGCAGACGCCTAGTTTAGGAGTTATAGCCATTTTAAGATTTTGAATTTTTTTTTTCTGGTGCATAATATGACCCCCGCAGGCGCCTAGTTTAGGAGTTATAGCCATTTTAAGATTTTGAATTTTTTTTTTCTGGTGCATAATGTGACCCCCGCAGACGCCTAGTTTAGGAGTTATAGCCATTTTAAGATTTTGAATTTTTTTTTTTCTGGTGCATAATATGACCCCCGCAGACGCCTAGTTTAGGAGTTATAGCCATTTTAAGATTTAGAATTTTTTTTTTCTGGTGTATAATATGACCCCCGCAGACGCCTAGTTTAGGAGTTATAGCCATTTTAAGATTTAGAATTTTTTTTTTTCTGGTGCATAATATGACCCCCGCAGACGCCTAGTTTAGGAGTTATAGCCATTTTAAGATTTTGAATTTTTTTTTCTGGTGCATAATATGACCCCCGCAGACGCCTAGTTTAGGAGTTATAGCCATTTTAAGATTTTGAATTTTTTTTTTCTGGTGTATAATATGACCCCCGCAGACGCCTAGTTTAGGAGTTATAGCCATTTTAAGATTTTGAATTTTTTTTTTTCTGGTGCATAATATGACCCCCGCAGACGCCTAGTTTAGGAGTTATAGCCATTTTAAGATTTTGAATTTTTTTTTTTCTGGTGCATAATATGACCCCCGCAGACGCCTAGTTTAGGAGTTATAGCCATTTTAAGATTTTGAATTTTTTTTTTCTGGTGTATAATATGACCCCCGCAGACGCCTAGTTTAGGAGTTGTAGCCATTTTAAGATTTTGAATTTTTTTTTTTCTGGTCCATAATATGACCCCCGCAGACGACTAGTTTAAGAGTTATAGCCATTTTAAGATTTTGAATTTTTTTTTCTGGTGCATAATATGACCCCCGCAGACGCCTAGTTTAAGAGTTATAGCCATATTAAGATTTTGAATTTTTTTTTTCTGGTGCATAACATGACCCCCGCAGACGCCTAGTTTAGGAGTTATAGCCATTTTAAGATTTTGAATTTTCTTTTTTCTGGTGCATATTATGACCCCCGGAGACGCCTAGTTTAGGAGTTATAGCCATTTTAAGATTTTGAATTTTCTTTTTTCTGGTGCATAACATGACCCCCGCAGACGCCTAGTTTAGGAGTTATAGCCATTTTAAGATTTTGAATTTTCTTTTCTGGTGCATATTATGACCCCCGCAGACGCCTAGTTTAGGAGTTATAGCCATTTTAAGATTTTGAATTTTCTTTTTTCTGGTGCATATAATGACCCCCGCAGACGCCTAGTTTAGGAGTTATAGCCATTTTAAGATTTTGAATTTTTTTTTCTGGTGCATAATATGACCCCCGCAGACGCCTAGTTTAAGAGTTATAGCCATTTTAAGATTTTGAATTTTTTTTTTTCTGGTGAATAATATGACCCCCGCAGACGCCTAGTTTAGGAGTTATAGCCATTTTAAGATTTTGAATTTTCTTTTTTCTGGTGCATAATATGACCCCCGGAGACGCCTAGTTTAGGAGTTATAGCCATTTTAAGATTTTGAATTTTTTTTTTTCTGGTGCATAATATGACCCCCGCAGACGCCTAGTTTAGGAGTTATAGCCATTTTAAGATTTTGAATTTTTTTTTTCTGGTGCATAATATGACCCCCGCAGACGCCTAGTTTAGGAGTTATAGCCATTTTAAGATTTTGAATTTTCTTTTTTCTGGTGCATATTATGCCCCCGCAGACGCCTAGTTTAGGAGTTATAGCCATTTTAAGATTTTGAATTTTTTTTTCTGGTGCATAATATGACCCCCGCAGACGCCTAGTTTAAGAGTTATAGCCATTTTAAGATTTTGAATTTTTTTTTTTCTGGTGAATAATATGACCCCCGCAGACGCCTAGTTTAGGAGTTATAGCCATTTTAAGATTTTGAATTTTCTTTTTTCTGGTGCATAATATGACCCCCGCAGACGCCTAGTTTAGGAGTTATAGCCATTTTAAGATTTTGAATTTTTTTTTTCTGGTGCATAATATGACCCCCGCAGACGCCTAGTTTAGGAGTTATAGCCATTTTAAGATTTTGAATTTTTTTTTTCTGGTGCATAATATGACCCCCGCAGACGCCTAGTTTAGGAGTTATAGCCATTTTAAGATTTTGAATTTTTTTTTTCTGGTGTATAATATGACCCCCGCAGACGCCTAGTTTAGGAGTTATAGCCATTTTAAGATTTTGAATTTTCTTTTTTCTGGTGCATAATATGACCCCCGCAGACGCCTAGTTTAGGAGTTATAGCCATTTTAAGATTTTGAATTTTCTTTTTTCTGGTGCATAATATGACCCCCGCAGACGCCTAGTTTAGGAGTTATAGCCATTTTAAGATTTTGAATTTTTTTTTTCTGGTGCATAATATGACGCAGACGCCTAGTTTAGGAGTTATAGCCATTTTAAGATTTTGAATTTTCTTTTTTCTGGTGCATAATATGACCCCCGCAGACGCCTAGTTTAGGAGTTATAGCCATTTTAAGATTTTGAATTTTTTTTTTCTGGTGTATAATATGACCCCCGCAGACGCCTAGTTTAGGAGTTATAGCCATTTGAAGATTTTGAATTTTTTTTTTCTGGTGCATAATATGACCCCCGCAGACGCCTAGTTTAGGAGTTATAGCCATTTTAAGATTTTGAATTTTCTTTTTTCTGGTGCATAATATGACCCCCGCAGACGCCTAGTTTAGGAGTTATAGCCATTTTAAGATTTTGAATTTTTTTTTTCTGGTGTATAATATGACCCCCGCAGACGCCTAGTTTAGGAGTTATAGCCATTTTAAGATTTTGAATTTTCTTTTTTCTGGTGCATAATATGACCCCCGCAGACGCCTAGTTTAGGAGTTATAGCCATTTTAAGATTTTGAATTTTCTTTTTTCTGGTGCATAATATGACCCCCGCAGACGCCTAGTTTAGGAGTTATAGCCATTTTAAGATTTTGAATTTTTTTTTTCTGGTGTATAATATGACCCCCGCAGACGCCTAGTTTAGGAGTTATAGCCATTTTAAGATTTTGAATTTTTTTTTTCTGGTGCATAATATGACCCCCGCAGACGCCTAGTTTAGGAGTTATAGCCATTTTAAGATTTTGAATTTTTTTTTTCTGGTGCATAATATGACCCCCGCAGACGCCTAGTTTAGGAGTTATAGCCATTTTAAGATTTTGAATTTTTTTTTTCTGGTGTATAATATGACCCCCGCAGACGCCTAGTTTAGGAGTTATAGCCATTTTAAGATTTTGAATTTTCTTTTTTCTGGTGCATAATATGACCCCCGCAGACGCCTAGTTTAGGAGTTATAGCCATTTTAAGATTTTGAATTTTTTTTTTCTGGTGCATAATATGACCCCCGCAGATGCCTAGTTTAGGAGTTATAGCCATTTTAAGATTTTGAATTTTTTTTTTCTGGTGCATAATATGACCCCCGGAGACGCCTAGTTTAGGAGTTATAGCCATTTTAAGATTTGAATTTTTTTTTTTCTGGTGCATAATATGACCCCCGCAGACGCCTAGTTTAGGAGTTATAGCCATTTGAAGATTTTGAATTTTTTTTTTCTGGTGCATAATATGACCCCCGCAGACGCCTAGTTTAGGAGTTATAGCCATTTTAAGATTTTGAATTTTCTTTTTTCTGGTGCATAATATGACCCCCGCAGACGCCTAGTTTAGGAGTTATAGCCATTTTAAGATTTTGATTTTTTTTTTTCTGGTGCATAATATGACCCCCGCAGACGCCTAGTTTAGGAGTTATAGCCGTTTGAAGATTTTGAATTTTTTTTTTCTGGTGCATAATATGACCCCCGCAGACGCCTAGTTTAGGAGTTATAGCCATTTTAAGATTTTGAATTTTCTTTTTTCTGGTGCATAATATGACCCCCGCAGACGCCTAGTTTAGGAGTTATAGCCATTTTAAGATTTTGAATTTTTTTTTTCTGGTGTATAATATGACCCCCGCAGACGCCTAGTTTAGGAGTTATAGCCATTTTAAGATTTTGAATTTTCTTTTTTCTGGTGCATAATATGACCCCCGCAGACGCCTAGTTTAGGAGTTATAGCCATTTTAAGATTTTGAATTTTCTTTTTTCTGGTGCATAATATGACCCCCGCAGACGCCTAGTTTAGGAGTTATAGCCATTTTAAGATTTTGAATTTTTTTTTTCTGGTGTATAATATGACCCCCGCAGACGCCTAGTTTAGGAGTTATAGCCATTTTAAGATTTTGAATTTTTTTTTTCTGGTGCATAATATGACCCCCGCAGACGCCTAGTTTAGGAGTTATAGCCATTTTAAGATTTTGAATTTTCTTTTTTCTGGTGCATATTATGACCCCCGGAGACGCCTAGTTTAGGAGTTATAGCCATTTAAAGATTTTGAATTTTTTTTTCTGGTGCATAATATGACCCCCGCAGACGCCTAGTTTAGGAGTTATAGCCATTTTAAGATTTTGAATTTTTTTTTTCTGGTGCATAATATGACCCCCGCAGACGCCTAGTTTAGGAGTTATAGCCATTTTAAGATTTTGATTTTTTTTTTTCTGGTGCATAATATGACCCCCGCAGACGACTAGTTTAAGAGTTATAGCCATTTTAAGATTTTGAATTTTTTTTTTCTGGTGCATAATATGACCCCCGCAGACGCCTAGTTTAAGAGTTATAGCCATTTTAAGATTTTGAATTTTTTTTTTCTGGTGTATAATATGACCCCCGCAGACGCCTAGTTTAGGAGTTATAGCCATTTTAAGATTTTGAATTTTCTTTTCTGGTACATATTATGACCCCCGCAGACGCCTAGTTTAGGAGTTATAGCCATTTTAAGATTTTGAATTTTTTTTTTGTGGTGTATAATATGACCCCCGCAGACGCCTAGTTTAGGAGTTATAGCCATTTTAAGATTTTGAATTTTCTTTTTTCTGGTGCATATTATGACCCCCGCAGACGCCTAGTTTAGGAGTTATAGCCATTTTAAGATTTTGAATTTTTTTTTCTGGTGCATAATATGACCCCCGCAGTCGCCTAGTTTAAGAGTTATAGCCATTTTAAGATTTTGAATTTTTTTTTTTCTGGTGCATAATATGACCCCCGCAGACGCCTAGTTTAGGAGTTATAGCCATTTTAAGATTTTGAATTTTCTTTTTTCTGGTGCATATTAAGACCCCCGGAGACGATTAGTTTAAGAGTTACCCATTTAAAGATTTTGAATTTTTTTTTTTCTGGTGCATAATATGACCCCCGCAGACGCCTAGTTTAGTAGTTATAGCCATTTTAAGATTTTGAATTTTCTTTTTTCTGGTGCATATTATGACCCCCGGAGACGCCTAGTTTAGGAGTTATAGCCATTTAAAGATTTTGAATTTTTTTTTTCTGGTGTATAATATAACCCCCGCAGACGCCTAGTTTAGGAGTTATAGCCATTTTAAGATTTTGAATTTTTTTTTCTGGTGTATAATACGACCCCCGCAGACGCCTAGTTTAGGAGTTATAGCCATTTTAAGATTTTGAATTTTCTTTTTTCTGGTGCATAATATGACCCCCGCAGACGCCTAGTTTAATAGTTATAGCCATTTTAAGGTTTTGAATTTTCTTTTTTCTGGTGCATATTATGACCCCCGGAGACGCCTAGTTTAAGAGTTATAGCCATTTAAAGATTTTGAATTTTTTTTTTTCTGGTGCATAATATGACCCCCGCAGACGCCTAGTTTAGGAGTTATAGCCATTTTAAGATTTTGAATTTTCTTTTTTCTGGTGCATAATATGACCCCCGCAGACGCCTAGTTTAGGAGTTATAGCCATTTTGAATTTTATTTTCTGGTTCATATTATGACCCCCGCAAACGCCTAGGTTAGGAGTTATAGCCATTTTAAGATTTTGAATTTTTTTTTCTGGTGTATAATATGACCCCCGCAGACGCCTAGTTTAGGAGTTATAGCCATTTTAAGATTTTGAATTTTTTTTTTCTGGTGCATAATATGACCCCCGCAGACGCCTAGTTTAGGAGTTATAGCCATTTTAAGATTTTGAATTTTCTTTTTTCTGGTGCATAATATGACCCCCGCAGACGCCTAGTTTAGGAGTTATAGCCATTTTAAGAATTTGAATTTTCTTTTCTGGTTCATATTATGACCCCCGCAGACGCCTAGGTTAGGAGTTATAGCCATTTTAAGATTTTGAATTTTTTTTCTGGTGCATAATATGACCCCCGCAGACGCCTAGTTTAGGAGTTATAGCCATTTTAAGATTTTGAATTTTCTTTTCTGGTTCATAATATGACCCCTGCAGACGCCTAGTTTAGGAGTTATAGCCATTTTAAGATTTTGAATTTTTTTTTCTGGTGCATAATATGACCCCCGCAGACGCCTAGTTTAAGAGTTATAGCCATTTTAAGATTTTGAATTTTTTTTTTCTGGTGCATAATATGACCCCCGCAGACGCCTAGTTTAATAGTTATAGCCATTTTAAGGTTTTGAATTTTCTTTTTTCTGGTGCATATTATGACCCCCGGAGACGCCTAGTTTAAGAGTTATAGCCATTTAAAGATTTTGAATTTTTTTTTTTCTGGTGCATAATATGACCCCCGCAGACGCCTAGTTTAGGAGTTATAGCCATTTTAAGATTTTGAATTTTCTTTTTTCTGGTGTATAATATGACCCCCGCAGACGCCTAGTTTATGAGTTATAGCCGTTTTAAGATTTTGAATTTTCTTTTTTCTGGTGCATATTATGACCCCCGCAGACGCCTAGTTTAGGAGTTATAGCCATTTTAAGATTTTGAATTTTCTTTTTTCTGGTGCATATTATGACCCCCGGAGACGCCTAGTTTGGGAGTTATAGCCATTTTAAGATTTTGAATTTTCTTTTTTCTGGTGCATATTATGACCCCCGGAGACGCCTAGTTTAAGAGTTATAGCCATTTAAAGATTTTGAATTTTTTTTTTCCTGGTGCATAATATGACCCCCGCAGACGCCTAGTTTAGGAGTTATAGCCATTTTAAGATTTTGAATTTTCTTTTTTCTGGTGTATAATATGACCCCCGCAGACGCCTAGTTTAGGAGTTATAGCCATTTTAAGATTTTGAATTTTCTTTTTTCTGGTGCATATTATGACCCCCGCAGACGCCTAGTTTAGGAGTTATAGCCATTTTAAGATTTTGAATTTTCTTTTCTGGTGCATATTATCACCCCCGCAGACGCCTAGTTTAGGAGTTATAGCCATTTTAAGATTTTGAATTTTTTTTTTCTGGTGCATAATATGACCCCCGCAGACGCCTAGTTTAGGAGTTATAGCCATTTTAAGATTTTGAGTTTTCTTTTCTGGTGCATATTATGACCCCCGCAGACGCCTAGTTTAGGAGTTATAGCCATTTTAAGATTTTGAATTTTTTTTTTCTGGTGCATAATATGACCCCCGCAGACGCCTAGTTTAGGAGTTATAGCCATTTTAAGATTTTGAATTTTCTTTTTTCTGGTGCATATTATAACCCCCGGAGACGCCTAGTTTAGGAGTTATAGCCATTTAAAGATTTTGAATTTTTTTTTTTTGGTGTATAATATGACCCCCGCAGACGCCTAGTTTAGGAGTTATAGCCATTTTAAGATTTTGAATTTTCTTTTTTCTGGTGCATATTATGACCCCCGGAGACGCCTAGTTTAGGAGTTATAGCCATTTTAAGATTTTGAATTTTCTTTTTTCTGGTGCATAATATGACCCCCGCAGACGCCTAGTTTAGGAGTTATAGCCATTTTAAGATTTTGAATTTTCTTTTCTGGTGCATATTATGACCCCCGCAGACGCCTAGTTTAGGAGTTATAGCCATTTTAAGATTTTGAATTTTTTTTTCTGGTGCATAATATGACCCCCGCAGACGCCTAGTTTAAGAGTTATAGCCATTTTAAGATTTTGAATTTTTTTTTTTCTGGTGCATAATATGACCCCCGCAGACGCCTAGTTTAGGAGTTATAGCCATTTTAAGATTTTGAATTTTCTTTTTTCTGGTGCATATTATGACCCCCGGAGACGCCTAGTTTAAGAGTTATAGCCATTTAAAGATTTTGAATTTTTTTTTTCTGGTGCATAATATGACCCCCGCAGACGCCTAGTTTAGGAGTTATAGCCATTTTAAAATTTTGAATTTTCTTTTTTCTGGTGCATATTATGACCCCCGGAGACGCCTAGTTTAGGAGTTATAGCCATTTAAAGATTTTGAATTTTTTTTTTTCTGGTGCATAATATGACCCCCGCAGACGCCTAGTTTAGGAGTTATAGCCATTTTAAGATTTTGAATTTTTTTTTTCTGGTGCATAATATGACCCCCGCTGACGCCTAATTTAGGAGTTATAGCCATTTTAAGATTTTGAATTTTTTTTTCTGGTGCATAATATGACCCCCGCAGACGCCTAGTTTAAGAGTTATAGCCATTTTAAGATTTTGAATTTTTTTTTTTTCTGGTGCATAATATGACCCCCGCAGACGCCTAGTTTAGGAGTTATAGCCATTTTAAGATTTTGAATTTTTTTTTTCTGGTGCATAATATGACCCCCGCAGACGCCTAGTTTAGGAGTTATAGCCATTTTAAGATTTTGAATTTTCTTTTTTCTGGTGTATAATATGACCCCCGCAGACGCCTAGTTTAGGAGTTATATCCATTTTGAATTTTTTTTTTTCTGGTGCATAATATGACCCCCGCAGACGCCTAGTTTAGGAGTTATAGCCATTTTAAGATTTTGAATTTTCTTTTCTGGTGCATATTAGGACCCCCGCAGACGCCTAGTTTAGGAGTTATAGCCATTTTAAGATTTTGAATTTTTTTTTTCTGGTGTATAATATGACCCCCGCAGACGCCTTGTTTAGGAGTTATAGCCATTTTAAGATTTTGAATTTTCTTTTCTGGTGCATATTATGACCCCCGCAGACGCCTAGTTTAGGAGTTATAGCCATTTTAAGATTTTGAATTTTTTTTTTTCTGGTGCATAATATGACACCCGCAGACGTCTAGTTTAAGAGTTATAGCCATTTTAAGATTTTGAATTTTCTTTTTTCTGGTGCATAATATGACCCCCGCAGACGCCTAGTTTAGGAGTTATAGCCATTTTAAGATTTTGAATTTTTTTTTGCTGGTGCATAATATGACCCCCGCAGACGACTAGTTTAAGAGTTATAGCCATTTTAAGATTTTGAATTTTTTTTTCTGGTGCATAATATGACCCCCGCAGACGCCTAGTTTAAGAGTTATAGCCATTTTAAGATTTTGAATTTTTTTTTTCTGGTGTATAATATGAACCCCGCAGACGCCTAGTTTAGGAGTTATAGCCATTTTAAGATTTTGAATTTTCTTTTTTCTGGTGCATATTATAACCCCCGGAGACGCCTAGTTTAGGAGTTATAGCCATTTAAAGATTTTGAATTTTTTTTTTTTGGTGTATAAAATGACCCCCGCAGACGCCTAGTTTAGGAGTTATAGCCATTTTAAGATTTTGAATTTTCTTTTTTCTGGTGCATATTATGACCCCCGGAGACGCCTAGTTTAGGAGTTATAGCCATTTTAAGATTTTGAATTTTCTTTTTTCTGGTGCATAATATGACCCCCGCAGACGCCTAGTTTAGGAGTTATAGCCATTTTAAGATTTTGAATTTTCTTTTCTGGTGCATATTAGGACCCCCGCAGACGCCTAGTTTAGGAGTTATAGCCATTTTAAGATTTTGAATTTTTTTTTTCTGGTGTATAATATGACCCCCGCAGACGCCTAGTTTAGGAGTTATAGCCATTTTAAGATTTTGAATTTTCTTTTTTCTGGTGCATATTATGACCCCCGCAGACGCCTAGTTTAGGAGTTATAGCCATTTTAAGATTTTGAATTTTCTTTTTTCTGGTGCATATTATGACCCCCGGAGACGCCTAGTTTAAGAGTTATAGCCATTTAAAGATTTTGAATTTTTTTTTTTCTGGTGCATAATATGACCCCAGCAGACGCCTAGTTTAGGAGTTATAGCCATTTTAAGATTTTGAATTTTCTTTTTTCTGGTGCATATTATGACCCCCGGAGACGCCTAGTTTAGGAGTTATAGCCATTTAAAGATTTTGAATTTTTTTTTCTGGTGTATAATATGACCCCCGCAGACGCCTAGTTTAGGAGTTATAGCCATTTTAAGATTTTGAATTTTTTTTTTCTGGTGCATAATATGACCCCCGCAGACGCCTAGTTTAGGAGTTATAGCCATTTTAAGATTTTGAATTTTCTTTTTTCTGGTGCATATTATAACCCCCGGAGACGCCTAGTTTAGGAGTTATAGCCATTTAAAGATTTTGAATTTTTTTTTTTTTGGTGTATAATATGACCCCCGCCGACGCCTAGTTTAGGAGTTATAGCCATTTTAAGATTTTGAATTTTCTTTTTTCTGGTGCATATTATGACCCCCGGAGACGCCTAGTTTAGGAGTTATAGCCATTTTAAGATTTTGAATTTTCTTTTTTCTGGTGCATAATATGACCCCCGCAGACGCCTAGTTTAGAAGTTATAGCCATTTTAAGATTTTGAATTTTCTTTTCTGGTGCATATTATGACCCCCGCAGACGCCTAGTTTAGGAGTTATAGCCATTTTAAGATTTTGAATTTTTTTTTTCTGGTGTATAATATGACCCCCGCAGACGCCTAGGTTAGGAGTTATAGCCATTTTAAGATTTTGAATTTTCTTTTTTCTGGTGCATATTATGACCCCCGCAGACGCCTAGTTTAGGAGTTATAGCCATTTTAAGATTTTGAATTTTCTTTTCTGGTGCATATTATGACCCCCGCAGACGCCTAGTTTAGGAGTTATAGCCATTTTAAGATTTTGAATTTTTTTTTTCAGGTGTATAATATGACCCCCGCAGACGCCTAGTTTAGGAGTTATAGCCATTTTAAGATTTTGAATTTTCTTTTTTCTGGTGCATATTATGACCCCCGCAGACGCCTAGTTTAGGAGTTATAGCCATTTTAAGATTTTGAATTTTTTTTTCTGGTGCATAATATGACCCCCGCAGACGCCTAGTTTAAGAGTTATAGCCATTTTAAGATTTTGAATTTTTTTTTTTCTGGTGCATAATATGACCCCCGCAGACGCCTAGTTTAGGAGTTATAGCCATTTAAAGATTTTGAATTTTTTTTTTTTTGGTGTATAATATGACCCCCGCAGACGCCTAGTTTAGGAGTTATAGCCATTTTAAGATTTTGAATTTTCTTTTTTCTGGTGCATATTATGACCCCCGGAGACGCCTAGTTTAGGAGTTATAGCCATTTTAAGATTTTGAATTTTCTTTTTTCTGGTGCATAATATGACCCCCGCAGACGCCTAGTTTAGGAGTTATAGCCATTTTAAGATTTTGAATTTTCTTTTCTGGTGCATATTATGACCCCCGCAGACGCCTAGTTTAGGAGTTATAGCCATTTTAAGATTTTGAATTTTTTTTTTCTGGTGTATAATATGACCCCCGCAGACGCCTAGTTTAGGAGTTATAGCCATTTTAAGATTTTGAATTTTCTTTTTTCTGGTGCATATTATGACCCCCGGAGACGCCTAGTTTAAGAGTTATAGCCATTTAAAGATTTTGAATTTTTTTTTTTCTGGTGCATAATATGACCCCCGCAGACGCCTAGTTTAGGAGTTATAGCCATTTTAAGATTTTGAATTTTCTTTTTTCTGGTGCATATTATGACCCCCGGAGACGCCTAGTTTAGGAGTTATGGCCATTTAAAGATTTTGAATTTTTTTTTCTGGTGTATAATATGACCCCCGCAGACGCCTAGTTTAGGAGTTATAGCCATTTTAAGATTTTGAATTTTTTTTTTCTGGTGCATAATATGACCCCCGCAGACGCCTAGTTTAGGAGTTATAGCCATTTTAAGATTTTGAATTTTCTTTTTTCTGGTGCATATTATGACCCCCGCAGACGCCTAGTTTAGGAGTTATAGCCATTTTAAGATTTTGAATTTTTTTTTCTGGTGCATAATATGACCCCCGCAGACGCCTAGTTTAAGAGTTATAGCCATTTTAAGATTTTGAATTTTTTTTTTTTCTGGTGCATAATATGACCCCCGCAGACGCCTAGTTTAGGAGTTAGAGCCATTTTAAGATTTTGAATTTTTTTTTTCTGGTGCATAATATGACCCCCGCAGACGCCTAGTTTAGGAGTTATAGCCATTTTAAGATTTTGAATTTTCTTTTTTCTGGTGTATAATATGACCCCCGCAGACGCCTAGTTTAGGAGTTATAGCCATTTTAAGATTTTGCATTTTCTTTTTTCTGGTGCATATTATGACCCCCGGAGACGCCTAGTTTAGGAGTTATAGCCATTTATAGATTTTGAATTTTTTTTTTCTGGTGCATAATATGACCCCCGCAGACGCCTAGTTTAGGAGTTATAGCCATTTTAAGATTTTGAATTTTTTTTTTCTGGTGCATAATATGACCCCCGCAGACGCCTAGTTTAGGAGTTATAGCCATTTTAAGATTTTGCATTTTCTTTTTTCTGGTGCATATTATGACCCCCGGAGACGCCTAGTTTAGGAGTTATAGCCATTTATAGATTTTGAATTTTCTTTTTTCTGGTGTATAATATGACCCCCGCAGACGCCTAGTTTAGGAGTTATAGCCATTTTAAGATTTTGAATTTTTTTTTTCTGGTGCATAATATGACCCCCGCAGACGCCTAGTTTAGGAGTTATAGCCATTTTAAGATTTTGAATTTTCTTTTCTGGTGCATATTAGGACCCCCGCAGACGCCTAGTTTAGGAGTTATAGCCATTTTAAGATTTTGAATTTTTTTTTTCTGGTGTATAATATGACCCACGCAGACGCCTAGTTTAGGAGTTATAGCCATTTTAAGATTTTGAATTTTCTTTTTCCTGGTGCATAATATGACCCCCGCAGACGCCTAGTTTAGGAGTTATAGCCATTTTAAGATTTTGAATTTTCTTTTCTGGTGCATATTAGGACCCCCGCAGACGCCTAGTTTAGGAGTTATAGCCATTTTAAGATTTTGAATTTTCTTTTTTCTGGTGTATAATATGACCCCCGCAGACGCCTAGTTTAGGAGTTATAGCCATTTTAAGATTTTGAATTTTTTTTTTCTGGTGCATAATATGACCCCCGCAGACGCCTAGTTTAGGAGTTATAGCCATTTTAAGATTTTGAATTTTTTTTTTCTGGTGCATAATATGACCCCCGCAGACGCCTAGTTTAGGAGTTATAGCCATTTTAAGATTTTGAATTTTCTTTTCTGGTGCATATTAGGACCCCCGCAGACGCCTAGTTTAGGAGTTATAGCCATTTTAAGATTTTGAATTTTCTTTTTTCTGGTGTATAATATGACCCCCGCAGACGCCTAGTTTAGGAGTTATAGCCATTTTAAGATTTTGAATTTTCTTTTTTCTGGTGTATAATATGACCCCCGCAGACGCCTAGTTTAGGAGTTATAGCCATTTTAAGATTTTGAATTTTTTTTTTCTGGTGCATAATATGACCCCCGCAGACGCCTAGTTTAGGAGTTATAGCCATTTTAAGATTTTGCATTTTCTTTTTTCTGGTGCATATTATGACCCCCGGAGACGCCTAGTTTAGGAGTTATAGCCATTTATAGATTTTGAATTTTTTTTTTCTGGTGCATAATATGACCCCCGCAGACGCCTAGTTTAGGAGTTATAGCCATTTTAAGATTTTGAATTTTCTTTTTTCTGGTGTATAATATGACCCCCGCAGACGCCTAGTTTAGGAGTTATAGCCATTTTAAGATTTTGAATTTTTTTTTTCTGGTGCATAATATGACCCCCGCAGACGCCTAGTTTAGGAGTTATAGCCATTTTAAGATTTTGAATTTTCTTTTCTGGTGCATATTAGGACCCCCGCAGACGCCTAGTTTAGGAGTTATAGCCATTTTAAGATTTTGAATTTTTTTTTTCTGGTGTATAATATGACCCCCGCAGACGCCTAGTTTAGGAGTTATAGCCATTTTAAGATTTTGAATTTTCTTTTCTGGTGCATATTAGGACCCCCGCAGACGCCTAGTTTAGGAGTTATAGCCATTTTAAGATTTTGAATTTTTTTTTTCTGGTGTATAATATGACCCCCGCAGACGCCTAGTTTAGGAGTTATAGCCATTTTAAGATTTTGAATTTTTTTTTTCTGGTGCATAATATGACCCCCGCAGACGTCTAGTTTAAGAGTTATAGCCATTTTAAGATTTTGAATTTTCTTTTTTCTGGTGCATAATATGACCCCCGCAGACGCCTAGTTTAGGAGTTATAGCCATTTTAAGATTTTGAATTTTTTTTTGCTGGTGCATAATATGACCCCCGCAGACGACTAGTTTAAGAGTTATAGCCATTTTAAGATTTTGAATTTTTTTTTCTGGTGCATAATATGACCCCCGCAGACGCCTAGTTTAAGAGTTATAGCCATTTTAAGATTTTGAATTTTTTTTTTCTGGTGTATAATATGACCCCCGCAGACGCCTAGTTTAGGAGTTATAGCCATTTTAAGATTTTGAATTTTCTTTTTTCTGGTGCATATTATGACCCCCGGAGACGCCTAGTTTAGGAGTTATAGCCATTTTAAGATTTTGAATTTTCTTTTTTCTGGTGCATAATATGACCCCCGCAGACGCCTAGTTTAGGAGTTATAGCCATTTTAAGATTTTGAATTTTCTTTTCTGGTGCATATTAGGACCCCCGCAGACGCCTAGTTTAGGAGTTATAGCCATTTTAAGATTTTGAATTTTCTTTTTTCTGGTGTATAATATGACCCCCGCAGACGCCTAGTTTAGGAGTTATAGCCATTTTAAGATTTTGAATTTTTTTTTTCTGGTGCATAATATGACCCCCGCAGACGCCTAGTTTAGGAGTTATAGCCATTTTAAGATTTTGAATTTTCTTTTCTGGTGCATATTAGGACCCCCGCCGACGCCTAGTTTAGGAGTTATAGCCATTTTAAGATTTTGAATTTTTTTTTTCTGGTGTATAATATGACCCCCGCAGACGCCTAGTTTAGGAGTTATAGCCATTTTAAGATTTTGAATTTTCTTTTCTGGTGCATATTATGACCCCCGCAGACGCCTAGTTTAGGAGTTATAGCCATTTTAAGATTTTGAATTTTTTTTTTCTGGTGCATAATATGACCCCCGCAGACGCCTAGTTTAGGAGTTATAGCCATTTTAAGATTTTGAATTTTTTTTTTCTGGTGCATAATATGACCCCCGCAGACGCCTAGTTTAGGAGTTATAGCCATTTTAAGATTTTGAATTTTCTTTTCTGGTGCATATTAGGACCCCCGCAGACGCCTAGTTTAGGAGTTATAGCCATTTTAAGATTTTGAATTTTTTTTTTTCTGGTGCATAATATGACCCCCGCAGACGCCTAGTTTAAGAGTTATAGCCATTTTAAGATTTTGAATTTTTTTTTTTTCTGGTGCATAATATGACCCCCGCAGACGCCTAGTTTAGGAGTTATAGCCATTTTAAGATTTTGAATTTTTTTTTTCTGGTGCATAATATGACCCCCGCAGACGCCTAGTTTAGGAGTTATAGCCATTTTAAGATTTTGAATTTTCTTTTTTCTGGTGCATATTATGACCCCCGCAGACGCCTAGTTTAGGAGTTATAGCCATTTTAAGATTTTGAATTTTCTTTTCTGGTGCATATTATGACCCCCGCAGACGCATAGTTTAGGAGTTATAGCCATTTTAAGATTTTGAATTTTTTTTTTCTGGTGTATAATATGACCCCCGCAGACGCCTAGTTTAGGAGTTATAGCCATTTTAAGATTTTGAATTTTCTTTTTTCTGGTGCATATTATGACCCCCGCAGACGCCTAGTTTAGGAGTTATAGCCATTTTAAGATTTTGAATTTTTTTTTCTGGTGCATAATATGACCCCCGCAGACGCCTAGTTTAAGAGTTATAGCCATTTTAAGATTTCGAATTTTTTTTTTTCTGGTGCATAATATGACCCCCGCAGACGCCTAGTTTAGGAGTTATAGCCATTTTAAGATTTTGAATTTTCTTTTTTCTGGTGCATATTATGACCCCCGGAGACGCGTAGTTTAGGAGTTATAGCCATTTAAAGATTTTGAATTTTTTTTTTTCTGGTGTATAATATGACCCCCGCAGACGCCTAGTTTAGGAGTTATAGCCATTTTAAGATTTAGAATTTTTTTTTTCTGGTGCATAATATGACCCCCGCAGACGCCTAGTTTAGGAGTTATAGCCATTTTAAGATTTTGAATTTTCTTTTTTCTGGTGCATATTATAA
Source organism: Volucella zonaria (assembly GCA_963966105.1). Lineage (NCBI taxonomy): Eukaryota > Metazoa > Arthropoda > Insecta > Diptera > Syrphidae > Volucella > Volucella zonaria. The sequence continues at coordinate 43,640,976 of OZ014531.1, forward strand.
CCCCCGGAGACGCCTAGTTTAGGAGTTATAGCCATTTAAAGATTTTGAATTTTTTTTTTTTGGTGTATAATATGACCCCCGCAGACGCCTAGTTTAGGAGTTATAGCCATTTTATGATTTTGAATTTTCTTTTTTCTGGTGCATATTATGACCCCCGGAGACGCCTAGTTTAGGAGTTATAGCCATTTTAAGATTTTGAATTTTCTTTTTTCTGGTGCATAATATGACCCCCGCGGACGCCTAGTTTAGAAGTTATAGCCATTTTAAGATTTTGAATTTTCTTTTCTGGTGCATATTATGACCCCCGCAGACGCCTAGTTTAGGAGTTATAGCCATTTTAAGATTTTGAATTTTTTTTTTCTGGTGTATAATATGACCCCCGCAGACGCCTAGTTTAGGAGTTATAGCCATTTTAAGATTTTGAATTTTCTTTTTTCTGGTGCATATTATGACCCCCGCAGACGCCTAGTTTAGGAGTTATAGCCATTTTAAGATTTTGAATTTTCTTTTCTGGTGCATATTATGACCCCCGCAGACGCCTAGTTTAGGAGTTATAGCCATTTTAAGATTTTGAATTTTTTTTTTCTGGTGTATAATATGACCCCCGCAGACGCCTAGTTTAGGAGTTATAGCCATTTTAAGATTTTGAATTTTCTTTTTTCTGGTGCATATTATGACCCCCGGAGACGCCTAGTTTAGGAGTTATAGCCATTTTAAGATTTTGAATTTTCTTTTTTCTGGTGCATAATATGACCCCCGCGGACGCCTAGTTTAGAAGTTATAGCCATTTTAAGATTTTGAATTTTCTTTTCTGGTGCATATTATTACCCCCGCAGACGCCTAGTTTAGGAGTTATAGCCATTTTAAGATTTTGAATTTTTTTTTTCTGGTGTATAATATGACCCCCGCAGACGCCTAGTTTAGGAGTTATAGCCATTTTAAGATTTTGAATTTTCTTTTTTCTGGTGCATATTATGACCCCCGCAGACGCCTAGTTTAGGAGTTATAGCCATTTTAAGATTTTGAATTTTCTTTTCTGGTGCATATTATGACCCCCGCAGACGCCTAGTTTAGGAGTTATAGCCATTTTAAGATTTTGAATTTTTTTTTTCTGGTGTATAATATGACCCCCGCAGACGCCTAGTTTAGGAGTTATAGCCATTTTAAGATTTTGAATTTTCTTTTTTCTGGTGCATATTATGACCCCCGGAGACGCCTAGTTTAGGAGTTATAGCCATTTTAAGATTTTGAATTTTCTTTTTTCTGGTGCATAATATGACCCCCGCAGACGCCTAGTTTAGGAGTTATAGCCATTTTAAGATTTTGAATTTTCTTTTCTGGTGCATATTATGACCCCCGCAGACGCCTAGTTTAGGAGTTATAGCCATTTTAAGATTTTGAATTTTTTTTTTCTGGTGTATAATATGACCCCCGCAGACGCCTAGTTTAGGAGTTATAGCCATTTTAAGATTTTGAATTTTCTTTTTTCTGGTGCATATTATGACCCCCGCAGACGCCTAGTTTAGGAGTTATAGCCATTTTAAGATTTTGAATTTTTTTTTCTGGTGCATAATATGACCCCCGCAGACGCCTAGTTTAAGAGTTATAGCCATTTTAAGATTTTGAATTTTTTTTTTTCTGGTGCATAATATGACCCCCGCAGACGCCTAGTTTAGGAGTTATAGCCATTTTAAGATTTTGAAGTTTCTTTTTTCTGGTGCATATTATGACCCCCGGAGACGCCTAGTTTAAGAGTTATAGCCATTTAAAGATTTTGAATTTTTTTTTTCTGGTGCATAATATGACCCCCGCAGACGCCTAGTTTAGGAGTTATAGCCATTTTAAGATTTTGAATTTTCTTTTTTCTGGTGCATATTATGACCCCCGGAGACGCCTAGTTTAGGAGTTATAGCCATTTAAAGATTTTGAATTTTTTTTTTCTGGTGTATAATATGACCCCCGCAGACGCCTAGTTTAGGAGTTATAGCCATTTTAAGATTTTGAATTTTTTTTTTCTGGTGCATAATATGACCCCCGCAGACGCCTAGTTTAGGAGTTATAGCCATTTTAAGATTTTGAATTTTCTTTTTTCTGGTGCATATTATGACCCCCGCAGACGCCTAGTTTAGGAGTTATAGCCATTTTAAAATTTAGAATTTTTTTTTCTGGTGCATAATATGACCCCCGCAGACGCCTAGTTTAAGAGTTATAGCCATTTTAAGATTTAGAATTTTTTTTTTTTCTGGTGCATAATATGACCCCCGCAGACGCCTAGTTTAGGAGTTATAACCATTTTAAAATTTTGAATTTTTTTTTTCTGGTGCATAATATGACCCCCGCAGACGCGTAGTTTAGGAGTTATAGCCATTTTAAGATTTTGAATTTTCTTTTTTCTGGTGTATAATATGACCCCCGCAGACGCCTAGTTTAGGAGTTATAGCCATTTTAAGATTTTGAATTTTCTTTTTTCTGGTGCATATTATGACCCCCGGAGACGCCTAGTTTAGGAGTTATAGCCAATTATAGATTTTGAATTTTTTTTTTCTGGTGCATAATATGACCCCCGCAGACGCCTAGTTTAGGAGTTATAGCCATTTTAAGATTTTGAATTTTCTTTTTTCTGGTGTATAATATGACCCCGCAGACGCCTAGTTTAGGAGTTATAGCCATTTTAAGATTTTGAATTTTCTTTTCTGGTGCATATTAGGACCCCCGCAGACGCCTAGTTTAGGAGTTATAGCCATTTTAAGATTTTGAATTTTTTTTTTCTGGTGTATAATATGACCCCCGCAGACGCCTAGTTTAGGAGTTATAGCCATTTTAAGATTTTGAATTTTCTTTTCTGGTGCATATTATGACCCCCGCAGACGCCTAGTTTAGGAGTTATAGCCATTTTAAGATTTTGAATTTTTTTTTGCTGGTGCATAATATGACCCCCGCAGACGACTAGTTTAAGAGTTATAGCCATTTTAAGATTTTGAATTTTTTTTTCTGGTGCATAATATGACCCCCGCAGACGCCTAGTTTAAGAGTTATAGCCATTTTAAGATTTTGAATTTTTTTTTTCTGGTGTATAATTTGACCCCCGCAGACGCCTAGTTTAGGAGTTATAGCCATTTTAAGATTTTGAATTTTCTTTTTTCTGGTGCATATTATAACCCCCGGAGACGCCTAGTTTAGGAGTTATAGCCATTTAAAAATTTTGAATTTTTTTTTTTTGGTGTATAATATGACCCCCGCAGACGCCTAGTTTAGGAGTTATAGCCATTTTAAGATTTTGAATTTTCTTTTTTCTGGTGCATATTATGACCCCCGGAGACGCCTAGTTTAGGAGTTATAGCCATTTTAAGATTTTGAATTTTCTTTTTTCTGGTGCATAATATGACCCCCGCAGACGCCTGGTTTAGGAGTTATAGCCATTTTAAGATTTTGAATTTTCTTTTCTGGTGCATATTATGACCCCCGCAGACGCCTAGTTTAGGAGTTATAGCCATTTTAAGATTTTGGATTTTTTTTTCTGGTGCATAATATGACCCCCGCAGACGTCTAGTTTAAGAGTTATAGCCATTTTAAGATTTTGAATATTTTTTTTTCTGGTGCTTAATATGACCCCCGCAGACGCCTAGTTTAGGAGTTATAGCCATTTTAAGATTTTGAATTTTCTTTTTTCTGGTGCATATTATGACCCCCGGAGACGCGTAGTTTAGGAGTTATAGCCATTTAAAGATTTTGAATTTTTTTTTTTCTGGTGTATAATATGACCCCCGCAGACGCCTAGTTTAGGAGTTATAGCCATTTTAAGATTTTGAATTTTCTTTTTTCTGGTGCATATTATTACCCCCGGAGACGCCTAGTTTAGGAGTTATAGCCATTTTAAGATTTTGAATTTTCTTTTTTCTGGTGCATAATATGACCCCCGCAGACGCCTAGTTTAGGAGTTATAGCCATTTTAAGATTTTGAATTTTCTTTTCTGGTGCATATTATGACCCCCGCAGACGCCTAGTTTAGGAGTTATAGCCATTTTAAGATTTTGAATTTTTTTTTTCTGGTGTATAATATGACCCCTGCAGACGCCTAGTTTAGGAGTTATAGCCATTTTAAGATTTTGAATTTTCTTTTTTCTGGTGCATATTATGACCCCCGCAGACGCCTAGTTTAGGAGTTATAGCCATTTTAAGATTTTGAATTTTCTTTTTTCTGGTGCATATTATGACCCCCGGAGACGCCTAGTTTAGGAGTTATAGAAATTTAAAGATTTTGAATTTTTTTTTTCTGGTGTATAATATGACCCCCGCAGACGCCTAGTTTAGGAGTTATAGCCATTTTAAGATTTTGAATTTTTTTTTTCTGGTGCATAATATGACCCCCGCAGACGCCTAGTTTAGGAGTTATAGCCATTTTAAGATTTTGAATTTTCTTTTTTCTGGTGCATAATATGACCCCCGCAGACGCCCAGTTTAGGAGTTATAGCCATTTTAAGATTTTGAATTTTCTTTTCTGGTTCATATTATGACCCCCGCAGACGCCTAGTTTAGGAGTTATAGCCATTTTAAGATTTTGAATTTTTTTTTCTGGTGTATAATATGACCCCCGCAGACGCCTAGTTTAGGAGTTATAGCCATTTAAAGATTTTGAATTTTCTTTTTTCTGGTGCATATTATGACCCCCGCAGACGCCTAGTTTAGGAGTTATAGCCATTTTAAGATTTTGAATTTTTTTTTTCTGGTGTATAATATGACCCCCGCAGACGCCTAGTTTAGGAGTTATAGCCATTTTAAGATTTTGAATTTTCTTTTTTCTGGTGCATATTATGACCCCCGCAGACGCCTAGTTTAGGAGTTATAGCCATTTTAAGATTTTGAATTTTTTTTTCTGGTGCATAATATGACCCCCGCAGACGCCTAGTTTAAGAGTTATAGCCATTTTAAGATTTTGAATTTTTTTTTTTCTGGTGCATAATATGACCCCCGCAGACGCCTAGTTTAGGAGTTATAGCCATTTTAAGATTTTGAATTTTTTTTTTCTGGTGCATAATAGACCCCCGCAGACGCCTAGTTTAGGAGTTATAGCCATTTTAAGATTTTGAATTTTCTTTTTTCTGGTGCATAATATGACCCCCGCAGACGCCTAGTTTAGGAGTTATAGCCATTTTAAGATTTTGAATTTTCTTTTCTGGTTCATATTATGACCCCCGCAGACGCCTAGTTTAGGAGTTATAGCCATTTTAAGATTTTGAATTTTTTTTTCTGGTGTATAATATGACCCCCGCAGACGCCTGGTTTAGGAGTTATAGCCATTTTAAGATTTTGAATTTTCTTTTTTCTGGTGCATATTATGACCCCCGCAGACGCCTAGTTTAGGAGTTATAGCCATTTTAAGATTTTGAATTTTTTTTTCTGGTGCATATTATGACCCCCGCAGACGCCTAGTTTAAGAGTTATAGCCATTTTAAGATTTTGAATTTTTTTTTCTGGTGCATAATATGACCCCCGCAGACGCCTAGTTTAGGAGTTATAGCCATTTTAAGATTTTGAATTTTCTTTTTTCTGGTGCATATTATAACCCCCGCAGACGCCTAGTTTAGGAGTTATAGCCATTTTAAGATTTTGAATTTTTTTTCTGGTGCATAATATGACCCCCGGAGACGCCTAGTTTAGGAGTTATAGCCATTTTAAGATTTTGAATTTTGTTTTCTGGTGCATAATATGACCCCCGCAGACGCCTAGTTTAAGAGTTATAGCCATTTTAAGATTTTGAATTTTTTTTTTTCTGGTGCATAATATGACCCCCGCAGACGCCTAGTTTAGGAGTTATAGCCATTTTAAGATTTTTAATTTTTTTTTCTGGTGTATAATATGACCCCCGCAGACGCCTAGTTTAGGAGTTATAGCCATTTTAAGATTTTGAATTTTCTTTTCTGGTGCATATTATGACCCCCGCAGACGCCTAGTTTAGGAGTTATAGCCATTTTAAGATTTTGAATTTTTTTTTCTGGTGCATAATATGACCCCCGCAGACGCCTAGTTTAAGAGTTATAGCCATTTTAAGATTTTGAATTTTTTTTTTTCTGGTGCATAATATGACCCCCGCAGACGCCTAGTTTAGGAGTTATAGCCATTTTAAGATTTTGAATTTTCTTTTTTCTGGTGCATATTATGACCCCCGGAGACGCCTAGTTTAAGAGTTATAGCCATTTAAAGATTTTGAATTTTTTTTTTCTGGTGCATAATATGACCCCCGCAGACGCCTAGTTTAGGAGTTATAGCCATTTTAAGATTTTGAATTTTCTTTTTTCTGGTGCATATTATGACCCCCGGAGACGCCTAGTTTAGGAGTTATAGCCATTTAAAGATTTTGAATTTTTTTTTTCTGGTGTATAATATGACCCCCGCAGACTCCTAGTTTAGGAGTTATAGCCATTTTAAGATTTTGAATTTTTTTTTTCTGGTGCATAATATGACCCCCGCAGACGCCTAGTTTAGGAGTTATAACCATTTTAAGATTTTGAATTTTCTTTTTTCTGGTGCATATTATGACCCCCGCAGACGCCTAGTTTAGGAGTTATAGCCATTTTAAAATTTTGGATTTTTTTTTCTGGTGCATAATATGACCCCCGCAGACGCCTAGTTTAAGAGTTATAGCCATTTTAAGATTTAGAATTTTTTTTTTTTCTGGTGCATAATATGACCCCCGCAGACGCCTAGTTTAGGAGTTATAGCCATTTTAAAATTTTGAATTTTTTTTTTCTGGTGCATAATATGACCCCCGGAGACGCCTAGTTTAGGAGTTATAGCCATTTTAAGATTTTGAATTTTCTTTTTTCTGGTGTATAATATGACCCCCGCAGACGCCTAGTTTAGGAGTTATAGCCATTTTAAGATTTTGAATTTTCTTTTTTCTGGTGCATATTATGACCCCCGGAGACGCCTAGTTTAGGAGTTATAGCCATTTATAGATTTTGAATTTTTTTTTTCTGGTGTATAATATGACCCCCGCAGACGCCTAGTTTAGGAGTTATAGCCATTTTAAGATTTTGAATTTTCTTTTCTGGTGCATATTAGGACCCCCGCAGACGCCTAGTTTAGGAGTTATAGCCATTTTAAGATTTTGAATTTTTTTTTTCTGGTGTATAATATGACCCCCGCAGAAGCCTAGTTTAGGAGTTATAGCCATTTTAAGATTTTGAATTTTCTTTTCTGGTGCATATTATGACCCCCGCAGACGCCTAGTTTAGGAGTTATAGCCATTTTAAGATTTTTAATTTTTTTTTTTCTGGTGCATAATATGACCCCCGCAGACGCCTAGTTTAGGAGTTATAGCCATATAAAGATTTTGAATTTTTTTTTTCTGGTGCATAATATGACCCCCGCAGACGCCTAGTTTAGGAGTTATAGCCATTTTAAGATTTTGAATTTTTTTTTTTCTGGTGCATAATATGACCCCCGCAGACGTCTAGTTTAAGAGTTATAGCCATTTTAAGATTTTGAATTTCCTTTTTTCTGGTGCATAATATGACCCCCGCAGACGCCTAGTTTAGGAGTTATAGCCATTTTAAGATTTTGAATTTTTTTTTGCTGGTGCATAATATGACCCCCGCAGACGACTAGTTTAAGAGTTATAGCCATTTTAAGATTTTGAATTTTTTTTTCTGGTGCATAATATGACCCCCGCAGACGCCTAGTTTAAGAGTTATAGCCATTTTAAGATTTTGAATTTTTTTTTTCTGGTGTATAATATGACCCCCGCAGACGCCCAGTTTAGGAGTTATAGCCATTTTAAGATTTTGAATTTTCTTTTTTCTGGTGCATATTATAACCCCCGGAGACGCCTAGTTTAGGAGTTATAGCCATTTAAAGATTTTGAATTTTTTTTTTTTGGTGTATAATATGACCCCCGCAGACGCCTAGTTTAGGAGTTATAGCCATTTTAAGATTTTGAATTTTCTTTTTTCTGGTGCATAATATGACCCCCGCAGACGCCTAGTTTAGGAGTTATAGCCATTTTAAGATTTTGAATTTTCTTTTCTGGTGCATATTATGACCCCCGCAGACGCCTAGTTTAAGAGTTATAGCCATTTTAAGATTTTGAATTTTTTTTTTTCTGGTGCTTAATATGACCCCCGCAGACGCCTAGTTTAGGAGTTATAGCCATTTTAAGATTTTGAATTTTCTTTTTTCTGGTGCATATTATAACCCCCGGAGACGCCTAGTTTAGGAGTTATAGCCATTTAAAGATTTTGAATTTTTTTTTTTTTGGTGTATAATATGACCCCCGCAGACGCCTAGTTTAGGAGTTATAGCCATTTTAAGATTTTGAATTTTCTTTTTTCTGGTGCATATTATGACCCCCGGAGACGCCTAGTTTAGGAGTTATAGCCATTTTAAGATTTTGAATTTTCTTTTTTCTGGTGCATAATATGACCCCCGCAGACGCCTAGTTTAGGAGTTATAGCCATTTTAAGATTTTGAATTTTCTTTTCTGGTGCATATTATGACCCCCGCAGACGCCTAGTTTAGGAGTTATAGCCATTTTAAGATTTTGAATTTTTTTTTTCTGGTGTATAATATGACCCCCGCAGACGCCTAGTTTAGGAGTTATAGCCATTTTAAGATTTTGAATTTTCTTTTTTCTGGTGCATATTATGACCCCCGCAGACGCCTAGTTTAGGAGTTATAGCCATTTTAAGATTTTGAATTTTTTTTCTGGTGCATAATATGACCCCCGCAGACGCCTAGTTTAAGAGTTATAGCCATTTTAAGATTTTGAATTTTTTTTTTTCTGGTGCATAATATGACCCCCGCAGACGCCTAGTTTAGGAGTTATAGCCATTTTAAGATTTTGAGTTTTCTTTTTTCTGGTGCATATTATGACCCCCGGAGATGCCTAGTTTAGGAGTTATAGAAATTTAAAGATTTTGAATTTTTTTTTTCTGGTGTATAATATGACCCCCGCAGACGCCTAGTTTAGGAGTTATAGCCATTTTAAGATTTTGAATTTTTTTTTTCTGGTGCATAATATGACCCCCGCAGACGCCTAGTTTAGGAGTTATAGCCATTTTAAGATTTTGAATTTTCTTTTTTCTGGTGCATAATATGACCCCCGCAGACGCCCAGTTTAGGAGTTATAGCCATTTTAAGATTTTGAATTTTCTTTTCTGGTTCATATTATGACCCCCGCAGACGCCTAGTTTAGGAGTTATAGCCATTTTAAGATTTTGAATTTTTTTTTCTGGTGTATAATATGACCCCCGCAGACGCCTAGTTTAGGAGTTATAGCCATTTAAAGATTTTGAATTTTCTTTTTTCTGGTGCATATTATGACCCCCGCAGACGCCTAGTTTAGGAGTTATAGCCATTTTAAGATTTTGAATTTTTTTTTTCTGGTGTATAATATGACCCCCGCAGACGCCTAGTTTAGGAGTTATAGCCATTTTAAGATTTTGAATTTTCTTTTTTCTGGTGCATATTATGACCCCCGCAGACGCCTAGTTTAGGAGTTATAGCCATTTTAAGATTTTTAATTTTTTTTTCTGGTGCATAATATGACCCCCGCAGACGCCTAGTTTAAGAGTTATAGCCATTTTAAGATTTTGAATTTTTTTTTTTCTGGTGCATAATATGACCCCCGCAGACGCCTAGTTTAGGAGTTATAGCCATTTTAAGATTTTGAATTTTTTTTTTCTGGTGCATAATAGACCCCCGCAGACGCCTAGTTTAGGAGTTATAGCCATTTTAAGATTTTGAATTTTCTTTTTTCTGGTGCATAATATGACCCCCGCAGACGCCTAGTTTAGGAGTTATAGCCATTTTAAGATTTTGAATTTTCTTTTCTGGTTCATATTATGACCCCCGCAGACGCCTAGTTTAGGAGTTATAGCCATTTTAAGATTTTGAATTTTTTTTTCTGGTGTATAATATGACCCCCGCAGACGCCTGGTTTAGGAGTTATAGCCATTTTAAGATTTTGAATTTTCTTTTTTCTGGTGCATATTATGACCCCCGCAGACGCCTAGTTTAGGAGTTATAGCCATTTTAAGATTTTGAATTTTTTTTTCTGGTGCATATTATGACCCCCGCAGACGCCTAGTTTAAGAGTTATAGCCATTTTAAGATTTTGAATTTTTTTTTCTGGTGCATAATATGACCCCCGCAGACGCCTAGTTTAGGAGTTATAGCCATTTTAAGATTTTGAATTTTCTTTTTTCTGGTGCATATTATAACCCCCGCAGACGCCTAGTTTAGGAGTTATAGCCATTTTAAGATTTTGAATTTTTTTTCTGGTGCATAATATGACCCCCGGAGACGCCTAGTTTAGGAGTTATAGCCATTTTAAGATTTTGAATTTTCTTTTTTCTGGTGCATACGAGTATTATGACCCCCGCAGACGCCTAGTTTAGGAGTTATAGCCATTTTAAGATTTTGAATTTTCTTTTCTGGTGCATATTATGACCCCCGCAGACGCCTAGTTTAGGAGTTATAGCCATTTTAAGATTTTGAATTTTTTTTTTCTGGTGTATAATATGACCCCCGCAGACGCCTAGTTTAGGAGTTATAGCCATTTTAAGATTTTGAATTTTCTTTTTTCTGGTGCATATTATGACCCCCGCAGACGCCTAGTTTAGGAGTTATAGCCATTTTAAGATTTTGAATTTTTTTTTCTGGTGCATAATATGACCCCCGCAGACGCCTAGTTTAGGAGTTATAGCCATTTTAAGATTTTGAATTTTCTTTTTTCTGGTGCATATTATGACCCCCGGAGACGCCTAGTTTAAGAGTTATAGCCATTTAAAGATTTTGAATTTTTTTTTTTCTGGTGCATAATATGACCCCCGCAGACGCCTAGTTTAGGAGTTATAGCCATTTTAAGATTTTGAATTTTCTTTTTTCTGGTGCATATTATGACCCCCGGAGACGCCTAGTTTAGGAGTTATAGCCATTTAAAGATTTTGAATTTTTTTTTTTCTGGTGTATAATATGACCCCCGCAGACGCCTAGTTTAGGAGTTATAGCCATTTAAAGATTTTGAATTTTTTTTTTTTTGGTGTATAATATGACCCCCGCAGACGCCTAGTTTAGGAGTTATAGCCATTTTAAGATTTTGAATTTTCTTTTTTCTGGTGCATATTATGACCCCCGGAGACGCCTAGTTTAGGAGTTATAGCCATTTTAAGATTTTGAATTTTCTTTTTTCTGGTGCATAATATGACCCCCGCAGACGCCTAGTTTAGGAGTTATAGCCATTTTAAGATTTTGAATTTTCTTTTCTGGTGCATATTATGACCCCCGCAGACGCCTAGTTTAGGAGTTATAGCCATTTTAAGATTTTGAATTTTTTTTTTCTGGTCCCCGCAGACGCCTAGTTAAGGAGTTATAGCCATTTTAAAATTTTGAATTTTCTTTTTTCTGGTGCATATTATGACCCCCGCAGACGCCTAGTTTAGGAGTTATAGCCATTTTAAGATTTTGAATTTTTTTTTCTGGTGCATAATATGACCCCCGCAGACGCCTAGTTTAAGAGTTATAGCCATTTTAAGATTTTGAATTTTTTTTTTTCTGGTGCATAATATGACCCCCGCAGACGCCTAGTTTAGGAGTTATAGCCATTTTAAGATTTTGAATTTTCTTTTTTCTGGTGCATATTATGACCCCCGGAGACGCCTAGTTTAGGAGTTATAGAAATTTAAAGATTTTGAATTTTTTTTTTTCTGGTGTATAATATGACCCCCGCAGACGCCTAGTTTAGGAGTTATAGCCATTTTAAGATTTTGAATTTTTTTTTTCTGGTGCATAATATGACCCCCGCAGACGCCTAGTTTAGGAGTTATAGCCATTTTAAGATTTTGAATTTTCTTTTTTCTGGTGCATAATATGACCCCCGCAGACGCCCAGTTTAGGAGTTATAGCCATTTTAAGATTTTGAATTTTTTTTTCTGGTGCATAATAGACCCCCGCAGACGCCTAGTTTAGGAGTTATAGCCATTTTAAGATTTTGAATTTTCTTTTTTCTGGTGCATAATATGACCCCCGCAGACGCCTAGTTTAGGAGTTATAGCCATTTTAAGATTTTGAATTTTCTTTTCTGGTTCATATTATGACCCCCGCAGACGCCTAGTTTAGGAGTTATAGCCATTTTAAGATTTTGAATTTTTTTTTCTGGTGTATAATATGACCCCCGCAGACGCCTGGTTTAGGAGTTATAGCCATTTTAAGATTTTGAATTTTCTTTTTTCTGGTGCATATTATGACCCCCGCAGACGCCTAGTTTAGGAGTTATAGCCATTTTAAGATTTTGAATTTTTTTTTCTGGTGCATATTATGACCCCCGCAGACGCCTAGTTTAAGAGTTATAGCCATTTTAAGATTTTGAATTTTTTTTTCTGGTGCATAATATGACCCCCGCAGACGCCTAGTTTAGGAGTTATAGCCATTTTAAGATTTTGAATTTTCTTTTTTCTGGTGCATATTATAACCCCCGCAGACGCCTAGTTTAGGAGTTATAGCCATTTTAAGATTTTGAATTTTTTTTCTGGTGCATAATATGACCCCCGGAGACGCCTAGTTTAGGAGTTATAGCCATTTTAAGATTTTGAATTTTCTTTTTTCTGGTGCATACGAGTATTATGACCCCCGCAGACGCCTAGTTTAGGAGTTATAGCCATTTTAAGATTTTGAATTTTTTTTTCTGGTGCATAATATGACCCCCGCAGACGCCTAGTTTAGGTGTTATAGCCATTTTAAGATTTTGAATTTTCTTTTCTGGTGCATATTATGACCCCCGCAGACGCCTAGTTTAGGAGTTATAGCCATTTTAAGATTTTGAATTTTTTTTGTCTGGTGTATAATATGACCCCCGCAGACGCCTAGTTTAGGAGTTATAGCCATTTTAAGATTTTGAATTTTCTTTTTTCTGGTGCATATTATGACCCCCGCAGACGCCTAGTTTAGGAGTTATAGCCATTTTAAGATTTTGAATTTTTTTTTCTGGTGCATAATATGACCCCCGCAGACGCCTAGTTTAGGAGTTATAGCCATTTTAAGATTTTGAATTTTCTTTTTTCTGGTGCATATTATGACCCCCGGAGACGCCTAGTTTAAGAGTTATAGCCATTTAAAGATTTTGAATTTTTTTTTTTCTGGTGCATAATATGACCCCCGCAGACGCCTAGTTTAGGAGTTATAGCCATTTTAAGACTTTGAATTTTCTTTTTTCTGGTGCATATTATGACCCCCGGAGACGCCTAGTTTAGGAGTTATAGCCATTTAAAGATTTTGAATTTTTTTTTTTCTGGTGTATAATATGACCCCCGCAGACGCCTAGTTTAGGAGTTATAGCCATTTTAAGATTTTGAATTTTTTTTTTCTGGTGCATAATATGACCCCCGCAGACGCCTAGTTTAGGAGTTATAGCCATTTTAAGATTTTGAATTTTCTTTTTTCTGGTGCATAATATGACCCCCGCAGACGCCTAGTTTAGGAGTTATAGCCATTTTAAGATTTTGAATTTTCTTTTCTGGTTCATATTATGACCCCCGCAGACGCCTAGTTTAGGAGTTATAGCCATTTTAAGATTTTGAATTTTTTTTTCTGGTGCATAATATGACCCCCGCAGACGCCTAGTTTAAGAGTTATAGCCATTTTAAGATTTTGAATTTTTTTTTTTCTGGTGCATAATATGACCCCCGCAGACGCCTAGTTTAGGAGTTATAGCCATTTTAAGATTTTGAATTTTTTTTTTCTGGTGCATAATAGACCCCCGCTGACGCCTAGTTTAGGAGTTATAGCCATTTTAAGATTTTGAATTTTTTTTTCTGGTGCATAATATGACCCCCGCAGACGCCTAGTTTAAGAGTTATAGCCATTTTAAGATTTTGAATTTTTTTTTTTCTGGTGCATAATATGACCCCCGCAGACGCCTAGTTTAGGAGTTATAGCCATTTAAAGATTTTGAATTTTTTTTTTTTGGTGTATAATATGACCCCCGCAGACGCCTAGTTTAAGAGTTATAGCCATTTTAAGATTTTGAATTTTTTTTTCTGGTGCATAATATGACCCCCGCAGACGCCTAGTTTAGGAGTTATAGCCATTTTAAGATTTTGAATTTTCTTTTTTCTGGTGCATATTATAACCCCCGCAGACGCCTAGTTTAGGAGTTATAGCCATTTTAAGATTTTGAATTTTTTTTCTGGTGCATACGAGTATTATGACCCCCGCAGACGCCTAGTTTAGGAGTTATAGCCATTTTAAGATTTTGAATTTTTTTTTCTGGTGCATAATATGACCCCCGCAGACGCCTAGTTTAGGAGTTATAGCCATTTTAAGAATTTGAATTTTCTTTTCTGGTGCATATATGACCCCCGCAGACGCCTAGTTTAGGAGTTATAGCCATTTAAAGATTTTGAATTTTTTTTTTTCTGGTGCATAATATGACCCCCGCAGACGCCTAGTTTAGGAGTTATAGCCATTTTAAGATTTTGAATTTTCTTTTTTCTGGTGCATATTATGACCCCCGGAGACGCCTAGTTTAGGAGTTATAGCCATTTAAAGATTTTGAATTTTTTTTTTTTGGTGTATAATATGACCCCCGCAGACGCCTAGTTTAAGAGTTATAGCCATTTTAAGATTTTGAATTTTTTTTTCTGGTGCATAATATGACCCCCGCAGACGCCTAGTTTAGGAGTTATAGCCATTTTAAGATTTTGAATTTTTTTTTCTGGTGCATAATATGACCCCCGCAGACGCCTAGTTTAAGAGTTATAGCCATTTTAAGATTTTGAATTTTTTTTTTTCTGGTGCATAATATGACCCCCGCAGACGCCTAGTTTAGGAGTTATAGCCATTTTAAGATTTTGAATTTTCTTTTTTGGTGTATAATATGACCCCCGCAGACGCCTAGTTTAGGAGTTATAGCCATTTTAAGATTTTGAATTTTTTTTTTTCTGGTGCATAATATGACCCCCGCAGACGCCTAGTTTAGGAGTTATAGCCATTTTAAGATTTTGAATTTTTTTTTTCTGGTGCATAATAGACCCCCGCAGACGCCTAGTTTAGGAGTTATAACCATTTTAAGATTTTGAATTTTCTTTTTTCTGTTGCATAATATGACCCCCGCAGACGCCTAGTTTAGGAGTTATAGCCATTTTAAGATTTTGAATTTTTTTTTCTGGTGCATATTATGACCCCCGCAGACGCCTAGTTTAAGAGTTATAGCCATTTTAAGATTTTGAATTTTTTTTTCTGGTGCATAATATGACCCCCGCAGACGCCTAGTTTAGGAGTTATAGCCATTTTAAGATTTTGAATTTTCTTTTTTCTGGTGCATATTATAACCCCCGCAGACGCCTAGTTTAGGAGTTATAGCCATTTTAAGATTTTGAATTTTTTTTCTGGTGCATAATATGACCCCCGGAGACGCCTAGTTTAGGAGTTATAGCCATTTTAAGATTTTGAATTTTCTTTTTTCTGGTGCATACGAGTATTATGACCCCCGCAGACGCCTAGTTTAGGAGTTATAGCCATTTTAAGATTTTGAATTTCTTTTTCTGGTGCATAATATGACCCCCGCAGACGACTAGTTTAGGAGTTATAGCCATTTTAAGATTTTGAATTTTCTTTTCTGGTGCATATTATGACCCCCGCAGACGCCTAGTTTAGGAGTTATAGCCATTTTAAGATTTTGAATTTTTTTTTTCTGGTGTATAATATGACCCCCGCAGACGCCTAGTTTAGGAGTTATAGCCATTTTAAGATTTTGAATTTTCTTTTTTCTGGTGCATATTATGACCCCCGCAGACGCCTAGTTTAGGAGTTATAGCCATTTTAAGATTTTGAATTTTTTTTTCTGGTGCATAATATGACCCCCGCAGACGCCTAGTTTAGGAGTTATAGCCATTTTAAGATTTTGAATTTTCTTTTTTCTGGTGCATATTATGACCCCCGGAGACGCCTAGTTTAAGAGTTATAGCCATTTAAAGATTTTGAATTTTTTTTTTTCTGGTGCATAATATGACCCCCGCAGACGCCTAGTTTAGGAGTTATAGCCATTTTAAGATTTTGAATTTTCTTTTTTCTGGTGCATATTATGACCCCCGGAGACGCCTAGTTTAGGAGTTATAGCCATTTAAAGATTTTGAATTTTTTTTTTCTGGTGTATAATATGACCCCCGCAGACGCCTAGTTTAGGAGTTATAGCCATTTTAAGATTTTGAATTTTCTTTTTTCTGGTGCATAATATGACCCCCGCAGACGCCTAGTTTAGGAGTTATAGCCATTTTAAGATTTTGAATTTTCTTTTTTCTGGTGCATAATATGACCCCCGCAGACGCCTAGTTTAGGAGTTATAGCCATTTTAAGATTTTGAATTTTCTTTTTTCTGGTGCATATTATGACCCCCGGAGACGCCTAGTTTAGGAGTTATAGCCATTTAAAGATTTTGAATTTTTTTTTTCTGGTGTATAATATGACCCCCGCAGACGCCTAGTTTAGGAGTTATAGCCATTTAAAGATTTTGAATTTTTTTTTTTCTGGTGCATAATATGACCCCCGCAGACGCCTAGTTTAGGAGTTATAGCCATTTTAAGATTTTGAATTTTCTTTTTTCTGGTGCATATTATGACCCCCGGAGACGCCTAGTTTAAGAGTTATAGCCATTTAAAGATTTTGAATTTTTTTTTTCTGGTGCATAATATGACCCCCGCAGACGACTAGTTTAAGAGTTATAGCCATTTTAAGATTTTGAATTTTTTTTTTCTGGTGCATAATATGACCCCCGCAGACGCCTAGTTTAAGAGTTATAGCCATTTTAAGATTTTGAATTTTTTTTTTCTGGTGTATAATATGACCCCCGCAGACGCCTAGTTTAGGAGTTATAGCCATTTTAAGATTTTGAATTTTCTTTTCTGGTGCATATTATGACCCCCGCAGACGCCTAGTTTAGGAGTTATAGCCATTTTAAGATTTTGAATTTTTTTTTTCTGGTGTATAATATGACCCCCGCAGACGCCTAGTTTAGGAGTTATAGCCATTTTAAGATTTTGAATTTTCTTTTTTCTGGTGCATATTATGACCCCCGCAGACGCCTAGTTTAGGAGTTATAGCCATTTTAAGATTTTGAATTTTTTTTTCTGGTGCATAATATGACCCCCGCAGACGCCTAGTTTAAGAGTTATAGCCATTTTAAGATTTTGAATTTTTTTTTTTCTGGTGCATAATATGACCCCCGCAGACGCCTAGTTTAGGAGTTGTAGCCATTTTAAGATTTTGAATTTTCTTTTTTCTGGTGCATATTATGACCCCCGGAGACGCCTAGTTTAAGAGTTATAGCCATTTTAAGATTTAGAATTTTTTTTTTCTGGTGCATAATATGACCCCCGCAGACGCCTAGTTTAGGAGTTATAGCCATTTTAAGATTTTGAATTTTCTTTTTTCTGGTGCATATTATGACCCCCGCAGACGCCTAGTTTAGGAGTTATAGCCATTTTAAAATTTTGAATTTTTTTTTCTGGTGCATAATATGACCCCCGCAGACGCCTAGTTTAAGAGTTATAGCCATTTTAAGATTTAGAATTTTTTTTTTTTCTGGTGCATAATATGACCCCCGCAGACGCCTAGTTTAGGAGTTATAGCCATTTTAAAATTTTGAATTTTTTTTTTCTGGTGCATAATATGACCCCCGCAGACGCCTAGTTTAGGAGTTATAGCCATTTTAAGATTTTGAATTTTCTTTTTTCTGGTGTATAATATGACCCCCGCAGACGCCTAGTTTAGGAGTTATAGCCATTTTAAGATTTTGAATTTTCTTTTTTCTGGTGCATATTATGACCCCCGGAGACGCCTAGTTTAGGAGTTATAGCCATTTATAGATTTTGAATTTTTTTTTTCTGGTGCATAATATGACCCCCGCAGACGCCTAGTTTAGGAGTTATAGCCATTTTAAGATTTTGAATTTTCTTTTTTCTGGTGTATAATATGACCCCCGCAGACGCCTAGTTTAGGAGTTATAGCCATTTTAAGATTTTGAATTTTCTTTTCTGGTGCATATTAGGACCCCCGCAGACGCCTAGTTTAGGAGTTATAGCCATTTTAAGATTTTGAATTTTTTTTTTCTGGTGTATAATATGACCCCCGCAGACGCCTAGTTTAGGAGTTATAGCCATTTTAAGATTTTGAATTTTCTTTTCTGGTGCATATTATGACCCCCGCAGACGCCTAGTTTAGGAGTTATAGCCATTTTAAGATTTTGAATTTTTTTTTTTCTGGTGCATAATATGACCCCCGCAGACGTCTAGTTTAAGAGTTATAGCCATTTTAAGATTTTGAATTTTCTTTTTTCTGGTGCATAATATGACCCCCGCAGACGCCTAGTTTAGGAGTTATAGCCATTTTAAGATTTTGAATTTTTTTTTGCTGGTGCATAATATGACCCCCGCAGACGACTAGTTTAAGAGTTATAGCCATTTTAAGATTTTGAATTTTTTTTTTCTGGTGCATAATATGACCCCCGCAGACGCCTAGTTTAAGAGTTATAGCCATTTTAAGATTTTGAATTTTTTTTTTCTGGTGTATAATATGACCCCCGCAGACGCCTAGTTTAGGAGTTATAGCCATTTTAAGATTTTGAATTTTCTTTTTTCTGGTGCATAATATGACCCCCGCAGACGCCTAGTTTAGGAGTTATAGCCATTTTAAGATTTTGAATTTTCTTTTTTCTGGTGCATATTATAACCCCCGGAGACGCCTAGTTTAGGAGTTATAGCCATTTTAAGATTTTGAATTTTCTTTTCTGGTGCATATTATGACCCCCGCAGACGCCTAGTTTAGGAGTTATAGCCATTTTAAGATTTTGAATTTTTTTTTTTCTGGTGCATAATATGACCCCCGCAGACGTCTAGTTTAAGAGTTATAGCCATTTTAAGATTTTGAATTTTCTTTTTTCTGGTGCATAATATGACCCCCGCAGACGCCTAGTTTAGGAGTTATAGCCATTTTAAGATTTTGAATTTTTTTTTGCTGGTGCATAATATGACCCCCGCAGACGACTAGTTTAAGAGTTATAGCCATTTTAAGATTTTGAATTTTTTTTTTCTGGTGCATAATATGACCCCCGCAGACGCCTAGTTTAAGAGTTATAGCCATTTTAAGATTTTGAATTTTTTTTTTCTGGTGTATAATATGACCCCCGCAGACGCCTAGTTTAGGAGTTATAGCCATTTTAAGATTTTGAATTTTCTTTTTTCTGGTGCATATTATAACCCCCGGAGACGCCTAGTTTAGGAGTTATAGCCATTTAAAGATTTTGAATTTTTTTTTTTTGGTGTATAATATGACCCCCGCAGACGCCTAGTTTAGGAGTTATAGCCATTTTAAGATTTTGAATTTTCTTTTTTCTGGTGCATATTATGACCCCCGGAGACGCCTAGTTTAGGAGTTATAGCCATTTTAAGATTTTGAATTTTCTTTTTTCTGGTGCATAATATGACCCCCGCAGACGCCTAGTTTAGGAGTTATAGCCATTTTAAGATTTTGAATTTTCTTTTCTGGTGCATATTATGACCCCCGCAGACGCCTAGTTTAGGAGTTATAGCCATTTTAAGATTTTGGATTTTTTTTTCTGGTGCATAATATGACCCCCGCAGACGCCTAGTTTAAGAGTTATAGCCATTTTAAGATTTTGAATTTTTTTTTTTCTGGTGCTTAATATGACCCCCGCAGACGCCTAGTTTAGGAGTTATAGCCATTTTAAGATTTTGAATTTTCTTTTTTCTGGTGCATATTATGACCCCCGGAGACGCGTAGTTTAGGAGTTATAGCCATTTTAAGATTTTGAATTTTCTTTTCTGGTGCATATTATGACCCCCGCAGACGCCTAGTTTAGGAGTTATAGCCATTTTAAGATTTTGAATTTTTTTTTTTTTGGTGTATAATATGACCCCCGCAGACGCCTAGTTTAGGAGTTATAGCCATTTTAAGATTTTGAATTTTCTTTTTTCTGGTGCATATTATGACCCCCGGAGACGCGTAGTTTAGGAGTTATAGCCATTTTAAGATTTTGAATTTTTTTTTTTTTGGTGTATAATATGACCCCCACAGACGCCTAGTTTAGGAGTTATAGCCATTTTAAGATTTTGAATTTTCTTTTTTCTGGTGCATATTATGACCCCCGGAGACGCCTAGTTTAGGAGTTATAGCCATTTTAAGATTTTGAATTTTCTTTTTTCTGGTGCATATTATGACCCCCGCAGACGCCTAGTTTAGGAGTTATAGCCATTTTAAGATTTTGAATTTTCTTTTTTCTGGTGCATATTATGACCCCCGGAGACGCCTAGTTTAGGAGTTATAGCCATTTTAAGATTTTGAATTTTCTTTTTTCTGGTGCATAATATGACCCCCGCAGACGCCTAGTTTAGGAGTTATAGCCATTTTAAGATTTTGAATTTTCTTTTCTGGTGCATATTATGACCCCCGCAGACGCCTAGTTTAGGAGTTATAGCCATTTTAAGATTTTGAATTTTTTTTTTCTGGTGTATAATATGACCCCCGCAGACGCCTAGTTTAGGAGTTATAGCCATTTTAAGATTTTGAATTTTCTTTTTTCTGGTGCATATTATGACCCCCGCAGACGCCTAGTTTAGGAGTTATAGCCATTTTAAGATTTTGAATTTTTTTTTCTGGTGCATAATATGACCCCCGCAGACGCCTAGTTTAAGAGTTATAGCCATTTTAAGATTTTGAATTTTTTTTTTTCTGGTGCATAATATGACCCCCGCAGACGCCTAGTTTAGGAGTTATAGCCATTTTAAGATTTTGAATTTTCTTTTTTCTGGTGCATATTATGACCCCCGGAGACGCCTAGTTTAGGAGTTATAGAAATTTAAAGATTTTGAATTTTTTTTTTTCTGGTGTATAATATGACCCCCGCAGACGCCTAGTTTAGGAGTTATAGCCATTTAAAGATTTTGAATTTTCTTTTTTCTGGTGCATATTATGACCCCCGCAGACGCCTAGTTTAGGAGTTATAGCCATTTTAAGATTTTGAATTTTCTTTTTTCTGGTGCATATTATGACCCCCGCAGACGCCTAGTTTAAGAGTTATAGCCATTTTAAGATTTTGAATTTTTTTTTTTCTGGTGCATAATATGACCCCCGCAGACGCCTAGTTTAGGAGTTATAGCCATTTTAAGATTTTGAATTTTTTTTTTCTGGTGCATAATAGACCTCCGCAGACGCCTAGTTTAGGAGTTATAGCCATTTTAAGATTTTGAATTTTCTTTTTTCTGGTGCATAATATGACCCCCGCAGACGCCTAGTTTAGGAGTTATAGCCATTTTAAGATTTTGAATTTTCTTTTCTGGTTCATATTATGACCCCCGCAGACGCCTAGTTTAGGAGTTATAGCCATTTTAAGATTTTGAATTTTTTTTTCTGATGTATAATATGACCCCCGCAGACGCCTGGTTTAGGAGTTATAGCCATTTTAAGATTTTGAATTTTCTTTTTTCTGGTGCATATTATGACCCCCGCAGACGCCTAGTTTAGGAGTTATAGCCATTTTAAGATTTTGAATTTTTTTTTCTGGTGCATATTATGACCCCCGCAGACGCCTAGTTTAAGAGTTATAGCCATTTTAAGATTTTGAATTTTTTTTTCTGGTGCATAATATGACCCCCGCAGACGCCTAGTTTAGGAGTTATAGCCATTTTAAGATTTTGAATTTTCTTTTTTCTGGTGCATATTATGACCCCCGCAGACGCCTAGTTTAGGAGTTATAGCCATTTTAAGATTTTGAATTTTTTTTTTCTGGTGTATAATATGACCCCCGCAGACGCCTAGTTTAGGAGTTATAGCCATTTTAAGATTTTGAATTTTTTTTTTTCTGGTGCATAATATGACCCCCGCAGACGCCTAGTTTAGGAGTTATAGCCATTTTAAGATTTTGAATTTTTTTTTTCTGGTGCATAATAGACCCCCGCAGACGCCTAGTTTAGGAGTTATAGCCATTTTAAGATTTTGAATTTTCTTTTTTCTGGTGCATAATATGACCCCCGCAGACGCCTAGTTTAGGAGTTATAGCCATTTTAAGATTTTGAATTTTCTTTTCTGGTTCATATTATGACCCCCGCAGACGCCTAGTTTAGGAGTTATAGCCATTTTAAGATTTTGAATTTTTTTTTCTGGTGTATAATATGACCCCCGCAGACGCCTGGTTTAGGAGTTATAGCCATTTTAAGATTTTGAATTTTCTTTTTTCTGGTGCATATTATGACCCCCGCAGACGCCTAGTTTAGAAGTTATAGCCATTTTAAGATTTTGAATTTTTTTTTCTGGTGCATATTATGACCCCCGCAGACGCCTAGTTTAAGAGTTATAGCCATTTTAAGATTTTGAATTTTTTTTTCTGGTGCATAATATGACCCCCGCAGACGCCTAGTTTAGGAGTTATAGCCATTTTAAGATTTTGAATTTTCTTTTTTCTGGTGCATATTATAACCCCCGCAGACGCCTAGTTTAGGAGTTATAGCCATTTTAAGATTTTGAATTTTTTTCTGGTGCATAATATAACCCCCGGAGACGCCTAGTTTAGGAGTTATAGCCATTTTAAGATTTTGAATTTTCTTTTTTCTGGTGCATATTATGACCCCCGCAGACGCCTAGTTTAGGAGTTATAGCCATTTTAAGATTTTGAATTTTCTTTTCTGGTGCATATTATGACCCCCGCAGACGCCTAGTTTAGGAGTTATAGCCATTTTAAGATTTTGAATTTTTTTTTCTGGTGTATAATATGACCCCCGCAGACGCCTAGTTTAGGAGTTATAGCCATTTAAAGATTTTGAATTTTCTTTTTTCTGGTGCATATTATGACCCCCGCAGACGCCTAGTTTAGGAGTTATAGCCATTTTAAGATTTTGAATTTTTTTTTTCTGGTGTATAATATGACCCCCGCAGACGCCTAGTTTAGGAGTTATAGCCATTTTAAGATTTTGAATTTTCTTTTTTCTGGTGCATATTATGACCCCCGCAGACGCCTAGTTTAGGAGTAATAGCCATTTTAAGATTTTGAATTTTTTTTTCTGGTGCATAATATGACCCCCGCAGACGCCTAGTTTAAGAGTTATAGCCATTTTAAGATTTTGAATTTTTTTTTTTCTGGTGCATAATATGACCCCCGCAGACGCCTAGTTTAGGAGTTATAGCCATTTTAAGATTTTGAATTTTTTTTTTCTGGTGCATAATAGACCCCCGCAGACGCCTAGTTTAGGAGTTATAGCCATTTTAAGATTTTGAATTTTCTTTTTTCTGGTGCATAATATGACCCCCGCAGACGCCTAGTTTAGGAGTTATAGCCATTTTAAGATTTCGAATTTTCTTTTCTGGTTCATATTATGACCCCCGCAGACGCCTAGTTTAGGAGTTATAGCCATTTTAAGATTTTGAATTTTTTTTTCTGGTGTATAATATGACCCCCGCAGACGCCTGGTTTAGGAGTTATAGCCATTTTAAGATTTTGAATTTTCTTTTTTCTGGTGCATATTATGACCCCCGCAGACGCCTAGTTTAGGAGTTATAGCCATTTTAAGATTTTGAATTTTTTTTTCTGGTGCATATTATGACCCCCGCAGACGCCTAGTTTAAGAGTTATAGCCATTTTAAGATTTTGAATTTTTTTTTCTGGTGCATAATATGACCCCCGCAGACGCCTGGTTTAGGAGTTATAGCCATTTTAAGATTTTGAATTTTTTTTTCTGGTGTATAATATGACCCCCGCAGACGCCTAGTTTAGGAGTTATAGCCATTTAAAGATTTTGAATTTTCTTTTTTCTGGTGCATATTATGACCCCCGCAGACGCCTAGTTTAGGAGTTATAGCCATTTTAAGATTTTGAATTTTTTTTTTCTGGTGTATAATATGACCCCCGCAGACGCCTAGTTTAGGAGTTATAGCCATTTTAAGATTTTGAATTTTCTTTTTTCTGGTGCATATTATGACCCCCGCAGACGCCTAGTTTAGGAGTAATAGCCATTTTAAGATTTTGAATTTTTTTTTCTGGTGCATAATATGACCCCCGCAGACGCCTAGTTTAAGAGTTATAGCCATTTTAAGATTTTGAATTTTTTTTTTTCTGGTGCATAATATGACCCCCGCAGACGCCTAGTTTAGGAGTTATAGCCATTTTAAGATTTTGAATTTTTTTTTTCTGGTGCATAATAGACCCCCGCAGACGCCTAGTTTAGGAGTTATAGCCATTTTAAGATTTTGAATTTTCTTTTTTCTGGTGCATAATATGACCCCCGCAGACGCCTAGTTTAGGAGTTATAGCCATTTTAAGATTTTGAATTTTCTTTTCTGGTTCATATTATGACCCCCGCAGACGCCTAGTTTAGGAGTTATAGCCATTTTAAGATTTTGAATTTTTTTTTCTGGTGTATAATATGACCCCCGCAGACGCCTGGTTTAGGAGTTATAGCCATTTTAAGATTTTGAATTTTCTTTTTTCTGGTGCATATTATGACCCCCGCAGACGCCTAGTTTAGGAGTTATAGCCATTTTAAGATTTTGAATTTTTTTTTCTGGTGCATATTATGACCCCCGCAGACGCCTAGTTTAAGAGTTATAGCCATTTTAAGATTTTGAATTTTTTTTTCTGGTGCATAATATGACCCCCGCAGACGCCTAGTTTAGGAGTTATAGCCATTTTAAGATTTTGAATTTTCTTTTTTCTGGTGCATATTATAACCCCCGCAGACGCCTAGTTTAGGAGTTATAGCCATTTTAAGATTTTGAATTTTTTTCTGGTGCATAATATGACCCCCGGAGACGCCTAGTTTAGGAGTTATAGCCATTTTAAGATTTTGAATTTTCTTTTTTCTGGTGCATATTATGACCCCCGCAGACGCCTAGTTTAGGAGTTATAGCCATTTTAAGATTTTGAATTTTCTTTTCTGGTGCATATTATGACCCCCGCAGACGCCTAGTTTAGGAGTTATAGCCATTTTAAGATTTTGAATTTTTTTTTCTGGTGCATAATATGACCCCCGCAGACGCCTAGTTTAGGAGTTATAGCCATTTTAAGATTTTGAATTTTCTTTTCTGGTGCATATTATGACCCCCGCAGACGCCTAGTTTAGGAGTTATAGCCATTTTAAGATTTTGAATTTTTTTTTTCTGGTGTATAATATGACCCCCGCAGACGCCTAGTTTAGGAGTTATAGCCATTTTAAGATTTTGAATTTTCTTTTTTCTGGTGCATATTATGACCCCCGCAGACGCCTAGTTTAGGAGTTATAGCCATTTTAAGATTTTGAATTTTTTTTTCTGGTGCATAATATGACCCCCGCAGACGCCTAGTTTAGGAGTTATAGCCATTTTAAGATTTTGAATTTTCTTTTTTCTGGTGCATATTATGACCCCCGGAGACGCCTAGGTTAAGAGTTATAGCCATTTAAAGATTTTGAATTTTTTTTTTTCTGGTGCATAATATGACCCCCGCAGACGCCTAGTTTAGGAGTTATAGCCATTTTAAGATTTTGAATTTTCTTTTTTCTGGTGCATATTATGACCCCCGGAGACGCCTAGTTTAGGAGTTATAGCCATTTAAAGATTTTGAATTTTTTTTTTTCTGGTGTATAATATGACCCCCGCAGACGCCTAGTTTAGGAGTTATAGCCATTTTAAGATTTTGAATTTTTTTTTTCTGGTGCATAATATGACCCCCGCAGACGCCTAGTTTAGGAGTTATAGCCATTTTAAGATTTTGAATTTTCTTTTTTCTGGTGCATAATATGACCCCCGCAGACGCCTAGTTTAGGAGTTATAGCCATTTTAAGATTTTGAATTTTCTTTTCTGGTTCATATTATGACCCCCGCAGACGCCTAGTTTAGGAGTTATAGCCATTTTAAGATTTTGAATTTTTTTTTCTGGTGCATAATATGACCCCCGCAGACGCCTAGTTTAAGAGTTATAGCCATTTTAAGATTTTGAATTTTTTTTTTTCTGGTGCATAATATGACCCCCGCAGACGCCTAGTTTAGGAGTTATAGCCATTTTAAGATTTTGAATTTTCTTTTCTGGTGCATATTATGACCCCCGCAGACGCCTAGTTTAGGAGTTATAGCCATTTTAAGATTTTGAATTTTTTTTTTCTGGTATATAATATGACCCCCGCAGACGCCTAGTTTAGGAGTTATAGCCATTTTAAGATTTTGAATTTTCTTTTTTCTGGTGCATATTATGACCCCCGCAGACGCCTAGTTTAGGAGTTATAGCCATTTTAAGATTTTGAATTTTTTTTTTCTGGTGCATAATATGACCCCCGCAGACGCCTAGTTTAGGAGTTATAGCCATTTTAAGATTTTGAATTTTCTTTTTTCTGGTGCATATTATGACCCCCGGAGACGCCTAGTTTAAGAGTTATAGCCATTTAAAGATTTTGAATTTTTTTTTTTCTGGTGCATAATATGACCCCCGCAGACGCCTAGTTTAGGAGTTATAGCCATTTTAAGATTTTGAATTTTCTTTTTTCTGGTGCATATTATGACCCCCGCAGACGCCTAGTTTAGGAGTTATAGCCATTTTAAGATTTTGAATTTTTTTTTCTGGTGCATAATATGACCCCCGCAGACGCCTAGTTTAGGAGTTATAGCCATTTTAAGATTTTGAATTTTCTTTTTTCTGGTGCATATTATGACCCCCGGAGACGCCTAGTTTAAGAGTTATAGCCATTTAAAGATTTTGAATTTTTTTTTTTCTGGTGCATAATATGACCCCCGCAGACGCCTAGTTTAGGAGTTATAGCCATTTTAAGATTTTGAATTTTCTTTTTTCTGGTGCATATTATGACCCGGAGACGCCTAGTTTAGGAGTTATAACCATTTAAAGATTTTGAATTTTTTTTTTTCTGGTGTATAATATGACCCCCGCAGACGCCTAGTTTAGGAGTTATAGCCATTTTAAGATTTAGAATTTTTTTTTTCTGGTGCATAATATGACCCCCGCAGACGCCTAGTTTAGGAGTTATAGCCATTTTAAGATTTTGAATTTTCTTTTTTCTGGTGCATAATATGACCCCCGCAGACGCCTAGTTTAGGAGTTATAGCCATTTTAAGATTTTGAATTTTCTTTTCTGGTTCATATTATGACCCCCGCAAAGGCCTAGTTTAGGAGTTATAGCCATTTTAAGATTTTGAATTTTTTTTTCTGGTGCATAATATGACCCCCGCAGACGCCTAGTTTAAGAGTTATAGCCATTTTAAGATTTTGAATTTTTTTTTTTCTGGTGCATAATATGACCCCCGCAGACGCCTAGTTTAGGAGTTATAGCCATTTTAAGATTTTGAA
This sequence comes from Volucella zonaria, assembly GCA_963966105.1. Lineage (NCBI taxonomy): Eukaryota > Metazoa > Arthropoda > Insecta > Diptera > Syrphidae > Volucella > Volucella zonaria. The sequence continues at coordinate 43,668,304 of OZ014531.1, forward strand.
TTTTTTTTTTCTGGTGCATAATAGACCCCCGCAGACGCCTAGTTTAGGAGTTATAGCCATTTTAAGATTTTGAATTTTTTTTTCTGGTGCATAATATGACCCCCGCAGACGCCTAGTTAAGGAGTTATAGCCATTTTAAGATTTTGAATTTTCTTTTCTGGTGCATATTATGACCCCCGCAGACGCCTAGTTTAGGAGTTATAGCCATTTTAAGATTTTGAATTTTTTTTTCTGGTGCATAATATGACCCCCGCAGACGCCTAGTTTAGGAGTTATAGCCATTTTAAGATTTTGAATTTTCTTTTTTCTGGTGCATATTATGACCCCCGGAGACGCCTAGTTTAAGAGTTATAGCCATTTAAAGATTTTGAATTTTTTTTTTTCTGGTGCATAATATGACCACCGCAGACGCCTAGTTTAGGAGTTATAGCCATTTTAAGATTTTGAATTTTCTTTTTTCTGGTGCATATTATGACCCCCGGAGACGCCTAGTTTAGGAGTTATAGCCATTTAAAGATTTTGAATTTTTTTTTTTCTGGTGTATAATATGACCCCCGCAGACGCCTAGTTTAGGAGTTATAGCCATTTTAAGATTTTGAATTTTTTTTTTCTGGTGCATACTATGACCCCCGCAGACGCCTAGTTTAGGAGTTATAGCCATTTTAAGATTTTGAATTTTCTTTTCTGGTTCATATTATGACCCCCGCAGACGCCTAGTTTAGGAGTTATAGCCATTTTAAGATTTTTAATTTTTTTTTCTGGTGTATAATATGACCCCCGCAAACGCCTAGTTTAGGAGTTATAGCCATTTAAAGATTTTGAATTTTCTTTTTTCTGGTGCATATTATGACCCCCGCAGACGCCTAGTTTAGGAGTTATAGCCATTTTAAGATTTTGAATTTTCTTTCTTCTGGTGCATATTATAACCCCCGCAGACGCCTAGTTTAGGAGTTATAGCCATTTTAAGATTTTGAATTTTTTTTTTTCTCGTGCATAATATGACCCCCGCAGACGCCTAGTTTAGGAGTTATAGCCATTTAAAGATTTTGAATTTTCTTTTTTCTGGTGCATATTATGACCCCCGCAGACGCCTAGTTTAGGAGTTATAGCCATTTTAAGATTTTGAATTTTTTTTTTCTGGTGTATAATATGACCCCCGCAGACGCCTAGTTTAGGAGTTATAGCCATTTTAAGATTTTGAATTTTCTTTCTTCTGGTGCATATTATGACCCCCGCAGACGCCTAGTTTAGGAGTTATAGCCATTTTAAGATTTAGAATTTTTTTTTTTCTGGTGCATAATATGACCCCCGGAGACGCCTAGTTTAGGAGTTATAGCCATTTTAAGATTTTGAATTTTCTTTTTTCTGGTGCATATTATGACCCCCGCAGACGCCTAGTTTAGGAGTTATAGCCATTTTAAGATTTTGAATTTTTTTTGCTGGTGCATATTATGACCCCCGCAGACGCCTAGTTTAGGAGTTATAGCCATTTTAAGATTTTGAATTTTCTTTTTTCTGGTGCATATTATAACCCCCGCAGACGCCTAGTTTAGGAGTTATAGCCATTTTAAGATTTTGAATTTTTTTTTTCTGGTGCATAATATGACCCCCGCAGACGCCTAGTTTAGGAGTTATAGCCATTTTAAGATTTTGAATTTTTTTTTTCTGGTGCATAATATGACCCCCGGAGACGCCTAGTTTAGGAGTTATAGCCATTTTAAGATTTTTTTTTTCTGGTGCATAATATGACCCGAGCAGACGCCTAGTTTAGGAGTTATAGCCATTTTAAGATTTTGAATTTTCTTTTCTGGTTCATATTATGACCCCCACAGACGCCTAGTTTAAGAGTTATAGCCATTTTAAGATTTTGAATTTTTTTTTTCTGGTGCATAATATGACCCCCGGAGACGCCTAGTTTAGGAGTTATAGCCATTTTAAGATTTTGAATTTTCTTTTTTCTGGTGCATATTATGACCCCCGCAGACGCCTAGTTTAGGAGTTATAGCCTTTTTAAGATTTTGAATTTTTTTTGCTGGTGCATATTATGACCCCCGCAGACGCCTAGTTTAGGAGTTATAGCCATTTTAAGATTTTGAATTTTCTTTTTTCTGGTGCATATTATAACCCCCGCAGACGCCTAGTTTAGGAGTTATAGCCATTTTAAGATTTTGAATTTTTTTTTTCTGGTGCATAATATGACCCCCGCAGACGCCTAGTTTAGGAGTTATAGCCATTTTAAGATTTTGAATTTTTTTTTTCTGTTAGTTTAGGAGTTATAGCCATTTTAAGATTTAGAATTTTTTTTGCTGGTGCATATTATGACCCCCGCAGACGCCTAGTTTAGGAGTTATAGCCATTTTAATATTTTGAATTTTTTTTTCTGGTGCATAATATGACCCCCGGAGACGCCTAGTTTAGGAGTTATAGCCATTTTAAGATTTTGAATTTTCTTTTTTCTGGTGCATAATATGACCCCCGCAGACGCCTAGTTTAGGAGTTATAGCCATTTTAAGATTTTGAATTTTTTTTTTCTGTTAGTTTAGGAGTTATAGCCTTTTTAAGATTTTGAATTTTTTTTGCTGGTGCATATTATGACCCCCGCAGACGCCTAGTTTAGGAGTTATAGCCATTTTAATATTTTGAATTTTTTTTTTCTGGTGCATAATATGACCCCCGGAGACGCCTAGTTTAGGAGTTATAGCCATTTTAAGATTTTGAATTTTCTTTTTTCTGGTGCATATTATGACCCCCGCAGACGCCTAGTTTAGGAGTTATAGCCATTTTAAGATTTTGAATTTTTTTTTCTGGTGCTTAATATGACCCCCGCAGACGCCTAGTTTAAGAGTTATAGCCATTTTAAGATTTTGAATTTTTTTTTTTGGTGCATAATATGACCCCCGCAGACGCCTAGTTTAGGAGTTATAGCCATTTTAAGATTTTTTTTTTCTGGTGCATAATATGACCCGAGCAGACGCCTAGTTTAGGAGTTATAGCCATTTTACGATTTTGAATTTTTTTTTTCTGGTGCATAAAATGACCCCCGCAGACGCCTAGTTTAAGAGTTATAGCCATTTTAAGATTTTGAATTTTTTTTTTCTGGTGTATAATATGACCCCCGCAGACGCCTAGTTTAGGAGTTATAGCCATTTTAAGATTTTGAATTTTCTTTTTTCTGGTGCATATTATGACCCCCGGAGACGCCTAGTTTAGGAGTTGTAGCCATTTAAAGATTTTGAATTTTTTTTTTCTGTTAGTTTAGGAGTTATAGCCATTTTAAGATTTAGAATTTTTTTTTCTGGTGCATATTATGACCCCCGCAGACGCCTAGTTTAAGAGTTATAGCCATTTTAAGATTTTTAATTTTTTTTTTTCTGGTGCATAATATGACCCCCGCAGACGCCTAGTTTAGGAGTTATAGCCATTTTAAGATTTTGAATTTTCTTTTTTCTGGTGCATATTATGACCCCCGGAGACGCCTAGTTTAAGAGTTATAGCCATTTAAAGATTTTGAATTTTTTTTTTTCTGGTGCCTAATATGACCCCCGCAGACGCCTAGTTTAGGAGTTATAGCCATTTTAAGATTTTGAATTTTCTTTTTTCTGGTGCATATTATGACCCCCGCAGACGCCTAGTTAAGGAGTTATAGCCATTTTAAGATTTTGAATTTTCTTTTTTCTGGTGCATATTATGACCCCCGGAGACGCGTAGTTTAAGAGTTATAGCCATTTAAAGATTTTGAATTTTTTTTTTCTGGTGCATAATATGACCCCAGCAGACGCCTGGTTTAGGAGTTATAGCCATTTTAAGATTTTGAATTTTCTTTTTTCTGGTGCATATTATGACCCCCGGAGACGCCTAGTTTAGGAGTTATTGCCATTTAAAGATTTTGAATTTTTTTTTTCTGGTGTATAATATGACCCCCGCAGACGCCTAGTTTAGGAGTTATAGCCATTTTAAGATTTTGAATTTTCTTTTTTCTGGTGCATATTATGACCCCCGCAGACGCCTAGTTTAGGAGTTATAGCCATTTTAAGATTTTGAATTTTCTTTTTTCTGGTGCATAATATGACCCCCGCAGACGCCTAGTTTAGGAGTTATAGCCATTTTAAGATTTTGAATTTTTTTTTCTGGTGCATATTATGACCCCTGCAGACGCCTAGTTTAGGAGTTATAGCCATTTTAAGATTTTGATTTTTTTTTTTCTGGTGTATAATATGACCCCCGCAGACGCCTAGTTTAGGAGTTATAGCCATTTTAAGATTTTGAATTTTCTTTTTTCTGGTGCATATTATGACCCCCGCAGACGCCTAGTTTAGGAGTTATAGCCATTTTAAGATTTTTAATTTTTTTTCCTGGTGCATAATATGACCCCCGCAGACGCCTAGTTTAAGAGTTATAGCCATTTTAAGATTTTGAATTTTCTTTTTTCTGGTGCATAATATGACCCCCGCAGACGCCTAGTTTAGGAGTTATAGCCATTTTAAGATTTTGAATTTTCTTTTTTCTGGTGCATATTATGACCCCCGCAGACGCCTAGTTTAGGAGTTATAGCCATTTTAAGATTTTTAATTTTTTTTTCTGGTGCATAATATGACCCCCGCAGACGCCTAGTTTAGGAGTTATAGCCATTTTAAGATTTTGAATTTTCTTTTTTCTGGTGCATATTATGACCCCCGCAGACGCCTAGTTTAGGAGTTATAGCCATTTTAAGATTTTTAATTTTTTTTCCTGGTGCATAATATGACCCCCGCAGACGCCTAGTTTAAGAGTTATAGCCATTTTAAGATTTTGAATTTTTTTTTTCTGGTGTATAATATGACCCCCGCAGACGCCTAGTTTAGGAGTTATAGCCATTTTAAGATTTTGAATTTTCTTTTTTCTGGTGCATATTATGACCCCCGGAGACGCCTAGTTTAGGAGTTATAGCCATTTAAAGGTTTTGAATTTTTTTTTTCCGGTGTATAATATGACCCCCGCAGACGCCATTTTAGGAGTTATAGCCATTTTAAGATTTTGAATTTTCTTTTTTCTGGTGCATAATATGACCCCCGCAGACGCCTAGTTTAGGAGTTATAGCCATTTTAAGATTTTGAATTTTCTTTTCTGGTGCATATTATGACCCCCGCAGACGCCTAGTTTAGGAGTTATAGCCATTTTAAGATTTTGAATTTTTTTTTTCTGGTGTATAATATGACCCCCGCAGACGCCTAGTTTAGGAGTTATAGCCATTTTAAGATTTTGAATTTTCTTTTTTCTGGTGCATATTATGACCCCCGCAGACGCCTAGTTTAGGAGTTATAGCCATTTTAAGATTTTTAATTTTTTTTCCTGGTGCATAATACGACCCCCGCAGACGCCTAGTTTAAGAGTTATAGCCATTTTAAGATTTTGAATTTTCTTTTTTCTGGTGCATAATATGACCCCCGCAGACGCCTAGTTTAGGAGTTATAGCCATTTTAAGATTTTGAATTTTCTTTTTTCTGGTGCATATTATGACCCCCGCAGACGCCTAGTTTAGGAGTTATAGCCATTTTAAGATTTTTAATTTTTTTTTCTGGTGCATAATATGACCCCCGCAGACGCCTAGTTTAGGAGTTATAGCCATTTTAAGATTTTGAATTTTTTTTTTCTGGTGCATAATATGACCCCCGCAGACGCCTAGTTTAAGAGTTATAGCCATTTTAAGATTTTGAATTTTTTTTTTCTGGTGTATAATATGACCCCCGCAGACGCCTAGTTTAGGAGTTATAGCCATTTTAAGATTTTGAATTTTTTTTTTCTGGTGCATAATATGACCCCCGCAGACGCCTAGTTTAGGAGTTATAGCCATTTTAAGATTTTGAATTTTTTTTTTTCTGGTGCATAATATGACCCCCGCAGACGACTAGTTTAAGCTTTATAGCCATTTTAAGATTTTGAATTTTTTTTTCTGGTGCATATTATGACCCCCGGAGACGCCTAGTTTAGGAGTTATAGCCATTTTAAGATTTTGAATTTTTTTTTCTGGTGCATAATATGACCCCCGCAGACGCCTAGTTTAGGAGTTATAGCCATTTTAAGATTTTGAAGTTTTTTTTTCTGGTGTATAATATGACCCCCGCAGACGCCTAGTTTAGGAGTTATAGCCATTTTAAGATTTTGAATTTTTTTTTCTGGTGCATAATATGACCCCCGCAGACGCCTAGTTTAAGAGTTATAGCCATTTTAAGATTTTGAATTTTCTTTTTTCTGGTGCATAATATGACCCCCGCAAACGCCTAGTTTAAGAGTTATGGCCATTTAAAGATTTTGAATTTTTTTTTTTCTGGTGCATAATATGACCCCCGCAGACGCCTAGTTTAGGAGTTATAGCCATTTTAAGATTTTGAATTTTCTTTTTTCTGGTGCATATTATGACCCCCGGAGACGCCTAGTTTAGGAGTTATAGCCATTTTAAGATTTTGAATTTTCTTTTTTCTGGTGCATATTATGACCCCCCCAGACGCCTAGTTTAGGAGTTATAGCCATTTTAAGATTTTGAATTTTCTTTTTTCTGGTGCATAATATGACCCCCGCAGACGCCTAGTTTAGGAGTTATAGCCATTTTAAGATTTTGAATTTTCTTTTCTGGTGCATATTATGACCCCCGCAGACGCCTAGTTTAGGAGTTATAGCCATTTTAAGATTTTGATTTTTTTTTTTCTGGTGTATAATATGACCCCCGCAGACGCCTAGTTTAGGAGTTATAGCCATTTTAAGATTTTGAATTTTCTTTTTTCTGGTGCATATTATGACCCCCGCAGACGCCTAGTTTAGGAGTTATAGCCATTTTAAGATTTTTAATTTTTTTTCCTGGTGCATAATATGACCCCCGCAGACGCCTAGTTTAAGAGTTATAGCCATTTTAAGATTTTGAATTTTCTTTTTTCTGGTGCATAATATGACCCCCGCAGACGCCTAGTTTAGGAGTTATAGCCATTTTAAGATTTTGAATTTTCTTTTTTCTGGTGCATATTATGACCCCCGCAGACGCCTAGTTTAGGAGTTATAGCCATTTTGAGATTTTTAATTTTTTTTTCTGGTGCATAATATGACCCCCGCAGACGCCTAGTTTAGGAGTTATACCCATTTTAAGATTTTGAATTTTTTTTTTCTGGTGCATAATATGACCCCCGCAGACGCCTAGTTTAAGAGTTATAGCCATTTTAAGATTTTGAATTTTTTTTTTCTGGTGTATAATATGACCCCCGCAGACGCCTAGTTTAGGAGTTATAGCCATTTTAAGATTTTGAATTTTCTTTTTTCTGGTGCATATTATGACCCCCGGAGACGCCTAGTTTAGGAGTTATAGCCATTTAAAGGTTTTGAATTTTTTTTTTCCGGTGTATAATATGACCCCCGCAGACGCCATTTTAGGAGTTATAGCCATTTTAAGATTTTGAATTTTCTTTTTTCTTTTGCATAATATGACCCCCGCAGACGCCTAGTTTAGGAGTTATAGCCATTTTAAGATTTTGAATTTTCTTTTCTGGTGCATATTATGACCCCCGCAGACGCCTAGTTTAGGAGTTATAGCCATTTTAAGATTTTGAATTTTTTTTTTCTGGTGTATAATATGACCCCCGCAGACGCCTAGTTTAGGAGTTATAGCCATTTTAAGATTTTGAATTTTCTTTTTTCTGGTGCATATTATGACCCCCGCAGACGCCTAGTTTAGGAGTTATAGCCATTTTAAGATTTTTAATTTTTTTTCCTGGTGCATAATATGACCCCCGCAGACGCCTAGTTTAAGAGTTATAGCCATTTTAAGATTTTGAATTTTCTTTTTTCTGGTGCATAATATGACCCCCGCAGACGCCTAGTTTAGGAGTTATAGCCATTTTAAGATTTTGAATTTTCTTTTTTCTGGTGCATATTATGACCCCCACAGACGCCTAGTTTAGGAGTTATAGCCATTTTAAGATTTTTAATTTTTTTTTCTGGTGCATAATATGACCCCCGCAGACGCCTAGTTTAGGAGTTATAGCCATTTTAAGATTTTGAATTTTTTTTTTCTGGTGCATAATATGACCCCCGCAGACGCCTAGTTTAAGAGTTATAGCCATTTTAAGATTTTGAATTTTTTTTTTCTGGTGTATAATATGACCCCCGCAGACGCCTAGTTTAGGAGTTATAGCCATTTTAAGATTTTTAATTTTTTTTTTCTGGTGCATAATATGACCCCCGCAGACGCCTAGTTTAGGAGTTATAGCCATTTTAAGATTTTGAATTTTTTTTTTCTGGTGCATAATATGACCCCCGCAGACGACTAGTTTAAGCTTTATAGCCATTTTAAGATTTTGAATTTTTTTTTCTGGTGCATATTATGACCCCCGGAGACGCCTAGTTTAGGAGTTATAGCCATTTTAAGATTTTGAATTTTTTTTTCTGGTGCATAATATGACCCCCGCAGACGCCTAGTTTAGGAGCTATAGCCATTTAAAGATTTTGAATTTTTTTTTTCTGGTGTATAATATGACCCCCGCAGACGCCTAGTTTAGGAGTTATAGCCATTTTAAGATTTTGAATTTTTTTTTCTGGTGCATAATATGACCCCCGCAGACGCCTAGTTTAAGAGTTATAGCCATTTTAAGATTTTGAATTTTCTTTTTTCTGGTGCATATTATGACCCCCGGAGACGCCTAGTTTAAGAGTTATAGCCATTTAAAGATTTTGAATTTTCTTTTTTCTGGTGCATAATATGACCCCCGCAGACGCCTAGTTTAGGAGTTATAGCCATTTTAAGATTTTGAATTTTCTTTTTTCTGGTGCATATTATGACCCCCGCAGACGCCTAGTTTAGGAGTTATAGCCATTTTAAGATTTTTAATTTTTTTTCCTGGTGCATAATATGACCCCCGCAGACGCCTAGTTTAGGAGTTAAAGCCATTTTAAGATTTTGAATTTTTTTTTTCTGGTGCATAATATGACCCCCGCAGACGCCTAGTTTAGGAGTTATAGCCATTTTAAGATTTTGAATTTTTTTTTTCTGGTGCATAATATGACCCCCGCAGACGCCTAGTTTAAGAGTTATAGCCATTTTAAGATTTTGAATTTTTTTTTTCTGGTGCATAATATGACCCCCGCAGACGCCTAGTTTAGGAGTTATAGCCATTTTAAGATTTTGAATTTTTTTTCCTGGTGCATAATATGACCCCCGCAGACGCCTAGTTTAAGAGTTATAGCCATTTTAAGATTTTGAATTTTTTTTTTTCTGGTGTATAATATGACCCCCGCAGACGCCTAGTTTAGGAGTTATAGCCATTTTAAGATTTTGAATTTTTTTTTTCTGGTGCATAATATGACCCCCGCAGACGCCTAGTTTAGGAGTTATAGCCATTTTAAGATTTTGAATTTTCTTTTTTCTGGTGCATATTATGACCCCCGCAGACGCCTAGTTTAGGAGTTATAGCCATTTTAAGATTTTTAATTTTTTTTCCTGGTGCATAATATGACCCCCGCAGACGCCTAGTTTAGGAGTTAAAGCCATTTTAAGATTTTGAATTTTTTTTTTCTGGTGCATAATATGACCCCCGCAGACGCCTAGTTTAGGAGTTATAGCCATTTTAAGATTTTGAATTTTTTTTTTCTGGTGCATAATATGACCCCCGCAGACGCCTAGTTTAAGAGTTATAGCCATTTTAAGATTTTGAATTTTTTTTTTCTGGTGCATAATATGACCCCCGCAGACGCCTAGTTTAGGAGTTATAGCCATTTTAAGATTTTGAATTTTTTTTCCTGGTGCATAATATGACCCCCGCAGACGCCTAGTTTAAGAGTTATAGCCATTTTAAGATTTTGAATTTTTTTTTTTCTGGTGTATAATATGACCCCCGCAGACGCCTAGTTTAGGAGTTATAGCCATTTTAAGATTTTGAATTTTCTTTTTTCTGGTGCATATTATGACCAACGCAGACGCCTAGTTTAGGAGTTATAGCCATTTTAAGATTTTTAATTTTTTTTCCTGGTGCATAATATGACCCCCGCAGACGCCTAGTTTAAGAGTTATAGCCATTTTAAGATTTTGAATTTTCTTTTTTCTGGTGCATAATATGACCCCCGCAGACGCCTAGTTTAGGAGTTATAGCCATTTTAAGATTTTGAATTTTCTTTTTTCTGGTGCATATTATGACCCCCGCAGACGCCTAGTTTAGGAGTTATAGCCATTTTAAGATTTTTAATTTTTTTTTCTGGTGCATAATATGACCCCCGCAGACGCCTAGTTTAGGAGTTATAGCCATTTTAAGATTTTGAATTTTTTTTTTCTGGTGCATAATATGACCCCCGCAGACGCCTAGTTTAGGAGTTATAGCCATTTAAAGGTTTTGAATTTTTTTTTTCCGGTGTATAATATGACCCCCGCAGACGCCATTTTAGGAGTTATAGCCATTTTAAGATTTTGAATTTTCTTTTTTCTGGTGTATAATATGACCCCCGCAGACGCCTAGTTTAGGAGTTATAGCCATTTTAAGATTTTGAATTTTCTTTTCTGGTGCATATTATGACCCCCGCAGACGCCTAGTTTAGGAGTTATAGCCATTTTAAGATTTTGAATTTTTTTTTTCTGGTGTATAATATGACCCCCGCAGACGCCTAGTTTAGGAGTTATAGCCATTTTAAGATTTTGAATTTTCTTTTTTCTGGTGCATATTATGACCCCCGCAGACGCCTAGTTTAGGAGTTATAGCCATTTTAAGATTTTTAATTTTTTTTCCTGGTGCATAATATGACCCCCGCAGACGCCTAGTTTAAGAGTTATAGCCATTTTAAGATTTTGAATTTTCTTTTTTCTGGTGCATAATATGACCCCCGCAGACGCCTAGTTTAGGAGTTATAGCCATTTTAAGATTTTGAATTTTCTTTTTTCTGGTGCATATTATGACCCCCGCAGACGCCTAGTTTAGGAGTTATAGCCATTTTAAGATTTTTAATTTTTTTTTCTGGTGCATAATATGACCCCCGCAGACGCCTAGTTTAGGAGTTATAGCCATTTTAAGATTTTGAATTTTTTTTTTTCTGGTGCATAATATGACCCCCGCAGACGCCTAGTTTAAGAGTTATAGCCATTTTAAGATTTTGAATTTTTTTTTTCTGGTGTATAATATGACCCCCGCAGACGCCTAGTTTAGGAGTTATAGCCATTTTAAGATTTTGAATTTTTTTTTTCTGGTGCATAATATGACCCCCGCAGACGCCTAGTTTAGGAGTTATAGCCATTTTAAGATTTTGAATTTTTTTTTTTCTGGTGCATAATATGACCCCCGCAGACGACTAGTTTAAGCTTTATAGCCATTTTAAGATTTTGAATTTTTTTTTCTGGTGCATATTATGACCCCCGGAGACGCCTAGTTTAGGAGTTATAGCCATTTTAAGATTTTGAATTTTTTTTTCTGGTGCATAATATGACCCCCGCAGACGCCTAGTTTAGGAGCTATAGCCATTTAAAGATTTTGAATTTTTTTTTTCTGGTGTATAATATGACCCCCGCAGACGCCTAGTTTAGGAGTTATAGCCATTTTAAGATTTTGAATTTTTTTTTCTGGTGCATAATATGACCCCCGCAGACGCCTAGTTTAAGAGTTATAGCCATTTTAAGATTTTGAATTTTCTTTTTTCTGGTGCATATTATGACCCCCGGAGACGCCTAGTTTAAGAGTTATAGCCATTTAAAGATTTTGAATTTTCTTTTTTCTGGTGCATAATATGACCCCCGCAGACGCCTAGTTTAGGAGTTATAGCCATTTTAAGATTTTGAATTTTCGTTTTTCTGGTGCATATTATGACCCCCGCAGACGCCTAGTTTAGGAGTTATAGCCATTTTAAGATTTTTAATTTTTTTTCCTGGTGCATAATATGACCCCCGCAGACGCCTAGTTTAAGAGTTATAGCCATTTTAAGATTTTGAATTTTCTTTTTTCTGGTGCATAATATGACCCCCGCAGACGCCTAGTTTAGGAGTTATAGCCATTTTAAGATTTTGAATTTTCTTTTTTCTGGTGCATATTATGACCCCCGCAGACGCCTAGTTTAGGAGTTATAGCCATTTTAAGATTTTTAATTTTTTTTTCTGGTGCATAATATGACCCCCGCAGACGCCTAGTTTAGGAGTTATAGCCATTTTAAGATTTTGAATTTTTTTTTTTCTGGTGCATAATATGACCCCCGCAGACGCCTAGTTTAAGAGTTATAGCCATTTTAAGATTTTGAATTTTTTTTTTCTGGTGTATAATATGACCCCCGCAGACGCCTAGTTTAGGAGTTATAGCCATTTTAAGATTTTGAATTTTTTTTTTCTGGTGCATAATATGACCCCCGCAGACGCCTAGTTTAGGAGTTATAGCCACTTTAAGATTTTGAATTTTTTTTTTTCTGGTGCATAATATGACCCCCGCAGACGACTAGTTTAAGCTTTATAGCCATTTTAAGATTTTGAATTTTTTTTTCTGGTGCATATTATGACCCCCGGAGACGCCTAGTTTAGGAGTTATAGCCATTTTAAGATTTTGAATTTTTTTTTCTGGTGCATAATATGACCCCCGCAGACGCCTAGTTTAGGAGCTATAGCCATTTAAAGATTTTGAATTTTTTTTTTCTGGTGTATAATATGACCCCCGCAGACGCCTAGTTTAGGAGTTATAGCCATTTTAAGATTTTGAATTTTTTTTTCTGGTGCATAATATGACCCCCGCAGACGCCTAGTTTAAGAGTTATAGCCATTTTAAGATTTTGAATTTTCTTTTTTCTGGTGCATATTATGACCCCCGGAGACGCCTAGTTTAAGAGTTATAGCCATTTAAAGATTTTGAATTTTCTTTTTTCTGGTGCATAATATGACCCCCGCAGACGCCTAGTTTAGGAGTTATAGCCATTTTAAGATTTTGAATTTTCTTTTTTCTGGTGCATATTATGACCCCCGCAGACGCCTAGTTTAGGAGTTATAGCCATTTTAAGATTTTTAATTTTTTTTCCTGGTGCATAATATGACCCCCGCAGACGCCTAGTTTAGGAGTTAAAGCCATTTTAAGATTTTGAATTTTTTTTTTCTGGTGCATAATATGACCCCCGCAGACGCCTAGTTTAGGAGTTATAGCCATTTTAAGATTTTGAATTTTTTTTTTCTGGTGCATAATATGACCCCCGCAGACGCCTAGTTTAAGAGTTATAGCCATTTTAAGATTTTGAATTTTTTTTTCTGGTGTATAATATGACCCCCGCAGACGCCTAGTTTAGGAGTTATAGCCATTTTAAGATTTTGAATTTTCTTTTTTCTGGTGCATATTATGACCCCCGGAGACGCCTAGTTTAGGAGTTATAGCCATTTAAAGGTTTTGAATTTTTTTTTTCCGGTGTATAATATGACCCCCGCAGACGCCATTTTAGGAGTTATAGCCATTTTAAGATTTAGATTTAGGAGTTTAGGAGTTATAGCCATTTTAAGATTTTGAATTTTTTTTTTCTGGTGCATAATATGACCCCCGCAGACGCCTAGTTTAGGAGTTATAGCCATTTTAAGATTTTGAATTTTTTTTTTTCTGGTGCATAATATGACCCCCGCAGACGACTAGTTTAAGCGTTATAGCCATTTTAAGATTTTGAATTTTTTTTTCTGGTGCATATTATGATCCCCGGAGACGCCTAGTTTAGGAGTTATAGCCATTTTAAGATTTTGAATTTTTTTTTCTGGTGCATGATATGACCCCCGCAGACGCCTAGTTTAGGAGTTATAGCCATTTAAAGATTTTGAATTTTTTTTTCTGGTGTATAATATGACCCCCGCAGACGCCTAGTTTAGGAGTTATAGCCATTTTAAGATTTTGAATTTTTTTTTCTGGTGCATAATATGACCCCCGCAGACGCCTAGTTTAAGAGTTATAGCCATTTTAAGATTTTGAATTTTCTTTTTTCTGGTGCATATTATGACCCCCGGAGACGCCTAGTTTAAGAGTTATAGCCATTTAAAGATTTTGAATTTTTTTTTTTCTGGTGCATAGTATGACCCCCGCAGACGCCTAGTTTAGGAGTTATAGCCATTTTAAGATTTTGAATTTTTTTTTTCTGGTGCATATTATGACCCCCGCAGACGCCTAGTTTAGGAGTTATAGCCATTTCAAGATTTTGAATTTCTTTTCTGGTATATAATATGACCCCCGCAGACGCCTAGTTTAGGAGTTATAGCCATTTTAAGATTTTGAATTGTTTTTTTCTGGTGCATAATATGACCCCCGCAGACGCCTAGTTTAAGAGTTATAGCCATTTTAAGATTTAGAATTTTCTTTTTTCTGGTGCATATTATGACCCCCGGAGACGCCTAGTTTAAGAGTTATAGCCATTTAAAGATTTTGAATTTTCTTTTTTCTGGTGCATAATATGACCCCCGCAGACGCCTAGTTTAGGAGTTATAGCCATTTTAAGATTTTGAATTTTCTTTTTTCTGGTGCATATTATGACCCCCGCAGACGCCTAGTTTAGGAGTTATAGCCATTTTAAGATTTTTAATTTTTTTTTTTCTGGTGCATAATATGACCCCCGGAGACGCCTAGTTTAAGAGTTATAGCCATTTAAAGATTTTGAATTTTCTTTTTTCTGGTGCATAATATGACCCCCGCAGACGCCTAGTTTAGGAGTTATAGCCATTTTAAGATTTTGAATTTTCTTTTTTCTGGTGCATATTATGACCCCCGCAGACGCCTAGTTTAGGAGTTATAGCCATTTTAAGATTTTTAATTTTTTTTCCTGGAGCATAATATGACCCCCGCAGACGCCTAGTTTAAGAGTTATAGCCATTTTAAGATTTTGAATTTTCTTTTTTCTGGTGCATAATATGACCCCCGCAGACGCCTAGTTTAGGAGTTATAGCCATTTTAAGATTTTGAATTTTCTTTTTTCTGGTGCATATTATGACCCCCGCAGACGCCTAGTTTAGGAGTTATAGCCATTTTAAGATTTTTAATTTTTTTTTCTGGTGCATAATATGACCCCCGCAGACGCCTAGTTTAGGAGTTATAGCCATTTTAAGATTTAGAATTTTTTTTTTCTGGTGCATATTATGACCCCCGCAGACGCCTAGTTTAGGAGTTATAGCCATTTCAAGATTTTGAATTTCTTTTCTGGTATATAATATGACCCCCGCAGACGCCTAGTTTAGGAGTTATAGCCATTTTAAGATTTTGAATTTTTTTTTTCTGGTGCATAATATGACCCCCGCAGACGCCTAGTTTAAGAGTTATAGCCATTTTAAGATTTTGAATTTTCTTTTTTCTGGTGCATAATATGACCCCCGCAGACGCCTAGTTTAGGAGCTATAGCCATTTAAAGATTTTGAATTTTTTTTTTCTGGTGTATAATATGACCCCCGCAGACGCCTAGTTTAGGAGTTATAGCCATTTTAAGATTTTGAATTTTTTTTTCTGGTGCATAATATGACCCCCGCAGACGCCTAGTTTAAGAGTTATAGCCATTTTAAGATTTTGAATTTTCTTTTTTCTGGTGCATATTATGACCCCCGGAGACGCCTAGTTTAAGAGTTATAGCCATTTAAAGATTTTGAATTTTCTTTTTTCTGGTGCATAATATGACCCCCGCAGACGCCTAGTTTAGGAGTTATAGCCATTTTAAGATTTTGAATTTTCTTTTTTCTGGTGCATATTATGACCCCCGCAGACGCCTAGTTTAGGAGCTATAGCCATTTAAAGATTTTGAATTTTTTTTTTCTGGTGTATAATATGACCCCCGCAGACGCCTAGTTTAGGAGTTATAGCCATTTTAAGATTTTGAATTTTTTTTTCTGGTGCATAATATGACCCCCGCAGACGCCTAGTTTAAGAGTTATAGCCATTTTAAGATTTTGAATTTTCTTTTTTCTGGTGCATATTATGACCCCCGGAGACGCCTAGTTTAAGAGTTATAGCCATTTAAAGATTTTGAATTTTCTTTTTTCTGGTGCATAATATGACCCCCGCAGACGCCTAGTTTAGGAGTTATAGCCATTTTAAGATTTTGAATTTTCTTTTTTCTGGTGCATATTATGACCCCCGCAGACGCCTAGTTTAGGAGTTATAGCCATTTTAAGATTTTTAATTTTTTTTCCTGGTGCATAATATGACCCCCGCAGACGCCTAGTTTAAGAGTTATAGCCATTTTAAGATTTTGAATTTTCTTTTTTCTGGTGCATAATATGACCCCCGCAGACGCCTAGTTTAGGAGTTATAGCCATTTTAAGATTTTGAATTTTCTTTTTTCTGGTGCATATTATGACCCCCGCAGACGCCTAGTTTAGGAGTTATAGCCATTTTAAGATTTTTAATTTTTTTTTCTGGTGCATAATATGACCCCCGCAGACGCCTAGTTTAGGAGTTATAGCCATTTTAAGATTTTGAATTTTTTTTTTTCTGGTGCATAATATGACCCCCGCAGACGCCTAGTTTAAGAGTTATAGCCATTTTAAGATTTTGAATTTTTTTTTTCTGGTGTATAATATGACCCCCGCAGACGCCTAGTTTAGGAGTTATAGCCATTTTAAGATTTTGAATTTTTTTTTTCTGGTGCATAATATGACCCCCGCAGACGCCTAGTTTAGGAGTTATAGCCACTTTAAGATTTTGAATTTTTTTTTTTCTGGTGCATAATATGACCCCCGCAGACGACTAGTTTAAGCTTTATAGCCATTTTAAGATTTTGAATTTTTTTTTCTGGTGCATATTATGACCCCCGGAGACGCCTAGTTTAGGAGTTATAGCCATTTTAAGATTTTGAATTTTCTTTTTTCTGGTGCATAATATGACCCCCGCAGACGCCTAGTTTAGGAGTTATAGCCACTTTAAGATTTTGAATTTTTTTTTTTCTGGTGCATAATATGACCCCCGCAGACGACTAGTTTAAGCTTTATAGCCATTTTAAGATTTTGAATTTTTTTTTCTGGTGCATAATATGACCCCCGCAGACGCCTAGTTTAAGAGTTATAGCCATTTTAAGATTTTGAATTTTCTTTTTTCTGGTGCATATTATGACCCCCGGAGACGCCTAGTTTAAGAGTTATAGCCATTTAAAGATTTTGAATTTTCTTTTTTCTGGTGCATAATATGACCCCCGCAGACGCCTAGTTTAGGAGTTATAGCCATTTTAAGATTTTGAATTTTCTTTTTTCTGGTGCATATTATGACCCCCGCAGACGCCTAGTTTAGGAGTTATAGCCATTTTAAGATTTTTAATTTTTTTTCCTGGTGCATAATATGACCCCCGCAGACGCCTAGTTTAGGAGTTAAAGCCATTTTAAGATTTTGAATTTTTTTTTTCTGGTGCATAATATGACCCCCGCAGACGCCTAGTTTAGGAGTTATAGCCATTTTAAGATTTTGAATTTTTTTTTTCTGGTGCATAATATGACCCCCGCAGACGCCTAGTTTAAGAGTTATAGCCATTTTAAGATTTTGAATTTTTTTTTCTGGTGTATAATATGACCCCCGCAGACGCCTAGTTTAGGAGTTATAGCCGTTTTAAGATTTTGAATTTTCTTTTTTCTGGTGCATATTATGACCCCCGGAGACGCCTAGTTTAGGAGTTATAGCCATTTAAAGGTTTTGAATTTTTTTTTTCCGGTGTATAATATGACCCCCGCAGACGCCATTTTAGGAGTTATAGCCATTTTAAGATTTAGATTTAGGAGTTTAGGAGTTATAGCCATTTTAAGATTTTGATTTTTTTTTTTCTGGTGCATAATATGACCCCCGCAGACGCCTAGTTTAGGAGTTATAGCCATTTTAAGATTTTGAATTTTTTTTTTTCTGGTGCATAATATGACCCCCGCAGACGACTAGTTTAAGCGTTATAGCCATTTTTAGATTTTGAATTTTTTTTTCTGGTGCATATTATGACCCCCGGAGACGCCTAGTTTAGGAGTTATAGCCATTTTAAGATTTTGAATTTTTTTTTCTGGTGCATAATATGACCCCCGCAGACGCCTAGTTTAGGAGTTATAGCCATTTAAAGATTTTGAATTTTTTTTTTCTGGTGTATAATATGACCCCCGCAGACGCCTAGTTTAGGAGTTATAGCCATTTTAAGATTTTGAATTTTTTTTTCTGGTGCATAATATGACCCCCGCAGACGCCTAGTTTAAGAGTTATAGCCATTTTAAGATTTTGAATTTTCTTTTTTCTGGTGCATATTATGACCCCCGGAGACGCCTAGTTTAAGAGTTATAGCCATTTAAAGATTTTGAATTTTTTTTTTTCTGGTGCATAGTATGACCCCCGCAGACGCCTAGTTTAGGAGTTATAGCCATTTTAAGATTTTGAATTTTTTTTTCTGGTGCATAATTTGACCTCCGCAGACGCCTAGTTTAGGAGTTATAGCCATTTTAGATTTTGAATTTTTTTTTTTCTGGTGCATAATATGACCCCCGCAGACGCCTAGTTTAGGAGTTATAGCCATTTTAAGATTTTGAATTTTTTTTTTCTGGTGCATATTATGACCCCCGCAGACGCCTAGTTTAGGAGTTATAGCCATTTCAAGATTTTGAATTTCTTTTCTGGTATATAATATGACCCCCGCAGACGCCTAGTTTAGGAGTTATAGCCATTTTAAGATTTTGAATTTTTTTTTTCTGGTGCATAATATGACCCCCGCAGACGCCTAGTTTAGGAGTTATAGCCATTTTAAGATTTTGAATTTTCTTTTTTCTGGTGCATAATATGACCCCCGCAGACGCCTAGTTTAGGAGTTATAGCCATTTTAAGATTTTGAATTTTTTTTTTTCTGGTGCATATTATGACCCCCGGAGACGCCTAGTTTAGGAGTTATAGCCATTTAAAGATTTTGAATTTTTTTTTTTCTGGTGTATAATATGACCCCCGCAGACGCCTAGTTTAGGAGTTATAGCCATTTTAAGATTTTGAATTTTTTTTTCTGGTGCATAATATGACCCCCGCAGACGCCTAGTTTAGGAGTTATAGCCATTTTAAGATTTTGAATTTTTTTTTTCTGGTGTATAATATGACCCCCGCAGACGCCTAGTTTAAGAGTTATAGCCATTTTAAGATTTTGAATTTTCTTTTTTCTGGTGCATATTATGACCCCCGCAGACGCCTAGTTTAGGAGTTATAGCCATTTTAAGATTTTTAATTTTTTTTCCTGGTGCATAATATGACCCCCGCAGACGCCTAGTTTAAGAGTTATAGCCATTTTAAGATTTTGAATTTTCTTTTTTCTGGTGCATAATATGACCCCCGCAGACGCCTAGTTTATTAGTTATAGCCATTTTAAGATTTTGAATTTTCTTTTTTCTGGTGCATATTATGACCCCCGCAGACGCCTAGTTTAGGAGTTATAGCCATTTTAAGATTTTTAATTTTTTTTCCTGGTGCATAATATGACCCCCGCAGACGCCTAGTTTAGGAGTTAAAGCCATTTTAAGATTTTTAATTTTTTTTTTCTGGTGCATAATATGACCCCCGCAGACGCCTAGTTTAGGAGTTATAGCCATTTTAAGATTTTGAATTTTTTTTTTCTGGTGCATAATATGACCCCCGCAGACGACTAGTTTAGGAGTTATAGCCATTTTAAGATTTTGAATTTTCTTTTTTCTGGTGCATATTATGACCCCCGCAGACGCCTAGTTTAGGAGTTATAGCCATTTTAAGATTTTGAATTTTCTTTTTTCTGGTGCATATTATGACCCCCGGAGACGCCTAGTTTAAGAGTTATAGCCATTTAAAGATTTTGAATTTTTTTTTTTCTGGTGCATAGTATGACCCCCGCAGACGCCTAGTTTAGGAGTTATAGCCATTTTAAGATTTTGAATTTTTTTTTTCTGGTGCATAATTTGACCCCCGCAGACGCCTAGTTTAGGAGTTATAGCCATTTTAGATTTTGAATTTTTTTTTTTCTGGTGCATAATATGACCCCCGCAGACGCCTAGTTTAGGAGTTATAGTCATTTTAAGATTTTGAATTTTTTTTTTTCTGGTGCATATTATGACCCCCGGAGACGCCTAGTTTAGGAGTTATAGCCATTTAAAGATTTTGAATTTTTTTTTTCTGGTGTATAATATGACCCCCGCAGACGCCTAGTTTAGGAGTTATAGCCATTTTAAGATTTTGAATTTTTTTTTCTGGTGCATAATATGACCCCCGCAGACGCCTAGTTTAGGAGTTATAGCCATTTTAAGATTTTGAATTTTTTTTTTTCTGGTGCATAATATGACCCCCGCAGACGCCTAGTTTAGAAGTTATAGCCATTTTAAGATTTTGAATTTTTTTTTCTGGTGCATAATATGACCCCCGCAGACGCCTAGTTTAAGAGTTATAGCCATTTTAAGATTTTGAATTTTTTTTTCTGGTGCATAATATGACACCCGCAGACGCCTAGTTTAGGAGTTATAGCCATTTTAAGATTTTGAATTTTTTTTTCTGGTGCATAATATGACCCCCGCAGACGCCTAGTTTAGGAGTTATAGCCATTTTAAGATTTTGAATTTTTTTTTTTCTGGTGCATAATATGACCCCCGCAGACGCCTAGTTTAGAAGTTATAGCCATTTTAAGATTTTGAATTTTTTTTTCTGGTGCATAATATGACCCCCGCAGACGCCTAGTTTAAGAGTTATAGCCATTTTAAGATTTTGAATTTTTTTTTTCTGGTGTATAATATGACCCCCGCAGACGCCTAGTTAAGGAGTTATAGCCATTTTAAGATTTTGAATTTTTTTTTTCTGGTGCATAATATGACCCCCGCAGACGCCTAGTTAAGGAGTTATAGCCAATTTAAGATTTTGAATTTTTTTTTTCTGGTGTATAATATGACCCCCGCAGACGCCTAGTTTAGGAGTTATAGCCATTTTAAGATTTTGAATTTTTTTTTTTCTGGTGTATAATATGACCCCCGCAGACGCCTAGTTTAGGAGTTATAGCCTTTTTAAGATTTTGAATTTTTTTTTTCTGGTGCATAATATGACCCCCGCAGACGCCTAGTTTAGGAGTTATAGCCATTTTAAGATTTTGAATTTTTTTTTTCTGGTGCATAATATGACCCCCGCAGACGCCTAGTTTAGGAGTTATAGCCATTTTAAGATTTTGAATTTTTTTTTTCTGGTGCATAATATGACCCCCGCAGACGCCTAGTTTAGGAGTTATAGCCATTTTAAGATTTTGAATTTTTTTTTTCTGGTGCATAATATGACCCCCGCAGACGCCTAGTTTAGGAGTTATAGCCATTTTAAGATTATGAATTTTCTTTTTTCTGGTGCATATAATGACCCCCGCAGACGCCTAGTTTAGGAGTTATAGCCATTTTAAGATTTTGAATTTTCTTTTCTGGTGCATATTATGACCCCCGCATACGCCTAGTTTAGGAGTTATAGCCATTTTAAGATTTTGAATTTTTTTTTTCTGGTGTATAATATGACCCCCGCAGACGCCTAGTTTAGGAGTTATAGCCATTTTAAGATTTTGAATTTTCTTTTTTCTGGTGCATATTATGACCCCCGCAGACGCCTAGTTTAGGAGTTATAGCCATTTTAAGATTTTGAATTTTTTTTTCTGGTGCATAATATGACCCCCGCAGCCGCCTAGTTTAAGAGTTATAGCCATTTTAAGATTTTGAATTTTTTTTTTTCTGGTGCATAATATGACCCCCGCAGACGCCTAGTTTAGGAGTTATAGCCATTTTAAGATTTTGAATTTTTTTTTTCTGGTGCATAATATGACCCCCGCAGACGCCTAGTTTAGGAGTTATAGCCATTTTAAGATTTTGAATTTTTTTTTTTCTGGTGCATAATATGACCCCCGAAGACGACTAGTTTAAGAGTTATAGCCATTTTAAGATTTTGAATTTTCTTTTTTCTGGTGCATAATATGACCCCCGCAGAGGCCTAGTTTAGGAGTTATAGCCATTTTAAGATTTTGAATTTTTTTTTTCTGGTGCATAATATGACACCCGCAGACGACTAGTTTAGGAGTTATAGCCATTTTAAGATTTTGAATTTTTTTTTCTGGTGCATAATATGACACCCGCAGACGCCTAGTTTAGGAGTTATAGCCATTTTAAGATTTTGAATTTTTTTTTCTGGTGCATAATATGACCCCCGCAGACGCCTAGTTTAGGAGTTATAGCCATTTTAAGATTTTGAATTTTTTTTTTTCTGGTGCATAATATGACCCCCGCAGACGCCTAGTTTAGAAGTTATAGCCATTTTAAGATTTTGAATTTTTTTTTCTGGTGCATAATATGACCCCCGCAGACGCCTAGTTTAAGAGTTATAGCCATTTTAAGATTTTGAATTTTTTTTTTCTGGTGTATAATATGACCCCCGCCGACGCCTAGTTAAGGAGTTATAGCCATTTTAAGATTTTGAATTTTTTTTTTCTGGTGCATAATATGACCCCCGCAGACGCCTAGTTAAGGAGTTATAGCCATTTTAAGATTTTGAATTTTTTTTTTCTGGTGTATAATATGACCCCCGCAGACGCCTAGTTTAGGAGTTATAGCCATTTTAAGATTTTGAATTTTTTTTTTTCTGGTGTATAATATGACCCCCGCAGACGCCTAGTTTAGGAGTTATAGCCATTTTAAGATTTTGAATTTTTTTTTTCTGGTGCATAATATGACCCCCGCAGACGCCTAGTTTAGGAGTTATAGCCATTTTAAGATTTTGAATTTTTTTTTTCTGGTGCATAATATGACCCCCGCAGACGCCAAGTTTAGGAGTTATAGCCATTTTAAGATTTTGAATTTTTTTTTTCTGGTGCATAATATGACCCCCGCAGACGCCTAGTTTAGGAGTTATAGCCATTTTAAGATTTTGAATTTTTTTTTTCTGGTGCATAATATGACCCCCGCAGACGCCTAGTTTAGGAGTTATAGCCATTTTAAGATTATGAATTTTCTTTTTTCTGGTGCATAATATGACCCCCGCAGACGCCTAGTTTAGGAGTTATAGCCATTTTAAGATTTTGAATTTTCTTTTCTGGTGCATATTATGACCCCCGCATACGCCTAGTTTAGGAGTTATAGCCATTTTAAGATTTTGAATTTTTTTTTTCTGGTGTATAATATGACCCCCGCAGACGCCTAGTTTAGGAGTTATAGCCATTTTAAGATTTTGAATTTTCTTTTTTCTGGTGCATATTATGACCCCCGCAGACGCCTAGTTTAGGAGTTATAGCCATTTTAAGATTTTGAATTTTTTTTTCTGGTGCATAATATGACCCCCGCAGCCGCCTAGTTTAAGAGTTATAGCCATTTTAAGATTTTGAATTTTTTTTTTTCTGGTGCATAATATGACCCCCGCAGACGCCTAGTTTAGGAGTTATAGCCATTTTAAGATTTTGAATTTTTTTTTTCTGGTGCATAATATGACCCCCGCAGACGCCTAGTTTAAGAGTTATAGCCATTTTAAGATTTTGAATTTTTTTTTTCTGGTGTATAATATGACCCCCGCAGACGCCTAGTTTAGGAGTTATAGCCATTTTAAGATTTTGAATTTTCTTTTTTCTGGTGCATATTATGACCCCCGGAGACGCCTAGTTTAGGAGTTATAGCCATTTAAAGATTTTGAATTTTTTTTTCTGGTGCATAATATGACCCCCGCTGACGCCTAGTTTAGGAGTTATAGCCATTTTAAGATTTTGAATTTTCTTTTTTCTGGTGCATATTATGACCCCCGCAGGCGCCTAGTTTAGGAGTTATAGCTATTTTAAGATTTTGAATTTTTTTTTTTCTGGTGCATAATATGACCCCCGCAGACGCCTAGTTTAGGAGTTATAGCCATTTTAAGATTTTGAATTTTCTTTTTTCTGGTGCATATTATGACCCCCGGAGACGCCTAGTTTAAGAGTTATAGCCATTTAAAGATTTTGAATTTTTTTTTTCCTGGTGCGTAATATGACCCCAGCAGACGCCTAGTTTAGGAGTTATAGCCATTTTAAGATTTTGAATTTTCTTTTTTCTGGTGCATATTATGACCCCCGGAGACGCCTAGTTTAGGAGTTATAGCCATTTAAAGATTTTGAATTTTTTTTTTCTGGTGTATAATATGACCCCCGCAGACGCCTAGTTTAGGAGTTATAGCCATTTTAAGATTTTGAATTTTCTTTTTTCTGGTGCATATTATGACCCCCGGAGACGCCTAGTTTAGGAGTTATAGCCATTTAAAGATTTTGAATTTTTTTTTCTGGTGCATAATATGACCCCCGCAGACGCCTAGTTTAGGAGTTATAGCCATTTTAAGATTTTGAATTTTTTTTTTCTGGTGTATAATATGACCCCCGCAGACGCCTAGTTTAGGAGTTATAGCCATTTTAAGATTTTGAATTTTCTTTTTTCTGGTGCATAATATGACCCCCGCAGACGCCTAGTTTAGGAGTTATAGCCATTTTAAGATTTTGAATTTTTTTTTTCTGGTGCATAATATGACCCCCGCAGACGCCTAGTTTAGGAGTTCTAGCCATTTAAAGATTTTGAATTTTTTTTTTCTGGTGCATAATATGAACCCGGAGACGCCTAATTTAGGAGTTATAGCCATTTTAAGATTTTGAATTTTTTTTTTTTTCTGGTGCATAATATGACCCCCGCAGACGCCAAGTTTAGGAGTTATAGCCATTTTAAGATTTTGAATTTTTTTTTTCTGGTGTATAATATGACCCCCGCAGACGCCTAATTTAGGAGTTATAGCCATTTTAAGATTTTGAATTTTCTTTTTTCTGGTGCATATTATGACCCCCGCAGACGCCTAGTTTAGGAGTTATAGCCATTTTAAGATTTTGAATTTTCTTTTTTCTGGTGCATATTATGACCCCCGGAGACGCCTAGTTTAAGAGTTATAGCCATTTAAAGATTTTGAATTTTTTTTTTTCTGGTGCGTAATATGACCCCAGCAGACGCCTAGTTTAGGAGTTATAGCCATTTTAAGATTTTGAATTTTTTTTTTTCTGGTGCATAATATAACCCCCGCAGACGCCTAGTTTAGGAGTTAAAGCCATTTTAAGATTTTGAATTTTTTTTTTCTGGTGCATAATATGACCCCCGCAGACGCCTAGTTTAAGAGTTATAGCCATTTTAAGATTTTGAATTTTTTTTTTCTGGTGTATAATATGACCCCCGCAGACGCCTAGTTTAGGAGTTATAGCCATTTTAAGATTTTGAATTTTCTTTTTTCTGGTGCATATTATGACCCCCGGAGACGCCTAGTTTAGGAGTTATAGCCATTTAAAGATTTTGAATTTTTTTTTCTGGTGCATAATATGACCCCCGCTGACGCCTAGTTTAGGAGTTATAGCCATTTTAAGATTTTGAATTTTCTTTTTTCTGGTGCATATTATGACCCCCGCAGACGCCTAGTTTAGGAGTTATAGCTATTTTAAGATTTTGAATTTTTTTTTTTCTGGTGCATAATATGACCCCCGCAGACGCCTAGTTTAGGAGTTATAGCCATTTTAAGATTTTGAATTTTCTTTTTTCTGGTGCATATTATGACCCCCGGAGACGCCTAGTTTAAGAGTTATAGCCATTTAAAGATTTTGAATTTTTTTTTTTCTGGTGCGTAATATGACCCCAGCAGACGCCTAGTTTAGGAGTTATAGCCATTTTAAGATTTTGAATTTTCTTTTTTCTGGTGCATATTATGACACCCGGAGACGCCTAGTTTAGGAGTTATAGCCATTTAAAGATTTTGAATTTTTTTTTTCTGGTGTATAATATGACCCCCGCAGACGCCTAGTTTAGGAGTTATAGCCATTTTAAGATTTTGAATTTTCTTTTTTCTGGTGCATATTATGACCCCCGGAGACGCCTAGTTTAGGAGTTATAGCCATTTAAAGATTTTGAATTTTTTTTTCTGGTGCATAATATGACCCCCGCAGACGCCTAGTTTAGGAGTTATAGCCATTTTAAGATTTTGAATTTTTTTTTTCTGGTGTATAATATGACCCCCGCAGACGCCTAGTTTAGGAGTTATAGCCATTTTAAGATTTTGAATTTTCTTTTTTCTGGTGCATAATATGACCCCCGCAGACGCCTAGTTTAGGAGTTATAGCCATTTTAAGATTTTGAATTTTTTTTTTCTGGTGCATAATATGACCCCCGCAGACGCCTAGTTTAGGAGTTCTAGCCATTTAAAGATTTTGAATTTTTTTTTTCTGGTGCATAATATGAACCCGGAGACGCCTAATTTAGGAGTTATAGCCATTTTAAGATTTTGAATTTTTTTTTTTTTCTGGTGCATAATATGACCCCCGCAGACGCCAAGTTTAGGAGTTATAGCCATTTTAAGATTTTGAATTTTTTTTTTCTGGTGTATAATATGACCCCCGCAGACGCCTAATTTAGGAGTTATAGCCATTTTAAGATTTTGAATTTTCTTTTTTCTGGTGCATATTATGACCCCCGCAGACGCCTAGTTTAGGAGTTATAGCCATTTTAAGATTTTGAATTTTCTTTTTTCTGGTGCATATTATGACCCCCGGAGACGCCTAGTTTAAGAGTTATAGCCATTTAAAGATTTTGAATTTTTTTTTTTCTGGTGCATAATATGACCCCAGCAGACGCCTAGTTTAGGAGTTATAGCCATTTTAAGATTTTGAATTTTCTTTTTTCTGGTGCATATTATGACCCCCGGAGACGCCTAGTTTAGGAGTTATAGCCATTTAAAGATTTTGAATTTTTTTTTTCTGGTGTATAATATGACCCCCGCAGACGCCTAGTTTAGGAGTTATAGCCATTTTAAGATTTTGAATTTTTTTTTCTGGTGCATAATATGACCCCCGCAGACGCCTAGTTTAGGAGTTATAGCCATTTAAAGATTTTGAATTTTTTTTTTCTGGTGTATAATATGACCCCCGCAGACGCCTAGTTTAGGAGTTATAGCCATTTTAAGATTTTGAATTTTCTTTTCTGGTGCATATTATGACCCCCGCAGACGCCTAGTTTAGGAGTTATAGCCATTTAAAGATTTTGAATTTTTTTTTTCTGGTGTATAATATGACCCCCGCAGACGCCTAGTTTAGGAGTTATAGCCATTTTAAGATTTTGAATTTTCTTTTTTCTGGTGCATATTATGACCCCCGCAGACGCCTAGTTTAGGAGTTATAGCCATTTTAAGATTTTGAATTTTTTTTTCTTGTGCATAATATGACCCCCGCAGACGCCTAGTTTAAGAGTTATAGCCATTTTAAGATTTTGAATTTTTTTTTTTCTGGTGCATAATATGACCCCCGCAGACGCCTAGTTTAGGAGTTATAGCCATTTTAAGATTTTGAATTTTCTTTTTTCTTTTGCATAATATGACCCCCGCAGACGCCTAGTTT
This sequence comes from Volucella zonaria, assembly GCA_963966105.1. Classification (NCBI taxonomy): domain Eukaryota; kingdom Metazoa; phylum Arthropoda; class Insecta; order Diptera; family Syrphidae; genus Volucella; species Volucella zonaria. The sequence goes on from OZ014531.1 coordinate 43,695,616, forward strand.
AGGAGTTATAGCCATTTTAAGATTTTGAATTTTTTTTTTTCTGGTGCATAATATGACCCCCGCAGACGACTAGTTTAAGAGTTATAGCCATTTTAAGATTTTGAATTTTCTTTTTTCTGGTGCATAATATGACCCCCGCAGACGCCTAGTTTAGGAGTTATAGCCATTTTAAGATTTTGAATTTTTTTTTTCTGGTGCATAATATGACCCCCGCAGACGCCTAGTTTAGGAGTTATAGCCATTTTAAGATTTTGAATTTTTTTTTTTCTGGTGCATAATATGACCCCCGCAGACGCCTAGTTTAGGAGTTATAGCCATTTTAAGATTTTGAATTTTCTTTTTTCTGGTGCATAATATGACCCCCGCAGACGCCTAGTTTAGGAGTTATAGCCATTTTAAGATTTTGAATTTTTTTTTTCTGGTGCATAATATGACCCCCGCAGACGCCTAGTTTAGGAGTTATAGCCATTTTAAGATTTTGAATTTTTTTTTTCTGGTGCATAATATGACCCCCGCAGACGCCTAGTTTAGGAGTTATAGCCATTTTAAGATTTTGAATTTTTTTTTTTCTGGTGCATAATATGACCCCCGCAGACGACTAGTTTAAGAGTTATAGCCATTTTAAGATTTTGAATTTTCTTTTTTCTGGTGCATAATATGACCCCCGCAGACGCCTAGTTTAGGAGTTATAGCCATTTTAAGATTTTGAATTTTTTTTTTTCTGGTGCATAATATGACCCCCGCAGACGCCTAGTTTAGGAGTTATAGCCATTTTAAGATTTTGAATTTTCTTTTTTCTGGTGCATAATATGACCCCCGCAGACGCCTAGTTTAGGAGTTATAGCCATTTTAAGATTTAGAATTTTTTTTTTCTGGTGTATAATATGATCCCCCGCAGACGCCTAGTTTAGGAGTTATAGCCATTTTAAGATTTTGAATTTTTTTTTTCTGGTGCATAATATGACCCCCGCAGACGCCTAGTTTAGGAGTTATAGCCCTTTTAAGATTTTGATTTTTTTTTTTTCTGGTGCATAATATGACCCCCGCAGACGCCTAGTTTAGGAGTTATAGCCATTTTAAGATTTTGAATTTTCTTTTTTCTGGTGCATATTATGACCCCCGGAGACGCCTAGTTTAGGAGTTATAGCCATTTTAAGATTTTGAATTTCTTTTTCCTGGTGCATAATATGACCCCGCAGACGCCTAGTTTAGGAGTTATAGCCATTTTAAGATTTTGAATTTTTTTTTTCTGGTGCATAATATGACCCCCGCAGACGCCTAGTTTAGGAGTTATAGCCATTTTAAGATTTTGAATTTTTTTTTTCTGGTGCATAATATGACCCCCGCAGACGCCTAGTTTAGGAGTTATAGCCATTTTAAGATTTTGAATTTTTTTTTTCTGGTGCATAATATGACCCCCGCAGACGCCTAGTTTAGGAGTTATAGCCATTTTAAGATTTTGAATTTTTTTTTTCTGGTGTATAATATGACCCCCGCAGACGCCTAGTTTAGGAGTTATAGCCATTTTAAGATTTTGAATTTTCTTTTTTCTGGTGCATAATATGACTCCCGGAGACGCCTAGTTTAGGAGTTATAGCCATTTTAAGATTTTGAATTTTTTTTTTTCTGGTGCATAATATGACCCCCGCAGACGCCTAGTTTAGGAGTTAAAGCCATTTTAAGATTTTGAATTTTTTTTTTTCTGGTGCATAATATGACCCCCGCAGACGCCTAGTTTAGGAGTTATAGCCATTTTGAATTTTTTTTTTCTGGTGCATAATATGACCCCCGCAGACGCCTAGTTTAGGAGTTCTAGCCATTTAAAGATTTTGAATTTTTTTTTTCTGGTGCATAATATGAACCCGGAGATGCCTAATTTAGGAGTTATAGCCATTTTAAGATTTTGAATTTTTTTTTTTTTCTGGTGCATAATATGACCCCCGCAGACGCCAAGTTTAGGAGTTATAGCCATTTTAAGATTTTGAATTTTTTTTTTCTGGTGCATATTATGACCCCCGGAGACGCCTAGTTTAAGAGTTATAGCCATTTAAAGATTTTGAATTTTTTTTTTCTGGTGCGTAATATGACCCCAGCAGACGCCTAGTTTAGGAGTTATAGCCATTTTAAGATTTTGAATTTTTTTTTTTCTGGTGCATAATATAACCCCCGCAGACGCCTAGTTTAGGAGTTAAAGCCATTTTAAGATTTTGAATTTTTTTTTTCTGATGCATAATATGACCCCCGCAGACGCCTAGTTTAAGAGTTATAGCCATTTTAAGATTTTGAATTTTTTTTTTCTGGTGTATAATATGACCCCCGCAGACGCCTAGTTTAGGAGTTATAGCCATTTTAAGATTTTGAATTTTCTTTTTTCTGGTGCATATTATGACCCCCGGAGACGCCTAGTTTAGGAGTTATAGCCATTTAAAGATTTTGAATTTTTTTTTCTGGTGCATAATATGACCCCCGCTGACGCCTAGTTTAGGAGTTATAGCCATTTTAAGATTTTGAATTTTCTTTTTTCTGGTGCATATTATGACCCCCGCAGACGCCTAGTTTAGGAGTTATAGCTATTTTAAGATTTTGAATTTTTTTTTTTCTGGTGCATAATATGATCCCCGCAGACGCCTAGTTTAGGAGTTATAGCCATTTTAAGATTTTGAATTTTCTTTTTTCTGGTGCATATTATGACCCCCGGAGACGCCTAGTTTAAGAGTTATAGCCATTTAAAGATTTTGAATTTTTTTTTTTCTGGTGCGTAATATGACCCCAGCAGACGCCTAGTTTAGGAGTTATAGCCATTTTAAGATTTTGAATTTTCTTTTTTCTGGTGCATATTATGACCCCCGGAGACGCCTAGTTTAGGAGTTATAGCCATTTAAAGATTTTGAATTTTTTTTTTCTGGTGTATAATATGACCCCCGCAGACGCCTAGTTTAGGAGTTATAGCCATTTTAAGATTTTGAATTTTCTTTTTTCTGGTGCATATTATGACCCCCGGAGACGCCTAGTTTAGGAGTTATAGCCATTTAAAGATTTTGAATTTTTTTTTCTGGTGCATAATATGACCCCCGCAGACGCCTAGTTTAGGAGTTATAGCCATTTTAAGATTTTGAATTTTTTTTTTCTGGTGTATAATATGACCCCCGCAGACGCCTAGTTTAGGAGTTATAGCCATTTTAAGATTTTGAATTTTCTTTTTTCTGGTGCATAATATGACCCCCGCAGACGCCTAGTTTAGGAATTATAGCCATTTTAAGATTTTGAATTTTTTTTTTCTGGTGCATAATATGACCCCCGCAGACGCCTAGTTTAGGAGTTCTAGCCATTTAAAGATTTTGAATTTTTTTTTTCTGGTGCATAATATGAACCCGGAGACGCCTAATTTAGGAGTTATAGCCATTTTAAGATTTTGAATTTTTTTTTTTTTCTGGTGCATAATATGACCCCCGCAGACGCCAAGTTTAGGAGTTATAGCCATTTTAAGATTTTGAATTTTTTTTTTCTGGTGTATAATATGACCCCCGCAGACGCCTAATTTAGGAGTTATAGCCATTTTAAGATTTTGAATTTTCTTTTTTCTGGTGCATATTATGACCCCCGCAGACGCCTAGTTTAGGAGTTATAGCCATTTTAAGATTTTGAATTTTCTTTTTTCTGGTGCATATTATGACCCCCGGAGACGCCTAGTTTAAGAGTTATAGCCATTTAAAGATTTTGAATTTTTTTTTTTCTGGTGCATAATATGACCCCAGCAGACGCCTAGTTTAGGAGTTATAGCCATTTTAAGATTTTGAATTTTCTTTTTTCTGGTGCATATTATGACCCCCGGAGACGCCTAGTTTAGGAGTTATAGCCATTTAAAGATTTTGAATTTTTTTTTTCTGGTGTATAATATGACCCCCGCAGACGCCTAGTTTAGGAGTTATAGCCATTTTAAGATTTTGAATTTTTTTTTCTGGTGCATAATATGACCCCCGCAGACGCCTAGTTTAGGAGTTATAGCCATTTTAAGATTTTGAATTTTCTTTTCTGGTGCATATTATGACCCCCGCAGACGCCTAGTTTAGGAGTTATAGCCATTTAAAGATTTTGAATTTTTTTTTTCTGGTGTATAATATGACCCCCGCAGACGCCTAGTTTAGGAGTTATAGCCATTTTAAGATTTTGAATTTTCTTTTCTGGTGCATATTATGACCCCCGCAGACGCCTAGTTTAGGAGTTATAGCCATTTAAAGATTTTGAATTTTTTTTTTCTGGTGTATAATATGACCCCCGCAGACGCCTAGTTTAGGAGTTATAGCCATTTTAAGATTTTGAATTTTCTTTTTTCTGGTGCATATTATGACCCCCGCAGACGCCTAGTTTAGGAGTTATAGCCATTTTAAGATTTTGAATTTTTTTTTCTTGTGCATAATATGACCCCCGCAGACGCCTAGTTTAAGAGTTATAGCCATTTTAAGATTTTGAATTTTTTTTTTTCTGGTGCATAATATGACCCCCGCAGACGCCTAGTTTAGGAGTTATAGCCATTTTAAGATTTTGAATTTTCTTTTTTCTTTTGCATAATATGACCCCCGCAGACGCCTAGTTTAGGAGTTATAGCCATTTTAAGATTTTGAATTTTTTTTTTTCTGGTGCATAATATGACCCCCGCAGACGACTAGTTTAAGAGTTATAGCCATTTTAAGATTTTGAATTTTCTTTTTTCTGGTGCATAATATGACCCCCGCAGACGCCTAGTTTAGGAGTTATAGCCATTTTAAGATTTTGAATTTTTTTTTTCTGGTGCATAATATGACCCCCGCAGACGCCTAGTTTAGGAGTTATAGCCATTTTAAGATTTTGAATTTTTTTTTTTCTGGTGCGTAATATGACCCCCGCAGACGCCTAGTTTAGGAGTTATAGCCATTTTAAGATTTTGAATTTTCTTTTTTCTGGTGCATAATATGACCCCCGCAGACGCCTAGTTTAGGAGTTATAGCCATTTTAAGATTTTGAATTTTTTTTTTCTGGTGCATAATATGACCCCCGCAGACGCCTAGTTTAGGAGTTATAGCCATTTTAAGATTTTGAATTTTTTTTTTTCTGGTGCATAATATGACCCCCGCAGACGACTAGTTTAAGAGTTATAGCCATTTTAAGATTTTGAATTTTCTTTTTTCTGGTGCATAATATGACCCCCGCAGACGCCTAGTTTAGGAGTTATAGCCATTTTAAGATTTTGAATTTTTTTTTTTCTGGTGCATAATATGACCCCCGCAGACGCCTAGTTTAGGAGTTATAGCCATTTTAAGATTTTGAATTTTCTTTTTTCTGGTGCATAATATGACCCCCGCAGACGCCTAGTTTAGGAGTTATAGCCATTTTAAGATTTAGAATTTTTTTTTTCTGGTGTATAAAATGACCCCCGCAGACGCCTAGTTTAGGAGTTATAGCCATTTTAAGATTTTGAATTTTTTTTTTCTGGTGCATAATATGACCCCCGCAGACGCCTAGTTTAGGAGTTATAGCGCTTTTAAGATTTTGATTTTTTTTTTTTCTGGTGCATAATATGACCCCCGCAGACGCCTAGTTTAGGAGTTATAGCCATTTTAAGATTTTGAATTTTCTTTTTTCTGGTGCATATTATGACCCCCGGAGACGCCTAGTTTAGGAGTTATAGCCATTTTAAGATTTTGAATTTCTTTTTCCTGGTGCATAATATGACCCCGCAGACGCCTAGTTTAGGAGTTATAGCCATTTTAAGATTTTGAATTTTTTTTTTCTGGTGCATAATATGACCCCCGCAGACGCCTAGTTTAGGAGTTATAGCCATTTTAAGATTTTGAATTTTTTTTTTCTGGTGCATAATATGACCCCCGCAGACGCCTAGTTTAGGAGTTATAGCCATTTTAAGATTTTGAATTTTTTTTTTCTGGTGCATAATATGACCCCCGCAGACGCCTAGTTTAGGAGTTATAGCCATTTTAAGATTTTGAATTTTTTTTTTCTGGTGTATAATATGACCCCCGCAGACGCCTAGTTTAGGAGTTATAGCCATTTTGAATTTCTTTTTCCTGGTGCATAATATGACCCCCGCAGACGCCTAGTTTAGGAGTTATAGCCATTTTAAGATTTTGAATTTTTTTTTCCTGGTGCATAATATGACCCCCGCAGACGCCTAGTTTAGGAGTTATAGCCATTTTAAGATTTTGAATTTTTTTTTTCTGGTGCATAATATGACCCCCGCAGACGCCTAGTTTAGGAGTTATAGCCATTTTAAGATTTTGAATTTTTTTTTTCTGGTGCATAATATGACCCCCGCAGACGCCTAGTTTAGGAGTTATAGCCATTTTAAGATTTTGAATTTTTTTTTTCTGGTGCATAATATGACCCCCGCAGACGCCTAGTTTAAGAGTTATAGCCATTTTGAATTTTTTTTTTCTGGTGTATAATATGACCCCCGCAGACGCCTAGTTTAGGAGTTATAGCCACTTTAAGATTTTGAATTTTCTTTTTTCTGGTGCATATTATGACCCCCGGAGACGCCTAGTTTAGGAGTTATAGCCATTTAAAGATTTTGAATTTTTTTTTTCTGGTGTATAATATGACCCCCGCAGACGCCTAGTTTAGGAGTTATAGCCATTTTAAGATTTTGAATTTTTTTTTTCTGGTGTATAATATGACCCCCGCAGACGCCTAGTTTAGGAGTTATAGCCATTTTAAGATTTTGAATTTTTTTTTTCTGGTGCATAATATGACCCCCGCAGACGCCTAGTTTAGGAGTTATAGCCATTTTAAGATTTTGAATTTTCTTTTTTCTGGTGCATAATATGACCCCCGCAGACGCCTAGTTTAGGAGTTATAGCCATTTTAAGATTTTGAATTTTTTTTTTCTGGTGTATAATATGACCCCCGCAGACGCCTAGTTTAGGAGTTATAGCCATTTTAAGATTATGAATTTTCTTTTTTCTGGTGCATAATATGACCCCCGCAGACGCCTAGTTTAGGAGTCATAGCCCTTTTAAGATTTTGATTTTTTTTTTTTCTGGTGCATAATATGACCCCCGCAGACGCCTAGTTTAGGAGTTATAGCCATTTTAAGATTTTGAATTTTCTTTTTTCTGGTGCATAATATGACCCTCGCAGATTCCTAGTTTAGGAGTTATAGCCATTTAAAGATTTTGAATTTTTTTTTTCTGGTGTATAATATGACCCCCGCAGACGCCTAGTTTAGGAGTTATAGCCATTTTAAGATTTTGAATTTTCTTTTTTCTGGTGCATATTATGACCCCCGGAGACGCCTAGTTTAGGAGTTATAGCCATTTTAAGATTTTGAATTTCTTTTTCCTGGTGCATAATATGACCCCCGCAGACGCCTAGTTTAGGAGTTATAGCCATTTTAAGATTTTGAATTTTTTTTTTCTGGTGTATAATATGACCCCCGCAGACGCCTAGTTTAGGAGTTATAGCCATTTTAAGATTTTGAATTTTCTTTTTTCTGGTGCATAATATGACTCCCGGAGACGCCTAGTTTAGGAGTTATAGCCATTTTAAGATTTTGAATTTTTTTTTTTCTGGTGCATAATATGACCCCCGCAGACGCCTAGTTTAGGAGTTATAGCCATTTTAAGATTTTGAATTTTTTTTTTCTGGTGCATAATATGACCCCCGCAGACGCCTAGTTTAGGAGTTATAGCCATTTTAAGATTTTGAATTTTTTTTTTCTGGTGTATAATATGACCCCCGCAGACGCCTAGTTTAGGAGTTATAGCCATTTTAAGATTTTGAATTTTTTTTTTCTGGTGTATAATATGACCCCCGCAGACGCCTAGTTTAGGAGTTATAGCCATTTTAAGATTTTGAATTTTCTTTTTTCTGGTGCATATTATGACCCCCGGAGACGCCTAGTTTAGGAGTTATAGCCATTTAAAGATTTTGAATTTTTTTTTTCTGGTGTATAATATGACCCCCGCAGACGCCTAGTTTAGGAGTTATAGCCATTTTAAGATTTTGAATTTTCTTTTTTCTGGTGCATATTATGACCCCCGGAGACGCCTAGTTTAGGAGTTATAGCCATTTAAAGATTTTGAATTTTTTTTTCTGGTACATAATATGACCCCCGCAGACGCCTAGTTTCAGTCGTTCACAGACCGCCGTGGAGAAAAAACGTGTTTCGGCTTTTTTCGGGGAGAAAAAAAGGAAAAAAAAAACAAGTATACTAAGTGAAAATTATTATTGGACGACATTTGATGAAGTATCGTTTAGCCCAGTGGAAGTGGTGTTTGGACGAAAATCAGGAGCCGCGAGTTCGAGTCCCGCCCGGGGGGAATCAAGAAATTTTATTATTATCTTTTTTTTTTTTTTTTTTTTTTTTTTGTGTGTTCAATTTTGAAAATAAAACACACGTGTAATAGAAGTGTAAACAAGGCAGATGAATAAAAGTGAGCGATCCGCTCCCCCAATAGCGGGACCAGCGGATGACGCCATGACATCAACCGATGAAGCAGTTCTTTCGGGAAACTTGTCTCGTGAGACAAGGTCCAAGAGGAGGAGAAGGATAAATGCAACTCCCAACCCCGTTAAACGCATCGCCCTATCTGCTTCTTCTGCGAAACCGCAAGCTGGAGTGAGGGAAGATGCCAAAACAGAAGAGGAAAAGCAAAAACAACACGGTAGTGATTACCCATACATCTCCGACGTAGTGTCAAATAACAGCTTCGCCTCTCTGATGGCTTCGGAATCAGAGGACGAAGATGAAGAAGTAAAATCCCTGAACAGCAGCATTAAGCAGATGCAAGAGAGAGTGATGATAATAAAAGCTAAACAAATAGCGAGAAGGACGAGGGAACAGCAGACAAATGAAAAGCAACAACAAAAACAAACACAGAATATGTCCCAGCCAGAAAAACCTACTACTGCGCAACAAAAACATAAGACGCAGAAATTGCAACCAAAAAAGAATAAACAAAAACAGCAACAACAACAACAACAACAACAACAACAGCAACCACAACTGCAGCAAAAACAGCAACAACATCAAGCACAACAGCAACAAAACCTGCAAAATCATCAGCAGAAATCAAATAAGCAAAGGGTGCCTCCTATTAATACCTACAAAATGGAATTGAAGGATACATTAGAATTGTGTAAGTCGGCCATAGGCAACAATTTCTATATTAAAAGACTAAGTTTAGATAGGCATGCGATCCACTGCAATACAGTGGAGCGCTATCAAAAAATTAAAAGTTTACTGAAGGATACGACGACGGAGTTCTTCTCCTATACCCCGAAGGGGGAGAAGCTGCAAACAATGCTGCTGAAGGGATTAGAACCGTCGACTGATCCGGAATAGCTCCTTGCACTGCTGAAAGAGAAGGAGTGCGAAGAGCTCAAATTCGTGGGGGTTAAGCCTTTCGTCACGGCTAGAGCCAAAAGGGAGAATCGGAAACTACCGTTTTTCCTGGTCCAGCTAAGTCCCAAAAGCAAACTGGATGGTCTAAGGAGTATAAAAGTCCTAGACTACCTGGTTGTACACTGGGAAAAATTAAAGAGGAGCGAAAACATTTTACAATGTGTTCGCTGCCAAAGGTTCGGGCACGCCGCGTCAAACTGCGAAATGCAGCCTCGATGCGTGAAATGTGGAAAGAACCACAAGTCAGAGGAATGCGCTCTAGGTATGGATGGAGCGTCAGAAAAAAGCCAACTCTCTTGTGCCTTATGTAGGAACACGGGACATACCGCAAATTATCGGGGTTGTCCCAAATTCCAATACATAAAAAGAGTAAATCTGGCTCGGCAGCAGAAGGTGGAATTTAAACGTCCACCCGTGCAAACACAAACACCAGCCGTTACTCCCCAAGTTACCTACGCCCAAATGGCGGCAGGTAGGGGAACTACGGTACAACAAGCAAAGGTAGCTTCTCAGGCCCCAGCGCCTAGAGCACCGGAACCTGTACCTGACATGCTGGCTATATTGCTCTCTATTCAGGGGCAGATGGCTCAGCTTCAGCGTCAAATACAGGAACAGGCTACGCGGGTAAATCAAATATACACGCTGCTGCCGGGCCTAGCGCACCTCCAGTCGTAATGGGTACGTACATGGCGGAGCAAACCCTGAAGGTCCTTGCAGTGAATGTTAATTCACTGATTAGGTTCGAACGAAGAGCCACACTATTTAAGTTGCTTAAAGACCAAGCCCCTGATGTGCTTTTGGTTAGCGAAACTAAGCTTACCAAAAGACATAAAATGAGGCACAGAAGATATGAAATATTACGAAGAAACCGACCCAACTCCATTCAAGGAGGAGGTGTTGCAATCTTTGTAAGAAAGGGACTGCGTTTCAAAAGAATATACAGTCGTGTAGTACGTCGATTTCGGGTGCTGGAAGCATGCGTCATGTACATCCCTCTCCGTAGTGGAAAGCGGTTGTACATGGTGTCTGTCTATGCACCTAAGGCTACTCAATCCACCTTATTCATCTCAGAGCTCGAGACACTTTTTCGATTTCTGAGGCTGGAATTGGAAGACAACTATTTTATTATCGGCGGAGATTTCAACGCCAAACATAGTGATTGGGGAAATAATATACCAAATACTAGAGGGAACCTACTATTCAATTGGTGGGGTCAGCACACTGTGATGTATCGACTCGGCCTCAAAGCGACGGATAGTCCGTCGTTTCCCAGACACGGGTCCTATTTGGATCTCCTGCTGTTCGACTCACGAATACAACTGACGTGCACTAACCAACAAACTACAAACTGTCTACAAACTTTCGTGTATGACAGTGACCATTGCGGTCTCAGCACCGAAATAACTGTTCCCAACGAAACTGCGGAATTGGAAGAGTTTGTTCAAAGGTATTCCTACAATTATAATAGAGTACGTTGGACACATTTCTCAAGAATACTGACGAGAGCACTCTCCTCGAATTCGCTCTACCCACCGTCCAATAGAAATCTGTCAAACGAGGAGATTGACAGGTATCTAAAACTAATGGACGAGACAATTAAACGAACAATGGACAAAACGATACCACGGTATCAACATACTGACAACGAAGACTCATTCCGCAACGCAACTATTGACGCACTGCACCGACACAAAAGTAGACTGCTGTCAAGACTAAAAACCTTTTACAGACAGTTCACTGACAGACATAACCCGGAGATCATGACATTGAAGTCGTCGATTAAAAACCTCCAGATATTAATAAAAGAAAATTACAGAAATTCTGTAAGTTTGTATTGGAACAACAAAATTCGGCTGTAAACACCAGCAACCCGAATATGTTCCCGCAAATAAATAAAATATTTCGGAGAAATAATCAAAACGACCTTCCATGTCTCAAAATCGCCCGAACGACGAACAACGAACAAATACTTGTAGCAGCAGGCATTGATCCAAATGAGGCCGTTGATGATGACAACTTCTTTGTGGTCGAGGATCCGCAGGAGAAGGTAGAGGCTATAGGAGCGACTTTCCAGGAAGTATACAAGGCGAATGACATCATTGGCCCGAACCACGACCTGGAAAGTCGAGTCCTTGTGCACAATTCCTGCCTTCGAAATGAAATTGCGAATTGGCGATTCGAGAGCTCGGGTTTCACCCAGTTCAGTGACGAGAATATGGCAAATAATGTCATCACCAACGAAAGGGTATTACCACCGTTCATTTCGAAGGAAGAGCTCCAAACGATCTTCGAATCACTTAGAAGTAAGAAATCAGTGGGAACCGATGAAATACCGAACATTGTGCTTCGACATCTCCCACTAGAAGCGGTGGACATTTATACCACCCTGTTTAATAATACAATGAATAATGCACATTATCCAGCGCATTGGAAAACTGCGGTGGTACATCCCATTCCCAAAAGGAATAAAGATACTTCCAATCCGGCGAATCTCCGCTCGATCAGTCTTCTTCCAAACATCAGTAAGGTTTTCGAGAAGGTGATCAATAGAGTCCTGACTAAGTGGGTTGAGGACAAACATATAGTTCCGGATAATCAGTTCGGTTTCAAGGCGGGGCAGGATATCATTCATGCTGCGTCTAAACTGGTTTCTGATATCCAATGGAACAAAGGCAAGAAACAGTGCACTGGTGCCTGCCTTGTTGACTTGGAAAAGGCCTTTGATACCGTATGGTTAGAGGGACTCTTCTTCAGGTTGGACAGGTTGGGCATTAGTAAACCACTGCTGTATATTCTTTTTGATATGCTCTCCAGTAGACAGTTCATCGTGAAGAATGGCGATGTGACTTCCGCTGGAACATTTAACATTGAAAACGGTCTGCAACAAGGTGCGGTAAATTCGCCGATCCTATTCAACATTTACACAAGTGATCTGATAGGTTCACTTCACCATGCCATAGCGTACGCAGACGACTTAATCGCGTACAGATCAGGTCCAAAGATTGAGGTCATTAATACACTTTTGCAACGTGACTTCGACAAAATTAAACGATATTGCGATGACTGGAAGTTGAAAATCAACTTTCAGAAGTCGGAAACCATTCTTTTTAGGACGCCTTTGTCTGGGGCCTCTAGGGATACCAGAAAGAATTGGCGAAAGTTCTCTATCGTGGGACAATATGGACAGCCACTTGCTTGTCGAAATGTAGTCAGATACCTTGGGATCTGGCTAGATCAATATCTATATTTTAACAAACATATAGATGTTGCTCTGGCCAGAGCCAGAGGTGCTTTTGCCCTTACAAAGAGACTGTTTTATAACAGCCAACTCGATGCGAGGGTTAAGGTGATCTGCTACATGGCCCTTATCAGGCCCATGCTTGTATTTGGATGTCCTGTGTGGTTCAACGTGAGAGCAAGTTTATTGGAAAAGATTCGGGTGTTTGAGAGGGCCTGTCTTAGGACTTGTCTTCGCTTATACAGAACACCAGAGTCTGAGTACATAAAATTCTATCGCAATGAGGTCTTGTACAATAGGGCGAACCTAATAAGAGTGGACAATTTTGTTATTAAGTTGATTCGAAGGCACATTGCAAGAGCAATGACATCGTCGAACAACCTGATCTCTGGGGCTTACTACCCTAATTATATGTATCATGAGAGAGTTCGCTTTGACGGCTATGTTCCTCCAGAAGCGTTCCTCTACCTCGATAGCAAAGGTCTGATTCAGGACAGATTGGCTGTGCCGCTAATCTTCCACGTTGCTCGAAAGGCTGCGGACAGGCGACTCAACTACGACAGAGACGTCGCACACGGCAGTGCGGAGCGTCTCCGGTTCAGTAGGGCGGTAGGGAGTCGCGACAGGAGAGATGTTGCTCAGCAGCACCAACATTTTTGGTGGCTTTTTGAAGGAGAGGATGCTTCGTCGTCGAATTCCTCCAATACTTGGTAGCTTCATGTGAAGCAAAGTCGGTCAGCATAATTTTTTGTTTTTTAGCCATGGCCGGCTTACATAGTTTTAAGTAGGAGTAAGTTAGATTTAAGAAAAAAAAAATAAATAAATAAATATGTATATATATACATATATTTATATATTAGGTATATATATATTATGTATATATATATATATATGTATGTATGTATTAGATGTAAGTAGGTTAAGTATATTAAGATTTATTTTTAGGTAGTTTGTAGGATATTAGTTTTAAGTTTTATAATAAAAATAAAAAAAAACAGTCCTGTTACTAAGTTTTTTTTGGAAAAAATGTTTTCTTAGTTTTAATTATAATGAATATAAATATTGTAGTATAGTATAATTGTAAGATACGTCGAAAGACATAATTTAAGTGCTAGGATTAACTTAGAGTGCCCGCATGGGGCCAGTAAGTTAGAATAAGATAATTTTAAGTTAATTAAGCTAATTTTTAAGCATTTTTTTGTCTAGCATGTAAGAGTAAATTAAGTACATAAATAAAAATGCATAAAAACTGAAAAACTGAAACTGCAGACGCCTAGTTTAGGAGTTATAGCCATTTTAAGATTTTGAATTTTTTTTTTTCTGGTGTATAATATGACCCCCGCAGACGCCTAGTTTAGGAGTTATAGCCATTTTAAGATTTTGAATTTTCTTTTTTCTGGTGCATAATATGACCCCCGCAGACGCCTAGTTTAGGAGTTATAGCCATTTTAAGATTTTGAATTTTCTTTTTTCTGGTGCATATTATGACCCCCGCAGACGCCTAGTTTAGGAGTTATAGCCATTTTAAGATTTTGAATTTTCTTTTTTCTGGTGCATAATATGACCCCCGCAGACGCCTAGTTAAGGAGTTATAGACATTTTAAGATTTTGAATTTTTTTTTTCTGGTGCATAATATGACCCCCGCAGACGCCTAGTTAAGGAGTTATAGCCATTTTAAGATTTTGAATTTTTTTTTTCTGGTGTATAATATGACCCCCGCAGACGCCTAGTTTAGGAGTTATAGTCATTTTAAGATTTTGAATTTTCTTTTTTCTGGTGCATATTATGACCCCCGGAGACGCCTAGTTTAGGAGTTATAGCCATTTAAAGATTTAGAATTTTTTTTTTCTGGTGCATAATATGACCCCCGCAGACGCCTAGTTTAGGAGTTATAGCCATTTTAAGATTTTGAATATTTTTTTTCTGGTGCATAATATGACCCCCGCAGACGCCTAGTTTAGGAGTTATAGCCATTTTAAGATTTTGAATTTTTTTTTTCTGGTGCATAATATGACCCCCGCAGACGCCTAGTTTAGGAGTTATAGCCATTTTAAGATTTTGAATTTTTTTTTCTGGTGCATAATATGACCCCCGTAGACGCCTAGTTTAGGAGTTATAGCCATTTTAAGATTTTGAATTTTCTTTTTTCTGGTGCATAATATGACCCCCGCAGACGCCTAGTTTAGGAGTTATAGCCATTTTAAGATTTTGAATTTTCTTTTCTGGTGCATATTATGACCCCCGCATACGCCTAGTTTAGGAGTTATAGCCATTTTAAGATTTTGAATTTTTTTTTTCTGGTGTATAATATGACCCCCGCAGACGCCTAGTTTAGGAGTTATAGCCATTTTAAGATTTTGAATTTTCTTTTTTCTGGTGCATATTATGACCCTCGCAGACGCCTAGTTTAGGAGTTATAGCCATTTTAAGATTTTGAATTTTTTTTTCTGGTGCATAATATGACCCCCGCAGACGCCTAGTTTAAGAGTTATAGCCATTTTAAGATTTTGAATTTTTTTTTTCTGGTGCATAATATGACCCCCGCAGACGCCTAGTTTAGGAGTTATAGTCATTTTAAGATTTTGAATTTTTTTTTTCTGGTGCATAATATGACCCCCGCAGACGCCTAGTTTAGGAGTTATAGCCATTTTAAGATTTTGAATTTTTTTTTTTCTGGTGCATAATATGACCCCCGCAGACGCCTAGTTTAGGAGTTATAGCCATTTTAAGATTTTGAATTTTTTTTTTTCTGGTGCATAATATGACCCCCGCAGACAACTACTTTAAGAGTTATAGCCATTTTAAGATTTTGAATTTTCTTTTTTCTGGTGCATAATATGACACCCGCAGACGACTAGTTTAGGAGTTATAGCCATTTTAAGATTTTGAATTTTTTTTTTTCTGGTGCATAATATGACCCCCGCAGACGCCTAGTTTAGGAGTTAAAGCCATTTTAAGATTTTGAATTTTTTTTTTCTGGTGCATAATATGACCCCCGCAGACGCCTAGTTTAGGAGTTATAGCCATTTTAAGATTTTGAATTTTTTTTTTCTGGTGCATAATATGACACCCGCAGACGACTAGTTTAGGAGTTATAGCCATTTTAAGATTTTGAATTTTTTTTTTTCTGGTGCATAATATGACCCCCGCAGACGCCTAGTTTAGGAGTTATAGCCATTTTAAGATTTTGAATTTTCTTTTTTCTGGTGCATATTATGACCCCCGGAGACGCCTAGTTTAAGAGTTATAGCCATTTAAAGATTTTGAATTTTTTTTTTTCTGGTGCATAATATGACCCCAGCAGACGCCTAGTTTAGGAGTTATAGCCATTTTAAGATTTTGAATTTTCTTTTTTCTGGTGCATATTATGACCCCCGGAGACGATTAGTTTAGGAGTTATAGCCATTTAAAGATTTTGAATTTTTTTTTTTCTGGTGTATAATATGACCCCCGCAGACGCCTAGTTTAGGAGTTATAGCCATTTTAAGATTTTGAATTTTTTTTTTTTCTGGTGTATAGTATGACCCCCGCAGACGCCTAGTTTAGGAGTTATAGCCATTTTAAGATTTTGAATTTTCTTTTTTCTGGTGCATATTATGACCCCCGCAGACTCCTAGTTTAGGAGTTATAGCCATTTTAAGATTTTGAATTTTTTTTTCTGGTGCATAATATGACCCCAGCAGACGCCTAGTTTAGGAGTTATAGCCGTTTTAAGATTTTGAATTTTCTTTTTTCTGGTGCATATTATGACCCCCGGAGACGCCTAGTTTAGGAGTTATAGCCATTTAAAGATTTTGAATTTTTTTTTTCTGGTGTATAATATGACCCCCGCAGACGCCTAGTTTAGGAGTTATAGCCATTTTAAGATTTTGAATTTTTTTTTCTGGTGCATAATATGACCCCCGCAGACGCCTAGTTTAGGAGTTATAGCCATTTTAAGATTTTGAATTTTCTTTTTTCTGGTGCATAATATGACCCCCGCAGACGCCTAGTTTAGGAGTTATAGCCATTTTAAGATTTTGAATTTTCTTTTCTGGTGCATATTATGACCCCCGCAGACGCCTAGTTTAGGAGTTATAGCCATTTAAAGATTTTGAATTTTTTTTTTCTGGTGCATAATATGACCCCCGCAGACGCCTAGTTTAGGAGTTATAGCCATTTTAAGATTTTGAATTTTCTTTTTTCTGGTGCATATTATGACCCCCGCAGACGCCTAGTTTAGGAGTTATAGCCATTTTAAGATTTTGAATTTTTTTTTCTTGTGCATAATATGACCCCCGCAGACGCCTAGTTTAAGAATTATAGCCATTTTAAGATTTTGAATTTTTTTTTTTCTGGTGCATAATATGACCCCCGCAGACGCCTAGTTTAGGAGTTATAGCCATTTTAAGATTTTGAATTTTCTTTTTTCTGGTGCATAATATGACCCCCGCAGACGCCTAGTTTAGGAGTTATAGCCATTTTAAGATTTTGAATTTTTTTTTTTTCTGGTGCATAATATGACCCCCGCAGACGCCTAGTTTAGGAGTTGTAGCCATTTAAAGATTTTGAATTTTTTTTTTCTTTTGCATAATATGACCCCCGCAGACCACCAGTATAGGAGTTATAGCCATTTTAAGATTTTGAATTTTTTTTTTTCTGGTGCATAATATGACCCCCGCAGACGCCTAGTTTAGGAGTTGTAGCCATTTAAAGATTTTGAATTTTTTTTTTCTTTTGCATAATATGACCCCCGCAGACGCCTAGTTTAGGAGTTATAGCCATTTTAAGATTTTGAATTTTCTTTTTTCTGGTGCATATTATGACCCCCGCAGACGCCTAGTTTAGGAGTTATAGCCATTTTAAGATTTTGAATTTTCTTTTTTCTGGTGCATATTATGACCCCCGCAGACGCCTAGTTTAGGAGTTATAGCCATTTTAAGATTTTGAATTTTTTTTTCTTGTGCATAATATGACCCCCGCAGACGCCTAGTTTAAGAATTATAGCCATTTTAAGATTTTGAATTTTTTTTTTTCTGGTGCATAATATGACCCCCGCAGACGCCTAGTTTAGGAGTTATAGCCATTTTAAGATTTTGAATTTTCTTTTTTCTGGTGCATAATATGACCCCCGTAGACGCCTAGTTTAGGAGTTATAGCCATTTTAAGATTTTGAATTTTTTTTTTCTGGTGCATAATATGACCCCCGCAGACGCCTAGTTTAGGAGTTATAGCCATTTTAAGATTTTGAATTTTTTTTTTCTGGTGCATAATATGACCCCCGCAGACGCCTAGTTTAGGAGTTATAGCCATTTTAAGATTTTGAATTTTTTTTTTTCTGGTGCATAATATGACCCCCGCAGACGCCTAGTTTAGGAGTTGTAGCCATTTAAAGATTTTGAATTTTTTTTTTCTTTTGCATAATATGACCTCCGCAGACGCCTAGTTTAGGAGTTATAGCCATTTTAAGATTTTGAATTTTTTTTTTTCTGGTGCAAAATATAACCCCCGCAGACGCCTAGTTTAGGAGTTATAGCCATTTTAAGATTTTGAATTTTCTTTTTTCTGGTGCATAATATGACCCCCGCAGACGCCTAGTTTAGGAGTTATAGCCATTTTAAGATTTTGAATTTTCTTTTTTCTGGTGCATATTATGACCCCCGCAGACGCCTAGTTTAGGAGTTATAGCCATTTTAAGATTTTGAATTTTTTTTTCTTGTGCATAATATGACCCCCGCAGACGCCTAGTTTAGGAGTTATAGCCATTTTAAGATTTTGAATTTTCTTTTTTCTGGTGCATAATATGACCCCCGCAGACGCCTAGTTTAGGAGTTATAGCCATTTTAAGATTTTGAATTTTTTTTTTCTGGTGTATAATATGACCCCCGCAGACGCCTAGTTTAGGAGTTATAGCCATTTTAAGATTTTGAATTTTCTTTTTTCTGGTGCATAATATGACCCCCGCAGACGCCTAGTTTAGGAGTTATAGCCATTTTAAGATTTTGAATTTTTTTTTTCTGGTGCATAATATGACCCCCGCAGACGCCTAGTTTAGGAGTTATAGCCATTTTAAGATTTTGAATTTTTTTTTTTCTGGTGCATAATATGACCCCCGCAGACGCCTAGTTTAGGAGTTATAGCCATTTTAAGATTTTGAATTTTTTTTTCTGGTGCATAATATGACCCCCGCAGACGCCTAGTTTAGGAGTTATAGCCATTTTAAGATTTTGAATTTTCTTTTTTCTGGTGCATAATATGACCCCCGCAGACGCCTAGTTTAGGAGTTATAGCCATTTTAAGATTTTGAATTTTTTTTTTTCTGGTGCATAATATGACCCCCGCAGACGCCTAGTTTAGGAGTTGTAGCCATTTAAAGATTTTGAATTTTTTTTTTCTTTTGCATAATATGACCCCCGCAGACGCCTAGTTTAGGAGTTATAGCCATTTTAAGATTTTGAATTTTTTTTTTTCTGGTGCATAATATGACCCCCGCAGACGACTAGTTTAAGAGTTATAGCCATTTTAAGATTTTGAATTTTCTTTTTTCTGGTGCATAATATGACCCCCGCAGACGCCTAGTTTAGGAGTTATAGCCATTTTAAGATTTTGAATTTTCTTTTCTGGTGCATATTATGACCCCCGCAGACGCCTAGTTTAGGAGTTATAGCCATTTTAAGATTTTGAATTTTTTTTTTCTGGTGCATAATATAACCCCCGCAGACGCCTAGTTTAGGAGTTATAGCCATTTTAAGATTTTGAATTTTTTTTTTCTGGTGTATAATATGACCCCCGCAGACGACTAGTTTAGGAGTTATAGCCATTTTAAGATTTTGAATTTTCTTTTTTCTGGTGCATATTATGACCCCTGCAGACGCCTAGTTTAGGAGTTATAGCCATTTTAAGATTTAGAATTTTTTTTTCTGGTTCATAATATGACCCCCGCAGACGCCTAGTTTATTAGTTATAGCCATTTTAAGATTTTGAATTTTTTTTTTCTTTTGTATAATATGACCCCCGCAGACGCCTAGTTTAGGAGTTATAGCCATTTAAAAATTTTGAATTTTTTTTTTTCTGGTGCATAATATGACCCCAGCAGACGCCTAGTTTAGGAGTTATAGCCATTTTAAGATTTTGAATTTTCTTTTTTCTGGTGCATATTATGACCCCCGGAGACGCCTAGTTTAAGAGTTATAGCCATTTAAAAATTTTGAATTTTTTTTTTTCTGGTGCATAATATGACCCCCGCAGACGCCTAGTTTAGGAGTTATAGCCATTTTAAGATTTTGAATTTTCTTTTTTCTGGTGCATATTATGACCCCCGGAGACGCCTAGTTTAGGAGTTATAGCCATTTAAAGATTTTGAATTTTTTTTTTCTTTTGTATAATATGACCCCCGCAGACGCCTAGTTTAGGAGTTATAGCCATTTTAAGATTTTGAATTTTCTTTTTTCTGGTGCATATTATGACCCCCGGAGACGCCTAGTTTAGGAGTTATAGCCATTTAAAGATTTTGAATTTTTTTTTTCTGGTGTATAATATGACCCCCGCAGACGCCTAGTTTAGGAGTTATAGCCATTTTAAGATTTTGAATTTTTTTTTCTGGTGCATAATATGACCCCCGCAGACGCCTAGTTTAGGAGTTATAGCCATTTTAAGATTCTGAATTTTCTTTTTTCTGGTGCATAATATGACCCCCGCAGACGCCTAGTTTAGGAGTTATAGCCATTTTAAGATTTTGAATTTTCTTTTCTGGTGCATATTATGACCCCCGCAGACGCCTAGTTTAGGAGTTATAGCCATTTAAAGATTTTGAATTTTTTTTTTCTGGTGCATAATATGACCCCCGCAGACGCCTAGTTTAGGAGTTATAGCCATTTTAAGATTTTGAATTTTCTTTTTTCTGGTGCATATTATGACCCCCGCAGACGCCTAGTTTAGGAGTTATAGCCATTTTAAGATTTTGAATTTTTTTTTCTAGTGCATAATATGACCCCCGCAGACGCCTAGTTTAAGAATTATAGCCATTTTAAGATTTTGAATTTTTTTTTTCTGGTGCATAATATGACCCCCGCAGACGCCTAGTTTAGGAGTTATAGCCATTTTAAGATTTTGAATTTTCTTTTTTCTGGTGCATAATATGACCCCCGGAGACGCCTAGTTTAGGAGTTATAGCCATTTTAAGATTTTGAATTTTTTTTTTTCTGGTACATATTATGACCCCCGGAGACGCCTAGTTTAGGAGTTATAGCCATTTTAAGATTTTGAATTTTTTTTTTCTGGTGCATAATATGACCCCCGCAGACGCCTAGTTTAGGAGTTATAGCCATTTTAAGATTTTGAATTTTTTTTTTTCTGGTGCATATTATGACCCCCGCAGACGCCTAGTTTAGGAGTTATAGCCATTTTAAGATATTGAATTTTTTTTTTTCTGGTACATATTATGACCCCCGGAGACGCCTAGTTTAGGAGTTATAGCCATTTTAAGATTTTGAATTTTTTTTTTCTGGTGCATAATATGACCCCCGCAGACGCCTAGTTTAGGAGTTATAGCCATTTTAAGATTTTGAATTTTCTTTTTTCTGGTGCATAATATGACCCCCGCAGACGCCTAGTTTAGGAGTTATAGCCATTTTAAGATTTTGAATTTTTTTTTTTCTGGTGCATAATATGACCCCCGCTGACGCCTAGTTTAGGAGTTGTAGCCATTTAAAGATTTTGAATTTTTTTTTTCTTTTGCATAATATGACCCCCGCAGACGCGTAGTTTAGGAGTTATAGCCATTTTAAGATTTTGAATTTTTTTTTTTCTGGTGCATAATATGACCCCCGCAGACGCCTAGTTTAGGAGTTATAGCCATTTTAAGATTTTGAATTTTCTTTTTTCTGGTGCATAATATGACCCCCGCAGACGCCTAGTTTAGGAGTTATAGCCATTTTAAGATTTTGAATTTTCTTTTTTCTGGTGCATATTATGACCCCCGGAGACGCCTAGTTTAGGAGTTATAGCCATTTTAAGATTTTGAATTTTTTTTTCTTGTGCATAATATGACCCCCGCAGACGCCTAGTTTAAGAATTATAGCCATTTTAAGATTTTGAATTTTTTTTTTTCTGGTGCATAATATGACCCCCGCAGACGCCTAGTTTAGGAGTTATAGCCATTTTAAGATTTTGAATTTTCTTTTTTCTGGTGCATAATATGACCCCCGGAGACGCCTAGTTTAGGAGTTATAGCCATTTTAAGATTTTGAATTTTTTTTTTTCTGGTACATATTATGACCCCCGGAGACGCCTAGTTTAGGAGTTATAGCCATTTTAAGATTTTGAATTTTTTTTTTTCTGGTGCATAATATGACCCCCGCAGACGCCTAGTTTAGGAGTTATAGCCATTTTAAGATTTTGAATTTTCTTTTTTCTGGTGCATAATATGACCCCCGCAGACGCCTAGTTTAGGAGTTATAGCCATTTTAAGATTTTGAATTTTCTTTTCTGGTGCATATTATGACCCCCGGAGACGCCTAGTTTAGGAGTTATAGCCATTTTAAGATTTTGAATTTTCTTTTTTCTGGTGCATAATATGACCCCCGGAGACGCCTAGTTTAGGAGTTATAGCCATTTTAAGATTTTGAATTTTTTTTTTTCTGGTACATATTATGACCCCCGGAGACGCCTAGTTTAGGAGTTATAGCCATTTTAAGATTTTGAATTTTTTTTTTTCTGGTGCATAATATGACCCCCGCAGACGCCTAGTTTAGGAGTTATAGCCATTTTAAGATTTTGAATTTTCTTTTCTGGTGCATATTATGACCCCCGCAGACGCCTAGTTTAGGAGTTATAGCCATTTAAAGATTTTGAATTTTTTTTTTCTGGTGCATAATATGACCCCCGCAGACGCCTAGTTTAGGAGTTATAGCCATTTTAAGATTTTGAATTTTCTTTTTTCTGGTGCATATTATGACCCCCGCAGACGCCTAGTTTAGGAGTTATAGCCATTTTAAGATTTTGAATTTTTTTTTCTTGTGCATAATATGACCCCCGCAGACGCCTAGTTTAAGAATTATAGCCATTTTAAGATTTTGAATTTTTTTTTCTGGTGCATAATATGACCCCCGCAGACGCCTAGTTTAGGAGATATAGCCATTTTAAGATTTTGAATTTTCTTTTTTCTGGTGCGTAATATGACCCCCGGAGACGCCTAGTTTAGGAGTTATAGCCATTTTAAGATTTTGAATTTTTTTTTTTCTGGTACATAATATGACCCCCGCAGACGCCTAGTTTAGGAGTTATAGCCATTTTAAGATTTTGAATTTTCTTTTTTCTGGTGCATAATATGACCCCCGCAGACGCCTAGTTTAGGAGTTATAGCCATTTTAAGATTTTGAATTTTCTTTTCTGGTGCATATTATGACCCCCGCAGACGCCTAGTTTAGGAGTTATAGCCATTTAAAGATTTTGAATTTTTTTTTTCTGGTGCATAATATGACCCCCGCAGACGCCTAGTTTAGGAGTTATAGCCATTTTAAGATTTTGAATTTTCTTTTTTCTGGTGCATATTATGACCCCCGCAGACGCCTAGTTTAGGAGTTATAGCCATTTTAAGATTTTGAATTTTTTTTTCTTGTGCATAATATGACCCCCGCAGACGCCTAGTTTAAGAATTATAGCCATTTTAAGATTTTGAGTTTTTTTTTTCTGGTGCATAATATGACCCCCGCAGACGCCTAGTTTAGGAGATATAGCCATTTTAAGATTTTGAATTTTCTTTTTTCTGGTGCATAATATGACCCCCGCAGACGCCTAGTTTAGGAGTTATAGCCATTTTAAGATTTTGAATTTTTTTTTTTCTGGTGCATAATATGACCCCCGCAGACGCCTAGTTTAGGAGTTGTAGCCATTTAAAGGTTTTCAATTTTTTTTTTCTTTTGCATAATATGACCCTCGCAGACCACCAGTATAGGAGTTATAGCCATTTTAAGATTTTGAATTTTTTTTTTTCTGGTGCATAATATGACCCCCGCAGACGCCTAGTTTAGGAGTTATAGCCATTTTAAGATTTTGAATTTTTTTTTTTCTGGTACATATTATGACCCCCGGAGACGCCTAGTTTAGGAGTTATAGCCATTTTAAGATTTTGAATTTTTTTTTTTCTGGTGCATAATATGACCCCCGCAGACGCCTAGTTTAGGAGTTATAGCCATTTTAAGATTTTGAATTTTTTTTTCTTGTGCATAATATGACCCCCGCAGACGCCTAGTTTAAGAATTATAGCCATTTTAAGATTTTGAATTTTTTTTTTCTGGTGCATAATATGACCCCCGGAGACGCCTAGTTTAGGAGTTATAGCCATTTTAAGATTTTGAATTTTTTTTTTTCTGGTACATATTATGACCCCCGGAGACGCCTAGTTTAGGAGTTATAGCCATTTTAAGATTTTTAATTTTTTTTTTTCTGGTGCATAATATGACCCCCGCAGACGCCTAGTTTAGGAGTTATAGCCATTTTAAGATTTTGAATTTTTTTTTCTTGTGCATAATATGACCCCCGCAGACGCCTAGTTTAAGAATTATAGCCATTTTAAGATTTTGAATTTTTTTTTTTCTGGTGCATAATATGACCCCCGCAGACGCCTAGTTTAGGAGTTATAGCCATTTTAAGATTTTGAATTTTCTTTTTTCTGGTGCATAATATGAGCCCCGGAGACGCCTAGTTTAGGAGTTATAGCCATTTTAAGATTTTGAATTTTTTTTTTTCTGGTGCATAATATGACCCCCGCAGACGCCTAGTTTAGGAGTTATAGCCATTTTAAGATTTTGAATTTTCTTTTTTCTGGTGCATAATATGACCCCCGCAGACGCCTAGTTTAGGAGTTATAGCCATTTTAAGATTTTGAATTTTCTTTTCTGGTGCATATTATGACCCCCGGAGACGCCTAGTTTAGGAGTTATAGCCATTTTAAGATTTTGAATTTTCTTTTTTCTGGTGCATAATATGACCCCCGGAGACGCCTAGTTTAGGAGTTATAGCCATTTTAAGATTTTGAATTTTTTTTTTTCTGGTACATATTATGACCCCCGGAGACGCCTAGTTTAGGAGTTATAGCCATTTTAAGATTTTGAATTTTTTTTTTTCTGGTGCATAATATGACCCCCGCAGACGCCTAGTTTAGGAGTTATAGCCATTTTAAGATTTTGAATTTTCTTTTCTGGTGCATATTATGACCCCCGCAGACGCCTAGTTTAGGAGTTATAGCCATTTTAAGATTTTGAATTTTCTTTTTTCTGGTGCATAATATGACCCCCGCAGACGCCTAGTTTAGGAGTTATAGCCATTTTAAGATTTTGAATTTTTTTTTCTTGTGCATAATATGACCCCCGCAGACGCCTAGTTTAAGAATTATAGCCATTTTAAGATTTTGAATTTTTTTTTTCTGGTGCATAATATGACCCCCGCAGACGCCTAGTTTAGGAGATATAGCCATTTTAAGATTTTGAATTTTCTTTTTTCTGGTGCATAATATGACCCCCGGAGACGCCTAGTTTAGGAGTTATAGCCATTTTAAGATTTTGAATTTTTTTTTTTCTGGTACATATTATGACCCCCGGAGACGCCTAGTTTAGGAGTTATAGCCATTTTAAGATTTTGAATTTTTTTTTTTCTGGTGCATAATATGACCCCCGCAGACGCCTAGTTTAGGAGTTGTAGCCATTTAAAGATTTTGAATTTTTTTTTTCTTTTGCATAATATGACCCCCGCAGACCACCAGTATAGGAGTTATAGCCATTTTAAGATTTTGAATTTTTTTTTTTCTGGTGCATAATATGACCCCCGCAGACTCCTAGTTTAGGAGTTGTAGCCATTTAAAGATTTTGAATTTTTTTTTCTTTTGCATAATATGACCCCCGCAGACGCGTAGTTTAGGAGTTATAGCCATTTTAAGATTTTGAATTTTTTTTTTTCTGGTGCATAATATGACCCCCGCAGACGCCTAGTTTAGGAGTTATAGCCATTTTAAGATTTTGAATTTTCTTTTTTCTGGTGCATAATATGACCCCCGCAGACGCCTAGTTTAGGAGTTATAGCCATTTTAAGATTTTGAATTTTCTTTTTTCTGGTGCATATTATGACCCCCGCAGACGCCTAGTTTAGGAGTTATAGCCATTTTAAGATTTTGAATTTTCTTTTTTCTGGTGCATATTATGACCCCCGCAGACGCCTATTTTAGGAGTTATAGCCATTTTAAGATTTTGAATTTTCTTTTTTCTGGTGCATAATATGACCCCCGCAGACGCCTAGTTTAGGAGTTATAGCCATTTTAAGATTTTGAAATTTTTTTTTTCTGGTGCATAATATGACCCCCGCAGACGCCTAGTTTAGGAGTTATAGCCATTTTAAGATTTTGAATTTTTTTTTTCTGGTGCATAATATGACCCCCGGAGACGCCTAGTTTAGGAGTTATAGCCATTTAAAGATTTTGAATTTTTTTTTTCTGGTGTATAATATGACCCCCGCAGACGCCTAGTTTAGGAGTTATAGCCATTTTAAGATTTTGAATTTTTTTTTCTGGTGCATAATATGACCCCCGCAGACGCCTAGTTTAGGAGTTATAGCCATTTTAAGATTTTGAATTTTCTTTTTTCTGGTGCATAATATGACCCCCGCAGACGCCTAGTTTAGGAGTTATAGCCATTTTAAGATTTTGAATTTTCTTTTCTGGTGCATATTATGACCCCCGCAGACGCCTAGTTTAGGAGTTATAGCCATTTAAAGATTTTGAATTTTTTTTTTCTGGTGCATAATATGACCCCCGCAGACGCCTAGTTTAGGAGTTATAGCCATTTTAAGATTTTGAATTTTCTTTTTTCTGGTGCATATTATGACCCCCGCAGACGCCTAGTTTAGGAGTTATAGCCATTTTAAGATTTTGAATTTTTTTTTCTTGTGCATAATATGACCCCCGCAGACGCCTAGTTTAAGAATTATAGCCATTTTAAGATTTTGAATTTTTTTTTTTCTGGTGCATAATATGACCCCCGCAGACGCCTAGTTTAGGAGTTATAGCCATTTTAAGATTTTGAATTTTCTTTTTTCTGGTGCATAATATGACCCCCGCAGACGCCTAGTTTAGGAGTTATAGCCATTTTAAGATTTTGAATTTTTTTTTTTCTGGTGCATAACATGACCCCCGCAGACGCCTAGTTTAGGAGTTGTAGCCATTTAAAGATTTTGAATTTTTTTTTTCTTTTGCATAATATGACCCCCGCAGACCACCAGTATAGGAGTTATAGCCATTTTAAGATTTTGAATTTTTTTTTTTCTGGTGCATAATATGACCCCCGCAGACGCCTAGTTTAGGAGTTGTAGCCATTTAAAGATTTTGAATTTTTTTTTTCTTTTGCATAATATGACCCCCGCAGACGCCTAGTTTAGGAGTTATAGCCATTTTAAGATTTTGAATTTTTTTTTTTCTGGTGCATAATATGACCCCCGTAGACGCCTAGTTTAGGAGTTATAGCCATTTTAAGATTTTGAATTTTTTTTTTCTGTTGCATAATATGACCCCCGCAGACGCCTAGTTTAGGAGTTATAGCCATTTTAAGATTTTGAATTTTTTTTTTCTGGTGCATAATATGACCCCCGCAGACGCCTAGTTTAGGAGTTATAGCCATTTTAAGATTTTGAATTTTTTTTTTTCTGGTGCATAATATGACCCCCGCAGACTCCTAGTTTAGGAGTTGTAGCCATTTAAAGATTTTGAATTTTTTTTTTCTTTTGCATAATATGACCTCCGCAGACGCCTAGTTTAGGAGTTATAGCCATTTTAAGATTTTGAATTTTTTTTTTTCTGGTGCAAAATATAACCCCCGCAGACGCCTAGTTTAGGAGTTATAGCCATTTTAAGATTTTGAATTTTCTTTTTTCTGGTGCATAATATGACCCCCGCAGACGCCTAGTTTAGGAGTTATAGCCATTTTAAGATTTTGAATTTTCTTTTTTCTGGTGCATATTATGACCCCCGCAGACGCCTAGTTTAGGAGTTATAGCCATTTTAAGATTTTGAATTTTTTTTCTTGTGCATAATATGACCCCCGCAGACGCCTAGTTTAAGAATTATAGCCATTTTAAGATTTTGAATTTTTTTTTTCTGGTGCATAATATGACCCCCGCAGACGCCTAGTTTAGGAGTTATAGCCATTTTAAGATTTTGAATTTTCTTTTTTCTGGTGCATAATATGACCCCCGTAGACGCCTAGTTTAGGAGTTATAGCCATTTTAAGATTTTGAATTTTTTTTTTCTGGTGCATAATATGACCCCCGCAGACGCCTAGTTTAGGAGTTATAGCCATTTTAAGATTTTGAATTTTTTTTTTTCTGGTGCATAATATGACCCCCGCAGACGCCTAGTTTAGGAGTTATAGCCATTTTAAGATTTTGAATTTTCTTTTTTCTGGTGCATAATATGACCCCCGCAGACGCCTAGTTTAGGAGTTATAGCCATTTTAAGATTTTGAATTTTTTTTTTCTGGTGTATAATATGACCCCCGCAGACGCCTAGTTTAGGAGTTATAGCCATTTTAAGATTTTGAATTTTCTTTTTTCTGGTGCATAATATGACCCCCGCAGACGCCTAGTTTAGGAGTTATAGCCATTTTAAGATTTTGAATTTTTTTTTTCTGGTGCATAATATGACCCCCGCAGACGCCTAGTTTAGGAGTTATAGCCATTTTAAGATTTTGAATTTTTTTTTTCTGGTGCATAATATGACCCCCGCAGACGCCTAGTTTAGGAGTTATAGCCATTTTAAGATTTTGAATTTTTTTTTCTGGTGCATAATATGACCCCCGCAGACGCCTAGTTTAGGAGTTATAGCCATTTTAAGATTTTGAATTTTCTTTTTTCTGGTGCATAATATGACCCCCGCAGACGCCTAGTTTAGGAGTTATAGCCATTTTAAGATTTTGAATTTTTTTTTTTCTGGTGCATAATATGACCCCCGCAGACGCCTAGTTTAGGAGTTGTAGCCATTTAAAGATTTTGAATTTTTTTTTTCTTTTGCATAATATGACCCCCGCAGACGCCTAGTTTAGGAGTTATAGCCATTTTAAGATTTTGAATTTTTTTTTTTCTGGTGCATAATATGACCCCCGCAGACGACTAGTTTAAGAGTTATAGCCATTTTAAGATTTTGAATTTTCTTTTTTCTGGTGCATAATATGACCCCCGCAGACGCCTAGTTTAGGAGTTATAGCCATTTTAAGATTTTGAATTTTCTTTTCTGGTGCATATTATGACCCCCGCAGACGCCTAGTTTAGGAGTTATAGCCATTTTAAGATTTTGAATTTTTTTTTTCTGGTGCATAATATAACCCCCGCAGACGCCTAGTTTAGGAGTTATAGCCATTTTATGATTTTGAATTTTTTTTTCTGGTGCATAATATGACCCCCGCAGACGCCTAGTTTAGGAGTTATAGCCATTTTAAGATTTTGAATTTTCTTTTTTCTGGTGCATAATATGACCCCCGCAGACGCCTAGTTTAGGAGTTATAGCCATTTTAAGATTTTGAATTTTTTTTTTCTGGTGCATAATATAACCCCCGCAGACGCCTAGTTTAGGAGTTATAGCCATTTTAAGATTTTGAATTTTTTTTTCTGGTGCATAATATGACCCCCGCAGACGCCTAGTTTAGGAGTTATAGCCATTTTAAGATTTTGAATTTTTTTTTCTGGTGCATAATATGACCCCCGCAGACGCCTAGTTTAGGAGTTATAGCCATTTTAAGATTTTGAATTTTTTTTTTTCTGGTGCATAATATGACCCCCGCAGACGACTAGTTTAAGAGTTATAGCCATTTTAAGATTTTGAATTTTCTTTTTTCTGGTGCATAATATGACCCCCGCAGACGCCTAGTTTAGGAGTTATAGCCATTTTAAGATTTTGAATTTTCTTTTCTGGTGCATATTATGACCCCCGCAGACGCCTAGTTTAGGAGTTATAGCCATTTTAAGATTTTGAATTTTTTTTTTCTGGTGCATAATATAACCCCCGCAGACGCCTAGTTTAGGAGTTATAGCCATTTTAAGATTTTGAATTTTTTTTTCTGGTGCATAATATGACCCCCGCAGACGCCTAGTTTAGGAGTTATAGCCATTTTAAGATTTTGAATTTTCTTTTTTCTGGTGCATAATATGACCCCCGCAGACGCCTAGTTTAGGAGTTATAGCCATTTTAAGATTTTGAATTTTCTTTTTTCTGGTGCATATTATGACCCCTGCAGACGCCTAGTTTAGGAGTTATAGCCATTTTAAGATTTTGAATTTTCTTTTTTCTGGTGCATAATATGACCCCCGCAGACGCCTAGTTTAGGAGTTATAGCCATTTTAAGATTTTGAATTTTTTTTTCTGGTGCATAATATGACCCCCGCAGACGCCTAGTTTAGGAGTTATAGCCATTTTAAGATTTTGAATTTTCTTTTTTCTGGTGCATAATATGACCCCCGCAGACGCCTAGTTTAGGAGTTATAGCCATTTTAAGATTTTGAATTTTCTTTTTTCTGGTGCATATTATGACCCCTGCAGACGCCTAGTTTAGGAGTTATAGCCATTTTAAGATTTTGAATTTTCTTTTTTCTGGTGCATAATATGACCCCCGCAGACGCCTAGTTTAGGAGTTATAGCCATTTTAAGATTTTGAATTTTCTTTTTTCTGGTGCATAATATGACCCCCGCAGACGCCTAGTTTAGGAGTTATAGCCATTTTAAGATTTTGAATTTTCTTTTTTCTGGTGCATAATATAACCCCCGCAGACGCCTAGTTTAGGAGTTATAGCCATTTTAAGATTTTGAATTTTTTTTTCTGGTGCATAATATGACCCCCGCAGACGCCTAGTTTAGGAGTTATAGCCATTTTAAGATTTTGAATTTTCTTTTTTCTGGTGCATAATATGACCCCCGCAGACGCCTAGTTTAGGAGTTATAGCCATTTTAAGATTTTGAATTTTTTTTTTCTTTTGTATAATATGACCCCCGCAGACGCCTAGTTTAGGAGTTATAGCCATTTAAAAATTTTGAATTTTTTTTTTTCTGGTGCATAATATGACCCCAGCAGACGCCTAGTTTAGGAGTTATAGCCATTTTAAGATTTTGAATTTTCTTTTTTCTGGTGCATATTATGACCCCCGGAGACGCCTAGTTTAAGAGTTATAGCCATTTAAAAATTTTGAATTTTTTTTTTTCTGGTGCATAATATGACCCCCGCAGACGCCTAGTTTAGGAGTTATAGCCATTTTAAGATTTTGAATTTTCTTTTTTCTGGTGCATATTATGACCCCCGGAGACGCCTAGTTTAGGAGTTATAGCCATTTAAAGATTTTGAATTTTTTTTTTCTTTTGTATAATATGACCCCCGCAGACGCCTAGTTTAGGAGTTATAGCCATTTTAAGATTTTGAATTTTCTTTTTTCTGGTGCATATTATGACCCCCGGAGACGCCTAGTTTAGGAGTTATAGCCATTTAAAGATTTTGAATTTTTTTTTTCTGGTGTATAATATGACCCCCGCAGACGCCTAGTTTAGGAGTTATAGCCATTTTAAGATTTTGAATTTTTTTTTCTGGTGCATAATATGACCCCCGCAGACGCCTAGTTTAGGAGTTATAGCCATTTTAAGATTTTGAATTTTCTTTTTTCTGGTGCATAATATGACCCCCGCAGACGCCTAGTTTAGGAGTTATAGCCATTTTAAGATTTTGAATTTTCTTTTCTGGTGCATATTATGACCCCCGCAGACGCCTAGTTTAGGAGTTATAGCCATTTAAAGATTTTGAATTTTTTTTTTCTGGTGCATAATATGACCCCCGCAGACGCCTAGTTTAGGAGTTATAGCCATTTTAAGATTTTGAATTTTCTTTTTTCTGGTGCATATTATGACCCCCGCAGACGCCTAGTTTAGGAGTTATAGCCATTTTAAGATTTTGAATTTTTTTTTCTTGTGCATAATATGACCCCCGCAGACGCCTAGTTTAAGAATTATAGCCATTTTAAGATTTTGAATTTTTTTTTTCTGGTGCATAATATGACCCCCGCAGACGCCTAGTTTAGGAGTTATAGCCATTTTAAGATTTTGAATTTTCTTTTTTCTGGTGCATAATATGACCCCCGGAGACGCCTAGTTTAGGAGTTATAGCCATTTTAAGATTTTGAATTTTTTTTTTTTCTGGTACATATTATGACCCCCGGAGACGCCTAGTTTAGGAGTTATAGCCATTTTAAGATTTTGAATTTTTTTTTTCTGGTGCATAATATGACCCCCGCAGACGCCTAGTTTAGGAGTTATAGCCATTTTAAGATTTTGAATTTTCTTTTTTCTGGTGCATAATATGACCCCCGCAGACGCCTAGTTTAGGAGTTATAGCCATTTTAAGATTTTGAATTTTTTTTTTTCTGGTGCATAATATGACCCCCGCAGACGCCTAGTTTAGGAGTTGTAGCCATTTAAAGATTTTGAATTTTTTTTTTCTTTTGCATAATATGACCCCCGCAGACGCGTAGTTTAGGAGTTATAGCCATTTTAAGATTTTGAATTTTTTTTTTTCTGGTGCATAATATGACCCCCGCAGACGCCTAGTTTAGGAGTTATAGCCATTTTAAGATTTTGAATTTTCTTTTTTCTGGTGCATAATATGACCCCCGGAGACGCCTAGTTTAGGAGTTATAGCCATTTTAAGATTTTGAATTTTTTTTTTTCTGGTACATATTATGACCCCCGGAGACGCCTAGTTTAGGAGTTATAGCCATTTTAAGATTTTGAATTTTTTTTTTCTGGTGCATAATATGACCCCCGCAGACGCCTAGTTTAGGAGTTATAGCCATTTTAAGATTTTGAATTTTCTTTTTTCTGGTGCATAATATGACCCCCGCAGACGCCTAGTTTAGGAGTTATAGCCATTTTAAGATTTTGAATTTTTTTTTTTCTGGTGCATAATATGACCCCCGCTGACGCCTAGTTTAGGAGTTGTAGCCATTTAAAGATTTTGAATTTTTTTTTTCTTTTGCATAATATGACCCCCGCAGACGCGTAGTTTAGGAGTTATAGCCATTTTAAGATTTTGAATTTTTTTTTTTCTGGTGCATAATATGACCCCCGCAGACGCCTAGTTTAGGAGTTATAGCCATTTTAAGATTTTGAATTTTCTTTTTTCTGGTGCATAATATGACCACCGCAGACGCCTAGTTTAGGAGTTATAGCCATTTTAAGATTTTGAATTTTCTTTTTTCTGGTGCATATTATGACCCCCGGAGACGCCTAGTTTAGGAGTTATAGCCATTTTAAGATTTTGAATTTTTTTTTCTTGTGCATAATATGACCCCCGCAGACGCCTAGTTTAAGAATTATAGCCATTTTAAGATTTTGAATTTTTTTTTTTCTGGTGCATAATATGACCCCCGCAGACGCCTAGTTTAGGAGTTATAGCCATTTTAAGATTTTGAATTTTCTTTTTTCTGGTGCATAATATGACCCCCGGAGACGCCTAGTTTAGGAGTTATAGCCATTTTAAGATTTTGAATTTTTTTTTTTCTGGTACATATTATGACCCCCGGAGACGCCTAGTTTAGGAGTTATAGCCATTTTAAGATTTTGAATTTTTTTTTTTCTGGTGCATAATATGACCCCCGCAGACGCCTAGTTTAGGAGTTATAGCCATTTTAAGATTTTGAATTTTCTTTTTTCTGGTGCATAATATGACCCCCGCAGACGCCTAGTTTAGGAGTTATAGCCATTTTAAGATTTTGAATTTTCTTTTCTGGTGCATATTATGACCCCCGGAGACGCCTAGTTTAGGAGTTATAGCCATTTTAAGATTTTGAATTTTCTTTTTTCTGGTGCATAATATGACCCCCGGAGACGCCTAGTTTAGGAGTTATAGCCATTTTAAGATTTTGAATTTTTTTTTTTCTGGTACATATTATGACCCCCGGAGACGCCTAGTTTAGGAGTTATAGCCATTTTAAGATTTTGAATTTTTTTTTTTCTGGTGCATAATATGACCCCCGCAGACGCCTAGTTTAGGAGTTATAGCCATTTTAAGATTTTGAATTTTCTTTTCTGGTGCATATTATGACCCCCGCAGACGCCTAGTTTAGGAGTTATAGCCATTTAAAGATTTTGAATTTTTTTTTTCTGGTGCATAATATGACCCCCGCAGACGCCTAGTTTAGGAGTTATAGCCATTTTAAGATTTTGAATTTTCTTTTTTCTGGTGCATATTATGACCCCCGCAGACGCCTAGTTTAGGAGTTATAGCCATTTTAAGATTTTGAATTTTTTTTTCTTGTGCATAATATGACCCCCGCAGACGCCTAGTTTAAGAATTATAGCCATTTTAAGATTTTGAATTTTTTTTTCTGGTGCATAATATGACCCCCGCAGACGCCTAGTTTAGGAGATATAGCCATTTTAAGATTTTGAATTTTCTTTTTTCTGGTGCATAATATGACCCCCGGAGACGCCTAGTTTAGGAGTTATAGCCATTTTAAGATTTTGAATTTTTTTTTTTCTGGTACATAATATGACCCCCGCAGACGCCTAGTTTAGGAGTTATAGCCATTTTAAGATTTTGAATTTTCTTTTTTCTGGTGCATAATATGACCCCCGCAGACGCCTAGTTTAGGAGTTATAGCCATTTTAAGATTTTGAATTTTCTTTTCTGGTGCATATTATGACCCCCGCAGACGCCTAGTTTAGGAGTTATAGCCATTTAAAGATTTTGAATTTTTTTTTTCTGGTGCATAATATGACCCCCGCAGACGCCTAGTTTAGGAGTTATAGCCATTTTAAGATTTTGAATTTTCTTTTTTCTGGTGCATAATATGACCCCCGGAGACGCCTAGTTTAGGAGTTATAGCCATTTTAAGATTTTGAATTTTTTTTTTTCTGGTACATAATATGACCCCCGCAGACGCCTAGTTTAGGAGTTATAGCCATTTTAAGATTTTGAATTTTCTTTTTTCTGGTGCATAATATGACCCCCGCAGACGCCTAGTTTAGGAGTTATAGCCATTTTAAGATTTTGAATTTTTTTTTCTTGTGCATAATATGACCCCCGCAGACGCCTAGTTTAAGAATTATAGCCATTTTAAGATTTTGAATTTTTTTTTTCTGGTGCATAATATGACCCCCGCAGACGCCTAGTTTAGGAGATATAGCCATTTTAAGATTTTGAATTTTCTTTTTTCTGGTGCATAATATGACCCCCGCAGACGCCTAGTTTAGGAGTTATAGCCATTTTAAGATTTTGAATTTTTTTTTTTCTGGTGCATAATATGACCCCCGCAGACGCCTAGTTTAGGAGTTGTAGCCATTTAAAGATTTTGAATTTTTTTTTTCTTTTGCATAATATGACCCTCGCAGACCACCAGTATAGGAGTTATAGCCATTTTAAGATTTTGAATTTTTTTTTTTCTGGTGCATAATATGACCCCCGCAGACGCCTAGTTTAGGAGTTATAGCCATTTTAAGATTTTGAATTTTTTTTTTTCTGGTACATATTATGACCCCCGGAGACGCCTAGTTTAGGAGTTATAGCCATTTTAAGATTTTGAATTTTTTTTTTTCTGGTGCATAATATGACCCCCGCAGACGCCTAGTTTAGGAGTTATAGCCATTTTAAGATTTTGAATTTTTTTTTCTTGTGCATAATATGACCCCCGCAGACGCCTAGTTTAAGAATTATAGCCATTTTAAGATTTTGAATTTTTTTTTTCTGGTGCATAATATGACCCCCGCAGACGCCTAGTTTAGGAGTTATAGCCATTTTAAGATTTTGAATTTTTTTTTTTCTGGTACATATTATGACCCCCGGAGACGCCTAGTTTAGGAGTTATAGCCATTTTAAGATTTTGAATTTTTTTTTTTCTGGTGCATAATATGACCCCCGCAGACGCCTAGTTTAGGAGTTATAGCCATTTTAAGATTTTGAATTTTCTTTTTTCTGGTGCATAATATGACCCCCGGAGACGCCTAGTTTAGGAGTTATAGCCATTTTAAGATTTTGAATTTTTTTTTTTCTGGTACATATTATGACCCCCGGAGACGCCTAGTTTAGGAGTTATAGCCATTTTAAGATTTTGAATTTTTTTTTTTCTGGTGCATAATATGACCCCCGCAGACGCCTAGTTTAGGAGTTATAGCCATTTTAAGATTTTGAATTTTCTTTTTTCTGGTGCATAATATGACCCCCGCAGACGCCTAGTTTAGGAGTTATAGCCATTTTAAGATTTTGAATTTTCTTTTCTGGTGCATATTATGACCCCCGGAGACGCCTAGTTTAGGAGTTATAGCCATTTTAAGATTTTGAATTTTCTTTTTTCTGGTGCATAATATGACCCCCGGAGACGCCTAGTTTAGGAGTTATAGCCATTTTAAGATTTTGAATTTTTTTTTTTCTGGTACATATTATGACCCCCGGAGACGCCTAGTTTAGGAGTTATAGCCATTTTAAGATTTTGAATTTTTTTTTTTCTGGTGCATAATATGACCCCCGCAGACGCCTAGTTTAGGAGTTATAGCCATTTAAAGATTTTGAATTTTTTTTTTCTGGTGCATAATATGACCCCCGCAGACGCCTAGTTTAGGAGTTATAGCCATTTTAAGATTTTGAATTTTCTTTTTTCTGGTGCATATTATGACCCCCGCAGACGCCTAGTTTAGGAGTTATAGCCATTTTAAGATTTTGAATTTTTTTTTCTTGTGCATAATATGACCCCCGCAGACGCCTAGTTTAAGAATTATAGCCATTTTAAGATTTTGAATTTTTTTTTTCTGGTGCATAATATGACCCCCGCAGACGCCTAGTTTAGGAGATATAGCCATTTTAAGATTTTGAATTTTCTTTTTTCTGGTGCATAATATGACCCCCGGAGACGCCTAGTTTAGGAGTTATAGCCATTTTAAGATTTTGAATTTTTTTTTTTCTGGTACATATTATGACCCCCGGAGACGCCTAGTTTAGGAGTTATAGCCATTTTAAGATTTTGAATTTTTTTTTTTCTGGTGCATAATATGACCCCCGCAGACGCCTAGTTTAGGAGTTATAGCCATTTTAAGATTTTGAATTTTCTTTTTTCTGGTGCATAATATGACCCCCGCAGACGCCTAGTTTAGGAGTTATAGCCATTTTAAGATTTTGAATTTTTTTTTTTCTGGTGCATAATATGACCCCCGCAGACGCCTAGTTTAGGAGTTGTAGCCATTTAAAGATTTTGAATTTTTTTTTTCTTTTGCATAATATGACCCCCGCAGACCACCAGTATAGGAGTTATAGCCATTTTAAGATTTAGAATTTTTTTTTTTCTGGTGCATAATATGACCCCCGCAGACGCCTAGTTTAGGAGTTGTAGCCATTTAAAGATTTTGAATTTTTTTTTTCTTTTGCATAATATGACCCCCGCAGACGCGTAGTTTAGGAGTTATAGCCATTTTAAGATTTTGAATTTTTTTTTTTTCTGGTGCATAATATGACCCCCGCAGACGCCTAGTTTAGGAGTTATAGCCATTTTAAGATTTTGAATTTTCTTTTTTCTGGTGCATAATATGACCCCCGCAGACGCCTAGTTTAGGAGTTATAGCCATTTTAAGATTTTGAATTTTCTTTTTTCTGGTGCATATTATGACCCCCGCAGACGCCTAGTTTAGGAGTTATAGCCATTTTAAGATTTTGAATTTTCTTTTTTCTGGTGCATATTATGACCCCCGCAGACGCCTATTTTAGGAGTTATAGCCATTTTAAGATTTTGAATTTTCTTTTTTCTGGTGCATAATATGACCCCCGCAGACGCCTAGTTTAGGAGTTATAGCCATTTTAAGATTTTGAATTTTTTTTTTCTGGTGCATAATATGACCCCCGCAGACGCCTAGTTTAGGAGTTATAGCCATTTTAAGATTTTGAATTTTTTTTTTTCTGGTGCATAATATGACCCCCGCAGACGCCTAGTTTAGGAGTTATAGCCATTTTAAGATTTTGAATTTTTTTTTTTCTGGTGCATAATATGACCCCCGCAGACGCCTAGTTTAGGAGTTATAGCCATTTTAAGATTTTGAATTTTCTTTTTTCTGGTGCATAATATGACCCCCGCAGACGCCTAGTTTAGGAGTTATAGCCATTTTAAGATTTTGAATTTTTTTTTTCTGGTGCATAATATGACCCCCGCAGACGCCTAGTTTAGGAGTTGTAGCCATTTAAAGATTTTGAATTTTTTTTTTCTTTTGCATGATATGACCCCCGCAGACGCCTAGTTTAGGAGTTATAGCCATTTTAAGATTTTGAATTTTTTTTTTTCTGGTGCATAATATGACCCCCGCAGACGACTAGTTTAAGAGTTATAGCCATTTTAAGATTTTGAATTTTCTTTTTTCTGGTGCATAATATGATCCCCGTAGACGCCTAGTTTAGGAGTTATAGCCATTTTAAGATTTTGAATTTTTTTTTTTCTGGTGCATAATATGACCCCCGCAGACGCCTAGTTTAGGAGTTAAAGCCATTTTAAGATTTTGAATTTTTTTTTTCTGGTGCATAATATAACCCCCGCAGACGCCTAGTTTAGGAGTTATAGCCATTTTAAGATTTTGAATTTTTTTTTTCTGGTGTATAATATGACCCCCGCAGACGACTAGTTTAGGAGTTATAGCCATTTTAAGATTTTGAATTTTCTTTTTTCTGGTGCATATTATGACCCCCGCAGACGCCTAGTTTAGGAGTTATAGCCATTTTAAGATTTAGAATTTTTTTTTCTGGTTCATAATATGACCCCCGCAGACGCCTAGTTTAGGAGTTATAGCCATTTTAAGATTTTGAATTTTTTTTTTTCTGGTGCATAATATGACCCCCGCAGACGCCTAGTTTAGGAGTTATAGCCATTTTAAGATTTTGAATTTTCTTTTTTCTGGTGCATATTATGACCCCCGGAGACGCCTAGTTTAAGAATTATAGCCATTTAAAGATTTTGAATTTTTTTTTTTCTGGTGCATAATATGACCCCAGCAGACGCCTAGTTTAGGAGTTATAGCCATTTTAAGATTTTGAATTTTCTTTTTTCTGGTGCATATTATGACCCCCGGAGACGCCTAGTTTAGGAGTTATAGCCATTTAAAGATTTTGAATTTTTTTTTTCTGGTGTATAATATGACCCCCGCAGACGCCTAGTTTAGGAGTTATAGCCATTTTAAGATTTTGAATTTTCTTTTTTCTGGTGCATATTATGACCCCCGCAGACGCCTAGTTTAGGAGTTATAGCCATTTTAAGATTTTGAATTTTTTTTTCTGGTGCATAACATGACCCCCGCAGACGCCTAGTTTAGGAGTTATAGCCATTTTAAGATTTTGAATTTTTTTTTTTCTGGTGTATAATATGACCCCCGCAGACGCCTAGTTTAGGAGTTATAGCCATTTTAAGATTTTGAATTTTCTTTTTTCTGGTGCATATTATGACCCCCGCAGACGCCTAGTTTAGGAGTTATAGCCATTTTAAGATTTTGATTTTTTTTTTCTGGTGCATAATATGACCCCCGCAGACGCCTAGTTTAAGAGTTATAGCCATTTAAAGATTTTGAATTTTTTTTTTCTGGTGTATAATATGACCCCCGCAGACGCCTAGTTTAGGAGTTATAGCCATTTTAAGATTTTGAATTTTTTTTTCTGGTGCATAATATGACCCCCGCAGACGCCTAGTTTAGGAGTTATAGCCATTTTAAGATTTTGAATTTTCTTTTTTCTGGTGCATAATATGACCCCCGCAGACGCCTAGTTTAGGAGTTATAGCCATTTTAAGATTTTGAATTTTCTTTTCTGGTGCATATTATGACCCCCGCAGACGCCTAGTTTAGGAGTTATAGCCATTTAAAGATTTTGAATTTTTTTTTTCTGGTGCATAATATGACCCCCGCAGACGCCTAGTTTAGGAGTTATAGCCATTTTAAGATTTTGAATTTTCTTTTTTCTGGTGCATATTATGACCCCCGCAGACGCCTAGTTTAGGAGTTATAGCCATTTTAAGATTTTGAATTTTTTTTTCTTGTGCATAATATGACCCCCGCAGACGCCTAGTTTAAGAGTTATAGCCATTTTAAGATTTTGAATTTTTTTTTTTCTGGTGCATAATATGACCCCCGCAGACGCCTAGTTTAGGAGTTATAGCCATTTTAAGATTTTGAATTTTCTTTTTTCTGGTGCATATTATGACCCCCGGAGACGCCTAGTTTAGGAGTTATAGCCATTTTAAGATTTTGAATTTTTTTTTTCTGGTGCATAATATGACCCCCGCAGACACCTAGTTTAGGAGTTATAGCCATTTTAAGATTTTGAATTTTCTTTTTTCTGGTGCATAATATGACCCCCGCAGACGCCTAGTTTAGGAGTTATAGCCATTTTAAGATTTTGAATTTTTTTTTTTCTGGTGTATAATATGACCCCCGCAGACGCCTAGTTTAGGAGTTATAGCCATTTTAAGATTTTGAATTTTCTTTTTTCTGGTGCATATTATGACCCCCGCAGACGCCTAGTTTAGGAGTTATAGCCATTTTAAGATTTTGATTTTTTTTTTCTGGTGCATAATATGACCCCCGCAGACGCCTAGTTTAAGAGTTATAGCCATTTAAAGATTTTGAATTTTTTTTTTCTGGTGTATAATATGACCCCCGCAGACGCCTAGTTTAGGAGTTATAGCCATTTTAAGATTTTGAATTTTTTTTTCTGGTGCATAATATGACCCCCGCAGACGCCTAGTTTAGGAGTTATAGCCATTTTAAGATTTTGAATTTTCTTTTTTCTGGTGCATAATATGACCCCCGCAGACGCCTAGTTTAGGAGTTATAGCCATTTTAAGATTTTGAATTTTCTTTTCTGGTGCATATTATGACCCCCGCAGACGCCTAGTTTAGGAGTTATAGCCATTTAAAGATTTTGAATTTTTTTTTTCTGGTGTATAATATGACCCCCGCAGACGCCTAGTTTAGGAGTTATAGCCATTTTAAGATTTTGAATTTTTTTTTTTCTGGTGCATAATATGACCCCCGCAGACGCCTAGTTTAGGAGTTATAGCCATTTTAAGATTTTGAATTTTCTTTTCTGGTGCATATTATGACCCCCGCAGACGCCTAGTTTAGGAGTTATAGCCATTTAAAGATTTTGAATTTTTTTTTTCTGGTGTATAATATGACCCCCGCAGACGCCTAGTTTAGGAGTTATAGCCATTTTAAGATTTTGAATTTTTTTTTTTCTGGTGCATAATATGACCCCCGCAGACGCCTAGTTTAGGAGTTATAGCCATTTTAAGATTTTGAATTTTCTTTTCTGGTGCATATTATGACCCCCGCAGACGCCTAGTTTAGGAGTTATAGCCATTTAAAGATTTTGAATTTTTTTTTTCTGGTGTATAATATGACCCCCGCAGACGCCTAGTTTAGGAGTTATAGCCATTTTAAGATTTTGAATTTTTTTTTCTGGTGCATAATATGACCCCCGCAGACGCCTAGTTTAGGAGTTATAGCCATTTTAAGATTTTGAATTTTCTTTTTTCTGGTGCATATTATGACCCCCGCAGACGCCTAGTTTAGGAGTTATAGCCATTTTAAGATTTTGAATTTTTTTTTCTTGTGCATAATATGACCCCCGCAGACGCCTAGTTTAAGAGTTATAGCCATTTTAAGATTTTGAATTTTTTTTTTTCTGGTGCATAATATGACCCCCGCAGACGCCTAGTTTAGGATTTATAGCCATTTTAAGATTTTGAATTTTCTTTTTTCTGGTGCATATTATGACCCCCGGAGACGCCTAGTTTAGGAGTTATAGCCATTTTAAGATTTTGAATTTTTTTTTTCTGGTGCATAATATGACCCCCGCAGACACCTAGTTTAGGAGTTATAGCCATTTTAAGATTTTGAATTTTCTTTTTTCTGGTGCATAATATGACCCCCGCAGACGCCTAGTTTAGGAGTTATAGCCATTTTAAGATTTTGAATTTTTTTTTCTGGTGCATAATATGACCCCCGCAGACGCCTAGTTTAGGTGTTGTAGCCATTTAAAGATTTTGAATTTTTTTTTTCTTTTGCATAATATGACCCCCGCAGACGCCTAGTTTAGGAGTTATAGCCATTTTAAGATTTTGAATTTTTTTTTTTCTGGTGCATAATATGACCCCCGCAGACGCCTAGTTTAGGAGTTATAGCCATTTTAAGATTTTGAATTTTTTTTTTTCTGGTGCATAATATGACCCCCGCAGACGCCTAGTTTAGGAGTTATAGCCATTTTAAGATTTTGAATTTTCTTTTTTCTGGTGCATAATATGACCCCCGCAGACGCCTAGTTTAGGAGTTATAGCCATTTTAAGATTTTGAATTTTTTTTTTCTGGTGTATAATATGACCCCCGCAGACGCCTAGTTTAGGAGTTATAGCCATTTTAAGATTTTGAATTTTCTTTTTTCTGGTGCATAATATGACCCCCGCAGACGCCTAGTTTAGGAGTTATAGCCATTTTAAGATTTTGAATTTTTTTTTTCTGGTGCATAATATGACCCCCGCAGACGCCTAGTTTAGGAGTTATAGCCATTTTAAGATTTTGAATTTTTTTTTTTCTGGTGCATAATATGACCCCCGCAGACGCCTAGTTTAGGAGTTATAGCCATTTTAAGATTTTGAATTTTCTTTTTTCTGGTGCATAGTATGACCCCCGCAGACGCCTAGTTTAGGAGTTATAGCCATTTAAAGATTTTGAATTTTTTTTTTCTGGTGTATAATATGACCCCCGCAGACGCCTAGTTTAGGAGTTATAGCCATTTTAAGATTTTGAATTTTTTTTTTTCTGGTGCATAATATGACCCCCGGAGACGCCTAGTTTAGGAGTTATAGCCATTTTAAGATTTTGAATTTTTTTTTCCTGGTGCATAATATGACCCCCGCAGACGCCTAGTTTAGGAGTTATAGCCATTTTAAGATTTTGAATTTTTTTTTCCTGGTGCATAATATGACCCCGCAGACGCCTAGTTTAGGAGTTATAGCCATTTTAAGATTTTGAATTTTTTTTTCCTGGTGCATAATATGACCCCCGCAGACGCCTAGTTTAGGAGTTATAGCCATTTTAAGATTTTGAATTTTTTTTCTTCTGGTGCATAATATGACCCCAGCAGACGCCTAGTTTAGGAGTTATAGCCATTTTAAGATTTTGAATTTTTTTTCTTCTGGTGCATAATATGACCCCCGCAGACGCCTAGTTTAGGAGTTATAGCCATTTTAAGATTTTGAATTTTCTTTTTTCTGGTGCATAATATGACCCCCGCAGACGCCTAGTTTAGGAGTTATAGCCATTTTAAGATTTTGAATTTTGTTTTCTGGTGCATAATATGACCCCCGCAGACGCCTAGTTTAGGAGTTATAGCCATTTTAAGATTTTGAATTTTCTTTTTTCTGGTGCATAATATGACCCCCGCAGACGCCTAGTTTAGGAGTTATAGCCATTTTAAGATTTTGAATTTTGTTTTCTGGTGCATATTATGACCCCCGCAGACGCCTAGTTTAGGAGTTATAGCCATTTAAAGATTTTGAATTTTTTTTTTCTGGTGCATAATATGACCCCCGCAGACGCCTAGTTTAGGAGTTATAGCCATTTTAAGATTTTGAATTTTCTTTTTTCTGGTGCATATTATGACCCCCGCAGACGCCTAGTTTAGGAGTTATAGCCATTTTAAGATTTTGAATTTTTTTTTCTTGTGCATAATATG
The DNA here is from genome assembly GCA_963966105.1 of Volucella zonaria. NCBI lineage: Eukaryota > Metazoa > Arthropoda > Insecta > Diptera > Syrphidae > Volucella > Volucella zonaria. Next base: position 43,738,992 of record OZ014531.1, read on the forward strand.
ACCCCCGCAGACGCCTAGTTTAAGAGTTATAGCCATTTTAAGATTTTGAATTTTTTTTTTTCTGGTGCATAATATGACCCCCGCAGACGCCTAGTTTAGGAGTTATAGCCATTTTAAGATTTTGAATTTTTTTTTTTCTGGTGCATAATATGACCCCCGCAGACGCCTAGTTTAGGAGTTATAGCCATTTTAAGATTTTGAATTTTCTTTTTTCTGGTGCATAATATGACCCCCGCAGACGCCTAGTTTAGGAGTTATAGCCATTTTAAGATTTTGAATTTTTTTTTTCTGGTGTATAATATGACCCCCGCAGACGCCTAGTTTAGGAGTTATAGCCATTTTAATATTTTGAATTTTCTTTTTTCTGGTGCATAATATGACCCCCGCAGACGCCTAGTTTAGGAGTTATAGCCATTTTAAGATTTTGAATTTTGTTTTCTGGTGCATATTATGACCCCCGCAGACGCCTAGTTTAGGAGTTATAGCCATTTAAAGATTTTGAATTTTTTTTTTCTGGTGCATAATATGACCCCCGCAGACGCCTAGTTTAGGAGTTATAGCCATTTTAAGATTTTGAATTTTCTTTTTTCTGGTGCATATTATGACCCCCGCAGACGCCTAGTTTAGGAGTTATAGCCATTTTAAGATTTTGAATTTTTTTTTCTTGTGCATAATATGACCCCCGCAGACGCCTAGTTTAAGAGTTATAGCCATTTTAAGATTTTGAATTTTTTTTTTTCTGGTGCATAATATGACCCCCGCAGACGCCTAGTTTAGGAGTTATAGCCATTTTAAGATTTTGAATTTTTTTTTTTCTGGTGCATAATATGACCCCCGCAGACGCCTAGTTTAGGAGTTATAGCCATTTTAAGATTTTGAATTTTCTTTTTTCTGGTGCATAATATGACCCCCGCAGACGCCTAGTTTAGGAGTTATAGCCATTTTAAGATTTTGAATTTTTTTTTTCTGGTGTATAATATGACCCCCGCAGACGCCTAGTTTAGGAGTTATAGCCATTTTAAGATTTTGAATTTTCTTTTTTCTGGTGCATAATATGACCCCCGCAGACGCCTAGTTTAGGAGTTATAGCCATTTTAAGATTTTGAATTTTTTTTTTCTGGTGCATAATATGACCCCCGCAGACGCCTAGTTTAGGAGTTATAGCCATTTTAAGATTTTGAATTTTTTTTTTTCTGGTGCATAATATGACCCCCGCAGACGCCTAGTTTAGGAGTTATAGCCATTTTAAGATTTTGAATTTTCTTTTTTCTGGTGCATAGTATGACCCCCGCAGACGCCTAGTTTAGGAGTTATAGCCATTTAAAGATTTTGAATTTTTTTTTTCTGGTGTATAATATGACCCCCGCAGACGCCTAGTTTAGGAGTTATAGCCATTTTAAGATTTTGAGTTTTCTTTTTTCTGGTGCATAATATGACCCCCGGAGACGCCTAGTTTAGGAGTTATAGCCATTTTAAGATTTTGAATTTTTTTTTCCTGGTGCATAATATGACCCCCGCAGACGCCTAGTTTAGGAGTTATAGCCATTTTAAGATTTTGAATTTTTTTTTCCTGGTGCATAATATGACCCCCGCAGACGCCTAGTTTAGGAGTTATAGCCATTTTAAGATTTTGAATTTTTTTTTCCTGGTGCATAATATGACCCCCGCAGACGCCTAGTTTAGGAGTTATAGCCATTTTAAGATTTTGAATTTTTTTTTTCTGGTGCATAATATGACCCCCGCAGACGCCTAGTTTAGGAGTTATAGCCATTTTAAGATTTTGAATTTTTTTTTTCTGGTGCATAATATGACCCCCGCAGACGCCTAGTTTAGGAGTTATAGCCATTTTAAGATTTTGAATTTTTTTTTTCTGGTTCATAATATGACCCCCGCAGACGCCTAGTTTAGGAGTTATAGCCATTTTAGGATTTTGAATTTTCTTTTTTCTGGTGCATAGTATGACTCCCGGAGACGCCTAGTTTAGGAGTTATAGCCATTTTAAGATTTTGAATTTTTTTTTTCTGGTGTATAATATGACCCCCGCAGACGCCTAGTTTAGGAGTTATAGCCATTTTAAGATTTTGAATTTTCTTTTTTCTGGTGTATAATAAGACCCCGCAGACGCCTAGTTTAGGAGTTATAGCCATTTTAAGATTTTGAATTTTTTTTTTCTGGTGCATAATATGACCCCCGCAGACGCCTAGTTTAGGAGTTATAGCCATTTTAAGATTTTGAATTTTTTTTTCTGGTGTATAATATGACCCCCGCAGACGCCTAGTTTAGGAGTTATAGCCATTTTAAGATTTTGAATTTTTTTTTTCTGGTGCATAATATGACCCCCGCAGACGCCTAGTTTAGGAGTTATAGCCATTTTAAGATTTTGAATTTTTTTTTTCTGGTTCATAATATGACCCCCGCAGACGCCTAGTTTAGGAGTTATAGCCATTTTAAGATTTTGAATTTTCTTTTTTCTGGTGCATAGTATGACTCCCGGAGACGCCTAGTTTAGGAGTTATAGCCATTTTAAGATTTTGAATTTTTTTTTTCTGGTGCATAATATGACCCCCGCAGACGCCTAGTTTAGGAGTTATAGCCATTTTAAGATTTTGAATTTTTTTTTTCTGGTGCATAATATGACCCCCGCAGACGCCTAGTTTAGGAGTTATAGCCATTTTAAGATTTTGAATTTTTTTTTTCTGGTTCATAATATGACCCCCGCAGACGCCTAGTTTAGGAGTTATAGCCATTTTAAGATTTTGAATTTTTTTTTCCTGGTGCATAATATGACCCCCGCAGACGCCTAGTTTAGGAGTTATAGCCATTTTAAGATTTTGAATTTTTTTTTTCTGGTGCATAATATGACCCCCGCAGACGCCTAGTTTAGGAGTTATAGCCATTTTAAGATTTTCAATTTTTTTTTTCTGGTGTATAATATGACCCCCGCAGACGCCTAGTTTAGGAGTTATAGCCATTTTAAGATTTTGAATTTTTTTTTTCTGGTGCATAATATGACCCCCGCAGACGCCTAGTTTAGGAGTTATAGCCATTTTAAGATTTTGAATTTTTTTTTTTCTGGTGTATAATAAGACCCCGCAGACGCCTAGTTTAGGAGTTATAGCCATTTTAAGATTTTGAATTTTCTTTTTTCTGGTGTATAATATGACCCCCCCAGACGCCTAGTTTAGGAGTTATAGCCATTTTAAGATTTTGAATTTTCTTTTTTCTGGTGCATATTATGACCCCCGGAGACGCCTAGTTTAGGAGTTATAGCCATTTAAAAATTTTAAATTTTTTTTTCTGGTGCATAATATGACCCCCGCAGACGCATAGTTTAGGAGTTATAGCCATTTTAAGATTTTGAATTTTTTTTTCTGGTGCATAATATGACCCCCGCAGACGCCTAGTTTAGGAGTTATAGCCATTTTAAGATTTTGAATTTTTTTTTTTCTGGTGCATAAGATGACCCCCGCAGACGCCTAGTTTAGGAGTTATAGCCATTTTAAGATTGTGAATATTTTTTTTCTGGTGCATAATATGACCCCCGCAGACGCCTAGTTTAGGATTTATAGCCATTTAAAGATTTTGAATTTTTTTTTTCTGGTGCATAATATGACCCCCGCAGACGCCTAGTTTAGGAGTTATAGCCATTTTAAGATTTTGAATTTTTTTTTTCTGGTGCATAATATGACCCCCGCAGACGACTAGTTTAAGAGTTATAGCCATTTTAAGATTTTGAATTTTCTTTTTTCTGGTGCATAATATGACCCCCGCAGACGCCTAGTTTAGCAGTTATAGCCATTTTAAGATTTTGAATTTTTTTTTTCTCGTGCATAATATGACCCCCGCAGACGCCTAGTTTAGGAGTTATAGCCATTTTAAGATTTTGAATTTTTTTTTTCTGGTGCATAATATGACCCCCGCAGACGCCTAGTTTAGGAGTTATAGCCATTTTAAGATTTTGAATTTTCTTTTTTCTGGTGCATAATATGACCCCCGCAGACGCCTAGTTTAGGAGTTATAGCCATTTTAAGATTTTGAATTTTTTTTTTCTGGTGCATAATATGACCCCCGCAGACGCCTAGTTTAGGAGTTATAGCCATTTTAAGATTTTGAATTTTCTTTTTTCTGGTGCATAAAATGACCCCCGCAGACGCCTAGTTTAGGAGTTATAGCCATTTTAAGATTTTGAATTTTCTTTTTTCTGGTGCATAATATGACCCCCGGAGACGCCTAGTTTAGGAGTTATAGCCATTTTAAGATTTTGAATTTTTTTTTTTCTGGTGCATAATATGACACCCGCAGACGCCTAGTTTAGGAGTTATAGCCATTTTAAGATTTTGAATTTTCTTTTTTCTGGTGCATAATATGACCCCCGGAGACGCCGAGTTTAGGAGTTATAGCCATTTAAAGATTTTGAATTTTTTTTTTTCTGGTGCATAATATGACCCCCGCAGACGCCTAGTTTAGGAGTTATAGCCATTTTAAGATTTTGAATTTTTTTTTTTTCTGGTGCATAATATGACCCCCGCAGACGCCTAGTTTAGGAGTTATAGTCATTTTAAAATTTTGAATTTTCTTTTTTCTGGTGCATAATATGACCCCCGCAGACGCCTAGTTTAGGAGTTATAGCCATTTTAAGATTTTGAATTTTTTTTTTCTGGTGCATAATATGACCCCCGCAGACGCCTAGTTTAGGAGTTATAGCCATTTTAAGATTTTGAATTTTCTTTTTTCTGGTGCATAATATGACCCCCGCAGACGCCTAGTTTAGGAGTTATAGCCATTTTAAGATTTTGAATTTTCTTTTTTCTGGTGCATAATATGACCCCCGCAGACGCCTAGTTTAGGAGTTATAGCCATTTTAAGATTTTGAATTTTCTTTTCTGGTGCATATTATGACCCCCGCAGACGCCTAGTTTAGGAGATATAGCCATTTTAAGATTTTGAATTTTTTTTTTCTGGTGTATAATATGACCCCCGCAGACGCCTAGTTTAGGAGTTATAGCCATTTTAAGATTTTGAATTTTCTTTTTTCTGGTGCATATTATGACCCCCGGAGACCCCTAGTTTAGGAGTTATAGCCATTTTAAGATTTTGAATTTTCTTTTTTCTGGTGCATATTATGACCCCCGCAGACGCCTAGTTTAGGAGTTATAGCCATTTTAAGATTTTGAATTTTCTTTTTTCTGGTGCATATTATGACCCCCGGAGACTCCTAGTTTAGGAGTTATAGCCATTTTAAGATTTTGAATTTTTTTTTTCTGGTGCATAATATGACCCCCGCAGACGCCTAGTTTAGGAGTTATAGCCATTTTAAGATTTTGATTTTTTTTTTTCTGGTGCATAATATGACCCCCGCAGACGCCTAGTTTAGGAGTTATAGCCATTTAAAGATTTGGAATTTTTTTTTTCTGGTGCATAATATGACCCCCGCAGACGCCTAGTTTAGGAGTTATAGCCATTTTAAGATTTTGAATTTTTTTTTTTCTGGTGCATAATATGACCCCCGCAGACGCCTAGTTTAGGAGTTATAGCCATTTTAAGATTTTGAATTTTCTTTTTTCTGGTGCATAATATGACCCCCGGAGACGCCTAGTTTAGGAGTTATAGCCATTTTAAGATTTTGAATTTTTTTTTTTCTGGTGCATAATATGACACCCGCAGACGCCTAGTTTAGGAGTTATAGCCATTTTAAGATTTTGAATTTTCTTTTTTCTGGTGCATAATATGACCCCCGGAGACGCCGAGTTTAGGAGTTATAGCCATTTAAAGATTTTGAATTTTCTTTTTTCTGGTGCATAATATGACCCCCGCAGACGCCTAGTTTAGGAGTTATAGCCATTTTAAGATTTTGAATTTTCTTTTCTGGTGCATATTATGACCCCCGCAGACGCCTAGTTTAGGAGATATAGCCATTTTAAGATTTTGAATTTTTTTTTTCTGGTGTATAATATGACCCCCGCAGACGCCTAGTTTAGGAGTTATAGCCATTTTAAGATTTTGAATTTTCTTTTTTCTGGTGCATATTATGACCCCCGGAGACCCCTAGTTTAGGAGTTATAGCCATTTTAAGATTTTGAATTTTCTTTTTTCTGGTGCATATTATGACCCCCGCAGACGCCTAGTTTAGGAGTTATAGCCATTTTAAGATTTTGAATTTTCTTTTTTCTGGTGCATATTATGACCCCCGGAGACTCCTAGTTTAGGAGTTATAGCCATTTTAAGATTTTGAATTTTTTTTTTCTGGTGCATAATATGACCCCCGCAGACGCCTAGTTTAGGAGTTATAGCCATTTTAAGATTTTGATTTTTTTTTTTCTGGTGCATAATATGACCCCCGCAGACGCCTAGTTTAGGAGTTATAGCCATTTAAAGATTTGGAATTTTTTTTTTCTGGTGCATAATATGACCCCCGCAGACGCCTAGTTTAGGAGTTATAGAGATTTTAAGATTTTGAATTTTTTTTTTTCTGGTGCATAATATGACCCCCGCAGACGCCTAGTTTAGGAGTTATAGCCATTTTAAGATTTTGAATTTTCTTTTTTCTGGTGCATAATATGACCCCCGCAGACGCCTAGTTTAGGAGTTATAGCCATTTCAAGATTTTGAATTTTTTTTTTCTGGTGCATAATATGACCCCCGCAGACGCCTAGTTTAGGAGTTATAGAGATTTTAAGATTTTGAATTTTTTTTTTTCTGGTGCATAATATGACCCCCGGAGACGCCTAGTTTAGGAGTTATAGCCATTTTAAAATTTTGAATTTTTTTTTTTCTGGTGCATAATATGACCCCCGCAGACGCCTAGTTTAGGAGTTATAGCCATTTCAAGATTTTGAATTCTTTTTTTTCTGGTGCATAACATGACCCCCGCAGACGCCTAGTTTAGGAGTTATAGCCATTTAAAGATTTTGAATTTTTTTTTTCTGGTGCATAATATGACCCCCGCAGACGCCTAGTTTAGGAGTTATAGCCATTTTAAGATTTTGAATTTTTTTTTTTCTGGTGCATAATATGACCCCCGCTGACGCCTAGTTTAGGAGTTATAGCCATTTTAAGATTTTGAATTTTTTTTTTCTGGTGCATAATATGACCCCCTCAGACGCCTAGTTTAGGAGTTATAGCCATTTTAAGATTTTGAATTTTCTTTTTTCTGGTGCATAATTTGACCCCCGGAGACGCCTAGTTTAGGAGTTATAGCCATTTTAAGATTTTGAATTTTTTTTTTTCTGGTGCATAATATGACCCCCGCAGACGCCTAGTTTAGGAGTTATAACCATTTTAAGATTTTGAATTTTTTTTTTCTGGTGTATAATATGACCCCCGCAGACGCCTAGTTTAAGAGTTATAGCCATTTTAAGATTTTGAATTTTCTTTTTTCTGGTGCATATTATGACCCCCGGAGACGCCTAGTTTAAGAGTTATAGCCATTTAAAGATTTTGAATTTATTTTTTCTGGTGCATAATATGACCCCCGCAGACGCCTAGTTTAAGAGTTATAGCCATTTTAAGATTTTGAATTTTCTTTTTTCTGGTGTATAATATGACCCCCGCAGACGCCTAGTTTAGGAATTATAGCCATTTTAAGATTTTGAATTTTCTTTTTTCTGGTGCATATTATGACCCCCGCAGACGATTAGTTTAGGAGTTATAACCATTTTAAGATTTTGAATTTTTTTTTTCTGGTGTATAATATGACCACCGCAGACGCCTAGTTTAGGAGTTATAGCCATTTTAAGATTTTGAATTTTCTTTTTTCTGGTGCATAATATGACCCCCGCAGACGCCTAGTTTAGGAGTTATAGCCATTTTAAGATTTTGAATTTTCTTTTTTCTGGTGCATAATATGACCCCCGCAGACGCCTAGTTTAGGAGTTATAGCCATTTTAAGATTTTGAATTTTTTTTTTTCTGGTGCATAATATGACCCCCGCAGACGCCTAGTTTAGGAGTTATAGCCATTTTAAGATTTTGAATTTTCTTTTTTCTGGTGCATAATATGACCCCCGCAGACGCCTAGTTTAGGAGTTATAGCCATTTTAAGATTTTGAATTTTTTTTTTTCTGGTGCATAATATGACCCCCGCAGACGCCTAGTTTAGGAGTTATAGCCATTTTAAGATTTTGAATTTTCTTTTTTCTGGTGCATAATATGACCCCCGGAGACGCCTAGTTTAGGAGTTATAGCCATTTTAAGATTTTGAATTTTTTTTTTTCTGGTGCATAATATGACACCCGCAGACGCCTAGTTTAGGAGTTATAGCCATTTTAAGATTTTGAATTTTCTTTTTTCTGGTGCATAATATGACCCCCGGAGACGCCTAGTTTAGGAGTTATAGCCATTTTAAGATTTTGAATTTTCATTTTCTGGTGCATATTATGACCCCCGGAGACGCCGAGTTTAGGAGTTATAGCCATTTAAAGATTTTGAATTTTTTTTTTCTGGTGCATAATATGACCCCCGCAGACGCCTAGTTTAGGAGTTATAGCCATTTTAAGATTTTGAATTTTTTTTTTTCTGGTGCATAATATGACCCCCGCAGACGACTAGTTTAGGAGTTATAGTCATTTTAAGATTTTGAATTTTCTTTTTTCTGGTGCATATTATGACCCCCGGAGACGCCTAGTTTAGGAGTTATAGCCATTTAAAGATTTTGAATTTTTTTTTTCTTTTGTATAATATGACCCCCGCAGACGCCTAGTTTAGGAGTTATAGCCATTTTAAGATTTTGAATTTTTTTTTTCTGGTGCATAATATGACCCCCGCAGACGCCTAGTTTAGGAGTTATAGCCATTTTAAAATTTTGAATTTTCTTTTTTCTGGTGCATAATATGACCCCCGGAGACGCCTAGTTTAGGAGTTATAGCCATTTTAAGATTTTGAATTTTCTTTTCTGGTGCATATTATGACCCCCGCAGACGCCTAGTTTAGGAGATATAGCCATTTTAAGATTTTGAATTTTTTTTTTCTATTGTATAATATGACCCCCGCAGACGCCTAGTTTAGGAGTTATAGCCATTTTAAGATTTTGAATTTTCTTTTTTCTGGTGCATATTATGACCCCCGGAGACCCCTAGTTTAGGAGTTATAGCCATTTTAAGATTTTGAATTTTCTTTTTTCTGGTGCATATTATGACCCCCGCAGACGCCTAGTTTAGGAGTTATAGCCATTTTAAGATTTTGAATTTTCTTTTTTCTGGTGCATATTATGACCCCCGGAGACTCCTAGTTTAGGAGTTATAGCCATTTTAAGATTTTGAATTTTTTTTTTCTGGTGCATAATATGACCCCCGCAGACGCCTAGTTTAGGAGTTATAGCCATTTTAAGATTTTGATTTTTTTTTTTCTGGTGCATAATATGACCCCCGCAGACGCCTAGTTTAGGAGTTATAGCCATTTAAAGATTTGGAATTTTTTTTTTCTGGTGCATAATATGACCCCCGCAGACGCCTAGTTTAGGAGTTATAGAGATTTTAAGATTTTGAATTTTTTTTTTTCTGGTGCATAATATGACCCCCGCAGACGCCTAGTTTAGGAGTTATAGCCATTTTAAGATTTTGAATTTTCTTTTTTCTGGTGCATAATATGACCCCCGCAGACGCCTAGTTTAGGAGTTATAGCCATTTCAAGATTTTGAATTTTTTTTTTCTGGTGCATAATATGACCCCCGCAGACGCCTAGTTTAGGAGTTATAGAGATTTTAAGATTTTGAATTTTTTTTTTTCTGGTGCATAATATGACCCCCGGAGACGCCTAGTTTAGGAGTTATAGCCATTTTAAGATTTTGAATTTTTTTTTTCTGGTGCATAATATGACCCCCGCAGACGCCTAGTTTAGGAGTTATAGAGATTTTAAGATTTTGAATTTTTTTTTTTCTGGTGCATAATATGACCCCCGGAGACGCCTAGTTTAGGAGTTATAGCCATTTCAAGATTTTGAATTCTTTTTTTTCTGGTGCATAACATGACCCCCGCAGACGCCTAGTTTAGGAGTTATAGCCATTTAAAGATTTTGAATTTTTTTTTTCTGGTGCATAATATGACCCCCGCAGACGCCTAGTTTAGGAGTTATAGCCATTTTAAGATTTTGAATTTTTTTTTTTCTGGTGCATAATATGACCCCCGCAGACGCCTAGTTTAGGAGTTATAACCATTTTAAGATTTTGAATTTTTTTTTTCTGGTGTATAATATGACCACCGCAGACGCCTAGTTTAGGAGTTATAGCCATTTTAAGATTTTGACTTTTCTTTTTTCTGGTGCATATTATGACCCCCGGAGACGCCTAGTTTAAGAGTTATAGCCATTTAAAGATTTTGAATTTATTTTTTCTGGTGCATAATATGACCCCCGCAGACGCCTAGTTTAAGAGTTATAGCCATTTTAAGATTTTGAATTTTCTTTTTTCTGGTGTATAATATGACCCCCGCAGACGCCTAGTTTAGGAATTATAGCCATTTTAAGATTTTGAATTTTCTTTTTTCTGGTGCATATTATGACCCCCGCAGACGCCTAGTTTAGGAGTTATAACCATTTTAAGATTTTGAATTTTTTTTTTCTGGTGTATAATATGACCACCGCAGACGCCTAGTTTAGGAGTTATAGCCATTTTAAGATTTTGAATTTTCTTTTTTCTGGTGCATATTATGACCCCCGGAGACGCCTAGTTTAAGAGTTATAGCCATTTAAAGATTTTGAATTTATTTTTTCTGGTGCATAATATGACCCCCGCAGACGCCTAGTTTAAGAGTTATAGCCATTTTAAGATTTTGAATTTTCTTTTTTCTGGTGTATAATATGACCCCCGCAGACGCCTAGTTTAGGAATTATAGCCATTTTAAGATTTTGAATTTTCTTTTTTCTGGTGCATATTATGACCCCCGCAGACGCCTAGTTTAGGAGTTATAGCCATTTTAAGATTTTGAATTTTCTTTTTTCTGGTGCATATTATTACCCCCGGAGACGCCTAGTTTAGGAATTATAGCCATTTTAAGATTTTGAATTTTCTTTTTTCTGGTGCATAATATGACCCCCGGAGACGCCTAGTTTAGGAGTTATAGCCATTTTAAGATTTTGAATTTTCTTTTCTGGTGCATATTATGACCCCCGCAGACGCCTAGTTTAGGAGATATAGCCATTTTAAGATTTTGAATTTTTTTTTTCTGGTGCATATTATGACCCCCGGAGACCCCTAGTTTAGGAGTTATAGCCATTTTAAGATTTTGAATTTTCTTTTTTCTGGTGCATACTATGACCCCCGCAGACGCCTAGTTTAGGAGTTATAGCCATTTTAAGATTTTGAATTTTCTTTTTTCTGGTGCATAATATGACCCCCGGAGACCCCTAGTTTAGGAGTTATAGCCATTTTAAGATTTTGAATTTTCTTTTTTCTGGTGCATACTATGACCCCCGCAGACGCCTAGTTTAGGAGTTATAGCCATTTTAAGATTTTGAATTTTTTTTTTTCTGGTGCATAGTATGACCCCCGCAGACGCCTAGTTTCGGAGTTATAGCCATTTTAAGATTTTGAATTTTCTTTTTTCTGGTGCATAATATGACCCCCGCAGACGCCTAGTTTAGAAGTTATAGCCATTTAAAGATTTTGAATTTTTTTTTCTGGTGCATAATATGACCCCCGCAGACGCCTAGTTTAAGAGTTATAGCCATTTTAAGATTTTGAATTTTTTTTTTTTCTGGTGCATAATATGACCCCCGCAGACGCCTAGTTTAGGAGTTATAGCCATTTTAAGATTTTGAATTTTCTTTTTTCTGGTGCATATTATGACCCCCGGAGGCGCCTAGTTTAAGAGTTACAGCCATTTAAAGATTTTGAATTTTTTTTTTTCTGGTGCATAATATGACCCCCTCAGACGCCTAGTTTAGGAGTTATAGCCATTTTAAGATTTTGAATTTTCTTTTTTCTGGTGCATAACATGACCCCCGCAGACGCCTAGTTTAGGAGTTATAGCCATTTTAAGATTTTGAATTTTGTTTTTTCTGGTGTATAATATGACCCCCGCAGACGCCTAGTTTAGGAGTTATAGCCATTTTAAGATTTTTAATTTTCTTTTTTCTGGTGCATATTATGACCCCCGCCGACGCCTAGTTTAGGAGTTATAGCCATTTTAAGATTTTGAATTTTTTTTTCTGGTGCATAATATGACCCCCGCAGACGCCTAGTTTAAGAGTTATAGCCATTTAAAGATTTTGAATTTTCTTTTCTGGTGCATATTATGACCCCCGCAGACGCCTAGTTTAGGAGTTATAGCCATTTTAAGATTTTGAATTTTTTTTTTCTGGTGTATAATATGACCCCCGCAGACGCCTAGTTTAGGAGTTATAGCCATTTTAAGATTTTGAATTTTTTTTTCTGGTGCATAATATGACCCCCGCAGACGCCTAGTTTAAGAGTTATAGCCATTTTAAGATTTTGAATTTTTTTTTTTCTGGTGCATAATATGACCCCCGCAGACGCCTAGTTTAGGAGTTATAGCCATTTTAAGATTTTGAATTTTCTTTTTTCTGGTGCATATTATGACCCCCGGAGACGCCTAGTTTAAGAGTTACAGCCATTTAAAGATTTTGAATTTTTTTTTTTCTGGTGCATAATATGACCCCCTCAGACGCCTAGTTTAGGAGTTATAGCCATTTTAAGATTTTGAATTTTCTTTTTTCTGGTGCATAACATGACCCCCGCAGACGCCTAGTTTAGGAGTTATAGCCATTTTAAGATTTTGAATTTTCTTTTTTCTGGTGCATATTATGACCCCCGCAGACGCCTAGTTTAGGAGTTATAGCCATTTTAAGATTTTGAATTTTCTTTTCTGGTGCATATTATGACCCCCGCAGACGCCTAGTTTAGGAGTTATAGCCATTTTAAGATTTTGAATTTTCTTTTTTCTGGTGCATATTATGACCCCCGCAGACGCCTAGTTTAGGAGTTATAGCCATTTTAAGATTTTGAATTTTCTTTTCTGGTGCATATTATGACCCCCGCAGACGCCTAGTTTAAGAGTTATAGCCATTTAAAGATTTTGAATTTTCTTTTCTGGTGCATATTATGACCCCCGCAGACGCCTAGTTTAAGAGTTATAGCCATTTAAAGATTTTGAATTTTCTTTTCTGGTGCATATTATGACCCCCGCAGACGCCTAGTTTAGGAGTTATAGCCATTTTAAGATTTTGAATTTTTTTTTTCTGGTGTATAATATGACCCCCGCAGACGCCTAGTTTAAGAGTTATAGCCATTTAAAGATTTTGAATTTTCTTTTCTGGTGCATATTATGACCCCCGCAGACGCCTAGTTTAAGAGTTATAGCCATTTAAAGATTTTGAATTTTCTTTTCTGGTGCATATTATGACCCCCGCAGACGCCTAGTTTAGGAGTTATAGCCATTTTAAGATTTTGAATTTTGTTTTTTCTGGTGTATAATATGACCCCCGCAGACGCCTAGTTTAGGAGTTATAGCCATTTTAAGATTTTGAATTTTTTTTTTCTGGTGTATAATATGACCCCCGCAGACGCCTAGTTTAAGAGTTATAGCCATTTAAAGATTTTGAATTTTCTTTTCTGGTGCATATTATGACCCCCGCAGACGCCTAGTTTAGGAGTTATAGCCATTTTAAGATTTTGAATTTTTTTTTTCTGGTGTATAATATGACCCCCGCAGACGCCTAGTTTAGGAGTTATAGCCATTTTAAGATTTTGAATTTTCTTTTTTCTGGTGCATATTATGACCCCCGCAGACGCCTAGTTTAGGAGTTATAGCCATTTTAAGATTTTGAATTTTCTTTTCTGGTGCATATTATGACCCCCGCAGACGCCTAGTTTAGGAGTTATAGCCATTTTAAGATTTTGAATTTTCTTTTTTCTGGTGCATATTATGACCCCCGGAGACGCCTAGTTTAAGAGTTATAGCCATTTAAAGATTTTGAATTTTTTTTTTTCTGGTGCATAATATGAACCCGCAGACGCCTAGTTTAGGAGTTATAGCCATTTTAAGATTTTGAATTTTTTTTTTTCTGGTGCATATTATGACCCCCGGAGACGCCTAGTTTAAGAGTTATAGCCATTTAAAGATTTTGAATTTTTTTTTTTCTGGTGCATAATATGACCCCCGCAGACGCCTAGTTTAGGAGTTATAGCCATTTAAAGATTTTGAATTTTTTTTTCTGGTGCATAATATGACCCCCGCAGACGCCTAGTTTAGGAGTTATAGCCATTTAAAGATTTTGAATTTTTTTTTTTCTGGTGCATAATATGACCCCCGCAGACGCCTAGTTTAGGAGTTATAGCCATTTTAAGATTTTGAATTTTCTTTTTTCTGGTGCATATTATGACCCCCGGAGACGCCTAGTTTAGGAGTTATAGCCATTTAAAGATTTTGAATTTTTTTTTTCTGGTGTATAATATGACCCCCGCAGACGCCTAGTTTAGGAGTTATAGCCATTTTAAGATTTCGAATTTTTTTTCTGGTGCATAATATGACCCCCGCAGACGCCTAGTTTAAGAGTTATAGCCATTTTAAGATTTTGAATTTTCTTTTTTCTGGTGCATATTATGACCCCCGGAGACGCCTAGTTTAGGAGTTATAGCCATTTTAAGATTTTGAATTTTCTTTTTTCTGGTGCATAATATGACCCCCGCAGACGCCTAGTTTAGGAGTTATAGCCATTTAAAGATTTTGAATTTTTTTTTCTGGTGCATAATATGACCCCCGCAGACGCCTAGTTTAGGAGTTATAGCCATTTAAAGATTTTGAATTTTTTTTTTTCTGGTGCATAATATGACCCCCGCAGACGCCTAGTTTAGGAGTTATAGCCATTTTAAGATTTTGAATTTTCTTTTTTCTGGTGCATATTATGACCCCCGGAGACGCCTAGTTTAGGAGTTATAGCCATTTAAAGATTTTGAATTTTTTTTTTCTGGTGTATAATATGACCCCCGCAGACGCCTAGTTTAGGAGTTATAGCCATTTTAAGATTTTGAATTTTTTTTTCTGGTGCATAATATGACCCCCGCAGACGCCTAGTTTAGGAGTTATAGCCATTTAAAGATTTTGAATTTTTTTTTTCTGGTGCATAATATGACCCCCGCAGACGCCTAGTTTAGGAGTTATAGCCATTTTAAGATTTTGAATTTTCTTTTCTGGTGCATATTATGACCCCCGCAGACGCCTAGTTTAGGAGTTATAGCCATTTTAAGATTTTGAATTTTTTTTTTCTGGTGTATAATATGACCCCCGCAGACGCCTAGTTTAGGAGTTATAGCCATTTTAAGATTTTGAATTTTCTTTTTTCTGGTGCATATTATGACCCCCGCAGACGCCTAGTTTAGGAGTTATAGCCATTTTAAGATTTTGAATTTTTTTTTTCTGGTGCATAATATGACCCCCGCAGACGCCTAGTTTAGGAGTTATAGCCATTTTAAGATTTTGAATTTTCTTTTTTCTGGTGCATATTATGACCCCCGGAGACGCCTAGTTTAAGAGTTATAGCCATTTAAAGATTTTGAATTTTTTTTTTTCTGGTGCATAATATGACCCCCGCAGACGCCTAGTTTAGGAGTTATAGCCATTTTAAGATTTTGAATTTTCTTTTTTCTGGTGCATATTATGACCCCCGGAGACGCCTAGTTTAGGAGTTATAGCCATTTAAAGATTTTGAATTTTTTTTTTCTGGTGTATAATATGACCCCCGCAGACGCCTAGTTTAGGAGTTATAGCCATTTTAAGATTTCGAATTTTTTTTCTGGTGCATAATATGACCCCCGCAGACGCCTAGTTTAAGAGTTATAGCCATTTTAAGATTTTGAATTTTCTTTTTTCTGGTGCATATTATGACCCCCGGAGACGCCTAGTTTAGGAGTTATAGCCATTTTAAGATTTTGAATTTTCTTTTTTCTGGTGCATAATATGACCCCCGCAGACGCCTAGTTTAGGAGTTATAGCCATTTAAAGATTTTGAATTTTTTTTTCTGGTGCATAATATGACCCCCGCAGACGCCTAGTTTAGGAGTTATAGCCATTTAAAGATTTTGAATTTTTTTTTTTCTGGTGCATAATATGACCCCCGCAGACGCCTAGTTTAGGAGTTATAGCCATTTTAAGATTTTGAATTTTCTTTTTTCTGGTGCATATTATGACCCCCGGAGACGCCTAGTTTAGGAGTTATAGCCATTTAAAGATTTTGAATTTTTTTTTTCTGGTGTATAATATGACCCCCGCAGACGCCTAGTTTAGGAGTTATAGCCATTTTAAGATTTTGAATTTTTTTTTCTGGTGCATAATATGACCCCCGCAGACGCCTAGTTTAGGAGTTATAGCCATTTAAAGATTTTGAATTTTTTTTTTCTGGTGCATAATATGACCCCCGCAGACGCCTAGTTTAGGAGT
Organism: Volucella zonaria; assembly: GCA_963966105.1. NCBI lineage: Eukaryota > Metazoa > Arthropoda > Insecta > Diptera > Syrphidae > Volucella > Volucella zonaria. Next base: position 43,755,379 of record OZ014531.1, read on the forward strand.
TATAGCCATTTTAAGATTTTGAATTTTCTTTTCTGGTGCATATTATGACCCCCGCAGACGCCTAGTTTAGGAGTTATAGCCATTTTAAGATTTTGAATTTTTTTTTTCTGGTGTATAATATGACCCCCGCAGACGCCTAGTTTAGGAGTTATAGCCATTTTAAGATTTTGAATTTTCTTTTTTCTGGTGCATATTATGACCCCCGCAGACGCCTAGTTTAGGAGTTATAGCCATTTTAAGATTTTGAATTTTTTTTTTCTGGTGCATAATATGACCCCCGCAGACGCCTAGTTTAGGAGTTATAGCCATTTTAAGATTTTGAATTTTCTTTTTTCTGGTGCATATTATGACCCCCGGAGACGCCTAGTTTAAGAGTTATAGCCATTTAAAGATTTTGAATTTTTTTTTTTCTGGTGCATAATATGACCCCCGCAGACGCCTAGTTTAGGAGTTATAGCCATTTTAAGATTTTGAATTTTCTTTTTTCTGGTGTATAATATGACCCCCGCAGACGCCTAGTTTAGGAGTTATAGCCATTTTAAGATTTTGAATTTTCTTTTTTCTGGTGCATATTATGACCCCCGGAGACGCCTAGTTTAAGAGTTATAGCCATTTAAAGATTTTGAATTTTTTTTTTTCTGGTGCATAATATGACCCCCGCAGACGCCTAGTTTAGGAGTTATAGCCATTTTAAGATTTTGAATTTTCTTTTTTCTGGTGTATAATATGACCCCCGCAGACGCCTAGTTTAGGAGTTATAGCCATTTTAAGATTTTGAATTTTCTTTTTTCTGGTGCATATTATGACCCCCGGAGACGCCTAGTTTAGGAGTTATAGCCATTTAAAGATTTTGAATTTTTTTTTTCTGGTGTATAATATGACCCCCGCAGACGCCTAGTTTAGGAGTTATAGCCATTTTAAGATTTTGAATTTTTTTTTCTGGTGCATAATATGACCCCCGCAGACGCCTAGTTTAGGAGTTATAGCCATTTTAAGATTTTGAATTTTCTTTTTTCTGGTGCATATTATGACCCCCGGAGACGCCTAGTTTAGGAGTTATAGCCATTTTAAGATTTTGAATTTTTTTTTTCTGGTGCATAATATGACCCCCGCAGACGCCTAGTTTAAGAGTTATAGCCATTTTAAGATTTTGAATTTTTTTTTTCTGGTGCATAATATGACCCCCGCAGACGCCTAGTTTAGGAGTTATAGCCATTTTAAGATTTTGAATTTTCTTTTTTCTGGTGCATATTATGACCCCCGGAGACGCCTAGTTTAAGAGTTATAGCCATTTAAAGATTTTGAATTTTTTTTTTTCTGGTGCATAATATGACCCCCGCAGACGCCTAGTTTAGGAGTTATAGCCATTTTAAGATTTTGAATTTTTTTTTTCTGATGCATAATATAACCCCCGCAGACGCCTAGTTAAGGAGTTATAGCCATTTTAAGATTTTGAATTTTTTTTTTCTGGTGTATAATATGACCCCCGCAGACGCCTAGTTTAGGAGTTATAGCCATTTTAAGATTTTGAATTTTCTTTTTTCTGGTGCATATTATGACCCCCGGAGACGCCTAGTTTAGGAGTTATAGCCATTTTAAGATTTTGAATTTTTTTTTTCTGGTGCATAATATGACCCCCGCAGACGCCTAGTTTAAGAGTTATAGCCATTTTAAGATTTTGAATTTTTTTTTTCTGGTGCATAATATGACCCCCGCAGACGCCTAGTTTAGGAGTTATAGCCATTTTAAGATTTTGAATTTTCTTTTTTCTGGTGCATATTATGACCCCCGGAGACGCCTAGTTTAAGAGTTATAGCCATTTAAAGATTTTGAATTTTTTTTTTTCTGGTGCATAATATGACCCCCGCAGACGCCTAGTTTAGGAGTTATAGCCATTTTAAGATTTTGAATTTTCTTTTTTATGGTGTATAATATGACCCCCGCAGACGCCTAGTTAAGGAGTTATAGCCATTTTAAGATTTTGAATTTTTTTTTTCTGGTGTATAACATGACCCCCGCAGACGCCTAGTTTAGGAGTTATAGCCATTTTAAGATTTTGAATTTTTTTTTTTCTGGTGCATAATATGACCCCCGCAGACGCCTAGTTTAGGAGTTATAGCCATTTTAAGATTTTGAATTTTTTTTTTCTGGTGCATAATATAACCCCCGCAGACGCCTAGTTAAGGAGTTATAGCCATTTTAAGATTTTGAATTTTTTTTTTCTGGTGCATAGTATGACCCCCGCAGACGCCTAGTTTAGGAGTTATAGCCATTTTAAGATTTTGAAATTTTTTTTTTCTGGTTCATTATATGACCCCGCAGACGCCTAGTTTAGGAGTTCTAGCCATTTTAAGATTTTGAATTTTCTTTTTTCTGGTGCATAATATGACCCCCGCAGACGCCTAGTTTAGGAGTTATAGCCATTTAAAAATTTTAAATTTTTTTTTCTGGTGCATAATATGACCCCCGCAGACGCCTAGTTTAGGAGTTATAGCCATTTTAAGATTTTGAATTTTTTTTTTCTGGTTCATAATATGACCCCGCAGACGCCTAGTTTAGGAGTTATAGCCATTTTAAGATTTTGAATTTTCTTTTTTCTGGTGCATAATATGACCCCAGCAGACGCCTAGTTTAGGAGTTATAGCCATTTAAAAATTTTAAATTTTTTTTTCTGGTGCATAATATGACCCCCGCAGACGCCTAGTTTAGGAGTTATAGCCATTTTAAGATTTTGAATTTTTTTTTTCTGGTGCATAATATGACCCCCGCAGACGCCTAGTTTAGGAGTTATAGCCATTTTAAGATTTTGAATTTTTTTTTTCTGGTGCATAAGATGACCCCCGCAGACGCCTAGTTTAGGAGTTATAGCCATTTTAAGATTGTGAATATTTTTTTTCTGGTGCATAATATGACCCCCGCAGACGCCTAGTTTAGGAGTTATAGCCATTTAAAGATTTTGAATTTTTTTTTTCTGGTGCATAATATGACCCCCGCAGACGCCTAGTTTAGGAGTTATAGCCATTTTAAAATTTTGAATTTTTTTTTTCTGGTGCATAATATGACCCCCGCAGACGACTAGTTTAAGAGTTATAGCCATTTTAAGATTTTGAATTTTCTTTTTTCTGGTGCATAATATGACCCCCGCAGACGCCTAGTTTAGGAGTTATAGCCATTTTAAGATTTTGAATTTTTTTTTTCTCGTGCATAATATGACCCCCGCAGACGCCTAGTTTAGGAGTTATAGCCATTTTAAGATTTTGAATTTTTTTTTTCTGGTGCATAATATGACCCCCGCAGACGCCTAGTTTAGGAGTTATAGCCATTTTAAGATTTTGAATTTTCTTTTTTCTGGTGCATAATATGACCCCCGCAGACGCCTAGTTTAGGAGTTATAGCCATTTTAAGATTTTGAATTTTTTTTTTTCTGGTGCATAATATGACCCCCGCAGACGCCTAGTTTAGGAGTTATAGCCATTTTAAGATTTTGAATTTTTTTTTTCTGGTGCATAATATGACCCCCGGAGACGCCTAGTTTAGGAGTTATAGCCATTTTAAGATTTTGAATTTTTTTTTTTCTGGTGCATAATATGACACCCGCAGACGCCTAGTTTAGGAGTTATAGCCATTTTAAGATTTTGAATTTTCTTTTTTCTGGTGCATAATATGACCCCCGGAGACGCCTAGTTTAGGAGTTATAGCCATTTTAAGATTTTGAATTTTCATTTTCTGGTGCATATTATGACCCCCGGAGACGCCGAGTTTAGGAGTTATAGCCATTTAAAGATTTTGAATTTTTTTTTTCTGGTGCATAATATGACCCCCGCAGACGCCTAGTTTAGGAGTTATAGCCATTTTAAGATTTTGAATTTTTTTTTTTCTGGTGCATAATATGACCCCCGCAGACGCCTAGTTTAGGAGTTATAGCCATTTTAAGATTTTGAATTTTCTTTTTTCTGGTGCATATTATGACCCCCGGAGACGCCTAGTTTAGGAGTTATAGCCATTTAAAGATTTTGAATTTTTTTTTTCTGGTGTATAATATGACACCCGCAGACGCCTAGTTTAGGAGTTATAGCCATTTTAAGATTTTGAATTTTTTTTTTCTGGTGCATAATATGACCCCCGCAGACGCCTAGTTTAGGTGTTAAAGCCATTTTAAGATTTTGAATTTTCTTTTTTCTGGTGCATAATATGACCCCCGCAGACGCCTAGTTTAGGAGTTATAGCCATTTTAAGATTTTGAATTTTCTTTTCTGGAGCATATTATGACCCCCGCAGACGCCTAGTTTAGGAGATATAGCCATTTTAAGATTTTGAATTTTTTTTTTCTGGTGTATAATATGACCCCCGCAGACGCCTAGTTTAGGAGTTATAGCCATTTTAAGATTTTGAATTTTCTTTTTTCTGGTGCATATTATGACCCCCGCAGACGCCTAGTTTAGGAGTTATAGCCATTTTAAGATTTTGAATTTTTTTTTCTGGTGCATAATATGACCCCCGCAGACGCCTAGTTTAGGAGTTATAGCCATTTTAAGATTTTGAATTTTTTTTTCTTGTGCATAATATGACCCCCGCAGACGCCTAGTTTAAGAATTATAGCCATTTTAAGATTTTGAATTTTTTTTTTCTGGTGCATAATATGACCCCCGGAGACGCCTAGTTTAGGAGTTATAGCCATTTTAAGATTTTGAATTTTCTTTTTTCTGGTGCATAATATGACCCCCGCAGACGCCTAGTTTAGGAGTTATAGCCATTTTAAGATTTTGAATTTTTTTTTCTTGTGCATAATATGACCCCCGCAGACGCCTAGTTTAAGAATTATAGCCATTTTAAGATTTTGAATTTTTTTTTTCTGGTGCATAATATGACCCCCGGAGACGCCTAGTTTAGGAGTTATAGCCATTTTAAGATTTTGAATTTTTTTTTTTCTGGTACATATTATGACCCCCGGAGACGCCTAGTTTAGGAGTTATAGCCATTTTAAGATTTTGAATTTTTTTTTTTCTGGTGCATAATATGACCCCCGCAGACGCCTAGTTTAGGAGTTATAGCCATTTTAAGATTTTGAATTTTTTTTTCTTGTGCATAATATGACCCCCGCAGACGCCTAGTTTAAGAATTATAGCCATTTTAAGATTTTGAATTTTTTTTTTTCTGGTGCATAATATGACCCCCGCAGACGCCTAGTTTAGGAGTTATAGCCATTTTAAGATTTTGAATTTTCTTTTTTCTGGTGCATAATATGAGCCCCGGAGACGCCTAGTTTAGGAGTTATAGCCATTTTAAGATTTTGAATTTTTTTTTTTCTGGTGCATAATATGACCCCCGCAGACGCCTAGTTTAGGAGTTATAGCCATTTTAAGATTTTGAATTTTCTTTTTTCTGGTGCATAATATGACCCCCGCAGACGCCTAGTTTAGGAGTTATAGCCATTTTAAGATTTTGAATTTTCTTTTCTGGTGCATATTATGACCCCCGGAGACGCCTAGTTTAGGAGTTATAGCCATTTTAAGATTTTGAATTTTTTTTTTTCTGGTGCATAATATGACCCCCGGAGACGCCTAGTTTAGGAGTTATAGCCATTTTAAGATTTTGAATTTTTTTTTTTCTGGTACATATTATGACCCCCGGAGACGCCTAGTTTAGGAGTTATAGCCATTTTAAGATTTTGAATTTTTTTTTTTCTGGTGCATAATATGACCCCCGCAGACGCCTAGTTTAGGAGTTATAGCCATTTTAAGATTTTGAATTTTCTTTTCTGGTGCATATTATGACCCCCGCAGACGCCTAGTTTAGGAGTTATAGCCATTTTAAGATTTTGAATTTTCTTTTTTCTGGTGCATAATATGACCCCCGCAGACGCCTAGTTTAGGAGTTATAGCCATTTTAAGATTTTGAATTTTTTTTTCTTGTGCATAATATGACCCCCGCAGACGCCTAGTTTAAGAATTATAGCCATTTTAAGATTTTGAATTTTTTTTTTCTGGTGCATAATATGATCCCCGCAGACGCCTAGTTTAGGAGATATAGCCATTTTAAGATTTTGAATTTTCTTTTTTCTGGTGCATAATATGACCCCCGGAGACGCCTAGTTTAGGAGTTATAGCCATTTTAAGATTTTGAATTTTTTTTTTTCTGGTACATATTATGACCCCCGGAGACGCCTAGTTTAGGAGTTATAGCCATTTTAAGATTTTGAATTTTTTTTTTTCTGGTGCATAATATGACCCCCGCAGACGCCTAGTTTAGGAGTTATAGCCATTTTAAGATTTTGAATTTTCTTTTTTCTGGTGCATAATATGACCCCCGCAGACGCCTAGTTTAGGAGTTATAGCCATTTTAAGATTTTGAATTTTTTTTTTCTGGTGCATAATATGACCCCCGCAGACGCCTAGTTTAGGAGTTGTAGCCATTTAAAGATTTTGAATTTTTTTTTTCTTTTGCATAATATGACCCCCGCAGACCACCAGTATAGGAGTTATAGCCATTTTAAGATTTTGAATTTTTTTTTTTCTGGTGCATAATATGACCCCCGCAGACGCCTAGTTTAGGAGTTGTAGCCATTTAAAGATTTTGAATTTTTTTTTTCTTTTGCATAATATGACACCCGCAGACGCGTAGTTTAGGAGTTATAGCCATTTTAAGATTTTGAATTTTTTTTTTTCTGGTGCATAATATGACCCCCGCAGACGCCTAGTTTAGGAGTTATAGCCATTTTAAGATTTTGAATTTTCTTTTTTCTGGTGCATAATATGACCCCCGCAGACGCCTAGTTTAGGAGTTATAGCCATTTTAAGATTTTGAATTTTCTTTTTTCTGGTGCATATTATGACCCCCGCAGACGCCTAGTTTAGGAGTTATAGCCATTTTAAGATTTTGAATTTTCTTTTTTCTGGTGCATATTATGACCCCCGCAGACGCCTATTTTAGGAGTTATAGCCATTTTAAGATTTTGAATTTTCTTTTTACTGGTGCATAATATGACCCCCGCAGACGCCTAGTTTAGGAGTTATAGCCATTTTAAGATTTTGAAATTTTTTTTTTCTGGTGCATAATACGACCCCCGCAGACGCCTAGTTTAGGAGTTATAGCCATTTTAAGATTTTGAATTTTTTTTTTTCTGGTGCATAATATGACCCCCGCAGACGCCTAGTTTAGGAGTTGTAGCCATTTAAAGATTTTGAATTTTTTTTTTCTTTTGTATAATATGACCCCCGCAGACGCCTAGTTTAGGAGTTATAGCCATTTTAAGATTTTGAATTTTCTTTTTTCTGGTGCATATTATGACCCCCGTAGACGCCTAGTTTAGGAGTTATAGCCATTTAAAGATTTTGAATTTTTTTTTTCTGGTGTATAATATGACCCCCGCAGACGCCTAGTTTAGGAGTTATAGCCATTTTAAGATTTTGAATTTTTTTTTCTGGTGCATAATATGACCCCCGCAGACGCCTAGTTTAGGAGTTATAGCCATTTTAAGATTTTGAATTTTCTTTTTTCTGGTGCATAATATGACCCCCGCAGACGCCTAGTTTAGGAGTTATAGCCATTTTAAGATTTTGAATTTTCTTTTCTGGTGCAAATTATGACCCCCGCAGACGCCTAGTTTAGGAGTTATAGCCATTTAAAGATTTTGAATTTTTTTTTTCTGGTGCATAATATGACCCCCGCAGACGCCTAGTTTAGGAGTTATAGCCATTTTAAGATTTTGAATTTTCTTTTTTCTGGTGCATATTATGACCCCCGCAGACGCCTAGTTTAGGAGTTATAGCCATTTTAAGATTTTGAATTTTTTTTTCTTGTGCATAATATGACCCCCGCAGACGCCTAGTTTAAGAATTATAGCCATTTTAAGATTTTGAATTTTTTTTTTTCTGGTGCATAATATGACCCCCGCAGACGCCTAGTTTAGGAGTTATAGCCATTTTAAGATTTTGAATTTTCTTTTTTCTGGTGCATAATATGACCCCCGCAGACGCCTAGTTTAGGAGTTATAGCCATTTTAAGATTTTGAATTTTTTTTTTCTGGTGCATAATATGACCCCCGCAGACGCCTAGTTTAGGAGTTGTAGCCATTTAAAGATTTTGAATTTTTTTTTTCTTTTGCATAATATGACCCCCGCAGACCACCAGTATAGGAGTTATAGCCATTTTAAGATTTTGAATTTTTTTTTTTCTGGTGCATAATATGACCCCCGCAGACGCCTAGTTTAGGAGTTATAGCCATTTTAAGATTTTGAATTTTCTTTTTTCTGGTGCATATTATGACCCCCGCAGACGCCTAGTTTAGGAGTTATAGCCATTTTAAGATTTTGAATTTTCTTTTTTCTGGTGCATATTATGACCCCCGCAGACGCCTAGTTTAGGAGTTATAGCCATTTTAAGATTTTGAATTTTTTTTTCTTGTGCATAATATGACCCCCGCAGACGCCTAGTTTAAGAATTATAGCCATTTTAAGATTTTGAATTTTTTTTTTTCTGGTGCATAATATGACCCCCGCAGACGCCTAGTTTAGGAGTTATAGCCATTTTAAGATTTTGAATTTTCTTTTTTCTGGTGCATAATATGACCCCCGTAGACGCCTAGTTTAGGAGTTATAGCCATTTTAAGATTTTGAATTTTTTTTTTCTGGTGCATAATATGACCCCCGCAGACGCCTAGTTTAGGAGTTATAGCCATTTTAAGATTTTGAATTTTTTTTTTCTGGTGCAAAATATAACCCCCGCAGACGCCTAGTTTAGGAGTTATAGCCATTTTAAGATTTTGAATTTTCTTTTTTCTGGTGCATAATATGACCCCCGCAGACGCCTAGTTTAGGAGTTATAGCCATTTTAAGATTTTGAATTTTCTTTTTTCTGGTGCATATTATGACCCCCGCAGACGCCTAGTTTAGGAGTTATAGCCATTTTAAGATTTTGAATTTTTTTTTCTTGTGCATAATATGACCCCCGCAGACGCCTAGTTTAAGAATTATAGCCATTTTAAGATTTTGAATTTTTTTTTTCTGGTGCATAATATGACCCCCGCAGACGCCTAGTTTAGGAGTTATAGCCATTTTAAGATTTTGAATTTTTTTTTCTTGTGCATAATATGACCCCCGCAGACGCCTAGTTTAAGAATTATAGCCATTTTAAGATTTTGAATTTTTTTTTTCTGGTGCAAAATATAACCCCCGCAGACGCCTAGTTTAGGAGTTATAGCCATTTTAAGATTTTGAATTTTTTTTTCTTGTGCATAATATGACCCCCGCAGACGCCTAGTTTAAGAATTATAGCCATTTTAAGATTTTGAATTTTTTTTTTTCTGGTGCATAATATGACCCCCGCAGACGCCTAGTTTAGGAGTTATAGCCATTTTAAGATTTTGAATTTTTTTTTTCTGGTGTATAATATGACCCCCGCAGACGCCTAGTTTAGGAGTTATAGCCATTTTAAGATTTTGAATTTTCTTTTTTCTGGTGCATAATATGACCCCCGTAGACGCCTAGTTTAGGAGTTATAGCCATTTTAAGATTTTGAATTTTTTTTTTCTGGTGCATAATATGACCCCCGCAGACGCCTAGTTTAGGAGTTATAGCCATTTTAAGATTTTGAATTTTTTTTTTTCTGGTGCATAATATGACCCCCGCAGACGCCTAGTTTAGGAGTTATAGCCATTTTAAGATTTTGAATTTTTTTTTCTGGTGCATAATATGACCCCCGCAGACGCCTAGTTTAGGAGTTATAGCCATTTTAAGATTTTGAATTTTCTTTTTTCTGGTGCATAATATGACCCCCGCAGACGCCTAGTTTAGGAGTTATAGCCATTTTAAGATTTTGAATTTTTTTTTTTCTGGTGCATAATATGACCCCCGCAGACGCCTAGTTTAGGAGTTGTAGCCATTTAAAGATTTTGAATTTTTTTTTTCTTTTGCATAATATGACCCCCACAGACGCCTAGTTTAGGAGTTATAGCCATTTTAAGATTTTGAATTTTTTTTTTTCTGGTGCATAATATGACCCCCGCAGACGACTAGTTTAAGAGTTATAGCCATTTTAAGATTTTGAATTTTCTTTTTTCTGGTGCATAATATGACCCCCGCAGACGCCTAGTTTAGGAGTTATAGCCATTTTAAGATTTTGAATTTTCTTTTCTGGTGCATATTATGACCCCCGCAGACGCCTAGTTTAGGAGTTATAGCCATTTTAAGATTTTGAATTTTTTTTTTCTGGTGCATAATATAACCCCCGCAGACGCCTAGTTTAGGAGTTATAGCCATTTTAAGATTTTGAATTTTTTTTTCTGGTGCATAATATGACCCCCGCAGACGCCTAGTTTAGGAGTTATAGCCATTTTAAGATTTTGAATTTTCTTTTTTCTGGTGCATAATATGACCCCCGCAGACGCCTAGTTTAGGAGTTATAGCCATTTTAAGATTTTGAATTTTCTTTTTTCTGGTGCATATTATGACCCCTGCAGACGCCTAGTTTAGGAGTTATAGCCATTTTAAGATTTAGAATTTTTTTTTCTGGTTCATAATATGACCCCCGCAGACGCCTAGTTTAGGAGTTATAGCCATTTTAAGATTTTGAATTTTTTTTTTCTTTTGTATAATATGACCCCCGCAGACGCCTAGTTTAGGAGTTATAGCCATTTAAAAATTTTGAATTTTTTTTTTTCTGGTGCATAATATGACCCCAGCAGACGCCTAGTTTAGGAGTTATAGCCATTTTAAGATTTTGAATTTTCTTTTTTCTGGTGCATATTATGACCCCCGGAGACGCCTAGTTTAAGAGTTATAGCCATTTAAAAATTTTGAATTTTTTTTTTTCTGGTGCATAATATGACCCCCGCAGACGCCTAGTTTAGGAGTTATAGCCATTTTAAGATTTTGAATTTTCTTTTTTCTGGTGCATATTATGACCCCCGGAGACGCCTAGTTTAGGAGTTATAGCCATTTAAAGATTTTGAATTTTTTTTTTCTTTTGTATAATATGACCCCCGCAGACGCCTAGTTTAGGAGTTATAGCCATTTTAAGATTTTGAATTTTCTTTTTTCTGGTGCATATTATGACCCCCGGAGACGCCTAGTTTAGGAGTTATAGCCATTTAAAGATTTTGAATTTTTTTTTTCTGGTGTATAATATCACCCCCGCAGACGCCTAGTTTAGGAGTTATAGCCATTTTAAGATTTTGAATTTTTTTTTCTGGTGCATAATATGACCCCCGCAGACGCCTAGTTTAGGAGTTATAGCCATTTTAAGATTTTGAATTTTCTTTTTTCTGGTGCATAATATGACCCCCGCAGACGCCTAGTTTAGGAGTTATAGCCATTTTAAGATTTTGAATTTTCTTTTCTGGTGCATATTATGACCCCCGCAGACGCCTAGTTTAGGAGTTATAGCCATTTAAAGATTTTGAATTTTTTTTTTCTGGTGCATAATATGACCCCCGCAGACGCCTAGTTTAGGAGTTATAGCCATTTTAAGATTTTGAATTTTCTTTTTTCTGGTGCATATTATGACCCCCGCAGACGCCTAGTTTAGGAGTTATAGCCATTTTAAGATTTTGAATTTTTTTTTCTTGTGCATAATATGACCCCCGCAGACGCCTAGTATAAGAATTATAGCCATTTTAAGATTTTGAACTTTTTTTCTCTGGTGCATAATATGACCCCCGCAGACGCCTAGTTTAGGAGTTATAGCCATTTTAAGATTTTGAATTTTCTTTTTTCTGGTGCATAATATGACCCCCGGAGACGCCTAGTTTAGGAGTTATAGCCATTTTAAGATTTTGAATTTTTTTTTTTCTGGTACATATTATGACCCCCGGAGACGCCTAGTTTAGGAGTTATAGCCATTTTAAGATTTTGAATTTTTTTTTTCTGGTGCATAATATGACCCCCGCAGACGCCTAGTTTAGGAGTTATAGCCATTTTAAGATTTTGAATTTTCTTTTTTCTGGTGCATAATATGACCCCCGCAGACGCCTAGTTTAGGAGTTATAGCCATTTTAAGATTTTGAATTTTTTTTTTCTGGTGCATAATATGACCCCCGCAGACGCCTAGTTTAGGAGTTGTAGCCATTTAAAGATTTTGAATTTTTTTTTTCTTTTGCATAATATGACCCCCGCAGACGCGTAGTTTAGGAGTTATAGCCATTTTAAGATTTTGAATTTTTTTTTTTCTGGTGCATAATATGACCCCCGCAGACGCCTAGTTTAGGAGTTATAGCCATTTTAAGATTTTGAATTTTTTTTTTCTGGTGCATAATATGACCCCCGCAGACGCCTAGTTTAGGAGTTATAGCCATTTTAAGATTTTGAATTTTCTTTTTTCTGGTGCATAATATGACCCCCGGAGACGCCTAGTTTAGGAGTTATAGCCATTTTAAGATTTTGAATTTTTTTTTTTCTGGTACATATTATGACCCCCGGAGACGCCTAGTTTAGGAGTTATAGCCATTTTAAGATTTTGAATTTTTTTTTTCTGGTGCATAATATGACCCCCGCAGACGCCTAGCTTAGGAGTTATAGCCATTTTAAGATTTTGAATTTTCTTTTTTCTGGTGCATAATATGACCCCCGCAGACGCCTAGTTTAGGAGTTATAGCCATTTTAAGATTTTGAATTTTTTTTTTTCTGGTGCATAATATGACCCCCGCTGACGCCTAGTTTAGGAGTTGTAGCCATTTAAAGATTTTGAATTTTTTTTTTCTTTTGCATAATATGACCCCCGCAGACGCGTAGTTTAGGAGTTATAGCCATTTTAAGATTTTGAATTTTTTTTTTTCTGGTGCATAATATGACCCCCGCAGACGCCTAGTTTAGGAGTTATAGCCATTTTAAGATTTTGAATTTTCTTTTTTCTGGTGCATAATATGACCCCCGCAGACGCCTAGTTTAGGAGTTATAGCCATTTTAAGATTTTGAATTTTCTTTTTTCTGGTGCATATTATGACCCCCGGAGACGCCTAGTTTAGGAGTTATAGCCATTTTAAGATTTTGAATTTTTTTTTCTTGTGCATAATATGACCCCCGCAGACGCCTAGTTTAAGAATTATAGCCATTTTAAGACTTTGAATTTTTTTTTTTCTGGTGCATAATATGACCCCCGCAGACGCCTAGTTTAGGAGTTATAGCCATTTTAAGATTTTGAATTTTCTTTTTTCTGGTGCATAATATGACCCCCGGAGACGCCTAGTTTAGGAGTTATAGCCATTTTAAGATTTTGAATTTTTTTTTTTCTGGTTCATATTATGACCCCCGGAGACGCCTAGTTTAGGAGTTATAGCCATTTTAAGATTTTGAATTTTTTTTTTCTGGTGCATAATATGACCCCCGCAGACGCCTAGTTTAGGAGTTATAGCCATTTTAAGATTTTGAATTTTCTTTTTTCTGGTGCATAATATGACCCCCGCAGACGCCTAGTTTAGGAGTTATAGCCATTTTAAGATTTTGAATTTTCTTTTCTGGTGCATATTATGACCCCCGGAGACGCCTAGTTTAGGAGTTATAGCCATTTTAAGATTTTGAATTTTCTTTTTTCTGGTGCATAATATGACCCCCGGAGACGCCTAGTTTAGGAGTTATAGCCATTTTAAGATTTTGAATTTTTTTTTTTCTGGTACATATTATGACCCCCGGAGACGCCTAGTTTAGGAGTTATAGCCATTTTAAGATTTTGAATTTTTTTTTTTCTGGTGCATAATATGACCCCCGCAGACGCCTAGTTTAGGAGTTATAGCCATTTTAAGATTTTGAATTTTCTTTTCTGGTGCATATTATGACCCCCGCAGACGCCTAGTTTAGGAGTTATAGCCATTTAAAGATTTTGAATTTTTTTTTTCTGGTGCATAATATGACCCCCGCAGACGCCTTGTTTAGGAGTTATAGCCATTTTAAGATTTTGAATTTTCTTTTTTCTGGTGCATATTATGACCCCCGCAGACGCCTAGTTTAGGAGTTATAGCCATTTTAAGATTTTGAATTTTTTTTTCTTGTGCATAATATGACCCCCGCAGACGCCTAGTTTAAGAATTATAGCCATTTTAAGATTTTGAATTTTTTTTTCTGGTGCATAATATGACCCCCGCAGACGCCTAGTTTAGGAGATATAGCCATTTTAAGATTTTGAATTTTCTTTTTTCTGGTGCATAATATGACCCCCGGAGACGCCTAGTTTAGGAGTTATAGCCATTTTAAGATTTTGAATTTTTTTTTTTCTGGTACATAATATGACCCCCGCAGACGCCTAGTTTAGGAGTTATAGCCATTTTAAGATTTTGAATTTTCTTTTTTCTGGTGCATAATATGACCCCCGCAGACGCCTAGTTTAGGAGTTATAGCCATTTTAAGATTTTGAATTTTCTTTTCTGGTGCATATTATGACCCCCGCAGACGCCTAGTTTAGGAGTTATAGCCATTTAAAGATTTTGAATTTTTTTTTTCTGGTGCATAATATGACCCCCGCAGACGCCTAGTTTAGGAGTTATAGCCATTTTAAGATTTTGAATTTTCTTTTTTCTGGTGCATATTATGACCCCCGCAGACGCCTAGTTTAGGAGTTATAGCCATTTTAAGATTTTGAATTTTTTTTTCTTGTGCATAATATGACCCCCGCAGACGCCTAGTTTAAGAATTATAGCCATTTTAAGATTTTGAATTTTTTTTTTCTGGTGCATAATATGACCCCCGCAGACGCCTAGTTTAGGAGATATAGCCATTTTAAGATTTTGAATTTTCTTTTTTCTGGTGCATAATATGACCCCCGCAGACGCCTAGTTTAGGAGTTATAGCCATTTTAAGATTTTGAATTTTTTTTTTCTGGTGCATAATATGACCCCCGCAGACGCCTAGTTTAGGAGTTGTAGCCATTTAAAGATTTTGAATTTTTTTTTTCTTTTGCATAATATGACCCCCGAAGACCACCAGTATAGGAGTTATAGCCATTTTAAGATTTTGAATTTTTTTTTTTCTGGTGCATAATATGACCCCCGCAGACGCCTAGTTTAGGAGTTGTAGCCATTTAAAGATTTTGAATTTTTTTTTTCTTTTGCATAATATGACACCCGCAGACGCGTAGTTTAGGAGTTATAGCCATTTTAAGATTTTGAATTTTTTTTTTTCTGGTGCATAATATGACCCCCGCAGACGCCTAGTTTAGGAGTTATAGCCATTTTAAGATTTTGAATTTTCTTTTTTCTGGTGCATAATATGACCCCCGCAGACGCCTAGTTTAGGAGTTATAGCCATTTTAAGATTTTGAATTTTCTTTTTTCTGGTGCATATTATGACCCCCGCAGACGCCTAGTTTAGGAGTTATAGCCATTTTAAGATTTTGAATTTTCTTTTTTCTGGTGCATATTATGACCCCCGCAGACGCCTATTTTAGGAGTTATAGCCATTTTAAGATTTTGAATTTTCTTTTTTCTGGTGCATAATATGACCCCCGCAGACGCCTAGTTTAGGAGTTATAGCCATTTTAAGATTTTGAAATTTTTTTTTTCTGGTGCATAATACGACCCCCGCAGACGCCTAGTTTAGGAGTTATAGCCATTTTAAGATTTTGAATTTTTTTTTTTCTGGTGCATAATATGACCCCCGCAGACGCCTAGTTTAGGAGTTGTAGCCATTTAAAGATTTTGAATTTTTTTTTTCTTTTGTATAATATGACCCCCGCAGACGCCTAGTTTAGGAGTTATAGCCATTTTAAGATTTTGAATTTTCTTTTTTCTGGTGCATAATATGACCCCAGCAGACGCCTAGTTTAGGAGTTATAGCCATTTAAAGATTTTGAATTTTTTTTTTCTGGTGTATAATATGACCCCCGCAGACGCCTAGTTTAGGAGTTATAGCCATTTTAAGATTTTGAATTTTTTTTTCTGGTGCATAATATGACCCCCGCAGACGCCTAGTTTAGGAGTTATAGCCATTTTAAGATTTTGAATTTTCTTTTTTCTGGTGCATAATATGACCCCCGCAGACGCCTAGTTTAGGAGTTATAGCCATTTTAAGATTTTGAATTTTCTTTTCTGGTGCATATTATGACCCCCGCAGACGCCTAGTTTAGGAGTTATAGCCATTTAAAGATTTTGAATTTTTTTTTTCTGGTGCATAATATGACCCCCGCAGACGCCTAGTTTAGGAGTTATAGCCATTTTAAGATTTTGAATTTTCTTTTTTCTGGTGCATATTATGACCCCCGCAGACGCCTAGTTTAGGAGTTATAGCCATTTTAAGATTTTGAATTTTTTTTTCTTGTGCATAATATGACCCCCGCAGACGCCTAGTTTAAGAATTATAGCCATTTTAAGATTTTGAATTTTTTTTTTTCTGGTGCATAATATGACCCCCGCAGACGCCTAGTTTAGGAGTTATAGCCATTTTAAGATTTTGAATTTTCTTTTTTCTGGTGCATAATATGACCCCCGCAGACGCCTAGTTTAGGAGTTATAGCCATTTTAAGATTTTGAATTTTTTTTTTCTGGTGCATAATATGACCCCCGCAGACGCCTAGTTTAGGAGTTGTAGCCATTTAAAGATTTTGAATTTTTTTTTTCTTTTGCATAATATGACCCCCGCAGACCACCAGTATAGGAGTTATAGCCATTTTAAGATTTTGAATTTTTTTTTTTCTGGTGCATAATATGACCCCCGCAGACGCCTAGTTTAGGAGTTATAGCCATTTTAAGATTTTGAATTTTCTTTTTTCTGGTGCATATTATGACCCCCGCAGACGCCTAGTTTAGGAGTTATAGCCATTTTAAGATTTTGAATTTTCTTTTTTCTGGTGCATATTATGACCCCCGCAGACGCCTAGTTTAGGAGTTATAGCCATTTTAAGATTTTGAATTTTTTTTTCTTGTGCATAATATGACCCCCGCAGACGCCTAGTTTAAGAATTATAGCCATTTTAAGATTTTGAATTTTTTTTTTTCTGGTGCATAATATGACCCCCGCAGACGCCTAGTTTAGGAGTTATAGCCATTTTAAGATTTTGAATTTTCTTTTTTCTGGTGCATAATATGACCCCCGTAGACGCCTAGTTTAGGAGTTATAGCCATTTTAAGATTTTGAATTTTTTTTTTCTGGTGCATAATATGACCCCCGCAGACGCCTAGTTTAGGAGTTATAGCCATTTTAAGATTTTGAATTTTTTTTTTCTGGTGCAAAATATAACCCCCGCAGACGCCTAGTTTAGGAGTTATAGCCATTTTAAGATTTTGAATTTTCTTTTTTCTGGTGCATAATATGACCCCCGCAGACGCCTAGTTTAGGAGTTATAGCCATTTTAAGATTTTGAATTTTCTTTTTTCTGGTGCATATTATGACCCCCGCAGACGCCTAGTTTAGGAGTTATAGCCATTTTAAGATTTTGAATTTTTTTTTCTTGTGCATAATATGACCCCCGCAGACGCCTAGTTTAAGAATTATAGCCATTTTAAGATTTTGAATTTTTTTTTTCTGGTGCATAATATGACCCCCGCAGACGCCTAGTTTAGGAGTTATAGCCATTTTAAGATTTTGAATTTTTTTTACTTGTGCATAATATGACCCCCGCAGACGCCTAGTTTAAGAATTATAGCCATTTTAAGATTTTGAATTTTTTTTTTCTGGTGCAAAATATAACCCCCGCAGACGCCTAGTTTAGGAGTTATAGCCATTTTAAGATTTTGAATTTTTTTTTCTTGTGCATAATATGACCCCCGCAGACGCCTAGTTTAAGAATTATAGCCATTTTAAGATTTTGAATTTTTTTTTTTCTGGTGCATAATATGACCCCCGCAGACGCCTAGTTTAGGAGTTATAGCCATTTTAAGATTTTGAATTTTTTTTTTCTGGTGTATAATATGACCCCCGCAGACGCCTAGTTTAGGAGTTATAGCCATTTTAAGATTTTGAATTTTCTTTTTTCTGGTGCATAATATGACCCCCGTAGACGCCTAGGTTAGGAGTTATAGCCATTTTAAGATTTTGAATTTTTTTTTTCTGGTGCATAATATTACCCCCGCAGACGCCTAGTTTAGGAGTTATAGCCATTTTAAGATTTTGAATTTTTTTTTTTCTGGTGCATAATATGACCCCCGCAGACGCCTAGTTTAGGAGTTATAGCCATTTTAAGATTTTGAATTTTTTTTTCTGGTGCATAATATGACCCCCGCAGACGCCTAGTTTAGGAGTTATAGCCATTTTAAGATTTTGAATTTTCTTTTTTCTGGTGCATAATATGACCCCCGCAGACGCCTAGTTTAGGAGTTATAGCCATTTTAAGATTTTGAATTTTTTTTTTTCTGGTGCATAATATGACCCCCGCAGACGCCTAGTTTAGGAGTTGTAGCCATTTAAAGATTTTGAATTTTTTTTTTCTTTTGCATAATATGACCCCCGCAGACGCCTAGTTTAGGAGTTATAGCCATTTTAAGATTTTGAATTTTTTTTTTTCTGGTGCATAATATGACCCCCGCAGACGACTAGTTTAAGAGTTATAGCCATTTTAAGATTTTGAATTTTCTTTTTTCTGGTGCATAATATGACCCCCGCAGACGCCTAGTTTAGGAGTTATAGCCATTTTAAGATTTTGAATTTTCTTTTCTGGTGCATATTATGACCCCCGCAGACGCCTAGTTTAGGAGTTATAGCCATTTTAAGATTTTGAATTTTTTTTTTCTGGTGCATAATATAACCCCCGCAGACGCCTAGTTTAGGAGTTATAGCCATTTTAAGATTTTGAATTTTTTTTTCTGGTGCATAATATGACCCCCGCAGACGCCTAGTTTAGGAGTTATAGCCATTTTAAGATTTTGAATTTTCTTTTTTCTGGTGCATAATATGACCCCCGCAGACGCCTAGTTTAGGAGTTATAGCCATTTTAAGATTTTGAATTTTCTTTTTTCTGGTGCATATTATGACCCCTGCAGACGCCTAGTTTAGGAGTTATAGCCATTTTAAGATTTAGAATTTTTTTTTCTGGTTCATAATATGACCCCCGCAGACGCCTAGTTTAGGAGTTATAGCCATTTTAAGATTTTGAATTTTTTTTTTCTTTTGTATAATATGACCCCCGCAGACGCCTAGTTTAGGAGTTATAGCCATTTAAAAATTTTGAATTTTTTTTTTTCTGGTGCATAATATGACCCCAGCAGACGCCTAGTTTAGGAGTTATAGCCATTTTAAGATTTTGAATTTTCTTTTTTCTGGTGCATATTATGACCCCCGGAGACGCCTAGTTTAAGAGTTATAGCCATTTAAAAATTTTGAATTTTTTTTTTTCTGGTGCATAATATGACCCCCGCAGACGCCTAGTTTAGGAGTTATAGCCATTTTAAGATTTTGAATTTTCTTTTTTCTGGTGCATATTATGACCCCCGGAGACGCCTAGTTTAGGAGTTATAGCCATTTAAAGATTTTGAATTTTTTTTTTCTTTTGTATAATATGACCCCCGCAGACGCCTAGTTTAGGAGTTATAGCCATTTTAAGATTTTGAATTTTCTTTTTTCTGGTGCATATTATGACCCCCGGAGACGCCTAGTTTAGGAGTTATAGCCATTTAAAGATTTTGAATTTTTTTTTTCTGGTGTATAATATCACCCCCGCAGACGCCTAGTTTAGGAGTTATAGCCATTTTAAGATTTTGAATTTTTTTTTCTGGTGCATAATATGACCCCCGCAGACGCCTAGTTTAGGAGTTATAGCCATTTTAAGATTTTGAATTTTCTTTTTTCTGGTGCATAATATGACCCCCGCAGACGCCTAGTTTAGGAGTTATAGCCATTTTAAGATTTTGAATTTTCTTTTCTGGTGCATATTATGACCCCCGCAGACGCCTAGTTTAGGAGTTATAGCCATTTAAAGATTTTGAATTTTTTTTTTCTGGTGCATAATATGACCCCCGCAGACGCCTAGTTTAGGAGTTATAGCCATTTTAAGATTTTGAATTTTCTTTTTTCTGGTGCATATTATGACCCCCGCAGACGCCTAGTTTAGGAGTTATAGCCATTTTAAGATTTTGAATTTTTTTTTCTTGTGCATAATATGACCCCCGCAGACGCCTAGTATAAGAATTATAGCCATTTTAAGATTTTGAACTTTTTTTCTCTGGTGCATAATATGACCCCCGCAGACGCCTAGTTTAGGAGTTATAGCCATTTTAAGATTTTGAATTTTCTTTTTTCTGGTGCATAATATGACCCCCGGAGACGCCTAGTTTAGGAGTTATAGCCATTTTAAGATTTTGAATTTTTTTTTTTCTGGTACATATTATGACCCCCGGAGACGCCTAGTTTAGGAGTTATAGCCATTTTAAGATTTTGAATTTTTTTTTTCTGGTGCATAATATGACCCCCGCAGACGCCTAGTTTAGGAGTTATAGCCATTTTAAGATTTTGAATTTTCTTTTTTCTGGTGCATAATATGACCCCCGCAGACGCCTAGTTTAGGAGTTATAGCCATTTTAAGATTTTGAATTTTTTTTTTCTGGTGCATAATATGACCCCCGCAGACGCCTAGTTTAGGAGTTGTAGCCATTTAAAGATTTTGAATTTTTTTTTTCTTTTGCATAATATGACCCCCGCAGACGCGTAGTTTAGGAGTTATAGCCATTTTAAGATTTTGAATTTTTTTTTTTCTGGTGCATAATATGACCCCCGCAGACGCCTAGTTTAGGAGTTATAGCCATTTTAAGATTTTGAATTTTTTTTTTCTGGTGCATAATATGACCCCCGCAGACGCCTAGTTTAGGAGTTATAGCCATTTTAAGATTTTGAATTTTCTTTTTTCTGGTGCATAATATGACCCCCGGAGACGCCTAGTTTAGGAGTTATAGCCATTTTAAGATTTTGAATTTTTTTTTTTCTGGTACATATTATGACCCCCGGAGACGCCTAGTTTAGGAGTTATAGCCATTTTAAGATTTTGAATTTTTTTTTTCTGGTGCATAATATGACCCCCGCAGACGCCTAGCTTAGGAGTTATAGCCATTTTAAGATTTTGAATTTTCTTTTTTCTGGTGCATAATATGACCCCCGCAGACGCCTAGTTTAGGAGTTATAGCCATTTTAAGATTTTGAATTTTTTTTTTTCTGGTGCATAATATGACCCCCGCTGACGCCTAGTTTAGGAGTTGTAGAAATTTAAAGATTTTGAATTTTTTTTTTCTTTTGCATAATATGACCCCCGCAGACGCGTAGTTTAGGAGTTATAGCCATTTTAAGATTTTGAATTTTTTTTTTTCTGGTGCATAATATGACCCCCGCAGACGCCTAGTTTAGGAGTTATAGCCATTTTAAGATTTTGAATTTTCTTTTTTCTGGTGCATAATATGACCCCCGCAGACGCCTAGTTTAGGAGTTATAGCCATTTTAAGATTTTGAATTTTCTTTTTTCTGGTGCATATTATGACCCCCGGAGACGCCTAGTTTAGGAGTTATAGCCATTTTAAGATTTTGAATTTTTTTTTCTTGTGCATAATATGACCCCCGCAGACGCCTAGTTTAAGAATTATAGCCATTTTAAGACTTTGAATTTTTTTTTTTCTGGTGCATAATATGACCCCCGCAGACGCCTAGTTTAGGAGTTATAGCCATTTTAAGATTTTGAATTTTCTTTTTTCTGGTGCATAATATGACCCCCGGAGACGCCTAGTTTAGGAGTTATAGCCATTTTAAGATTTTGAATTTTTTTTTTTCTGGTTCATATTATGACCCCCGGAGACGCCTAGTTTAGGAGTTATAGCCATTTTAAGATTTTGAATTTTTTTTTTCTGGTGCATAATATGACCCCCGCAGACGCCTAGTTTAGGAGTTATAGCCATTTTAAGATTTTGAATTTTCTTTTTTCTGGTGCATAATATGACCCCCGGAGACGCCTAGTTTAGGAGTTATAGCCATTTTAAGATTTTGAATTTTTTTTTTTCTGGTACATATTATGACCCCCGGAGACGCCTAGTTTAGGAGTTATAGCCATTTTAAGATTTTGAATTTTTTTTTTTCTGGTGCATAATATGACCCCCGCAGACGCCTAGTTTAGGAGTTATAGCCATTTTAAGATTTTGAATTTTCTTTTCTGGTGCATATTATGACCCCCGCAGACGCCTAGTTTAGGAGTTATAGCCATTTAAAGATTTTGAATTTTTTTTTTCTGGTGCATAATATGACCCCCGCAGACGCCTAGTTTAGGAGTTATAGCCATTTTAAGATTTTGAATTTTCTTTTTTCTGGTGCATATTATGACCCCCGCAGACGCCTAGTTTAGGAGTTATAGCCATTTTAAGATTTTGAATTTTTTTTTCTTGTGCATAATATGACCCCCGCAGACGCCTAGTTTAAGAATTATAGCCATTTTAAGATTTTGAATTTTTTTTTCTGGTGCATAATATGACCCCCGCAGACGCCTAGTTTAGGAGATATAGCCATTTTAAGATTTTGAATTTTCTTTTTTCTGGTGCATAATATGACCCCCGGAGACGCCTAGTTTAGGAGTTATAGCCATTTTAAGATTTTGAATTTTTTTTTTTCTGGTACATAATATGACCCCCGCAGACGCCTAGTTTAGGAGTTATAGCCATTTTAAGATTTTGAATTTTCTTTTTTCTGGTGCATAATATGACCCCCGCAGACGCCTAGTTTAGGAGTTATAGCCATTTTAAGATTTTGAATTTTCTTTTCTGGTGCATATTATGACCCCCGCAGACGCCTAGTTTAGGAGTTATAGCCATTTTAAGATTTTGAATTTTTTTTTCTTGTGCATAATATGACCCCCGCAGACGCCTAGTTTAGGAGTTATAGCCATTTTAAGATTTTGAATTTTCTTTTCTGGTGCATATTATGACCCCCGGAGACGCCTAGTTTAGGAGTTATAGCCATTTTAAGATTTTGAATTTTCTTTTTTCTGGTGCATAATATGACCCCCGGAGACGCCTAGTTTAGGAGTTATAGCCATTTTAAGATTTTGAATTTTTTTTTTTCTGGTACATATTATGACCCCCGGAGACGCCTAGTTTAGGAGTTATAGCCATTTTAAGATTTTGAATTTTTTTTTTTCTGGTGCATAATATGACCCCCGCAGACGCCTAGTTTAGGAGTTATAGCCATTTTAAGATTTTGAATTTTCTTTTCTGGTGCATATTATGACCCCCGCAGACGCCTAGTTTAGGAGTTATAGCCATTTAAAGATTTTGAATTTTTTTTTTCTGGTGCATAATATGACCCCCGCAGACGCCTAGTTTAGGAGTTATAGCCATTTTAAGATTTTGAATTTTCTTTTTTCTGGTGCATATTATGACCCCCGCAGACGCCTAGTTTAGGAGTTATAGCCATTTTAAGATTTTGAATTTTTTTTTCTTGTGCATAATATGACCCCCGCAGACGCCTAGTTTAAGAATTATAGCCATTTTAAGATTTTGAATTTTTTTTTCTGGTGCATAATATGACCCCCGCAGACGCCTAGTTTAGGAGATATAGCCATTTTAAGATTTTGAATTTTCTTTTTTCTGGTGCATAATATGACCCCCGGAGACGCCTAGTTTAGGAGTTATAGCCATTTTAAGATTTTGAATTTTTTTTTTTCTGGTACATAATATGACCCCCGCAGACGCCTAGTTTAGGAGTTATAGCCATTTTAAGATTTTGAATTTTCTTTTTTCTGGTGCATAATATGACCCCCGCAGACGCCTAGTTTAGGAGTTATAGCCATTTTAAGATTTTGAATTTTCTTTTCTGGTGCATATTATGACCCCCGCAGACGCCTAGTTTAGGAGTTATAGCCATTTAAAGATTTTGAATTTTTTTTTTCTGGTGCATAATATGACCCCCGCAGACGCCTAGTTTAGGAGTTATAGCCATTTTAAGATTTTGAATTTTCTTTTTTCTGGTGCATATTATGACCCCCGCAGACGCCTAGTTTAGGAGTTATAGCCATTTTAAGATTTTGAATTTTTTTTTCTTGTGCATAATATGACCCCCGCAGACGCCTAGTTTAAGAATTATAGCCATTTTAAGATTTTGAATTTTTTTTTTCTGGTGCATAATATGACCCCCGCAGACGCCTAGTTTAGGAGATATAGCCATTTTAAGATTTTGAATTTTCTTTTTTCTGGTGCATAATATGACCCCCGCAGACGCCTAGTTTAGGAGTTATAGCCATTTTAAGATTTTGAATTTTTTTTTTTCTGGTGCATAATATGACCCCCGCAGACGCCTAGTTTAGGAGTTGTAGCCATTTAAAGATTTTGAATTTTTTTTTTCTTTTGCATAATATGACCCTCGCAGACCACCAGTATAGGAGTTATAGCCATTTTAAGATTTTGAATTTTTTTTTTTCTGGTGCATAATATGACCCCCGCAGACGCCTAGTTTAGGAGTTATAGCCATTTTAAGATTTTGAATTTTTTTTTTTCTGGTACATATTATGACCCCCGGAGACGCCTAGTTTAGGAGTTATAGCCATTTTAAGATTTTGAATTTTTTTTTTTCTGGTGCATAATATGACCCCCGCAGACGCCTAGTTTAGGAGTTATAGCCATTTTAAGATTTTGAATTTTTTTTTCTTGTGCATAATATGACCCCCGCAGACGCCTAGTTTAAGAATTATAGCCATTTTAAGATTTTGAATTTTTTTTTTCTGGTGCATAATATGACCCCCGGAGACGCCTAGTTTAGGAGTTATAGCCATTTTAAGATTTTGAATTTTTTTTTTTCTGGTACATATTATGACCCCCGGAGACGCCTAGTTTAGGAGTTATAGCCATTTTAAGATTTTGAATTTTTTTTTTTCTGGTGCATAATATGACCCCCGCAGACGCCTAGTTTAGGAGTTATAGCCATTTTAAGATTTTGAATTTTTTTTTCTTGTGCATAATATGACCCCCGCAGACGCCTAGTTTAAGAATTATAGCCATTTTAAGATTTTGAATTTTTTTTTTTCTGGTGCATAATATGACCCCCGCAGACGCCTAGTTTAGGAGTTATAGCCATTTTAAGATTTTGAATTTTCTTTTTTCTGGTGCATAATATGACCCCCGGAGACGCCTAGTTTAGGAGTTATAGCCATTTTAAGATTTTGAATTTTTTTTTTTCTGGTTCATATTATGACCCCCGGAGACGCCTAGTTTAGGAGTTATAGCCATTTTAAGATTTTGAATTTTTTTTTTTCTGGTGCATAATATGACCCCCGCAGACGCCTAGTTTAGGAGTTATAGCCATTTTAAGATTTTGAATTTTCTTTTTTCTGGTGCTTAATATGACCCCCGCAGACGCCTAGTTTAGGAGTTATAGCCATTTTAAGATTTTGAATTTTCTTTTCTGGTGCATATTATGACCCCCGGAGACGCCTAGTTTAGGAGTTATAGCCATTTTAAGATTTTGAATTTTCTTTTTTCTGGTGCATAATATGACCCCCGGAGACGCCTAGTTTAGGAGTTATAGCCATTTTAAGATTTTGAATTTTTTTTTTTCTGGTACATATTATGACCCCCGGAGACGCCTAGTTTAGGAGTTATAGCCATTTTAAGATTTTGAATTTTTTTTTTTCTGGTGCATAATATGACCCCCGCAGACGCCTAGTTTAGGAGTTATAGCCATTTTAAGATTTTGAATTTTCTTTTCTGGTGCATATTATGACCCCCGCAGACGCCTAGTTTAGGAGTTATAGCCATTTAAAGATTTTGAATTTTTTTTTTCTGGTGCATAATATGACCCCCGCAGACGCCTAGTTTAGGAATTATAGCCATTTTAAGATTTTGAATTTTCTTTTTTCTGGTGCATATTATGACCCCCGCAGACGCCTAGTTTAGGAGTTATAGCCATTTTAAGATTTTGAATTTTTTTTTCTTGTGCATAATATGACCCCCGCAGACGCCTAGTTTAAGAATTATAGCCATTTTAAGATTTTGAATTTTTTTTTTCTGGTGCATAATATGACCCCCGCAGACGCCTAGTTTAGGAGATATAGCCATTTTAAGATTTTGAATTTTCTTTTTTCTGGTGCATAATATGACCCCCGGAGACGCCTAGTTTAGGAGTTATAGCCATTTTAAGATTTTGAATTTTTTTTTTTCTGGTACATATTATGACCCCCGGAGACGCCTAGTTTAGGAGTTATAGCCATTTTAAGATTTTGAATTTTTTTTTTTCTGGTGCATAATATGACCCCCGCAGACGCCTAGTTTAGGAGTTATAGCCATTTTAAGATTTTGAATTTTCTTTTTTCTGGTGCATAATATGACCCCCGCAGACGCCTAGTTTAGGAGTTATAGCCATTTTAAGATTTTGAATTTTTTTTTTTCTGGTGCATAATATCACCCCCGCAGACGCCTAGTTTAGGAGTTGTAGCCATTTAAAGATTTTGAATTTTTTTTTTCTTTTGCATAATATGACCCCCGCAGACCACCAGTATAGGAGTTATAGCCATTTAAAGATTTTGAATTTTTTTTTTCTTTTGCATAATATGACCCCCGCAGACGCGTAGTTTAGGAGTTATAGCCATTTTAAGATTTTGAATTTTTTTTTTTCTGGTGCATAATATGACCCCCGCAGACGCCTAGTTTAGGAGTTATAGCCATTTTAAGATTTTGAATTTTCTTTTTTCTGGTGCATAATATGACCCCCGCAGACGCCTAGTTTAGGAGTTATAGCCATTTTAAGATTTTGAATTTTCTTTTTTCTGGTGCATATTATGACCCCCGCAGACGCCTAGTTTAGGAGTTATAGCCATTTTAAGATTTTGAATTTTCTTTTTTCTGGTGCATATTATGACCCCCGCAGACGCCTATTTTAGGAGTTATAGCCATTTTAAGATTTTGAATTTTCTTTTTTCTGGTGCATAATATGACCCCCGCAGACGCCTAGTTTAGGAGTTATAGCCATTTTAAGATTTTGAATTTTCTTTTTTCTGGTGCATATTATGACCCCCGCAGACGCCTAGTTTAGGAGTTATAGCCATTTTAAGATATTGAATTTTTTTTTTTCTGGTGCATAATATGACCCCCGCAGACGCCTAGTTTAGGAGTTGTAGCCATTTAAAGATTTTGAATTTTTTTTTTCTTTTGCATAATATGACCCCCGCAGACCACCAGTATAGGAGTTTTAGCCATTTTAAGATTTTGAATTTTTTTTTTCTGGTGCATAATATGACCCCCGCAGACGCCTAGTTTAGGAGTTGTAGCCATTTAAAGATTTTGAATTTTTTTTTTCTTTTGCATAATATGACCCCCGCAGACGCGTAGTTTAGGAGTTATAGCCATTTTAAGATTTTGAATTTTTTTTTTTCTGGTGCATAATATGACCCCCGCAGACGCCTAGTTTAGGAGTTATAGCCATTTTAAGATTTTGAATTTTCTTTTTTCTGGTGCATAATATGACCCCCGCAGACGCCTAGTTTAGGAGTTATAGCCATTTTAAGATTTTGAATTTTCTTTTTTCTGGTGCATAATATAACCCCCGCAGACGCCTAGTTTAGGAGTTATAGCCATTTTAAGATTTTGAATTTTTTTTTTCTCTTGTATAATATGACCCCCGCAGACGACTAGTTTAGGAGTTATAGCCATTTTAAGATTTTGAATTTTCTTTTTTCTGGTTCATAATATGACCCCCGCAGACGCCTAGTTTAGGAGTTATAGCCATTTTAAGATTTTGAATTTTCTTTTTTCTGGTGCATATTATGACCCCCGCAGACGCCTAGTTTAGGAGTTATAGCCATTTTAAGATTTTGATTTTTTTTTTCTGGTGCATAATATGACCCCCGCAAACGCCTAGTTTAAGAGTTATAGCCATTTAAAGATTTTGAATTTTTTTTTTCTGGTGTATAATATGACCCCCGCAGACGCCTAGTTTAGGAGTTATAGCCATTTTAAGATTTTGAATTTTTTTTTCTGGTGCATAATATGACCCCCGCAGACGCCTAGTTTAGGAGTTATAGCCATTTTAAGATTTTGAATTTTCTTTTTTCTGGTGCATAATATGACCCCCGCAGACGCCTAGTTTAGGAGTTATAGCCATTTTAAGATTTTGAATTTTCTTTTCTGGTGCATATTATGACCCCCGCAGACGCCTAGTTTAGGAGTTATAGCCATTTAAAGATTTTGAATTTTTTTTTTTGGTGCATAATATGACCCCCGCAGACGCCTAGTTTAGGAGTTATAGCCATTTTAAGATTTTGAATTTTCTTTTTTCTGGTGCATATTATGACCCCCGCAGACGCCTAGTTTAGGAGTTATAGCCATTTTAAGATTTTGAATTTTTTTTTCTTGTGCATAATATGACCCCCGCAGACGCCTAGTTTAAGAGTTATAGCCATTTTAAGATTTTGAATTTTTTTTTTTCTGGTGCATAATATGACCCCCGCAGACGCCTAGTTTAGGAGTTATAGCCATTTTAAGATTTTGAATTTTCTTTTTTCTGGTGCATATTATGACCCCCGGAGACGCCTAGTTTAGGAGTTATAGCCATTTTAAGATTTTGAATTTTTTTTTTCTGGTGCATAATATGACCCCCGCAGACACCTAGTTTAGGAGTTATAGCCATTTTAAGATTTTGAATTTTCTTTTTTCTGGTGCATAATATGACCCCCGCAGACGCCTAGTTTAGGAGTTATAGCCATTTTAAGATTTTGAATTTTTTTTTTCTGGTGCATAATATGACCCCCGCAGACGCCTAGTTTAGGTGTTGTAGCCATTTAAAGATTTTGAATTTTTTTTTTCTTTTGCATAATATGACCCCCGCAGACGCCTAGTTTAGGAGTTATAGCCATTTTAAGATTTTGAATTTTTTTTTTTCTGGTGCATAATATGACCCCCGCAGACGCCTAGTTTAGGAGTTATAGCCATTTTAAGATTTTGAATTTTTTTTTTTCTGGTGCATAATATGACCCCCGCAGACGCCTAGTTTAGGAGTTATAGCCATTTTAAGATTTTGAATTTTCTTTTTTCTGGTGCATAATATGACCCCCGCAGACGCCTAGTTTAGGAGTTATAGCCATTTTAAGATTTTGAATTTTTTTTTTCTGGTGTATAATATGACCCCCGCAGACGCCTAGTTTAGGAGTTATAGCCATTTTAAGATTTTGAATTTTCTTTTTTCTGGTGCATAATATGACCCCCGCAGACGCCTAGTTTAGGAGTTATAGCCATTTTAAGATTTTGAATTTTTTTTTTCTGGTGCATAATATGACCCCCGCAGACGCCTAGTTTAGGAGTTATAGCCATTTTAAGATTTTGAATTTTTTTTTTTCTGGTGCATAATATGACCCCCGCAGACGCCTAGTTTAGGAGTTATAGCCATTTTAAGATTTTGAATTTTCTTTTTTCTGGTGCATAGTATGACCCCCGCAGACGCCTAGTTTAGGAGTTATAGCCATTTAAAGATTTTGAATTTTTTTTTTCTGGTGTATAATATGACCCCCGCAGACGCCTAGTTTAGGAGTTATAGCCATTTTAAGATTTTGAATTTTCTTTTTTCTGGTGCATAATATGACTCCCGGAGACGCCTAGTTTAGGAGTTATAGCCATTTTAAGATTTTGAATTTTTTTTTTCTGGTGTATAATATGACCCCCGCAGACGCCTAGTTTAGGAGTTATAGCCATTTTAAGATTTTGAATTTTTTTTCTTCTGGTGCATAATATGACCCCCGCAGACGCCTAGTTTAGGAGTTATAGCCATTTTAAGATTTTGAATTTTTTTTCTTCTGGTGCATAATATGACCCCCGCAGACGCCTAGTTTAGGAGTTATAGCCATTTTAAGATTTTGAATTTTTTTTCTTCTGGTGCATAATATGACCCCCGCAGACGCCTAGTTTAGGAGTTATAGCCATTTTAAGATTTTGAATTTTTTTTTTTCTGGTGCATAATATGACCCCCGCAGACGCCTAGTTTAGGAGTTATAGCCATTTTAAGATTTTGAATTTTCTTTTTTCTGGTGTATAATATGACCCCCGCAGACGCCTAGTTTAGGAGTTATAGCCATTTTAAGATTTTGAATTTTCTTTTTTCTGGTGCATATTATGACCCCCGGAGACGCCTAGTTTAGGAGTTATAGCCATTTAAAGATTTTGAATTTTTTTTTCTGGTGCATAACATGACCCCCGCAGACGCCTAGTTTAGGAGTTATAGCCATTTTAAGATTTTGAATTTTTTTTTTTCTGGTGTATAATATGACCCCCGCAGACGCCTAGTTTAGGAGTTATAGCCATTTTAAGATTTTGAATTTTCTTTTTTCTGGTGCATATTATGACCCCCGCAGACGCCTAGTTTAGGAGTTATAGCCATTTTAAGATTTTGATTTTTTTTTTCTGGTGCATAATATGACCCCCGCAGACGCCTAGTTTAAGAGTTATAGCCATTTAAAGATTTTGAATTTTTTTTTTCTGGTGTATAATATGACCCCCGCAGACGCCTAGTTTAGGAGTTATAGCCATTTTAAGATTTTGAATTTTTTTTTCTGGTGCATAATATGACCCCCGCAGACGCCTAGTTTAGGAGTTATAGCCATTTTAAGATTTTGAATTTTCTTTTTTCTGGTGCATAATATGACCCCCGCAGACGCCTAGTTTAGGAGTTATAGCCATTTTAAGATTTTGAATTTTCTTTTTTCTGGTGCATATTATGACCCCCGGAGACGCCTAGTTTAGGAGTTATAGCCATTTTAAGATTTTGAATTTTTTTTTTCTGGTGCATAATATGACCCCCGCAGACGCCTAATTTAGGTGTTGTAGCCATTTAAAGATTTTGAATTTTTTTTTTCTTTTGCATAATATGACCCCCGCAGACGCCTAGTTTAGGAGTTATAGCCATTTTAAGATTTTGAATTTTTTTTTTTCTGGTGCATAATATGACCCCCGCAGACGCCTAGTTTAGGAGTTATAGCCATTTTAAGATTTTGAATTTTTTTTTTTCTGGTGCATAATATGACCCCCGCAGACGCCTAGTGTAGGAGTTATAGCCATTTTAAGATTTTGAATTTTCTTTTTTCTGGTGCATAATATGACCCCCGCAGACGCCTAGTTTAGGAGTTATAGCCATTTTAAGATTTTGAATTTTTTTTTTCTGGTGTATAATATGACCCCCGCAGACGCCTAGTTTAGGAGTTATAGCCATTTTAAGATTTTGAATTTTCTTTTTTCTGGTGCATAATATGACCCCCGCAGACGCCTAGTTTAGGAGTTATAGCCATTTTAAGATTTTGAATTTTTTTTTTCTGGTGCATAATATGACCCCCGCAGACGCCTAGTTTAGGAGTTATAGCCATTTTAAGATTTTGAATTTTTTTTTTTCTGGTGCATAATATGACCCCCGCAGACGCCTAGTTTAGGAGTTATAGCCATTTTAAGATTTTGAATTTTCTTTTTTCTGGTGCATAGTATGACCCCCGCAGACGCCTAGTTTAGGAGTTATAGCCATTTAAAGATTTTGAATTTTTTTTTTCTGGTGTATAATATGACCCCCGCAGACGCCTAGTTTAGGAGTTATAGCCATTTTAAGATTTTGAGTTTTCTTTTTTCTGGTGCATAATATGACCCCCGGAGACGCCTAGTTTAGGAGTTATAGCCATTTTAAGATTTTGAATTTTTTTTTCCTGGTGCATAATATGACCCCCGCAGACGCCTAGTTTAGGAGTTATAGCCATTTTAAGATTTTGAATTTTTTTTTCCTGGTGCATAATATGACCCCCGCAGACGCCTAGTTTAGGAGTTATAGCCATTTTAAGATTTTGAATTTTTTTTTCCTGGTGCATAATATGACCCCCGCAGACGCCTAGTTTAGGAGTTATAGCCATTTTAAGATTTTGAATTTTTTTTTTCTGGTGCATAATATGACCCCCGCAGACGCCTAGTTTAGGAGTTATAGCCATTTTAAGATTTTGAATTTTTTTTTTCTGGTGCATAATATGACCCCCGCAGACGCCTAGTTTAGGAGTTATAGCCATTTTAAGATTTAGAATTTTTTTTTTCTGGTTCATAATATGACCCCCGCAGACGCCTAGTTTAGGAGTTATAGCCATTTTAAGATTTTGAATTTTCTTTTTTCTGGTGCATAGTATGACTCCCGGAGACGCCTAGTTTAGGAGTTATAGCCATTTTAAGATTTTGAATTTTTTTTTTCTGGTGCATAATATGACCCCCGCAGACGCCTAGTTTAGGAGTTATAGCCATTTTAAGATTTTGAATTTTCTTTTTTCTGGTGTATAATATGACCCCCCCAGACGCCTAGTTTAGGAGTTATAGCCATTTTAAGATTTTGAATTTTCTTTTTTCTGGTGCATATTATGACCCCCGGAGACGCCTAGTTTAGGAGTTATAGCCATTTAAAAATTTTAAATTTTTTTTTCTGGTGCATAATATGACCCCCGCAGACGCATAGTTTAGGAGTTATAGCCATTTTAAGATTTTGAATTTTTTTTTCTGGTGCATAATATGACCCCCGCAGACGCCTAGTTTAGGAGTTATAGCCATTTTAAGATTTTGAATTTTCTTTTTTCTGGTGTATAATATGACCCCCCCAGACGCCTAGTTTAGGAGTTATAGCCATTTTAAGATTTTGAATTTTCTTTTTTCTGGTGCATATTATGACCCCCGGAGACGCCTAGTTTAGGAGTTATAGCCATTTAAAAATTTTAAATTTTTTTTTCTGGTGCATAATATGACCCCCGCAGACGCATAGTTTAGGAGTTATAGCCTTTTTAAGATTTTGAATTTTTTTTTCTGGTGCATAATATGACCCCCGCAGACGCCTAGTTTAGGAGTTATAGCCATTTTAAGATTTTGAATTTTTTTTTTTCTGGTGCATAAGATGACCCCCGCAGACGCCTAGTTTAGGAGTTATAGCCATTTTAAGATTGTGAATATTTTTTTTCTGGTGCATAATATGACCCCCGCAGACGCCTAGTTTAGGAGTTATAGCCATTTAAAGATTTTGAATTTTTTTTTTCTGGTGCATAATATGACCCCCGCAGACGCCTAGTTTAGGAGTTATAGCCATTTTAAGATTTTGAATTTTTTTTTTCTGGTGCATAATATGACCCCCGCAGACGACTAGTTTAAGAGATATAGCCATTTTAAGATTTTGAATTTTCTTTTTTCTGGTGCATAATATGACCCCCGCAGACGCCTAGTTTAGCAGTTATAGCCATTTTAAGATTTTGAATTTTTTTTTTCTCGTGCATAATATGACCCCCGCAGACGCCTAGTTTAGGAGTTATAGCCATTTTAAGATTTTGAATTTTTTTTTTCTGGTGCATAATATGACCCCCGCAGACGCCTAGTTTAGGAGTTATAGCCATTTTAAGATTTTGAATTTTCTTTTTTCTGGTGCATAATATGACCCCCGCAGACGCCTAGTTTAGGAGTTATAGCCATTTTAAGATTTTGAATTTTCTTTTTTCTGGTGCATAATATGACCCCCGCAGACGCCTAGTTTAGGAGTTATAGCCATTTTAAGATTTTGAATTTTTTTTTTTCTGGTGCATAATATGACCCCCGCAGACGCCTAGTTTAGGAGTTATAGCCATTTTAAGATTTTGAATTTTCTTTTTTCTGGTGCATAATATGACTCCCGGAGACGCCTAGTTTAGGAGTTATAGCCATTTTAAGATTTTGAATTTTTTTTTTTCTGGTGCATAATATGACACCCGCAGACGCCTAGTTTAGGAGTTATAGCCATTTTAAGATTTTGAATTTTCTTTTTTCTGGTGCATAATATGACCCCCGGAGACGCCGAGTTTAGGAGTTATAGCCATTTAAAGATTTTGAATTTTTTTTTTCTGGTGCATAATATGACCCCCGCAGACGCCTAGTTTAGGAGTTATAGCCATTTTAAGATTTTGAATTTTTTTTTTTTCTGGTGCATAATATGACCCCCGCAGACGCCTAGTTTAGGAGTTATAGTCATTTTAAGATTTTGAATTTTCTTTTTTCTGGTGCATATTATGACCCCCGGAGACGCCTAGTTTAGGAGTTATAGCCATTTAAAGATTTTGAATTTTTTTTTTCTTTTGTATAATATGACCCCCGCAGACGCCTAGTTTAGGAGTTATAGCCATTTTAAGATTTTGAATTTTTTTTTTCTGGTGCATAATATGACCCCCGCAGACGCCTAGTTTAGGAGTTATAGCCATTTTAAGATTTTGAATTTTCTTTTTTCTGGTGCATAATATGACCCCCGCAGACGCCTAGTTTAGGAGTTATAGCCATTTTAAGATTTTGAATTTTCTTTTCTGGTGCATATTATGACCCCCGCAGACGCCTAGTTTAGGAGATATAGCCATTTTAAGATTTTGAATTTTTTTTTTCTGGTGTATAATATGACCCCCGCAGACGCCTAGTTTAGGAGTTATAGCCATTTTAAGATTTTGAATTTTCTTTTTTCTGGTGCATATTATGACCCCCGGAGACCCCTAGTTTAGGAGTTATAGCCATTTTAAGATTTTGAATTTTCTTTTTTCTGGTGCATATTATGACCCCCGCAGACGCCTAGTTTAGGAGTTATAGCCATTTTAAGATTTTGAATTTTCTTTTTTCTGGTGCATATTATGACCCCCGGAGACTCCTAGTTTAGGAGTTATAGCCATTTTAAGATTTTGAATTTTTTTTTTCTGGTGCATAATATGACCCCCGCAGACGCCTAGTTTAGGAGTTATAGCCATTTTAAGATTTTGATTTTTTTTTTTCTGGTGCATAATATGACCCCCGCAGACGCCTAGTTTAGGAGTTATAGCCATTTAAAGATTTGGAATTTTTTTTTTCTGGTGCATAATATGACCCCCGCAGACGCCTAGTTTAGGAGTTATAGAGATTTTAAGATTTTGAATTTTTTTTTTTCTGGTGCATAATATGACCCCCGCAGACGCCTAGTTTAGGAGTTATAGCCATTTTAAGATTTTGAATTTTCTTTTTTCTGGTGCATAATATGACCCCCGCAGACGCCTAGTTTAGGAGTTATAGCCATTTCAAGATTTTGAATTTTTTTTTTCTGGTGCATAATATGACCCCCGCAGACGCCTAGTTTAGGAGTTATAGAGATTTTAAGATTTTGAATTTTTTTTTTTCTGGTGCATAATATGACCCCCGGAGACGCCTAGTTTAGGAGTTATAGCCATTTTAAGATTTTGAATTTTTTTTTTTCTGGTGCATAATATGACCCCCGCAGACGCCTAGTTTAGGAGTTATAGCCATTTCAAGATTTTGAATTCTTTTTTTTCTGGTGCATAACATGACCCCCGCAGACGCCTAGTTTAGGAGTTATAGCCATTTAAAGATTTTGAATTTTTTTTTTCTGGTGCATAATATGACCCCCGCAGACGCCTAG
Source organism: Volucella zonaria (assembly GCA_963966105.1). NCBI lineage: Eukaryota > Metazoa > Arthropoda > Insecta > Diptera > Syrphidae > Volucella > Volucella zonaria. The sequence goes on from OZ014531.1 coordinate 43,790,646, forward strand.
TTTAGGAGTTATAGCCATTTTAAGATTTTGAATTTTTTTTTTTCTGGTGCATAATATGACCCCCGCTGACGCCTAGTTTAGGAGTTATAGCCATTTTAAGATTTTGAATTTTTTTTTTCTGGTGCATAATATGACCCCCTCAGACGCCTAGTTTAGGAGTTATAGCCATTTTAAGATTTTGAATTTTCTTTTTTCTGGTGCATAATTTGACCCCCGGAGACGCCTAGTTTAGGAGTTATAGCCATTTTAAGATTTTGAATTTTTTTTTTTCTGGTGCATAATATGACCCCCGCAGACGCCTAGTTTAGGAGTTATAACCATTTTAAGATTTTGAATTTTTTTTTTCTTGTGTATAATATGACCACCGCAGACGCCTAGTTTAGGAGTTATAGCCATTTTAAGATTTTGAATTTTCTTTTTTCTGGTGCATATTATGACCCCCGGAGACGCCTAGTTTAAGAGTTATAGCCATTTAAAGATTTTGAATTTATTTTTTCTGGTGCATAATATGACCCCCGCAGACGCCTAGTTTAAGAGTTATAGCCATTTTAAGAATTTGAATTTTCTTTTTTCTGGTGTATAATATGACCCCCGCAGACGCCTAGTTTAGGAATTATAGCCATTTTAAGATTTTGAATTTTCTTTTTTCTGGTGCATATTATGACCCCCGCAGACGATTAGTTTAGGAGTTATAACCATTTTAAGATTTTGAATTTTTTTTTTCTGGTGTATAATATGACCACCGCAGACGCCTAGTTTAGGAGTTATAGCCATTTTAAGATTTTGAATTTTCTTTTTTCTGGTGCATAAAATGACCCCCGCAGACGCCTAGTTTAGGAGTTATAGCCATTTTAAGATTTTGAATTTTCTTTTTTCTGGTGCATAATATGACCCCCGCAGACGCCTAGTTTAGGAGTTATAGCCATTTTAAGATTTTGAATTTTTTTTTTTCTGGTGCATAATATGACCCCCGCAGACGCCTAGTTTAGGAGTTATAGCCATTTTAAGATTTTGAATTTTCTTTTTTCTGGTGCATAATATGACCCCCGCAGACGCCTAGTTTAGGAGTTATAGCCATTTTAAGATTTTGAATTTTTTTTTTTCTGGTGCATAATATGACCCCCGCAGACGCCTAGTTTAGGAGTTATAGCCATTTTAAGATTTTGAATTTTCTTTTTTCTGGTGCATAATATGACCCCCGGAGACGCCTAGTTTAGGAGTTATAGCCATTTTAAGATTTTGAATTTTTTTTTTTCTGGTGCATAATATGACACCCGCAGACGCCTAGTTTAGGAGTTATAGCCATTTTAAGATTTTGAATTTTCTTTTTTCTGGTGCATAATATGACCCCCGGAGACGCCTAGTTTAGGAGTTATAGCCATTTTAAGATTTTGAATTTTCATTTTCTGGTGCATATTATGACCCCCGGAGACGCCGAGTTTAGGAGTTATAGCCATTTAAAGATTTTGAATTTTTTTTTTCTGGTGCATAATATGACCCCCGCAGACGCCTAGTTTAGGAGTTATAGTCATTTTAAGATTTTGAATTTTCTTTTTTCTGGTGCATATTATGACCCCCGGAGACGCCTAGTTTAGGAGTTATAGCCATTTAAAGATTTTGAATTTTTTTTTTCTTTTGTATAATATGACCCCCGCAGACGCCTAGTTTAGGAGTTATAGCCATTTTAAGATTTTGAATTTTTTTTTTCTGGTGCATAATATGACCCCCGCAGACGCCTAGTTTAGGAGTTATAGCCATTTTAAAATTTTGAATTTTCTTTTTTCTGGTGCATAATATGACCACCGGAGACGCCTAGTTTAGGAGTTATAGCCATTTTAAGATTTTGAATTTTCTTTTCTGGTGCATATTATGACCCCCGCAGACGCCTAGTTTAGGAGATATAGCCATTTTAAGATTTTGAATTTTTTTTTTCTATTGTATAATATGACCCCCGCAGACGCCTAGTTTAGGAGTTATAGCCATTTTAAGATTTTGAATTTTCTTTTTTCTGGTGCATATTATGACCCCCGGAGACCCCTAGTTTAGGAGTTATAGCCATTTTAAGATTTTGAATTTTCTTTTTTCTGGTGCATATTATGACCCCCGCAGACGCCTAGTTTAGGAGTTATAGCCATTTTAAGATTTTGAATTTTCTTTTTTCTGGTGCATATTATGACCCCCGGAGACTCCTAGTTTAGGAGTTATAGCCATTTTAAGATTTTGAATTTTTTTTTTCTGGTGCATAATATGACCCCCGCAGACGCCTAGTTTAGGAGTTATAGCCATTTTAAGATTTTGATTTTTTTTTTTCTGGTGCATAATATGACCCCCGCAGACGCCTAGTTTAGGAGTTATAGCCATTTAAAGATTTGGAATTTTTTTTTTCTGGTGCATAATATGACCCCCGCAGACGCCTAGTTTAGGAGTTATAGAGATTTTAAGATTTTGAATTTTTTTTTTTCTGGTGCATAATATGACCCCCGCAGACGCCTAGTTTAGGAGTTATAGCCATTTTAAGATTTTGAATTTTCTTTTTTCTGGTGCATAATATGACCCCCGCAGACGCCTAGTTTAGGAGTTATAGCCATTTCAAGATTTTGAATTTTTTTTTTCTGGTGCATAATATGACCCCCGCAGACGCCTAGTTTAGGAGTTATAGAGATTTTAAGATTTTGAATTTTTTTTTTTCTGGTGCATAATATAACCCCCGGAGACGCCTAGTTTAGGAGTTATAGCCATTTTAAGATTTTGAATTTTTTTTTTTCTGGTGCATAATATGACCCCCGCAGACGCCTAGTTTAGGAGTTATAGCCATTTCAAGATTTTGAATTCTTTTTTTTCTGGTGCATAACATGACCCCCGCAGACGCCTAGTTTAGGAGTTATAGCCATTTAAAGATTTTGAATTTTTTTTTTCTGGTGCATAATATGACCCCCGCAGACGCCTAGTTTAGGAGTTATAGCCATTTTAATATTTTGAATTTTTTTTTTTCTGGTGCATAATATGACCCCCGCTGACGCCTAGTTTAGGAGTTATAGCCATTTTAAGATTTTGAATTTTTTTTTTCTGGTGCATAATATGACCCCCTCAGACGCCTAGTTTAGGAGTTATAGCCATTTTAAGATTTTGAATTTTCTTTTTTCTGGTGCATAATTTGACCCCCGGAGACGCCTAGTTTAGGAGTTATAACCATTTTAAGATTTTGAATTTTTTTTTTCTGGTGTATAATATGACCACCGCAGACGCCTAGTTTAGGAGTTATAGCCATTTTAAGATTTTGAATTTTCTTTTTTCTGGTGCATATTATGACCCCCGGAGACGCCTAGTTTAAGAGTTATAGCCATTTAAAGATTTTGAATTTATTTTTTCTGGTGCATAATATGACCCCCGCAGACGCCTAGTTTAAGAGTTATAGCCATTTTAAGATTTTGAATTTTCTTTTTTCTGGTGTATAATATGACCCCCGCAGACGCCTAGTTTAGGAATTATAGCCATTTTAAGATTTTGAATTTTCTTTTTTCTGGTGCATATTATGACCCCCGCAGACGCCTAGTTTAGGAGTTATAGCCATTTTAAGATTTTGAATTTTCTTTTTTCTGGTGCATATTATTACCCCCGGAGACGCCTAGTTTAGGAGTTATAGCCATTTTAAGATTTTGAATTTTTTTTTTCTTTTGTATAATATGACCCCCGCAGACGCCTAGTTTAGGAGTTATAGCCATTTTAAGATTTTGAATTTTTTTTTCTGGTGCATAATATGACCCCCGCAGACGCCTAGTTTAGGAGTTATAGCCATTTTAAGATTTTGAATTTTCTTTTTTCTGGTGCATAATATGACCCCCGGAGACGCCTAGTTTAGGAGTTATAGCCATTTTAAGATTTTGAATTTTCTTTTCTGGTGCATATTATGACCCCCGCAGACGCCTAGTTTAGGAGATATAGCCATTTTAAGATTTTGAATTTTTTTTTTCTGGTGTATAATATGACCCCCGCAGACGCCTAGTTTAGGAGTTATAGCCATTTTAAGATTTTGAATTTTCTTTTTTCTGGTGCATATTATGACCCCCGGAGACCCCTAGTTTAGGAGTTATAGCCATTTTAAGATTTTGAATTTTCTTTTTTCTGGTGCATACTATGACCCCCGCAGACGCCTAGTTTAGGAGTTATAGCCATTTTAAGATTTTGAATTTTTTTTTTTCTGGTGCATAATATGACCCCCGCAGACGCCTAGTTTCGGAGTTATAGCCATTTTAAGATTTTGAATTTTCTTTTTTCTGGTGCATAATATGACCCCCGCAGACGCCTAGTTTAGAAGTTATAGCCATTTAAAGATTTTGAATTTTTTTTTCTGGTGCATAATATGACCCCCGCAGACGCCTAGTTTAAGAGTTATAGCCATTTTAAGATTTTGAATTTTTTTTTTTTCTGGTGCATAATATGACCCCCGCAGACGCCTAGTTTAGGAGTTATAGCCATTTTAAGATTTTGAATTTTCTTTTTTCTGGTGCATATTATGACCCCCGGAGGCGCCTAGTTTAAGAGTTACAGCCATTTAAAGATTTTGAATTTTTTTTTTTCTGGTGCATAATATGACCCCCTCAGACGCCTAGTTTAGGAGTTATAGCCATTTTAAGATTTTGAATTTTCTTTTTTCTGGTGCATAACATGACCCCCGCAGACTCCTAGTTTAGGAGTTATAGCCATTTTAAGATTTTGAATTTTGTTTTTTCTGGTGTATAATATGACCCCCGCAGACGCCTAGTTTAGGAGTTATAGCCATTTTAAGATTTTTAATTTTCTTTTTTCTGGTGCATATTATGACCCCCGCCGACGCCTAGTTTAGGAGTTATAGCCATTTTAAGATTTTGAATTTTGTTTTTTCTGGTGTATAATATGACCCCCGCAGACGCCTAGTTTAGGAGTTATAGCCATTTTAAGATTTTTAATTTTCTTTTTTCTGGTGCATATTATGACCCCCGCCGACGCCTAGTTTAGGAGTTATAGCCATTTTAAGATTTTGAATTTTTTTTTCTGGTGCATAATATGACCCCCGCAGACGCCTAGTTTAAGAGTTATAGCCATTTAAAGATTTTGAATTTTCTTTTCTGGTGCATATTATGACCCCCGCAGACGCCTAGTTTAGGAGTTATAGCCATTTTAAGATTTTGAATTTTTTTTTTCTGGTGTATAATATGACCCCCGCAGACGCCTAGTTTAGGAGTTATAGCCATTTTAAGATTTTGAATTTTCTTTTTTCTGGTGCATATTATGACCCCCGCAGATGCCTAGTTTAGGAGTTATAGCCATTTTAAGATTTTGAATTTTCTTTTCTGGTGCATATTATGACCCCCGCAGACGCCTAGTTTAGGAGTTATAGCCATTTTAAGATTTTGAATTTTTTTTTTCTGGTGTATAATATGACCCCCGCAGACGCCTAGTTTAGGAGTTATAGCCATTTTAAGATTTTGAATTTTTTTTTTTCTGGTGCATAATATGACCCCCGCAGACGACTAGTTTAAGAGTTATAGCCATTTTAAGATTTTGAATTTTTTTTTTTCTGGTGCATAATATGACCCCCGCAGACGCCTAGTTTAGGAGTTATAGCCATTTTAAGATTTTGAATTTTCTTTTTTCTGGTGCATATTATGACCCCCGGAGACGCCTAGTTTAAGAGTTACAGCCATTTAAAGATTTTGAATTTTTTTTTTTCTGGTGCATAATATGACCCCCTCAGACGCCTAGTTTAGGAGTTATAGCCATTTTAAGATTTTGAATTTTCTTTTTTCTGGTGCATAACATGACCCCCGCAGACGCCTAGTTTAGGAGTTATAGCCATTTTAAGATTTTGAATTTTGTTTTTTCTGGTGTATAATATGACCCCCGCAGACGCCTAGTTTAGGAGTTATAGCCATTTTAAGATTTTTAATTTTCTTTTTTCTGGTGCATATTATGACCCCCGCCGACGCCTAGTTTAGGAGTTATAGCCATTTTAAGATTTTGAATTTTTTTTTCTGGTGCATAATATGACCCCCGCAGACGCCTAGTTTAAGAGTTATAGCCATTTAAAGATTTTGAATTTTCTTTTCTGGTGCATATTATGACCCCCGCAGACGCCTAGTTTAGGAGTTATAGCCATTTTAAGATTTTGAATTTTTTTTTTCTGGTGTATAATATGACCCCCGCAGACGCCTAGTTTAGGAGTTATAGCCATTTTAAGATTTTGAATTTTCTTTTTTCTGGTGCATATGATGACCCCCGCAGACGCCTAGTTTAGGAGTTATAGCCATTTTAAGATTTTGAATTTTCTTTTCTGGTGCATATTATGACCCCCGCAGACGCCTAGTTTAGGAGTTATAGCCATTTTAAGATTTTGAATTTTCTTTTTTCTGGTGCATATTATGACCCCCGGAGACGCCTAGTTTAAGAGTTATAGCCATTTAAAGATTTTGAATTTTTTTTTTTCTGGTGCATAATATGACCCCCGCAGACGCCTAGTTTAGGAGTTATAGCCATTTTAAGATTTTGAATTTTTTTTTTTCTGGTGCATATTATGACCCCCGGAGACGCCTAGTTTAAGAGTTATAGCCATTTAAAGATTTTGAATTTTTTTTTTTCTGGTGCATAATATGACCCCCGCAGACGCCTAGTTTAGGAGTTATAGCCATTTTAAGATTTTGAATTTTTTTTTTTCTGGTGCATAATATGACCCCCGCAGACGCCTAGTTTAGGAGTTATAGCCATTTTAAGATTTTGAATTTTCTTTTTTCTGGTGCATAATATGACCCCCGCAGACGCCTAGTTTAGGAGTTATAGCCATTTAAAGATTTTGAATTTTTTTTTCTGGTGCATAATATGACCCCCGCAGACGCCTAGTTTAGGAGTTATAGCCATTTTAAGATTTTGAATTTTCTTTTTTCTGGTGCATATTATGACCCCCGGAGACGCCTAGTTTAGGAGTTATAGCCATTTAAAGATTTTGAATTTTTTTTTTCTGGTGTATAATATGACCCCCGCAGACGCCTAGTTTAGGAGTTATAGCCATTTTAAGATTTCGAATTTTTTTTCTGGTGCATAATATGACCCCCGCAGACGCCTAGTTTAAGAGTTATAGCCATTTTAAGATTTTGAATTTTCTTTTTTCTGGTGCATATTATGACCCCCGGAGACGCCTAGTTTAGGAGTTATAGCCATTTTAAGATTTTGAATTTTCTTTTTTCTGGTGCATAATATGACCCCCGCAGACGCCTAGTTTAGGAGTTATAGCCATTTAAAGATTTTGAATTTTTTTTTCTGGTGCATAATATGACCCCCGCAGACGCCTAGTTTAGGAGTTATAGCCATTTAAAGATTTTGAATTTTTTTTTTTCTGGTGCATAATATGACCCCCGCAGACGCCTAGTTTAGGAGTTATAGCCATTTTAAGATTTTGAATTTTCTTTTTTCTGGTGCATATTATGACCCCCGGAGACGCCTAGTTTAGGAGTTATAGCCATTTAAAGATTTTGAATTTTTTTTTTCTGGTGTATAATATGACCCCCGCAGACGCCTAGTTTAGGAGTTATAGCCATTTAAAGATTTTGAATTTTTTTTTTCTGGTGCATAATATGACCCCCGCAGACGCCTAGTTTAGGAGTTATAGCCATTTTAAGATTTTGAATTTTCTTTTCTGGTGCATATTATGACCCCCGCAGACGCCTAGTTTAGGAGTTATAGCCATTTTAAGATTTTGAATTTTTTTTTTCTGGTGTATAATATGACCCCCGCAGACGCCTAGTTTAGGAGTTATAGCCATTTTAAGATTTTGAATTTTCTTTTTTCTGGTGCATATTATGACCCCCGCAGACGCCTAGTTTAGGAGTTATAGCCATTTTAAGATTTTGAATTTTTTTTTTCTGGTGCATAATATGACCCCCGCAGACGCCTAGTTTAGGAGTTATAGCCATTTTAAGATTTTGAATTTTCTTTTTTCTGGTGCATATTATGACCCCCGGAGACGCCTAGTTTAAGAGTTATAGCCATTTAAAGATTTTGAATTTTTTTTTTTCTGGTGCATAATATGACCCCCGCAGACGCCTAGTTTAGGAGTTATAGCCATTTTAAGATTTTGAATTTTCTTTTTTCTGGTGTATAATATGACCCCCGCAGACGCCTAGTTTAGGAGTTATAGCCATTTTAAGATTTTGAATTTTCTTTTTTCTGGTGCATATTATGACCCCCGGAGACGCCTAGTTTAGGAGTTATAGCCATTTAAAAATTTTAAATTTTTTTTTCTGGTGCATAATATGACCCCCGCAGACGCCTAGTTTAGGAGTTATAGCCATTTTCAGATTTTGAATTTTCTTTTTTCTGGTGCATATTATGACCCCCGGAGACGCCTAGTTTAGGAGGTATAGCCATTTTGAGATTTTGAATTTTTTTTTTTCTGGTGCATAATATGACCCCCGCAGACGCCTAGTTTAGGAGTTATAGCCATTTTAAGATTTTGAATTTTCTTTTTTCTGGTGCATATTATGACCCCCGGAGACGCCTAGTTTAGGAGTTATAGCCATTTAAAGATTTTGAATTTTTTTTTTCTGGTGTATAATATGACCCCCGCAGACGCCTAGTTTAGGAGTTATAGCCATTTTAAGATTTTGAATTTTTTTTTCTGGTGCATAATATGACCCCCGCAGACGCCTAGTTTAGGAGTTATAGCCATTTAAAGATTTTGAATTTTTTTTTTCTGGTGCATAATATGACCCCCGCAGACGCCTAGTTTAGGAGATATAGCCATTTTAAGATTTTGAATTTTCTTTTCTGGTGCATATTATGACCCCCGCAGACGCCTAGTTTAGGAGTTATAGCCATTTTAAGATTTTGAATTTTTTTTTTCTGATGCATAATATAACCCCCGCAGACGCCTAGTTAAGGAGTTATAGCCATTTTAAGATTTTGAATTTTTTTTTTCTGGTGTATAATATGACCCCCGCAGACGCCTAGTTTAGGAGTTATAGCCATTTTAAGATTTTGAATTTTCTTTTTTCTGGTGCATATTATGACCCCCGGAGACGCCTAGTTTAGGAGTTATAGCCATTTTAAGATTTTGAATTTTTTTTTTCTGGTGCATAATATGACCCCCGCAGACGCCTAGTTTAAGAGTTATAGCCATTTTAAGATTTTGAATTTTTTTTTTCTGGTGCATAATATGACCCCCGCAGACGCCTAGTTTAGGAGTTATAGCCATTTTAAGATTTTGAATTTTCTTTTTTCTGGTGCATATTATGACCCCCGGAGACGCCTAGTTTAAGAGTTATAGCCATTTAAAGATTTTGAATTTTTTTTTTTCTGGTGCATAATATGACCCCCGCAGACGCCTAGTTTAGGAGTTATAGCCATTTTAAGATTTTGAATTTTCTTTTTTATGGTGTATAATATGACACCCGCAGACGCCTAGTTAAGGAGTTATAGCCATTTTAAGATTTTGAATTTTTTTTTTCTGGTGTATAACATGACCCCCGCAGACGCCTAGTTTAGGAGTTATAGCCATTTTAAGATTTTGAATTTTTTTTTTTCTGGTGCATAATATGACCCCCGCAGACGCCTAGTTTAGGAGTTATAGCCATTTTAAGATTTTGAATTTTTTTTTTCTGGTGCATAATATAACCCCCGCAGACGCCTAGTTAAGGAGTTATAGCCATTTTAAGATTTTGAATTTTTTTTTTCTGGTGCATAGTATGACCCCCGCAGACGCCTAGTTTAGGAGTTATAGCCATTTTAAGATTTTGAAATTTTTTTTTTCTGGTTCATTATATGACCCCGCAGACGCCTAGTTTAGGAGTTATAGCCATTTTAAGATTTTGAATTTTCTTTTTTCTGGTGCATAATATGACCCCCGCAGACGCCTAGTTTAGGAGTTATAGCCATTTAAAAATTTTAAATTTTTTTTTCTGGTGCATAATATGACCCCCGCAGACGCCTAGTTTAGGAGTTATAGCCATTTTAAGATTTTGAATTTTTTTTTTCTGGTGCATAATATAACCCCCGCAGACGCCTAGTTAAGGAGTTATAGCCATTTTAAGATTTTGAATTTTTTTTTTCTGGTGCATAATATGACCCCCGCAGACGCCTAGTTTAGGAGTTATAGCCATTTTAAGATTTTGAATTTTTTTTTTCTTGTTCATAATATGACCCCGCAGACGCCTAGTTTAGGAGTTATAGCCATTTTAAGATTTTGAATTTTCTTTTTTCTGGTGCATATTATGACCCCCACAGACGCCTAGTTTAGGAGTTATAGCCATTTAAAAATTTTAAATTTTTTTTTCTGGTGCATAATATGACCCCCGCAGACGCCTAGTTTAGGAGTTATAGCCATTTTAAGATTTTGAATTTTTTTTTTCTGGTGCATAATATGACCCCCGCAGACGCCTAGTTTAGGAGTTATAGCCATTTTAAGATTTTGAATTTTTTTTTTCTGGTGCATAAGATGACCCCCGCAGACGCCTAGTTTAGGAGTTATAGCCATTTTAAGATTGTGAATATTTTTTTTCTGGTGCATAATATGACCCCCGCAGACGCCTAGTTTAGGAGTTATAGCCATTTAAAGATTTTGAATTTTTTTTTTCTGGTGCATAATATGACCCCCGCAGACGCCTAGTTTAGGAGTTATAGCCATTTTAAAATTTTGAATTTTTTTTTTTCTGGTGCATAATATGACCCCCGCAGACGCCTAGTTTAGGAGTTATAGCCATTTTAAGATTTTGAATTTTTTTTTTTCTGGTGCATAATATGACCCCCGCAGACGCCTAGTTTAGGAGTTATAGCCATTTTAAGATTTTGAATTTTCTTTTTTCTGGTGCATAATATGACCCCCGCAGACGCCTAGTTTAGGAGTTATAGCCATTTAAAGATTTTGAATTTTTTTTTCTGGTGCATAATATGACCCCCGCAGACGCCTAGTTTAGGAGTTATAGCCATTTTAAGATTTTGAATTTTCTTTTTTCTGGTGCATATTATGACCCCCGGAGACGCCTAGTTTAGGAGTTATAGCCATTTAAAGATTTTGAATTTTTTTTTTCTGGTGTATAATATGACCCCCGCAGACGCCTAGTTTAGGAGTTATAGCCATTTTAAGATTTCGAATTTTTTTTCTGGTGCATAATATGACCCCCGCAGACGCCTAGTTTAAGAGTTATAGCCATTTTAAGATTTTGAATTTTCTTTTTTCTGGTGCATATTATGACCCCCGGAGACGCCTAGTTTAGGAGTTATAGCCATTTTAAGATTTTGAATTTTCTTTTTTCTGGTGCATAATATGACCCCCGCAGACGCCTAGTTTAGGAGTTATAGCCATTTAAAGATTTTGAATTTTTTTTTCTGGTGCATAATATGACCCCCGCAGACGCCTAGTTTAGGAGTTATAGCCATTTAAAGATTTTGAATTTTTTTTTTTCTGGTGCATAATATGACCCCCGCAGACGCCTAGTTTAGGAGTTATAGCCATTTTAAGATTTTGAATTTTCTTTTTTCTGGTGCATATTATGACCCCCGGAGACGCCTAGTTTAGGAGTTATAGCCATTTAAAGATTTTGAATTTTTTTTTTCTGGTGTATAATATGACCCCCGCAGACGCCTAGTTTAGGAGTTATAGCCATTTAAAGATTTTGAATTTTTTTTTTCTGGTGCATAATATGACCCCCGCAGACGCCTAGTTTAGGAGTTATAGCCATTTTAAGATTTTGAATTTTCTTTTCTGGTGCATATTATGACCCCCGCAGACGCCTAGTTTAGGAGTTATAGCCATTTTAAGATTTTGAATTTTTTTTTTCTGGTGTATAATATGACCCCCGCAGACGCCTAGTTTAGGAGTTATAGCCATTTTAAGATTTTGAATTTTCTTTTTTCTGGTGCATATTATGACCCCCGCAGACGCCTAGTTTAGGAGTTATAGCCATTTTAAGATTTTGAATTTTTTTTTTCTGGTGCATAATATGACCCCCGCAGACGCCTAGTTTAGGAGTTATAGCCATTTTAAGATTTTGAATTTTCTTTTTTCTGGTGCATATTATGACCCCCGGAGACGCCTAGTTTAAGAGTTATAGCCATTTAAAGATTTTGAATTTTTTTTTTTCTGGTGCATAATATGACCCCCGCAGACGCCTAGTTTAGGAGTTATAGCCATTTTAAGATTTTGAATTTTCTTTTTTCTGGTGTATAATATGACCCCCGCAGACGCCTAGTTTAGGAGTTATAGCCATTTTAAGATTTTGAATTTTCTTTTTTCTGGTGCATATTATGACCCCCGGAGACGCCTAGTTTAGGAGTTATAGCCATTTAAAAATTTTAAATTTTTTTTTCTGGTGCATAATATGACCCCCGCAGACGCCTAGTTTAGGAGTTATAGCCATTTTCAGATTTTGAATTTTCTTTTTTCTGGTGCATATTATGACCCCCGGAGACGCCTAGTTTAGGAGGTATAGCCATTTTGAGATTTTGAATTTTTTTTTTTCTGGTGCATAATATGACCCCCGCAGACGCCTAGTTTAGGAGTTATAGCCATTTTAAGATTTTGAATTTTCTTTTTTCTGGTGCATATTATGACCCCCGGAGACGCCTAGTTTAGGAGTTATAGCCATTTAAAGATTTTGAATTTTTTTTTTCTGGTGTATAATATGACCCCCGCAGACGCCTAGTTTAGGAGTTATAGCCATTTTAAGATTTTGAATTTTTTTTTCTGGTGCATAATATGACCCCCGCAGACGCCTAGTTTAGGAGTTATAGCCATTTAAAGATTTTGAATTTTTTTTTTCTGGTGCATAATATGACCCCCGCAGACGCCTAGTTTAGGAGATATAGCCATTTTAAGATTTTGAATTTTCTTTTCTGGTGCATATTATGACCCCCGCAGACGCCTAGTTTAGGAGTTATAGCCATTTTAAGATTTTGAATTTTTTTTTTCTGATGCATAATATAACCCCCGCAGACGCCTAGTTAAGGAGTTATAGCCATTTTAAGATTTTGAATTTTTTTTTTCTGGTGTATAATATGACCCCCGCAGACGCCTAGTTTAGGAGTTATAGCCATTTTAAGATTTTGAATTTTCTTTTTTCTGGTGCATATTATGACCCCCGGAGACGCCTAGTTTAGGAGTTATAGCCATTTTAAGATTTTGAATTTTTTTTTTCTGGTGCATAATATGACCCCCGCAGACGCCTAGTTTAAGAGTTATAGCCATTTTAAGATTTTGAATTTTTTTTTTCTGGTGCATAATATGACCCCCGCAGACGCCTAGTTTAGGAGTTATAGCCATTTTAAGATTTTGAATTTTCTTTTTTCTGGTGCATATTATGACCCCCGGAGACGCCTAGTTTAAGAGTTATAGCCATTTAAAGATTTTGAATTTTTTTTTTTCTGGTGCATAATATGACCCCCGCAGACGCCTAGTTTAGGAGTTATAGCCATTTTAAGATTTTGAATTTTCTTTTTTATGGTGTATAATATGACACCCGCAGACGCCTAGTTAAGGAGTTATAGCCATTTTAAGATTTTGAATTTTTTTTTTCTGGTGTATAACATGACCCCCGCAGACGCCTAGTTTAGGAGTTATAGCCATTTTAAGATTTTGAATTTTTTTTTTTCTGGTGCATAATATGACCCCCGCAGACGCCTAGTTTAGGAGTTATAGCCATTTTAAGATTTTGAATTTTTTTCTTCTGGTGCATAATATAACCCCCGCAGACGCCTAGTTAAGGAGTTATAGCCATTTTAAGATTTTGAATTTTTTTTTTCTGGTGCATAGTATGACCCCCGCAGACGCCTAGTTTAGGAGTTATAGCCATTTTAAGATTTTGAAATTTTTTTTTTCTGGTTCATTATATGACCCCGCAGACGCCTAGTTTAGGAGTTATAGCCATTTTAAGATTTTGAATTTTCTTTTTTCTGGTGCATAATATGACCCCCGCAGACGCCTAGTTTAGGAGTTATAGCCATTTAAAAATTTTAAATTTTTTTTTCTGGTGCATAATATGACCCCCGCAGACGCCTAGTTTAGGAGTTATAGCCATTTTAAGATTTTGAATTTTTTTTTTCTGGTGCATAATATAACCCCCGCAGACGCCTAGTTAAGGAGTTATAGCCATTTTAAGATTTTGAATTTTTTTTTTCTGGTGCATAATATGACCCCCGCAGACGCCTAGTTTAGGAGTTATAGCCATTTTAAGATTTTGAATTTTTTTTTTCTTGTTCATAATATGACCCCGCAGACGCCTAGTTTAGGAGTTATAGCCATTTTAAGATTTTGAATTTTCTTTTTTCTGGTGCATATTATGACCCCCACAGACGCCTAGTTTAGGAGTTATAGCCATTTAAAAATTTTAAATTTTTTTTTCTGGTGCATAATATGACCCCCGCAGACGCCTAGTTTAGGAGTTATAGCCATTTTAAGATTTTGAATTTTTTTTTTCTGGTGCATAATATGACCCCCGCAGACGCCTAGTTTAGGAGTTATAGCCATTTTAAGATTTTGAATTTTTTTTTTCTGGTGCATAAGATGACCCCCGCAGACGCCTAGTTTAGGAGTTATAGCCATTTTAAGATTGTGAATATTTTTTTTCTGGTGCATAATATGACCCCCGCAGACGCCTAGTTTAGGAGTTATAGCCATTTAAAGATTTTGAATTTTTTTTTTCTGGTGCATAATATGACCCCCGCAGACGCCTAGTTTAGGAGTTATAGCCATTTTAAAATTTTGAATTTTTTTTTTCTGGTGCATAATATGACCCCCGCAGACGACTAGTTTAAGAGTTATAGCCATTTTAAGATTTTGAATTTTCTTTTTTCTGGTGCATAATATGACCCCCGCAGACGCCTAGTTTAGGAGTTATAGCCATTTTAAGATTTTGAATTTTTTTTTTCTCGTGCATAATATGACCCCCGCAGACGCCTAGTTTAGGAGTTATAGCCATTTTAAGATTTTGAATTTTTTTTTTCTGGTGCATAATATGACCCCCGCAGACGCCTAGTTTAGGAGTTATAGCCATTTTAAGATTTTGAATTTTCTTTTTTCTGGTGCATAATATGACCCCCGCAGACGCCTAGTTTAGGAGTTATAGCCATTTTAAGATTTTGAATTTTTTTTTTTCTGGTGCATAATATGACCCCCGCAGACGCCTAGTTTAGGAGTTATAGCCATTTTAAGATTTTGAATTTTTTTTTTCTGGTGCATAATATGACCCCCGCAGACGCCTAGTTTAGGAGTTATAGCCATTTTAAGATTTTGAATTTTCTTTTTTCTGGTGCATAATATGACCCCCGCAGACGCCTAGTTTAGGAGTTATAGCCATTTTAAGATTTTGAATTTTTTTTTTCTCGTGCATAATATGACCCCCGGAGACGCCTAGTTTAGGAGTTATAGCCATTTTAAGATTTTGAATTTTCATTTTCTGGTGCATATTATGACCCCCGGAGACGCCGAGTTTAGGAGTTATAGCCATTTAAAGATTTTGAATTTTTTTTTTCTGGTGCATAATATGACCCCCGCAGACGCCTAGTTTAGGAGTTATAGCCATTTTAAGATTTTGAATTTTTTTTTTTCTGGTGCATAATATGACCCCCGCAGACGCCTAGTTTAGGAGTTATAGCCATTTTAAGATTTTGAATTTTCTTTTTTCTGGTGCATATTATGACCCCCGGAGACGCCTAGTTTAGGAGTTATAGCCATTTAAAGATTTTGAATTTTTTTTTTCTGGTGTATAATATGACCCCCGCAGACGCCTAGTTTAGGAGTTATAGCCATTTTAAGATTTTGAATTTTTTTTTTCTGGTGCATAATATGACCCCCGCAGACGCCTAGTTTAGGTGTTATAGCCATTTTAAGATTTTGAATTTTCTTTTTTCTGGTGCATAATATGACCCCCGCAGACGCCTAGTTTAGGAGTTATAGCCATTTTAAGATTTTGAATTTTCTTTTCTGGAGCATATTATGACCCCCGCAGACGCCTAGTTTAGGAGATATAGCCATTTTAAGATTTTGAATTTTTTTTTTCTGGTGTATAATATGACCCCCGCAGACGCCTAGTTTAGGAGTTATAGCCATTTTAAGATTTTGAATTTTCTTTTTTCTGGTGCACATTATGACCCCCGCAGACGCCAAGTTTAGGAGTTATAGCCATTTTAAGATTTTGAATTTTTTTTTCTGGTGCATAATATGACCCCCGCAGACGCCTAGTTTAAGAGTTATAGCCATTTTAAGATTTTGAATTTTTTTTTTCTGGTGCATAATATGACCCCCGCAGACGCCTAGTTTAGGAGTTATAGCCATTTTAAGATTTTGAATTTTCTTTTTTCTGGTGCATATTATGACCCCCGCAGACGCCTAGTTTAGGAGTTATAGCCATTTTAAGATTTTGAATTTTCTTTTTTCTGGTGCATATTATGACCCCCGGAGACTCCTAGTTTAGGAGTTATAGCCATTTTAAGATTTTGAATTTTTTTTTTCTGGTGCATAATATGACCCCCGCAGACGCCTAGTTTAGGAGTTATAGCCATTTCAAGATTTTGAATTTTTTTTTTCTGGTGCATAATATGACCCCCGCAGACGCCTAGTTTAGGAGTTATAGCCATTTTAAGATTTTGAATTTTTTTTTTTCTGGTGTATAATATGACCCCCGCAGACGCCTAGTTTAGGAGTTATAGCCATTTCAAGATTTTGAATTTTTTTTTTCTGGTGCATAATATGACCCCCGCAGACGCCTAGTTTAGGAGTTATAACCATTTTAAGATTTTGAATTTTTTTTTTCTGGTGTATAATATGACCACCGCAGACGCCTAGTTTAGGAGTTATAGCCATTTTAAGATTTTGAATTTTTTTTTTTCTGGTGCATAATATGACCCCCGCAGACGCCTAGTTTAGGAGTTATAGCCATTTTAAGATTTTGAATTTTCTTTTTTCTGGTGCATATTATGACCCCCGGAGACGCCTAGTTCAAGAGTTATAGCCATTTAAAGATTTTGAATTTATTTTTTCTGGTGCATAATATGACCCCCGCAGACGCCTAGTTTAAGAGTTATAGCCATTTTAAGATTTTGAATTTTCTTTTTTCTGGTGTATAATATGACCCCCGCAGACGCCTAGTTTAGGAATTATAGCCATTTTAAGATTTTGAATTTTCTTTTTTCTGGTGCATATTATGACCCCCGCAGACGCCTAGTTTAGGAGTTATAGCCATTTTAAGATTTTGAATTTTCTTTTTTCTGGTGCATATTATGACCCCCGCAGACGCCTAGTTTAAGAGTTATAGAAATTTTAAGATTTTGAATTTTTTTTTTTCTGGTGCACAATATGACCCCCGCAGACGCCTAGTTTAGGAGTTATAGCCATTTTAAGATTTTGAATTTTCTTTTTTCTGGTGCATATTATGACCCCCGGAGACGCCTAGTTTAAGAGTTATAGCCATTTAAAGATTTTGAATTTTTTTTTTTCTGGTGCATAATATGACCCCCGCAGACGCCTAGTTTAGGAGTTATAGCCATTTTAAGATTTTGAATTTTTTTTTTTCTGGTGCATAATATGACCCCCGCGGACGCCTAGTTTAGGAGTTATAGCCATTTTAAGATTTTGAATTTTCTTTTTTCTGGTGCATAATATGACCCCCGCAGACGCCTAGTTTAGGAGTTATAGCCATTTAAAGATTTTGAATTTTTTTTTCTGGTGCATAATATGACCCCCGCAGACGCCTAGTTTAAGAGTTATAGCCATTTTAAGATTTTGAATTTTTTTTTTTTCTGGTGCATAATATGACCCCCGCAGACGCCTAGTTTAGGAGTTATAGCCATTTTAAGATTTTGAATTTTCTTTTTTCTGGTGCATATTATGACCCCCGGAGACGCCTAGTTTAAGAGTTACAGCCATTTAAAGATTTTGAATTTTTTTTTTTCTGGTGCATAATATGACCCCCTCAGACGCCTAGTTTAGGAGTTATAGCCATTTTAAGATTTTGAATTTTCTTTTTTCTGGTGCATAATATGACCCCCGCAGACGCCTAGTTTAGGAGTTATAGCCATTTTAAGATTTTGAATTTTCTTTTTTCTGGTGTATAATATGACCCCCGCAGACGCCTAGTTTAGGAGTTATAGCCATTTTAAGATTTTGAATTTTCTTTTTTCTGGTGCATATTATGACCCCCGCAGACGCCTAGTTTAGGAGTTATAGCCATTTTAAGATTTTGAATTTTTTTTTTTCTGGTGCATAATATGACCCCCGCAGACGCCTAGTTTAGGAGTTATAGCCATTTTAAGATTTTGAATTTTCTTTTTTCTGGTGCATATTATGACCCCCGGAGACGCCTAGTTTAGGAGTTATAGCCATTTAAAGATTTTGAATTTTTTTTTTCTGGTGTATAATATGACCCCCGCAGACGCCTAGTTTAGGAGTTATAGCCATTTTAAGATTTTGAATTTTCTTTTTTCTGTTGCATATTATGACCCCCGGAGACGCCTAGTTTAGGAGTTATAGCCATTTAAAGATTTAGAATTTTTTTTTTCTGGTGTATAATATGACCCCCGCAGACGCCTAGTTTAGGAGTTATAGCCATTTTAAGATTTTGAATTTTTTTTTTCTGGTGCATATTATGACCCCCGCAGACGCCTAGTTTAGGAGTTATAGCCATTTTAAGATTTTGAATTTTTTTTTTCTGGTGTGTAATATGACCCCCGCAGACGCCTAGTTTAGGAGTTATAGCCATTTTAAGATTTTGAATTTTTTTTTCTGGTGCATAATATGACCCCCGCAGACGCCTAGTTTAAGAGTTATAGCCATTTTAAGATTTTGAATTTTTTTTTTTCTGGTGCATAATATGACCCCCGCAGACGCCTAGTTTAAGAGTTATAGCCATTTTAAGATTTTGAATTTTTTTTTTTCTGGTACATAATATGACCCCCGCAGACGCCTAGTTTAGGAGTTATAGCCATTTTAAGATTTTGAATTTTCTTTTTTCTGGTGCATAATATGACCCCCTCAGACGCCTAGTTTAGGAGTTATAGCCATTTTAAGATTTTGAATTTTCTTTTTTCTGGTGCATAATATGACCCCCGCAGACGCCTAGTTTAGGAGTTATAGCCATTTTAAGATTTTGAATTTTCTTTTTTCTGGTGCATAATATGACACCCGCAGACGCCTAGTTTAGGAGTTATAGCCATTTTAAGATTTTGAATTTTCATTTTCTGGTGCATATTATGACCCCCGGAGACGCCGAGTTTAGGAGTTATAGCCATTTAAAGATTTTGAATTTTTTTTTTCTTGTGTATAATATGACCCCCGCAGACGCCTAGTTTAGGAGTTATAGCCATTTTAAGATTTTGAATTTTTTTTTTCTGGTGCATAATATGACCCCCGCAGACGCCTAGTTTAGGAGTTATAGCCATTTTAAGATTTTGAATTTTCTTTTTTCTGGTGCATAATATGACCCCCGGAGACGCCTAGTTTAGGAGTTATAGCCATTTTAAGATTTTGAATTTTCATTTTCTGGTGCATATTATGACCCCCGGAGAGGCCGAGTTTAGGAGTTATAGCCATTTAAAGATTTTGAATTTTTTTTTTCTGGTGCATAATATGACCCCCGCAGACGCCTAGTTTAAGAGTTATAGCCATTTTAAGATTTTGAATTTTTTTTTTCTGGTGCATAATATGACCCCCGCAGACGCCTAGTTTAGGAGTTATAGCCATTTTAAGATTTTGAATTTTCTTTTTTCTGGTGCATATTATGACCCCCGCAGACGCCTAGTTTAGGAGTTATAGCCATTTTAAGATTTTGAATTTTCTTTTTTCTGGTGCATATTATGACCCCCGGAGACTCCTAGTTTAGGAGTTATAGCCATTTTAAGATTTTGAATTTTTTTTTTCTGGTGCATAATATGACCCCCGCAGACGCCTAGTTTAGGAGTTATAGCCATTTCAAGATTTTGAATTTTTTTTTTCTGGTGCATAATATGACCCCCGCAGACGCCTAGTTTAGGAGTTATAGCCATTTTAAGATTTTGAATTTTTTTTTTCTGGTGTATAATATGACCCCCGCAGACGCCTAGTTTAGGAGTTATAGCCATTTCAAGATTTTGAATTTTTTTTTTCTGGTGCATAATATGACCCCCGCAGACGCCTAGTTTAGGAGTTATAGCCATTTTAAGATTTTGAATTTTTTTTTTCTGGTGTATAATATGACCCCCGCAGACGCCTAGTTTAGGAGTTATAGCCATTTTAAGATTTTGAATTTTCTTTTTTCTGGTGCATATTATGACCCCCGCAGACGCCTAGTTTAGGAGTTATAACCATTTTAAGATTTTGAATTTTTTTTTTCTGGTGTATAATATGACCACCGCAGACGCCTAGTTTAGGAGTTATAGCCATTTTAAGATTTTGAATTTTTTTTTTTCTGGTGCATAATATGACCCCCGCAGACGCCTAGTTTAGGAGTTATAGCCATTTTAAGATTTTGAATTTATTTTTTCTGGTGCATAATATGACCCCCGCAGACGCCTAGTTTAAGAGTTATAGCCATTTTAAGATTTTGAATTTTCTTTTTTCTGGTGTATAATATGACCCCCGCAGACGCCTAGTTTAGGAGTTATAGCCATTTAAAGATTTTGAATCTTTTTTTTCTGGTGCATAATATGACCCCCGCAGACGCCTAGTTTAGGAGTTATAGCCATTTTAAGATTTTGAATTTTTTTTTTTCTGGTGCATAATATGACCCCCGCAGACGCCTAGTTTAGGAGTTATAGCCATTTTAAGATTTTGAATTTTCTTTTTTCTGGTGCATAATATGACCCCCGCAGACGCCTAGTTCAAGAGTTATAGCCATTTAAAGATTTTGAATTTATTTTTTCTGGTGCATAATATGACCCCCGCAGACGCCTAGTTTAAGAGTTATAGCCATTTTAAGATTTTGAATTTTCTTTTTTCTGGTGTATAATATGACCCCCGCAGACGCCTAGTTTAGGAGTTATAGCCATTTAAAGATTTTGAATCTTTTTTTTCTGGTGCATAATATGACCCCCGCAGACGCCTAGTTTAGGAGTTATAGCCATTTTAAGATTTTGAATTTTTTTTTTTCTGGTGCATAATATGACCCCCGCAGACGCCTAGTTTAGGAGTTATAGCCATTTTAAGATTTTGAATTTTCTTTTTTCTGGTGCATAATATGACCCCCGCAGACGCCTAGTTTAGGAGTTATAGCCATTTAAAGATTTTGAATTTTTTTTTCTGGTGCATAATATGACCCCCGCAGACGCCTAGTTTAAGAGTTATAGCCATTTTAAGATTTTGAATTTTTTTTTTTTCTGGTGCATAATATGACCCCCGCAGACGCCTAGTTTAGGAGTTATAGCCATTTTAAGATTTTGAATTTTCTTTTTTCTGGTGCATATTATGACCCCCGGAGACGCCTAGTTTAAGAGTTACAGCCATTTAAAGATTTTGAATTTTTTTTTTTCTGGTGCATAATATGACCCCCTCAGACGCCTAGTTTAGGAGTTATAGCCATTTTAAGATTTTGAATTTTCTTTTTTCTGGTGCATAATATGACCCCCGCAGACGCCTAGTTTAGGAGTTATAGCCATTTTAAGATTTTGAATTTTCTTTTTTCTGGTGTATAATATGACCCCCGCAGACGCCTAGTTTAGGAGTTATAGCCATTTTAAGATTTTGAATTTTCTTTTTTCTGGTGCATATTATGACCCCCGCAGACGCCTAGTTTAGGAGTTATAGCCATTTTAAGATTTTGAATTTTTTTTTCTGGTGCATAATATGACCCCCGCAGACGCCTAGTTTAAGAGTTATAGCCATTTAAAGATTTTGAATTTTTTTTTTTCTGATGCATAATATGACCCTCGCAGACGCCTAGTTTAGGAGTTATAGCCATTTTAAGATTTTGAATTTTCTTTTTTCTGGTGCATATTATGACCCCCGCAGACGCCTAGTTTAGGAGTTATAGCCATTTTAAGATTTTGAATTTTTTTTTTCTGGTGTGTAATATGACCCCCGCAGACGCCTAGTTTAGGAGTTATAGCCATTTTAAGATTTTGAATTTTCTTTTCTGGTGCATATTATGACCCCCGCAGACGCCTAGTTTAGGAGTTATAGCCATTTTAAGATTTTGAATTTTTTTTTTCTGGTGTATAATAAGACCCCCGCAGACGCCTAGTTTAGGAGTTATAGCCATTTTACGATTTTGAATTTTTTTTTCTGGTGCATAATATGACCCCCGCAGACGCCTAGTTTAAGAGTTATAGCCATTTTAAGATTTTGAATTTTTTTTTTTCTGGTGCATAATATGACCCCCGCAGACGCCTAGTTTAAGAGTTATAGCCATTTTAAGATTTTGAATTTTTTTTTTTCTGGTGCATAATATGACCCCCGCAGACGCCTAGTTTAGGAGTTATAGCCATTTTAAGATTTTGAATTTTTTTTTTTCTGGTGCATATTATGACCCCCGGAGACGCCTAGTTTAAGAGTTACAGCCATTTAAAGATTTTGAATTTTTTTTTTTCTGGTGCATAATATGACCCCCTCAGACGCCTAGTTTAGGAGTTATAGCCATTTTAAGATTTTGAATTTTCTTTTTTCTGGTGCATAATATGACCCCCGCAGACGCCTAGTTTAGGAGTTATAGCCATTTTAAGATTTTGAATTTTCTTTTTTCTGGTGCATAATATGACCCCCGCAGACGCCTAGTTTAAGAGTTATAGCCATTTTAAGATTTTGAATTTTTTTTTTTTCTGGTGCATAATATGACCCCCGCAGACGCCTAGTTTAGGAGTTATAGCCATTTTAAGATTTTGAATTTTCTTTTTTCTGGTGCATATTATGACCCCCGGAGACGCCTAGTTTAAGAGTTACAGCCATTTAAAGATTTTGAATTTTTTTTTTTCTGGTGCATAATATGACCCCCTCAGACGCCTAGTTTAGGAGTTATAGCCATTTTAAGATTTTGAATTTTCTTTTTTCTGGTGCATATTATGACCCCCGCAGACGCCTAGTTTAAGAGTTATAGCCATTTTAAGATTTTGAATTTTTTTTTTTCTGGTGCATAATATGACCCCCGCAGACGCCTAGTTTAGGAGTTATAGCCATTTTAAGATTTTGAATTTTCTTTTTTCTGGTGCATATTATGACCCCCGGAGACGCCTAGTTTAAGAGTTATAGCCATTTAAAGATTTTGAATTTTTTTTTTTCTGGTGCATAATATGACCCCCGCAGACGCCTAGTTTAGGAGTTATAGCCATTTTAAGATTTTGAATTTTTTTTTTTCTGGTGCATAATATGACCCCCGCAGACGCCTAGTTTAGGAGTTATAGCCATTTTAAGATTTTGAATTTTCTTTTTTCTGGTGCATAATATGACCCCCGCAGACGCCTAGTTTAGGAGTTATAGCCATTTAAAGATTTTGAATTTTTTTTTTTCTGGTGCATATTATGACCCCCGGAGACGCCTAGTTTAAGAGTTACAGCCATTTAAAGATTTTGAATTTTTTTTTTTCTGGTGCATAATATGACCCCCGCAGACGCCTAGTTTAGGAGTTATAGCCATTTTAAGATTTTGAATTTTCTTTTTTCTGGTGCATAATATGACCCCCGCAGACGCCTAGTTTAGGAGTTATAGCCATTTTAAGATTTTGAATTTTCTTTTTTCTGGTGTATAATATGACCCCCGCAGACGCCTAGTTTAGGAGTTATAGCCATTTTAAGATTTTGAATTTTCTTTTTTCTGGTGCATATTATGACCCCCGCAGACGCCTAGTTTAGGAGTTATAGCCATTTTAAGATTTTGAATTTTTTTTTCTGGTGCATAATATGACCCCCGCAGACGCCTAGTTTAAGAGTTATAGCCATTTAAAGATTTTGAATTTTTTTTTTTCTGGTGCATAATATGACCCCCGCAGACGCCTAGTTTAGGAGTTATAGCCATTTTAAGATTTTGAATTTTCTTTTTTCTGGTGCATATTATGACCCCCGGAGACGCCTAGTTTAGGAGTTATAGCCATTTTAAGATTTTGAATTTTCTTTTTTCTGGTGCATAATATGACCCCCGCAGACGCCTAGTTTAGGAGTTATAGCCATTTTAAGATTTTGAATTTTTTGTTTCTGGTGTATAATATGACCCCCGCAGACGCCTAGTTTAGGAGTTATAGCCATTTTAAGATTTTGAATTTTTTTTTTCTGGTGCATAATATGACCCCCGCAGACGCCTAGTTTAGGAGTTATAGCCATTTTAAGATTTTGAATTTTTTTTTTCTGGTGCATAATATGACCCCCGCAGACGCCTAGTTTAGGAGTTATAGCCATTTTAAAATTTTGAATTTTTTTTTTTCTGGTGCATAATATGACCCCCGCAGACGCCTAGTTTAGGAGTTATAGCCATTTTAAGATTTTGAATTTTTTTTTTCTGGTGCATAATATGACCCCCGCAGACGCCTAGTTTAGGAGTTATATCCATTTTAAGATTTTGAATTTTCTTTTTTCTGGTGCATAATATGACCCCCGCAGACGCCTAGTTTAGGAGTTATAGCCATTTTAAGATTTTGAATTTTCTTTTTTCTGGTGCATATTATGACCCCCGGAGACGCCTAGTTTAGGAGTTATAGCCATTTTAAGATTTTGAATTTTTTTTTTCTGGTGCATAAT
Organism: Volucella zonaria; assembly: GCA_963966105.1. NCBI lineage: Eukaryota > Metazoa > Arthropoda > Insecta > Diptera > Syrphidae > Volucella > Volucella zonaria. The sequence continues at coordinate 43,815,294 of OZ014531.1, forward strand.
ATGACCCCCGCAGACGCCTAGTTAAGGAGTTATAGCCATTTTAAGATTTTGAATTTTCTTTTTTCTGTTGTATAATATGACCCCCGCAGACGCCTAGTTTAGGAGTTATAGCCATTTTAAGATTTTGAATTTTCTTTTTTCTGGTGCATATTATGACCCCCGGAGACGCCTAGTTTAGGAGTTATAGCCATTTTAAGATTTTGAATTTTCTTTTTTCTGGTGTATAATATGACCCCCGCAGACGCCTAGTTTAGGAGTTATAGCCATTTTAAGATTTTGAATTTTCTTTTTTCTGGTGCATATTATGACCCCCGGAGACGCCTAGTTTAGGAGTTATAGCCATTTTAAGATTTTGAATTTTTTTTTTTCTGGTGCATAATATGACCCCCGCAGACGCCTAGTTAAGGAGTTATAGCCATTTTAAGATTTTGAATTTTCTTTTTTCTGGTGTATAATATGACCCCCGCAGACGCCTAGTTTAGGAGTTATAGCCATTTTAAGATTTTGAATTTTCTTTTTTCTGGTGCATATTATGACCCCCGGAGACGCCTAGTTTAGGAGTTATAGCCATTTTAAGATTTTGAATTTTTTTTTTCTGGTGCATAATATGACCCCCGCAGACGCCTAGTTTAGGAGTTATAGCCATTTTAAGATTTTGAATTTTTTTTTTCTGGTGCATAATATAACCCCCGCAGACGCCTAGTTAAGGAGTTATAGCCATTTTAAGATTTTGAATTTTTTTTTCTGGTGTATAATATGACCCCCGCAGACGCCTAGTTTAGGAGTTATAGCCATTTTAAGATTTTGAATTTTTTTTTTCTGGTGCATAATATAACCCCCGCAGACGCCTAGTTAAGGAGTTATAGCCATTTTAAGATTTTGAATTTTTTTTTTCTGGTGTATAATATGACCCCCGCAGACGCCTAGTTTAGGAGTTATAGCCATTTTAAGATTTTGAATTTTCTTTTTTCTGGTGCATATTATGACCCCCGGAGACGCCTAGTTTAGGAGTTATAGCCATTTTAAGATTTTGAATTTTTTTTTTCTGGTGCATAATATAACCCCCGCAGACGCCTAGTTTAGGAGTTATAGCCATTTTAAGATTTTGAATTTTTTTTTTCTGGTGCATAATATGACCCCCGCAGACGCCTAGTTTAGGAGTTATAGCCATTTTAAGATTTTGAATTTTTTTTTTCTGGTGCATAATATGACCCCCGCAGACGCCTAGTTTAGGAGTTATAGCCATTTTAAGATTTTGAATTTTCTTTTTTCTGGTGCATAATATGACCCCCGCAGACGCCTAGTTTAGGAGTTATAGCCATTTTAAGATTTTGAATTTTCTTTTCTGGTGCATATTATGAAACCCGCAGACGCCTAGTTTAGGAGTTATAGACATTTAAAGATTTTGAATTTTTTTTTTCTGGTGTATAATATGACCCCCGCAGACGCCTAGTTTAGGAGTTATAGCCATTTTAAGATTTTGAATTTTTTTTTCTGGTGCATAATATGACCCCCGCAGACGCCTAGTTTAAGAGTTATAGCCATTTTAAGATTTTGAATTTTTTTTTTTCTGGTGCATAATATGACCCCCGCAGACGCCTAGTTTAGGAGTTATAGCCATTTTAAGATTTTGAATTTTTTTTTTCTGGTGCATAATATAACCCCCGCAGACGCCTAGTTTAGGAGTTATAGCCATTTTAAGATTTTGAATTTTTTTTTTCTGGTGCATAATATGACCCCCGCAGACGCCTAGTTTAGGAGTTATAGCCATTTTAAGATTTTGAATTTTTTTTTTCTGGTGCATAATATGACCCCCGCAGACGCCTAGTTTAGGAGTTATAGCCATTTTAAGATTTTGAATTTTCTTTTTTCTGGTGCATAATATGACCCCCGCAGACGCCTAGTTTAGGAGTTATAGCCATTTTAAGATTTTGAATTTTCTTTTCTGGTGCATATTATGAAACCCGCAGACGCCTAGTTTAGGAGTTATAGACATTTAAAGATTTTGAATTTTTTTTTTCTGGTGTATAATATGACCCCCGCAGACGCCTAGTTTAGGAGTTATAGCCATTTTAAGATTTTGAATTTTTTTTTCTGGTGCATAATATGACCCCCGCAGACGCCTAGTTTAAGAGTTATAGCCATTTTAAGATTTTGAATTTTTTTTTTTCTGGTGCATAATATGACCCCCGCAGACGCCTAGTTTAGGAGTTATAGCCATTTTAAGATTTTGAATTTTTTTTTTTCTGGTGCATAATATGACCCCCGCAGACGCCTAGTTTAGGAGTTATAGCCATTTTAAGATTTTGAATTTTTTTTTTCTGGTGCATAATATGACCCCCGCAGACGTTTAGTTTAGGAGTTATAGCCATTTTAAGATTTTGAATTTTTTTTTTTCTGGTACATAATATGACCCCCGCAGACGCCTAGTTTAGGAGTTAAAGCCATTTTAAGATTTTGAATTTTTTTTTTTCTGGTGCATAATATGACCCCCGCAGACGCCTAGTTTAGGAGTTATAGCCATTTTAAGATTTTGAATTTTTTTTTTCTGGTGCATAATATGACCCCCGCAGACGCCTAGTTTAAGAGTTATAGCCATTTTAAGATTTTGAATTTTTTTTTTCTGGTGTATAATATGACCCCCGCAGACGCCTAGTTTAGGAGTTATAGCCATTTTAAGATTTTGAATTTTCTTTTTTCTGGTGCATATTATGACCCCCGGAGACGCCTAGTTTAGGAGTTATAGCCATTTAAAGATTTTGAATTTGTTTTTTCTGGTGTATAATATGACCCCCGCAGACGCCTAGTTTAGGAGTTATAGCCATTTCAAGATTTTGAATTTTCTTTTTTCTGGTGCATATTATGACCCCCGGAGACGCCTAGTTTAGGAGTTATAGCCATTTAAAGATGTTGAATTTTTTTTTCTGGTGCATAATATGACCCCCGCAGACGCCTAGTTTAGGAGTTATAGCCATTTTAAGATTTTGAATTTTTTTTTTTCTGGTGTATAATATGACCCCCGCAGACGCCTAGTTTAGGAGTTATAGCCATTTTAAGATTTTGAATTTTTTTTTCTGGTGCATAATATGACCCCCGCAGACGCCTAGTTTAAGAGTTATGGCCATTTTAAGATTTTGAATTTTTTTTTTTCTGGTGCATAATATGACCCCCGCAGACGCCTAGTTTAGGAGTTATAGCCATTTTAAGATTTTGAATTTTCTTTTTTCTGGTGCATATTATGACCCCCGGAGACGCCTAGTTTAAGAGTTATAGCCATTTAAAGATTTTGAATTTTTTTTTTTCTGGTGCATAATATGACCCCCGCAGACGCCTAGTTTAGGAGTTATAGCCATTTTAAGATTTTGAATTTTCTTTTTTCTGGTGCATATTATGACCCCCGGAGACGCCTAGTTTAGGAGTTATAGCCATTTAAAGAGTTTGAATTTTTTTTTTCTGGTGTATAATATGACCCCCGCTGACGCCTAGTTTAGGAGTTATAGCCATTTTAAGATTTTGAATTTTTTTTTTTCTGGTGCATATTATGACCCCCGGAGACGCCTAGTTTAAGAGTTATAGCCATTTAAAGATTTTGAATTTTTTTTTTCTGGTGCATAGTATGACCCCCGCAGACGCCTAGTTTAGGAGTTATAGCCATTTTAAGATTTTGAATTTTTTTTTTCTGGTGCATAATATGACCCCCGCAGACGCCTAGTTTAGGAGTTATAGCCATTTTAAGATTTTGAATTTTTTTTTTTCTGGTGCATAATATGACCCCCGCAGACGCCTAGTTTAGGAGTTATAGCCATTTTAAGATTTTGAATTTTTTTTTTTCTGGTGCATATTATGACCCCCGGAGACGCCTAGTTTAGGAGTTATAGCCATTTAAAGATTTTGAATTTTTTTTTTCTGGTGCATTATATGACCCCCGGAGACGCCTAGTTTAAGAGTTATAGCCATTTAAAGAGTTTGAATTTTTTTTTTCTGGTGTATAATATGACCCCCGCTGACGCCTAGTTTAGGAGTTATAGCCATTTTAAGATTTTGAATTTTTTTTTCTGGTGCATAATAAGACCCCCGCAGACGCCTAGTTTAGGAGTTATAGCCATTTTAAGATTTTGAATTTTCTTTTTTCTGGTGCATATTATGACCCCCGGAGACGCCTAGTTTAAGAGTTATAGCCATTTAAAGAGTTTGAATTTTTTTTTTCTGGTGTATAATATGACCCCCGCTGACGCCTAGTTTAGGAGTTATAGCCATTTTAAGATTTTGAATTTTTTTTTCTGGTGCATAATAAGACCCCCGCAGACGCCTAGTTTAGGAGTTATAGCCATTTTAAGATTTTGAATTTTCTTTTTTCTGGTGCATATTATGACCCCCGGAGACGCCTAGTTTAAGAGTTATAGCCATTAAAAGATTTTGATTTTTTTTTTTCTGGTGCATAGTATGACCCCCGCAGACGCCTAGTTTAGGAGTTATAGCCATTTTAAGATTTTGAATTTTTTTTTTCTGGTGCATAATATGACCCCCGCAGACGCCTAGTTTAGGAGTTATAGCCATTTTAAGATTTTGAATTTTTTTTTTTCTGGTGCATAATATGACCCCCGCAGACGCCTAGTTTAGGAGTTATAGCCATTTTAAGATTTTGAATTTTTTTTTTTCTGGTGCATATTATGACCCCCGGAGACGCCTAGTTTAGGAGTTATAGCCATTTAAAGATTTTGAATTTTTTTTTTCTGGTGCATTATATGACCCCCGCAGACGCCCAGTTTAGGAGTTATAGCCATTTTAAGATTTTGAATTTTTTTTTTCTGGTGCATAATATGACCCCCGCAGACGCCTAGTTTAGGAGTTATAGCCATTTTAAGATTTTGAATTTTTTTTTCTGGTGCATAATATGACCCCCGCAGACGCCTAGTTTAAGAGTTATAGCCATTTTAAGATTTTGAATTTTTTTTTTCCGGTGCATAATATGACCCCCGCAGACGCCTAGTTTAAGAGTTATAGCCATTTTAAGATTTTGAATTTTTTTTTTCTGGTGCATAATATGACTCCCGCAGACGCCTAGTTTAGGAGTTATAGCCATTTTAAGATTTTGAATTTTTTTTTCTGGTGCATAATATGACCCCCGCAGACGCCTAGTTTAAGAGTTATAGCCATTTTAAGATTTTGAATTTTTTTTTTTTCTTTTGCATAATATGCCCCCGCAGACGCCTAGTTTAGGAGTTATAGCCATTTTAAGATTTTGAATTTTTTTTTTCTGGTGCATAATATGACCCCCGCAGACGCCTAGTTTAAGAGTTATAGCCATTTTAAGATTTTGAATTTTTTTTTTCTGGTGCATAATATGACCCCCGCAGACGCCTAGTTTAGGAGTTATAGCCATTTTAAGATTTTGAATTTTTTTTTCTGGTGCATAATATGACCCCCGCAGACGCCTAGTTTAGGAGTTATAGCCATTTTAAGATTTTGAATTTTTTTTTCTGGTGCATAATATGACCCCCGCAGACGCCTAGTTTAAGAGTTATAGCCATTTTAAGATTTAGAATTTTTTTTTTCTGGTGCATAATATGACCCCCGCAGACGCCTAGTTTAGGAGTTATAGCCATTTTAAGATTTTGAATTTTTTTTTCTGGTGCATAATATGACCCCCGCAGACGCCTAGTTTAAGAGTTATAGCCATTTTAAGATTTTGAATTTTTTTTTTTCTGGTGCATAATATGACCCCCGCAGACGCCTAGTTTAGGAGTTAAAGCCATTTTAAGATTTTGAATTTTTTTTTTTCTGGTGCGTAATATGACCCCCGCAGACGCCTAGTTTAGGAGTTATAGCCATTTTAAGATTTTGAATTTTTTTTTCTGGTGCATAATATGACCCCCGCAGACGCCTAGTTTAAGAGTTATAGCCATTTTAAGATTTTGAATTTTTTTTTTCTGGTGTATAATATGACCCCCGCAGACGCCTAGTTTAGGAGTTATAGCCATTTTAAGATTTTAAATTTTCTTTTTTCTGGTGCATATTATGACCCCCGGAGACGCCTAGTTTCGGAGTTATAGCCATTTAAAGATTTTGAATTTGCTTTTTCTGGTGTATAATATGACCCCCGCAGACGCCTAGTTTAGGAGTTATAGCCATTTTAAGATTTTGAATTTTTTTTTCTGGTGCATATTATGACCCCCGGAGACGCCTAGTTTAGGAGTTATAGCCATTTAAAGATTTTGAATTTTTTTTTCTGGTGCATAATATGACCCCCGCAGACGCCTAGTTTAGGAGTTATAGCCATTTTAAGATTTTGAATTTTTTTTTTCTGGTGTATAATATGACCCCCGCAGACGCCTAGTTTAGGAGTTATAGCCATTTTAAGATTTTGAATTTTTTTTTCTGGTGCATAATATGACCCCCGCAGACGCCTAGTTTAAGAGTTATGGCCATTTTAAGATTTTGAATTTTTTTTTTTCTGGTGCATAATATGACCCCCGCAGACGCCTAGTTTAGGAGTTATAGCCATTTTAAGATTTTGAATTTTCTTTTTTCTGGTGCATATTATGACCCCCGGAGACGCCTAGTTTAAGAGTTATAGCCATTTAAAGATTTTGAATTTTTTTTTTTCTGGTGCATAATATGACCCCCGCAGACGCCTAGTTTAGGAGTTATAGCCATTTTAAGATTTTGAATTTTCTTTTTTCTGGTGCATATTATGACCCCCGGAGACGCCTAGTTTAGGAGTTATAGCCATTTAAAGAGTTTGAATTTTTTTTTTCTGGTGTATAATATGACCCCCGCTGACGCCTAGTTTAGGAGTTATAGCCATTTTAAGATTTTGAATTTTTTTTTCTGGTGCATAATAAGACCCCCGCAGACGCCTAGTTTAGGAGTTATAGCCATTTTAAGATTTTGAATTTTTTTTTTTCTGGTGCATATAATGACCCCCGCAGACGCCTAGTTTAAGAGTTATAGCCATTTTAAGATTTTGAATTTTTTTTTTTCTGGTGCATATTATGACCCCCGGAGACGCCTAGTTTAGGAGTTATAGCCATTTAAAGATTTTGAATTTTTTTTTTCTGGTGCATTATATGACCCCCGCAGACGCCTAGTTTAGGAGTTATAGCCATTTTAAGATTTTGAATTTTTTTTTTCTGGTGCATAATATGACCCCCGGAGACGCCTAGTTTAGGAGTTATAGCCATTTTAAGATTTTGAATTTTCTTTTTTCTGGTGCATATTATGACCCCCGGAGACGCCTAGTTTAGTAGTTATAGCCATTTTAAGATTTTTAAGATTTTGAATTTTTTTTTTTCTGGTGCATAATATGACCCCCGCAGACGCCTAGTTTAGGAGTTATAGCCATTTTAAGATTTTGAATTTTTTTTTTCTGGTGCATAATATGACCCCCGCAGACGCCTAGTTTAGGAGTTATAGCCATTTTAAGATTTTGAATTTTTTTTTTCTGGTGCATAATATGACCCCCGCAGACGCCTAGTTTAGGAGTTAAAGCCATTTTAAGATTTTGAATTTTTTTTTTTCTGGTGCATAATATGACCCCCGCAGACGCCTAGTTTAGGAGTTATAGCCATTTTAAGATTTTGAATTTTTTTTTTCTGGTGCATAATATGACCCCCGCAGACGCCTAGTTTAAGAGTTATAGCCATTTAAAGATTTTGAATTTTTTTTTTTCTGGTGCATAATATGACCCCCGCAGACGCCTAGTTTAAGAGTTATAGCCATTTTAAGATTTTGAATTTTTTTTTTTTCTTTTGCATAATATGACCCCCGCAGACGCCTAGTTTAGGAGTTATAGCCATTTTAAGATTTTGAATTTTTTTTTTCTGGTGTATAATATGACCCCCGCAGACGCCTAGTTTAAGAGTTATAGCCATTTAAAGATTTTGAATTTTTTTTTTTCTGGTGCATAATATAACCCCCGCAGACGCCTAGTTTAGGAGTTATAGCCATTTTAAGATTTTGAATTTTCTTTTTTCTGGTGCATATTATGACCCCCGGAGACGCCTAGTTTAGGAGTTATAGCCATTTAAAGATTTTGAATTTTTTTTTTCTGGTGTATAATATGACCCCCGCAGACGCCTAGTTTAGGAGTTATAGCCATTTTAAGATTTTGAATTTTTTTTTCTGGTGCATAATATGACCCCCGCAGACGCCTAGTTTAGGAGTTATAGCCATTTTAAGATTTTGAATTTTCTTTTTTCTGGTGCATATTATGACCCCCGGAGACGCCTAGTTTAAGAGTTATAGCCATTTAAAGATTTTGAATTTTTTTTTTCTGGTGTATAATATGACCCCCGCAGACGCCTAGTTTAGGAGTTATAGTCATTTTAAGATTTTGAATTTTCTTTTTTCTGGTGCATAATATGACCCCCGCAGATGCCTAGTTTAGGAGTTATAGCCATTTTAAGATTTTGAATTTTCTTTTTTCTGGTGCATAATATGACCCCCGCAGACGCCTAGTTTAGGAGTTATAGCCATTTTAAGATTTTGAATTTTCTTTTTTCTGGTGCATAATATGACCCCCGCAGACGCCTAGTTTAGGAGTTATAGCCTTTTTAAGATTTTGAATTTTCTTTTTTCTGGTGCATAATATGACCCCCGCATACGCCTAGTTTAGGAGTTATAGCCATTTTAAGATTTTGAATTTTCTTTTTTCGGGTGCATATTATGACCCCCGGAGACGCCTAGTTTAGGAGTTATAGCCATTTAAAGATTTTGAATTTTTTTTTTCTGGTGTATAATATGACCCCCGCAGACGCCTAGTTTAGGAGTTATAGCCATTTTAAGATTTTGAATTTTTTTTTCTGGTGCATAATATGACCCCCGCAGACGCCTAGTTTAGGAGTTATAGCCATTTTAAGATTTTGAATTTTTTTTTTCTGGTGCATAATATGACCCCCACAGACGCCTAGTTTAGGAGTTATAGCCATTTTAAGATTTTGAATTTTTTTTTTTCTGGTGCATAATATGACCCCCGCAGACGCCTAGTTTAGGAGTTATAGCCATTTTAAGATTTTGAATTTTTTTTTCTGGTGCATAATATGACCCCCGCAGACGCCTAGTTTAAGAGTTATAGCCATTTTAAGATTTTGAATTTTTTTTTTTCTTTTGCATAATATGACCCCCGCAGACGCCTAGTTTAGGAGTTATAGCCATTTTAAGATTTTGAATTTTCTTTTTTCTGGTGCATATTATGACCCCCGGAGACGCCTAGTTTAGGAGTTATAGCCATTTTAAGATTTTGAATTTTTTTTTCTGGTGCATAATATGACCCCCGCAGACGCCTAGTTTAAGAGTTATAGCCATTTTAAGATTTTGAATTTTTTTTTTTCTGGTGCATAATATGACCAACGCAGACGCCTAGTTTAGGAGTTATAGCCATTTTAAGATTTTGAATTTTTTTTTTTCTGGTGCATAATATGTCCCCCGCAGACGCCTAGTTTAGGAGTTATAGCCATTTTAAGATTTTGAATTTTTTTTTTCTGGTGCATAATATGACCCCCGCAGACGCCTAGTTTAGGAGTTATAGCCATTTTAAGATTTTGAATTTTTTTTTTTCTGGTGCATAATATGACCCCCGCAGACGACTAGTTTAAGAGTTATAGCCATTTTAAGATTTTGAATTTTTTTTTTCTGGTGCATAATATGACCCCCGCAGACGCCTAGTTTAGGAGTTAAAGCCATTTTAAGATTTTGAATTTTTTTTTTTCTGGTGCATAATATGACACCCGCAGACGCCTAGTTTAGGAGTTATAGCCATTTTAAGATTTTGAATTTCTTTTTTCTGGTGCATAATATGACCCCCGCAGACGCCTAGTTTAAGAGTTATAGCCATTTAAAGATTTTGAATTTTTTTTTTTCTGGTGCATAATATGACCCCCGCAGACGCCTAGTTTAAGAGTTATAGCCATTTTAAGATTTTGAATTTTTTTTTTTTCTTTTGCATAATATGACCCCCGCAGAAGCCTAGTTTAGGAGTTATAGCCATTTTAAGATTTTGAATTTTTTTTTTCTGGTGTATAATATGACCCCCGCAGACGCCTAGTTTAGGAGTTATAGCCATTTTAAGATTTTGAATTTTCTTTTTTCCGGTGCATATTATGACCCCCGGAGACGCCTAGTTTAAGAGTTATAGCCATTTAAAGATTTTGAATTTTTTTTTTTCTGGTGCATAATATGACCCCCGCAGACGCCTAGTTTAGGAGTTATAGCCATTTTAAGATTTTGAATTTTCTTTTTTCTGGTGCATATTATGACCCCCGGAGACGCCTAGTTTAGGAGTTATAGCCATTTAAAGATTTTGAATTTTTTTTTTCTGGTGTATAATATGACCCCCGCAGACGCCTAGTTTAGGAGTTATAGCCATTTTAAGATTTTGAATTTTTTTTTCTGGTGCATAATATGACCCCCGCAGACGCCTAGTTTAGGAGTTATAGCCATTTTAAGATTTTGAATTTTCTTTTTTCTGGTGCATATTATGACCCCCGGAGACGCCTAGTTTAAGAGTTATAGCCATTTAAAGATTTTGAATTTTTTTTTTTCTGGTGTATAATATGACCCCCGCAGACGCCTAGTTTAGGAGTTATTGCCATTTTAAGATTTTGAATTTTCTTTTTTCTGGTGCATAATATGACCCCCGCAGACGTCTAGTTTAGGAGTTATAGCCATTTTAAGATTTTGAATTTTCTTTTTTCTTTTGCATAATATGACCCCCGCAGACGCCTAGTTTAGGAGTTATAGCCTTTTTAAGATTTTGTATTTTCTTTTTTCTGGTGCATAATATGACCCCCGCATACGCCTAGTTTAGGAGTTATAGCCATTTTAAAATTTTGAATTTTCTTTTTTCTGGTGCATATTATGACCCCCGGAGACGCCTAGTTTAGGAGTTATAGCCATTTAAAGATTTTGAATTTTTTTTTTCTGGTGTATAATATGACCCCCGCAGACGCCTAGTTTAGGAGTTATAGCCATTTTAAGATTTTGAATTTTTTTTTCTGGTGCATAATATGACCCCCGCAGACGCCTAGTTTAAGAGTTATAGCCATTTTAAGATTTTGAATTTTTTTTTTTCTGGTGCATAATATGACCCCCGCAGACGCCTAGTTTAGGAGTTATAGCCATTTTAAGATTTTGAATTTTCTTTTTTCTGGTGCATATTATGACCCCCGGAGACGCCTTGTTTAGGAGTTATAGCCATTTTAAGATTTTGAATTTTTTTTTCTGGTGCATAATATGACCCCCGCAGACGCCTAGTTTAAGAGTTATAGCCATTTTAAGATTTTGAATTTTTTTTTCTGGTGCATAATATGACCCCCGCAGACGCCTAGTTTAAGAGTTATAGCCATTTTAAGATTTTGAATTTTTTTTTTTCTGGTGCATAATATGACCCCCGCAGATGCCTAGTTTAGGAGTTATAGCCATTTTAAGATTTTGAATTTTCTTTTTTCTGGTGCATATTATGACCCCCGGAGACGCCTAGTTTAGGAGTTATAGCCATTTTAAGATTTTTAAGATTTTGAATTTTTTTTTTTCTGGTGCATAATATGACCCCCGCAGACGCCTAGTTTAGGAGTTATAGCCATTTTAAGATTTTGAATTTTCTTTTTTCTGGTGCATATTATGACCCCCGGAGACGCCTAGTTTAAGAGTTATAGCCATTTAAAGATTTTGAATTTTTTTTTTTCTGGTGCATAATATGACCCCCGCAGACGCCTAGTTTAGGAGTTATAGCCATTTTAAGATTTTGAATTTTCTTTTTTCTGGTGCTTATTATGACCCCCGGAGACCCCTAGTTTAGGAGTTATAGCCATTTAAAGATTTTGAATTTTTTTTTTCTGGTGTATAATATGACCCCCGCAGACGCCTAGTTTAGGAGTTATAGCCATTTTAAGATTTTGAATTTTCTTTTTTCTGGTGCATATTATGACCCCCGGAGACGCCTAGTTTAGGAGTTATAGCCATTTTAAGATTTTGAATTTTTTTTTTCTGGTGCATAATATGACCCCCGCAGACGCCTAGTTTAAGAGTTAAAGCCATTTTAAGATTTTGAATTTTTTTTTTCTGGTGCATAATATGACAACCGCAGACGCCTAGTTTAGGAGTTATAGCCATTTTAAGATTTTGAATTTTCTTTTTTCTGGTGCATATTATGACCCCCGGAGACGCCTAGTTTAAGAGTTATAGCCATTTTAAGATTTTGAATTTTTTTTTTCTGGTGCATAATATGACCCCCGCAGACGCCTAGTTTAAGAGTTAAAGCCATTTTAAGATTTTGAATTTTTTTTTTTCTGGTGCATAATATGACCCCCGCAGACGCCTAGTTTAAGAGTTATAGCCATTTTAAGATTTTGAATTTTTTTTTCTGGTGCATAATATGACCCCCGCAGACGCCTAGTTTAAGAGTTATAGCCATTTTAAGATTTTGAATTTTTTTTTTCTGGTGCATAATATGACAACCGCAGACGCCTAGTTTAGGAGTTATAGCCATTTTAAGATTTTGAATTTTCTTTTTTCTGGTGCATATTATGACCCCCGGAGACGCCTAGTTTAAGAGTTATAGCCATTTTAAGATTTTGAATTTTTTTTTCTGGTGCATAATATGACCCCCGCAGACGCCTAGTTTAAGAGTTATAGCCATTTTAAGATTTTGAATTTTTTTTTTCTGGTGCATAATATGACCCCCGCAGACGCCTAGTTTAGGAGTTATAGCCATTTTAAGATTTTGAATTTTCTTTTTTCTGGTGCATATTATGACCCCCGGAGACGCCTTGTTTAAGAGTTATAGCCATTTAAAGATTTTGAATTTTTTTTTTTCTGGTGCATAATATGACCCCCGCAGACGCCTAGTTTAGGAGTTATAGCCATTTTAAGATTTTGAATTTTCTTTTTTCTGGTGCATATTATGACCCCCGGAGACGCCTAGTTTAGGAGTTATAGCCATTTAAAGATTTTGAATTTTTTTTTTCTGGTGTATAATATGACCCCCGCAGACGCCTAGTTTAGGAGTTATAGCCATTTTAAGATTTTGAATTTTCTTTTTTCTGGTGCATATTATGACCCCCGGAGACGCCTAGTTTAGGAGTTATAGCCATTTAAAGATTTTTAAATTTTCTTTTCTGGTGCATATTATGACCCCCGCAGACGCCTAGTTTAGGAGTTATAGCCATTTAAAGATTTTGAATTTTTTTTTTCTGGTGTATAAATTGACCCCCACAGACGCCTAGTTTAGGAGTTACAGCCATTTTAAGATTTTGAATTTTCTTTTTTCTGGTGCATATTATGACCCCCGGAGACGCCTAGTTTAGGAGTTATAGCCATTTAAAGATTTTGAATTTTTTTTTTCTGGTGCATAATATGACCCCCGCAGACGCCTAGTTTAGGAGTTATAGACATTTTAAGATTTTGAATTTTTTTTTTCTGACCCCCGGAGACGCCTAGTTTAAGAGTTATAGCCATTTAAAGATTTTGAATTTTTTTTTTTCTGGTGCATAATATGACCCCAGCAGACGCCTAGTTTAGGAGTTATAGCCATTTTAAGATTTTGATTTTTTTTTTCTGGTGCATAATATGACCCCCGCAGACGCCTAGTTTAGGAGTTATAGCCATTTTAAGATTTTGAATTTTCTTTTTTCTGGTGCATAATATGACCCCCGCAGACTCCTAGTTTAGGAGTTATAGCCATTTTAAGATTTTGAATTTTCTTTTTTCTGGTGCATATTATGACCCCCGGAGACGCCTAGTTTAAGAGTTATAGCCATTTAAAGATTTTGAATTTTTTTTTTCTGGTGCATAATATGACCCCCGCAGACGCCTAGTTTAGGAGTTATAGCCATTTTAAGATTTTGAATTTTTTTTTTCTGGTGCATATTATGACCCCCGGAGACGCCTAGTTTAGGAGTTATAGCCATTTAAAGATTTTTAAATTTTCTTTTCTGGTGCATATTATGACCCCCGCAGACGCCTAGTTTAGGAGTTATAGCCATTTTAAGATTTTGAATTTTCTTTTTTCTGGTGCATATTATGACCCCCGGAGACGCCTAGTTTAGGAGTTATAGCCATTTAAAGATTTTGAATTTTTTTTTTCTGGTGCATAATATGACCCTCGCAGACGCCTAGTTTAGGAGTTATAGCCATTTTAAGATTTTGAATTTTTTTTTTCTGGTGCATAATATGACCCCCGCAGACGCCTAGTTTAGGAGTTATAGCCATTTTAAGATTTTGAATTTTCTTTTTTCTGGTGCATATTATGACCCCCGGAGACGCCTAGTTTAAGAGTTATAGCCATTTAAAGATTTTGAATTTTTTTTTTCTTGTGCATAATATGACCCCCGCAGACGCCTAGTTTAGGAGTTATAGCCATTTTAAGATTTTGAATTTTCTTTTTTCTGGTGCATATTATGACCCCCGGAGACGCCTAGTTTAGGAGTTATAGCCATTTAAAGATTTTGAATTTTTTTTTTCTGGTGTATAATATGACCCCCGCAGACGCCTAGTTTAGGAGTTATAGCCATTTTAAGATTTTGAATTTTCTTTTTTCTGGTGCATATTATGACCCCCGGAGACGCCTAGTTTAAGAGTTATAGCCATTTAAAGATTTTGAATTTTTTTTTTCTGGTGTATAATATGACCCCCGCAGACGCCTAGTTTAGGAGTTATAGCCATTTTAAGATTTTGAATTTTCTTTTTTCTGGTGCATATTATGACCCCCGGAGAAGCCTAGTTTAAGAGTTATAGCCATTTAAAGATTTTGAATTTTTTTTTTTCTGGTGCATAATATGACCCCCGCAGACGCCTAGTTTAGGAGTTATAGCCATTTTAAGATTTTGAATTTTCTTTTTTCTGGTGCATAATATGACCCCCGCAGACGCCTAGTTTAGGAGTTATAGCCATTTTAAGATTTTGAATTTTCTTTTTTCTGGTGTATAATATGACCCCCGCATACGCCTAGTGTAGGAGTTATAGCCATTTTGAATTTTTTTTTCTGGTGCATAATATGACCCCCGCAGACGCCTAGTTTAGGAGTTATAGCCATTTTAAGATTTTGAATTTTCTTTTTTCCGGTGCATATTATGACCCCCGGAGACGCCTAGTTTAAGAGTTATAGCCATTTAAAGATTTTGAATTTTTTTTTTCTGGTGCATAATATGACCCCCGCAGACGCCTAGTTTAGGAGTTATAGCCATTTTAAGATTTTGAATTTTCTTTTTTCTGGTGAATATTATGACCCCCGGAGACGCCTAGTTTAGGAGTTATAGCCATTTAAAGATTTTGAATTTTTTTTTTCTGGTGTATAATATGACCCCCGCAGACGCCTAGTTTAGGAGTTATAGCCATTTTAAGATTTTGAATTTTTTTTTCTGGTGCATAATATGACCCCCGCAGACGCCTAGTTTAGGAGTTATAGCCATTTTAAGATTTTGAATTTTCTTTTTTCTAGTGCATATTATGACCCCCGGAGACGCCTAGTTTAAGAGTTATAGCCATTTAAAGATTTTGAATTTTTTTTTTCTGGTGTATAATATGACCCCCGCAGACGCCTAGTTTAGGAGTTATTGCCATTTTAAGATTTTGAATTTTCTTTTTTCTGGTGCATAATATGACCCCCGCAGATGCCTAGTTTAGGAGTTATAACCATTTTAAGATTTTGAATTTTTTTTTTTCTGGTGCATAATATGACCCCCGCAGACGTCTAGTTTAGGAGTTATAGCCATTTTAAGATTTTGAATTTTCTTTTTTCTTTTGCATAATATGACCCCCGCAGACGCCTAGTTTAGGAGTTATAGCCTTTTTAAGATTTTGTATTTTCTTTTTTCTGGTGCATAATATGACCCCCGCATACGCCTAGTTTAGGAGTTATAGCCATTTTAAAATTTTGAATTTTCTTTTTTCTGGTGCATATTATGACCCCCGGAGACGCCTAGTTTAGGAGTTATAGCCATTTAAAGATTTTGAATTTTTTTTTTCTGGTGTATAATATGACCCCCGCAGACGCCTAGTTTAAGAGTTATAGCCATTTTAAGATTTTGAATTTTTTTTTTTCTGGTGCATAATATGACCCCCGCAGACGCCTAGTTTAGGAGTTATAGCCATTTTAAGATTTTGAATTTTCTTTTTTCTGGTGCATATTATGACCCCCGGAGACGCCTTGTTTAGGAGTTATAGCCATTTTAAGATTTTGAATTTTTTTTTCTGGTGCATAATATGACCCCCGCAGACGCCTAGTTTAGGAGTTATAGCCATTTTAAGATTTTGAATTTTCTTTTTTCTGGTGCATATTATGACCCCCGGAGACGCCTAGTTTAGGAGTTATAGCCATTTTAAGATTTTTAAGATTTTGAATTTTTTTTTTTCTGGTGCATAATATGACCCCCGCAGACGCCTAGTTTAGGAGTTATAGCCATTTTAAGATTTTGAATTTTCTTTTTTCTGGTGCATATTATGACCCCCGGAGACGCCTAATTTAAGAGTTATAGCCATTTAAAGATTTTGATTTTTTTTTTTTCTGGTGCATAATATGACCCCCGCAGACGCCTAGTTTAGGAGTTATAGCCATTTTAAGATTTTGAATTTTCTTTTTTCTGGTGCTTATTATGACCCCCGGAGACCCCTAGTTTAGGAGTTATAGCCATTTAAAGATTTTGAATTTTTTTTTTCTGGTGTATAATATGACCCCCGCAGACGCCTAGTTTAGGAGTTATAGCCATTTTAAGATTTTGAATTTTCTTTTTTCTGGTGCATATTATGACCCCCGGAGACGCCTAGTTTAGGAGTTATAGCCATTTTAAGATTTTGAATTTTTTTTTTCTGGTGTATAATATGACCCCCGCAGACGCCTAGTTTAGGAGTTATAGCCATTTTAAGATTTTGAATTTTCTTTTTTCTGGTGCATATTATGACCCCCGGAGACGCCTAGTTTAGGAGTTATAGCCATTTAAAGATTTTTAAATTTTCTTTTCTGGTGCATATTATGACCCCCGGAGACCCCTAGTTTAGGAGTTATAGCCATTTAAAGATTTTGAATTTTTTTTTTCTGGTGTATAATATGACCCCCGCAGACGCCTAGTTTAGGAGTTATAGCCATTTTAAGATTTTGAATTTTCTTTTTTCTGGTGCATATTATGACCCCCGGAGACGCCTAGTTTAGGAGTTATAGCCATTTAAAGATTTTTAAATTTTCTTTTCTGGTGCATATTATGACCCCCGCAGACGCCTAGTTTAGGAGTTATAGCCATTTAAAGATTTTGAATTTTTTTTTTCTGGTGTATAATATGACCCCCGCAGACGCCTAGTTTAGGAGTTATAGCCATTTTAAGATTTTGAATTTTCTTTTTTCTGGTGCATATTATGACCCCCGGAGACGCCTAGTTTAGGAGTTATAGCCATTTAAAGATTTTGAATTTTTTTTTTCTGGTGCATAATATGACCCCCGCAGACGCCTAGTTTAGGAGTTATAGCCATTTTAAGATTTTGAATTTTTTTTTTCTGGTGCATAATATGACCCCCGCAGACGCCTAGTTTAGGAGTTATAGCCATTTTAAGATTTTGAATTTTTTTTTTTCTGGTGCATAATATGACCCCCGCAGACGCCTAGTTTAGGAGTTATAGCCATTTTAAGATTTTGATTTTTTTTTTTCTGGTGCATAATATGACCCCCGCAGACGCCTAGTTTAGGAGTTATAGCCATTTTAAGATTTTGAATTTTCTTTTTTCTGGTGCATAATATGACCCCCGCAGACTCCTAGTTTAGGAGTTATAGCCATTTTAAGATTTTGAATTTTCTTTTTTCTGGTGCATATTATGACCCCCGGAGACGCCTAGTTTAAGAGTTATAGCCATTTAAAGATTTTGAATTTTTTTTTTCTGGTGCATAATATGACCCCCGCAGACGCCTAGTTTAGGAGTTATAGCCATTTTAAGATTTTGAATTTTCTTTTTTCTGGTGCATATTATGACCCCCGGAGACGCCTAGTTTAGGAGTTATAGCCATTTAAAGATTTTTAAATTTTCTTTTCTGGTGCATATTATGACCCCCGCAGACGCCTAGTTTAGGAGTTATAGCCATTTTAAGATTTTGAATTTTCTTTTTTCTGGTGCATATTATGACCCCCGGAGACGCCTAGTTTAGGAGTTATAGCCATTTAAAGATTTTGAATTTTTTTTTTCTGGTGCATAATATGACCCCCGCAGACGCCTAGTTTAGGAGTTATAGCCATTTTAAGATTTTGAATTTTTTTTTTCTGGTGCATAATATGACCCCCGCAGACGCCTAGTTTAGGAGTTATAGCCATTTTAAGATTTTGAATTTTCTTTTTTCTGGTGCATATTATGACCCCCGGAGACGCCTAGTTTAAGAGTTATAGCCATTTAAAGATTTTGAATTTTTTTTTTCTGGTGCATAATATGACCCCCGCAGACGCCTAGTTTAGGAGTTATAGCCATTTTAAGATTTTGAATTTTCTTTTTTCTGGTGCATATTATGACCCCCGGAGACGCCTAGTTTAGGAGTTATAGCCATTTAAAGATTTTGAATTTTTTTTTTCTGGTGTATAATATGACCCCCGCAGACGCCTAGTTCAGGAGTTATAGCCATTTTAAGATTTTGAATTTTCTTTTTTCTGGTGCATATTATGACCCCCGGAGACGCCTAGTTTAAGAGTTATAGCCATTTAAAGATTTTGAATTTTTTTTTTCTGGTGTATAATATGACCCCCGCAGACGCCTAGTTTAGGAGTTATAGCCATTTTAAGATTTTGAATTTTCTTTTTTCTGGTGCATATTATGACCCCCGGAGACGCCTAGTTTAAGAGTTATAGCCATTTAAAGATTTTGAATTTTTTTTTTCTGGTGCATAATATGACCCCCGCAGACGCCTAGTTTAGGAGTTATAGCCATTTTAAGATTTTGAATTTTCTTTTTTCTGGTGCATAATATGACCCCCGCAGACGCCTAGTTTAGGAGTTATAGCCATTTTAAGATTTTGAATTTTCTTTTTTCTGGTGCATAATATGACCCCCGCATACGCCTAGTGTAGGAGTTATAGCCATTTTGAATTTTTTTTTCTGGTGCATAATATGACCCCCGCAGACGCCTAGTTTAGGAGTTATAGCCATTTTAAGATTTTGAATTTTCTTTTTTCTGGTGCATATTATGACCCCCGGAGACGCCTAGTTTAAGAGTTATAGCCATTTAAAGATTTTGAATTTTTTTTTTTCTGGTGCATAATATGACCCCCGCAGACGCCTAGTTTAGGAGTTATAGCCATTTTAAGATTTTGAATTTTCTTTTTTCTGGTGCATATTATGACCCCCGGAGACGCCTAGTTTAGGAGTTATAGCCATTTAAAGATTTTGAATTTTTTTTTTCTGGTGCATATTATGACCCCCGGAGACGCCTAGTTTAGGAGTTATAGCCATTTTAAGATTTTGAATTTTTTTTTCTGGTGCATAATATGACCCCCGCAGACGCCTAGTTAAGGAGTTATAGCCATTTTAAGATTTTGAATTTTTTTTTTTCTGGTGCATATTATGACCCCCGGAGACGCCTAGTTTAGGAGTTATAGCCATTTTAAGATTTTGAATTTTTTTTTCTGGTGCATAATATGACCCCCGCAGACGCCTAGTTTAAGAGTTATAGCCATTTTAAGATTTTGAATTTTTTTTTTCTGGTGCATAATATGACCCCGGCAGACGCCTAGTTTAAGAGTTATAGCCATTTTAAGATTTTGAATTTTTTTTTCTGGTGCATAATATGACCCCCGCAGACGCCTAGTTTAAGAGTTATAGCCATTTTAAGATTTTGAATTTTTTTTTCTGGTGCATAATATGACCCCCGCAGACGCCTAGTTTAGGAGTTATAGCCATTTTAAGATTTTGAATTTTTTTTTTCTGGTGCATAATATGACCCCCGCAGACGCCTAGTTTAGGAGTTATAGCCATTTTAAGATTTTGAATTTTTTTTTTTTCTGGTGCATAATATGACCCCCGCAGACGCCTAGTTTAGGAGTTATAGCCATTTTAAGATTTTGAATTTTTTTTTTCTGGTGCATATTATGACCCCCGCAGACGCCTAGTTTAGGAGTTATAGCCATTTTAAGATTTTGAATTTTCTTTTTTCTGGTGCATATTATGACCCCCGGAGACGCCTAGTTTAAGAGTTATAGCCATTTAAAGATTTTGAATTTTTTTTTTCTGGTGCATAATATGACCCCCGCAGACGCCTAGTTTAGGAGTTATAGCCATTTTAAGATTTTGAATTTTCTTTTTTCTGGTGCATATTATGACCCCCGGAGACGCCTAGTTTAGGAGTTATAGCCATTTAAAGATTTTGAATTTTTTTTTTCTGGTGTATAATATGACCCCCGCAGACGCCTAGTTTAGGAGTTATAGCCATTTTAAGATTTTGAATTTTCTTTTTTCTGGTGCATATTATGACCCCCGGAGACGCCTAGTTTAGGAGTTATAGCCATTTAAAGATTTTGAATTT
The DNA here is from genome assembly GCA_963966105.1 of Volucella zonaria. NCBI lineage: Eukaryota > Metazoa > Arthropoda > Insecta > Diptera > Syrphidae > Volucella > Volucella zonaria. The sequence continues at coordinate 43,835,775 of OZ014531.1, forward strand.
TTTTTTTCTGGTGCATAATATGACCCCCGCAGACGCCTAGTTTAGGAGTTATAGCCATTTTAAGATTTTGAATTTTCTTTTTTCTGGTGCATAATATGACCCCCGCAGACTCCTAGTTTAGGAGTTATAGCCATTTTAAGATTTTGAATTTTCTTTTCTGGTGCATATTATGACCCCCGCAGACGCCTAGTTTAGGAGTTATAGCCATTTTAAGATTTTGAATTTTTTTTTTCTGGTGCATAATATGACACCCGCAGACGACTAGTTTAGGAGTTATAGCCATTTAAAGATTTTGAATTTTTTTTTTTCTGGTGTATAATATGACCCCCGCAGACGCCTAGTTTAGGAGTTATAGCCATTTTAAGATTTTGAATTTTCTTTTTTCTGGTGCATATTATGACCCCCGGAGACGCCTAGTTTAGGAGTTAAAGCCATTTAAAGATTTTGAATTTTTTTTTCTGGTGCATAATATGACCCCCGCAGACGCCTAGTTTAGGAGTTATAGCCGTTTTAAGATTTTGAATTTTCTTTTTTCTGGTGCATAATATGACCCCCGCAGACGCCTAGTTTAAGAGTTATAGCCATTTTAAAGTTTTGAATTTTCATTTTTCTGGTGCATAATAAGACCCCCGCAGACGCCTAGTTTAAGAGTTATAGCCATTTTAAGAATTTGAATTTTTTTTTTCTGGTGCATAATATGACCCCCGCAGACGCCTAGTTTAGGAGTTATAGCCATTTTAAGATTTTGAATTTTCTTTTTTCTGGTGCATATTATGACCCCCGCAGACGCCTAGTTTAGGAGTTATAGTCATTTTAAGATTTTGAATTTTTTTTTTCTGGTGCATAATATGACCCCCGCAGACGCCTAGTTTAGGAGTTATAGCCATTTTAAGATTTTGAATTTTTTTTTCTGGTGCATAATATGACCCCCGCAGACGCCTAGTTTAAGAGTTATAGCCATTTTAAGATTTTGAAATTTTTTTTCCTGGTGCATAATATGACCCCCGCAGACGCCTAGTTTAGGAGTTATAGCCATTTTAAGATTTTGAATTTTTTTTTTCTGGTGCATAATATGACCCCCGCAGACGCCTAGTTTAAGAGTTATAGCCATTTTAAGATTTTGAATTTTTTTTTTTCTGGTGCATAATATGACCCCCGCAGACGCCTAGTTTAGGAGTTATAGCCATTTTAAGATTTTGAATTTTCTTTTTTCTGGTGCATATTATGACCCCCGGAGACGCCTAGTTTAGGAGTTATAGCCATTTTAAGATTTTTAATTTTTTTTTCTGGTGCATAATATGACCCCCGCAGACGCCTAGTTTAAGAGTTATAGCCATTTTAAGATTTTGAATTTTTTTTTTTCTGGTGCATAATATGACCCCCGCAGACGCCTTTTTTTTTTCTGGTGCATAATATGACCCCCGCAGACGACTAGTTTAAGAGTTATAGCCATTTTAAGATTTTGAATTTTCTTTTTTCTGGTGCATAATATGACCCCCGCAGACGCCTAGTTTAGGAGTTATAGCCATTTTAAGATTTTGAATTTTTTTTTTTCTGGAGCATTATATGACCCCCGCAAACGCCTAGTTTAGAAGTTATAGCCATTTTAAGATTTTGAATTTTTTTTTTTGTGGTGCATAATATGACCCCCGCAGACGCCTAGTTTAGGAGTTAAAGCCATTTTAAGATTTTGAATTTTTTTTTTCTGGTGCATAATATGACCCCCGCAGACGCCTAGTTTAGGAGTTATAGCCATTTTAAGATTTTGAATTTTTTTTTTCTGGTGCATAACATGACCCCCGCAGACTCCTAGTTTAGGAGTTATAGCCATTTTAAGATTTTGAATTTTTTTTTCTGGTGCATAATATGACCCCCGCAGACGCCTAGTTTAGGAGTTATAGCCATTTTAAGATTTTGAATTTTTTTTTCTGGTGCATAATATGACCCCCGCAGACGCCTAGTTTAGGAGTTATAGCCATTTTAAGATTTTGAATTTTTTTTTCTGGTGCATAATATGACCCCCGCAGACGCCTAGTTTAGGAGTTATAGCCATTTAAAGATTTTGAATTTTTTTTTTCTGGTGCATAATATGACCCCCGCAGACGCCTAGTTTAGGAGTTATAGCCATTTTAAGATTTTGAATTTTTTTTTTCTGGTGCATAATATGACCCCCGCAGACGCCTAGTCTAGGAGTTATAGCCATTTTAAGATTTTGAATTTTTTTTTCTGGTGCATAATATGACCCCCGCAGACGCCTAGTTTAAGAGTTATAGCCATTTTAAGATTTTGAATTTTTTTTTCCTGGTGCATAATATGACCCCCGCAGACGCCTAGTTTAGGAGTTATAGCCATTTTAAGATTTTGAATTTTTTTTTTCTGGTGCATATTATGACCCCCGGAGACGCCTAGTTTAGGAGTTATAGCCATTTTAAGATTTTGAATTTTCTTTTTTCTGGTGCATATTATGACCCCCGGAGACGCCTAGTTTAGGAGTTATAGCCATTTTAAGATTTTGAATTTTTTTTTCTGGTGCATAATATGACCCCCGCAGACGCCTAGTTTAGGAGTTATAGCCATTTTAAGATTTTGAATTTTCTTTTCTGGTGCATATTATGACCCCCGCAGACGCCTAGTTTAGGAGTTATAGCCATTTTAAGATTTTGAATTTTTTTTTTTCTGGTGCATAATATGACCCCCGCAGACTCCTAGTTTAGGAGTTATAGCCATTTTAAGATTTTGAATTTTCTTTTCTGGTGCATATTATGACCCCCGCATACGCCTAGTTTAGGAGTTATAGCCATTTTAAGATTTTGAATTTTTTTTTCTGGTGCATAATATGACCCCCGCAGACGCCTAGTTTAAGAGTTATAGCCATTTTAAGATTTTGAATTTTTTTTTCTGGTGCATAATATGACCCCCGCAGACGCCTAGTTTAGGAGTTATAGCCATTTTAAGATTTTGAATTTTTTTTTTTCTGGTGCATAATATGACCCCCGCAGACGCCTAGTTTAGGAGTTATAGCCATTTTAAGATTTTGAATTTTTTTTTTCTGGTGCATAATATGACACCCGCAGACGACTAGTTTAGGAGTTATAGCCATTTAAAGATTTTGAATTTTTTTTTTTCTGGTGTATAATATGACCCCCGCAGACGCCTAGTTTAGGAGTTATAGCCATTTTAAGATTTTGAATTTTCTTTTTTCTGGTGCATATTATGACCCCCGGAGACGCCTAGTTTAGGAGTTAAAGCCATTTAAAGATTTTGAATTTTTTTTTCTGGTGCATAATATGACCCCCGCAGACGCCTAGTTTAGGAGTTATAGCCATTTTAAGATTTTGAATTTTCTTTTTTCTGGTGCATAATATGACCCCCGCAGACGCCTAGTTTAAGAGTTATAGCCATTTTAAAGTTTTGAATTTTCATTTTTCTGGTGCATAATAAGACCCCCGCAGACGCCTAGTTTAAGAGTTATAGCCATTTTAAGAATTTGAATTTTTTTTTTCTGGTGTATAATATGACCCCCGCAGACGCCTAGTTTAGGAGTTATAGCCATTTTAAGATTTTGAATTTTTTTTTTCTGGTGCATAATATGACCCCCGCAGACGCCTAGTCTAGGAGTTATAGCCATTTTAAGATTTTGAATTTTTTTTTCTGGTGCATAATATGACCCCCGCAGACGCCTAGTTTAAGAGTTATAGCCATTTTAAGATTTTGAATTTTTTTTTCCTGGTGCATAATATGACCCCCGCAGACGCCTAGTTTAGGAGTTATAGCCATTTTAAGATTTTGAATTTTTTTGTTCTGGTGCATAATATGACCCCCGCAGACGCCTAGTTTAAGAGTTATAGCCATTTTAAGATTTTGAATTTTTTTTTTTCTGGTGCATAATATGACCCCCGCAGACGCCTAGTTTAGGAGTTATAGCCATTTTAAGATTTTGAATTTTTTTTTTTCTGGAGCATTATATGACCCCCGCAAACGCCTAGTTTAGAAGTTATAGCCATTTTAAGATTTTGAATTTTTTTTTTTGTGGTGCATAATATGACCCCCGCAGACGCCTAGTTTAGGAGTTAAAGCCATTTTAAGATTTTGAATTTTTTTTTTGTGGTGCATAATATGACCCCCGCAGACGCCTGGTTTAGGAGTTATAGCCATTTTAAGATTTTGAATTTTCTTTTTTCTGGTGCATATTATGACCCCCGGAGACGCCTAGTTTAGGAGTTATAGCCATTTAAAGATTTTGAATTTTTTTTTTCTGGTGTATAATATGACCCCCGCAGACGCCTAGTTTAGGAGTTATAGCCATTTTAAGATTTTGAATTTTCTTTTTTCTGGTGCATATTATGACCCCCGGAGACGCCTAGTTTAGGAGTTATAGCCATTTAAAGATTTTGAATTTTTTTTTCTGGTGCATAATATGACCCCCGCAGACGCCTAGTTTAGGAGTTATAGCCATTTTAAGATTTTGAATTTTTTTTTTCTGGTGTATAATATGACCCCCGCAGACGCCTAGTTTAGGAGTTATAGCCATATTAAGATTTTGAATTTTCTTTTTTCTGGTGCATATTATGACCCCCGGAGACGCCTAGTTTAAGAGTTATAGCCATTTAAAGATTTTGAATTTTTTTTTTCTGGTGCATAATATGACCCCCGCAGACACCTAGTTTAGGAGTTATAGCCATTTTAAGATTTTGAATTTTTTTTTCTGGTGCATAATATGACCCCCGCAGACGCCTAGTTTAGGAGTTATAGCCATTTTAAGATTTTGAATTTTCTTTTTTCTGGTGCATATTATGACCCCCGGAGACGCCTAGTTTAAGAGTTATAGCCATTTAAAGATTTTGAATTTTTTTTTTCTGGTGTATAATATGACCCCCGCAGACGCCTAGTTTAGGAGTTATAGCCATTTTAAGATTTTGAATTTTCTTTTTTCTGGTGCATAATATGACCCCCACAGACCACCAGTATAGGAGTTATAGCCATTTTAAGATTTTGAATTTTCTTTTTTCTGGTGCATAATATGACCCCCGCAGACGCCTAGTTTAGGAGTTATAGCCATTTAAAGATTTTGAATTTTCTTTTTTCTGGTGCATATTATGACCCCCGCAGACGCCTAGTTTAGGAGTTATAGCCATTTTAAGATTTTGAATTTTTTTTTTCTGGTGCATAATATGACCCCCGCAGACGCCTAGTTTAGGAGTTATAGCCATTTTAAGATTTTGAATTTTTTTTTCTGGTGCATAATATGACCCCCGCAGACGCCTAGTTTAGGAGTTATAGCCATTTAAAGATTTTGAATTTTTTTTTTCTGGTGCATAATATGACCCCCGCAGACGCCTAGTTTAGGAGTTATAGCCATTTTAAGATTTTGAATTTTTTTTTTCTGGTGCATAATATGACCCCCGCAGACGCCTAGTCTAGGAGTTATAGCCATTTTAATATTTTGAATTTTTTTTTCTGGTGCATAATATGACCCCCGCAGACGCCTAGTTTAAGAGTTATAGCCATTTTAAGATTTTGAATTTTTTTTTCCTGGTGCATAATATGACCCCCGCAGACGCCTAGTTTAGGAGTTATAGCCATTTTAAGATTTTGAATTTTTTTTTTCTGGTGCATAATATGACCCCCGCAGACGCCTAGTTTAAGAGTTATAGCCATTTTAAGATTTTGAATTTTTTTTTTTCTGGTGCATAATATGACCACCGCAGACGCCTAGTTTAGGAGTTATAGCCATTTTAAGATTTTGAATTTTCTTTTTTCTGGTGCATATTATGACCCCCGGAGACGCCTAGTTTAGGAGTTATAGCCATTTTAAGATTTTGAATTTTTTTTCCTGGTGCATAATATGACCCCCACAGACGCCTAGTTTAAGAGTTATAGCCATTTTAAGATTTTGAATTTTTTTTTTTCTGGTGCATAATATGACCCCCGCAGACGCCTAGTTTAGGAGTTATAGCCATTTTAAGATTTTGAATTTTTTTTTTTGTGGTGCATAATATGACCCCCGCAGACGCCTAGTTTAGGAGTTAAAGCCATTTTAAGATTTTGAATTTTTTTTTTCTGGTGCATAATATGACCCCCGCAGACGCCTAGTTTAGGAGTTATAGCCATTTTAAGATTTTGAATTTTTTTTTTCTGGTGCATAACATGACCCCCGCAGACGCCTAGTTTAGGAGTTATAGCCATTTTAAGATTTTGAATTTTTTTTTTCTGGTGTATAATATGACCCCCGCAGACGCCTAGTTTAGGAGTTATAGCCATTTTAAGATTTTGAATTTTCTTTTTTCTGGTGCATATTATGACCCCCGGAGACGCCTAGTTTAGGAGTTATAGCCATTTAAAGATTTTGAATTTTTTTTTTCTGGTGTATAATATGACCCCCGCAGACGCCTAGTTTAGGAGTTATAGCCATTTTAAGATTTTGAATTTTCTTTTTTCTGGTGCATATTATGACCCCCGGAGACGCCTAGTTTAGGAGTTATAGCCATTTAAAGATTTTGAATTTTTTTTTCTGGTGCATAATATGACCCCCGCAGACGCCTAGTTTAGGAGTTATAGCCATTTTAAGATTTTGAATTTTCTTTTTTCTGGTGCATATTATGACCCCCGGGGACGCCTAGTTTAGGAGTTATAGCCATTTAAAGATTTTGAATTTTTTTTTCTGGTGCATAATATGACCCCCGCAGACGCCTAGTTTAGGAGTTATAGCCATTTTAAGATTTTGAATTTTTTTTTCTGGTGTATAATATGACCCCCGCAGACGCCTAGTTTAGGAGTTATAGCCATTTTAAGATTTTGAATTTTCTTTTTTCTGGTGCATATTATGACCCCCGGAGACGCCTAGTTTAAGAGTTATAGCCATTTAAAGATTTTGAATTTTTTTTTTCTGGTGCATAATATGACCCCCGCAGACGCCTAGTTTAGGAGTTATAGCCATTTTAAGATTTTGAATTTTCTTTTTTCTGGTGCATATTATGACCCCCGCAGACGCCTAGTTTAGGAGTTATAGCCATTTTAAGATTTTGAATTTTTTTTTCTGGTGCATAATATGACCCCCGCAGACGCCTAGTTTAGGAGTTATAGCCATTTTAAGATTTTGAATTTTCTTTTTTCTGGTGCATATTATGACCCCCGGAGACGCCTAGTTTAAGAGTTATAGCCATTTAAAGATTTTGAATTTTTTTTTTCTGGTGTATAATATGACCCCCGCAGACGCCTAGTTTAGGAGTTATAGCCATTTTAAGATTTTGAATTTTCTTTTTTCTGGTGCATAATATGACCCCCACAGACCACCAGTATAGGAGTTATAGCCATTTTAAGATTTTGAATTTTCTTTTTTCTGGTGCAAAATATGACCCCCGCAGACGCCTAGTTTAGGAGTTATAGCCATTTTAAGATTTTGAATTTTCTTTTTTCTGGTGCATAATATGACCCCCGCAGACGCCTAGTTTAGGAGTTATAGCCATTTTAAGATTTTGAATTTTCTTTTTTCTGGTGCATAATATGACCCCCGCATACGCCTAGTTTTGGAGTTATAGCCATTTTAAGATTTTGAATTTTTTTTTCTGGTGCATAATATGACCCCCGCAGACGCCTAGTTTAGGAGTTATAGCCATTTTAAGATTTTGAATTTTCTTTTTTCTGGTGCATATTATGACCCCCGGAGACGCCTAGTTTAAGAGTTATAGCCATTTAAAGATTTTGAATTTTTTTTTTCTGGTGCATAATATGACCCCCGCAGACGCCTAGTTTAGGAGTTATTGCCATTTTAAGATTTTGAATTTTCTTTTTTCTGGTGCATATTATGACCCCCGGAGACGCCTAGTTTAGGAGTTATAGCCATTTAAAGATTTTGAATTTTTTTTTTCTGGTGTATAATAAGACCCCCGCAGACGCCTAGTTTAGGAGTTATAGCCATTTTAAGATTTTGAATTTTTTTTTCTGGTGCATAATATGACCCCCGCAGACGCCTAGTTTAGGAGTTATAGCCATTTTAAGATTTTGAATTTTTTTTTTCTGGTGCATATTATGACCCCCGGAGACGCCTAGTTTAGGAGTTATAGCCATTTAAAGATTTTGAATTTTTTTTTTCTGGTGTATAATATGACCCCTCCAGACGCCTAGTTTAGGAGTTATAGCCATTTTAAGATTTTGAATTTTTTTTTCTGGTGCATAATATGACCCCCGCAGACGCCTAGTTTAAGAGTTATAGCCATTTTAAGATTTTGAATTTTTTTTTTTCTGGTGCATAATATGACCCCCGCAGACGCCTAGTTTAGGAGTTATAGCCATTTTAAGATTTTGAATTTTCTTTTTTCTGGTGCATATTATGACCCCCGGAGACGCCTAGTTTAGGAGTTATAGCCATTTTAAGATTTTGAATTTTTTTTTCTGGTGCATAATATGACCCCCGCAGACGCCTAGTTTAAGAGTTATAGCCATTTTAAGATTTTGAATTTTTTTTTTCTGGTGCATAATATGACCCCCGCAGACGCCTAGTTTAAGAGTTATAGCCATTTTAAGATTTTGAATTTTTTTTTCTGGTGCATAATATGACCCCCGCGGACGCCTAGTTTAAGAGTTATAGCCATTTTTAGATTTTGAATTTTTTTTTCTGGTGCATAATATGACCCCCGCAGACTCCTAGTTAAGGAGTTATAGCCATTTTAAGATTTTGAATTTTCTTTTTTCTGGTGCATATTATGACCCCCGGAGACGCCTAGTTTAGGAGTTATAGCCATTTTAAGATTTTGAATTTTCTTTTTTCTGGTGCATATTATGACCCCCGGAGACGCCTAGTTTAGGAGTTATAGCCATTTAAAGATTTTGAATTTTTTTTTTCTGGTGTATAATATGACCCCCGCAGACGCCTAGTTTAGGAGTTATAGCCATTTTAAGATTTTGAATTTTCTTTTTTCTGGTGCATATTATGACCCCCGGAGACGCCTAGTTTAAGAGTTATAGCCATTTAAAGATTTTGAATTTTTTTTTCTGGTGCATAATATGACCCCCGCAGACGCCTAGTTTAGGAGTTATAGCCATTTTAAGATTTTGAATTTTCTTTTTTCTGGTGCATATTATGACCCCCGGAGACGCCTAGTTTAGGAGTTATAGCCATTTAAAGATTTTGAATTTTTTTTTTCTGGTGTATAATATGACCCCCGCAGACGCCTAGTTTAGGAGTTATAGCCATTTTAAGATTTTGAATTTTTTTTTCTGGTGCATAATATGACCCCCGCAGACGCCTAGTTTAGGAGTTATAGCCATTTTAAGATTTTGAATTTTCTTTTTTCTGGTGCATATTATGACCCCCGGAGACGCCTAGTTTAAGAGTTATAGCCATTTAAAGATTTTGAATTTTTTTTTTCTGGTGTATAATATGACCCCCGCAGACGCCTAGTTTAGGAGTTATAGCCATTTTAAGATTTTGAATTTTCTTTTTTCTGGTGCATAATATGACCCCCACAGACCACCAGTATAGGAGTTATAGCCATTTTAAGATTTTGAATTTTCTTTTTTCTGGTGCATAATATGACCCCCGCAGACGCCTAGTTTAGGAGTTATAGCCATTTTAAGATTTTGAATTTTCTTTTTTCTGGTGCATAATATGACCCCCGCATACGCCTAGTTTAGGAGTTATAGCCATTTTAAGATTTTGAATTTTTTTTTCTGGTGCATAAAATGACCCCCGCAGACGCCTAGTTTAAGAGTTATAGCCATTTTAAGATTTTGAATTTTTTTTTTTCTGGTGCATAATATGACCCCCGCAGACGCCTAGTTTAGGAGTTATAGCCATTTTAAGATTTTGAATTTTCTTTTTTCTGGTGCATAATATGACCCCCGCAGACGCCTAGTTTAAGAGTTATAGCCATTTTAAGATTTTGAATTTTTTTTCTGGTGCATAATATGACCCCCGCAGACGCCTAGTTTAAGAGTTATAGCCATTTTTAGATTTTGAATTTTTTTTTTCTGGTGCATAATATGACCCCCGCAGACGCCTAGTTTAGGAGTTATAGCCATTTTAAGATTTTGAATTTTCTTTTTTCTGGTGCATATTATGACCCCCGGAGACGCCTAGTTTAGGAGTTATAGCCATTTAAAGATTTTGAATTTTTTTTTTCTGGTGTGTAATATGACCCCCGCAGACGCCTAGTTTAGGAGTTATAGCCATTTTAAGATTTTGAATTTTCTTTTTTCGGGTGCATATTATGACCCCCGGAGACGCCTTGTTTAGGAGTTATAGCCATTTTAAGATTTTGAATTTTTTTTTTTTCTGGTGCATATTATGACCCCCGGAGACGCCTAGTTTAAGAGTTATAGCCATTTAAAGATTTTGAATTTTTTTTTTTCTGGTGCATAGTATGACCCCCGCAGACGCCTAGTTTAGGAGTTATAGCCATTTTAAGATTTTGAATTTTTTTTTTTCTGGTGCATAATATGACCCCCGCAGACGCCTAATTTAGAAGTTATAGCCATTTTAAGATTTTGAATTTTTTTTTTTCTGGTGCATAATATGACCCCCGCAGACGCCTAGTTTAGGAGTTAAAGCCATTTTAAGATTTTGAATTTTTTTTTTCTGGTGCATAATATGACCCCCGCAGACGCCTAGTTTAGGAGTTATAGCCATTTTAAGATTTTGAATTTTTTTTTCTGGTGCATAATATGACCCCCGCAGACGCCTAGTTTAAGAGTTATAGCCATTTTAAGATTTTGAATTTTTTTTTTCTGGTGCATAATATGACCCCCGCAGACGCCTAGTTTAAAAGTTATAGCCATTTTAAGATTTTGAATTTTTTTTTCTGGTGCATAATATGACCCCCGCAGACGCCTAGTTTAGGAGTTATAGCCATTTTAAGATTTTGAATTTTTTTTTTCTGGTGCATATTATGACCCCCGCAGACGCCTAGGTTAGGAGTTATAGCCATTTTAAGATTTTGAATTTTTTTTTTTTCTGGTGCATAATATGACCCCCGCTGACGCCTAGTTTAGGAGTTATAGCCATTTTAAAATTTTGAATTTTTTTTTTTCTGGTGCATATTATGACCCCCGGAGACGCCTAGTTTAAGAGTTATAGCCATTTAAAGATTTTGAATTTTTTTTTTTCTGGTGCATAGTATGACCCCCGCAGACGCCTAGTTTAGGAGTTATAGCCATTTTAAGATTTTGAATTTTTTTTTTCTGGTGCATAACATGACCCCCGCCGACGCCTAGTTTAAGAGTTATAGCCATTTTAAGATTTTGAATTTTTTTTTTTTCTGGTGCATAATATGACCCCCGCTGACGCCTAGTTTAGGAGTTATAGCCATTTTAAGATTTTGAATTTTTTTTTTTTCTGGTGCATATTATGACCCCCGGAGACGCCTAGTTTAAGAGTTAAAGCCATTTTAAGATTTTGAATTTTTTTTTTTCTGGTGCATAATATGACCCCCGCAGACGCCTAGTTTAGGAGTTATAGCCATTTTAAGATTTTGAATTTTTTTTTTCTGGTGCATAACATGACCCCCGCCGACGCCTAGTTTAAGAGTTATAGCCATTTTAAGATTTTGAATTTTTTTTTTCTGGTGTATAATATGACCCCCGCAGACGCCTAGTTTAGGAGTTATAGCCATTTTAAGATTTTGAATTTTCTTTTTTCTGGTGCATATTATGACCCCCGGAGACGCCTAGTTTAGGAGTTATAGCCATTTAAAGATTTTGAATTTTTTTTTCTGGTGCATAATATGACCCCCGCAGACGCCTAGTTTAGGAGTTATAGCCATTTTAAGATTTTGAATTTTTTTTTTCTGGTGTATAATATGACCCCCGCAGACGCCTAGTTTAGGAGTTATAGCCATTTTAAGATTTTGAATTTTTTTTTCTGGTGCATAACATGACCCCCGCAGACGCCTGGTTTAAGAGTTATAGCCATTTTAAGATTTTGAATTTTTTTTTTCTGGTGCATAATATGACCCCCGCAGACGCCTAGTTTAGGAGTTATAGCCATTTTAAGATTTTGAATTTTCTTTTTTCTGGTGCATATTATGACCCCCGGAGACGCCTAGTTTAAGAGTTATAGCCATTTAAAGATTTTGAATTTTTTTTTTTCTGGTGCATAATATGACCCCCGCAGACGCCTAGTTTAGGAGTTATAGCCATTTTAAGATTTTGAATTTTCTTTTTTCTGGTGCATAATATGACCTCCACAGACCACCAGTATAGGAGTTATAGCCATTTTAAGATTTTGAATTTTCTTTTTTCTGGTGCATAATATGACCCCCGCAGACGCCTAGTTTAGGAGTTATAGCCATTTTAAGATTTTGAATTTTCTTTTTTCTGGTGCATAATATGACCCCCGCAGACGCCTAGTTTAGGAGTTATAGCCATTTTAAGATTTTGAATTTTCTTTTTTCTGGTGCATATTATGACCCCCGGAGACGCCTAGTTTAGGAGTTATAGCCATTTTAAGATTTTGAATTTTTTTCTGGTGCATAATATGACCCCCGCAGACGCCTAGTTTAGGAGTTATAGCCATTTTAAGATTTTGAATTTTCTTTTTTCTGGTGCATATTATGACCCCCGGAGACGCCTAGTTTAAGAGTTATAGCCATTTAAAGATTTTGAATTTTTTTTTTCTGGTGCATAATATGACCCCCGCAGACGCCTAGTTTAGGAGTTATAGCCATTTTAAGATTTTGAATTTTCTTTTTTCTGGTGCATATTATGACCCCCGGAGACGCCTAGTTTAGGAGTTATAGCCATTTAAAGATTTTGAATTTTTTTTTTCTGGTGTATAATATGACCCCCGCAGACGCCTAGTTTAGGAGTTATAGCCATTTTAAGATTTTGAATTTTTTTTTCTGGTGCATAATATGACCCCCGCAGACGCCTAGTTAAGGAGTTATAGCCATTTTAAGATTTTGAATTTTTTTTTTTCTGGTGCATATTATGACCCCCGGAGACGCCTAGTTTAGGAGTTATAGCCATTTAAAGATTTTGAATTTTTTTTTTCTGGTGTATAATATGACCCCCGCAGACGCCTAGTTTAGGAGTTATCCATTTTAAGATTTTGAATTTTTTTTTCTGGTGCATAATATGACCCCCGCAGACGCCTAGTTTAAGAGTTATAGCCATTTTAAGATTTTGAATTTTTTTTTTTCTGGTGCATAATATGACCCCCGCAGACGCCTAGTTTAGGAGTTATAGCCATTTTAAGATTTTGAATTTTCTTTTTTCTGGTGCATATTATGACCCCCGGAGACGCCTAGTTTAGGAGTTATAGCCATTTTAAGATTTTGAATTTTTTTTTCTGGTGCATAATATGACCCCCGCAGACGCCTAGTTTAAGAGTTATAGCCATTTTAAGATTTTGAATTTTTTTTTTCTGGTGCATAATATGACCCCCGCAGACGCCTAGTTTAAGAGTTATAGCCATTTTAAGATTTTGAATTTTTTTTTCTGGTGCATAATATGATCCCCGCAGACGCCTAGTTTAAGAGTTATAGCCATTTTTAGATTTTGAATTTTTTTTTCTGGTGCATAATATGACCCCCACAGACCACCAGTATAGGAGTTATAGCCATTTTAAGATTTTGAATTTTTTTTTCTGGTGCATAATATGACCCCCGCAGACGCCTAGTTTAGGAGTTATAGCCATTTTAAGATTTTGAATTTTCTTTTTTCTGGTGCATATTATGACCCCCGGAGACGCCTAGTTTAGGAGTTATAGCCATTTTAAGATATTGAATTTTTTTTTCTGGTGCATAATATGACCCCCGCAGACGCCTAGTTTAAGAGTTATAGCCATTTTAAGATTTTGAATTTTTTTTTTCTGGTGCATAATATGACCCCCGCAGACGCCTAGTTTAAGAGTTATAGCCATTTTAAGATTTTGAATTTTTTTTTCTGGTGCATAATATGACCCCCGCAGACGCCTAGTTTAAGAGTTATAGCCATTTTTAGATTTTGAATTTTTTTTTCTGGTGCATAATATGACCCCCGCAGACGCCTAGTTTAAGAGTTATAGCCATTTTAAGATTTTGAATTTTTTTTTTCTGGTGCATAATATGACCCCCGCAGACGCCTAGTTAAGGAGTTATAGCCATTTTAAGATTTTGAATTTTCTTTTTTCTGGTGCATATTATGACCCCCGGAGACGCCTAGTTTAAGAGTTATAGCCATTTAAAGATTTTGAATTTTTTTTTTTCTGGTGCATAATATGACCCCCGCAGACGCCTAGTTTAGGAGTTATAGCCATTTTAAGATTTTGAATTTTCTTTTTTCTGGTGCATATTATGACCCCCGGAGACGCCTAGTTTAGTAGTTATAGCCATTTAAAGATTTTGAATTTTTTTTTTCTGGTGTATAATATGACCCCCGCAGACGCCTAGTTTAGGAGTTGTAGCCATTTTAAGATTTTGAATTTTTTTTTCTGGTGCATAATATGACCCCCACAGACGCCTAGTTTAGGAGTTATAGCCATTTTAAGATTTTGAATTTTCTTTTTTCTGGTGCATATTATGACCCCCGGAGACGCCTAGTTTAAGAGTTATAGCCATTTAAAGATTTTGAATTTTTTTTTTCTGGTGTATAATATGACCCCCGCAGACGCCTAGTTTAGGAGTTATAGCCATTTTAAGATTTTGAATTTTCTTTTTTCTGGTGCATAATATGACCTCCACAGACCACCAGTATAGGAGTTATAGCCATTTTAAGATTTTGAATTTTCTTTTTTTTGGTGCATAATATGACCCCCGCAGACGCCTAGTTTAGGAGTTATAGCCATTTTAAGATTTTGAATTTTCTTTTTTCTGGTGCATATTATGACCCCCGGAGACGCCTAGTTTAGGAGTTATAGCCATTTTAAGATTTTGAATTTTTTTCTGGTGCATAATATGACCCCCGCAGACGCCTAGTTTAGGAGTTATAGCCATTTTAAGATTTTGAATTTTCTTTTTTCTGGTGCATATTATGACCCCCGGAGACGCCTAGTTTAAGAGTTATAGCCATTTAAAGATTTTGAATTTTTTTTTTCTGGTGCATAATATGACCCCCGCAGACGCCTAGTTTAGGAGTTATAGCCATTTTAAGATTTTGAATTTTCTTTTTTCTGGTGCATATTATGACCCCCGGAGACGCCTAGTTTAGGAGTTATAGCCATTTAAAGATTTTGAATTTTTTTTTTCTGGTGTATAATATGACCCCCGCAGACGCCTAGTTTAGGAGTTATAGCCATTTTAAGATTTTGAATTTTTTTTTCTGGTGCATAATATGACCCCCGCAGACGCCTAGTTAAGGAGTTATAGCCATTTTAAGATTTTGAATTTTTTTTTTTCTGGTGCATATTATGACCCCCGGAGACGCCTAGTTTAGGAGTTATAGCCATTTAAAGATTTTGAATTTTTTTTTTCTGGTGTATAATATGACCCCCGCAGACGCCTAGTTTAGGAGTTATCCATTTTAAGATTTTGAATTTTTTTTTCTGGTGCATAATATGACCCCCGCAGACGCCTAGTTTAAGAGTTATAGCCATTTTAAGATTTTGAATTTTTTTTTTTCTGGTGCATAATATGACCCCCGCAGACGCCTAGTTTAGGAGTTATAGCCATTTTAAGATTTTGAATTTTCTTTTTTCTGGTGCATATTATGACCCCCGGAGACGCCTAGTTTAGGAGTTATAGCCATTTTAAGATTTTGAATTTTTTTTTCTGGTGCATAATATGACCCCCGCAGACGCCTAGTTTAAGAGTTATAGCCATTTTAAGATTTTGAATTTTTTTTTTCTGGTGCATAATATGACCCCCGCAGACGCCTAGTTTAAGAGTTATAGCCATTTTAAGATTTTGAATTTTTTTTTCTGGTGCATAATATGATCCCCGCAGACGCCTAGTTTAAGAGTTATAGCCATTTTTAGATTTTGAATTTTTTTTTCTGGTGCATAATATGACCCCCGCAGACGCCTAGTTTAAGAGTTATAGCCATTTTAAGATTTTGAATTTTTTTTTCTGGTGCATAATATGACCCCCGCAGACGCCTAGTTTAGGAGTTATAGCCATTTTAAGATTTTGAATTTTCTTTTTTCTGGTGCATATTATGACCCCCGGAGACGCCTAGTTTAGGAGTTATAGCCATTTTAAGATATTGAATTTTTTTTTCTGGTGCATAATATGACCCCCGCAGACGCCTAGTTTAAGAGTTATAGCCATTTTAAGATTTTGAATTTTTTTTTTCTGGTGCATAATATGACCCCCGCAGACGCCTAGTTTAAGAGTTATAGCCATTTTAAGATTTTGAATTTTTTTTTCTGGTGCATAATATGACCCCCGCAGACGCCTAGTTTAAGAGTTATAGCCATTTTTAGATTTTGAATTTTTTTTTCTGGTGCATAATATGACCCCCGCAGACGCCTAGTTTAAGAGTTATAGCCATTTTAAGATTTTGAATTTTTTTTTTCTGGTGCATAATATGACACCCGCAGACGCCTAGTTAAGGAGTTATAGCCATTTTAAGATTTTGAATTTTCTTTTTTCTGGTGCATATTATGACCCCCGGAGACGCCTAGTTTAAGAGTTATAGCCATTTAAAGATTTTGAATTTTTTTTTTTCTGGTGCATAATATGACCCCCGCAGACGCCTAGTTTAGGAGTTATAGCCATTTAAAGATTTTGAATTTTTTTTTTCTGGTGTGTAATATGACCCCCGCAGACGCCTAGTTTAGGAGTTATAGCCATTTTAAGATTTTGAATTTTCTTTTTTCTGGTGCATATTATGACCCCCGGAGACGCCTAGTTTAGGAGTTATAGCCATTTTAAGATTTTGAATTTTTTTTTTCTGGTGCATAATATTTCCCCCGCAGACGCCTAGTTTAGGAGTTATAGCCATTTTAAGATTTTGAATTTTTTTTTTCTGGTGCATATTATGACCCCCGCAGACGCCTAGTTTAGGAGTTATAGCCATTTTAAGATTTTGAATTTTTTTTTTTTCTGGTGCATAATATGACCCCCGCAGACGCCTAGTTTAGGAGTTATAGCCATTTTAAGATTTTGAATTTTTTTTTTTTCTGGTGCATATTATGACCCCCGGAGACGCCTAGTTTAAGAGTTATAACCATTTAAAGATTTTGAATTTTTTTTTTTCTGGTGCATAGTATGACCCCCGCAGACGCCTAGTTTAGGAGTTATAGCCATTTTAAGATTTTGAATTTTCTTTTTCTGGTGCATAATATGACCCCCGCCTAATTTAGAAGTTATAGCCATTTTAAGATTTTGAATTTTTTTTTTTCTGGTGCATAATATGACCCCCGCAGACGCCTAGTTTAGGAGTTAAAGCCATTTTAAGATTTTGAATTTTTTTTTTCTGGTGCATAATATGACCCCCGCAGACGCCTAGTTTAGGAGTTATAGCCATTTTAAGATTTTGAATTTTTTTTTCTGGTGCATAATATGACCCCCGCAGACGCCTAGTTTAAGAGTTATAGCCATTTTAAGATTTTGAATTTTTTTTTTCTGGTGCATAATATGACCCCCGCAGACGCCTAGTTTAAGAGTTATAGCCATTTTAAGATTTTGAATTTTTTTTTCTGGTGCATAATATGACCCCCGCAGACGCCTAGTTTAGGAGTTATAGCCATTTTAAGATTTTGAATTTTTTTTTTCTGGTGCATATTATGACCCCCGCAGACGCCTAGGTTAGGAGTTATAGCCATTTTAAGATTTTGAATTTTTTTTTTTTCTGGTGCATAATATGACCCCCGCTGACGCCTAGTTTAGGAGTTATAGCCATTTTAAGATTTTGAATTTTTTTTTTTTCTGGTGCATATTATGACCCCCGGAGACGCCTAGTTTAAGAGTTATAGCCATTTAAAGATTTTGAATTTTTTTTTTTCTGGTGCATAGTATGACCCCCGCAGACGCCTAGTTTAGGAGTTATAGCCATTTTAAGATTTTGAATTTTTTCTTTCTGGTGCATAACATGACCCCCGCCGACGCCTAGTTTAAGAGTTATAGCCATTTTAAGATTTTGAATTTTTTTTTTTTCTGGTGCATAATATGACCCCCGCTGACGCCTAGTTTTGGAGTTATAGCCATTTTAAGATTTTGAATTTTTTTTTTTTCTGGTGCATATTATGACCCCCGGAGACGCCTAGTTTAAGAGTTAAAGCCATTTTAAGATTTTGAATTTTTTTTTTTCTGGTGCATAATATGACCCCCGCAGACGCCTAGTTTAGGAGTTATAGCCATTTTAAGATTTTGAATTTTTTTTTTCTGGTGCATAACATGACCCCCGCCGACGCCTAGTTTAAGAGTTATAGCCATTTTAAGATTTTGAATTTTTTTTTTCTGGTGTATAATATGACCCCCGCAGACGCCTAGTTTAGGAGTTATAGCCATTTTAAGATTTTGAATTTTCTTTTTTCTGGTGCATATTATGACCCCCGGAGACGCCTAGTTTAGGAGTTATAGCCATTTAAAGATTTTGAATTTTTTTTTCTGGTGCATAATATGACCCCCGCAGACGCCTAGTTTAGGAGTTATAGCCATTTTAAGATTTTGAATTTTTTTTTTCTGGTGTATAATATGACCCCCGCAGACGCCTAGTTTAGGAGTTATAGCCATTTTAAGATTTTGAATTTTTTTTTCTGGTGCATAACATGACCCCCGCAGACGCCTGGTTTAAGAGTTATAGCCATTTTAAGATTTTGAATTTTTTTTTTCTGGTGCATAATATGACCCCCGCAGACGCCTAGTTTAGGAGTTATAGCCATTTTAAGATTTTGAATTTTCTTTTTTCTGGTGCATATTATGACCCCCGGAGACGCCTAGTTTAAGAGTTATAGCCATTTAAAGATTTTGAATTTTTTTTTTTCTGGTGCATAATATGACCCCCGCAGACGCCTAGTTTAGGAGTTATAGCCATTTTAAGATTTTGAATTTTTTTTTCTGGTGCATAATATGACCCCCGCAGACGCCTAGTTAAGGAGTTATAGCCATTTTAAGATTTTGAATTTTTTTTTTTCTGGTGCATATTATGACCCCCGGAGACGCCTAGTTTAGGAGTTATAGCCATTTAAAGATTTTGAATTTTTTTTTTCTGGTGTATAATATGACCCCCGCAGACGCCTAGTTTAGGAGTTATCCATTTTAAGATTTTGAATTTTTTTTTCTGGTGCATAATATGACCCCCGCAGACGCCTAGTTTAAGAGTTATAGCCATTTTAAGATTTTGAATTTTTTTTTTTCTGGTGCATAATATGACCCCCGCAGACGCCTAGTTTAGGAGTTATAGCCATTTTAAGATTTTGAATTTTCTTTTTTCTGGTGCATATTATGACCCCCGGAGACGCCTAGTTTAGGAGTTATAGCCATTTTAAGATATTGAATTTTTTTTTCTGGTGCATAATATGACCCCCGCAGACGCCTAGTTTAAGAGTTATAGCCATTTTAAGTTTTTGAATTTTTTTTTTCTGGTGCATAATATGACCCCCGCAGACGCCTAGTTTAAGAGTTATAGCCATTTTAAGATTTTGAATTTTTTTTTCTGGTGCATAATATGACCCCCGCAGACGCCTAGTTTAAGAGTTATAGCCATTTTTAGATTTTGAATTTTTTTTTCTGGTGCATAATATGACCCCCGCAGACGCCTAGTTTAAGAGTTATAGCCATTTTAAGATTTTGAATTTTTTTTTTCTGGTGCATAATATGACCCCCGCAGACGCCTAGTTAAGGAGTTATAGCCATTTTAAGATTTTGAATTTTCTTTTTTCTGGTGCATATTATGACCCCCGGAGACGCCTAGTTTAAGAGTTATAGCCATTTAAAGATTTTGAATTTTTTTTTTTCTGGTGCATAATATGACCCCCGCAGACGCCTAGTTTAGGAGTTATAGCCATTTTAAGATTTTGAATTTTCTTTTTTCTGGTGCATATTATGACCCCCGGAGACGCCTAGTTTAGTAGTTATAGCCATTTAAAGATTTTGAATTTTTTTTTTCTGGTGTATAATATGACCCCCGCAGACGCCTAGTTTAGGAGTTGTAGCCATTTTAAGATTTTGAATTTTTTTTTCTGGTGCATAATATGACCCCCACAGACGCCTAGTTTAGGAGTTATAGCCATTTTAAGATTTTGAATTTTCTTTTTTCTGGTGCATATTATGACCCCCGGAGACGCCTAGTTTAAGAGTTATAGCCATTTAAAGATTTTGAATTTTTTTTTTCTGGTGTATAATATGACCCCCGCAGACGCCTAGTTTAGGAGTTATAGCCATTTTAAGATTTTGAATTTTCTTTTTTCTGGTGCATAATATGACCTCCACAGACCACCAGTATAGGAGTTATAGCCATTTTAAGATTTTGAATTTTCTTTTTTTTGGTGCATAATATGACCCCCGCAGACGCCTAGTTTAGGAGTTATAGCCATTTTAAGATTTTGAATTTTCTTTTTTCTGGTGCATATTATGACCCCCGGAGACGCCTAGTTTAGGAGTTATAGCCATTTTAAGATTTTGAATTTTTTTCTGGTGCATAATATGACCCCCGCAGACGCCTAGTTTAGGAGTTATAGCCATTTTAAGATTTTGAATTTTCTTTTTTCTGGTGCATATTATGACCCCCGGAGACGCCTAGTTTAAGAGTTATAGCCATTTAAAGATTTTGAATTTTTTTTTTCTGGTGCATAATATGACCCCCGCAGACGCCTAGTTTAGGAGTTATAGCCATTTTAAGATTTTGAATTTTCTTTTTTCTGGTGCATATTATGACCCCCGGAGACGCCTAGTTTAGGAGTTATAGCCATTTAAAGATTTTGAATTTTTTTTTTCTGGTGTATAATATGACCCCCGCAGACGCCTAGTTTAGGAGTTATAGCCATTTTAAGATTTTGAATTTTTTTTTCTGGTGCATAATATGACCCCCGCAGACGCCTAGTTAAGGAGTTATAGCCATTTTAAGATTTTGAATTTTTTTTTTTCTGGTGCATATTATGACCCCCGGAGACGCCTAGTTTAGGAGTTATAGCCATTTAAAGATTTTGAATTTTTTTTTTCTGGTGTATAATATGACCCCCGCAGACGCCTAGTTTAGGAGTTATCCATTTTAAGATTTTGAATTTTTTTTTCTGGTGCATAATATGACCCCCGCAGACGCCTAGTTTAAGAGTTATAGCCATTTTAAGATTTTGAATTTTTTTTTTTCTGGTGCATAATATGACCCCCGCAGACGCCTAGTTTAGGAGTTATAGCCATTTTAAGATTTTGAATTTTCTTTTTTCTGGTGCATATTATGACCCCCGGAGACGCCTAGTTTAGGAGTTATAGCCATTTTAAGATTTTGAATTTTTTTTTCTGGTGCATAATATGACCCCCGCAGACGCCTAGTTTAAGAGTTATAGCCATTTTAAGATTTTGAATTTTTTTTTTCTGGTGCATAATATGACCCCCGCAGACGCCTAGTTTAAGAGTTATAGCCATTTTAAGATTTTGAATTTTTTTTTCTGGTGCATAATATGACCCCCGCAGACGCCTAGTTTAGGAGTTATAGCCATTTTAAGATTTTGAATTTTCTTTTTTCTGGTGCATATTATGACCCCCGGAGACGCCTAGTTTAGGAGTTATAGCCATTTTAAGATATTGAATTTTTTTTTCTGGTGCATAATATGACCCCCGCAGACGCCTAGTTTAAGAGTTATAGCCATTTTAAGATTTTGAATTTTTTTTTTCTGGTGCATAATATGACCCCCGCAGACGCCTAGTTTAAGAGTTATAGCCATTTTAAGATTTTGAATTTTTTTTTCTGGTGCATAATATGACCCCCGCAGACGCCTAGTTTAAGAGTTATAGCCATTTTTAGATTTTGAATTTTTTTTTCTGGTGCATAATATGACCCCCGCAGACGCCTAGTTTAAGAGTTATAGCCATTTTAAGATTTTGAATTTTTTTTTTCTGGTGCATAATATGACCCCCGCAGACGCCTAGTTAAGGAGTTATAGCCATTTTAAGATTTTGAATTTTCTTTTTTCTGGTGCATATTATGACCCCCGGAGACGCCTAGTTTAAGAGTTATAGCCATTTAAAGATTTTGAATTTTTTTTTTTCTGGTGCATAATATGACCCCCGCAGACGCCTAGTTTAGGAGTTATAGCCATTTAAAGATTTTGAATTTTTTTTTCTGGTGTGTAATATGACCCCCGCAGACGCCTAGTTTAGGAGTTATAGCCATTTTAAGATTTTGAATTTTCTTTTTTCTGGTGCATATTATGACCCCCGGAGACGCCTAGTTTAGGAGTTATAGCCATTTTAAGATTTTGAATTTTTTTTTTCTGGTGCATAATATGTCCCCCGCAGACGCCTAGTTTAGGAGTTATAGCCATTTTAAGATTTTGAATTTTTTTTTTCTGGTGCATATTATGACCCCCGCAGACGCCTAGTTTAGGAGTTATAGCCATTTTAAGATTTTGAATTTTTTTTTTTTCTGGTGCATAATATGACCCCCGCAGACGCCTAGTTTAGGAGTTATAGCCATTTTAAGATTTTGAATTTTTTTTTTTTCTGGTGCATATTATGACCCCCGGAGACGCCTAGTTTAAGAGTTATAACCATTTAAAGATTTTGAATTTTTTTTTTTCTGGTGCATAGTATGACCCCCGCAGACGCCTAGTTTAGGAGTTATAGCCATTTTAAGATTTTGAATTTTCTTTTTCTGGTGCATAATATGACCCCCGCAGACGCCTAATTTAGAAGTTATAGCCATTTTAAGATTTTGAATTTTTTTTTTTCTGGTGCATAATATGACCCCCGCAGACGCCTAGTTTAGGAGTTAAAGCCATTTTAAGATTTTGAATTTTTTTTTTCTGGTGCATAATATGACCCCCGCAGACGCCTAGTTTAGGAGTTATAGCCATTTTAAGATTTTGAATTTTTTTTTCTGGTGCATAATATGACCCCCGCAGACGCCTAGTTTAAGAGTTATAGCCATTTTAAGATTTTGAATTTTTTTTTTCTGGTGCATAATATGACCCCCGCAGACGCCTAGTTTAAGAGTTATAGCCATTTTAAGATTTTGAATTTTTTTTTCTGGTGCATAATATGACCCCCGCAGACGCCTAGTTTAGGAGTTATAGCCATTTTAAGATTTTGAATTTTTTTTTTCTGGTGCATATTATGACCCCCGCAGACGCCTAGGTTAGGAGTTATAGCCATTTTAAGATTTTGAATTTTTTTTTTTTCTGGTGCATAATATGACCCCCGCTGACGCCTAGTTTAGGAGTTATAGCCATTTTAAGATTTTGAATTTTTTTTTTTTCTGGTGCATATTATGACCCCCGGAGACGCCTAGTTTAAGAGTTATAGCCATTTAAAGATTTAGAATTTTTTTTTTTCTGGTGCATAGTATGACCCCCGCAGACGCCTAGTTTAGGAGTTATAGCCATTTTAAGATTTTGAATTTTTTTTTTCTGGTGCATAACATGACCCCCGCCGACGCCTAGTTTAAGAGTTATAGCCATTTTAAGATTTTGAATTTTTTTTTTTTCTGGTGCATAATATGACCCCCGCTGACGCCTAGTTTAGGAGTTATAGCCATTTTAAGATTTTGAATTTTTTTTTTTTCTGGTGCATATTATGACCCCCGGAGACGCCTAGTTTAAGAGTTAAAGCCATTTTAAGATTTTGAATTTTTTTTTTTCTGGTGCATAATATGACCCCCGCAGACGCCTAGTTTAGGAGTTATAGCCATTTTAAGATTTTGAATTTTTTTTTCTGGTGCATAACATGACCCCCGCCGACGCCTAGTTTAAGAGTTATAGCCATTTTAAGATTTTGAATTTTTTTTTTCTGGTGTATAATATGACCCCCGCAGACGCCTAGTTTAGGAGTTATAGCCATTTTAAGATTTTGAATTTTCTTTTTTCTGGTGCATATTATGACCCCCGGAGACGCCTAGTTTAGGAGTTATAGCCATTTAAAGATTTTGAATTTTTTTTTCTGGTGCATAATATGACCCCCGCAGACGCCTAGTTTAGGAGTTATAGCCATTTTAAGATTTTGAATTTTTTTTTTCTGGTGTATAATATGACCCCCGCAGACGCCTAGTTTAGGAGTTATAGCCATTTTAAGATTTTGAATTTTTTTTTCTGGTGCATAACATGACCCCCGCAGACGCCTGGTTTAAGAGTTATAGCCATTTTAAGATTTTGAATTTTTTTTTTCTGGTGCATAATATGACCCCCGCAGACGCCTAGTTTAGGAGTTATAGCCATTTTAAGATTTTGAATTTTCTTTTTTCTGGTGCATATTATGACCCCCGGAGACGCCTAGTTTAAGAGTTATAGCCATTTAAAGATTTTGAATTTTTTTTTTTCTGGTGCATAATATGACCCCCGCAGACGCCTAGTTTAGGAGTTATAGCCATTTTAAGATTTTGAATTTTTTTTTTCTGGTGCATATTATGACCCCCGCAGACGCCTAGGTTAGGAGTTATAGCCATTTTAAGATTTTGAATTTTTTTTTTTTCTGGTGCATAATATGACCCCCGCTGACGCCTAGTTTAGGAGTTATAGCCATTTTAAGATTTTGAATTTTTTTTTTTTCTGGTGCATATTATGACCCCCGGAGACGCCTAGTTTAAGAGTTATAGCCATTTAAAGATTTTGAATTTTTTTTTTTCTGGTGCATAGTATGACCCCCGCAGACGCCTAGTTTAGGAGTTATAGCCATTTTAAGATTTTGAATTTTTTTTTTCTGGTGCATAACATGACCCCCGCCGACGCCTAGTTTAAGAGTTATAGCCATTTTAAGATTTTGAATTTTTTTTTTTTCTGGTGCATAATATGACCCCCGCTGACGCCTAGTTTAGGAGTTATAGCCATTTTAAGATTTTGAATTTTTTTTTTTTCTGGTGCATATTATGACCCCCGGAGACGCCTAGTTTAAGAGTTAAAGCCATTTTAAGATTTTGAATTTTTTTTTTTCTGGTGCATAATATGACCCCCGCAGACGCCTAGTTTAGGAGTTATAGCCATTTTAAGATTTTGAATTTTTTTTTTCTGGTGCATAACATGACCCCCGCCGACGCCTAGTTTAAGAGTTATAGCCATTTTAAGATTTTGAATTTTTTTTTTCTGGTGTATAATATGACCCCCGCAGACGCCTAGTTTAGGAGTTATAGCCATTTTAAGATTTTGAATTTTCTTTTTTCTGGTGCATATTATGACCCCCGGAGACGCCTAGTTTAGGAGTAATAGCCATTTAAAGATTTTGAATTTTTTTTTCTGGTGCATAATATGACCCCCGCAGACGCCTAGTTTAGGAGTTATAGCCATTTTAAGATTTTGAATTTTTTTTTTCTGGTGTATAATATGACCCCCGCAGACGCCTAGTTTAGGAGTTATAGCCATTTTAAGATTTTGAATTTTTTTTTCTGGTGCATAACATGACCCCCGCAGACGCCTGGTTTAAGAGTTATAGCCATTTTAAGATTTTGAATTTTTTTTTTCTGGTGCATAATATGACCCCCGCAGACGCCTAGTTTAGGAGTTATAGCCATTTTAAGATTTTGAATTTTCTTTTTTCTGGTGCATATTATGACCCCCGGAGACGCCTAGTTTAAGAGTTATAGCCATTTAAAGATTTTGAATTTTTTTTTTTCTGGTGCATAATATGACCCCCGCAGACGCCTAGTTTAAGAGTTATAGCCATTTAAAGATTTTGAATTTTTTTTTTCTGGTGCATAATATGACCCCCGCAGACGCCTAGTTTAGGAGTTATAGCCATTTTAAGATTTTGAATTTTCTTTTTTCTGGTGCATATTATGACCCCCGGAGACGCCTAGTTTAGGAGTTATAGCCATTTAAAGATTTTGAATTTTTTTTTTCTGGTGTATAATATGACCCCCGCAGACGCCTAGTTTAGGAGTTATAGCCATTTTAAGATTTTGAATTTTTTTTTCTGGTGCATAATATGACCCCCGCAGACGCCTAGTTTAAGAGTTATAGCCATTTAAAGATTTTGAATTTTTTTTTTTCTGGTGCATAATATGACCCCCGCAGACGCCTAGTTTAAGAGTTATAGCCATTTAAAGATTTTGAATTTTTTTTTTCTGGTGCATAATATGACCCCCGCAGACGCCTAGTTTAGGAGTTATAGCCATTTTAAGATTTTGAATTTTCTTTTTTCTGGTGCATATTATGACCCCCGGAGACGCCTAGTTTAGGAGTTATAGCCATTTAAAGATTTTGAATTTTTTTTTTCTGGTGTATAATATGACCCCCGCAGACGCCTAGTTTAGGAGTTATAGCCATTTTAAGATTTTGAATTTTCTTTTTTCTGGTGCATAATATGACCTCCACAGACCACCAGTATAGGAGTTATAGCCATTTTAAGATTTTGAATTTTCTTTTTTCTGGTGCATAATATGACCCCCGCAGACGCCTAGTTTAGGAGTTATAGCCATTTTAAGATTTTGAATTTTCTTTTTTCTGGTGCATAATATGACCCCCGCAGACGCCTAGTTTAGGAGTTATAGCCATTTTAAGATTTTGAATTTTCTTTTTTCTGGTGCATATTATGACCCCCGGAGACGCCTAGTTTAGGAGTTATAGCCATTTTAAGATTTTGAATTTTTTTCTGGTGCATAATATGACCCCCGCAGACGCCTAGTTTAGGAGTTATAGCCATTTTAAGATTTTGAATTTTCTTTTTTCTGGTGCATATTATGACCCCCGGAGACGCCTAGTTTAAGAGTTATAGCCATTTAAAGATTTTGAATTTTTTTTTTCTGGTGCATAATATGACCCCCGCAGACGCCTAGTTTAGGAGTTATAGCCATTTTAAGATTTTGAATTTTCTTTTTTCTGGTGCATATTATGACCCCCGGAGACGCCTAGTTTAGGAGTTATAGCCATTTAAAGATTTTGAATTTTTTTTTTCTGGTGTATAATATGACCCCCGCAGACGCCTAGTTTAGGAGTTATCCATTTTAAGATTTTGAATTTTTTTTTCTGGTGCATAATATGACCCCCGCAGACGCCTAGTTTAAGAGTTATAGCCATTTTAAGATTTTGAATTTTTTTTTTTCTGGTGCATAATATGACCCCCGCAGACGCCTAGTTTAGGAGTTATAGCCATTTTAAGATTTTGAATTTTCTTTTTTCTGGTGCATATTATGACCCCCGGAGACGCCTAGTTTAGGAGTTATAGCCATTTTAAGATTTTGAATTTTTTTTTCTGGTGCATAATATGACCCCCGCAGACGCCTAGTTTAAGAGTTATAGCCATTTTAAGATTTTGAATTTTTTTTTTCTGGTGCATAATATGACCCCCGCAGACGCCTAGTTTAAGAGTTATAGCCATTTTAAGATTTTGAATTTTTTTTTCTGGTGCATAATATGATCCCCGCAGACGCCTAGTTTAAGAGTTATAGCCATTTTTAGATTTTGAATTTTTTTTTCTGGTGCATAATATGACCCCCGCAGACGCCTAGTTTAAGAGTTATAGCCATTTTAAGATTTTGAATTTTTTTTTCTGGTGCATAATATGACCCCCGCAGACGCCTAGTTTAGGAGTTATAGCCATTTTAAGATTTTGAATTTTCTTTTTTCTGGTGCATATTATGACCCCCGGAGACGCCTAGTTTAGGAGTTATAGCCATTTTAAGATATTGAATTTTTTTTTCTGGTGCATAATATGACCCCCGCAGACGCCTAGTTTAAGAGTTATAGCCATTTTAAGATTTTGAATTTTTTTTTTCTGGTGCATAATATGACCCCCGCAGACGCCTAGTTTAAGAGTTATAGCCATTTTAAGATTTTGAATTTTTTTTTCTGGTGCATAATATGACCCCCGCAGACGCCTAGTTTAAGAGTTATAGCCATTTTTAGATTTTGAATTTTTTTTTCTGGTGCATAATATGACCCCCGCAGACGCCTAGTTTAAGAGTTATAGCCATTTTAAGATTTTGAATTTTTTTTTTCTGGTGCATAATATGACCCCCGCAGACGCCTAGTTAAGGAGTTATAGCCATTTTAAGATTTTGAATTTTCTTTTTTCTGGTGCATATTATGACCCCCGGAGACGCCTAGTTTAAGAGTTATAGCCATTTAAAGATTTTGAATTTTTTTTTTTCTGGTGCATAATATGACCCCCGCAGACGCCTAGTTTAGGAGTTATAGCCATTTTAAGATTTTGAATTTTCTTTTTTCTGGTGCATATTATGACCCCCGGAGACGCCTAGTTTAGTAGTTATAGCCATTTAAAGATTTTGAATTTTTTTTTTCTGGTGTATAATATGACCCCCGCAGACGCCTAGTTTAGGAGTTGTAGCCATTTTAAGATTTTGAATTTTTTTTTCTGGTGCATAATATGACCCCCACAGACGCCTAGTTTAGGAGTTATAGCCATTTTAAGATTTTGAATTTTCTTTTTTCTGGTGCATATTATGGCCCCCGGAGACGCCTAGTTTAAGAGTTATAGCCATTTAAAGATTTTGAATTTTTTTTTTCTGGTGTATAATATGACCCCCGCAGACGCCTAGTTTAGGAGTTATAGCCATTTTAAGATTTTGAATTTTCTTTTTTCTGGTGCATAATATGACCTCCACAGACCACCAGTATAGGAGTTATAGCCATTTTAAGATTTTGAATTTTCTTTTTTTTGGTGCATAATATGACCCCCGCAGACGCCTAGTTTAGGAGTTATAGCCATTTTAAGATTTTGAATTTTCTTTTTTCTGGTGCATATTATGACCCCCGGAGACGCCTAGTTTAGGAGTTATAGCCATTTTAAGATTTTGAATTTTTTTCTGGTGCATAATATGACCCCCGCAGACGCCTAGTTTAGGAGTTATAGCCATTTTAAGATTTTGAATTTTCTTTTTTCTGGTGCATATTATGACCCCCGGAGACGCCTAGTTTAAGAGTTATAGCCATTTAAAGATTTTGAATTTTTTTTTTCTGGTGCATAATATGACCCCCGCAGACGCCTAGTTTAGGAGTTATAGCCATTTTAAGATTTTGAATTTTCTTTTTTCTGGTGCATATTATGACCCCCGGAGACGCCTAGTTTAGGAGTTATAGCCATTTAAAGATTTTGAATTTTTTTTTTCTGGTGTATAATATGACCCCCGCAGACGCCTAGTTTAGGAGTTATAGCCATTTTAAGATTTTGAATTTTTTTTTCTGGTGCATAATATGACCCCCGCAGACGCCTAGTTAAGGAGTTATAGCCATTTTAAGATTTTGAATTTTTTTTTTTCTGGTGCATATTATGACCCCCGGAGACGCCTAGTTTAGGAGTTATAGCCATTTAAAGATTTTGAATTTTTTTTTTCTGGTGTATAATATGACCCCCGCAGACGCCTAGTTTAGGAGTTATCCATTTTAAGATTTTGAATTTTTTTTTCTGGTGCATAATATGACCCCCGCAGACGCCTAGTTTAAGAGTTATAGCCATTTTAAGATTTTGAATTTTTTTTTTTCTGGTGCATAATATGACCCCCGCAGACGCCTAGTTTAGGAGTTATAGCCATTTTAAGATTTTGAATTTTCTTTTTTCTGGTGCATATTATGACCCCCGGAGACGCCTAGTTTAGGAGTTATAGCCATTTTAAGATTTTGAATTTTTTTTTCTGGTGCATAATATGACCCCCGCAGACGCCTAGTTTAAGAGTTATAGCCATTTTAAGATTTTGAATTTTTTTTTTCTGGTGCATAATATGACCCCCGCAGACGCCTAGTTTAAGAGTTATAGCCATTTTAAGATTTTGAATTTTTTTTTCTGGTGCATAATATGATCCCCGCAGACGCCTAGTTTAAGAGTTATAGCCATTTTTAGATTTTGAATTTTTTTTTCTGGTGCATAATATGACCCCCGCAGACGCCTAGTTTAAGAGTTATAGCCATTTTAAGATTTTGAATTTTTTTTTCTGGTGCATAATATGACCCCCGCAGACGCCTAGTTTAGGAGTTATAGCCATTTTAAGATTTTGAATTTTCTTTTTTCTGGTGCATATTATGACCCCCGGAGACGCCTAGTTTAGGAGTTATAGCCATTTTAAGATATTGAATTTTTTTTTCTGGTGCATAATATGACCCCCGCAGACGCCTAGTTTAAGAGTTATAGCCATTTTAAGATTTTGAATTTTTTTTTTCTGGTGCATAATATGACCCCCGCAGACGCCTAGTTTAAGAGTTATAGCCATTTTAAGATTTTGAATTTTTTTTTCTGGTGCATAATATGACCCCCGCAGACGCCTAGTTTAAGAGTTATAGCCATTTTTAGATTTTGAATTTTTTTTTCTGGTGCATAATATGACCCCCGCAGACGCCTAGTTTAAGAGTTATAGCCATTTTAAGATTTTGAATTTTTTTTTTCTGGTGCATAATATGACCCCCGCAGACGCCTAGTTAAGGAGTTATAGCCATTTTAAGATTTTGAATTTTCTTTTTTCTGGTGCATATTATGACCCCCGGAGACGCCTAGTTTAAGAGTTATAGCCATTTAAAGATTTTGAATTTTTTTTTTTCTGGTGCATAATATGACCCCCGCAGACGCCTAGTTTAGGAGTTATAGCCATTTAAAGATTTTGAATTTTTTTTTTCTGGTGTGTAATATGACCCCCGCAGACGCCTAGTTTAGGAGTTATAGCCATTTTAAGATTTTGAATTTTCTTTTTTCTGGTGCATATTATGACCCCCGGAGACGCCTAGTTTAGGAGTTATAGCCATTTTAAGATTTTGAATTTTTTTTTTCTGGTGCATAATATGTCCCCCGCAGACGCCTAGTTTAGGAGTTATAGCCATTTTAAGATTTTGAATTTTTTTTTTCTGGTGCATATTATGACCCCCGCAGACGCCTAGTTTAGGAGTTATAGCCATTTTAAGATTTTGAATTTTTTTTTTTTCTGGTGCATATTATGACCCCCGGAGACGCCTAGTTTAAGAGTTATAACCATTTAAAGATTTTGAATTTTTTTTTTTTCTGGTGCATAGTATGACCCCCGCAGACGCCTAGTTTAGGAGTTATAGCCATTTTAAGATTTTGAATTTTTTTTTTCTGGTGCATAATATGACCCCCGCAGACGCCTAGTTTAGGAGTTATAGCCATTTTAAGATTTTGAATTTTCTTTTTTCTGTTGCATATTATGACCCCCGGAGACGCCTAGTTTAGGAGTTATAGCCATTTAAAGATTTTGAATTTTTTTTTCTGGTGCATAATATGACCCCCGCAGACGCCTAGTTTAGGAGTTATAGCCATTTTAAGATTTTGAATTTTCTTTTTTCTGGTGCATAATATGACCCCCGCAGACGCCTAGTTTAAGAGTTATAGCCATTTTAAGAATTTGAATTTTTTTTTTCTGGTGTATAATATGACCCCCGCAGACGCCTAGTTTAGGAGTTATAGCCATTTTAAGATTTTGAATTTTCTTTTTTCTGGTGCATATTATGACCCCCGGAGACGCCTAGTTTAGGAGTTATAGCCATTTAAAGATTTTGAATTTTTTTTTCTGGTGCATAATATGACCCCCGCAGACGCCTAGTTTGGGAGTTATAGCCATTTTAAGATTTTGAATTTTTTTTTCTGGTGCATAATATGACCCCCGCAGACGCCTAGTTTAGGAGTTATAGCCATTTAAAGATTTTGAATTTTTTTTTCTGGTGTATAATATGACCCCCTCAGACGCCTAGTTTAGGAGTTATAGCCATTTTAAGATTTTGAATTTTCTTTTTTCTGGTGCATATTATGACCCCCGCAGACGCCTAGTTTAGGAGTTATAGCCATTCTAAGATTTTGAATTTTTTTTTCTGGTGCATAATATGACCCCCGCAGACGCCTAGTTTAAGAGTTATAGCCATTTAAAGATTTTGAATTTTTTTTTTTCTGGTGCATAATATGACCCCCGCAGACGCCTAGTTTAGGAGTTATAGCCATTTTAAGATTTTGAATTTTCTTTTTTCTGGTGCATATTATGACCCCCGGAGACGCCTAGTTTAGGAGTTATAGCCATTTAAAGATTTTGAATTTTTTTTTTCTGGTGTGTAATATGACCCCCGCAGACGCCTAGTTTAGGAGTTATAGCCATTTTAAGATTTTGAATTTTCTTTTTTCTGGTGCATATTATGACCCCCGGAGACGCCTAGTTTAGGAGTTATAGCCATTTTAAGATTTTGAATTTTTTTTTTCTGGTGCATAATATGACCCCCGCAGACGCCTAGTTTAGGAGTTATAGCCATTTTAAGATTTTGAATTTTTTTTTCTGGTGCATAATATGACCCCCGCAGACGCCTAGTTTAAGAGTTATAGCCATTTAAAGATTTTGAATTTTTTTTTTTCTGGTGCATAGTATGACCCCCGCAGACGCCTAGTTTAGGAGTTATAGCCATTTTAAGATTTTGAATTTTTTTTTTCTGGTGCATAATATGACCCCCGCAGACGACTAGTTTAGGAGTTATAGCCATTTTAATATTTTGAATTTTCTTTTTTCTGGTGCATATTATGACCCCCGCAGACGCCTAGTTTAGGAGTTATAGCCATTTAAAGATTTTGAATTTTTTTTTCTGGTGCATAATATGACCCCCGCAGACGCCTAGTTTAGGAGTTATAGCCATTTTAAGATTTTGAATTTTCTTTTTTCTGGTGCATAATATGACCCCCGCAGACGCCTAGTTTAAGAGTTATAGCCATTTTAAGAATTTGAATTTTTTTTTTCTGGTGTATAATATGACCCCCGCAGACGCCTAGTTTAGGAGTTATAGCCATTTTAAGATTTTGAATTTTCTTTTTTCTGGTGCATATTATGACCCCCGGAGACGCCTAGTTTAGGAGTTATAGCCATTTAAAGATTTTGAATTTTTTTTTCTGGTGCATAATATGACCCCCGCAGACGCCTAGTTTAGGAGTTATAGCCATTTTAAGATTTTGAATTTTTTTTTTTCTGGTGCATATTATGACCCCCGGAGACGCCTAGTTAAGAGTTATAGCCATTTAAAGATTTTGAATTTTTTTTTCTGGTGCATAATATGACCCCCGCAGACGCCTAGTTTAGGAGTTATAGCCATTTTAAGATTTTGAATTTTTTTTGTTCTGGTGCATATTATGACCCCCGCAGACGCCTAGTTTAAGAGTTATAGCCATTTTAAGAATTTGAATTTTTTTTTTGTGGTGTATAATATGACCCCCGCAGACGCCTAGTTTAGGAGTTATAGCCATTTTAAGATTTTGAATTTTTTTTTCTGGTGCATAATATGACCCCCGCAGACGCCTAGTTTAGGAGTTATAGCCATTTTAAGATTTTGAATTTTCTTTTTTCTGGTGCATATTATGACCCCCGGAGACGCCTAGTTTCAGAGTTATAGCCATTTAAAGATTTTGAATTTTTTTTTTTCTGGTGCATAATATGACCCCCGCAGACGCCTAGTTTAGGAGTTATAGCCATTTTAAGATTTTGAATTTTTTTTTCTGGTGCATAATATGACCCCCGCAGACGCCTAGTTTAGGAGTTATAGCCATTTTAAGATTTTGAATTTTCTTTTTTCTGGTGCATAATATGACCCCCGCAGACGCCTAGTTTAGGAGTTATAGCCATTTTAAGATTTTGAATTTTCTTTTCTGGTGCATATTATGACCCCCGCAGACGCCTAGTTTAGGAGTTATAGCCATTTAAAGATTTTGAATTTTTTTTTTCTGGTGTATAATATGACCCCCGCAGACGCCTAGTTTAGGAGTTATAGCCATTTTAAGATTTTGAATTTTCTTTTTTCTGGTGCATATTATGACCCCCGCAGACGCCTAGTTTAGGAGTTATAGCCATTTTAAGATTTTGAATTTTTTTTTCTGGTGCATAATATGACCCCCGCAGACGCCTAGTTTAAGAGTTATAGCCATTTTAAGATTTTGAATTTTTTTTTTTCTGGTGCATAATATGACCCCCGCAGACGCCTAGTTTGGGAGTTATAGCCATTTTAAGATTTTGAATTTTCTTTTTTCTGGTGCATATTATGACCCCCGGAGACGCCTAGTTTAAGAGTTATAGCCATTTAAAGATTTTGAATTTTTTTTTTTCTGGTGCATAATATGACCCCCGCAGACGCCTAGTTTAGGAGTTATAGCCATTTTAAGATTTTGAATTTTCTTTTTTCTGGTGTATAATATGACCCCCGCAGACGCCTAGTTTAGGAGTTATAGCCATTTAAAGATTTTGAATTTTCTTTTTTCTGGTGCATATTATGACCCCCGGAGACGCCTAGTTTAGGAGTTATAGCCATTTTAAGATTTTGAATTTTTTTTTTCTGGTGCATAATATGACCCCCGCAGACGCCTTGTTTAGGAGTTATAGCCATTTTAAGATTTTCAATTTTCTTTTTTCTGGTGCATAATATGACCCCCGCAGACGCCTAGTTTAGGAGTTATGGCCATTTTAAGATTTTGAATTTTTTTTTTTCTGGTGCATAATATGACCCCCGCAGACGCCTAGTTTAGGAGTTATAGCCATTTAAAGATTTTGAATTTTTTTTTTCTGGTGCATAATATGACCCCCGCAGACGCCTAGTTTAGGAGTTATAGCCATTTTAAGATTTTGAATTTTGTTTTTTCTGGTGTATAATATGACCCCCGCAGACGCCTAGTTTAGGAGTTATAGCCATTTTAAGATTTTGAATTTTCTTTTTTCTGGTGCATATTATGACCCCCGGAGACGCCTAGTTTAGGAGTTATAGCCATTTTAAGATTTTGAATTTTTTTTCTGGTGCATAATATGACCCCAGCAGACGCCTAGTTTAGGAGTTATAGCCATTTTAAGATTTTGAATTTTTTTTTTCTGGTGCATAATATGACCCCCGCAGACGCCTAGTTTAGGAGTTATAGCCATTTTAAGATTTTGAATTTTTTTTTTCTGGTGCATAATATGACCCCCGCAGACGCCTAGTTTAGGAGTTATAGCCATTTTAAGATTTTGAATTTTTTTTTTCTGGTGCATAATATGACCCCCGCAGACGCCTAGTTTAGGAGTTATAGCCATTTTAAGATTTTGAATTTTTTTTTTCTGGTGCATAATATGACCCCCGCAGACGCCTAGTTTAAGAGTTATAGCCATTTTAAGATTTTGAATTTTTTTTTTCTGGTGTATAATATGACCCCCGCAGACGCCTAGTTTAGGAGTTATAGCCATTTTAAGATTTTGAAGTTTCTTTTTTCTGGTGCATATTATGACCCCCGGAGACGCCTAGTTTAGGAGTTATAGCCATTAAAAGATCTTGAATTTTTTTTTCTGGTGCATAATATGACCCCCGCAGACGCCTAGTTTAGGAGTTATAGCCATTTTAAGATTTTGAATTTTTTTTTTCTGGTGCATAATATGACCCCCGCAGACGCCTAGTTTAGGAGTTATAGCCATTTTAAGATTTTGAATTTTCTTTTTTCTGGTGCATATTATGACCCCCGGAGACGCCTAGTTTAGGAGTTATAGCCATTTTAAGATTTTGAATTTTTTTTTTCTGGTGCATAATATGACCCCCGCAGACGCCTAGTTTAGGAGTTATAGCCATTTTAAGATTTTGAATTTTTTTTTTCTGGTGCATAATATGACCCCCGCAGACTACTAGTTTAAGAGTTATAGCCATTTTAAGATTTTGAATTTTCTTTTTTCTGGTGCATAATATGACCCCCGCAGACGCCTAGTTTAGGAGTTATAGCCATTTTAAGATTTTGAATTTTTTTTTTCTGGTGCATAATATGACCCCCGCAGACGCCTAGTTTAAGAGTTATAGCCATTTTAAGATTTTGAATTTTTTTTTTCTGGTGTATAATATGACCCCCGCAGACGCCTAGTTTAGGAGTTATAGCCATTTTAAGATTTTGAAGTTTCTTTTTTCTGGTGCAGATTATGACCCCCGGAGACGCCTAGTTTAGGAGTTATAGCCATTAAAAGATCTTGAATTTTTTTTTTCTGGTGCATAATATGACCCCCGCAGACGCCTAGTTTAGGAGTTATAGCCATTTTAAGATTTTGAATTTTTTTTTTCTGGTGCATAATATGACCCCCGCAGACGCGTAGTTTAGGAGTTATAGCCATTTTAAGATTTTGAATTTTTTTTTTTCTGGTGCATAATATGACCCCCGCAGACGCCTAGTTTAGGAGTTATAGCCATTTTAAGATTTTGAATTTTCTTTTTTCTGGTGCATAATATGACCCCCGCAGACGCCTAGTTTAGGAGTTATAGCCATTTTAAAATTTTGAATTTTCTTTTCTGGAGCATATTATGACCCCCGCAGACGCCTAGTTTAGGAGTTATAGCCATTTTAAGATTTGGAATTTTCTTTTTTCTGGTGCATATTATGACCCCCGCAGACGCCTAGTTTAGGAGTTATAGCCATTTTAAGATTTTGAATTTTTTTTTTTCTGGTGCATAATATGACCCCCGCAGACGCCTAGTTTAGGAGTTATAGCCATTTTAAGATTTTGAATTTTCTTTTTTCTGGTGCATAATATGACCCCGGCAGACGCCTAGTTTAGGAGTTATAGCCATTTAAAGATTTTGAATTTTTTTTTTCTGGTGTATAATATGACCCCCGCAGACGCCTAGTTTAGGAGTTATAGCCATTTTAAGATTTTGAATTTTCTTTTTTCTGGTGCAATATATGACCCCCGCAGACGCCTAGTTTAGGAGTTATAGCCATTTTAAGTTTTAGAATTTTTTTTTTCTGGTGCATAATATGACCCCGCAGACGCCTAGTTTAGGAGTTATAGCCATTTTAAGATTTTGAATTTTTTTTTTCTGGTGCATAATATGACCCCCGCAGACGCCTAGTTTAGGAGTTATAGCCATTTTAAGATTTTGAATTTTCTTTTTTCTGGTGCATAGTATGACCCCCGCAGACGCCTAGTTTAGGAGTTATAACCATTTTAAGATTTTGAATTTTTTTTTACTGGTGCATAATATGACCCCCGCAGACGCCTAGTTTAGGAGTTATAGCCATTTTAAAATTTTGAATTTTCTTTTCTGGAGCATATTATGACCCCCGCAGACGCCTAGTTTAGGAGTTATAGCCATTTTAAGATTTGGAATTTTCTTTTTTCTGGTGCATATTATGACCCCCGCAGACGCCTAGTTCAGGAGTTGTAGCCATTTTAAGATTTTGAATTTTCTTTTTTCTGGTGCATAATATGACCCCCGCAGACGCCTAGTTTAGGAGTTATAGCCATTTTAAGATTTTGAATTTTCTTTTTTCTGGTGCATAATATGACCCCCGCAGACGCCTAGTTTAGGAGTTATAGCCATTTTAAAATTTTGAATTTTCTTTTCTGGAGCATATTATGACCCCCGCAGACGCCTAGTTTAGGAGTTATAGCCATTTTAAGATTTTGAATTTTTTTTTTTCTGGTGCATAATATGACCCCCGCAGACGCCTAGTTTAGGAGTTATAGCCATTTTAAGATTTTGAATTTTCTTTTTTCTGGTGCATAATATGACCCCGGCAGACGCCTAGTTTAGGAGTTATAGCCATTTAAAGATTTTGAATTTTTTTTTTCTGGTGCATAATATGACCCCCGGAGACGCCTAGTTTAGGAGTTATAGCCATTTTAAGATTTTGAATTTTCTTTTTTCTGGTGCATAATATGACCCCCGGAGACGCCTAGTTTAGGAGTTATAGCCATTTTAAGATTTTGAATTTTTTTTTTTCTGGTGCATAATATGACCCCCGCAGACGACTAGTTTAAGAGTTATAGCCATTTTAAGATTTTGAATTTTTTTTTTCTGGTGTATAATATGACCCCCACTGAAGCCTAGTTTAGGAGTTATAGCCATTTTAAGATTTTGAATTTTCTTTTTTCTGGTGCATATTATGACCCCCGGAGACGCCTAGTTTAGGAGTTATAGGCATTTTAAGATTTTGAATTTTTTTTTTCTTTTGCATAATATGACCCCCGCAGACGCCTAGTTTAGGAGTTATAGCCATTTTAAGATTTTGAATTTTCTTTTTTCTGGTGCATAATAAGACCCCCGCAGACGCCTAGTTTAGGAGTTATAGCCATTTTAAGATTTTGAATTTTCTTTTTTCTGGTGCACATTATGACCCCCGGAGACGCCTAGTTTAGGAGTTATAGCCATTTAAAGATTTTGAATTTTCTTTTTTCTGGTGCATAATCTGACCCCCGGAGACGCCTAGTTTAGGAGTTATAGCCATTTTAAGATTTTGAATTTTCTTTTTTCTGGTGCATAATATGACCCCCGGAGACGCCTAGTTTAGGAGTTATAGCCATTTTAAGATTTTGAATTTTCTTTTTTCTGGTGCATAGTATGACCCCCGCAGACGCCTAGTTTAGGAGTTATAACCATTTTAAGATTTTGAATTTTTTTTTACTGGTGCATAATATGACCACCGCAGACGCCTAGTTTAGGAGTTATAGCCATTTAAAGATTTTGAATTTTTTTTTCTGGTGCATAATATGACCCCCGCAGACGCCTAGTTTAGAAGTTATAGCCATTTTAAGATCTTGAATTTTTTTTTACTGGTGCATAATATGACCCCCGCAGACGCCTAGTTTAGGAGTTAGAGCCATTTTAAGATTTTGAATTTTCTTTTTTCTGGTGCATAATATGACCCCCGCAGACGCCTAGTTTAGGAGTTATAGCCATTTTAAGATTTTGAATTTTCTTTTTTCTGGTGCATATTATGACCCCCGCAGACGCCTAGTTTCGGAGTTATAGCCATTTTAAGATTTTGAATTTTTTTTTCTGGTGCATAATATGACCCCTTCAGACGCCTAGTTTAAGAGTTATAGCCATTTTAAGATTTTGAATTTTTTTTTTCTGGTGCATAATATGACCCCCGCAGACGCCTAGTTTAGGAGTTATAGCCATTTTAAGATTTTGAATTTTTTTTTTCTGGTGCATAATATGACCCCCGCAGACGCCTAGTTTAGGAGTTATAGCCATTTTAAGATTTTGAATTTTTTTTTTTCTGGTGCATATTATGACCCCCGGAGACGCCTAGTTAAGAGTTATAGCCATTTAAAGATTTTGAATTTTTTTTTCTGGTGCATAATATGACCCCCGCAGACGCCTAGTTTAGGAGTTATAGCCATTTTAAGATTTTGAATTTTTTTTTTTCTGGTGCATATTATGACCCCCGCAGACGCCTAGTTTAAGAGTTATAGCCATTTTAAGAATTTGAATTTTTTTTTTGTGGTGTATAATATGACCCCCGCAGACGCCTAGTTTAGGAGTTATAGCCATTTTAAGATTTTGAATTTTTTTTTCTGGTGCATAATATGACCCCCGCAGACGCCTAGTTTAAGAGTTATAGCCATTTTAATATTTTGAATTTTTTTTTTTCTGGTGCATAATATGACCCCCGCAGACGCCTAGTTTAGGAGTTATAGCCATTTTAAGATTTTGAATTTTCTTTTTTCTGGTGCATAATATGACCCCCGCAGACGCCTAGTTTAGGAGTTATAACCATTTTAAGTTTTAGAATTTTTTTTTTCTGGTGCATAATATGACCCCCGCAGACGCCTAGTTTAGGAGTTATAGCCATTTTAAGATTTTGAATTTTTTTTTTCTGGTGCATAATATGACCCCCGCAGACGCCTAGTTTAGGAGTTATAGCCATTTTAAGATTTTGAATTTTCTTTTTTCTGGTGCATAGTATGACCCCCGCAGACGCCTAGTTTAGGAGTTATAACCATTTTAAGATTTTGAATTTTTTTTTACTGGTGCATAATATGACCCCCGCAGACGCCTAGTTTAGGAGTTATAGCCATTTAAAGATTTTGAATTTTTTTTTCTGGTGCATAATATGACCCCCGCAGACGCCTAGTTTAGAAGTTATAGCCATTTTAAGATCTTGAATTTTTTTTTACTGGTGCATAATATGACCCCCGCAGACGCCTAGTTTAGGAGTTAGAGCCATTTTAAGATTTTGAATTTTCTTTTTTCTGGTGCATAATATGACCCCCGCAGACGCCTAGTTTAGGAGTTATAGCCATTTTAAGATTTTGAATTTTCTTTTTTCTGGTGCATATTATGACCCCCGCAGACGCCTAGTTTAGGAGTTATAGCCATTTTAAGATTTTGAATTTTTTTTTCTGGTGCATAATATGACCCCTTCAGACGCCTAGTTTAAGAGTTATAGATATTTTAAGATTTTGAATTTTCTTTTTTCTGGTGCATATTATGACCCCCGCAGACGCCTAGTTTAGGAGTTATAGCCATTTTAAGATTTGGAATTTTCTTTTTTCTGGTGCATATTATGACCCCCGCAGACGCCTAGTTTAGGAGTTATAGCCATTTTAAGATTTTGAATTTTTTTTTTTCTGGTGCATAATATGTCCCCCGCAGACGCCTAGTTTAGGAGTTATAGCCATTTTAAGATTTTGAATTTTCTTTTTTCTGGTGCATAATATGACCCCGGCAGACGCCTTGTTTAGGAGTTATAGCCATTTTAAGATTTTGAATTTTCTTTTTTCTGGTGCATATTATGACCCCCGCAGACGCCTAGTTTAGGAGTCATAGCCATTTTAAGATTTTGAATTTTCTTTTTTCTGGTGCATAATATGACCCCCGCAGACGCCTAGTTTAGGAGTTATAGCCATTTTAAGTTTTAGAATTTTTTTTTTCTGGTGCATAATATGACCCCCGCAGACGCCTAGTTTAGGAGTTATAGCCATTTTAAGATTTTGAATTTTTTTTTTCTGGTGCATAATATGACCCCCGCAGACGCCTAGTTTAGGAGTTATAGCCATTTTAAGATTTTGAATTTTTTTTTTCTGGTGCATAGTATGACCCCCGCAGACGCCTAGTTTAGGAGTTATAACCATTTTAAGATTTTGAATTTTTTTTTACTGGTGCATAATATGACCCCCGCAGACGCCTAGTTTAGGAGTTATAGCCATTTAAAGATTTTGAATTTTTTTTTCTGGTGCATAATATGACCCCCGCAGACGCCTAGTTTAGAAGTTATAGCCATTTTAAGATCTTGAATTTTTTTTTACTGGTGCATAATATGACCCCCGCAGACGCCTAGTTTAGGAGTTAGAGCCATTTTAAGATTTTGAATTTTCTTTTTTCTGGTGCATATTATGACCCCCGGAGACGCCTAGTTTAGGAGTTATAGCCATTAAAAGATCTTGAATTTTTTTTTTCTGGTGCATAATATGACCCCCGCAGACGCCTAGTTTAGGAGTTATAGCCATTTTAAGATTTTGAATTTTTTTTTTCTGGTGCATAATATGACCCCCGCAGACGCCTAGTTTAGGAGTTATAGCCATTTTAAGATTTTGAATTTTCTTTTTTCTGGTGCATATTATGACCCCCGGAGACGCCTAGTTTAGGAGTTATAGCCATTTTAAGATTTTGAATTTTTTTTTTCTGGTGCATAATATGACCCCCGCAGACGCCTAGTTTAGGAGTTATAGCCATTTTAAGATTTTGAATTTTTTTTTTCTGGTGCATAATATGACCCCCGCAGACTACTAGTTTAAGAGTTATAGCCATTTTAAGATTTTGAATTTTCTTTTTTCTGGTGCATAATATGACCCCCGCAGACGCCTAGTTTAGGAGTTATAGCCATTTTAAGATTTTGAATTTTTTTTTTCTGGTGCATAATATGACCCCCGCAGACGCCTAGTTTAGGAGTTATAGCCATTTTAAGATTTTGAATTTTCTTTTTTCTGGTGCATATTATGACACCCGGAGACGCCTAGTTTAGGAGTTATAGCCATTAAAAGATTTTGAATTTTTTTTTCTGGTGCATAATATGACCCCCGCAGACGCCTAGTTTAGGAGTTATAGCCATTTTAAGATTTTGAATTTTTTTTTTCTGGTGCATATTATGACCCCCGGAGACGCCTAGTTAAGAGTTATAGCCATTTAAAGATTTTGAATTTTTTTTTCTGGTGCATAATATGACCCCCGCAGACGCCTAGTTTAGGAGTTATAGCCATTTTAAGATTTTGAATTTTTTTTTTTTCTGGTGCATATTATGACCCCCGCAGACGCGTAGTTTAAGAGTTATAGCCATTTTAAGAATTTGAATTTTTTTTTTGTGGTGTATAATATGACCCCCGCAGACGCCTAGTTTAGGAGTTATAGCCATTTTAAGATTTTGAATTTTTTTTTCTGGTGCATAATATGACCCCCGCAGACGCCTAGTTTAAGAGTTATAGCCATTTTAATATTTTGAATTTTTTTTTTCTGGTGCATAATATGACCCCCGCAGACGCCTAGTTTAAGAGTTATAGCCATTTTAAGATTTTGAATTTTCTTTTTTCTGGTGCATAATATGACCCCCGCAGACGCCTAGTTTAGGAGTTATAGCCATT
Source organism: Volucella zonaria (assembly GCA_963966105.1). Taxonomy (NCBI): domain Eukaryota; kingdom Metazoa; phylum Arthropoda; class Insecta; order Diptera; family Syrphidae; genus Volucella; species Volucella zonaria. The sequence goes on from OZ014531.1 coordinate 43,878,057, forward strand.
TTAAGTTTTAGAATTTTTTTTTTCTGGTGCATAATATGACCCCCGCAGACGCCTAGTTTAAGAGTTATAGCCATTTTAAGATTTTGAATTTTTTTTTTCTGGTGCATAATATGACCCCCGCAGACGCCTAGTTTAGGAGTTATAGCCATTTTAAGATTTTGAATTTTCTTTTTTCTGGTGCATAGTATGACCCCCGCAGACGCCTAGTTTAGGAGTTATAACCATTTTAAGATTTTGAAGTTTTTTTTACTGGTGCATAATATGACCCCCGCAGACGCCTAGTTTAGGAGTTATAGCCATTTAAAGATTTTGAATTTTTTTTTCTGGTGCATAATATGACCCCCGCAGACGCCTAGTTTAGAAGTTATAGCCATTTTAAGATCTTGAATTTTTTTTTACTGGTGCATAATATGACCCCCGCAGACGCCTAGTTTAGGAGTTAGAGCCATTTTAAGATTTTGAATTTTCTTTTTTCTGGTGCATAATATGACCCCCGCAGACGCCTAGTTTAGGAGTTATAGCCATTTTAAGATTTTGAATTTTCTTTTTTCTGGTGCATATTATGACCCCCGCAGACGCCTAGTTTAGGAGTTATAGCCATTTTAAGATTTTGAATTTTTTTTTCTGGTGCATAATATGACCCCTTCAGACGCCTAGTTTAAGAGTTATAGCCATTTTAAGATTTTGAATTTTTTTTTTTCTGGTGCATATTATGACCCCCGCAGACGCGTAGTTTAAGAGTTATAGCCATTTTAAGAATTTGAATTTTTTTTTTGTGGTGTATAATATGACCCCCGCAGACGCCTAGTTTAGGAGTTATAGCCATTTTAAGATTTTGAATTTTTTTTTCTGGTGCATAATATGACCCCCGCAGACGCCTAGTTTAAGAGTTATAGCCATTTTAATATTTTGAATTTTTTTTTTTCTGGTGCATATTATGACCCCCGCAGACGCCTAGTTTAAGAGTTATAGCCATTTTAAGATTTTGAATTTTCTTTTTTCTGGTGCATAATATGACCCCCGCAGACGCCTAGTTTAGGAGTTATAGCCATTTTAAGTTTTAGAATTTTTTTTTTCTGGTGCATAATATGACCCCCGCAGACGCCTAGTTTAAGAGTTATAGCCATTTTAAATTTTTGAATTTTTTTTTTCTGGTGCATAATATGACCCCCGCAGACGCCTAGTTTAGGAGTTATAGCCATTTGAAGATTTTGAATTTTCTTTTTTCTGGTGCATAGTATGACCCCCGCAGACGCCTAGTTTAGGAGTTATAACCATTTTAAGATTTTGAAGTTTTTTTTACTGGTGCATAATATGACCCCCGCAGACGCCTAGTTTAGGAGTTATAGCCATTTAAAGATTTTGAATTTTTTTTTCTGGTGCATAATATGACCCCCGCAGACGCCTAGTTTAGAAGTTATAGCCATTTTAAGATCTTGAATTTTTTTTTACTGGTGCATAATATGACCCCCGCAGACGCCTAGTTTAGGAGTTATAGCCATTTTAAGATTTTGAATTTCCTTTTTTCTGGTGTATAATATGACCCCCGCAGACGCCTAGTTTAGGAGTTATAGCCATTTTAAGATTTTGAATTTTCTTTTTTCTGGTGCATATTATGACCCCCGGAGACGCCTAGTTTAGGAGTTATAGCCATTTTAAGATTTTGAATTTCCTTTTTTCTGGTGTATAATATGACCCCCGCAGACGCCTAGTTTAGGAGTTATAGCCATTTTAAGATTTTGAATTTTCTTTTTTCTGGTGCATATTATGACCCCCGGAGACGCCTAGTTTAGGAGTTATAGCCATTTTAAGATTTTGAATTTTTTTTTTCTGGTGCGTAATATGTCCCCCGCAGACGCCTAGTTTAGGAGTTATAGCCATTTTAAAATTTTGAATTTGCTTTTTTCTGGTGCATAATATGACCCCCGCAGACGCCTAGTTTAGGAGTTATAGCCATTTTAAGATTTTGAATTTTTTTTTTTCTGGTGCATAATATGACCCCCGCAGACGCCTAGTTTAGGAGTTATAGCCATTTTAAAATTTTGAATTTTTTTTTTCTGGTGCATAATATGACCCCCGCAGACGCCTAGTTTAAGAGTTATAGCCATTTAAAGATTTTGAATTTTTTTTTTCTGGTGCATAATATGACCCCCGCAGACGCCTAGTTTAAGAGTTATAGCCATTTTAAGATTTTGAATTTTTTTTTTCTCGTGCATAATATGACCCCCGCAGACGCCTAGTTTAGGAGTTATAGCCATTTTAAGATTTTGAATTTTTTTTTCTGGTGCATAATATGACCCCCGCAGACGCCTAGTTTAGGAGTTATAGCCATTTTAAGATTTTGAATTTTTTTTTTCTGGTGCATAATATGACCCCCGCAGATGCCTAGTTTAAGAGTTATAGCCATTTAAAGATTTTGAATTTTTTTTTTCTGGTGCATAATATGACCCCCGCAGACGCCTAGTTTAGGAGTTATAGCCATTTTAAGATTTTGAATTTTTTTTTTTCTGGTGCATAATATGACCCCCGCAGACGACTAGTTTAGGAGTTATAGCCATTTTAAGATTTTGAATTTTTTTTTTTCTGGTGCATAATATGACCCCCGCAGACGCCTAGTTTAGGAGTTATAGCCATTTAAAGATTTTGAATTTTTTTTTTCTGGTGCATAATATGACCCCCGCAGACGCCTAGTTTAGGAGTTATAGCCATTTTAAGATTTTGAATTTTCTTTTTTCTGGTGCATAATATGACCCACGCAGACGCCTAGTTTAGGAGTTATAGCCATTTTAAGATTTTGAATTTTTTTTTTTCTGGTGCATAATATGACCCCCGCAGACGCCTAGTTTAGGAGTTATAGCCATTTTAAGATTTTGAATTTTCTTTTTTCTGGTGCATATTATGACCCCCGGAGACGCCTAGTTTAGGAGTTATAGCCATTTAAAGATTTTGAATTTTTTTTTCTGGTGCATAATATGACCCCCGCAGACGCCTAGTTTAGGAGTTATAGTCATTTTAAGATTTTGAATTTCCTTTTTTCTGGTGTATAATATGACCCCCGCAGACGCCGAGTTTAGGAGTTATAGCCATTTTAAGATTTTGAATTTTCTTTTTTCTGGTGCAAATTATGACCCCCGGAGACGCCTAGTTTAGGAGTTATAGCCATTTTAAGATTTTGAATTTTTTTTTTCTGGTGCATAATATGACCCCCGCAGACGCCTAGTTTAGGAGTTATAGCCATTTTAAAATTTTGAATTTGCTTTTTTCTGGTGCATAATATGACCCCCGCAGACGCCTAGTTTAGGAGTTATAGCCATTTTAAGATTTTGAATTTTTTTTTTTCTGGTGCATAATATGACCCCCGCAGACGCCTAGTTTAGGAGTTATAGCCATTTTAAAATTTTGAATTTTTTTTTTTCTGGTGCATAATATGACCCCCGCAGACGCCTAGTTTAAGAGTTATAGCCATTTAAAGATTTTGAATTTTTTTTTTCTGGTGCATAATATGACCCCGCAGACGCCTAGCTTAAGAGTTATAGCCATTTTAAGATTTTGAATTTTTTTTTTCTCGTGCATAATATGACCCCCGCAGACGCCTAGTTTAGGAGTTATAGCCATTTTAAGATTTTGAATTTTTTTTTCTGGTGCATAATATGACCCCCGCAGACGCATAGTTTAGGAGTTATAGCCATTTTAAGATTTTGAATTTTTTTTTTCTGGTGCATAATATGTCCCCCGCAGACGCCTAGTTTAGGAGTTATAGCCATTTTAAAATTTTGAATTTGCTTTTTTCTGGTGCATAATATGACCCCCGCAGACGCCTAGTTTAGGAGTTATAGCCATTTTAGGATTTTGAATTTTTTTTTTTCTGGTGCATAATATGACCCCCGCAGACGCCTAGTTTAGGAGTTATAGCCATTTTAAAATTTTGAATTTTTTTTTTCTGGTGCATAATATGACCCCCGCAGACGCCTAGTTTAAGAGTTATAGCCATTTAAAGATTTTGAATTTTTTTTTTCTGGTGCATAATATGACCCCCGCAGACGCCTAGTTTAAGAGTTATAGCCATTTTAAGATTTTGAATTTTTTTTTTCTCGTGCATAATATGACCCCCGCAGACGCCTAGTTTAGGAGTTATAGCCATTTTAAGATTTTGAATTTTTTTTTCTGGTGCATAATATGACCCCCGCAGACGCCTAGTTTAGGAGTTATAGCCATTTTAAGATTTTGAATTTTTTTTTTCTGGTGCATAATATGACCCCCGCAGACGCCTAGTTTAAGAGTTATAGCCATTTAAAGATTTTGAATTTTTTTTTTCTGGTGCATAATATGACCCCCGCAGACGCCTAGTTTAGGAGTTATAGCCATTTTAAGATTTTGAATTTTTTTTTTTCTGGTGCATAATATGACCCCCGCAGACGACTAGTTTAGGAGTTATAGCCATTTTAAGATTTTGAATTTTTTTTTTTCTGGTGCATAATATGACCCCCGCAGACGCCTAGTTTAGGAGTTATAGCCATTTAAAGATTTTGAATTTTTTTTTTCTGGTGCATAATATGACCCCCGCAGACGCCTAGTTTAGGAGTTATAGCCATTTTAAGATTTTGAATTTTCTTTTTTCTGGTGCATAATATGACCCCCGCAGACGCCTAGTTTAGGAGTTATAGCCATTTTAAGATTTTGAATTTTTTTTTTCTGGTGCATAATATGACCCCCGCAGACGCCTAGTTTAGGAGTTATAGCCATTTTAAGATTTTGAATTTTCTTTTTTCTGGTGCATATTATGACCCCCGGAGACGCCTAGTTTAGGAGTTATAGCCATTTAAAGATTTTGAATTTTTTTTTCTGGTGCATAATATGACCCCCGCAGACGCCTAGTTTAGGAGTTATAGTCATTTTAAGATTTTGAATTTCCTTTTTTCTGGTGTATAATATGACCCCCGCAGACGCCGAGTTTAGGAGTTATAGCCATTTTAAGATTTTGAATTTTCTTTTTTCTGGTGCATATTATGACCCCCGGAGACGCCTAGTTTAGGAGTTATAGCCATTTTAAGATTTTGAATTTTTTTTTTCTGGTGAATAATATGACCCCCGCAGACGCCTAGTTTAGGAGTTATAGCCATTTTAAAATTTTGAATTTGCTTTTTTCTGGTGCATAATATGACCCCCGCAGACGCCTAGTTTAGGAGTTATAGCCATTTTAAGATTTTGAATTTTTTTTTTTCTGGTGCATAATATGACCCCCGCAGACGCCTAGTTTAGGAGTTATAGCCATTTTAAGATTTTGAATTTTTTTTTTCTGGTGAATAATATGACCCCCGCAGACGCCTAGTTTAAGAGTTATAGCCATTTAAAGATTTTGAATTTTTTTTTTCTGGTGCATAATATGACCCCCGCAGACGCCTAGCTTAAGAGTTATAGCCATTTTAAGATTTTGAATTTTTTTTTTCTCGTGCATAATATGACCCCCGCAGACGCCTAGTTTAGGAGTTATAGCCATTTTAAGTTTTTGAACTTTTTTTTTCTGGTGCATAATATGACCCCCGCAGACGCATAGTTTAGGAGTTATAGCCATTTTAAGATTTTGAATTTTTTTTTTCTGGTGCATAATATGACCCCCGCAGACGCCTAGTTTAAGAGTTATAGCCATTTAAAGATTTTGAATTTTTTTTTTCTGGTGCATAATATGACCCCCGCAGACGCCTAGTTTAGGAGTTATAGCCATTTTAAGATTTTGAATTTTTTTTTTTCTGGTGCATAATATGACCCCCGCAGACGACTAGTTTAGGAGTTATAGCCATTTTAAGATTTTGAATTTTTTTTTTTCTGGTGCATAATATGACCCCCGCAGACGCCTAGTTTAGGAGTTATAGCCATTTTAAGATTTTGAATTTTTTTTTTCTGGTGCATAATATGACCCCCGCAGACGCCTAGTTTAAGAGTTATAGCCATTTAAAGATTTTGAATTTTTTTTTTCTGGTGCATAATATGACCCCCTCAGACGCCTAGTTTAGGAGTTATAGCCATTTTAAGATTTTGAATTTTCTTTTTTCTGGTGCATAATATGACCCCCGCAGACGCCTAGTTTAGGAGTTATAGCCATTTTAAGATTTTGAATTTTTTTTTTCTGTTGCATAATATGACCCCCACAGACGCCTAGTTTAGGAGTTATAGCCATTTTAAGATTTTGAATTTTTTTTTTCTGGTGTATAATATGACCCCCGCAGACGCCTAGTTTAGGAGTTATAGCCATTTTAAGATTTTGAATTTTCTTTTTTCTGGTGTATAATATGACCCCCGGAGACGCCTAGTTTAGGAGTTATAGCCATTTAAAGATTTTGAATTTTTTTTTCTGGTGCATAATATGACCCCCGCAGACGCCTAGTTTAGAAGTTATAGCCATTTTAAGATCTTGAATTTTTTTTTACTGGTGCATAATATGACCCCCGCAGACGCCTAGTTTAGGAGTTAGAGCCATTTTAAGATTTTGAATTTTCTTTTTTCTGGTGCATAATATGACCCCCGCAGACGCCTAGTTTAGGAGTTATAGCCATTTTAAGATTTTGAATTTTTTTTTTCTGGTGCATAATATGACCCCCGCAGACGCCTAGTTTAGGAGTTATAGCCATTTTAAGATTTTGAATTTTCTTTTTTCTGGTGCATATTATGACCCCCGGAGACGCCTAGTTTAGGAGTTATAGCCATTTAAAGATTTTGAATTTTTTTTTCTGGTGCATAATATGACCCCCGCAGACGCCTAGTTTAGGAGTTATAGTCATTTTAAGATTTTGAATTTCTTTTTTCTGGTGTATAATATGACCCCCGCAGACGCCTAGTTTAGGAGTTATAGCCATTTTAAGATTTTGAATTTTCTTTTTTCTGGTGCATATTATGACCCCCGCAGACGCCTAGTTTAAGAGTTATAGCCATTTAAAGATTTTGAATTTTTTTTTTCTGGTGCATAATATGACCCCCGCAGACGCCTAGTTTAGGAGTTATAGCCATTTTAAGATTTTGAATTTTTTTTTTTCTGGTGCATAATATGACCCCCGCAGACGACTAGTTTAGGAGTTATAGCCATTTTAAGATTTTGAATTTTTTTTTTTCTGGTGCATAATATGACCCCCGCAGACGCCTAGTTTAGGAGTTATAGCCATTTTAAGATTTTGAATTTTTTTTTTCTGGTGCATAATATGACCCCCGCAGACGCCTAGTTTAAGAGTTATAGCCATTTAAAGATTTTGAATTTTTTTTTTCTGGTGCATAATATGACCCCCTCAGACGCCTAGTTTAGGAGTTATAGCCATTTTAAGATTTTGAATTTTCTTTTTTCTGGTGCATAATATGACCCCCGCAGACGCCTAGTTTAGGAGTTATAGCCATTTTAAGATTTTGAATTTTTTTTTTCTGGTGCATAATATGACCCCCACAGACGCCTAGTTTAGGAGTTATAGCCATTTTAAGATTTTGAATTTTTTTTTTCTGGTGTATAATATGACCCCCGCAGACGCCTAGTTTAGGAGTTATAGCCATTTTAAGATTTTGAATTTTCTTTTTTCTGGTGTATAATATGACACCCGGAGACGCCTAGTTTAGGAGTTATAGCCATTTAAAGATTTTGAATTTTTTTTTCTGGTTCATAATATGACCCCCGCAGACGCCTAGTTTAGAAGTTATAGCCATTTTAAGATTTTGAATTTTTTTTTCTGGTGCATAATATGACCCCCGCAGACGCATAGTTTAGGAGTTATAGCCATTTTAAGATTTTGAATTTTTTTTTTCTGGTGCATAATATGACCCCCGCAGACGCCTAGTTTAAGAGTTATAGCCATTTAAAGATTTTGAATTTTTTTTTTCTGGTGCATAATATGACCCCCGCAGACGCCTAGTTTAGGAGTTATAGCCATTTTAAGATTTTGAATTTTTTTTTCTGGTGCATAATATGACCCCCGCAGACGCATAGTTTAGGAGTTATAGCCATTTTAAGATTTTGAATTTTTTTTTTCTGGTGCATAATATGACCCCCGCAGACGCCTAGTTTAGGAGTTATAGCCATTTTAAGATTTTGAATTTTTTTTTTCTGGTGCATAATATGACCCCCGCAGACGCCTAGTTTAGGAGTTATAGCCATTTTAAGATTTTGAATTTTTTTTTTCTGGTGCATAATATGACCCCCGCAGACGCCTAGTTTAAGAGTTATAGCCATTTAAAGATTTTGAATTTTTTTTTTCTGGTGCATAATATGACCCCCGCAGACGCCTAGTTTAGGAGTTATAGCCATTTTAAGATTTTGAATTTTCTTTTTTCTGGTGCATATTATGACCCACGCAGACGCCTAGTTTAGGAGTTATAGCCATTTTAAGATTTTGAATTTTTTTTTCTGGTGCATAATATGACCCCCGCAGACGCATAGTTTAGGAGTTATAGCCATTTTAAGATTTTGAATTTTTTTTTTCTGGTGCATAATATGACCCCCGCAGACGCCTAGTTTAAGAGTTATAGCCATTTAAAGATTTTGAATTTTTTTTTTCTGGTGCATAATATGACCCCCTCAGACGCCTAGTTTAGGAGTTATAGCCATTTAAAGATTTTGAATTTTTTTTTTCTGGTGCATAATATGACCCCCGCAGACGCCTAGTTTAGGAGTTATAGCCATTTTAAGATTTTGAATTTTTTTTTTCTGGTGCATAATATGACCCCCGCAGACGCCTAGTTTAGGAGTTATAGCCATTTTAAGATTTTGAATTTTTTTTTTCTGGTGCATAATATGACCCCCGCAGACGCCTAGTTTAGGAGTTATAGCCATTTTAAGATTTTGAATTTTTTTTTTCTGGTGCATAATATGACCCCCGCAGACGCCTAGTTTAGGAGTTATAGCCATTTTAAGATTTTGAATTTTTTTTTCTGGTGCATAATATGACCCCCGCAGACGCCTAGTTTAGGAGTTATAGCCATTTTAAGATTTTGAATTTTCTTTTTTCTGGTGCATATTATGACCCCCGGAGACGCCTAGTTTAGGAGTTATAGCCATTTAAAGATTTTGAATTTTTTTTTCTGGTGCATAATATGACCCCCGCAGACGCCTAGTTTAGGAGTTATAGTCATTTTAAGATTTTGAATTTCCTTTTTTCTGGTGTATAATATGACCCCCGCAGACGCCGAGTTTAGGAGTTATAGCCATTTTAAGATTTTGAATTTTCTTTTTTCTGGTGCATATTATGACCCCCGGAGACGCCTAGTTTAGGAGTTATAGCCATTTTAAGATTTTGAATTTTTTTTTTCTGGTGCATAATATGACCCCCGCAGACGCCTAGTTTAGGAGTTATAGCCATTTTAAAATTTTGAATTTGCTTTTTTCTGGTGCATAATATGACCCCCGCAGACGCCTAGTTTAGGAGTTATAGCCATTTTAAGATTTTGAATTTTTTTTTTCTGGTGCATAATATGACCCCCGCAGACGCCTAGTTTAGGAGTTATAGCCATTTTAAAATTTTGAATTTGCTTTTTTCTGGTGCATAATATGACCCCCGCAGACGCCTAGTTTAAGAGTTATAGCCATTTAAAGATTTTGAATTTTTTTTTTCTGGTGCATAATATGACCCCCGCAGACGCCTAGTTTAGGAGTTATAGCCATTTTAAGATTTTGAATTTTTTTTTTTCTGGTGCATAATATGACCCCCGCAGACGCCTAGTTTAGGAGTTATAGCCATTTTAAGATTTTGAATTTTCTTTTTTCTGGTGCATAATATGACCCCCGCAGACGCCTAGTTTAGGAGTTATAGCCATTTTAAAATTTTGAATTTTTTTTTTCTGGTGCATAATATGACCCCCGCAGACGCCTAGTTTAAGAGTTATAGCCATTTAAAGATTTTGAATTTTTTTTTTCTGGTGCATAATATGACCCCCTCAGACGCCTAGTTTAGGAGTTATAGCCATTTTAAGATTTTGAATTTTTTTTTTCTGGTGCATAATATGACCCCCACAGACGCCTAGTTTAGGAGTTATAGCCATTTTAAGTTTTTGAATTTTTTTTTTCTGGTGCATAATATGACACCCGCAGACGCCTAGTTTAGGAGTTATAGCCATTTTAAGATTTTGAATTTTTTTTTTCTGGTGCATAATATGACCCCCGCAGACGCCTAGTTTAGGAGTTATAGCCATTTTAAGATTTTGAGTTTTCTTTTTTCTGGTGCATAATATGACCCCCGCAGACGCCTAGTTTAGGAGTTATAGCCATTTTAAGATTTTGAATTTTTTTTTTCTGGTGCATAATATGACCCCCGCAGACGCCTAGTTTAGGAGTTATAGCCATTTTAAGATTTTGAGTTTTCTTTTTTCTGGTGCATAATATGACCCCCGCAGACGCCTAGTTTAGGAGTTATAGCCATTTTAAGATTTTGAATTTTTTTTTTCTGGTGCATAATATGACCCCCACAGACGCCTAGTTTAGGAGTTATAGCCATTTTAAGTTTTTGAATTTTTTTTTTCTGGTGCATAATATGACACCCGCAGACGCCTAGTTTAGGAGTTATAGCCATTTTAAGATTTTGAATTTTTTTTTTCTGGTGCATAATATGACCCCCGCAGACGCCTAGTTTAGGAGTTATAGCCATTTTAAGATTTTGAGTTTTCTTTTTTCTGGTGCATAATATGACCCCCGCAGACGCCTAGTTTAGGAGTTATAGCCATTTTAAAATTTTGAATTTGCTTTTTTCTGGTGCATAATATGACCCCCGCAGACGCCTAGTTTAGGAGTTATAGCCATTTTAAGATTTTGAATTTTTTTTTTCTGGTGCATAATATGACCCCCGCAGACGCCTAGTTTAGGAGTTATAGCCATTTTAAAATTTTGAATTTGCTTTTTTCTGGTGCATAATATGACCCCCGCAGACGCCTAGTTTAAGAGTTATAGCCATTTAAAGATTTTGAATTTTTTTTTTCTGGTGCATAATATGACCCCCGCAGACGCCTAGTTTAGGAGTTATAGCCATTTTAAGATTTTGAATTTTTTTTTTTCTGGTGCATAATATGACCCCCGCAGACGCCTAGTTTAGGAGTTATAGCCATTTTAAGATTTTGAATTTTCTTTTTTCTGGTGCATAATATGACCCCCGCAGACGCCTAGTTTAGGAGTTATAGCCATTTTAAAATTTTGAATTTTTTTTTTCTGGTGCATAATATGACCCCCGCAGACGCCTAGTTTAAGAGTTATAGCCATTTAAAGATTTTGAATTTTTTTTTTCTGGTGCATAATATGACCCCTCAGACGCCTAGTTTAGGAGTTATAGCCATTTTAAGATTTTGAATTTTCTTTTTTCTGGTGCATAATATGACCCCCGCAGACGCCTAGTTTAGGAGTTATAGCCATTTTAAGATTTTGAATTTTTTTTTTCTGGTGCATAATATGACCCCCACAGACGCCTAGTTTAGGAGTTATAGCCATTTTAAGTTTTTGAATTTTTTTTTTCTGGTGCATAATATGACACCCGCAGACGCCTAGTTTAGGAGTTATAGTCATTTTAAGATTTTGAATTTTTTTTTTCTGGTGCATAATATGACCCCCGCAGACGCCTAGTTTAGGAGTTATAGCCATTTTAAGATTTTGAGTTTTCTTTTTTCTGGTGCATAATATGACCCCCGCAGACGCCTAGTTTAGGAGTTATAGCCATTTTAAGATTTTGAATTTTTTTTTTTCTGGTGCATAATATGACCCCCGCAGACGCCTAGTTTAGGAGTTATAGCCATTTTAAGATTTTGAATTTTCTTTTTTCTGGTGCATATTATGACCCCCGGAGACGCCTAGTTTAGGAGTTATAGCCATTTAAAGATTTTGAATTTTTTTTTTCTGGTGTATAATATGACCCCCGCAGACGCCTAGTTTAGGAGTTATAGCCATTTTACGATTTTGAATTTTTTTTTCTGGTGCATAATATGACCCCCGCAGACGCCTAGTTTAGGAGTTATAGCCATTTTAAGATTTTGAATTTTCTTTTTTCTGGTACATAATATGACCCCCGCAGACGCCTAGTTTAGGAGTTATAGCCATTTTAAGATTTTGAATTTTCTTTTTTCTGGTGCATATTATGACCCCCGGAGACGCCTAGTTTAAGAGTTATAGCCATTTAAAGATTTTGAATTTTTTTTTCTGGTGCATAATATGACCCCCGCAGACGCCTAGTTTAAGAGTTATAGCCATTTTAAGATTTTGAATTTTTTTTTTTCTGGTGCATAATATGACCCCCGCAGACGCCTAGTTTAGGAGTTATAACCATTTTAAGATTTTGAATTTTTTTTTTTCTGGTGCATAATATGACCCCCGCAGACGCCTAGTTTAGGAGTTATAGCCATTTTAAGATTTTGAATTTTCTTTTTTCTGGTGCATATTATGACCCCCGGAGACGCCTAGTTTAGGAGTTATAGCCATTTAAAGATTTTGAATTTTTTTTTTCTGGTGTATAATATGACCCCCGCAGACGCCTAGTTTAGGAGTTATAGCCATTTTAAGATTTTGAATTTTTTTTTTCTGGTGCATAATATGACCCCCGCAGACGCCTAGTTTAGGAGTTATAGCCATTTTAAGATTTTGAATTTTCTTTTTTCTGGTGCATAATATGACCCCCGCAGACGCCTAGTTTAGGAGTTATAGCCATTTTAAGATTTTGAATTTTCTTTTCTGGTGCATATTATGACCCCCGCAGGCGCCTAGTTTAGGAGTTATAGCCATTTTAAGATTTTGAATTTTCTTTTTTCTGGTGCATAATATGACCCCCGCAGACGCCTAGTTTAGGAGTTGTAGCCATTTTAAGATTTTGAATTTTCTTTTTTCTGGTGCATAATATGACCCCCGGAGACGCCTAGTTTAGGAGTTATAGCCATTTTAAGATTTTGAATTTTTTTTTTCTGGTGTATAATATGACCCCCGCAGACGCCTAGTTTAGGAGTTATAGCCATTTTAAGATTTTGAATTTTTTTTTTCTGGTGCATAAAATGAGCCCCGCAGACGCCTAGTTTAGGAGTTATAGCCATTTTAAGATTTTGAATTTTCTTTTCTGGTGCATAATATGACCCCCGCAGACGCCTAGTTTAGGAGTTATAGCCATTTTAAGATTTTGAATTTTCTTTTTTCTGGTGCATAATATGACCCCCGCAGACGCCTAGTTTAGGAGTTATAGCCATTTAAAGATTTTGAATTTTTTTTTTCTGGTGTATAATATGACCCCCGCAGACGCCTAGTTTAGGAGTTATAGCCATTTTAAGATTTTGAATTTTCTTTTTTCTGGTGCATAATATGACCCCCGGAGACGCCTAGTTTAGGAGTTATAGCCATTTTAAGATTTTGAATTTTCTTTTTTCTGGTGCATAATATGACCCCCGCAGACGCCTAGTTTAGGAGTTATAGCCATTTTAAGATTTTGAATTTTCTTTTCTGGTGCATATTATGACCCCCGCAGGCGCCTAGTTTAGGAGTTATAGCCATTTTAAGATTTTGAATTTTCTTTTTTCTGGTGCATAATATGACCCCCGCAGACGCCTAGTTTAGGAGTTATAGCCATTTTAAGATTTTGAATTTTCTTTTTTCTGGTGCATAATATGACCCCGGCAGACGCCTAGTTTAGGAGTTATAGCCATTTAAAGATTTTGAATTTTTTTTTTCTGGTGTATAATATGACCCCCGCAGACGCCTAGTTTAGGAGTTATAGCCATTTTAAGATTTTGAATTTTCTTTTTTCTGGTGCATAATATGACCCCCGGAGACGCCTAGTTTAGGAGTTATAGCCATTTTAAGATTTTGAATTTTCTTTTTTCTGGTGCATATTATGACCCCCGGAGACGCCTAGTTTAGGAGTTATAGCCATTTAAAGATTTAGAATTTTTTTTTTCTGGTGTATAATATGACCCCCGCAGACGCCTAGTTTAGGAGTTATAGCCATTTTAAGATTTTGAATTTTTTTTTTCTGGTGCATAATATGACCCCCGCAGACGCCTAGTTTAGGAGTTATAGCCATTTTAAGATTTTGAATTTTCTTTTTTCTGGTGCATAATATGACCCCCGCAGACGCCTAGTTTAGGAGTTATAGCCATTTTAAGATTTTGAATTTTCTTTTCTGGTGCATATTATGACCCCCGCAGGCGCCTAGTTTAGGAGTTATAGCCATTTTAAGATTTTGAATTTTCTTTTTTCTGGTGCATAATATGACCCCCGCAGACGCCTAGTTTAGGAGTTATAGCCATTATAAGATTTTGAATTTTCTTTTTTCTGGTGCATAATATGACCCCCGGAGACGCCTAGTTTAGGAGTTATAGCCATTTTAAGATTTTGAATTTTTTTTTTTCTGGTGCATAATATGACCCCCGCAGACGCCTAGTTTAGGAGTTATAGCCATTTTAAGATTTTGAATTTTCTTTTTTCTGGTGCATAATATGACCCCCGCAGACGCCTAGTTTAGGAGTTATAGCCATTTTAAGATTTTGAATTTTCTTTTTTCTGGTGCATATTATGACCCCCGGAGACGCCTAGTTTAGGAGTTATAGCCATTTAAAGATTTTGAATTTTTTTTTTCTGGTGTATAATATGTCCCCCGCAGACGCCTAGTTTAGGAGTTATAGCCATTTAAAGATTTTGAATTTTTTTTTTCTGGTGCATAATATGACCCCCGCAGACGCCTAGTTTAGAAGTTATAGCCATTTTAAGATTTTGAATTTTTTTTTTCTGGTGCATAATATGACCCCCGCAGACGCCTAGTTTAGGAGTTATAGACATTTAAAGATTTTGAATTTTTTTTTTCTGGTGCATAATATGACCCCCGCAGACGCCTAGTTTAGAAGTTATAGCCATTTTAAGATTTTGAATTTTTTTTTTCTGGTGCATAATATGACCCCCGCAGACGCCTAGTTTAGGAGTTATAGCCATTTTAAGATTTTGAATTTTTTTTTTCTGGTGCATAATATGACCCCCGCAGACGCCTAGTTTAGGAGTTATAGCCATTTTAAGATTTTGAATTTTTTTTTTCTGGTGTATAATATGACCCCCGCAGACGCCTAGTTTAGGAGTTATAGCCATTTTAAGATTTTGAATTTTCTTTTTTCTGGTGCATAATATGACCCCCGCAGACGCCTAGTTTAGGAGTTATAGCCATTTTAAGATTTTGAATTTTTTTTTTCTGGTGCATAATATGACCCCCGCAGACGCCTAGTTTAGGAGTTATAGCCATTTTAAGATTTTGAATTTTTTTTTTCTGGTGCATAATATGACCCACGCAGACGCCTAGTTTAGGAGTTTTAGCCATTTTAAGATTTTGAATTTTTTTTTTCTTGTGTATAACATGACCCCCGCAGACGCCTAGTTTAGGAGTTATAGCCATTTTAAGATTTTGAATTTTCTTTTTTCTGGTGCATAATATGACCCCCGCAGACGCCTAGTTTAGGAGTTATAGCCATTTTAAGATTTTGAATTTTTTTTTTCTGGTGCATAATATGACCCCCGCAGACGCCTAGTTTAGGAGTTATAGCCATTTTAAGATTTTGAATTTTCTTTTTTCTGGTGCATAATATGACCCCCGCAGACGCCTAGTTTAGGAGTTATAGCCATTTTAAGATTTTGAATTTTCTTTTCTGGTGCATATTATGACCCCCGCAGACGCCTAGTTTAGGAGTTATAGCCATTTTAAGATTTTGAATTTTCTTTTTTCTGGTGCATATTATGACCCCCGCAGACGCCTAGTTTAGGAGTTATAGCCATTTTAAGATTTTGGATTTTTTTTTCTGCTGCATAATATGACCCCCGCAGACGCCTAGGTTAAGAGTTATAGCCATTTTAAGATTTTGAATTTTTTTTTTTCTGGTGCATAATATGACCCCCGCAGACGCCTAGTTTAGGAGTTATAGCCATTTAAAGATTTTGAATTTTTTTTTTCTGGTGCATAAAATGACCCCCGCAGACGCCTAGTTTAGAAGTTATAGCCATTTTAAGATTTTGAATTTTTTTTTTCTGGTGCATAATATGACCCCCGCAGACGCCTAGTTTAGGAGTTATAGCCATTTTAAGATTTTGAATTTATTTTTTTTCTGGTGCATAATATGACCCCCGCAGACGCCTAGTTTAGGAGTTATAGCCATTTTAAGATTTTGAATTTTTTTTTTCTGGTGCATAATATGACCCCCGCAGACGCCTAGTTTAGGAGTTATAGCCATTTTAAGATTTTGAATTTTTTTTTTCTGGTGTATAATATGACCCCCGCAGACGCCTAGTTTAGGAGTTATAGCCATTTTAAGATTTTGAATTTTCTTTTCTGGTGCATATTATGACCCCCGCAGACGCCTAGTTTAGGAGTTATAGCCATTTTAAGATTTTGAATTTTTTTTTTCTGGTGCATATTATGACCCCCGCAGACGCCTAGTTTAGGAGTTATAGCCATTTTAAGATTTTGAATTTTTTTTTTCTGGTGCATATTATGACCCCCGGAGACGCCTAGTTTAAGAGTTATAGCCATTTAAAGATTTTGAATTTTTTTTTTTCTGGTGCATAATATGACCCCCGCAGACGGATAGTTTAGGAGTTATAGCCATTTTAAGATTTTGAATTTTTTTTTTTCTGGTGCATAATATGACCCCCGCAGACGCCTAGTTTAGGAGTTATAGCCATTTTAAGATTTTGAATTTTCTTTTTTCTGGTGCATATTATGACCCCCGGAGACGCCTAGTTTAAGAGTTATAGCCATTTAAAGATTTTGAACTTTTTTTTTCTGGTGCATAATATGACCCCCGCAGACGCCTAGTTTAGGAGTTATAGCCATTTTAAGATTTTGAATTGTCTTTTTTCTGGTGCATATTATGACCCCCGGAGACGCCTAGTTTAGGAGTTATAGCCATTTAAAGATTTTGAATTTTTTTTTTCTGGTGTATAATATGACCCCCGCAGACGCCTAGTTTAGGAGTTATAGCCATTTTAAGATTTTGAATTTTTTTTTTCTGGTGCATAATATGACCCCCGCAGACGCCTAGTTTAGGAGTTATAGACATTTTAAGATTTTGAATTTTCTTTTCTGGTGCATATTATGACCCCCGCAGACGCCTAGTTTAGGAGTTATAGCCATTTTAAGATTTTGAATTTTTTTTTTCTGGTGTATAATATGACCCCCGCAGACGCCTAGATTAGGAGTTATAGCCATTTTAAGATTTTGAATTTTCTTTTTTTTTGGTGCATATTATGACCCCCGCAGACGCCTAGTTTAGGAGTTATAGCCATTTTAAGATTTTGAATTTTTTTTTCTTTTGCATAATATGACCCCCGCAGACGCCTAGTTTAAGAGTTATAGCCATTTTAAGATTTTGAATTTTTTTTTTCTGGTGCATAATATGACCCCCGCAGACGCCTAGTTTAGGAGTTATAGCCATTTTAAGATTTTGAATTTTCTTTTTTCTGGTGCATATTATGACCCCCGGAGACGCCTAGTTTAAGAGTTATAGCCATTTAAAGATTTTGAATTTTTTTTTTTCTGGTGCATAATATGACCCCCGCAGACGGATAGTTTAGGAGTTATAGCCATTTTAAGATTTTGAATTTTCTTTTTTCTGGTGCATAATATGACCCCCGCAGACGCCTAGTTTAGGAGTTATAGCCATTTTAAGATTTTGAATTTTTTTTTTTCTGGTGCATAATATGACCCCCGCAGACGCCTAGTTTAGGAGTTATAGCCATTTTAAGATTTTGAATTTTTTTTTTCTGGTGTATAATATGACCCCCGCAGACGCCTAGTTTAGGAGTTATAGCCATTTTAAGATTTTGAATTTTCTTTTTTCTGGTGCATAATATGACCCCCGCAGACGCCTAGTTTAGGAGTTATAGCCATTTTAAGATTTTGAATTTTTTTTTTCTGGTGCATAATATGACCCCCGCAGACGCCTAGTTTAGGAGTTATAGCCATTTTAAGATTTTGAATTTTCTTTTTTCTGGTGCATATTATGACCCCCGGAGACGCCTAGTTTAAGAGTTATAGCCATTTAAAGATTTTGAACTTTTTTTTTCTGGTGCATAATATGACCCCCGCAGACGCCTAGTTTAGGAGTTATAGCCATTTTAAGATTTTGAATTTTTTTTTCTGGTGCATAATATGACCCCCGCAGACGCCTAGTTTAGGAGTTATAGCCATTTTAAGATTTTGAATTTTCTTTTCTGGTGCATATTATGACCCCCGCAGACGCCTAGTTTAGGAGTTATAGCCATTTTAAGATTTTGAATTTTTTTTTTCTGGTGTATAATATGACCCCCGCAGACGCCTAGTTTAGGAGTTATAGCCATTTTAAGATTTTGAATTTTCTTTTTTCTGGTGCATATTATGACCCCCGGAGACGCCTAGTTTAGGAGTTATAGCCATTTTAAGATTTTGAATTTTCTTTTTTCTGGTGCATATTATGACCCCCGGAGACGCCTAGTTTAGGAGTTATAGCCATTTTAAGATTTTGAAATTTTTTTCTGGTGCATAATATGACCCCCGCAGACGCCTAGTTTAGGAGTTATAGCCATTTTAAGATTTTGAATTTTCTTTTTTCTGGTGCATAATATGACCCCCGCAGACGCCTAGTTTAGGAGTTATAGCCATTTTAAGATTTTGAATTTTCTTTTTTCTGGTGCATATTATGACCCCCGGAGACGCCTAGTTTAGGAGTTATAGCCATTTAAAGATTTTGAATTTTCTTTTTTCTGGTGCATAATATGACCCCCGCAGACGCCTAGTTTAGGAGTTATAGCCATTTTAAGATTTTGAATTTTCTTTTTTCTGGTGCATATTATGACCCCCGGAGACGCCTAGTTTAGGAGTTATAGCCATTTTAAGATTTTGAATTTTCTTTTTTCTGGTGCATAATATGAACCCCGCAGACGCCTAGTTTAGGAGTTACAGCCATTTTAAGATTTTGAATTTTCTTTTTTCTGGTGCATATTATGACCCCCGGAGACGCCTAGTTTAGGAGTTATAGCCATTTTAAGATTTTGAATTTTCTTTTTTCTGGTGCATATTATGACCCCCGGAGACGCCTAGTTTAAGAGTTATAGCCATTTAAAGATTTTGAACTTTTTTTTTCTGGTGCATAATATGACCCCCGCAGACGCCTAGTTTAGGAGTTATAGCCATTTTAAGATTTTGAATTTTTTTTTCTGGTGCATAATATGACCCCCGCAGACGCCTAGTTTAGGAGTTATAGCCATTTTAAGATTTTGAATTTTCTTTTCTGGTGCATATTATGACCCCCGCAGACGCCTAGTTTAGGAGTTATAGCCATTTTAAGATTTTGAATTTTTTTTTTCTGGTGTATAATATGACCCCCGCAGACGCCTAGTTTAGGAGTTATAGCCATTTTAAGATTTTGAATTTTCTTTTTTCTGGTGTATAATATGACCCCCGCAGACGCCTAGTTTAGGAGTTATAGCCATTTTAAGATTTTGAATTTTCTTTTTTCTGGTGCATATTATGACCCCCGGAGACGCCTAGTTTAGGAGTTATAGCCATTTTAAGATTTTGAATTTTTTTTTCTGGTGCATAATATGACCCCCGCAGACGCCTAGTTTAAGAGTTATAGCCATTTTAAGATTTTGAATTTTCTTTTTTCTGGTGCATAATATGACCCCCGCAGACGCCTAGTTTAGGAGTTATAGCCATTTTAAGATTTTGAATTTTTTTTTCTGGTGCATAATATGACCCCCGCAGACGCCTAGTTTAGGAGTTATAGCCATTTTAAGATTTTGAATTTTCTTTTCTGGTGCATATTATGACCCCCGCAGACGCCTAGTTTAGGAGTTATAGCCATTTTAAGATTTTGAATTTTTTTTTTCTGGTGTATAATATGACCCCCGCAGACGCCTAGTTTAGGAGTTATAGCCATTTTAAGATTTTGAATTTTCTTTTTTCTGGTGTATAATATGACCCCCGCAGACGCCTAGTTTAGGAGTTATAGCCATTTTAAGATTTTGAATTTTCTTTTCTGGTGCATATTATGACCCCCGCAGACGCCTAGGTTAGGAGTTATAGCCATTTTAAGATTTTGAATTTTTTTTTTCTGGTGTATAATATGACCCCCGCAGACGCCTAGTTTAGGAGTTATAGCCATTTTAAGATTTTGAATTTTCTTTTTTCTGGTGTATAATATGACCCCCGCAGACGCCTAGTTTAGGAGTTATAGCCATTTTAAGATTTTGAATTTTCTTTTTTCTGGTGCATATTATGACCCCCGGAGACGCCTAGTTTAGGAGTTATAGCCATTTTAAGATTTTGAATTTTTTTTTCTGGTGCATAATATGACCCCCGCAGACGCCTAGTTTAGGAGTTATAGCCATTTTAAGATTTTGAATTTTCTTTTCTGGTGCATATTATGACCCCCGCAGACGCCTAGTTTAGGAGTTATAGCCATTTTAAGATTTTGAATTTTTCTTTTCTGGTGCATATTATGACCCCCGCAGACGCCTAGTTTAGGAGTTATAGCCATTTTAAGATTTTGAATTTTTTTTTTCTGGTGTATAAAATGACCCCCGCAGACGCCTAGTTTAGGAGTTATAGCCATTTTAAGATTTTGAATTTTCTTTTTTCTGGTGCATATTATGACCCCCGGAGACGCCTAGTTTAGGAGTTATAGCCATTTTAAGATTTTGAATTTTCTTTTTTCTGGTGCATATTATGACCCCCGGAGACGCCTAGTTTAAGAGTTATAGCCATTTAAAGATTTTGAACTTTTTTTTTCTGGTGCATAATATGACCCCCGCAGACGCCTAGTTTAGGAGTTATAGCCATTTTAAGATTTTGAATTTTTTTTTCTGGTGCATAATATGACCCCCGCAGACGCCTAGTTTAGGAGTTATAGCCATTTTAAGATTTTGAATTTTCTTTTCTGGTGCATATTATGACCCCCGCAGACGCCTAGTTTAGGAGTTATAGCCATTTTAAGATTTTGAATTTTTTTTTTCTGGTGTATAATATGACCCCCGCAGACGCCTAGTTTAGGAGTTATAGCCATTTTAAGATTTTGAATTTTCTTTTTTCTGGTGTATAATATGACCCCCGCAGACGCCTAGTTTAGGAGTTATAGCCATTTTAAGATTTTGAATTTTCTTTTTTCTGGTGCATATTATGACCCCCGGAGACGCCTAGTTTAGGAGTTATAGCCATTTTAAGATTTTGAATTTTTTTTTCTGGTGCATAATATGACCCCCGCAGACGCCTAGTTTAAGAGTTATAGCCATTTTAAGATTTTGAATTTTCTTTTTTCTGGTGCATAATATGACCCCCGCAGACGCCTAGTTTAGGAGTTATAGCCATTTTAAGATTTTGAATTTTTTTTTCTGGTGCATAATATGACCCCCGCAGACGCCTAGTTTAGGAGTTATAGCCATTTTAAGATTTTGAATTTTCTTTTCTGGTGCATATTATGACCCCCGCAGACGCCTAGTTTAGGAGTTATAGCCATTTTAAGATTTTGAATTTTTTTTTTCTGGTGTATAATATGACCCCCGCAGACGCCTAGTTTAGGAGTTATAGCCATTTTAAGATTTTGAATTTTCTTTTTTCTGGTGTATAATATGACCCCCGCAGACGCCTAGTTTAGGAGTTATAGCCATTTTAAGATTTTGAATTTTCTTTTCTGGTGCATATTATGACCCCCGCAGACGCCTAGGTTAGGAGTTATAGCCATTTTAAGATTTTGAATTTTTTTTTTCTGGTGTATAATATGACCCCCGCAGACGCCTAGTTTAGGAGTTATAGCCATTTTAAGATTTTGAATTTTCTTTTTTCTGGTGTATAATATGACCCCCGCAGACGCCTAGTTTAGGAGTTATAGCCATTTTAAGATTTTGAATTTTCTTTTTTCTGGTGCATATTATGACCCCCGGAGACGCCTAGTTTAGGAGTTATAGCCATTTTAAGATTTTGAATTTTTTTTTCTGGTGCATAATATGACCCCCGCAGACGCCTAGTTTAGGAGTTATAGCCATTTTAAGATTTTGAATTTTCTTTTCTGGTGCATATTATGACCCCCGCAGACGCCTAGTTTAGGAGTTATAGCCATTTTAAGATTTTGAATTTTTCTTTTCTGGTGCATATTATGACCCCCGCAGACGCCTAGTTTAGGAGTTATAGCCATTTTAAGATTTTGAATTTTTTTTTTCTGGTGTATAAAATGACCCCCGCAGACGCCTAGTTTAGGAGTTATAGCCATTTTAAGATTTTGAATTTTCTTTTTTCTGGTGCATATTATGACCCCCGGAGACGCCTAGTTTAGGAGTTATAGCCATTTTAAGATTTTGAATTTTCTTTTTTCTGGTGCATATTATGACCCCCGGAGACGCCTAGTTTAAGAGTTATAGCCATTTAAAGATTTTGAACTTTTTTTTTCTGGTGCATAATATGACCCCCGCAGACGCCTAGTTTAGGAGTTATAGCCATTTTAAGATTTTGAATTTTTTTTTCTGGTGCATAATATGACCCCCGCAGACGCCTAGTTTAGGAGTTATAGCCATTTTAAGATTTTGAATTTTCTTTTCTGGTGCATATTATGACCCCCGCAGACGCCTAGTTTAGGAGTTATAGCCATTTTAAGATTTTGAATTTTTTTTTTCTGGTGTATAATATGACCCCCGCAGACGCCTAGTTTAGGAGTTATAGCCATTTTAAGATTTTGAATTTTCTTTTTTCTGGTGTATAATATGACCCCCGCAGACGCCTAGTTTAGGAGTTATAGCCATTTTAAGATTTTGAATTTTCTTTTTTCTGGTGCATATTATGACCCCCGGAGACGCCTAGTTTAGGAGTTATAGCCATTTTAAGATTTTGAATTTTTTTTTCTGGTGCATAATATGACCCCCGCAGACGCCTAGTTTAAGAGTTATAGCCATTTTAAGATTTTGAATTTTCTTTTTTCTGGTGCATAATATGACCCCCGCAGACGCCTAGTTTAGGAGTTATAGCCATTTTAAGATTTTGAATTTTTTTTTTCTGGTGTATAATATGACCCCCGCTGACGCCTAGTTTAGGAGTTATAGCCATTTTAAGATTTTGAATTTTCTTTTTTTTGGTGCATAATATGACCCCCGCAGACGCCTAGTTTAGGAGTTATAGCCATTTAAAGATTTTGAATTTTTTTTTTCTGGTGCATAATATGACCCCCGGAGACGCCTAGTTTAGGAGTTATAGCCATTTTAAGATTTTGAATTTTTTTTTTCTGGTGCATAATATGACCCCCGCAGACGCCTAGTTTAGGAGTTATAGCCATTTTAAGATTTTGAATTTTTTTTTTCTGGTGTATAATATGACTCCCGCTGACGCCTAGTTTAGGAGTTATAGCCATTTTAAGATTTTGAATTTTTTTTTTTCTGGTGCATAATATGACCCCCGCAGACGCCTAGTTTAGGAGTTATAGCCATTTTAAGATTTTGAATTTTCTTTTTTCTGGTGCATATTATGACCCCCGGAGACGCCTAGTTTAGGAGTTATAGCCATTTAAAGATTTTGAATTTTTTTTTTTCTGGTGCATAATATGACCCCCGGAGACGCCTAGTTTAGGAGTTATAGCCATTTTAAGATTTTGAATTTTTTTTTTCTGGTGCATAGTATGACCCCCGCAGACGCCTAGTTTAGGAGTTATAGCCATTTTAAGATTTTGAATTTTTTTTTTCTGGTGTATAATATGACCCCCGCTGACGCCTAGTTTAGGAGTTATAGCCATTTTAAGATTTTGAATTTTTTTTTTTCTGGTGCATAATATGACCCCCGCAGACGCCTAGTTTAGGAGTTATAGCCATTTTAAGATTTTGAATTTTCTTTTTTCTGGTGCATATTATGACCCCCGCAGACGCCTAGTTTAGGAGTTATAGCCATTTTAAGATTTTAAATTTTTTTTTTCTGGTGTATAATATGACCCCCGCTGACGCCTAGTTTAGGAGTTATAGCCATTTTAAGATTTTGAATTTTCTTTTTTCTGGTGTATAATATGACCCCCGCAGACGCCTAGTTTAGGAGTTATAGCCATTTTAAGATTTTGAATTTTCTTTTTTCTGGTGCATATTATGACCCCCGGAGACGCCTAGTTTAGGAGTTATAGCCATTTTAAGATTTTGAATTTTTTTTTCTGGTGCATAATATGACCCCCGCAGACGCCTAGTTTAAGAGTTATAGCCATTTTAAGATTTTGAATTTTCTTTTTTCTGGTGCATAATATGACCCCCGCAGACGCCTAGTTTAGGAGTTATAGCCATTTTAAGATTTTGAATTTTTTTTTTCTGGTGTATAATATGACCCCCGCTGACGCCTAGTTTAGGAGTTATAGCCATTTTAAGATTTTGAATTTTCTTTTTTCTGGTGCATAATATGACCCCCGCAGACACCTAGTTTAGGAGTTATAGCCATTTAAAGATTTTGAATTTTTTTTTTTCTTGTGCATAATATGACCCCCGGAGACGCCTAGTTTAGGAGTTATAGCCATTTTAAGATTTTGAATTTGTTTTTTCTGGTGCATAATATGACCCCCGCAGACGCCTAGTTTAGGAGTTATAGCCATTTTAAGATTTTGAATTTTTTTTTTTCTGGTGCATAATATGACCCCCGCAGACGCCTAGTTTAGGAGTTATAGCCATTTTAAGATTTTGAATTTTCTTTTTTCTGGTGCATATTATGACCCCCGGAGACGCCTAGTTTAGGAGTTATAGCCATTTAAAGATTTTGAATTTTTTTTTTCTGGTGTATAATATGACCCCCGCTGACGCCTAGTTTAGGAGTTATAGCCATTTTAAGATTTTGAATTTTTTTTTTTCTGGTGCATAATATGACCCCCGCAGACGCCTAGTTTAGGAGTTATAGCCATTTTAAAATTTTGAATTTTCTTTTTTCTGGTGCATATTATGACCCCCGAGTTATATTTCCAATAAAACAAAAGAAATGCTTGTTTAGTTTTATTTTCTATATACATATATATTTTACATATTTTTTCTTAATTCTACACTTGACGACCTTTATACTTCCGTGATCAAAACTCAATTGATTCCAAGAATGTCTTATTGCTTGATGTCACTCAAAATAATCCGTTAGCGTCATTGCAAATCGCGTGATTTAGACAGCCAATCAATATTAATGAAGAAGCTTTGATTTTTGCAGAGAGATTGAAAAGTTGGCTTGGCTTCTGTAACGGAACATATTTACATTTATGTGTGGATGTTGGTATGCATTGAATTGTCAGGTGATGCTGTTGTCAATGCAAGCCAGAGACAATGAAATGGATATTGTTGGTGAACATGTGTAATGAAGCATGTTACTCCTCCCGTCGAAGTATGGGCAGAATGTCTCCCAGACATGAATGACCAAAAACCAAGATTTACACTTTCACTGTGTCGTATACGTATTATTTCTAACATAAAGTTATTTCTATCTATATATATTACTTACTATCTATTCTATATATGTATAGTCTATATTTAATAAGTTTGTTTACATGAGTGTTAATTTAATTTTTTTTTGTTTTTACAAATATTTTTGTATACTTTAGGTACTTAAAATCAATGAATAAGAAATGCATGTACATTGTTTTTTTGTTTTCTTTCTATTAATTTATTTATTTATTTATTTTTTTTTTTTTTACTTTCTTATATCTACATGAATAGTCCCTTCCTATTAGCCTCCTATCAAAATGTATATCCTTAGGGGAGTCCTGATGTTTAAAAACTCTTTTTACAACTTGTCTGTCGCGTTTTGTTCCACTCTTGTCTTTAAAGTGGGTTTTGTTTTTTTCTTTAACCTCTTTAACTATGTATCTAGGTAGATGTTTTATATTGTGGAATCCTAGGTTTTTAACTAATTCTCGTTCTCTGAATTCGTGGTGATCTGTTCGAGTTTCATTTAATTTTGCTATTCGTTTCTTTTTCAAGCCGTGTATTCTTTCTCTTAATTTGTTCCATTCCGTTTCGTTCAAAGTTGAGTGGAGAAGATTATTTGGCTTATATCTTGTTACTGAGTGTATCGTATCGTTGTATATTTCAACAGCTTTAAGAGCTATTGTCATGTTATCCATGTCTTTATTATTCCGATTCAGTTTTAGTAGTCGTATGTGTTCATTAAGGGTGGAATGGAAACGTTCTATAGTGGAATTACCCGTGTGTGTGTTTGGAGATGTAAAGTGGTATATTATCTTTTCGCTACTTAGAAAATTCTTTATAAATGCGGTGTTGAACTCATTGTCGGCTACTATTTTGGTTGGCTTACCTAAAAGAGCAAATCTATGTTTTAAAATATCTACTATACTAATGGAATTTCTATCGGTAATGGGGTGAATGGAAACATGCTTTGTTAATTTATCGATACATGTTAAAAACATATTGTTTTTGTTGAAAAACCATATATCAATATGAATGATTTCATTAGGTTTGCTGGGAGTTTCTGAAATCATTAGAGTTGGTCTAATTGGATGTCTGTCGTACTTACACATATTACAAATTATGCAGTTGTTTATATATTTTTGAATTTCTAACTTGAAGTTGGGATAATAAAATTTGTCTCTTAGTTCGAAGTAAGTTTCCTCGATTCCCCTGTGATTTTTATTAAGGTGTGACGTTTCAATTATTTCAAATAGTTTCACTTTACAAATTATGTCTTCAAGGAATTTCGTACACTTTAGAATCTTCATATTAGGTGAATTCGAAAAATATTGTACTATTGTTCTTTGAAATTGTATAAATATATTTTCATCATCACAAAAAACTCCTAGAGTTCCCTTCACTGGAAGAAGTTCTTTCAAAATTTCTAAAACGTACTCTTCATCATATTCTTGAAGTAAAATAGTTGACCTTCGTTTTTTCTTATATATGACTTTATTTTTATAACCATTTATTTTGTGTTTTTGTAAAATCAGTTGATATTTATAAATGTTCAACGGTGTTTCGGTTATATAAATATGGTCATTTAAATTTTCGACTCCACTGTGAATAGTTGCTAAATCCGATCTTATTTCGTCATTTTCTATACAATTAGTATCTATTCGACTTAAAAAATCAGCAACATAATTTTCCTTCCCTTTTATATATTCAATAGAAAAATCAAATTCGTTTAATTTTATTTTCCACCGTTGTAGTTTAGAATTCGGTTCCTTTAAAGAATTTAGCCAGACTAATGGACGATGATCGGTCTGTACTTTAAATCTTCGACCGAACAAATACGGTCGAAAATATTTGGTAGCCCATACTATGGAAAGAAGTTCCTTCTCAACCGTGCTATAATTGGTCTCATGACGATTTAAAGTCCTTGAGGCATAAGCAATTGGATGGTTACTTTGCGAGAGGACTGCTCCCAGAGCTGCATTACTCGCATCCGTCGTTAGTGTAAACGTTTTCTCGAAATTTGGGTAAGCTAAAACTGGGCAAGTACATATGAGTTCTTTAAGTTTTTTAAAGGACTCAATGTACTGCACGTTTGCGATGTCAATTTTGTTACCCTTTTTGAGACATTGAGTCATTGGAAGGGCTACTTTCGAGTAGTCCTTAATAAACTTTCTATAAAAGCCGGTAACACCTAAGAACGACTTTATTTTTCTTATTGTTGTTGGCAATTTTATGTCTTTTATGACTTGTATTTTGCTAGGATTGGGTTTAATGCCTTGCTCTGATATAATATGTCCTAGATATTCCGTTTCGCGTTTGAGAAAACTACATTTATCCACCTGCACCTTCAGATTATATTCCCGAAGCCTCTTAAATATCTTTGTCAAAGAATCCATATGCTCTTGTAATGATGTGGAAAAAATAAGGACATCGTCTAGATACACAACACAAATCTTATTTAAGTATTCCTGAAGAACTTCGTTCATCATCCTCTGAAAGGATGCAGGGGCATTTTTTAGCCCGAATGGCATTCGAGTAAACTCATAGTGCCCATTCGCAGTTGAAAAAGCAGTTTTGCATTGATCTTTTTGGCTAATGGGGATTTGATGGAAACCCTTAGCAAGATCAATTGTTGAAAAATAATGCGCATTTCCTAACTTTGAAAATATATCTTCCATATTCGGAATCGGAAACCTATCATCAGTCGTAACGTCATTTAGTTTTCGGTAGTCCACTACAATACGCCATTTTTGTTGGCCGGAGTTGTCACCTTTTTTTGGGACGACCCATATTGGAGCATTGTATGGACTACTGGAATTGATAATGATTCCAGAACGCAGCATTTCCGAAATTTGTTTTTCTACTTCGTTTTTATGCGCTTCTGGATAACGATACGCCCTGGAAAATATAGGTATATCATTCATAGTTGGTATTTTATGATTATACCTTACGACTGACGTAAGATTATCACCTTCTTGATAGAAAACATCTTTAAACTTTAAAATAATTAACTTGATTGAGTCTATTCCTTCCTTATTTATGTTATCAAGCTTAAGTTTACATATCACATCGCTAAGGTCAGGCTTCTTAAAATGAATGTCTGTTGTATTTTTTATTAAATTGTTTATTCCTTTTTGTGATACGTCATTTAAATTTTTATCAAATATTATAGGCAAACTGCAATCTTTAGTAACAAGTTTGAAGGTGCTGAAGTCTAATTTTGCTTGTAATGGTCTTAACACATTACATCCTATAATTCCATCAAAATCACCCTTTAATTCTACTTCGAGCAATTCAATTTTTGTCAACGGTTTATTGAATTCTCTAAAAAGTGGAATTGAGATTTTTGATTTTACCGAAATGTTGGAACAGATTGATTTCAGCACAATGGGTTTTTCAAGTTCCGTTCTGAAGGAACTATGAAATAACCCTTTATTTATAAGAGATGTTCCTGCTCCAGAATCAATAAGAATTTTAATAGGGGTAGTTTTAGTTTGGACAACTATATAGGGAAGAGATCTGAAGTGGTTGACTGAAAATTTGGAACACTTGTGTCAATTGTTGGCTGGAAATTGAGCTCTCCTACAGGTTCAATATGATCAACACTCATATGGCTCTGCCTACTTCTGTATGACCCTGAGTTGTTAGTTGCATAATTTCTTGATCTTGCATTTATAGATCTATTAGGGGTATAACCTTGATGGTTCGGATTTGATATATTATTATTTCTAAAGTTACCGGCATGATTAAATCCTTGAGAAGATATATTTTGGTTAAATTTGTGAGGGCTATTGGAATATTGGATATTGTCATGACCTGATCCTGCTGCGTTATATTTAAAGTTATTCGAATTTATACTTTGAGAGTTATTATTGTTTGAACTATGGAATGCCTGAAAGTTAAAAGGTGTATAATTTTGTCGTGGAAAGGTGTTAATATTAGTTTGAAATACTATTTTCTTAAAAAAATTGTCTGAATCTATTAGGATAGCTTTTGCTTCTCTTAAATTTGAAGGATTTCTAGCGTTAAGTATTAGTTTTGGTTGGCTTGGAAGTTTATTGATGAACAATTTTAGAAACATTGCTTCATTTTGGATACTACTAAATGATGTTTGGAGGTCTAAATTTAAGGAGGTTTTAATATTCAATTTGGTTAGGAGATTTAACGTTTTTTCAAATAATTCTTCAACCGAGTTTTCAAATCTCAGAACTCTCATT
This sequence comes from Volucella zonaria, assembly GCA_963966105.1. NCBI lineage: Eukaryota > Metazoa > Arthropoda > Insecta > Diptera > Syrphidae > Volucella > Volucella zonaria. The sequence goes on from OZ014531.1 coordinate 43,907,616, forward strand.
TCATTAAGTATAATTTCTTCACTCTCACTTATACCGCAATTCGTTTTTAATATTTCTTTTATTTGAGGCCAATAGGTAGGGTTATTGTTATTTATAAGTACAATATTAGCTTTATCTTTAATCTTATTTCTAATTCTTAAATCTAAAAAACCTTTTGATAACTCATCTAAAGTATGTCTATATTCAAATAGGAAATCCATTTGTTTTATAAAAATGTCCAATTCTTCAGGAAGTCCCGTGAAATCGGGTATTTCCTTTACTAAATCAAGTAGGTTGGTCATACCTGGTTGAATAATTTTTCTTTTTTTTTTTTTTTGATTGTGTCTTCGTTAAGATGTAGAAAAGATGTTGATTTCTGCTGGAATAATATCTTCGATGTCTCTAGGTTGAATATATATGTAGTCTTCAGTTGTATGTATATTGTAAAACTGTATATTTTTTTTTTGTGGTAATTTGATTGTCTTAGGTTTTCACACGATCAAATATCTATGTTTTAGACTTACATGTAAGTACCTTTTTTTTTTTTTGTTTTTGTTGAAAAACACAAAACACAATTGTATCAGTTCACTTATCACTTTATTTTAAGTACTATGTCTTATGAAATGATCTTGTTTGTTTTTTTTTTTTTTGATATGCGGCCTTCACCGACTGCGCCAGTTATATTTCCAATAAAACAAAAGAAATGCTTGTTTAGTTTTATTTTCTATATACATATATATTTTACATATTTTTTCTTAATTCTACACTTGACGACCTTTATACTTCCGTGATCAAAACTCAATTGATTCCAAGAATGTCTTATTGCTTGATGTCACTCAAAATAATCCGTTAGCGTCATTGCAAATCGCGTGATTTAGACAGCCAATCAATATTAATGAAGAAGCTTTGATTTTTGCAGAGAGATTGAAAAGTTGGCTTGGCTTCTGTAACGGAACATATTTACATTTATGTGTGGATGTTGGTATGCATTGAATTGTCAGGTGATGCTGTTGTCAATGCAAGCCAGAGACAATGAAATGGATATTGTTGGTGAACATGTGTAATGAAGCATGTTACTCCCGGAGACGCCTAGTTTAGGAGTTATAGCCATTTAAAGATTTTGAATTTTTTTTTTCTGGTGTATAATATGACCCCCGCTGACGCCTAGTTTAGGAGTTATAGCCATTTTAAGATTTTGAATTTTTTTTTTCTGGTGTATAATATGACCCCCGCAGACGCCTAGTTTAGGAGTTATAGCCATTTTAAGATTTTGAATTTTTTTTTTCTGGTGCATAATATGACCCCCGCAGACGCCTAGTTTAGGAGTTAAAGCCATTTTAAGATTTTGAATTTTTTTTTTTCTGGTGCATAATATGACCCCCGCAGACGCCTAGTTTAGGAGTTATAGCCATTTTAAGATTTTGAATTTTCTTTTTTCTGGTGCATATTATGACCCCCGGAGACGCCTAGTTTAGGAGTTATAGCCATTTAAAGATTTTGAATTTTTTTTTTCTGGTGCATAGTTTAGGAGTTATAGCCATTTTAAGATTTTGAATTTTCTTTTTTCTGGTGCATAATATGACCCCCGCAGACGCCTAGTTTAGGAGTTATAGCAATTTTAAGATTTTGAATTTTCTTTTTTCTGGTGCATATTATGACCCCCGGTGACGCCTAGTTTAAGAGTTATAGCCATTTAAAGATTTTGAATTTTTTTTTTTCTGGTGCATAATATGACCCCCGGAGACGCCTAGTTTAGGAGTTATAGCCATTTTAAGATTTTGAATTTTCTTTTTTCTGGTGCTTATTATGACCCCCGGAGACGCCTAGTTTAGGAGTTATAGCCATTTTAAGATTTTGAATTTTCTTTTTTCTGGTGCATATTATGACCCCCGGAGACGCCTAGTTTAGGAGTTATAGCCATTTAAAGATTTTGAATTTTTTTTTTCTCGTGTATAATATGACCCCCGCAGACGCCTAGTTTAGGAGTTATAGCCATTTTAAGATTTTGAATTTTCTTTTTTCTGGTGCATAATATGACCCCCGCAGACGCCTAGTTTAGGAGTTATAGCCATTTTAAGATTTTGAATTTTCTTTTTTCTGGTGCATAATATGACCCCCGCAGACGCCTAGTTTAGGAGTTATAGCCATTTAAAGATTTTGAATTTTTTTTTTCTCGTGTATAATATGACCCCCGCAGACGCCTAGTTTAGGAGTTATAGCCATTTTAAGATTTTGAATTTTCTTTTTTCTGGTGCATAATATGACCCCCGCAGACGCCTAGTTTAGGAGTTATAGCCATTTTAAGATTTTGAATTTTTTTTTTTCTGGTGCATAATATGACCCCCGCAGACGCCTAGTTTAGGAGTTATAGCCATTTTAAGATTTTGAATTTTTTTTTTTCTGGTGCATAATATGACCCCCGCAGACGCCTAGTTTAGGAGTTATAGCCATTTTAAGATTTTGAATTTTCTTTTTTCTGGTGCATAATATGACCCCCGCAGACGCCTAGTTTAGGAGTTATAGCCATTTTAAGATTTTGAATTTTCTTTTTTCTGGTGCATATTATGACCCCCGGAGACGCCTAGTTTAGGAGTTATAGCCATTTTAAGATTTTGAATTTTCTTTTTTCTGGTGCATAATATGACCCCCGCAGACGCCTAGTTTAGGAGTTATAGCCATTTTAAGATTTTGAATTTTTTTTTTTCTGGTGCATAATATGACCCCCGCAGACGCCTAGTTTAGGAGTTAAAGCCATTTTAAGATTTTGAATTTTTTTTTTTCTGGTGCATAATATGACCCCCGCAGACGCCTAGTTTAGGAGTTATAGGCATTTTAAGATTTTGAATTTTTTTTTTCTGGTGCATAGTTTAGGAGTTATAGCCATTTTAAGATTTTGAATTTTCTTTTTTCTGGTGCATAATATGACCCCCGCAGACGCCTAGTTTAGGAGTTATAGCCATTTTAAGATTTTGAATTTTCTTTTTTCTGGTGCATAATATGACCCCCGCAGACGCCTAGTTTAGGAGTTATAGCCATTTTAAGATTTTGAAATTTTTTTTTCTGGTGCATAATATGACCCCCGCAGACGCCTAGTTTAGGAGTTATAGCCATTTTAAGATTTTGAATTTTCTTTTTTCTGGTGCATAATATGACCCCCGCAGACGCCTAGTTTAGGAGTTATAGCCATTTTAAGATTTTGAATTTTCTTTTTTCTGGTGCATATTATGACCCCCGGAGACGCCTAGTTTAGGAGTTATAGCCATTTAAAGATTTAGAATTTTTTTTTTCTCGTGTATAATATGACCCCCGCAGACGCCTAGTTTAGGAGTTATAGCCATTTAAAGATTTTGAATTTTCTTTTTTCTGGTGCATAATATGACCCCCGCAGACGCCTAGTTTAGGAGTTATAGCCATTTTAAGATTTTGAATTTTTTTTTTTCTGGTGCATAATATGACCCCCGCAGACGCCTAGTTTAGGAGTTATAGCCATTTTAAGATTTTGAATTTTCTTTTTTCTGGTGCATAATATGACCCCCGCAGACGCCTAGTTTAGGAGTTATAGCCATTTTAAGATTTTGAATTTTCTTTTTTCTGGTGCATATTATGACCCCCGGAGACGCCTAGTTTAGGAGTTATAGCCATTTTAAGATTTTGAATTTTCTTTTTTCTGGTGCATAATATGACCCCCGCAGACGCCTAGTTTAGGAGTTATAGCCATTTTAAAATTTTGAATTTTCTTTTCTGGTGCATATTATGACCCCCGCAGACGCCTAGTTTAGGAGTTATAGCCATTTTAAGATTTTGAATTTTCTTTTTTCTGGTGCATATTATGACCCCCGCAGACGCCTAGTTTAGGAGTTATAGCCATTTTAAGATTTTGAATTTTTTTTTTCTAGTGTATAATATGACCCCCGCAGACGCCTAGTTAAGGAGTTATAGCCATTTTAAGATTTTGAATTTTTTTTTTCTGGTGCATAATATGACCCCCGCAGACGCCTAGTTTAGGAGTTATAGTCATTTTAAGATTTTGAATTTTCTTTTTTCTGGTGCATAATATGACCCCCGCAGACGCCTAGTTTAGGAGTTATAGCCATTTTAAGATTTTGAATTTTCTTTTCTGGTGCATATTATGACCCCCGCAGACGCCTAGTTTAGGAGTTATAGTCATTTTAAGATTTTGAATTTTCTTTTTTCTGGTGCATATTATGACCCCCGCAGACGCCTAGTTTAGGAGTTATAGCCATTTTAAGATTTTGAATTTTTTTTTTCTGGTGCATATTATGACCCCCGGAGACGCCTAGTTTAGGAGTTATAGCCATTTTAAGATTTTGATTTTTTTTTTCTGGTGCATAATATGAGTTATAGCCATTTTAAGATTTTGAATTTTCTTTTCTGGTGCATAATATGACCCCCGCAGACGCCTAGTTTAGGAGTTATAGCCATTTTAAGATTTTGAATTTTTTTTTTCTGGTGCATAATATGACCCCCGCAGACGCCTAGTTTAGGAGTTATAGCCATTTTAAGATTTTGAATTTTCTTTTTTCTGGTGCATAATATGACCCCCGGAGACGCCTAGTTTAGGAGTTATAGCCATTTTAAGATTTTGAATTTTCTTTTTTCTGGTGCATAATATGACCCCCGCAGACGCCTAGTTTAGGAGTTATAGCCATTTTAAGATTTTGAATTTTTTTTTTCTGGTGGATAATATGACCCCCGCAGACGCCTAGTTTAGGAGTTATAGCCATTTTAAGATTTTGAATTTTTTTTTCTGGTGCATAATATGACCCCCGCAGACGCCTAGTTTAGGAGTTATAGCCATTTTAAGATTTTGAATTTTCTTTTTTCTGGTGCATAATATGACCCCCGCAGACGCCTAGTTTAGGAGTTATAGCCATTTTAAGATTTTGAATTTTTTTTTCTGGTGCATAATATGACCCCCGCAGACGCCTAGTTTAGGAGTTATAGCCATTTTATGATTTTGAATTTTTTTTTTCTGGTGCATAATATGACCCCCGCAGACGCCTAGTTTAGGAGTTATAGCCATTTTAAGATTTTGAATTTTTTTTTTCTGGTGTATAATATGACCCCCGCAGACGCCTAGTTAAGGAGTTATAGCCATTTTAAGATTTTGAATTTTTTTTTTCTGGTGCATAATATGACCCCCGCAGACGCCTAGTTTAGGAGTTATAGCCATTTAAAGATTTTGAATTTTTTTTTTTCTGGTGCATAATATGACCCCCGGAGACGCCTAGTTTAGGAGTTATAGCCATTTTAAGATTTTGAATTTTTTTTTTTCTGGTGCATAATATGACCCCCGCAGACGCCTAGTTTAGGAGTTATAGCCATTTTAAGATTTTGAATTTTTTTTTTCTGGTGTATAATATGACCCCCGCTGACGCCTAGTTTAGGAGTTATAGCCATTTTAAGATTTTGAATTTTTTTTTTTCTGGTGCATAATATGACCCCCGCAGACGCCTAGTTTAGGAGTTATAGCCATTTTAAGATTTTGAATTTTCTTTTTTCTGGTGCATATTATGACCCCCGGAGACGCCTAGTTTAGGAGTTATAGCCATTTTAAGATTTTGAATTTTTTTTTTTCTGGTGCATAGTTTAGGAGTTATAGCCATTTTAAGATTTTGAATTTTCTTTTTTCTGGTGCATAATATGACCCCCGCAGACGCCTAGTTTAGGAGTTATAGCCATTTTAAGATTTTGAATTTTTTTTTTCTGGTGCATAATATGACCCCCGCAGACGCCTAGTTTAGGAGTTATAGCCACTTTAAGATTTTGGATTTTTTTTTCTGCTGCATAATATGACCCCCGCAGACGCCTAGTTTAAGAGTTATAGCCATTTTAAGATTTTGAATATTTTTTTTTTCTGGTGCATAATATGACCCCCGCAGACGCCTAGTTTAGGAGTTATAGCCATTTTAAGATTTTGAATTTTTTTTTTCTGGTGTATAATATGACCCCCGCAGACGCCTAGTTTAGGAGTTATAGCCATTTTAAGATTTTGAATTTTTTTTTTCTGGTGCATAATATGACCCCCGCAGACGCCTAGTTTAGGAGTTATAGCCATTTTAAGATTTTGAATTTTCTTTTTTCTGGTGCATATTATGACCCCCGGAGACGCCTAGTTTAGGAGTTATAGCCATTTAAAGATTTTGAATTTTTTTTTTCTGGTGTATAATATGACCCCCGCAGACGCCTAGTTTAGGAGTTATAGCCATTTTAAGATTTTGAATTTTCTTTTCTGGTGCATAATATGACCCCCGCAGACGCCTAGTTTAGGAGTTATAGCCATTTTAAGATTTTGAATTTTTTTTTTCTGGTGCATAATATGACCCCCGCAGACGCCTAGTTTAGGAGTTATAGCCATTTTAAGATTTTGAATTTTCTTTTTTCTCTTGCATAATATGACCCCCGGAGACGCCTAGTTTAGGAGTTATAGCCATTTTAAGATTTTGAATTTTCTTTTTTCTGGTGCATATTATGACCCCCGGAGACGCCTAGTTTAGGAGTTATAGCCATTTTAAGATTTTGAATTTTCTTTTTTCTGGTGCATAATATGACCCCCGCAGACGCCTAGTTTAGGAGTTATAGCCATTTTAAGATTTTGAATTTTTTTTTTCTGGTGCATAATATGACCCCCGGAGACGCCTAGTTTAGGAGTTATAGATATTTTAAGATTTTGAATTTTCTTTTTTCTGGTGCATAATATGACCCCCGCAGACGCCTAGTTTAGGAGTTATAGCCATTTTAAGATTTTGAATTTTTTTTTCTGGTGCATAATATGACCCCCGCAGACGCCTAGTTTAGGAGTTATAGCCATTTTATGATTTTGAATTTTTTTTTTCTGGTGCATAATATGACCCCCGCAGACGCCTAGTTTAGGAGTTATAGCCATTTAAAGATTTTGAATTTTTTTTTTTCTGGTGCATAATATGACCCCCGGAGACGCCTAGTTTAGGAGTTATAGCCATTTTAAGATTTTGAATTTTTTTTTTCTGGTGTATAATATGACCCCCGCTGACGCCTAGTTAAGGAGTTATAGCCATTTTAAGATTTTGAATTTTTTTTTTTCTGGTGCATAATATGACCCCCGCAGACGCCTAGTTTAGGAGTTATAGCCATTTTAAGATTTTGAATTTTCTTTTTTCTGGTGCATATTATGACCCCCGGAGACGCCTAGTTTAGGAGTTATAGCCATTTAAAGATTTTGAATTTTTTTTTTCTGGTGTATAATATGACCCCCGCTGACGCCTAGTTTAGGAGTTATAGCCATTCTAAGATTTTGAATTTTTTTTTTCTGGTGCATAGTTTAGGAGTTATAGCCATTTTAAGATTTTGAATTTTCTTTTTTCTGGTGCATAATATGACCCCCGCAGACGCCTAGTTTAGGAGTTATAGCCATTTTAAGATTTTGAATTTTCTTTTTTCTGGTGCATAATATGACCCCCGCAGACGCCTAGTTTAGGAGTTATAGCCATTTTAAGATTTTGAAATTTTTTTTTCTGGTGCATAATATGACCCCCGCAGACGCCTAGTTTAGGAGTTATAGCCATTTTAAGATTTTGAATTTTCTTTTTTCTGGTGCATAATATGACCCCCGCAGACGCCTAGTTTAGGAGTTATAGCCATTTTAAGATTTTGAATTTTCTTTTTTCTGGTGCATATTATGACCCCCGGAGACGCCTAGTTTAGGAGTTATAGCCATTTAAAGATTTAGAATTTTTTTTTTCTCGTGTATAATATGACCCCCGCAGACGCCTAGTTTAGGAGTTATAGCCATTTAAAGATTTTGAATTTTTTTTTTCTGGTGTATAATATGACCCCCGCTGACGCCTAGTTTAGGAGTTATAGCCATTCTAAGATTTTGAATTTTTTTTTTCTGGTGCATAGTTTAGGAGTTATAGCCATTTTAAGATTTTGAATTTTCTTTTTTCTGGTGCATAATATGACCCCCGCAGACGCCTAGTTTAGGAGTTATAGCCATTTTAAGATTTTGAATTTTCTTTTTTCTGGTGCATAATATGACCCCCGCAGACGCCTAGTTTAGGAGTTATAGCCATTTTAAGATTTTGAATTTTTTTTTTCTGGTGCATAATATGACCCCCGGAGACGCCTAGTTTAGGAGTTATAGATATTTTAAGATTTTGAATTTTCTTTTTTCTGGTGCATAATATGACCCCCGCAGACGCCTAGTTTAGGAGTTATAGCCATTTTAAGATTTTGAATTTTTTTTTCTGGTGCATAATATGACCCCCGCAGACGCCTAGTTTAGGAGTTATAGCCATTTTATGATTTTGAATTTTTTTTTTCTGGTGCATAATATGACCCCCGCAGACGCCTAGTTTAGGAGTTATAGCCATTTAAAGATTTTGAATTTTTTTTTTTCTGGTGCATAATATGACCCCCGGAGACGCCTAGTTTAGGAGTTATAGCCATTTTAAGATTTTGAATTTTTTTTTTTCTGGTGCATAATATGACCCCCGCAGACGCCTAGTTTAGGAGTTAAAGCCATTTTAAGATTTTGAATTTTTTTTTTTCTGGTGCATAATATGACCCCCGCAGACGCCTAGTTTAGGAGTTATAGGCATTTTAAGATTTTGAATTTTTTTTTTCTGGTGCATAGTTTAGGAGTTATAGCCATTTTAAGATTTTGAATTTTCTTTTTTCTGGTGCATAATATGACCCCCGCAGACGCCTAGTTTAGGAGTTATAGCCATTTTAAGATTTTGAATTTTCTTTTTTCTGGTGCATAATATGACCCCCGCAGACGCCTAGTTTAGGAGTTATAGCCATTTTAAGATTTTGAAATTTTTTTTTCTGGTGCATAATATGACCCCCGCAGACGCCTAGTTTAGGAGTTATAGCCATTTTAAGATTTTGAATTTTCTTTTTTCTGGTGCATAATATGACCCCCGCAGACGCCTAGTTTAGGAGTTATAGCCATTTTAAGATTTTGAATTTTCTTTTTTCTGGTGCATATTATGACCCCCGGAGACGCCTAGTTTAGGAGTTATAGCCATTTAAAGATTTAGAATTTTTTTTTTCTCGTGTATAATATGACCCCCGCAGACGCCTAGTTTAGGAGTTATAGCCATTTAAAGATTTTGAATTTTCTTTTTTCTGGTGCATAATATGACCCCCGCAGACGCCTAGTTTAGGAGTTATAGCCATTTTAAGATTTTGAATTTTTTTTTTTCTGGTGCATAATATGACCCCCGCAGACGCCTAGTTTAGGAGTTATAGCCATTTTAAGATTTTGAATTTTCTTTTTTCTGGTGCATAATATGACCCCCGCAGACGCCTAGTTTAGGAGTTATAGCCATTTTAAGATTTTGAATTTTCTTTTTTCTGGTGCATATTATGACCCCCGGAGACGCCTAGTTTAGGAGTTATAGCCATTTTAAGATTTTGAATTTTCTTTTTTCTGGTGCATAATATGACCCCCGCAGACGCCTAGTTTAGGAGTTATAGCCATTTTAAAATTTTGAATTTTCTTTTCTGGTGCATATTATGACCCCCGCAGACGCCTAGTTTAGGAGTTATAGCCATTTTAAGATTTTGAATTTTCTTTTTTCTGGTGCATATTATGACCCCCGCAGACGCCTAGTTTAGGAGTTATAGCCATTTTAAGATTTTGAATTTTTTTTTTCTAGTGTATAATATGACCCCCGCAGACGCCTAGTTAAGGAGTTATAGCCATTTTAAGATTTTGAATTTTTTTTTTCTGGTGCATAATATGACCCCCGCAGACGCCTAGTTTAGGAGTTATAGTCATTTTAAGATTTTGAATTTTCTTTTTTCTGGTGCATAATATGACCCCCGCAGACGCCTAGTTTAGGAGTTATAGCCATTTTAAGATTTTGAATTTTCTTTTCTGGTGCATATTATGACCCCCGCAGACGCCTAGTTTAGGAGTTATAGTCATTTTAAGATTTTGAATTTTCTTTTTTCTGGTGCATATTATGACCCCCGCAGACGCCTAGTTTAGGAGTTATAGCCATTTTAAGATTTTGAATTTTTTTTTTCTGGTGCATATTATGACCCCCGGAGACGCCTAGTTTAGGAGTTATAGCCATTTTAAGATTTTGATTTTTTTTTTCTGGTGCATAATATGAGTTATAGCCATTTTAAGATTTTGAATTTTCTTTTCTGGTGCATAATATGACCCCCGCAGACGCCTAGTTTAGGAGTTATAGCCATTTTAAGATTTTGAATTTTTTTTTTCTGGTGCATAATATGACCCCCGCAGACGCCTAGTTTAGGAGTTATAGCCATTTTAAGATTTTGAATTTTCTTTTTTCTGGTGCATAATATGACCCCCGGAGACGCCTAGTTTAGGAGTTATAGCCATTTTAAGATTTTGAATTTTCTTTTTTCTGGTGCATAATATGACCCCCGCAGACGCCTAGTTTAGGAGTTATAGCCATTTTAAGATTTTGAATTTTTTTTTTCTGGTGGATAATATGACCCCCGCAGACGCCTAGTTTAGGAGTTATAGCCATTTTAAGATTTTGAATTTTTTTTTCTGGTGCATAATATGACCCCCGCAGACGCCTAGTTTAGGAGTTATAGCCATTTTAAGATTTTGAATTTTCTTTTTTCTGGTGCATAATATGACCCCCGCAGACGCCTAGTTTAGGAGTTATAGCCATTTTAAGATTTTGAATTTTTTTTTCTGGTGCATAATATGACCCCCGCAGACGCCTAGTTTAGGAGTTATAGCCATTTTATGATTTTGAATTTTTTTTTTCTGGTGCATAATATGACCCCCGCAGACGCCTAGTTTAGGAGTTATAGCCATTTTAAGATTTTGAATTTTTTTTTTCTGGTGTATAATATGACCCCCGCAGACGCCTAGTTAAGGAGTTATAGCCATTTTAAGATTTTGAATTTTTTTTTTCTGGTGCATAATATGACCCCCGCAGACGCCTAGTTTAGGAGTTATAGCCATTTAAAGATTTTGAATTTTTTTTTTTCTGGTGCATAATATGACCCCCGGAGACGCCTAGTTTAGGAGTTATAGCCATTTTAAGATTTTGAATTTTTTTTTTTCTGGTGCATAATATGACCCCCGCAGACGCCTAGTTTAGGAGTTATAGCCATTTTAAGATTTTGAATTTTTTTTTTCTGGTGTATAATATGACCCCCGCTGACGCCTAGTTTAGGAGTTATAGCCATTTTAAGATTTTGAATTTTTTTTTTTCTGGTGCATAATATGACCCCCGCAGACGCCTAGTTTAGGAGTTATAGCCATTTTAAGATTTTGAATTTTCTTTTTTCTGGTGCATATTATGACCCCCGGAGACGCCTAGTTTAGGAGTTATAGCCATTTTAAGATTTTGAATTTTTTTTTTTCTGGTGCATAGTTTAGGAGTTATAGCCATTTTAAGATTTTGAATTTTCTTTTTTCTGGTGCATAATATGACCCCCGCAGACGCCTAGTTTAGGAGTTATAGCCATTTTAAGATTTTGAATTTTTTTTTTCTGGTGCATAATATGACCCCCGCAGACGCCTAGTTTAGGAGTTATAGCCACTTTAAGATTTTGGATTTTTTTTTCTGCTGCATAATATGACCCCCGCAGACGCCTAGTTTAAGAGTTATAGCCATTTTAAGATTTTGAATATTTTTTTTTTCTGGTGCATAATATGACCCCCGCAGACGCCTAGTTTAGGAGTTATAGCCATTTTAAGATTTTGAATTTTTTTTTTCTGGTGTATAATATGACCCCCGCAGACGCCTAGTTTAGGAGTTATAGCCATTTTAAGATTTTGAATTTTTTTTTTCTGGTGCATAATATGACCCCCGCAGACGCCTAGTTTAGGAGTTATAGCCATTTTAAGATTTTGAATTTTCTTTTTTCTGGTGCATATTATGACCCCCGGAGACGCCTAGTTTAGGAGTTATAGCCATTTAAAGATTTTGAATTTTTTTTTTCTGGTGTATAATATGACCCCCGCAGACGCCTAGTTTAGGAGTTATAGCCATTTTAAGATTTTGAATTTTCTTTTCTGGTGCATAATATGACCCCCGCAGACGCCTAGTTTAGGAGTTATAGCCATTTTAAGATTTTGAATTTTTTTTTTCTGGTGCATAATATGACCCCCGCAGACGCCTAGTTTAGGAGTTATAGCCATTTTAAGATTTTGAATTTTCTTTTTTCTCTTGCATAATATGACCCCCGGAGACGCCTAGTTTAGGAGTTATAGCCATTTTAAGATTTTGAATTTTCTTTTTTCTGGTGCATATTATGACCCCCGGAGACGCCTAGTTTAGGAGTTATAGCCATTTTAAGATTTTGAATTTTCTTTTTTCTGGTGCATAATATGACCCCCGCAGACGCCTAGTTTAGGAGTTATAGCCATTTTAAGATTTTGAATTTTTTTTTTCTGGTGCATAATATGACCCCCGGAGACGCCTAGTTTAGGAGTTATAGATATTTTAAGATTTTGAATTTTCTTTTTTCTGGTGCATAATATGACCCCCGCAGACGCCTAGTTTAGGAGTTATAGCCATTTTAAGATTTTGAATTTTTTTTTCTGGTGCATAATATGACCCCCGCAGACGCCTAGTTTAGGAGTTATAGCCATTTTATGATTTTGAATTTTTTTTTTCTGGTGCATAATATGACCCCCGCAGACGCCTAGTTTAGGAGTTATAGCCATTTAAAGATTTTGAATTTTTTTTTTTCTGGTGCATAATATGACCCCCGGAGACGCCTAGTTTAGGAGTTATAGCCATTTTAAGATTTTGAATTTTTTTTTTCTGGTGTATAATATGACCCCCGCTGACGCCTAGTTAAGGAGTTATAGCCATTTTAAGATTTTGAATTTTTTTTTTTCTGGTGCATAATATGACCCCCGCAGACGCCTAGTTTAGGAGTTATAGCCATTTTAAGATTTTGAATTTTCTTTTTTCTGGTGCATATTATGACCCCCGGAGACGCCTAGTTTAGGAGTTATAGCCATTTAAAGATTTTGAATTTTTTTTTTCTGGTGTATAATATGACCCCCGCTGACGCCTAGTTTAGGAGTTATAGCCATTCTAAGATTTTGAATTTTTTTTTTCTGGTGCATAGTTTAGGAGTTATAGCCATTTTAAGATTTTGAATTTTCTTTTTTCTGGTGCATAATATGACCCCCGCAGACGCCTAGTTTAGGAGTTATAGCCATTTTAAGATTTTGAATTTTCTTTTTTCTGGTGCATAATATGACCCCCGCAGACGCCTAGTTTAGGAGTTATAGCCATTTTAAGATTTTGAATTTTCTTTTTTCTGGTGCATATTATGACCCCCGGAGACGCCTAGTTTAGGAGTTATAGCCATTTAAAGATTTTGAATTTTTTTTTTCTGGTGTATAATATGACCCCCGCAGACGCCTAGTTTAGGAGTTATAGCCATTTTAAGATTTTGAATTTTCTTTTCTGGTGCATAATATGACCCCCGCAGACGCCTAGTTTAGGAGTTATAGCCATTTTAAGATTTTGAATTTTTTTTTTCTGGTGCATAATATGACCCCCGCAGACGCCTAGTTTAGGAGTTATAGCCATTTTAAGATTTTGAATTTTCTTTTTTCTCTTGCATAATATGACCCCCGGAGACGCCTAGTTTAGGAGTTATAGCCATTTTAAGATTTTGAATTTTCTTTTTTGTGGTGCATATTATGACCCCCGGAGACGCCTAGTTTAGGAGTTATAGCCATTTTAAGATTTTGAATTTTCTTTTTTCTGGTGCATAATATGACCCCCGCAGACGCCTAATTTAGGAGTTATAGCCATTTTAAGATTTTGAATTTTTTTTTTCTGGTGCATAATATGACCCCCGCAGACGCCTAGTTTAGGAGTTATAGCCATTTTAAGATTTTGAATTTTCTTTTTTCTGGTGCATAGTTTAGGAGTTATAGCCATTTTAAGATTTTGAATTTTCTTTTTTCTGGTGTATAATATGACCCCCGCTGACGCCTAGTTTAGGAGTTATAGCCATTTTAAGATTTTGAATTTTTTTTTTTCTGGTGCATAATATGACCCCCGCAGACGCCTAGTTTAGGAGTTATAGCCATTTTAAGATTTTGAATTTTTTTTTTTCTGGTGCATAATATGACCCCCGCAGACGCCTAGTTTAGGAGTTATAGCCATTTTAAGATTTTGAATTTTCTTTTTTCTGGTGTATAATATGACCCCCGCAGACGCCTAGTTTAGGAGTTATAGCCATTTTAAGATTTTGAATTTTCTTTTCTGGTGCATAATATGACCCCCGCAGACGCCTAGTTTAGGAGTTATAGCCATTTTAAGATTTTGAATTTTTTTTTTCTGGTGCATATTATGACCCCCGGAGACGCCTAGTTTAGGAGTTATAGCCATTTTAAGATTTTGAATTTTCTTTTTTCTGGTGCATAGTTTAGGAGTTATAGCCATTTTAAGATTTTGAATTTTCTTTTTTCTGGTGTATAATATGACCCCCGCTGACGCCTAGTTTAGGAGTTATAGCCATTTTAAGATTTTGAATTTTTTTTTTTCTGGTGCATAATATGACCCCCGCAGACGCCTAGTTTAGGAGTTATAGCCATTTTAAGATTTTGAATTTTCTTTTTTCTGGTGCATATTATGACCCCCGGAGACGCCTAGTTTAGGAGTTATAGCCATTTTAAGATTTTGAATTTTTTTTTTTCTGGTGCATAGTTTAGGAGTTATAGCCATTTTAAGATTTTGAATTTTCTTTTTTCTGGTGCATAATATGACCCCCGCAGACGCCTAGTTTAGGAGTTATAGCCATTTTAAGATTTTGAATTTTTTTTTTCTGGTGCATAATATGACCCCCGCAGACGCCTAGTTTAGGAGTTATAGCCACTTTAAGATTTTGGATTTTTTTTTCTGCTGCATAATATGACCCCCGCAGACGCCTAGTTTAAGAGTTATAGCCATTTTAAGATTTTGAATTTTTTTTTTTCTGGTGCATAATATGACCCCCGCAGACGCCTAGTTTAGGAGTTATAGCCATTTTAAGATTTTGAATTTTTTTTTTCTGGTGTATAATATGACCCCCGCAGACGCCTAGTTTAGGAGTTATAGCCATTTTAAGATTTTGAATTTTTTTTTTCTGGTGCATAATATGACCCCCGCAGACGCCTAGTTTAGGAGTTATAGCCATTTTAAGATTTTGAATTTTCTTTTTTCTGGTGCATATTATGACCCCCGGAGACGCCTAGTTTAGGAGTTATAGCCATTTAAAGATTTTGAATTTTTTTTTTCTGGTGTATAATATGACCCCCGCAGACGCCTAGTTTAGGAGTTATAGCCATTTTAAGATTTTGAATTTTCTTTTCTGGTGCATAATATGACCCCCGCAGACGCCTAGTTTAGGAGTTATAGCCATTTTAAGATTTTGAATTTTTTTTTTCTGGTGCATATTATGACCCCCGGAGACGCCTAGTTTAGGAGTTATAGCCATTTTAAGATTTTGAATTTTTTTTTTTCTGGTGCATAGTTTAGGAGTTATAGCCATTTTAAGATTTTGAATTTTCTTTTTTCTGGTGCATAATATGACCCCCGCAGACGCCTAGTTTAGGAGTTATAGCCATTTTAAGATTTTGAATTTTTTTTTTCTGGTGCATAATATGACCCCCGCAGACGCCTAGTTTAGGAGTTATAGCCACTTTAAGATTTTGGATTTTTTTTTCTGCTGCATAATATGACCCCCGCAGACGCCTAGTTTAAGAGTTATAGCCATTTTAAGATTTTGAATTTTTTTTTTTTCTGGTGCATAATATGACCCCCGCAGACGCCTAGTTTAGGAGTTATAGCCATTTTAAGATTTTGAATTTTTTTTTTCTGGTGTATAATATGACCCCCGCAGACGCCTAGTTTAGGAGTTATAGCCATTTTAAGATTTTGAATTTTTTTTTTCTGGTGCATAATATGACCCCCGCAGACGCCTAGTTTAGGAGTTATAGCCATTTTAAGATTTTGAATTTTCTTTTTTCTGGTGCATATTATGACCCCCGGAGACGCCTAGTTTAGGAGTTATAGCCATTTAAAGATTTTGAATTTTTTTTTTCTGGTGTATAATATGACCCCCGCAGACGCCTAGTTTAGGAGTTATAGCCATTTTAAGATTTTGAATTTTCTTTTCTGGTGCATAATATGACCCCCGCAGACGCCTAGTTTAGGAGTTATAGTCATTTTAAGATTTTGAATTTTCTTTTTTCTGGTGCATATTATGACCCCCGCAGACGCCTAGTTTAGGAGTTATAGCCATTTTAAGATTTTGAATTTTTTTTTCTGGTGCATAATATGACCCCCGCAGACGCCTAGTTTAGGAGTTATAGCCATTTTAAGATTTTGAATTTTCTTTTTTCTGGTGCATAATATGACCCCCGCAGACGCCTAGTTTAGGAGTTATAGCCATTTTAAGATTTTGAATTTTCTTTTCTGGTGCATATTATGACCCCCGCAGACGCCTAGTTTAGGAGTTATAGCCATTTTAAGATTTTGAATTTTTTTTTTCTGGTGTATAATATGACCCCCGCAGACGCCTAGTTTAGGAGTTATAGCCATTTTAAGATTTTGAATTTTCTTTTTTCTGGTGCATAATATGACCCCCGGAGACGCCTAGTTTAGGAGTTATAGCCATTTTAAGATTTTGAATTTTCTTTTCTGGTGCATAATATGACCCCCGCAGACGCCTAATTTAGGAGTTATAGCCATTTTAAGATTTTGAATTTTTTTTTTCTGGTGCATAATATGACCCCCGCAGACGCCTAGTTTAGGAGTTATAGCCATTTTAAGATTTTGAATTTTCTTTTTTCTGGTGCATAATATGACCCCCGCAGACGCCTAGTTTAGCAGTTATAGCCATTTTAAGATTTTGAATTTTTTTTTCTGGTGCATAATATGACCCCCGCAGACGCCTAGTTTAGGAGTTATAGCCATTTTAAGATTTTGAATTTTCTTTTTTCTGGTGCATATTATGACCCCCGGAGACGCCTAGTTTAGGAGTTATAGCCATTTTAAGATTTTGATTTTTTTTTTCTGGTGCATAATATGACCCCCGCAGACGCCTAGTTTAGGAGTTATAGCCATTTTAAGATTTTGAATTTTTTTTTTCTGGTGCATAATATGACCCCCGCAGACGCCTAGTTTAGGAGTTATAGCCATTTTAAGATTTTGAATTTTCTTTTTTCTGGTGCATAATATGACCCCCGGAGACGCCTAGTTTAGGAGTTATAGCCATTTTAAGATTTTGAATTTTCTTTTTTCTGGTGCATAATATGACCCCCGCAGACGCCTAGTTTAGGAGTTATAGCCATTTTAAGATTTTGAATTTTTTTTTTCTGGTGGATAATATGACCCCCGCAGACGCCTAGTTTAGGAGTTATAGCCATTTTAAGATTTTGAATTTTTTTTTTCTGGTGCATAATATGACCCCCGGAGACGCCTAGTTTAGGAGTTATAGCCATTTTAAGATTTTGATTTTTTTTTTCTGGTGCATAATATGACCCCCGCAGACGCCTAGTTTAGGAGTTATAGCCATTTTAAGATTTTGAATTTTTTTTTCTGGTGCATAATATGACCCCCGCAGACGCCTAGTTTAGGAGTTATAGCCATTTTAAGATTTTGAATTTTCTTTTTTCTGGTGCATATTATGACCCCCGGAGACGCCTAGTTTAGCAGTTATAGCCATTTTAAGATTTTGAATTTTTTTTTCTGGTGCATAATATGACCCCCGCAGACGCCTAGTTTAGGAGTTATAGCCATTTTAAGATTTTGAATTTTCTTTTTTCTGGTGCATATTATGACCCCCGGAGACGCCTAGTTTAGGAGTTATAGCCATTTTAAGATTTTGATTTTTTTTTTCTGGTGCATAATATGACCCCCGCAGACGCCTAGTTTAGGAGTTATAGCCATTTTAAGATTTTGAATTTTTTTTTTCTGGTGCATAATATGACCCCCGCAGACGCCTAGTTTAGGAGTTATAGCCATTTTAAGATTTTGAATTTTCTTTTTTCTGGTGCATAATATGACCCCCGGAGACGCCTAGTTTAGGAGTTATAGCCATTTTAAGATTTTGAATTTTCTTTTTTCTGGTGCATAATATGACCCCCGCAGACGCCTAGTTTAGGAGTTATAGCCATTTTAAGATTTTGAATTTTTTTTTTCTGGTGGATAATATGACCCCCGCAGACGCCTAGTTTAGGAGTTATAGCCATTTTAAGATTTTGAATTTTTTTTTCTGGTGCATAATATGACCCCCGCAGACGCCTAGTTTAGGAGTTATAGCCATTTTAAGATTTTGAATTTTCTTTTTTCTGGTGCATAATATGACCCCCGCAGACGCCTAGTTTAGGAGTTATAGCCATTTTAAGATTTTGAATTTTTTTTTCTGGTGCATAATATGACCCCCGCAGACGCCTAGTTTAGGAGTTATAGCCATTTTATGATTTTGAATTTTTTTTTTCTGGTGCATAATATGACCCCCGCAGACGCCTAGTTTAGGAGTTATAGCCATTTTAAGATTTTGAATTTTTTTTTTCTGGTGTATAATATGACCCCCGCAGACGCCTAGTTAAGGAGTTATAGCCATTTTAAGATTTTGAATTTTTTTTTTCTGGTGCATAATATGACCCCCGCAGACGCCTAGTTTAGGAGTTATAGCCATTTAAAGATTTTGAATTTTTTTTTTTCTGGTGCATAATATGACCCCCGGAGACGCCTAGTTTAGGAGTTATAGCCATTTTAAGATTTTGAATTTTTTTTTTTCTGGTGCATAATATGACCCCCGCAGACGCCTAGTTTAGGAGTTATAGCCATTTTAAGATTTTGAATTTTTTTTTTCTGGTGTATAATATGACCCCCGCTGACGCCTAGTTTAGGAGTTATAGCCATTTTAAGATTTTGAATTTTTTTTTTTCTGGTGCATAATATGACCCCCGCAGACGCCTAGTTTAGGAGTTATAGCCATTTTAAGATTTTGAATTTTCTTTTTTCTGGTGCATATTATGACCCCCGGAGACGCCTAGTTTAGGAGTTATAGCCATTTTAAGATTTTGAATTTTTTTTTTTCTGGTGCATAGTTTAGGAGTTATAGCCATTTTAAGATTTTGAATTTTCTTTTTTCTGGTGCATAATATGACCCCCGCAGACGCCTAGTTTAGGAGTTATAGCCATTTTAAGATTTTGAATTTTTTTTTTCTGGTGCATAATATGACCCCCGCAGACGCCTAGTTTAGGAGTTATAGCCACTTTAAGATTTTGGATTTTTTTTTCTGCTGCATAATATGACCCCCGCAGACGCCTAGTTTAAGAGTTATAGCCATTTTAAGATTTTGAATTTTTTTTTTTTCTGGTGCATAATATGACCCCCGCAGACGCCTAGTTTAGGAGTTATAGCCATTTTAAGATTTTGAATTTTTTTTTTCTGGTGTATAATATGACCCCCGCAGACGCCTAGTTTAGGAGTTATAGCCATTTTAAGATTTTGAATTTTTTTTTTCTGGTGCATAATATGACCCCCGCAGACGCCTAGTTTAGGAGTTATAGCCATTTTAAGATTTTGAATTTTCTTTTTTCTGGTGCATATTATGACCCCCGGAGACGCCTAGTTTAGGAGTTATAGCCATTTAAAGATTTTGAATTTTTTTTTTCTGGTGTATAATATGACCCCCGCAGACGCCTAGTTTAGGAGTTATAGCCATTTTAAGATTTTGAATTTTCTTTTCTGGTGCATAATATGACCCCCGCAGACGCCTAGTTTAGGAGTTATAGCCATTTTAAGATTTTGAATTTTTTTTTTCTGGTGCATAATATGACCCCCGCAGACGCCTAGTTTAGGAGTTATAGCCATTTTAAGATTTTGAATTTTCTTTTTTCTCTTGCATAATATGACCCCCGGAGACGCCTAGTTTAGGAGTTATAGCCATTTTAAGATTTTGAATTTTCTTTTTTCTGGTGCATATTATGACCCCCGGAGACGCCTAGTTTAGGAGTTATAGCCATTTTAAGATTTTGAATTTTCTTTTTTCTGGTGCATAATATGACCCCCGCAGACGCCTAGTTTAGGAGTTATAGCCATTTTAAGATTTTGAATTTTTTTTTTCTGGTGCATAATATGACCCCCGCAGACGCCTAGTTTAGGAGTTATAGCCATTTTAAGATTTTGAATTTTTTTTTCTGGTGCATAATATGACCCCCGGAGACGCCTAGTTTAGGAGTTATAGATATTTTAAGATTTTGAATTTTCTTTTTTCTGGTGCATAATATGACCCCCGCAGACGCCTAGTTTAGGAGTTATAGCCATTTTAAGATTTTGAATTTTTTTTTCTGGTGCATAATATGACCCCCGCAGACGCCTAGTTTAGGAGTTATAGCCATTTTATGATTTTGAATTTTTTTTTTCTGGTGCATAATATGACCCCCGCAGACGCCTAGTTTAGGAGTTATAGCCATTTAAAGATTTTGAATTTTTTTTTTTCTGGTGCATAATATGACCCCCGGAGACGCCTAGTTTAGGAGTTATAGCCATTTTAAGATTTTGAATTTTTTTTTTCTGGTGTATAATATGACCCCCGCTGACGCCTAGTTAAGGAGTTATAGCCATTTTAAGATTTTGAATTTTTTTTTTCTGGTGCATAATATGACCCCCGCAGACGCCTAGTTTAGGAGTTATAGCCATTTTAAGATTTTGAATTTTCTTTTTTCTGGTGCATATTATGACCCCCGGAGACGCCTAGTTTAGGAGTTATAGCCATTTAAAGATTTTGAATTTTTTTTTTCTGGTGTATAATATGACCCCCGCTGACGCCTAGTTTAGGAGTTATAGCCATTCTAAGATTTTGAATTTTTTTTTTCTGGTGCATAGTTTAGGAGTTATAGCCATTTTAAGATTTTGAATTTTCTTTTTTCTGGTGCATAATATGACCCCCGCAGACGCCTAGTTTAGGAGTTATAGCCATTTTAAGATTTTGAATTTTCTTTTTTCTGGTGCATAATATGACCCCCGCAGACGCCTAGTTTAGGAGTTATAGCCATTTTAAGATTTTGAATTTTCTTTTTTCTGGTGCATATTATGACCCCCGGAGACGCCTAGTTTAGGAGTTATAGCCATTTAAAGATTTTGAATTTTTTTTTTCTGGTGTATAATATGACCCCCGCAGACGCCTAGTTTAGGAGTTATAGCCATTTTAAGATTTTGAATTTTCTTTTCTGGTGCATAATATGACCCCCGCAGACGCCTAGTTTAGGAGTTATAGCCATTTTAAGATTTTGAATTTTTTTTTTCTGGTGCATAATATGACCCCCGCAGACGCCTAGTTTAGGAGTTATAGCCATTTTAAGATTTTGAATTTTCTTTTTTCTCTTGCATAATATGACCCCCGGAGACGCCTAGTTTAGGAGTTATAGCCATTTTAAGATTTTGAATTTTCTTTTTTGTGGTGCATATTATGACCCCCGGAGACGCCTAGTTTAGGAGTTATAGCCATTTTAAGATTTTGAATTTTCTTTTTTCTGGTGCATAATATGACCCCCGCAGACGCCTAGTTTAGGAGTTATAGCCATTATAAGATTTTGAATTTTTTTTTTCTGGTGCATAATATGACCCCCGCAGACGCCTAGTTTAGGAGTTATAGCCATTTTAAGATTTTGAATTTTTTTTTCTGGTGCATAATATGACCCCCGCAGACGCCTAGTTTAGGAGTTATAGATATTTTAAGATTTTGAATTTTCTTTTTTCTGGTGCATAATATGACCCCCGCAGACGCCTAGTTTAGGAGTTATAGCCATTTTAAGATTTTGAATTTTTTTTTCTGGTGCATAATATGACCCCCGCAGACGCCTAGTTTAGGAGTTATAGCCATTTTATGATTTTGAATTTTTTTTTTCTGGTGCATAATATGACCCCCGCAGACGCCTAGTTTAGGAGTTATAGCCGTTTTAAGATTTTGAATTTTTTTTTTCTGGTGTATAATATGACCCCCGCAGACGCCTAGTTAAGGAGTTATAGCCATTTTAAGATTTTGAATTTTTTTTTTCCGGTGCATAATATGACCCCCGCAGACGCCTAGTTTAGGAGTTATAGCCATTTAAAGATTTTGAATTTTTTTTTTTCTGGTGCATAATATGACCCCCGGAGACGCCTAGTTTAGGAGTTATAGCCATTTTAAGATTTTGAATTTTTTTTTCTGGTGCATAATATGACCCCCGCAGACGCCTAGTTTAGGAGTTATAGCCATTTTAAGATTTTGAATTTTCTTTTTTCTGGTGCATATTATGACCCCCGGAGACGCCTAGTTTAGGAGTTATAGCCATTTAAAGATTTTGAATTTTTTTTTTCTGGTGTATAATATGACCCCCGCTGACGCCTAGTTTAGGAGTTATAGCCATTCTAAGATTTTGAATTTTTTTTTTCTGGTGCATAGTTTAGGAGTTATAGCCATTTTAAGATTTTGAATTTTCTTTTTTCTGGTGCATAATATGACCCCCGCAGACGCCTAGTTTAGGAGTTATAGCCATTTTAAGATTTTGAATTTTTTTTTCTGGTGCATAATATGACCCCCGCAGACGCCTAGTTTAGGAGTTATAGATATTTTAAGATTTTGAATTTTCTTTTTTCTGGTGCATAATATGACCCCCGCAGACGCCTAGTTTAGGAGTTATAGCCATTTTAAGATTTTGAATTTTTTTTTCTGGTGCATAATATGACCCCCGCAGACGCCTAGTTTAGGAGTTATAGCCATTTTATGATTTTGAATTTTTTTTTTCTGGTGCATAATATGACCCCCGCAGACGCCTAGTTTAGGAGTTATAGCCATTTTAAGATTTTGAATTTTTTTTTTCTGGTGTATAATATGACCCCCGCAGACGCCTAGTTAAGGAGTTATAGCCATTTTAAGATTTTGAATTTTTTTTTTCTGGAGCATAATATGACCCCCGCAGACGCCTAGTTTAGGAGTTATAGCCATTTAAAGATTTTGAATTTTTTTTTTTCTGGTGCATAATATGACCCCCGGAGACGCCTAGTTTAGGAGTTATAGCCATTTTAAGATTTTGAATTTTTTTTTTCTGGTGTATAATATGACCCCCGCTGACGCCTAGTTTAGGAGTTATAGCCATTTTAAGATTTTGAATTTTTTTTTTTCTGGTGCATAATATGACCCCCGGAGACGCCTAGTTTAGGAGTTATAGCCATTCTAAGATTTTGAATTTTTTTTTTCTGGTGCATAGTTTAGGAGTTATAGCCATTTTAAGATTTTGAATTTTCTTTTTTCTGGTGCATAATATGACCCCCGCAGACGCCTAGTTTAGGAGTTATAGCCATTTTAAGATTTTGAATTTTTTTTTTCTGGTGCATAATATGACCCCCGCAGACGCCTAGTTTAGGAGTTATAGCCACTTTAAGATTTTGGATTTTTTTTTCTGCTGCATAATATGACCCCCGCAGACGCCTAGTTTAAGAGTTATAGCCATTTTAAGATTTTGAATTTTTTTTTTTTCTGGTGCATAATATGACCCCCGCAGACGCCTAGTTTAGGAGTTATAGCCATTTTAAGATTTTGAATTTTTTTTTTCTGGTGTATAATATGACCCCCGCAGACGCCTAGTTTAGGAGTTATAGCCATTTTAAGATTTTGAATTTTTTTTTTCTGGTGCATAATATGACCCCCGCAGACGCCTAGTTTAGGAGTTAAAGCCATTTTAAGATTTTGAATTTTCTTTTTTCTGGTGCATATTATGACCCCCGGTGACGCCTAGTTTAAGAGTTATAGCCATTTAAAGATTTTGAATTTTTTTTTTTCTGGTGCATAATATGACCCCCGGAGACGCATAGTTTAGGAGTTATAGCCATTTTAAGATTTTGAAGTTTTTTTTTTTCTGGTGCATAATATGACCCCCGCAGACGCCTAGTTTAGGAGTTATAGCCATTTTAAGATTTTGAATTTTTTTTTTTCTGGTGCATAGTTTAGGAGTTATAGCCATTTTAAGATTTTGAATTTTTTTTTTCTGGTGCATAATATGACCCCCGCAGACGCCTAGTTTAGGAGTTATAGCCATTTTAAGATTTTGAATTTTTTTTTCTGGTGCATAATATGACCCCCGCAGACGCCTAGTTTAGGAGTTATAGATATTTTAAGATTTTGAATTTTCTTTTTTCTGGTGCATAATATGACCCCCGCAGACGCCTAGTTTAGGAGTTATAGCCATTTTAAGATTTTGAATTTTTTTTTCTGGTGCATAATATGACCCCCGCAGACGCCTAGTTTAGGAGTTATAGCCATTTTATGATTTTGAATTTTTTTTTTCTGGTGCATAATATGACCCCCGCAGACGCCTAGTTTAGGAGTTATAGCCATTTAAAGATTTTGAATTTTTTTTTTTCTGGTGCATAATATGACCCCCGGAGACGCCTAGTTTAGGAGTTATAGCCATTTTAAGATTTTGAATTTTTTTTTTCTGGTGTATAATATGACCCCCGCTGACGCCTAGTTAAGGAGTTATAGCCATTTTAAGATTTTGAATTTTTTTTTTTCTGGTGCATAATATGACCCCCGCAGACGCCTAGTTTAGGAGTTATAGCCATTTTAAGATTTTGAATTTTCTTTTTTCTGGTGCATATTATGACCCCCGGAGACGCCTAGTTTAGGAGTTATAGCCATTTAAAGATTTTGAATTTTTTTTTTCTGGTGTATAATATGACCCCCGCTGACGCCTAGTTTAGGAGTTATAGCCATTCTAAGATTTTGAATTTTTTTTTTCTGGTGCATAGTTTAGGAGTTATAGCCATTTTAAGATTTTGAATTTTCTTTTTTCTGGTGCATAATATGACCCCCGCAGACGCCTAGTTTAGGAGTTATAGCCATTTTAAGATTTTGAATTTCCTTTTTTCTGGTGCATAATATGACCCCCGCAGACGCCTAGTTTAGGAGTTATAGCCATTTTAAGATTTTGAATTTTCTTTTTTCTGGTGCATATTATGACCCCCGGAGACGCCTAGTTTAGGAGTTATAGCCATTTAAAGATTTTGAATTTTTTTTTTCTGGTGTATAATATGACCCCCGCAGACGCCTAGTTTAGGAGTTATAGCCATTTTAAGATTTTGAATTTTCTTTTCTGGTGCATAATATGACCCCCGCAGACGCCTAGTTTAGGAGTTATAGCCATTTTAAGATTTTGAATTTTTTTTTTCTGGTGCATAATATGACCCCCGCAGACGCCTAGTTTAGGAGTTATAGCCATTTTAAGATTTTGAAATTTTTTTTTTCTGGTGCATAATATGACCCCCGCAGACGCCTAGTTTAGGAGTTATAGCCATTTTAAGATTTTGAATTTTCTTTTTTCTGGTGCATATTATGACCCCCGGAGACGCCTAGTTTAGGAGTTATAGCCATTTAAAGATTTTGAATTTTTTTTTTCTGGTGTATAATATGACCCCCGCAGACGCCTAGTTTAGGAGTTATAGCCATTTTAAGATTTTGAATTTTCTTTTCTGGTGCATAATATGACCCCCGCAGACGCCTAGTTTAGGAGTTATAGCCATTTTAAGATTTTGAATTTTTTTTTTCTGGTGCATAATATGACCCCCGCAGACGCCTAGTTTAGGAGTTATAGCCATTTTAAGATTTTGAATTTTCTTTTTTCTCTTGCATAATATGACCCCCGGAGACGCCTAGTTTAGGAGTTATAGCCATTTTAAGATTTTGAATTTTCTTTTTTGTGGTGCATATTATGACCCCCGGAGACGCCTAGTTTAGGAGTTATAGCCATTTTAAGATTTTGAATTTTCTTTTTTCTGGTGCATAATATGACCCCCGCAGACGCCTAGTTTAGGAGTTATAGCCATTATAAGATTTTGAATTTTTTTTTTCTGGTGCATAATATGACCCCCGCAGACGCCTAGTTTAGGAGTTATAGCCATTTTAAGATTTTGAATTTTTTTTTCTGGTGCATAATATGACCCCCGCAGACGCCTAGTTTAGGAGTTATAGATATTTTAAGATTTTGAATTTTCTTTTTTCTGGTGCATAATATGACCCCCGCAGACGCCTAGTTTAGGAGTTATAGCCATTTTAAGATTTTGAATTTTTTTTTCTGGTGCATAATATGACCCCCGCAGACGCCTAGTTTAGGAGTTATAGCCATTTTATGATTTTGAATTTTTTTTTTCTGGTGCATAATATGACCCCCGCAGACGCCTAGTTTAGGAGTTATAGCCATTTTAAGATTTTGAATTTTTTTTTTCTGGTGTATAATATGACCCCCGCAGACGCCTAGTTAAGGAGTTATAGCCATTTTAAGATTTTGAATTTTTTTTTTCTGGTGCATAATATGACCCCCGCAGATGCCTAGTTTAGGAGTTATAGCCATTTAAAGATTTTGAATTTTTTTTTTTCTGGTGCATAATATGACCCCCGGAGACGCCTAGTTTAGGAGTTATAGCCATTTTAAGATTTTGAATTTTTTTTTTCTGGTGTATAATATGACCCCCGCTGACGCCTAGTTTAGGAGTTATAGCCATTTTAAGATTTTGAATTTTTTTTTTTCTGGTGCATAATATGACCCCCGGAGACGCCTAGTTTAGGAGTTATAGCCATTCTAAGATTTTGAATTTTTTTTTTCTGGTGCATAGTTTAGGAGTTATAGCCATTTTAAGATTTTGAATTTTCTTTTTTCTGGTGCATAATATGACCCCCGCAGACGCCTAGTTTAGGAGTTATAGCCATTTTAAGATTTTGAATTTTTTTTTTCTGGTGCATAATATGACCCCCGCAGACGCCTAGTTTAGGAGTTATAGCCACTTTAAGATTTTGGATTTTTTTTTCTGCTGCATAATATGACCCCCGCAGACGCCTAGTTTAAGAGTTATAGCCATTTTAAGATTTTGAATTTTTTTTTTTTCTGGTGCATAATATGACCCCCGCAGACGCCTAGTTTAGGAGTTATAGCCATTTTAAGATTTAGAATTTTTTTTTTCTGGTGTATAATATGACCCCCGCAGACGCCTAGTTTAGGAGTTATAGCCATTTTAAGATTTTGAATTTTTTTTTTCTGGTGCATAATATGACCCCCGCAGACGCCTAGTTTAGGAGTTATAGCCATTTTAAGATTTTGAAATTTTTTTTTTCTGGTGCATAATATGACCCCCGCAGACGCCTAGTTTAGGAGTTATAGCCATTTTAAGATTTTGAATTTTCTTTTTTCTGGTGCATAATATGACCCCCGCAGACGCCTAGTTTAGGAGTTATAGCCATTTTAAGATTTTGAATTTTCTTTTTTCTGGTGCATATTATGACCCCCGGTGACGCCTAGTTTAAGAGTTATAGCCATTTAAAGATTTTGAATTTTTTTTTTTCTGGTGCATAATATGACCCCCGGAGACGCATAGTTTAGGAGTTATAGCCATTTTAAGATTTTGAAGTTTTTTTTTTTCTGGTGCATAATATGACCCCCGCAGACGCCTAGTTTAGGAGTTATAGCCATTTTAAGATTTTGAATTTTTTTTTTCTGGTGTATAATATGACCCCCGCAGACGCCTAGTTTAGGAGTTATAGCCATTTTAAGATTTTGAATTTTTTTTTTCTGGTGCATAATATGACCCCCGCAGACGCCTAGTTTAGGAGTTAAAGCCATTTTAAGATTTTGAAATTTTTTTTTTCTGGTGCATAATATGACCCCCGCAGACGCCTAGTTTAGGAGTTATAGCCATTTTAAGATTTTGAATTTTCTTTTTTCTGGTGCATATTATGACCCCCGGAGACGCCTAGTTTAGGAGTTATAGCCATTTTAAGATTTTGAATTTTCTTTTTTCTGGTGCATATTATGACCCCCGGTGACGCCTAGTTTAAGAGTTATAGCCATTTAAAGATTTTGAATTTTTTTTTTTCTGGTGCATAATATGACCCCCGGAGACGCATAGTTTAGGAGTTATAGCCATTTTAAGATTTTGAATTTTTTTTTTTCTGGTGCATAGTTTAGGAGTTATAGCCATTTTAAGATTTTGAATTTTCTTTTTTCTGGTGCATAATATGACCCCCGCAGACGCCTAGTTTAGGAGTTATACCCATTTTAAGATTTTGAATTTTCTTTTTTCTGGTGTATAATATGACCCCCGCAGACGCCTAGTTTAGGAGTTATAGCCATTTTAAGATTTTGAATTTTTTTTTTCTGGTGCATAGTTTAGGAGTTATAGCCATTTTAAGATTTTGAATTTTCTTTTTTCTGGTGCATAATATGACCCCCGCAGACGCCTAGTTTAGGAGTTATAGCCATTTTAAGATTTTGAATTTTCTTTTTTCTGGTGCATATTATGACCCCCGGTGACGCCTAGTTTAAGAGTTATAGCCATTTAAAGATTTTGAATTTTTTTTTTTCTGGTGCATAATATGACCCCCGCAGACGCCTAGTTTAGGAGTTATAGCCATTTAAAGATTTTGAATTTTTTTTTTTCTGGTGCATAATATGACCCCCGGAGACGCCTAGTTTAGGAGTTATAGCCATTTTAAGATTTTGAATTTTCTTTTTTCTGGTGTATAATATGACCCCCGCAGACGCCTAGTTTAGGAGTTATAGCCATTTTAAGATTTTGAATTTTCTTTTTTCTGGTGCATAGTTTAGGAGTTATAGCCATTTTAAGATTTTGAATTTTCTTTTTTCTGGTGCATAATATGACCCCCGCAGACGCCTAGTTTAGGAGTTATAGCCATTTTAAGATTTTGAATTTTCTTTTTTCTGGTGCATATTATGACCCCCGGTGACGCCTGGTTTAAGAGTTATAGCCATTTAAAGATTTTGAATTTTTTTTTTTCTGGTGCATAATATGACCCCCGGAGACGCATAGTTTAGGAGTTATAGCCATTTTAAGATTTTGAATTTTTTTTTTTCTGGTGCATAATATGACCCCCGGAGACGCATAGTTTAGGAGTTATAGCCATTTTAAGATTTTGAATTTTTTTTTTTCTGGTGCATAATATGACCCCCGCAAACGCCTAGTTTAGGAGTTATAGCCATTTTAAGATTTTGAATTTTCTTTTTTCTGGTGCATAATATGACCCCCGCAGACGCCTAGTTTAGGAGTTATAGCCATTTCAAGATTTTGAATTTTTTTTTTCTCGTGTATAATATGACCCCCGCAGACGCCTAATTTAGGAGTTATAGTCATTTTAAGATTTTGAATTTTCTTTTTTCTGGTGCATAATATGACCCCCGCAGACGCCTAGTTTAGGAGTTATAGCCATTTTAAGATTTTGAATTTTCTTTTCTGGTGCATAATATGACCCCCGCAGACGCCTAATTTAGGAGTTATAGCCATTTTAAGATTTTGAATTTTTTTTTTCTGGTGCATAATATGACCCCCGCAGACGCCTAGTTTAGGAGTTATAGCCATTTTAAGATTTTGAATTTTCTTTTTTCTGGTGCATAATAAGACCCCCGCAGACGCCTAGTTTAGGAGTATAGCCATTTTAAGATTTTGAATTTTCTTTTTTCTGGTGCATAATATGACCCCCGGAGACGCCTAGTTTAGGAGTTATAGCCATTTTAAGATTTTGAATTTTCTTTTCTAGTGCATAAAATGACACCCGCAGACGCCTAGTTTAGGAGTTATAGCCATTTTAAGATTTTGAATTTTTTTTTTCTGGTGCATAATATGACCCCCGCAGACGCCTAGTTTAGGAGTTATAGCCATTTTAAGATTTTGAATTTTCTTTTTTCTGGTGCATAATATGACCCCCGCATACGCCTAGTGTAGGAGTTATAGCCATTTTGAATTTTTTTTTCTGGTGCATAATATGACCCCCGCAGACGCCTAGTTTAGGAGTTATAGCCACTTTAAGATTTTGAATTTTTTTTTTCTGGTGCATAATATGACCCCCGCAGACGCCTAGTTTAGGAGTTATAGCCATTTTAAGATTTTGAATTTTCTTTTTTCTGGTGCATAATATGACCCCCGCAGACGCCTAGTTTAGGAGTTATAGCCATTTTAAGATTTTGAATTTTTTTTTTCTGGTGCATAATATGACCCCCGCAGACGCCTAGTTTAGGAGTTATAGCCATTTTAAGATTTTGAATTTTTTTTTCTGGTGCATAATATGACCCCCGCAGACGCCTAGTTTAGGAGTTATAGCCACTTTAAGATTTTGAATTTTCTTTTTTCTGGTGCATAATATGACCCCCGCAGACGCCTAGTTTAGGAGTTATAGCCATTTTAAGATTTTGAATTTTTTTTTTCTGGTGCATAATATGACCCCCGCAGACGCCTAGTTTAGGAGTTATAGCCATTTTAAGATTTTGAATTTTCTTTTTTCTGGTGCATAATATGACCCCCGCAGACGCCTAGTTTAGGAGTTATAGCCATTTTAAGATTTTGAATTTTTTTTTTCTGGTGCATAATATGACCCCCGCAGACGCCTAGTTTAGGAGTTATAGCCATTTAAAGATTTTGAATTTTTTTTTTTCTGGTGCATAATATGACCCCCGGAGACGCCTAGTTTAGGAGTTATAGCCATTTTAAGATTTTGAATTTTTTTTTTTCTGGTGCATAATATGACCGCCGCAGACGCCTAGTTTAGGAGTTATAGCCATTTTAAGATTTTGAATTTTCTTTTTTCTGGTGCATATTATGACCCCCGGAGACGCCTAGTTTAGGAGTTATAGCCATTTAAAGATTTTGAATTTTTTTTTTCTGGTGTATAATATGACCCCCGCTGACGCCTAGTTTAGGAGTTATAGCCATTTTAAGATTTTGAATTTTTTTTTTCTGGTGCATAGTTTAGGAGTTATAGCCATTTTAAGATTTTGAATTTTCTTTTTTCTGGTGCATAATATGACCCCCGCAGACGCCTAGTTTAGGAGTTATAGCCATTTTAAGATTTTGAATTTTTTTTTTCTGGTGCATAATATGACCCCCGCAGACGCCTAGTTTAGGAGTTATAGCCATTTTAAGATTTTGGATTTTTTTTTCTGCTGCATAATATGACCCCCGCAGACGCCTAGTTTAAGAGTTATAGCCATTTTAAGATTTTGAATTTTCTTTTTTCTGGTGCATATTATGACCCCCGGAGACGCCTAGTTTAGGAGTTATAGCCATTTAAAGATTTTGAATTTTTTTTTTCTGGTGTATAATATGACCCCCGCAGACGCCTAGTTTAGGAGTTATAGCCATTTTAAGATTTTGAATTTTTTTTTTCTGGTGCATAGTTTAGGAGTTATAGCCATTTTAAGATTTTGAATTTTCTTTTTTCTGGTGCATATTATGACCCCTGGTGACGCCTAGTTTAAGAGTTATAGCCATTTAAAGATTTTGAATTTTTTTTTTTCTGGTGCATAATATGACCCCCGGAGACGCCTAGTTTAGGAGTTATAGCCATTTTAAGATTTTGAATTTTCTTTTTTCTGGTGCTTATTATGACCCCCGGAGACGCCTAGTTTAGGAGTTATAGCCATTTTAAGATTTTGAATTTTCTTTTTTCTGGTGCATATTATGACCCCCGGAGACGCCTAGTTTAGGAGTTATAGCCATTTAAAGATTTTGAATTTTTTTTTCTCGTGTATAATATGACCCCCGCAGACGCCTAGTTTAGGAGTTATAGCCATTTTAAGATTTTGAATTTTTTTTTTCTGGTGCATAGTTTAGGAGTTATAGCCATTTTAAGATTTTGAATTTTCTTTTTTCTGGTGCATAATATGACCCCCGCAGACGCCTAGTTTAGGAGTTATAGCCATTTTAAGATTTTGAATTTTCTTTTTTCTGGTGCATAATATGACCCCCGCAGACGCCTAGTTTAGGAGTTATAGCCATTTTAAGATTTTGAATTTTCTTTTCTGGTGCATATTATGACCCCCGGAGACGCCTAGTTTAGGAGTTATAGCCATTTTAAGATTTTGAATTTTCTTTTTTCTGGTGCATATTATGACCCCCGGAGACGCCTAGTTTAGGAGTTATAGCCATTTAAAGATTTTGAATTTTTTTTTTCTCGTGTATAATATGACCCCCGCAGACGCCTAGTTTAGGAGTTATAGCCATTTTAAGATTTT
Organism: Volucella zonaria; assembly: GCA_963966105.1. Taxonomy (NCBI): domain Eukaryota; kingdom Metazoa; phylum Arthropoda; class Insecta; order Diptera; family Syrphidae; genus Volucella; species Volucella zonaria. The sequence continues at coordinate 43,939,622 of OZ014531.1, forward strand.
GAATTTTTTTTTTCTGGTGCATAGTTTAGGAGTTATAGCCATTTTAAGATTTTGAATTTTCTTTTTTCTGGTGCATAATATGACCCCCGCAGACGCCTAGTTTAGGAGTTATAGCCATTTTAAGATTTTGAATTTTCTTTTTTCTGGTGCATAATATGACCCCCGCAGACGCCTAGTTTAGGAGTTATAGCCATTTTAAGATTTTGAATTTTCTTTTCTGGTGCATATTATGACCCCCGCAGACGCCTAGTTTAGGAGTTATAGCCATTTTAAGATTTTGAATTTTCTTTTCTGGTGCATATTATGACCCCCGCAGACGCCTAGTTTAGGAGTTATAGCCATTTTAAGATTTTGAATTTTCTTTTTTCTGGTGCATATTATGACCCCCGCAGACGCCTAGTTTAGGAGTTATAGCCATTTTAAGATTTTGAATTTTTTTTTTCTGGTGTATAATATGACCCCCGCAGACGCCTAGTTAAGGAGTTATAGCCATTTTAAGATTTTGAATTTTTTTTTTCTGGTGCATAATATGACCCCCGCAGACGCCTAGTTTAGGAGTTATAGCCATTTTAAGATTTTGAATTTTCTTTTTTCTGGTGCATAATATGACCCCCGCAGACGCCTAGTTTAGGAGTTATAGCCATTTTAAGATTTTGAATTTTCTTTTTTCTGGTGCATATTATGACCCCCGCAGACGCCTAGTTTAGGAGTTATAGCCATTTTAAGATTTTGAATTTTTTTTTCTGGTGCATAATATGACCCCCGCAGACGCCTAGTTTAAGAGTTATAGCCATTTTAAGATTTTGAATTTTTTTTTTCTGGTGCATAATATGACCCCCGCAGACGCCTAGTTTAGGAGTTATAGCCATCTTAAGATTTTGAATTTTCTTTTTTCTGGTGCATATTATGACCCCCGGAGACGCCTAGTTTAAGAGTTATAGCCATTTAAAAATTTTGAATTTTTTTTTTCTGGTGCTTATTATGACCCCCGGAGACGCCTAGTTTAGGAGTTATAGCCATTTTAAGATTTTGAATTTTCTTTTTTCTGGTGCATATTATGACCCCCGGAGACGCCTAGTTTAAGAGTTATAGCCATTTTAAGATTTTGAATTTTCTTTTTTCTGGTGCATAATATGACCCCCGCAGACGCCTAGTTTAGGAGTTATAGCCATTTTAAGATTTTGAATTTTTTTTTTCTGGTGCATAATATGACCCCCGCAGACGCCTAGTTTAGGAGTTATAGCCATTTTAAGATTTTGAATTTTCTTTTTTCTGGTGCATAATATGACCCCCGCAGACGCCTAGTTTAGGAGTTATAGCCATTTTAAGATTTTGAATTTTCTTTTTTCTGGTGCATATGATGACCCCCGCAGACGCCTAGTTTAGGAGTTATAGCCATTTTAAGATTTTGAATTTTCTTTTTTCTGGTGCATAATATGAACCCCGCAGACGCCTAGTTTAGGAGTTATAGCCATTTTAAGATTTTGAATTTTCTTTTCTGGTGCATATTATGACCCCCGCAAACGCCTAGTTTAGGAGTTATAGCCATTTTAAGATTTTGAATTTTCTTTTTTCTGGTGCATATTATGACCCCCGCAGACGCCTAGTTTAGGAGTTATAGCCATTTTAAGATTTTGAATTTTTTTTTTCTGGTGCATAATATGACCCCCGCAGACGCCTAGTTTAGGAGTTATAGCCATTTTAAGATTTTGAATTCTTTTTTTCTGGTGCATAATATGACCCCCGCAGACGCCTAGTTTAGGAGTTATAACCATTTTAAGATTTTGAATTTTTTTTTTCTGGTGCATAATATGACCCCCGCAGACGCCTAGTTTAGGAGTTATAACCATTTTAAGATTTTGAATTTTCTTTTTTCTGGTGCATAATATGACCCCCGCAGACGCCTAGTTTAGGAGTTATAACCATTTTAAGATTTTGAATTTTCTTTTTTCTGGTGCATAATATGACCCCCGCAGACGCCTAGTTTAGGAGTTATAGCCATTTTAAGATTTTGAATTTTCTTTTCTGGTGCATATTATGACCCCCGCAGACGCATAGTTTAGGAGTTATAGCCATTTTAAGATTTTGAATTTTCTTTTTTCTGGTGCATATTATGACCCCCGCAGACGCCTAGTTTAGGAGTTATAACCATTTTAAGATTTTGAATTTTTTTTTCTGGTGCATAATATGACCCCCGCAGACGCCTAGTTTAAGAGTTATAGCCATTTTAAGATTTTGAATTTTTTTTTTTCTGGTGCATAATATGACCCCCGCAGACGCCTAGTTTAGGAGTTATAGCCATTTTAAGATTTTGAATTTTTTTTTTCTGGTGCATAATATGACCCCCGCAGACGCCTAGTTTAGGAGTTATAGCCATTTTAAGATTTTGAATTTTCTTTTTTCTGGTGCATAATATGACCCCCGCAGACGCCTAGTTTAGGAGTTATAGCCATTTTAAGATTTTGAATTTTTTTTTTCTGGTGTATAATATGACCCCCGCAGACGCCTAGTTTAGGAGTTATAGCCATTTTAAGATTTTGAATTTTTTTTTTCTGGTGCATAATATGACCCCCGCAGACGCCTAGTTTAAGAGTTATAGCCATTTTAAGATTTTGAATTTTCTTTTCTGGTGCATAATATGACCTCCGCAGACGCCTAATTTAGGAGTTATAGCCATTTTAAGATTTTGAATTTTTTTTTTCTGGTGCATAATATGACCCCCGCAGACGCCTAGTTTAAGAGTTATAGCCATTTTAAGATTTTGAATTTTCTTTTTTCTGGTGCATAATATGACCCCCGCAGACGCCTAGTTTAGCAGTTATAGCCATTTTAAGATTTTGAATTTTTTTTTCTGGTGCATAATATGACCCCCGCAGACGCCTAGTTTAAGAGTTATATCCATTTTAAGATTTTGAATTTCCTTTTTTCTGGTGCATAATATGACCCCCGCAGACGCCTAGTTTAGGAGTTATAGCCATTTTAAGATTTTGAATTTTTTTTTTCTGGTGCGTAATATGACCCCCGCAGACGCCTAGTTTAAGAGTTATAGCCATTTTAAGATTTTGAATTTTCTTTTTTCTGGTGCATAATATGACCCCCGCAGACGCCTAGTTTAGCAGTTATAGCCATTTTAAGATTTTGAATTTTTTTTTATGGTGCATAATATGACCCCCGCAGACGCCTAGTTTAAGAGTTATATCCATTTTAAGATTTTGAATTTCCTTTTTTCTGGTGCATAATATGACCCCCGCAGACGCCTAGTTTAGGAGTTATAGCCATTTTAAGATTTTGAATTTTCTTTTTTCTGGTGCATAATATGACCCCCGCAGACGCCTAGTTTAGCAGTTATAGCCATTTTAAGATTTTGAATTTTTTTTTTCTGGTGCATAATATGACCCCCGCAGACGCCTAGTTTAGGAGTTATAGCCATTTTAAGATTTTGAATTTTTTTTTTCTGGTGCATAATATGACCCCCGCAGACGCCTAGTTTAAGAGTTATATCCATTTAAAGATTTTGAATTTCCTTTTTTCTGGTGCATAATATGACCCCCGCAGACGCCTAGTTTAGGAGTTATAGCCATTTTAAGATTTTGAATTTTCTTTTTTCTGGTGCATAATATGACCCCCGCAGACGCCTAGTTTAGGAGTATAGCCATTTTAAGATTTTGAATTTTCTTTTTTCTGGTGCATAATATGACCCCCGGAGACGCCTAGTTTAGGAGTTATAGCCATTTTAAGATTTTGAATTTTCTTTTCTGGTGCATAATATGACCCCCGCAGACGCCTAGTTTAGGAGTTATAGCCATTTTAAGATTTTGAATTTTTTTTTTCTGGTGCATAATATGACCCCCGCAGACGCCTAGTTTAGGAGTTATAGCCATTTTAAGATTTTGAATTTTCTTTTTTCTGGTGCATAATATGACCCCCGCAGACGCCTAGTTTAGGAGTTATAGCCATTTTAAGATTTTGAATTTTCTTTTCTGGTGCATATTATGACCCCCGCAGACGCCTAGTTTAGGAGTTATAGCCATTTTAAGATTTTGAATTTTTTTTTTCTGGTGCATAATATGACCCCCGCAGACGCCTAGTTTAAGAGTTATAGCCATTTTAAGATTTTGAATTTTCTTTTCTGGTGCATAATATGACCTCCGCAGACGCCTAATTTAGGAGTTATAGCCATTTTAAGATTTTGAATTTTTTTTTTCTGGTGCATAATATGACCCCCGCAGACGCCTAGTTTAGGAGTTATAGCCATTTTAAGATTTTGAATTTTCTTTTCTGGTGCATATTATGACCCCCGCAGACTCCTAGTTTAGGAGTAATAGCCATTTTAAGATTTTGAATTTTCTTTTTTCTGGTGCATATTATGACCCCCGCAGACGCCTAGTTTAGGAGTTATAGCCATTTTAAGATTTTGAATTTTTTTTTCTGGTGCATAATATGACCCCCGCAGACGCCTAGTTTAAGAGTTATAGCCATTTTAAGATTTTGAATTTTTTTTTTTCTGGTGCATAATATGACCCCCGCAGACGCCTAGTTTAGGAGTTATAGCCATTTTAAGATTTTGAATTTTTTTTTTCTGGTGCATAATATGACCCCCGCAGACGCCTAGTTTAGGAGTTATAGCCATTTTAAGATTTTGAATTTTCTTTTTTCTGGTGCATAATATGACCCCCGCAGACGCCTAGTTTAGGAGTTATAGCCATTTTAAGATTTTGAATTTTCTTTTCTGGTGCATATTATGACCCCCGCAGACGCCTAGTTTAGGAGTTATAGCCATTTTAAGATTTTGAATTTTTTTTTTCTGGTGTATAATATGACCCCCGCAGACGCCTAGTTTAGGAGTTATAGCCATTTTAAGATTTTGAATTTTTTTTTTCTGGTGCATAATATGACCCCCGCAGACGCCTAGTTTAAGAGTTATAGCCATTTTAAGATTTTGAATTTTCTTTTCTGGTGCATAATATGACCTCCGCAGACGCCTAATTTAGGAGTTATAGCCATTTTAAGATTTTGAATTTTTTTTTTCTGGTGCATAATATGACCCCCGCAGACGCCTAGTTTAAGAGTTATAGCCATTTTAAGATTTTGAATTTTCTTTTTTCTGGTGCATAATATGACCCCCGCAGACGCCTAGTTTAGCAGTTATAGCCATTTTAAGATTTTGAATTTTTTTTTCTGGTGCATAATATGACCCCCGCAGACGCCTAGTTTAAGAGTTATATCCATTTTAAGATTTTGAATTTCCTTTTTTCTGGTGCATAATATGACCCCCGCAGACGCCTAGTTTAGGAGTTATAGCCATTTTAAGATTTTGAATTTTTTTTTTCTGGTGCATAATATGACCCCCGCAGACGCCTAGTTTAAGAGTTATAGCCATTTTAAGATTTTGAATTTTCTTTTTTCTGGTGCATAATATGACCCCCGCAGACGCCTAGTTTAGCAGTTATAGCCATTTTAAGATTTTGAATTTTTTTTTCTGGTGCATAATATGACCCCCGCAGACGCCTAGTTTAAGAGTTATATCCATTTTAAGATTTTGAATTTCCTTTTTTCTGGTGCATAATATGACCCCCGCAGACGCCTAGTTTAGGAGTTATAGCCATTTTAAGATTTTGAATTTTCTTTTTTCTGGTGCATATTATGACCCCCGGAAACGCCTAGTTTAGGAGTTATAGCCATTTTAAGATTTTGAATTTTTTTTTTCTGGTGCATAATATGACCCCCGCAGACGCCTAGTTTAGGAGTTATAGCCATTTTAAGATTTTGAATTTTCTTTTTTCTGGTGCATAATATGACCCCCGCAGACGCCTAGTTTAGGAGTATAGCCATTTTAAGATTTTGAATTTTCTTTTTTCTGGTGCATAATATGACCCCCGGAGACGCCTAGTTTAGGAGTTATAGCCATTTTAAGATTTTGAATTTTCTTTTCTGGTGCATAATATGACCCCCGCAGACGCCTAGTTTAGGAGTTATAGCCATTTTAAGATTTTGAATTTTTTTTTTCTGGTGCATAATATGACCCCCGCAGACGCCTAGTTTAGGAGTTATAGCCATTTTAAGATTTTGAATTTTCTTTTTTCTGGTGCATAATATGACCCCCGCAGACGCCTAGTTTAGGAGTTATAGCCATTTTAAGATTTTGAATTTTCTTTTCTGGTGCATATTATGACCCCCGCAGACGCCTAGTTTAGGAGTTATAGCCATTTTAAGATTTTGAATTTTTTTTTTCTGGTGCATAATATGACCCCCGCAGACGCCTAGTTTAAGAGTTATAGCCATTTTAAGATTTTGAATTTTCTTTTCTGGTGCATAATATGACCTCCGCAGACGCCTAATTTAGGAGTTATAGCCATTTTAAGATTTTGAATTTTTTTTTTCTGGTGCATAATATGACCCCCGCAGACGCCTAGTTTAAGAGTTATAGCCATTTTAAGATTTTGAATTTTCTTTTTTCTGGTGCATAATATGACCCCCGCAGACGCCTAGTTTAGCAGTTATAGCCATTTTAAGATTTTGAATTTTTTTTTCTGGTGCATAATATGACCCCCGCAGACGCCTAGTTTAAGAGTTATATCCATTTTAAGATTTTGAATTTCCTTTTTTCTGGTGCATAATATGACCCCCGCAGACGCCTAGTTTAGGAGTTATAGCCATTTTAAGATTTTGAATTTTTTTTTTCTGGTGCATAATATGACCCCCGCAGACGCCTAGTTTAAGAGTTATAGCCATTTTAAGATTTTGAATTTTCTTTTTTCTGGTGCATAATATGACCCCCGCAGACGCCTAGTTTAGCAGTTATAGCCATTTTAAGATTTTGAATTTTTTTTTCTGGTGCATAATATGACCCCCGCAGACGCCTAGTTTAAGAGTTATATCCATTTTAAGATTTTGAATTTCCTTTTTTCTGGTGCATAATATGACCCCCGCAGACGCCTAGTTTAGGAGTTATAGCCATTTTAAGATTTTGAATTTTCTTTTTTCTGGTGCATATTATGACCCCCGGAGACGCCTAGTTTAGGAGTTATAGCCATTTTAAGATTTTGAATTTTTTTTTTCTGGTGCATAATATGACCCCCGCAGACGCCTAGTTTAGGAGTTATAGCCATTTTAAGATTTTGAATTTTTTTTTTCTGGTGCATAATATGACCCCCGCAGACGCCTAGTTTAAGAGTTATATCCATTTTAAGATTTTGAATTTCCTTTTTTCTGGTGCATAATATGACCCCCGCAGACGCCTAGTTTAGGAGTTATAGCCATTTTAAGATTTTGAATTTTCTTTTTTCTGGTGCATAATATGACCACCGCAGACGCCTAGTTTAGGAGTATAGCCATTTTAAGATTTTGAATTTTCTTTTTTCTGGTGCATAATATGACCCCCGGAGACGCCTAGTTTAGGAGTTATAGCCATTTTAAGATTTTGAATTTTCTTTTCTGGTGCATAATATGACCCCCGCAGACGCCTAGTTTAGGAGTTATAGCCATTTTAAGATTTTGAATTTTTTTTTTCTGGTGCATAATATGACCCCCGCAGACGCCTAGTTTAAGAGTTATATCCATTTTAAGATTTTGAATTTCCTTTTTTCTGGTGCATAATATGACCCCCGCAGACGCCTAGTTTAGGAGTTATAGCCATTTTAAGATTTTGAATTTTCTTTTTTCTGGTGCATAATATGACCCCCGCAGACGCCTAGTTTAGGAGTATAGCCATTTTAAGATTTTGAATTTTCTTTTTTCTGGTGCATAATATGACCCCCGGAGACGCCTAGTTTAGGAGTTATAGCCATTTTAAGATTTTGAATTTTCTTTTCTGGTGCATAATATGACCCCCGCAGACGCCTAGTTTAGGAGTTATAGCCATTTTAAGATTTTGAATTTTTTTTTTCTGGTGCATAATATGACCCCCGCAGACGCCTAGTTTAGGAGTTATAGCCATTTTAAGATTTTGAATTTTCTTTTTTCTGGTGCATATTATGACCCAGGGAGACGCCTAGTTTAGGAGTTATAGCCATTTTAAGATTTTGAATTTTCTTTTTTCTGGTGCATAATATGACCCCCGCAGACGCCTAGTTTAGGAGTTATAGCCATTTTAAGATTTTGAATTTTCTTTTCTGGTGCATAATATGACCCCCGCAGACGCCTAATTTAGGAGTTATAGCCATTTTAAGATTTTGAATTTTTTTTTTCTGGTGCATAATATGACCCCCGCAGACGCCTAGTTTAGGAGTTATAGCCATTTTAAGATTTTGAATTTTCTTTTTTCTGGTGCATAATATGACCCCCGCAGACGCCTAGTTTAGCAGTTATAGCCATTTTAAGATTTTGAATTTTTTTTTCTGGTGCATAATATGACCCCCGCAGACGCCTAGTTTAAGAGTTATATCCATTTTAAGATTTTGAATTTCCTTTTTTCTGGTGCATAATATGACCCCCGCAGACGCCTAGTTTAGGAGTTATAGCCATTTTAAGATTTTGAATTTTCTTTTTTCTGGTGCATATTATGACCCCCGGAGACGCCTAGTTTAGGAGTTATAGCCATTTTAAGATTTTGAATTTTTTTTTTCTGGTGCATAATATGACCCCCGCAGACGCCTACTTTAGGAGTTATAGCCATTTTAAGATTTTGAATTTTTTTTTTCTGGTGCATAATATGACCCCCGCAGACGCCTAGTTTAAGAGCTATATCCATTTTAAGATTTTGAATTTCCTTTTTTCTGGTGCATAATATGACCCCCGCAGACGCCTAGTTTAGGAGCATAACCATTTTAAGATTTTGAATTTTCTTTTTTCTGGTGCATAATATGACCCCCGCAGACGCCTAGTTTAGGAGTTATAGCCATTTTAAGATTTTGAATTTTCTTTTTTCTGGTGCATAATATGACCCCCGCAGACGCCTAGTTTAGGAGCATAACCATTTTAAGATTTTGAATTTTCTTTTTTCTGGTGCATAATATGACCCCCGGAGACGCCTAGTTTAGGAGTTATAGCCATTTTAAGATTTTGAATTTTCTTTTCTGGTGCATAATATGACCCCCGCAGACGCCTAGTTTAGGAGTTATAGCCATTTTAAGATTTTGAATTTTTTTTTTCTGGTGCATAATATGACCTCCGCAGACGCCTAGTTTAGGAGTTATAGCCATTTTAAGATTTTGAATTTTCTTTTTTCTGGTGCATAATATGACCCCCGGAGACGCCTAGTTTAGGAGTTATAGCCATTTTAAGATTTTGAATTTTCTTTTTTCTGGTGCATATTATGACCCCCGGAGACGCCTAGTTTAGGAGTTATAGCCATTTTAAGATTTTGAATTTTCTTTTTTCTGGTGCATAATATGACCCCCGCAGACGCCTAGTTTAGGAGTTATAGCCATTTTAAGATTTTGAATTTTTTTTTTTGGTGCATAATATGACCCCCGCAGACGCCTAGTTTAGGAGTTATAGCCATTTTAAGATTTTGAATTTTTTTTTCTGGTGCATAATATGACCCCCGCAGACGCCTAGTTTAGGAGTTATAGCCATTTTAAGATTTTGAATTTTTTTTTCTGGTGCATAATATGACCCCCGCAGACGCCTAGTTTAGGAGTTATAGCCATTTTATGATTTTGAATTTTTTTTTTCTGGTGCATAATATGACCCCCGCAGACGCCTAGTTTAGGAGTTATAGCCATTTTAAGATTTTGAATTTTTTTTTTCTGGTGCATAATATGACCCCCGCAGACGCCTAGTTTAGGAGTTATAGCCATTTTAAGATTTTGAATTTTCTTTTTTCTGGTGCATAATATGGCCCCCGCAGACGCCTAGTTTAGGAGTTATAGCCATTTTAAGATTTTGAATTTTTTTTTTCTGGTGCATAATATGACCCCCGCAGACGCCTAGTTTAGGAGTTATAGCCATTTTAAGATTTTGAATTTTCTTTTTTCTGGTGCATATTATGACCCAGGGAGACGCCTAGTTTAGGAGTTATAGCCATTTTAAGATTTTGAATTTTCTTTTTTCTGGTGCATAATATGACCCCCGCAGACGCCTAGTTTAGGAGTTATAGCCATTTTAAGATTTAGAATTTTTTTTTTCTGGTGCATAATATGACCCCCGCAGACGCCTAGTTTAAGAGTTATAGCCATTTTAAGATTTTGAATTTTTTGTTTCTGGTGCATAAAATGACCCCCACAGACGCCTAGTTTAGGAGTTATAGCCATTTTAAGATTTTGAATTTTTTTTTTCTGGTGCATAATATGACCCCCGCAGACGCCTAGTTTAGGAGTTATAGCCATTTTAAGCTTTTGAATTTTTTTTTTTTGGTGCATATTATGACCCCCGCAGACGCCTAGTTTAGGAGTTATAGCCATTTTAAGATTTTGAATTTTCTTTTCTGGTGCATAATATGACCCCCGCAGACGCCTAGTTTAGGAGTTATAGCCATTTTAAGATTTTGAATTTTCTTTTTTCTGGTGCATAATATGGCCCCCGGAGACGCCTAGTTTAGGAGTTATAGCCATTTTATGATTTTGAATTTTTTTTTTCTGGTGCATAATATGACCCCCGCAGACGCCTAGTTTAGGAGTTATAGCCATTTTAAGATTTTGAATTTTTTTTTTCTGGTGCATAATATGACCCCCGCAGACGCCTAGTTTAGGAGTTATAGCCATTTTAAGATTTTGAATTTTCTTTTTTCTGGTGCATAATATGGCCCCCGGAGACGCCTAGTTTAGGAGTTATAGCCATTTTAAGATTTTGAATTTTCTTTTTTCTGGTGCATATTATGACCCCCGGAGACGCCTAGTTTAGGAGTTATAGCCATTTTAAGATTTTGAATTTTCTTTTTTCTGGTGCATAATATGACCCCCGCAGACGCCTAGTTTAGGAGTTATAGCCATTTTAAGATTTAGAATTTTTTTTTTCTGGTGCATAATATGACCCCCGCAGACGCCTAGTTTAAGAGTTATAGCCATTTTAAGATTTTGAATTTTTTTTTTCTGGTGCATAATATGACCCCCGCAGACGCCTAGTTTAGGAGTTATAGCCATTTTAAGATTTTGAATTTTTTTTTCTGGTGCATATTATGACCCCCGCAGACGCCTAGTTTAGGAGTTATAGCCATTTTAAGATTTTGAATTTTCTTTTCTGGTGCATAATATGACCCCCGCAGACGCCTAGTTTAGGAGTTATAGCCATTTTAAGATTTTGAATTTTTTTTTTCTGGTGCATAATATGACCCCCGCAGACGCCTAGTTTAGGAGTTATAGCCATTTTAAGATTTTGAATTTTTTTTTTCTGGTGCATATTATGACCCCCGCAGACGCCTAGTTTAGGAGTTATAGCCATTTTAAGATTTTGAATTTTCTTTTCTGGTGCATATTATGACCCCCGCAGACTCCTAGTTTAGGAGTAATAGCCATTTTAAGATTTTGAATTTTCTTTTTTCTGGTGCATATAATGACCCCCGCAGACGCCTAGTTTAGGAGTTATAGCCATTTTAAGATTTTGAATTTTCTTTTTTCTGGTGCATAATATGACCCCCGGAGACGCCTAGTTTAGGAGTTATAGCCATTTCAAGATTTTGAATTTTTTTTTTCTCGTGTATAATATGACCCCCGCAGACGCCTAGTTTAGGAGTTATAGCCATTTTAAGATTTTGAATTTTTTTTTTCTGGTGCATAATATGACCCCCGCAGACGCCTAGTTTAGGAGTTATAGCCATTTTAAGATTTTGAATTTTTTTTTTCTGGTGCATAATATGACCCCCGCAGACGCCTAGTTTAAGAGTTATAGCCATTTTAAGATTTTGAATTTTCTTTTCTGGTGCATAATATGACCCCCGCAGACGCCTAATTTAGGAGTTATAGCCATTTTAAGATTTTGAATTTTTTTTTTCTGGTGCATAATATGACCCCCGCAGACGCCTAGTTTAAGAGTTATAGCCATTTTAAGATTTTGAATTTTCTTTTCTGGTGCATAATATGACCCCCGCAGACGCCTAATTTAGGAGTTATAGCCATTTTAAGATTTTGAATTTTTTTTTTCTGGTGCATAATATGACCCCCGCAGACGCCTAGTTTAGGAGTATAGCCATTTTAAGATTTTGAATTTTCTTTTTTCTGGTGCATAATATGACCCCCGGAGACGCCTAGTTTAGGAGTTATAGCCATTTTAAGATTTTGAATTTTCTTTTCTGGTGCATAATATGACCCCCGCAGACGCCTAGTTTAGGAGTTATAGCCATTTTAAGATTTTGAATTTTTTTTTTCTGGTGCATAATATGACCCCCGCAGACGCCTAGTTTAGGAGTTATAGCCATTTTAAGATTTTGAATTTTCTTTTTTCTGGTGCATAATATGACCCCCGGAGACGCCTAGTTTAGGAGTTATAGCCATTTTAAGATTTTGAATTTTCTTTTTTCTGGTGCATATTATGACCCCCGCAGACGCCTAGTTTAGGAGTTATAGCCATTTTAAGATTTTGAATTTTTTTTTCTGGTGCATAATATGACCCCCGCAGACGGCTAGTTTAGGAGTTATAGCCATTTTAAGATTTTGAATTTTTTTTTTCTGGTGCATAATATGACCCCCGCAGACGCCTAGTTTAGGAGTTATAGCCATTTTAAGATTTTGAATTTTTTTTTCTGGTGCATAATATGACCCCCGCAGACGCCTAGTTTAGGAGTTATAGCCATTTTAAGATTTTGAATTTTCTTTTTTCTGGTGCATAATATGACCCCCGCAGACGCCTAGTTTAGGAGTTATAGCCATTTTAAGATTTTGAATTTTCTTTTTTCTGGTGCATAATATGACCCCCGCAGACGCCTAGTTTAGGAGTTATAGCCATTTTAAGATTTTGAATTTTTTTTTCTGGTGCATAATATGACCCCCGCAGACACCTAGTTTAGGAGTTATAGCCATTTTAAGATTTTGAATTTTCTTTTCTGGTGCATATTATGACCCCCGCAGACTCCTAGTTTAGGAGTTATAGCCATTTTAAGATTTTGAAGTTTTTTTTTCTGGTGTATAATATGACCCCCGCAGACGCCTAGTTTAGGAGTTATAGCCATTTTAAGATTTTGAATTTTTTTTTTCTGGTGCTTAATATGACCCCCGCAGACGCCTAGTTTAGGAGTTATAGCCATTTTAAGATTTTGAATTTTTTTTTTCTGGTGTATAATATGACCCCCGCAGACGCCTAGTTTAGGAGTTATAGCCATTTTAAGATTTTGAATTTTCTTTTTTCTGGTGCATATTATGACCCCCGGAGACGCCTAGTTTAGGAGTTATAGCCATTTTAAGATTTTGAATTTTCTTTTTTCTGGTGCATAATATGACCCCCGCAGACGCCTAGTTTAGGAGTATAGCCATTTTAAGATTTTGAATTTTCTTTTTTCTGGTGCATAATATGACCCCCGGAGACGCCTAGTTTAGGAGTTATAGCCATTTTAAGATTTTGAATTTTCTTTTTTCTGGTGCATAATATGACCCCCGCAGACGCCTAGTTTAGGAGTTATAGCCATTTTAAGATTTTGAATTTTTTTTTTCTGGTGCATAATATGACCCCCGCAGACGCCTAGTTTAAGAGTTATAGCCATTTTAAGATTTTGAATTTTCTTTTCTGGTGCATAATATGACCCCCGCAGACGCCTAATTTAGGAGTTATAGCCATTTTAAGATTTTGAATTTTTTTTTTCTGGTGCATAATATGACCCCCGCAGACGCCTAGTTTAGGAGTTATAGCCATTTTAAGATTTTGAATTTTCTTTTTTCTGGTGCATATTATGACCCCCGGAGACGCCTAGTTTAGGAGTTATAGCCATTTTAAGATTTTGAATTTTCTTTTTTCTGGTGCATAATATGACCCCCGCAGACGCCTAGTTTAGGAGTATAGCCATTTTAAGATTTTGAATTTTCTTTTTTCTGGTGCATAATATGACCCCCGGAGACGCCTAGTTTAGGAGTTATAGCCATTTTAAGATTTTGAATTTTCTTTTTTCTGGTGCATATTATGACCCCCGGAGACGCCTAGTTTAGGAGTTATAGCCATTTTAAGATTTAGAAATTTTTTTTTCTGGTGCATAATATGACCCCCGCAGACGCCTAGTTTAAGAGTTATAGCCATTTTAAGATTTTGAATTTTTTTTTTCTGGTGCATAATATGACCCCCGCAGACGCCTAGTTTAGGAGTTATAGCCATTTTAAGATTTTGAATTTTTTTTTTCTGGTGCATAATATGACCCCCGCAGACGCCTAGTTTAGGAGTTATAGCCATTTTAAGATTTTGAATTTTTTTTTTCTGGTGCATAATATGACCCCCGGAGACGCCTAGTTTAGGAGTTATATCCATTTTAAGATTTTGAATTTTCTTTTTTCTGGTGCATAATATGACCCCCGCAGACGCCTAGTTTAGGAGTTATAGCCATTTTAAGATTTTGAATTTTTTTTTTCTGGTGCATAATATGACCCCCGCAGACGCCTAGTTTAGGAGTTATAGCCATTTTAAGATTTTGAATTTTTTTTTTCTGGTGCATAATATGACCCCCGCAGACGCCTAGTTTAGGAGTTATAGCCATTTTAAGATTTTGAATTTTTTTTTTCTGGTGCATAATATGACCCCCGCAGACGCCTAGTTTAGGAGTTATAGCCATTTTAAGATTTTGAATTTTTTTTTCTGGTGCATATTATGACCCCCGCAGACGCCTAGTTTAGGAGTTATAGCTATTTTAAGATTTTGAATTTTCTTTTTTCTGGTGCATAATATGACCCCCGCAGACGCCTAGTTTAGGAGTTATAGCCATTTTAAGATTTTGAATTTTCTTTTTTCTGGTGCATAATATGACCCCCGCAGACGCCTAGTTTAGGAGTTATAGCCATTTTAAGATTTTGAATTTTTTTTTCTGGTGCATAATATGACCCCCGCAGACGCCTAGTTTAGGAGTTATAGCCATTTTAAGATTTTGAATTTTTTTTTTCTGGTGCATAATATGACCCCCGCAGACGCCTAGTTTAGGAGTTATAGCCATTTTAAGATTTTGAATTTTTTTTTTCTGGTGCATAATATGACCCCCGCAGACGCCTAGTTTAGGAGTTATAGCCATTTTAAGATTTTGAATTTTTTTTTTCTGGTGCATAATATGACCCCCGGAGACGCCTAGTTTAGGAGTTATATCCATTTTAAGATTTTGAATTTTCTTTTTTCTGGTGCATAATATGACCCCCGCAGACGCCTAGTTAAGGAGTTATAACCATTTTAAGATTTTGAATTTTCTTTTTTCTGGTGCATAATATGACCCCCGCAGACGCCTAGTTTAGGAGTTATAGCCATTTTAAGATTTTGAATTTTTTTTTTCTGGTGCATAATATGACCCCCGCAGACGCCTAGTTTAGGAGTTATAGCCATTTTAAGATTTTGAATTTTCTTTTTTCTGGTGCATAATATGACCCCCGGAGACGCCTAGTTTAGGAGTTATAGCCATTTTAAGATTTTGAATTTTCTTTTTTCTGGAGCATATTATGACCCCCGCAGACGCCTAGTTTAGGAGTTATAGCCATTTTAAGATTTTGAATTTTTTTTTCTGGTGCATAATATGACCCCCGCAGACGGCTAGTTTAGGAGTTATAGCCATTTTAAGATTTTGAATTTTTTTTTTCTGGTGCATAATATGACCCCTGCAGACGCCTAGTTTAGGAGTTATAGCCATTTTAAGATTTTGAATTTTTTTTTCTGGTGCATAATATGACCCCCGCAGACGCCTAGTTTAGGAGTTATAGCCATTTTAAGATTTTGAATTTTCTTTTTTCTGGTGCATAATATGACCCCCGCAGACGCCTAGTTTAGGAGTTATAGCCATTTTAAGATTTTGAATTTTCTTTTTTCTGGTGCATAATATGACCCCCGCAGACGCCTAGTTTAGGAGTTATAGCCATTTTAAGATTTTGAATTTTTTTTTCTGGTGCATAATATGACCCCCGCAGACACCTAGTTTAGGAGTTATAGCCATTTTAAGATTTTGAATTTTTTTTTTCTGGTGTATAATATGACCCCCGCAGACGCCTAGTTTAGGAGTTATAGCCATTTTAAGATTTTGAATTTTTTTTTTCTGGTGCATAATATGACCCCCGGAGACGCCTAGTTTAGGAGTTATATCCATTTTAAGATTTTGAATTTTCTTTTTTCTGGTGCATAATATGACCCCCGCAGACGCCTAGTTAAGGAGTTATAACCATTTTAAGATTTTGAATTTTCTTTTTTCTGGTGCATAATATGACCCCCGCAGACGCCTAGTTTAGGAGTTATAGCCATTTTAAGATTTTGAATTTTTTTTTTCTGGTGCATAATATGACCCCCGCAGACGCCTAGTTTTGGAGTTATAGCCATTTTAAGATTTTGAATTTTTTTTTTCTGGTGCTTAATATGACCCCCGCAGACGCCTAGTTTAGGAGTTATAGCCATTTTAAGATTTTGAATTTTTTTTTTCTGGTGTATAATATGACCCCCGCAGACGCCTAGTTTAGGAGTTATAGCCATTTTAAGATTTTGAATTTTCTTTTTTCTGGTGCATATTATGACCCCCGCAGACGCCTAGTTTAGGAGTTATGGCCATTTTAAGATTTTGAATTTTTTTTTCTGGTGCATAATATGACCCCCGCAGACGCCTAGTTTAAGAGTTATAGCCATTTTAAGATTTTGAATTTTTTTTTTCTGGTGCATAATATGACCCCCGCAGACGCCTAGTTTAGGAGTTATAGCCATTTTAAGATTTTGAATTTTCTTTTTTCTGGTGCATAATATGACCCCCGCAGACGCCTAGTTTAGGAGTTATAGCCATTTTAAGATTTTGAATTTTCTTTTCTGGTGCATATTATGACCCCCGCAGACGCCTAGTTTAGGAGTTATAGCCATTTTAAGATTTTGAATTTTTTTTTTCTGGTGTATAATATGACCCCCGCAGACGCCTAGTTTAGGAGTTATAGCCATTTTAAGATTTTGAATTTTTTTTTTCTGGTGCATAATATGACCCCCGCAGACGCCTAGTTTAAGAGTTATAGCCATTTTAAGATTTTGAATTTTCTTTTCTGGTGCATAATATGACCCCCGCAGACGCCTAATTTAGGAGTTATAGCCATTTTAAGATTTTGAATTTTTTTTTTCTGGTGCATAATATGACCCCCGCAGACGCCTAGTTTAGAAGTTATAGCCATTTTAAGATTTTGAATTTTCTTTTTTCTGGTGCATAATATGACCCCCGCAGACGCCTAGTTTAGCAGTTATAGCCATTTTAAGATTTTGAATTTTTTTTTCTGGTGCATAATATGACCCCCGCAGACGCCTAGTTTAGGAGTTATAGCCATTTTAAGATTTTGAATTTTCTTTTTTCTGGTGCATATTATGACCCCCGGAGACGCCTAGTTTAGGAGTTATAGCCATTTTAAGATTTTGAATTTTTTTTTTCTGGTGCATAATATGACCCCCGCAGACGCCTAGTTTAGGAGTTATAGCCATTTTAAGATTTTGAATTTTTTTTTTCTGGTGCATAATATGACCCCCGCAGACGCCTAGTTTAAGAGTTATAGCCATTTTAAGATTTTGAATTTTCTTTTCTGGTGCATAATATGACCCCCGCAGACGCCTAATTTAGGAGTTATAGCCATTTTAAGATTTTGAATTTTTTTTTTCTGGTGCATAATATGACCCCCGCAGACGCCTAGTTTAGGAGTTATAGCCATTTTAAGATTTTGAATTTTCTTTTTTCTGGTGCATATTATGACCCCCGGAGACGCCTAGTTTAGGAGTTATAGCCATTTTAAGATTTTGAATTTTCTTTTTTCTGGTGCATAATATGACCCCCGCAGACGCCTAGTTTAGGAGTATAGCCATTTTAAGATTTTGAATTTTCTTTTTTCTGGTGCATAATATGACCCCCGGAGACGCCTAGTTTAGGAGTTATAGCCATTTTAAGATTTTGAATTTTCTTTTCTGGTGCATAATATGACCCCCGCAGACGCCTAGTTTAGGAGTTATAGCCATTTTAAGATTTTGAATTTTCTTTTTTCTGGTGCATAATATGGCCCCCGGAGACGCCTAGTTTAGGAGTTATAGCCATTTTAAGATTTTGAATTTTCTTTTTTCTGGTGCATATTATGACCCCCGGAGACGCCTAGTTTAGGAGTTATAGCCATTTTAAGATTTTGAATTTTCTGTTTTCTGGTGCACATTATGACCCCCGCAGACGCCTAGTTTAAGAGTTATAGCCATTTTTAGATTTTGAATTTTCTTTTTTCTGGTGCATAATATGACCCCCGCAGACGCCTAGTTTAGGAGTTATAGCCATTTTAAGATTTTGAATTTTTTTTTTCTGGTGCTTAATATGACCCCCGCAGACGCCTAGTTTAGGAGTTATAGCCATTTTAAGATTTTGAATTTTTTTTTTCTGGTGCATAATATGACCCCCGCAGACGCCTAGTTTAGGAGTTATAGCCATTTTAAGATTTTGAATTTTTTTTTTCTGGTGCATAATATGACCCCCGCAGACGCCTAGTTTAGGAGTTATAGCCATTTTAAGATTTTGAATTTTTTTTTTCTGGTGCATAATATGACCCCCGCAGACGCCTAGTTTAGGAGTTATAGCCATTTTAAGATTTAGAAATTTTTTTTTCTGGTGCATAATATGACCCCCGCAGACGCCTAGTTTAAGAGTTATAGCCATTTTAAGATTTTGAATTTTTTTTTTCTGGTGCATAATATGACCCCCGCAGACGCCTAGTTTAGGAGTTATAGCCATTTTAAGATTTTGAATTTTTTTTTTCTGGTGCATAATATGACCCCCGCAGACGCCTAGTTTAGGAGTTATAGCCATTTTAAGATTTTGAATTTTTTTTTTCTGGTGCATAATATGACCCCCGGAGACGCCTAGTTTAGGAGTTATATCCATTTTAAGATTTTGAATTTTCTTTTTTCTGGTGCATAATATGACCCCCGCAGACGCCTAGTTTAGGAGTTATAGCCATTTTAAGATTTTGAATTTTTTTTTTCTGGTGCATAATATGACCCCCGCAGACGCCTAGTTTAGGAGTTATAGCCATTTTAAGATTTTGAATTTTCCTTTTTCTGGTGCATAATATGACCCCCGCAGACGGCTAGTTTAGGAGTTATAGCCATTTTAAGATTTTGAATTTTCTTTTTTCTGGTGCATAATATGACCCCCGCAGACGCCTAGTTTAGGAGTTATAGCCATTTTAAGATTTTGAATTTTTTTTTCTGGTGCATAATATGACCCCCGCAGACGCCTAGTTTAGGAGTTATAGCCATTTTAAGATTTTGAATTTTTTTTTTCTGGTGCATAATATGACCCCCGCAGACGCCTAGTTTAGGAGTTATAGCCATTTTAAGATTTTGAATTTTTTTTTTCTGGTGCATAATATGACCCCCGCAGACGCCTAGTTTAGGAGTTATAGCCATTTTAAGATTTTGAATTTTTTTTTCTGGTGCATATTATGACCCCCGCAGACGCCTAGTTTAGGAGTTATAGCTATTTTAAGATTTTGAATTTTCTTTTTTCTGGTGCATAATATGACCCCCGGAGACGCCTAGTTTATGAGTTATAGCCATTTTAAGATTTTGAATTTTCTTTTTTCTGGTGCATAATATGACCCCCGCAGACGCCTAGTTTAGGAGTTATAGCCATTTTAAGATTTTGAATTTTTTTTTCTGGTGCATAATATGACCCCCGCAGACGCCTAGTTTAGGAGTTATAGCCATTTTAAGATTTTGAATTTTTTCTTTCTGGTGCATAATATGACCCCCGCAGACGCCTAGTTTAGGAGTTATAGCCATTTTAAGATTTTGAATTTTTTTTTTCTGGTGCATAATATGACCCCCGCAGACGCCTAGTTTAGGAGTTATAGCCATTTTAAGATTTTGAATTTTTTTTTTCTGGTGCATAATATGACCCCCGGAGACGCCTAGTTTAGGAGTTATATCCATTTTAAGATTTTGAATTTTCTTTTTTCTGGTGCATAATATGACCCCCGCAGACGCCTAGTTAAGGAGTTATAACCATTTTAAGATTTTGAATTTTCTTTTTTCTGGTGCATAATATGACCCCCGCAGACGCCTAGTTTAGGAGTTATAGCCATTTTAAGATTTTGAATTTTTTTTTTCTGGTGCATAATATGACCCCCGCAGACGCCTAGTTTAGGAGTTATAGCCATTTTAAGATTTTGAATTTTTTTTTCTGGTGCATAATATGACCCCCACAGACGCCTAGGTTAGGAGTTATAGTCATTTTAAGATTTTGAATTTTTTTTTTCTGGTGCTTAATATGACCCCCGCAGACGCCTAGTTTAGGAGTTATAGCCATTTTAAGACTTTGAATTTTTTTTTTCTGGTGCATAATATAACCCCCGCAGACGCCTAGTTTAGGAGTTATAGCCATTTTAAGATTTTGAATTTTCTTTTTTCTGGTGCATAATATGACCCCCGCAGACTCCTAGTTTAGGAGTTATAGCCATTTTAAGATTTTGAATTTTCTTTTTTCTGGTGCATATTATGACCCCCGCAGACGCCTGGTTTAAGAGTTATAGCCATTTTTAGATTTTGAATTTTCTTTTTTCTGGTGCATAATATGACCCCCGCAGACGCCTAGTTTAGGAGTTATAGCCATTTTAAGATTTTGAATTTTCTTTTTTCTGGTGCATAATATGACCCCCGCAGACGCCTAGTTTAGGAGTTATAGCCATTTTAAGATTTTGAATTTTCTTTTTTCTGGTGCATAAAATGACCCCCGCAGACGGCTAGTTTAGGAGTTATAGCCATTTTAAGATTTTGAATTTTCTTTTTTCTGGTGCATAATATGACCCCCGCAGACGCCTAGTTTAGGAGTTATAGCCATTTTAAGATTTTGAATTTTCTTTTTTCTGGTGCATATTATGACCCCCGCTGTCGCCTAGTTTAGGAGTTATAGCCATTTTAAGATTTAGAATTTTTTTTTCTGGTGCATAATATGACCCCCGCAGACGCCTAGTTTAGGAGTTATAGCCATTTTAAGATTTAGAATTTTTTTTTTCTGGTGCATAATATGACCCCCGCAGACGCCTAGTTAAGGAGTAATAACCATTTTAAGATTTTGAATTTTCTTTTTTCTGGTGCATAATATGACCCCCGCAGACGCCTAGTTTAGGAGTTATAGCCATTTTAAGATTTTGAATTTTCTTTTTTCTGGTGCATAATATGACCCCCGCAGACGGCTAGTTTAGGAGTTATAGCCATTTTAAGATTTTGAATTTTCTTTTTTCTGGTGCATAATATGACCCCCGCAGACGCCTAGTTTAGGAGTTATAGCCATTTTAAGATTTTGAATTTTCTTTTTTCTGGTGCATAATACGACCCCCGCAGACGCCTAGTTTAGGAGTTATAGCCATTTTAAGATTTTGAATTTTCTTTTTTCTGGTGCATAATATGACCCCCGCAGACGGCTAGTTTAGGAGTTATAGCCATTTTAAGATTTTGAATTTTCTTTTTTCTGGTGCATAATATGACCCCCGCAGACGCCTAGTTTAGGAGTTATAGCCATTTTAAGATTTTGAATTTTCTTTTTTCTGGTGCATAATATGACCCCCGCAGACGCCTAGTTTAGGAGTTATAGCCATTTTAAGATTTTGAATTTTCCTTTTTCTGGTGCATAATATGACCCACGCAGACGGCTAGTTTAGGAGTTATAGCCATTTTAAGATTTTGAATTTTTTTTTTCTGGTGCATAATATGACCCCCGCAGACGCCTAGTTTAGGAGTTATAGCCATTTTAAGATTTTGAATTTTTTTTTTTCTGGTGCATAATATGACCCCCGCAGACGCCTAGTTTAGGAGTTATAGCCATTTTAAGATTTTGAATTTTCTGTTTTCTGGTGCACATTATGACCCCCGCAGACGCCTAGTTTAAGAGTTATAGCCATTTTTAGATTTTGAATTTTCTTTTTTTTGGTGCATAATATGACCCCCGCAGACGCCTAGTTTAGGAGTTATAGCCTTTTTAAGATTTTGAATTTTTTTTTTCTGGTGCTTAATATGACCCCCGCAAACGCCTAGTTTAGGAGTTATAGCCATTTTAAGATTTTGAATTTTTTTTTTCTGGTGCATAATATGACCCCCGCAGACGCCTAGTTTAGGAGTTATAGCCATTTTAAGATTTTGAATTTTTTTTTTCTGGTGCATAATATAACCCCCGCAGACGCCTAGTTTAGGAGTTATAGCCATTTTAAGATTTTGAATTTTCTTTTTTCTGGTGCATAATATGACCCCCGCAGACGACTAGTTTAAGAGTTATAGCCATTTTAAGATTTAGAATTTTTTTTTTCTGGTGCATAATATGACCCCCGCAGACGCCTAGTTTAGGAGTTATAGCCATTTTTGGATTTTGAATTTTCTTTTTTCTGGTGCATAATATGACCCCCGCAGACGCCTAGTTTAGGAGTTATAGCCATTTTAAGATTTAGAATTTTTTTTTTCTGGTGCATAATATGACCCCCGCAGACGGCTAGTTTAGGAGTTATAGCCATTTTAAGATTTAGAATTTTTTTTTTCTGGTGCATAATATGACCCCCGCAGACGCCTAGTTTAGGAGTTATAGCCATTTTAAGATTTTGAATTTTCTTTTTTCTGGTGCATAATATGACCCCCGCAGACGGCTAGTTTAGGAGTTATAGCCATTTTAAGATTTTGAATTTTCTTTTTTCTGGTGCATAATATGACCCCCGCACACGCCTAGTTTAGGAGTTATAGCCATTTTAAGATTTTGAATTTTCTTTTTTCTGGTGCATAATATGACCCCCGCAGACGCCTAGTTTAGGAGTTATAGCCATTTTAAGATTTTGAATTTTCTTTTTTCTGGTGCATAAAATGACCCCCGCAGACGCCTAGTTTAGGAGTTATAGCCATTTTAAGATTTAGAATTTTTTTTTCTGGTGCATAATATGACCCCCGCAGACGCCTAGTTTAGGAGTTATAGCCATTTTAAGATTTTGAATTTTTTTTTTCTGGTGTATAATATGACCCCAGCAGACGCCTAGTTTAGGAGTTATAGCCATTTTAAGATTTAGAATTTTTTTTTTCTGGTGCATAATATGACCCCCGCAGACGCCTAGTTTAGGAGTTATAGCCATTTTAAGATTTTGAATTTTCTTTTTTCTGGTGCATATTATGACCCCCGCAGACGCCTAGTTTAGGAGTTATAGCCATTTTAAGATTTTGAATTTTTTTTTTCTGGTGCATAATATGACCCCCGCAGACGTCTAGTTTAGGAGTTATAGCCATTTTAAGATTTTGAATTTTTTTTTTCTGGTGTATAATATGACCCCAGCAGACGCCTAGTTTAGGAGTTATAGCCATTTTAAGATTTAGAATTTTTTTTTTCTGGTGCATAATATGACCCCCGCAGACGCCTAGTTTAGGAGTTATAGCCATTTTAAGATTTAGAATTTTTTTTTTCTGGTGCATAATATGACCCCCGCAGACGCCTAGTTAAGGAGTTATAACCATTTTAAGATTTTGAATTTTCTTTTTTCTGGTGCATATTATGACCCCCGGAGACGCCTAGTTTAGGAGTTAAAGCCATTTTAAGATTTTGAATTTTTTTTTTCTGGTGCATAATATGACCCCCGCAGACGCCTAGTTTAGGAGTTATAGCCATTTTAAGATTTTGAATTTTTTTTTTCTGGTGCATAATATGACCCCCGGAGACGCCTAGTTTAGGAGTTATATCCATTTTAAGATTTTGAATTTTCTTTTTTCTGGTGCATAATATGACCCCCGCAGACGCCTAGTTAAGGAGTTATAACCATTTTAAGATTTTGAATTTTCTTTTTTCTGGTGCATATTATGACCCCCGGAGACGCCTAGTTTAGGAGTTATAGCCATTTTAAGATTTAGAATTTTTTTTTTCTGGTGCATAATATGACCCCCGCAGACGCCTAGTTTAGGAGTTATAGCCATTTTAAGATTTTGAATTTTTTTTTTCTGGTGCATAATATGACCCCCGCAGACGCCTAGTTTAGGAGTTATAGCCATTTTAAGATTTTGAATTTTTTTTTTCTGGTGCATAATATAACCCCCGCAGACGCCTAGTTTAGGAGTTATAGCCATTTTAAGATTTTGAATTTTCTGTTTTCTGGTGCACATTATGACCCCCGCAGACGCCTAGTTTAAGAGTTATAGCCATTTTTAGATTTTGAATTTTCTTTTTTCTGGTGCATAATATGACCCCCGCAGACGCCTAGTTTAGGAGTTATAGCCATTTTAAGATTTTGAATTTTTTTTTTCTGGTGCTTAATATGACCCCCGCAGACGCCTAGTTTAGGAGTTATAGCCATTTTAAGATTTTGAATTTTTTTTTTCTGGTGCATAATATGACCCCCGGAGACGCCTAGTTTAGGAGTTATATCCATTTTAAGATTTTGAATTTTCTTTTTTCTGGTGCATAATATGACCCCCGCAGACGCCTAGTTAAGGAGTTATAACCATTTTAAGATTTTGAATTTTTTTTTTCTGGTGCTTAATATGACCCCCGCAGACGCCTAGTTTAGGAGTTATAGCCATTTTAAGATTTTGAATTTTTTTTTTCTGGTGCATAATGTGACCCCCGCTGACGCCTAGTTTAGGAGTTATAGCCATTTTGAATTTTCTTTTTTCTGGTGCATATTATGACCCCCGCAGACGCCTAGTTTAGGAGTTATAGCCATTTTAAGATTTTGAATTTTCTTTTTTCTGGTGCATAATATGACCCCGGCAGACGCCTAGTTTAGGAGTTATAGCCATTTTAAGATTTTGAATTTTCTTTTTTCTGGTGCATAATATGACCCCCGCAGACGCCTAGTTAAGGAGTTATAACCATTTTAAGATTTTGAATTTTCTTTTTTCTGGTGCATATTATGACCCCCGGAGACGCCTAGTTTAGGAGTTATAGCCATTTTAAGATTTTGAATTTTTTTTTTCTGGTGCATAATATGACCCCCGCAGACGCCTAGTTTAGGAGTTATAGCCATTTTAAGATTTTGAATTTTTTTTTTCTGGTGCTTAATATGACCCCCGCAGACGCCTAGTTTAGGAGTTATAGCCATTTTAAGATTTTGAATTTTTTTTTTCTGGTGCATAATATAACCCCCGCAGACGCCTAGTTTAGGAGTTATAGCCATTTTAAGATTTTGAATTTTTTTTTTCTGGTGCATAATATAACCCCCGCAGACGCCTAGTTTAGGAGTTATAGCCATTTTAAGATTTTGAATTTTCTGTTTTCTGGTGCACATTATGACCCCCGCAGACGCCTAGTTTAAGAGTTATAGCCATTTTTAGATTTTGAATTTTCTTTTTTCTGGTGCATAATATGACCCCCGCAGACGCCTAGTTTAGGAGTTATAGCCATTTTAAGATTTTGAATTTTTTTTTTCTGGTGCTTAATATGACCCCCGCAGACGCCTAGTTTAGGAGTTATAGCCATTTTAAGATTTTGAATTTTTTTTTTCTGGTGCATAATGTGACCCCCGCTGACGCCTAGTTTAGGAGTTATAGCCATTTTAAGATTTTGAATTTTCTTTTTTCTGGTGCATATTATGACCCCCGCAGACGCCTAGTTTAGGAGTTATAGCCATTTTAAGATTTTGAATTTTCTTTTTTCTGGTGCATAATATGACCCCCGCAGACGCCTAGTTTAGGAGTAATAGCCATTTTAAGATTTAGAATTATTTTTTTCTGGTGCATAATATGACCCCCGCAGACGCCTAGTTTAGGAGTTATAGCCATTTTAAGATTTAGAATTTCTTTTTTCTGGTGCATAATATGACCCCCGCAGACGCCTAGTTTAGGAGTTATAGCCATTTTAAGATTTTGAATTTTTTTTTTCTGGTGCATAATGTGACCCCCGCTGACGCCTAGTTTAGGAGTTATAGCCATTTTAAGATTTTGAATTTTCTTTTTTCTGGTGCATAATATGACCCCCGCAGACGCCTAGTTTAGGAGTATAGCCATTTTAAGATTTTGAATTTTCTTTTTTCTGGTGCATAATATGACCCCCGCAGACGCCTAGTTTAGGAGTTATAGCCATTTTAAGATTTTGAATTTTTTTTTTCTGGTGCTTAATATGACCCCAGCAGACGCCTAGTTTAGGAGTTATAGCCATTTTAAGATTTAGAATTTTTTTTTTCTGGTGCATAATATGACCCCCGCAGACGCCTAGTTAAGGAGTTATAACCATTTTAAGATTTTGAATTTTCTTTTTTCTGGTGCATATTATGACCCCCGGAGACGCCTAGTTTAGGAGTTATATCCATTTTAAGATTTTGAATTTTCTTTTTTCTGGTGCATAATATGACCCCCGCAGACGCCTAGTTAAGGAGTTATAACCATTTTAAGATTTTGAATTTTCTTTTTTCTGGTGCATATTATGACCCCCGGAGACGCCTAGTTTAGGAGTTATAGCCATTTTAAGATTTTGAATTTTTTTTTTCTGGTGCATAATATGACCCCCGCAGACGCCTAGTTTAGGAGTTATAGCCATTTTAAGATTTTGAATTTTTTTTTTCTGGTGCATAATATGACCTCCGCAGACGCCTAGTTTAGGAGTTATAGCCATTTTAAGATTTTGAATTTTTTTTTTCTGGTGCATAATATAACCCCCGCAGACGCCTAGTTTAGGAGTTATAGCCATTTTAAGATTTTGAATTTTCTGTTTTCTGGTGCACATTATGACCCCCGCAGACGCCTAGTTTAAGAGTTATAGCCATTTTTAGATTTTGAATTTTCTTTTTTCTGGTGCATAATATGACCCCCGCAGACGCCTAGTTTAGGAGTTATAGCCATTTTAAGATTTTGAATTTTTTTTTTCTGGTGCATAATATGACCTCCGCAGACGCCTAGTTTAGGAGTTATAGCCATTTTAAGATTTTGAATTTTTTTTTTCTGGTGCATAATATGACCCCCGGAGACGCCTAGTTTAGGAGTTATATCCATTTTAAGATTTTGAATTTTCTTTTTTCTGGTGCATAATATGACCCCCGCAGACGCCTAGTTAAGGAGTTATAACCATTTTAAGATTTTGAATTTTTTTTTTCTGGTGCTTAATATGACCCCCGCAGACGCCTAGTTTAGGAGTTAAAGCCATTTTAAGATTTTGAATTTTTTTTTTCTGGTGCATAATGTGACCCCCGCTGACGCCTAGTTTAGGAGTTATAGCCATTTTGAATTTTCTTTTTTCTGGTGCATATTATGACCCCCGCAGACGCCTAGTTTAGGAGTTATAGCCATTTTAAGATTTTGAATTTTCTTTTTTCTGGTGCATAATATGACCCCGGCAGACGCCTAGTTTAGGAGTTATAGCCATTTTAAAATTTTGAATTTTCTTTTTTCTGGTGCATAATATGACCCCCGCAGACGCCTAGTTTAGGAGTATAGCCATTTTAAGATTTTGAATTTTCTTTTTTCTGGTGCATAATATGACCCCCGCAGACGCCTAGTTTAGGAGTTATAGCCATTTTAAGATTTTGAATTTTTTTTTTCTGGTGCTTAATATGACCCCCGCAGACGCCTAGTTTAGGAGTTATAGCCATTTTAAGATTTTGAATTTTTTTTTTCTGGTGCATAATATGACCCCCGGAGACGCCTAGTTTAGGAGTTATATCCATTTTAAGATTTTGAATTTTCTTTTTTCTGGTGCATAATATGACCCCCGCAAACGCCTAGTTAAGGAGTTATAACCATTTTAAGATTTTGAATTTTCTTTTTTCTGGTGCATATTATGACCCCCGGAGACGCCTAGTTTAGGAGTTATAGCCATTTTAAGATTTTGAATTTTTTTTTTCTGGTGCATAATATGACCCCCGCAGACGCCTAGTTTAGGAGTTATAGCCATTTTAAGATTTTGAATTTTTTTTTTCTGGTGCATAATATGACCCCCGCAGACGCCTAGTTTAGGAGTTATAGCCATTTTAAGATTTTGAATTTTTTTTTTCTGGTGCTTAATATGACCCCCGCAGACGCCTAGTTTAGGAGTTATAGCCATTTTAAGATTTTGAATTTTTTTTTTCTGGTGCATAATATAACCCCCGCAGACGCCTAGTTTAGGAGTTATAGCCATTTTAAGATTTTGAATTTTTTTTTTCTGGTGCATAATATAACCCCCGCAGACGCCTAGTTTAGGAGTTATAGCCATTTTAAGATTTTGAATTTTCTGTTTTCTGGTGCACATTATGACCCCCGCAGACGCCTAGTTTAAGAGTTATAGCCATTTTAAGATTTTGAATTTTTTTTTTCTGGTGCTTAATATGACCCCCGCAGACGCCTAGTTTAGGAGTTATAGCCATTTTAAGATTTTGAATTTTTTTTTTCTGGTGCATAATGTGACCCCCGCTGACGCCTAGTTTAGGAGTTATAGCCATTTTAAGATTTTGAATTTTCTTTTTTCTGGTGCATATTATGACCCCCGCAGACGCCTAGTTTAGGAGTTATAGCCATTTTAAGATTTTGAATTTTCTTTTTTCTGGTGCATAATATGACCCCGGCAGACGCCTAGTTTAGGAGTTATAGCCATTTTAAGATTTTGAATTTTCTTTTTTCTGGTGCATAATATGACCCCCGCAGACGCCTAGTTTAGGAGTATAGCCATTTTAAGATTTTGAATTTTCTTTTTTCTGGTGCATAATATGACCCCCGCAGACGCCTAGTTTAGGAGTTATAGCCATTTTAAGATTTTGAATTTTCTTTTTTCTGGTGCTTAATATGACCCCCGCAGACGCCTAGTTTAGGAGTTATAGCCATTTTAAGATTTTGAATTTTTTTTTTCTGGTGCATAATGTGACCCCCGCTGACGCCTAGTTTAGGAGTTATAGCCATTTTAAGATTTTGAATTTTCTTTTTTCTGGTGCATATTATGACCCCCGCAGACGCCTAGTTTAGGAGTTATAGCCATTTTAAGATTTTGAATTTTCTTTTTTCTGGTGCATAATATGACCCCGGCAGACGCCTAGTTTAGGAGTTATAGCCATTTTAAGATTTTGAATTTTCTTTTTTCTGGTGCTTAATATAACCCCCGCAGACGCCTAGTTTAGGAGTTATAGCCATTTTAAGATTTTGAATTTTCTTTTTTCTGGTGCATATTATGACCCCCGCAGACGCCTAGTTTAGGAGTATAGCCATTTTAAGATTTTGAATTTTTTTTTTCTGGTGCATAATATGACCCCCGCAGACGCCTAGTTTAGGAGTTATAGCCATTTTAAGATTTTGAATTTTTTTTTTCTGGTGCTTAATATAACCCCCGCAGACGCCTAGTTTAGGAGTT
Organism: Volucella zonaria; assembly: GCA_963966105.1. Lineage (NCBI taxonomy): Eukaryota > Metazoa > Arthropoda > Insecta > Diptera > Syrphidae > Volucella > Volucella zonaria. The sequence continues at coordinate 43,968,915 of OZ014531.1, forward strand.
ATAGCCATTTTAAGATTTTGAATTTTTTTTTTCTGGTGCATAATATAACCCCCGCAGACGCCTAGTTTAGGAGTTATAGCCATTTTAAGATTTTGAATTTTTTTTTTCTGGTGCATAATATAACCCCCGCAGACGCCTAGTTTAGGAGTTATAGCCATTTTAAGATTTTGAATTTTTTTTTTCTGGTGCATAATATAACCCCCGCAGACGCCTAGTTTAGGAGTTATAGCCATTTTAAGATTTTGAATTTTCTGTTTTCTGGTGCACATTATGACCCCCGCAGACGCCTAGTTTAAGAGTTATAGCCATTTTTAGATTTTGAATTTTCTTTTTTCTGGTGCATAATATGACCCCCGCAGACGCCTAGTTTAGGAGTTATAGCCATTTTAAGATTTTGAATTTTTTTTTTCTGGTGCTTAATATGACCCCCGCAGACGCCTAGTTTAGGAGTTATAGCCATTTTAAGATTTTGAATTTTTTTTTTCTGGTGCATAATGTGACCCCCGCTGACGCCTAGTTTAGGAGTTATAGCCATTTTAAGATTTTGAATTTTCTTTTTTCTGGTGCATATTATGACCCCCGCAGACGCCTAGTTTAGGAGTTATAGCCATTTTAAGATTTTGAATTTTCTTTTTTCTGGTGCATAATATGACCCCGGCAGACGCCTAGTTTAGGAGTTATAGCCATTTTAAGATTTTGAATTTTCTTTTTTCTGGTGCATAATATGACCCCCGCAGACGCCTAGTTTAGGAGTATAGCCATTTTAAGATTTTGAATTTTTTTTTTCTGGTGCTTAATATAACCCCCGCAGACGCCTAGTTTAGGAGTTATAGCCATTTTAAGATTTTGAATTTTCTTTTTCTGGTGCATAATATGACCCCCGCAGACGCCTAGTTTAGGAGTTATAGCCATTTTAAGATTTTGAATTTTTTTTTTCTGGTGCTTAATATAACCCCCGCAGACGCCTAGTTTAGGAGTTATAGCCATTTTAAGATTTTGAATTTTTTTTTTCTGGTGCATAATATAACCCCCGCAGACGCCTAGTTTAGGAGTTATAGCCATTTTAAGATTTTGAATTTTCTGTTTTCTGGTGCACATTATGGCCCCCGCAGACGCCTAGTTTAAGAGTTATAGCCATTTTAAGATTTTGAATTTTCTTTTTTCTGGTGCATATTATGACCCCCGCAGACGCCTAGTTTAGGAGTTATAGCCATTTTAAGATTTTGAATTTTCTTTTTTCTGGTGCATAATATGACCCCGGCAGACGCCTAGTTTAGGAGTTATAGCCATTTTAAGATTTTGAATTTTCTTTTTTCTGGTGCATAATATGACCCCCGCAGACGCCTAGTTTAGGAGTATAGCCATTTTAAGATTTTGAATTTTCTTTTTTCTGGTGCATAATATGACCCCCGCAGACGCCTAGTTTAGGAGTTATAGCCATTTTAAGATTTTGAATTTTCTTTTTTCTGGTGCATAATATGACCCCCGCAGACGCCTAGTTTAGGAGTTATAGCCATTTTAAGATTTTGAATTTTTGTTTTCTGGTGCACAATATGACCCCCGCAGACGCCTAGTTTAGGAGTTATAGCCATTTTAAGATTTTGAATTTTCTTTTTTCTGGTGCATAATATGGCCCCCGCAGACGCCTAGTTTAGGAGTTATAGCCATTTTAAGATTTTGAATTTTCTTTTTTCTGGTGCATAATATGACCCCCGCAGACGCCTAGTTTAGGAGTTATAGCCATTTTAAGATTTTGAATTTTTTTTTTCTGGTGCATAATATAACCCCCGCAGACGCCTAGTTTAGGAGTTATAGCCATTTTAAGATTTTGAATTTTCTGTTTTCTGGTGCACATTATGACCCCCGCAGACGCCTAGTTTAAGAGTTATAGCCATTTTTAGATTTTGAATTTTCTTTTTTCTGGTGCATAATATGACCCCCGCAGACGCCTAGTTTAGGAGTTATAGCCATTTTAAGATTTTGAATTTTTTTTTTCTGGTGCTTAATATGACCCCCGCAGACGCCTAGTTTAGGAGTTATAGCCATTTTAAGATTTTGAATTTTTTTTTTCTGGTGCATAATGTGACCCCCGCTGACGCCTAGTTTAGGAGTTATAGCCATTTTAAGATTTTGAATTTTCTTTTTTCTGGTGCATATTATGACCCCCGCAGACGCCTAGTTTAGGAGTTATAGCCATTTTAAGATTTTGAATTTTCTTTTTTCTGGTGCATAATATGACCCCGGCAGACGCCTAGTTTAGGAGTTATAGCCATTTTAAGATTTTGAATTTTCTTTTTTCTGGTGCATAATATGACCCCCGCAGACGCCTAGTTTAGGAGTTATAGCCATTTTAAGATTCTGAATTTTTTTTTTCTGGTGCATAATATAACCCCCGCAGACGCCTAGTTTAGGAGTTATAGCCATTTTAAGATTTTGAATTTTCTGTTTTCTGGTGCACATTATGACCCCCGCAGACGCCTAGTTTAAGAGTTATAGCCATTTTAAGATTTTGAATTTTCTTTTTTCTGGTGCATAATATGACCCCCGCAGACGCCTAGTTTAGGAGTTATAGCCATTTTAAGATTTTGAATTTTTTTTTTCTGGTGCTTAATATAACCCCCGCAGACGCCTAGTTTAGGAGTTATAGCCATTTTAAGATTTTGAATTTTCTTTTTCTGGTGCATAATATGACCCCCGCAGACGCCTAGTTTAGGAGTTATAGCCATTTTAAGATTTTGAATTTTTTTTTTCTGGTGCTTAATATAACCCCCGCAGACGCCTAGTTTAGGAGTTATAGCCATTTTAAGATTTTGAATTTTTTTTTTCTGGTGCATAATATAACCCCCGCAGACGCCTAGTTTAGGAGTTATAGCCATTTTAAGATTTTGAATTTTCTGTTTTCTGGTGCACATTATGACCCCCGCAGACGCCTAGTTTAAGAGTTATAGCCATTTTAAGATTTTGAATTTTCTTTTTTCTGGTGCATATTATGACCCCCGCAGACGCCTAGTTTAGGAGTTATAGCCATTTTAAGATTTTGAATTTTCTTTTTTCTGGTGCATAATATGACCCCGGCAGACGCCTAGTTTAGGAGTTATAGCCATTTTAAGATTTTGAATTTTCTTTTTTCTGGTGCATAATATGACCCCCGCAGACGCCTAGTTTAGGAGTATAGCCATTTTAAGATTTTGAATTTTCTTTTTTCTGGTGCATAATATGACCCCCGCAGACGCCTAGTTTAGGAGTTATAGCCATTTTAAGATTTTGAATTTTCTTTTTTCTGGTGCATAATATGACCCCCGCAGACGCCTAGTTTAGGAGTTATAGCCATTTTAAGATTCTGAATTTTTTTTTTCTGGTGCATAATATGACCCCCGCAGACGCCTAGTTTAGGAGTTATAGCCATTTTAAGATTTTGAATTTTCTTTTTTCTGGTGCATAATATGACCCCCGCAGACGCCTAGTTTAGGAGTTATAGCCATTTTAAGATTTTGAATTTTCTTTTTTCTGATGCATAATATGACCCCCGCAGACGCCTAGTTTAGGAGTTATAGCCATTTTAAGATTTTGAATTTTTTTTTTCTGGTGCATAATATGACCCCCGCAGACGCCTAGTTTAGGAGTTATAGCCATTTTAAGATTTTGAATTTTCTTTTTTCTGGTGCATAATATGGCCCCCGCAGACGCCTAGTTTAGGAGTTATAGCCATTTTAAGATTTTGAATTTTCTTTTTTCTGGTGCATAATATGGCCCCCGCAGACGCCTAGTTTAGGAGTTATAGCCATTTTAAGATTTTGAATTTTTTTTTTCTGGTGCATAATATGACCCCCGCAGACGCCTAGTTTAGGAATTATAGCCATTTTAAGATTTAGAATTTTTTTTTCTGGTGCACAATATGACCCTCGCAGACGCCTAGTTTAGGAGTTACAGCCATTTTAAGATTTTGATTTTTTTTTTCTGGTGCATAATATGACCCCCGCAGACGCCTAGTTTAGGAGTTATAGCCATTTTAAGATTTTGAATTTTCTTTTTTCTGGTGCATAATATGACCCCCGCAGACGCCTAGTTTAGGAGTTATAGCCATTTTAAGATTTTGAATTTTCTTTTTTCTGGTGCATAATATGACCCCCGCAGACACCTAGTTTAGGAGTTATAGCCATTTTAAGATTTTGAATTTTTTTTTCTGGTGTATAATATGACCCCCGGAGACGCCTAGTTTAGGAGTTATAGCCATTTTAAGATTTTGAATTTTTTTTTTCTGGTGCGTAATATGACCCCCGCAGACGCCTAGTTTAGGAGTTATAGCCATTTTAAGATTTTGAATTTTCTTTTTTCTGGTGCATAAAATGACCCCCGCAGACGCCTAGTTTAGGAGTTATAGCCATTTTAAGATTTTGAATTTTTTTTTTCTGGTGCATAATATGACCCCCGCAGACGCCTAGTTTAGGAGTTATAGCCATTTTAAGATTTTGAATTTTTGTTTTCTGGTGCATAATATGACCCCCGCAGACGCCTAGTTTAGGAGTTATAGCCATTTTAAGATTTTGAATTTTTGTTTTCTGGTGCACAATATGACCCCCGCAGACGCCTAGTTTAGGAGTTATAGCCATTTTAAGATTTTGAATTTTCTTTTTTCTGGTGCATAATATGGCCCCCGCTGACGCCTAGTTTAGGAGTTATAGCCATTTTAAGATTTTGAATTTTTGTTTTCTGGTGCATAATATGACCCCCGCAGACGCCTAGTTTAGGAGTTATAGCCATTTTAAGATTTTGAATTTTTGTTTTCTGGTGCACAATATGACCCCCGCAGACGCCTAGTTTAGGAGTTATAGCCATTTTAAGATTTTGAATTTTCTTTTTTCTGGTGCATAATATGGCCCCCGCAGACGCCTAGTTTAGGAGTTATAGCCATTTTAAGATTTTGAATTTTTTTTTTCTGGTGCGTAATATGACCCCCGCAGACGCCTAGTTTAGGAGTTATAGCCATTTTAAGATTTTGAATTTTCTTTTTTCTGATGCATAATATGGCCCCCGCAGACGCCTAGTTTAGGAGTTGTAGCCATTTTAAGATTTTGAATTTTCTTTTTTCTGGTGCATAATATGACCCCCGCAGACGCCTAGTTTAGGAGTTATAGCCATTTTAAGATTTTGAATTTTCTTTTTTCTGGTGCATAATATGACCCCCGCAGACGCCTAGTTTAGGAGTTATAGCCATTTTAAGATTTTGAATTTTTTTTTCTGGTGCATAATATGACCCCCGCAGACGCCTAGTTTAGGAGTTATAGCCATTTTAAGATTTTGAATTTTCTTTTTTCTGGTGCATAATATGACCCCCGCAGACGCCTAGTTTAGGAGTTATAGCCATTTTAAAATTTTGAATTTTCTTTTTTCTGATGCATAATATGGCCCCCGCAGACGCCTAGTTTAGGAGTTATAGCCATTTTAAGATTTTGAATTTTCTTTTTTCTGGTGCATAATATGACCCCCGCAGACGCCTAGTTTAGGAGTTATAGCCATTTTAAGATTTTGAATTTTCTTTTTTCTGGTGCATAATATGGCCCCCGCTGACGCCTAGTTTAGGAGTTATAGCCATTTTAAGATTTTGAATTTTCTTTTTTCTGGTGCATAATATGACCCCCGCAGACGCCTAGTTTAGGAGTTATAGCCATTTTAAGATTTTGAATTTTCTTTTTTCTGGTGCATAATATGACCCCCGCTGACGCCTAGTTTAGGAGTTATAGCCATTTTAAGATTTTGAATTTTCTTTTTTCTGGTGCATAATATGATCCCCGCAGACGCCTAGTTTAGGAGTTATAGCCATTTTAAGATTTTGAATTTTCTTTTTTCTGGTGCATAATATGGCCCCCGCTGACGCCTAGTTTAGGAGTTATAGCCATTTTAAGATTTTGAATTTTCTTTTTTCTGGTGCATAATATGATCCCCGCAGACGCCTAGTTTAGGAGTTATAGCCATTTTAAGATTTTGATTTTTTTTTTCTGGTGCATAATGTGACCCCCGCAGACGCCTAGTTTAGGAGTTATAGCCATTTTAAGATTTTGAATTTTCTTTTTTCTGGTGCATAATATGACCCCCGCAGACGCCTAGTTTAGGAGTTATAGCCATTTTAAGATTTTGAATTTTCTTTTTTCTGGTGCATAATATGACCCCGGCAGACGCCTAGTTTAGGAGTTATAGCCATTTTAAGATTTTGAATTTTCTTTTTTCTGGTGCATAATATGACCCCCGCAGACGCCTAGTTTAGGAGTATAGCCATTTTAAGATTTTGAATTTTTTTTTTCTGGTGCATAATATGACCCCCGCAGACGCCTAGTTTAGGAGTTATAGCCATTTTAAGATTTTGAATTTTTTTTTTCTGGTGCTTAATATGACCCCCGCAGACGCCTAGTTTAGGAGTTATAGCCATTTTAAGATTTTGAATTTTCTTTTTTCTGGTGCATAATATGACCCCCGCAGACGCCTAGTTTAGGAGTTATAGCCATTTTAAGATTTTGAATTTTTTTTTCTGGTGCATAATGTGGCCCCCGCAAACGCCTAGTTTAGGAGTTATAGCCATTTTAAGATTTTGAATTTTCTTTTTTCTGGTGCATAATATGGCCCCCGCTGACGCCTAGTTTAGGAGTTATAGCCATTTTAAGATTTTGAATTTTCTTTTTTCTGGTGCATAATATGACCCCCGCAGACGCCTAGTTTAGGAGTTATAGCCATTTTAAGATTTTGAATTTTCTTTTTTCTGGTGCATAATATGACCCCCGCTGACGCCTAGTTTAGGAGTTATAGCCATTTTAAGATTTTGAATTTTCTTTTTTCTGGTGCATAATATGATCCCCGCAGACGCCTAGTTTAGGAGTTATAGCCATTTTAAGATTTTGAATTTTCTTTTTTCTGGTGCATAATATGGCCCCCGCTGACGCCTAGTTTAGGAGTTATAGCCATTTTAAGATTTTGAATTTTCTTTTTTCTGGTGCATAATATGATCCCCGCAGACGCCTAGTTTAGGAGTTATAGCCATTTTAAGATTTTGATTTTTTTTTTCTGGTGCATAATGTGACCCCCGCAGACGCCTAGTTTAGGAGTTATAGCCATTTTAAGATTTTGAATTTTCTTTTTTCTGGTGCATAATATGACCCCCGCAGACGCCTAGTTTAGGAGTTATAGCCATTTTAAGATTTTGAATTTTTTTTTTCTGGTGCATAATATGACCCCCGCAGACGCCTAGTTTAGGAGTTATAGCCATTTTAAGATTTTGAATTTTCTTTTTTCTGGTGCATAATATGACCCCCGCTGACGCCTAGTTTAGGAGTTATAGCCATTTTAAGATTTTGAATTTTCTTTTTTCTGGTGCATAATATGACCCCCGCAGACGCCTAGTTTAGGAGTTATAGCCATTTTAAGATTTTGAATTTTTTTTTTCTGGTGCATAATATGACCCCCGCAGACGCCTAGTTTAGGAGTTATAGCCATTTTAAGATTTTGAATTTTCTTTTTTCTGGTGCATAATATGACCCCCGCTGACGCCTAGTTTAGGAGTTATAGCCATTTTAAGATTTTGAATTTTCTTTTTTCTGGTGCATAATATGATCCCCGCAGACGCCTAGTTTAAGAGTTATAGCCATTTTAAGATTTTGAATTTTCTTTTTTCTGGTGCATAATATGATCCCCGCAGACGCCTAGTTTAAGAGTTATAGCCATTTTTGGATTTTGAATTTTCTTTTTTCTGGTGCATAATATGACCCCCGCAGACGCCTAGTTTAGGAGTTATAGCCATTTTAAGATTTTTAATTTTCTTTTTTCTGGTGCATAATATGACCCCCGCAGACGCCTAGTTTAGGAGTATAGCCATTTTAAGATTTTGAATTTTCTTTTTTCTGGTGCATAATATGACCCCCGGAGACGCCCAGTTTAGGAGTTATAGCCATTTTAAGATTTTGAATTTTCTTTTTTCTGGTGCATAATATGACCCCCGCAGACGCCTAGTTTAGGAGTTATAGCCATTTTAAGATTTTGAATTTTTTTTTTCTGGTGCATAATGTGACCCCCGCTGACGCCTAGTTTAGGAGTTATAGCCATTTTAAGATTTTGAATTTTCTTTTTTCTGGTGCATATTATGACCCCCGCAGACGCCTAGTTTAGGAGTTATAGCCATTTTAAGATTTTGAATTTTCTTTTTTCTGGTGCATAATATGACCCCCGCTGACGCCTAGTTTAGGAGTTATAGCCATTTTAAGATTTTGAATTTTCTTTTTTCTGGTGCATAATATGATCCCCGCAGACGCCTAGTTTAAGAGTTATAGCCATTTTTGGATTTTGAATTTTCTTTTTTCTGGTGCATAATATGACCCCCGCAGACGCCTAGTTTAGGAGTTATAGCCATTTTAAGATTTTTAATTTTCTTTTTTCTGGTGCATAATATGACCCCCGCAGACGCCTAGTTTAGGAGTATAGCCATTTTAAGATTTTGAATTTTCTTTTTTCTGGTGCATAATATGACCCCCGGAGACGCCCAGTTTAGGAGTTATAGCCATTTTAAGATTTTGAATTTTCTTTTTTCTGGTGCATAATATGACCCCCGCAGACGCCTAGTTTAGGAGTTATAGCCATTTTAAGATTTTGAATTTTTTTTTTCTGGTGCATAATGTGACCCCCGCTGACGCCTAGTTTAGGAGTTATAGCCATTTTAAGATTTTGAATTTTCTTTTTTCTGGTGCATATTATGACCCCCGCAGACGCCTAGTTTAGGAGTTATAGCCATTTTAAGATTTTGAATTTTCTTTTTTCTGGTGCATAATATGACCCCGGCAGACGCCTAGTTTAGGAGTTATAGCCATTTTAAGATTTTGAATTTTCTTTTTTCTGGTGCATAATATGACCCCCGCAGACGCCTAGTTTAGGAGTTATAGCCATTTTAAGATTTTGAATTTTTTTTTTCTGGTGCATAATATGACCCCCGCAGACGCCTAGTTTAGGAGTTATAGCCATTTTAAGATTTTGAATTTTTTTTTTCTGGTGCATAATATGACCCCCGCAGACGCCTAGTTTAGGAGTTATAGCCATTTTAAGATTCTGAATTTTTTTTTTCTGGTGCATAATATGACCCCCGCAGACGCCTAGTTTAGGAGTTATAGCCATTTTAAGATTTTGAATTTTCTTTTTTCTGGTGCATAATATGACCCCGGCAGACGCCTAGTTTAGGAGTTATAGCCATTTTAAGATTTTGAATTTTCTTTTTTCTGGTGCATATTATGACCCCCGCAGACGCCTAGTTTAGGAGTTATAGCCATTTTAAGATTTTGAATTTTCTTTTTTCTGGTGCATAATATGACCCCCGCAGACGCCTAGTTTAGGAGTTATAGCCATTTTAAGATTTTGAATTTTCTTTTTTCTGGTGCATAATATGACCCCCGCAGACGCCTAGTTTAGGAGTTATAGCCATTTTAAGATTTTGAATTTTCTTTTTTCTGGTGCATAATATGACCCCCGCAGACGCCTAGTTTAGGAGTTATAGCCATTTTAAGATTTTGAATTTTCTTTTTTCTGGTGCATAATATGACCCCCGCAGACGCCTAGTTTAGGAGTTATAGCCATTTTAAGATTTTGAATTTTCTTTTTTCTGGTGCATAATATGACCCCCGCAGACGCCTAGTTTAGGAGTTATAGCCATTTTAAAATTTTGAATTTTCTTTTTTCTGATGCATAATATGGCCCCCGCAGACGCCTAGTTTAGGAGTTATAGCCATTTTAAGATTTTGAATTTTTTTTTTCTGGAGCATAATATGACCCCCGCAGACGCCTAGTTTAGGAGTTATAGCCATTTTAAGATTTTGAATTTTTTTTTCTGGTGCATAATATGACCCCCGGAGACGCCTAGTTTAGGAGTTATAGCCATTTTAAGATTTTGAATTTTCTTTTTTCTGGTGCATAATATGACCCCCGCAGACGCCTAGTTTAGGAGTTATAGCCATTTTAAGATTTTGAATTTTTTTTTCTGGTGCATAATGTGGCCCCCGCAAACGCCTAGTTTAGGAGTTATAGCCATTTTAAGATTTTGAATTTTATTTTTTCTGGTGCATAATATGGCCCCCGCTGACGCCTAGTTTAGGAGTTATAGCCATTTTAAGATTTTGAATTTTCTTTTTTCTGGTGCATAATATGACCCCCGCAGACGCCTAGTTTAGGAGTTATAGCCATTTTAAGATTTTGAATTTTCTTTTTTCTGGTGCATAATATGACCCCCGCAGACGCCTGGTTTAGGAGTTATAGCCATTTTAAGATTTTGAATTTTTTTTTCTGGTGCATAATGTGGCCCCCGCAAACGCCTAGTTTAGGAGTTATAGCCATTTTAAGATTTTGAATTTTTTTTTTCTGGCGCATAATATGACCCCCGGAGACGCCTAGTTTAGGAGTTATAGCCATTTTAAGATTTTGAATTTTCTTTTTTCTGGTGCATAATATGGCCCCCGCAGACGCCTAGTTTAGGAGTTATAGCCATTTTAAGATTTTGAATTTTCTTTTTTCTGATGCATAATATGACCCCCGCAGACGCCTAGTTTAGGAGTTATAGCCATTTTAAGATTTTGAATTTTCTTTTTTCTGATGCATAATATGACCCCCGCAGACGCCTAGTTTAGGAGTTATAGCCATTTTAAGATTTTGAATTTTTTTTTTCTGGTGCATAATATGACCCCCGCAGACGCCTAGTTTAGGAGTTATAGCCATTTTAAGATTTTGAATTTTCTTTTTTCTGGTGCATAATATGGCCCCCGCAGACGCCTAGTTTAGGAGTTATAGCCATTTTAAGATTTTGAATTTTCTTTTTTCTGGTGCATAATATGGCCCCCGCAGACGCCTAGTTTAGGAGTTATAGCCATTTTAAGATTTTGAATTTTTTTTTTCTGGTGCATAATATGACCCCCGCAGACGCCTAGTTTAGGAATTATAGCCATTTTAAGATTTAGAATTTTTTTTTCTGGTGCACAATATGACCCTCGCAGACGCCTAGTTTAGGAGTTACAGCCATTTTAAGATTTTGATTTTTTTTTTCTGGTGCATAATATGACCCCCGCAGACGCCTAGTTTAGGAGTTATAGCCATTTTAAGATTTTGAATTTTCTTTTTTCTGGTGCATAATATGACCCCCGGAGACGCCTAGTTTAGGAGTTATAGCCATTTTAAGATTTTGAATTTTCTTTTTTCTGGTGCATAATATGACCCCCGCAGACGCCTAGTTTAGGAGTTATAGCCATTTTAAGATTTTGAATTTTCTTTTTTCTGGTGCATAATATGGCCCCCGCAGACGCCTAGTTTAGGAGTTATAGCCATTTTAAGATTTTGAATTTTCTTTTTTCTGGTGCATAATATGACCCCCGCAGACGCCTAGTTTAGGAGTTATAGCCATTTTAACATTTTGAATTTTTTTTTTCTGGTGCATAATATGATCCCCGCAGACGCCTAGTTTAGGAGTTATAGCCATTTTAAGATTTTGAATTTTCTTTTTTCTGGTGCATAATATGGCCCCCGCAGACGCCTAGTTTAGGAGTTATAGCCATTTTAAGATTTTGAATTTTCTTTTTTCTGGTGCATAATATGACCCCCGGAGACGCCTAGTTTAGGAGTTATAGCCATTTTAAGATTTTGAATTTTCTTTTTTCTGGTGCATAATATGACCCCCGCAGACGCCTAGTTTAGGAGTTATAGCCATTTTAAGATTTTGAATTTTCTTTTTTCTGATGCATAATATGACCCCCGCAGACGCCTAGTTTAGGAGTTATAGCCATTTTAAGATTTTGAATTTTTTTTTCTGGTGCATAATGTGGCCCCCCAGACGCCTAGTTTAGGAGTTATAGCCATTTTATGATTTTGAATTTTTTTTTTCTGGTGCATAATATGACCCCCGCAGACGCCTAGTTTAGGAGTTATAGCCATTTTAAGATTTTGAATTTTCTTTTTTCTGATGCATAATATGACCCCCGCAGACGCCTAGTTTAGGAGTTATAGCCATTTTAAGATTTTGAATTTTTTTTTTCTGGTGCATAATATGACCCCCGCAGACGCCTAGTTTAGGAGTTATAGCCATTTTAAGATTTTGAATTTTCTTTTTTCTGGTGCATAATATGGCCCCCGCAGACGCCTAGTTTAGGAGTTATAGCCATTTTAAGATTTTGAATTTTCTTTTTTCTGGTGCATAATATGGCCCCCGCAGACGCCTAGTTTAGGAGTTATAGCCATTTTAAGATTTTGAATTTTTTTTTTCTGGTGCATAATATGACCCCCGCAGACGCCTAGTTTAGGAATTATAGCCATTTTAAGATTTAGAATTTTTTTTTCTGGTGCACAATATGACCCTCGCAGACGCCTAGTTTAGGAGTTACAGCCATTTTAAGATTTTGATTTTTTTTTTCTGGTGCATAATATGACCCCCGCAGACGCCTAGTTTAGGAGTTATAGCCATTTTAAGATTTTGAATTTTTTTTTCTGGTGCATAATATGACCCCCGGAGACGCCTAGTTTAGGAGTTATAGCCATTTTAAGATTTTGAATTTTCTTTTTTCTGGTGCATAATATGACCCCCGCAGACGCCTAGTTTAGGAGTTATTGCCATTTTAAGATTTTGAATTTTCTTTTTTCTGGTGCATAATATGGCCCCCGCAGACGCCTAGTTTAGGAGTTATAGCCATTTTAAGATTTTGAATTTTCTTTTTTCTGGTGCATAATATGACCCCCGCAGACGCCTAGTTTAGGAGTTATAGCCATTTTAAGATTTTGAATTTTCTTTTTTCTGGTGCATAATATGACCCCCGCAGACGCCTAGTTTAGGAGTTATAGCCATTTTAAGATTTTGAATTTTTTTTTCTGGTGCATAATGTGGCCCCCGCAAACGCCTAGTTTGGAGTTATAGCCATTTTAAGATTTTGAATTTTCTTTTTTCTGGTGCATAATATGACCCCCGCAGACGCCTAGTTTAGGAGTTATAGCCATTTTAAGATTTTGAATTTTCTTTTTTCTGGTGCATAATATGACCCCCGCAGACGCCTAGTTTAGGAGTTATAGCCATTTTAAGATTTTGAATTTTCTTTTTTCTGGTGCATAATATGACCCCCGCAGACGCCTAGTTTAGGAGTTATAGCCATTTTAAGATTTTGAATTTTCTTTTTTCTGGTGCATAATATGACCCCCGCAGACGCCTAGTTTAGGAGTTATAGCCATTTTAAGATTTTGAATTTTTTTTTTCTGGTGCATAATATGACCCCCGCAGACGCCTAGTTTAGGAGTTATAGCCATTTTAAGATTTTGAATTTTTTTTTTCTGGTGCATAATATGATCCCCGCAGACGCCTAGTTTAGGAGTTATAGCCATTTTAAGATTTTGAATTTTCTTTTTTCTGGTGCATAATATGACCCCCGCAGACGCCTAGTTTAGGAGTTATAGCCATTTTAAGATTTTGAATTTTCTTTTTTCTGGTGCATAATATGACCCCCGCAGACGCCTAGTTTAGGAGTTATAGCCATTTTAAGATTTTGAATTTTCTTTTTTCTGGTGCATAATATGACCCCCGCAGACGCCTAGTTTAGGAGTTATAGCCATTTTAAGATTTTGAATTTTCTTTTTTCTGGTGCATAATATGACCCCCGCAGACGCCTAGTTTAGGAGTTATAGCCATTTTAAGATTTTGAATTTTTTTTTCTGGTGCATAATGTGGCCCCCGCAAACGCCTAGTTTAGGAGTTATAGCCATTTTAAGATTTTGAATTTTCTTTTTTCTGGTGCATAATATGACCCCCGCAGACGCCTAGTTTAGGAGTTATAGCCATTTTAAGATTTTGAATTTTCTTTTTTCTGGTGCATAATATGACCCCCGCAGACGCCTAGTTTAGGAGTTATAGCCATTTTAAGATTTTGAATTTTCTTTTTTCTGGTGCATAATATGACCCCCGCAGACGCCTAGTTTAGGAGTTATAGCCATTTTAAGATTTTGAATTTTCTTTTTTCTGGTGCATAATATGACCCCCGCAGACGCCTAGTTTAGGAGTTATAGCCATTTTAAGATTTTGAATTTTCTTTTTTCTGGTGCATAATATGATCCCCGCAGACGCCTAGTTTAGGAGATTGTTTCCAAATATTAAAATACTCAATCGCATACAACCTTCCTCATGAATATCATGAATGAAAGTATATCACAAAGTAAAGATACACGAACCGGAAGCCAGCAAATTAAAGAATTCTTCGCGAGTTGGCTGAAAATTTTCCGACCGAATAATGATATAAGATATTTTTTTTCAAAAGCTTTTTTTATTTTTCTACATAGTCTCCTTGTAACTTTCCACACTTCTCCCAGCGATGCTCCCATCTCTCTAACCCGTCCAAATAGTACTTGGCGTTTTCCTCTGCAAAATAATTGTTCACGAAGGTGATCGTTTCCTCATTTGAAGAAAATCGGAGCGCAGTTTTTAGATGAGGGAACAAAAAGAAGTCGCTTGGGGCTAGATCTGGTGAATAAGGCGGATAGTCAAGCAGTTCAAACCGTAATTCATAGATTTTCGCCATGGCAACCGCTGAGGTGTGAGACGGCGCATTGTCCTGGTGAAACAGGATTTTCTTTTTCTGCAAATGTGGCCGTTTTTCCGCAATTTCTGCCTTCAGCTTGGCAAGTAATGATGCGTAGTATGCTCCTGTAATGGTTTTTCCTTTTTGAAGATAATCGATTAAGATAACTCCTACTATGCCAAAAACAGTCTCCATCACTTTCCCAGCCGAAAAAACTGTTTTTCCTTTTTTTGGAGCCGGCTCGTCCTTTGCAGTCCACTGTTTTGACTGAATTTTTGTTTCGGGCGTATAATGATGTATCCAATTTTCACCTACAGTAATTAATCGGCGCTCGATTAACAGAGCGTTGGAAATGTTCATTCGAACACGTTTTTGGTCTTACGTAAGCAAACGCGGTACCCAACTCGCGGACAGTTTTCTCATGCCTAAATCTTGATTTAATATGTAACAAACACGTTCTTCGGACATTTTCATAACCTCTACTATATCTCTCACGTCAATCGGCGGTCGTCTAACACCATTTGGTGAACTTTAGCAATGTTATCGTCAGTGGTTGTAGTTTTTGGACGTCCCGAGCGTTCATCATCTCCCAAGCTCATACGGCCACGTTTCAATTCAGCTGACCAAAATTTCACTGTGGTAAATGATGGTGCAGAATCCCCATATACAGAGTCCAGCTTATTTTTGATTTGCGTAGGCGTATTGCCTTTCAAAAACAAGAATTTAATAACAGCTCGGTACTCAATTTTTACCATTTTCACAAAAACACTCACATCGACTCACTCAAACGACTTTCAACTAAAAACTGCGCGTCCAAAATGACTGAAACTTCGGTAAGTAACTATCAAAAGATGCACAACTAGCATTGACTGTGTTAGCTTTTATTGACGAGTGCCGCTATCTTTACGTTGCGGACGGAATCTTTTCAGAGAACCCTCGTATTTCCAATTTATTCATCCCTACTCCGATCACCCATCGTACACATGTAGTTTGAAGTGTCTGCTGCGGCGACGAAAAGTCTTCCCCATATGGCTCGGTTGGCGATATATAGTATGGTACACATTATCTGAAAAAAAGGGAACAAGCTTTCCTCTCTTGAATATTCAACCTGACCTGATCTCACCTCTTCTTTCCGACTGCCCGTGCCGGGGAGAGCTTTTTACTTTTCATCATATTTAAGTGTCAGTTGCACTATCTTGGTATTATGTGGTCTTTGCTTAAACGTACCGTACCCAGTAATCTACGAGTATTTGTTACGATTTTCTAGATCGAAGGTTTTTAAAATATTAAACAAACTACTCGTAAAAGTCCTTCATAAATATTAAGTCTTCTTTTTATTATGTGAGTGTATATATATTTTTTGTTTCAGTTTGTTTTTTTTTTTTTTTTGGAATTTTTTTTTTCTCATTTTGAAATAATTTCAATTACAATATTATAATAATTTTTCTTGTTGTTGTTTAATGAATTTGTTTACTCTTAACCACTAAACAAAACTTGTGTGTATTGGTTTTTTTTGTTTTTAACTTGTATGAATTATACAATTACAATGTCTTGCTGGTTGTTTGTTTTTTTTTTTTCACTTAATACGCTGTGTAACTTTTTTTTTTAAATAACTTTATACAAAAAATCTTGTTCACTTATACAGTTTAATCAATAATAATAATTAAATAAATATATTTATATATTTTACACATTATTTCTGCCTTTTTCTTTAAATATAGAATATATAAGAATGTTTTTTTATATTTTGCATTTTGAAGTAAATTACAAAAAAATTCAAAGAAAAAAAAAATTAAAATACGACAGCAAATTAAGGGATAGCTGTTTTATTAATTTTCCTTAATATATAAATATTTTGTTTTTTGTTTTATAAATATAATGTGAATATAGATTCAAAGGTACAGCAACTTATGGTAAGAACAATATTGTTTGTTTTGTTTTGTTTTTTTTTTTCTTTTGTTTTGAATAAATAAGATAATTTGAAAAATCTTTTGGTTTAACAGTTAATAGGGACATCTTTGTTAATAACATAATTTTATTTTGTTTTTTGATGAAAGTTAATGTATATATTTATATTTATTATTATTTTACAAATTAAACAACAGACAAGAATCGAACAAAGTAATTGAAGATACATGTTTATAAGATTCAATTTTTTTTTTTTGTTTGTTAATTCTTTATACATATTTGGTTTAGGTTTGTATTTTGTGGTGTTTTCTTATTTTTTGTTTAAGTTTTTATTTGCATTTTTTTATTTTATACAGAAACTACGGGAGATTAAATTAAAAATTAAAAAGCAGACCAAATAAACAAATTGCGGGTCTACGATACAAGTGAAAATGTTTACCAGTTCTTGAATAAAATTCTACATTTGTACACAGCCAATCAATTGAGTGATTGTTTTTTTTTTAAAAAAAAAAACTCCAATCACTTCGAACCCTTTTTTTTTTGTTAAATACTTTGTTAGCATTCCTGTTTATCTTATTTAAAAATTTATTAAAATTACTCAAGCATATTGAAAATTGAACTGAAACTGCAATGTAGCGTAGTTTTATAAGAAAAAAATTAAAAAGTATCTTTTTGGTTGTATTTACATTTTGAAACTATTGTTTGTCACCTTTGAAACGTTCTTAAGCTATCATTAAGTTGGTTTTCAATATATCTTTCTGTGTATTATGTGAATTTCAACTAGATTTTGTTCATTTTTTTTTTCTATACGCTTTGTATATGGTATGAAAATATCGGCAGTGGATTTAAATTTGCTATTTTGTTTTCTTATTTATTTATTATTTTTTTTGTTTTTTTTTTTCTTTTTTTTTAATTTAACGATTTTTATTTTGTTTTTTCTTTATGTCTTTACTAATTTAAAGGTGCTGGTTTGGTGTTAAATTTTTTTCTTTTTTGTTTTTTGTTAAATTATAGTGCGCGGTACTTCAAATTGAAACTTGTATTGCAAGATAATTTGTTTTCTAATTTTTATTTAATATTATCGTAACTATGATTTATTTTGTTTTTTTTTTTTTGTCAATTTTTTGTTAATAGAAAAATATGGCTTTTCTGTTTTGTAAACTTTAACTATTTTGTTGATTTATAATTTGAATAATGTTCTAATAATTTGTAATTTTGGTTTTTATTCTTTAACTGCAATTGTGGTGTGAAAATATATTTATATGTATATACGTTTTATTTGTTCGAATTTACAGAGTCTTAGAATTATGTTATTTTGTTTGTTTGTATTTGGATTATTTATTTATTTCTATATTTTTGTTGTTATTTGGTTTATGTGGTTGTGATTGTTTTTTTGTTGTAATAATTAGCTCGCGTTCAAGGAATTATGAACATCCTTTAAATATTTGCACAGCGTGGGCAAAAGGAAAATTAGGAAGGGAAGAAACTGGGATACGGATGTACGTTGGCTTTGAGTGGTTGAAGGTTATATTGAGTAGGAAATTAAGAACTCGACATGGCATTCTATACGTGATTTTTACGAATTTGGAGAGAATCACGATATTACAGTGTACTTCCGAAAGTGAGCTTGAAAATAAACTGATGAGCATTCTTAGCAAGAAGGGTGACGCAGTTTAATGTTCGAAGAACTGGAATTTAGATAGAACACTGGTAGTGAATATATCGATAGAACAAGGTACGGGAAAAGACAACTCGTCGCTGTCAATTGTACAATATTAGTTGGCGAAACAAACCTGCACAACTTAAACAATCAAAAAGGCGCTAAACTTGCAAGAATGGCTTCAAAAGTGCAGGAGCCTTGAGGAATGACTAAACGCGCAAGGTATGTTCAACAACTTCGAAGAAATGTGTGAGAGTTTGGATAAAACAATGCTCAGTGTTTCAAAAGCCCTGCTCATCGGGAATCTGCTGACTGTCCAATATCTTGACTTGAGCCAGCAACTCAACAATCAAGTTCGCAGTGTAATGCTTACACTACCTCCAAATGGTGGTTTTCGTTAACAGCATGAGTAGATCCTTACTCATGCAGGCTAAAATGGCAAGTGTTCGACCACGTCATAGAACCCACAACCCTGTAGGGAGGAGAAAAATGCAACGGATAATAACGGATCATTTCTTGTCAACCCCGGCAAAGAATTAAAGGTCAACGAGCTTTGGATCCGCAGGTGGAATGTTCAGGCCTTTACAAGCTACGTGCAGTCGAGCAATTAGCAGAAGCTCTTGACTGCTATCACTCACATATCACCGCTATCCAGAGAGTGCAATGGGATGGTCCGAGCATAAGGAGGGAACAGAAATGGCATTTATTATATGTATACCCGGCAGACTTAGGCAAAAGGTCTTGAGTTTCCGATGCGTGAACGAGAGTTTTACGTCAATCCGCAGCAAAGCTAAATTCGCTAACATAAGCCTAATGCCCATGCCTCCTGTAAGACAAGGACGATGACATCAAATACAATAATTTTAGCTACAAGCTGCTCGACTAGAGATATGAGCAATGTCCTAAATATGACGTTAAAATTGTTTTCGGTCTGTAACGTCAAAATATGTAGGAAACTACTATGTATTGAGTAGTGGACTTGGAAAGCATAATGTAAATGATATTACGTCTGGCAACGGACCTTGGACTTTGCGTACACCATAATCATGATCATTTTGCGACCGACGTAAGAAATTCCTCCGGCATTCCGGACTACCGAACCTTCCGAGAAGCCAACATTGACTCGGATCGTTACCTTGTTGCAGACAATCTATGTGAGAAGATATAACGTAGAAAAGCTGCAATCACAAGAGACCACCGGAATCTTTTCCAAACGCGTATCCCGAAATCTCTCAACAACTCCTATGCCGCAAGCATTAAGTATCGAAGTCCAATTAAAACGCTGCAAACTTGCCATCAGAGACGTCAAAACTGATGTGCTATATTTTACCCGACCACCACCAAGAAACTCCTGGTTTGATGAACAATGCCGGCTAAATAGATGCGTACAAAGCAGCGCTGCAACGCCTAGCAAAAGAGAGGGGAAGAACATGGACTTCTCCAAAATAAGAAAAAAGATCACGAGAAGTGCGCGATCGAAGATATTGAGAGGTTTTACTCCAGGAATAAGTTTGTACCTTGACGAAAGCCGCTCGTGAGCCCTACGAGCTAAGAGACGGGAAGAACATGGGCTCCTTCAAAAGAAGAAAAAGGATCACGAGAAGTGCGTGATCGAAGATATTGAGAGATTGTACTCCTGGAATAAAGTACGAAAGTTTTACCTGTTGGTCAAGGGTGAAAGGCCCGTACAGAAGCGTGTAGAGATGAAGAAGGAAACCTTGTAGTAGAGTCACAGTCGGTACTGAGAATATGAACAACTTTCTCTGCAGACTGTATAAAGGCGAAGGAGCCCAACAACTGTAATAGCCATAACTTCCATCTATCTGACCAAAATGAAGTAAGGATTGCAATATCAGAGCTGAAATCCAACAAAGCAACTGGATCGGCCGACTTACCGGTCGAGGTATTCAGAGTTGTTGGAAATGATTTTGTGGAGAGCATGCACCAACTCATTTCTCAGATCTGGTCAGAGGAGTGTATGCCGGATGAATAGAATCTCAGCACCGCGTGCCCGATCTACAAAAATGGAGAGCTCTCCACTGCGCCGACTATAGAGGTATACCTAGATCTCCTCAACATTGCGTACAAGGTCTTGCAATATTTTCTATATTGCGTCAACATCTGAAACCCCTCATCAAGAACCTAACTGGTCCCTATCAGGGCGGTTTCAGATCAGGAAAGTCTAGAATCGACCAAATTTTCAGACTCCGGAAGAGTCCAAATCGATACCCACTATCTTAAGGCCGCAAATGACAGCTATAAACGCGATATATTTAATCATGTCTAGTTTTTAGCATCCCTGCAGGTTTAGCAGAATGACGATGGAGAACGCTTGCTACTCCGTCAAGATCGGTAACGACTTAACCCAGACCTTTGATATCAAAAAACAAGGTGGTGCTTTGTCATGTGGCTTCTTTAACATCATAGTTGAAAGAATTGTGCGAAACTAACGAGCGGATACCAGAGGGGCGATCTTTCAAAAGTCTGCGCAACTACTAGCGTATGTCGATGATATTACCATAACTCAGAACTCAGCGGGCTGTCACCGATTCTTTCGCTAGTTCTGAACCGGATGCTAACAAAAGAGTTTAGCGGTAAATGAGAGTACAACCAAGTATATGATGTCAACAGACGGGTCACACAGCATCGACGAATGGCACAGAAAAACACAATCGACACAATCTATGGAGCAAAAGCATGGACTCTATCGAAAGCTGATGAAGATATCCTCAGTAGTTTCGAGAGAAAAGTCTTTCGAAAAATATTCTGTTCCGTTTGCGTTGACGGGCTTTGGAGGAGAAGATTCAACGTCGAACCATACGAGCTATACGGCGACATCGATCTAGTCAGAAAACTGGGCTTCAGATTCCTGAGATTACTAGGACAAGTAGAGCGAATGGACACCAGTGCTCCGAGCAGCAGGGTCTTCGAACTTAATCCGGAGGGACAATACAGTAGAGGAAGACCTCACACTAGGTGGCGTGCACAAGTAGAAGCGGACCTCAATCGACTTGGAATTGCACTGCACGGGTTACTGGTTCTAGCTTCACGTTTTTGTGTTTTTTTTTCATGTTTTTGGCTAAAATATCTGTTTCTGTGATTAATCACCCACCGTACTCACCAAATCTGCCTCCTAAGCTAAAGACTGCCATGAACGGGAAATGTTTTAGAGACTATAGGTCGTCAAAAATTTGTAGTATTGAAAATTGAATGAAAATTTTTCTCCATTTTTCCCGGAACTTTTGGAATAAATGGTACGCCTTTACAAGTATTATTGAGTGTAACATATGTCCTTAATAGGACGAAGCTTTTCAGAAGCGACAGTACATGGAATGAGTACTACGAATGTAAGAAAGTCAAAAACGGCTTCATGGCAGAAGTACTGCGAATTTATCGCGGTAACAGACAAGGTTTCGCAAGATATTTTCAAAGGAAGCGAGCGTTCCTAGCTACCTCAGAAAAAGTGATGGAATCTGGGCTGAAACCCACTTTCCGGAATTCACAGTATCAGACGACCGTGGCATGCTACAGCACACTGAGAACATTGATCTCTCTCTCTCTGTGAAGAGGAAATAGGTGTTCTTATTAATATGAAAAAAAAGAAATGGTGGACAATTCAGTGCTTTAAGCCGTACAAATCTCCCGGTCCGAATGGTATTCAACCGATCATGCTACAGAAAGCACCGGAGGTAGCAATCGAAAAAATTATGGAAATTCTTTCACACAGTCTAGCTTGGAGGGAGGTTAAGATGGTTTTTATACCTAAAGCTGGCAAACAGGGGCATAAAACAGCAAAAGATTTCAGACCAATAAGTCCGTCATCATTTATGCTTAAAACCCTGGAGCGATTATTAGGGATTCCTATTAGGAATAGATGCGTAATGGCTTTTTGAAAATCTGTGGAAACCACCCTGCACAAGGTGGTGGGGAAAATAGAGAAGAGTCTACACTTCGGAGAATTTGTGATGGCGGCCTTCCCCGATATTGAAGGAGCCTTCAATAACACGGAGTGCACCGCCATTAAAAATGCTCTAGTAGACGCTGACATTGAACATGGTACTACAAACTGAGTTTGCAACATGCTTGCAAGCAGGAAAATAAACTATTCCATTGGGCAAAGCTGGGTCAGAATATCCGTAACCAGGGGAACCCCTTAGGGTGGAGTTATATCTCCACTCCGGTGGGTACTGGTTATCAATGACATCCTCAAAAAGATTAGTATAATGCA
Source organism: Volucella zonaria (assembly GCA_963966105.1). Lineage (NCBI taxonomy): Eukaryota > Metazoa > Arthropoda > Insecta > Diptera > Syrphidae > Volucella > Volucella zonaria. Next base: position 43,991,269 of record OZ014531.1, read on the forward strand.
ACGGCATACGCAGATGGCATGCTTAAATATTTTAAGCGACATTATGAAGGTTGCCCTGAAGACGATCAGCAATTGGGCAAAAAGCTATGGTCTCAAGGCAAACGGCCTAAGTACAAGATACCGCAATTCAAACTCCCAAAACTCAACGGAGTGGAATTGTCTCTTTCGGACAGCGTGAAGTATCTTGGTGTAATTTTGGACAAAAAACTGAATTGAAAGTTTAGTGTAGTGGAAAGAACCAAAAAGGCATATACCTACTTAATGCTCTTTTTATCTGCAAAACACAAGAAAAGGATTTACGGAAAATTAGCGGCGGTTTATAGAACAACTTCCATAGCCATTACAGGTGCACTTGTATACCTTTTTGCACCTAACACCGCTTGATTTACAGATCAAAAAACTTGCAGGAAACAGTGCGATAAGACTCACTATTCTGGGTTACTTCAAGAGCAGTTATTGTGGACATGGCACGGTCCTAACGGAGCTACTGCCAGGCAATCCAGATCTAACCGATGAAATTCCTTCCTTGGTCAACTTCGACATCCCGTATGATATAATATATCCGGAGAGGGAGGACTGGGAAAAAAATTTAATAATTAGGTCAAATGAAATTGCAATTTTCACAGATGGCTCGAAAACAGAGGAAGGAATAGATTCTGAACGATGAGAACGAAATCCGAAAGAGATATCGTTATATACAATCGACCAACATCAACTCTGATACAGTCAGGGGCTGTCGCACAGTGCTTAAAGCACTATGCTGTCAGAACTGAGTAAGACTGCGCTGGGTGCCAAGACACTGCGGTATTAAATGAAATGAACAAGCGGACGAGCTTGCAAGAAAATGAGGGCTACTCGACAATAGTGAGTTTGCCAACATCAAACCACCCCTTTGCATAGTGAGGGGCACTATCGAGGAAAAAATTAGAAAGACTCTACCAACCTAAGGTGGTCAAGTATTGAAGGAGACAGGGTATCCATGGCTCTATGGCCGCTCTTTGACGGCAAAAGATCTAGGAAGTTAATAAAATTAAACAGGGATAAGCTTAGGACAGCAATAGGAATCCTGACAGGACACTGTCTCCTGCAAAGATACTCAAATTGTCAGATACGGATATCTGCAGATTCTGCGGTGATCTGAAGGCTGTTGAGCACATAACACACATACTATGTGAATGCGGGACAATATCGAGTGGTCGAAACAAATTTTTAGGGAATTTTTAGGGAATTACTTCTTCGAAAACCTAGAGGAAATAGACGACAAGAACTTCAAAGGGCTTCTTGGTTTTTTTCAAGAAAATTGGGTATTTCACCAGGGCGATTGTTTAGGTTTTTGCCATTTGAAGACAAATTCAACTTGTTCCAAAGGGATCACGAATGACCCATTTTGGTGACTAGTGTTTTGTGATGGCATATCCATCAACTTAAGCCTAACCTAACCTAACTTATGTCCTTACGTCCGACAAACAAAAGAAGTATCACCAAGCTTTTTTTATAATGAGGGCACGCTCGCACGCTCAAGGGGTTTTAGTACCCTTAAAATGTTCGTACACAGACAGGTACCGATGTACATTGTTTTTAAATGTTTGTAAGTTATAACGACCAGGAAACACAGAGATCGGCAGGGCATTCCATAAGCGAGTTGTACAGCTTAGGAAAGAATCACGATATTTTAGAGTAAGTCCGAAAATGGGCTTGAGGGTGTACTAATGAACATTCATAGCGAGTCGGGTGTTACTGTTGAAAATTTGAATGAGCGGAATGCTACTAGCGATTTCAATGGAGTACTGGTGGTGGAAATAGCAATAAAACAAAGTGAGACAAGAGACATTACGTCGGTGTTCGGGGGTGTCAATTGATTGAGTGATATTAGTATCACCTATGAGTGATGACCTATCCTGTCTAGCAGGTGCAGAGAAGTTTTAGGAGCACCTAACCAGATGTGGAGTTTGTACTCCGACTTTGGACGTATGAACGCCTTATAGATTGAGGCCAGATCATAGGGGTGAAATAATTCTTACATCACTTGATGAAACCTAGACATTTCGCAGCATTTTTGGCGGCATCGAATATCTGGTGATTCTAACGTAAATTGTCACTGATACACATACAGAGAATGGAAAGATAATGGCTGGGTATTTGAATTTCGCTTTAATGACAGCAGACTGCATTGAGTTTTGGAAGCATTAATTTTCACTCGATTGATAGTTCCCCAATTGGTTATGCTGTTAATATGCTGTTAATATCGGAATTTAATGAGCTTAACATACACTGCCGTTCCCGTTCTACAGCCGAAGAGCAGGGGCGTGAGTCCGGGAAAGAATATGAAAAGCAGAGAGTACTGTCATCAGCAAAGGAATATATTGGATTAGAAGTAGCAGACAAGAGAACGTTAATGAAAATTAAAAAGAGTGTCGTAGACAGAACGGGTCCCTGGGGCAGACCAGCATTTATTTTGTGAATATCAGACTTGAAACCATCCAAGACAACTTGAATTGAACGTTCCTAAAGGTAATTCCTAATCCATAGAAGAAGAGAGTCATCGATCCCAAAAGCACTCATTTTCGACAAAAGAGCCTGATGCCAAACTCTGTCAAATACCTTAGAAATATCAAGTGCAACTATCTTGCTTTCGCCAGATTAATGTACGCTTTGGTTCCACTTTTCGGAGAGACATGTCATCAAATCAATAGTGGACCTGTTGCTATGAAAACCATATTGCCGGTCATTGAAAAGTTTTCGTGTTTTGAGATATTTCATGAGCTGACGGTTCATCAGCGTTTCCATGACCTTGGAGAGAAGGGACGTAAGTGCAAGGGGCCTGTAGGAGGAGAGAGAAGAAGATTTGTCTTTTTTAGGGACAGGCTGGACAAATGCTGTTTTCCATCTGCTAAAAAGTAGGACTGCAGCTTACGCAGCGGTTTTGCCAGCGTGGAAGAACACCTCTTCAGAAGAAGGGGAGATATGCCATCTGGACCAGTGGATTTATGTATGTTGAGATCTTAAAATAATCTTGCTACTTCACGAGTGCGAAAGTGAATTCGCCCCATTGAAGATTCGACGCACTCAAGTGTAGGCGGAGACAAAGCACAATCTGGAAGTATTGAGTTAGCCGCAAAGTGTGCAGCAAGCAGATTGGCCTTGTCCAAAGAGCTGACAACTGAAATGTCATTGTAAATGAGCGTTGGGATGGAGGATGAAGGAGAATTTCTAATGTTTTTGACGTTGTTTCCGTATTGGAATTTTGCACGTTTAAGAAAGGCGTTGCAGTCATTTCTGGCTCGTTTGAACTTTTTTCGGTTTTCCTATGTTGGGCTGGTCTTGAACGACCGAAAAAACATTTCTCTAACCCTGACAGCCTCTTTACAGCTCGAGTCGTGTGACGCCTTTTCTTTTGGTTTGAAACTCTTCATCCGATGAGGGATTAAGTTTCTCATTCCAAAGAGAATGATATCTGTGATCATACAGGAATTCTAAAGAAGTTGTTAAGTCCGCTCTAATTGGCTTTCTCGGGTTGCCATACGGTTCCTTCAGAAATCTTTTCTCTAACTGTGTGGTGGGTGTACGAGAATTTAGTTGATATGACACAATGGTCCGACGAGCCTAGAAGTTAAAAAAAAAGTCCAGGGGTTGGCGGTATGACCATCAACGTCTGGTATTCGTGTGGGCTCACAAGCTGGGTTAAATTATTTTCCGCAGCGAAGATCTCAACATACCGTCCTTTGGGTGTTGTCTTTCCAGAATGTCGAAGCCAACCAGAATTGTGTATATTGAAATCGCCCGTAATCACGATTCCAGTATGGGGATACAGGGATACAATTGTTTGAATGGAGTCAGACAGCGCATCAAACTCGTTAAAGGTCGAGTTGCTGTCCAATTTGAAGCTTCTGTAAATAAAGCAGCAGTGGATAATTTGCTTACGGAGATGGAATTTTAACCACATGAAATTGAATTCCGGATTGGAACAGGGACTACATTGTGGTGGAATTTGGTTAGCTACGATCACTACGCACATAAATGGCGACACCGCAATGGGGAAAGAATAGTGGCATTAGCTCGTAGTCAGGTAGCTTCAGATCAGAGTGATCTGATAGGTGTGGGAGGGAATCTACCTGTGTTTCACTAAGTGCCAAAACAGCTGGTCTGTATTTGCAGACGTGGACGTACGCAAAAAATTGATTACTTTTTAGCCCGCGCATATTGACTACATCCACCCTGAATTCCTTAGCTAAGCTGAATAATGGTTATCGGAATGAAGTATCAGCGCATTGTATGGCGAACCTGACCGACAACTTATGGATTTCGGTCAAAGAAACGACAAACCTTCAAAATATGAATATGAGAGAGTGTATGGGATTGTTGGCGTTAAATTGACCAAAGCCGAGCATTTAAAAAAGAAAAAGACCGTTGTACAATATTTAATCAGAGTTTCGTGCTGAATTGGTGTAAATTCTGTTTTAAAAAATTTTGAAAGTTAAAACGTTCAAAGGTATCGCGTTTTGCAATTTGAAATTGTATCATATGGTATACGTTTAGTTTTTGTTCTTATTATATTTGTATATATATATATTTTTTTAATTAATAAAAATTGGTTTTATGGTTTTTTTTTAATTAGTTTTTCTTTTATGACACTATTTTAATTATTTGTTAATATAATTTTGGTATTAAAGCCGATAATGCACTTTAATTATGTACTATGTAAATTTGAATTGTATATAGATTTTGTTTTTGTTTTGCTTTTTCATTTTTTTTCCTTTTTTTTTTTAATTTAAAAAGAAGACAAACTGAAGAGAGATAAATGAATTTTCCTTTTTGAATCGACCAAATATTTTATTGGCAATCTGCACTTTACTTTTACATCACATTTCATCAAAGTTTTAATTAAAAATTTTAATTCGTTATTTGGTTTGTTTTTAGTTTTTTTTTTTTTAATCAAATTGTGAGTAAATATTTTCATGTGCAATATGTTTTTGTTTTTGTTTTTGTTTTAAATTTATTTGGAAATGTAAATGTAAATGTAAATTTAAAAGTTAATACTTTGCTTAATAATTTGTTTTTTGTTTCTTTATATTTTAATGAATATTAGCCGTTATGTATATATATTTTGTTTTTGGTTTTTTTTTCTTTTTATACAAGTTGTTTTATAATTTTGAAAAGTATATATAATATATATATATAAGTAATATGTGTATATATATAATTTTATTTTGGGTTGCAATTTGTTTATATAATATAATATAGATTTTTGTTTTTGTTTTTGTTTTATTTTTTTGTTTTGGTTTTATATATATATAATATATTTAAATTTAATTTGTATTATTTATTTATTTTGAACTTAAATAGAGGTATTTCTATTTTCCCAAGTATTTTGTTACCATCTTGTTGCAAAGCATTGTTTTATTATGTATTTCTGTTTTGTTTTTTTTTTTTCTTTTTCTTCTTTTTTTGTAACTATTTCCACATTATGTAATATTTTTCTTTTATGAATATTTTTATTTTAAAATTAATAAAGAATATTTTAAAACGTTTATATCTTTGAAAATATAAAAGAAAAATGTAAACTATATTTAAAGTAAATTAAAGGAAACTTAAAATGTATTTTAATAAGTTGCTTACCGATTTTTTTTGTTAAATTAAATTTGTTAATAAGAATTGGGTAATGGAAAATAGTATACGTATTATTTTTCTATTTTTCTTAGTAGAATTTAAAGTCTCAATTGTATTCAGAGATTAATATCTTTCAGCCATGGGAAAGTAAAATGGGTATCGCACCTCTTAACAACAGCGCATATGCTACGACGACTACTAAACTTCCGATATCTTGACCAACAGATACCGCGTAGATTCGTGTTTGCACTGAGAAGCCACTTGCGAAGGAGAGTGGGAAATCGTTTGTGTCAGAGCCCAACAGTTTCTAGAAATAAACTCCGAATCGCAAGCTGAAACGTCGGGACAATGACGGGTCCCGACGGACAAATCTGTAAATTTTAATACGGGCTATACTTCCAATGCGTAAAAATGGCAATCCCATTTTGTATCCAAATCAGCCTGTATATTCTCTAGTTTCGGTTTGTTGTTGATTTTAGTTCGGTGCGGTTTAAAATATTTATAAAATATGAGTCAAGAGGAATGCCGTAAAAAGATCATCGACAAATGGCTCGAAAATACTTTGCGTCCAAACCATTTCATCGCAAAAAATTTAAACATAGCACGCAGGACAGTGGATTCTGTTATTAAACGATATTTGGAGACGTTGACAGTTAAGCGAAAACAGAAAAGTGGAGCTAAACGTGGAGCACATGATACAAATTTGGACAGGAAAATAGTGGGTACCATCGTAAAAAACCGGACTATGTCATTCAGAGATGTTGCGCGGAAATGTATGTTAATACCAACCAAACAATGGTACAAAGATCTAAAAAACGTAACGGTCTAAAAACACGAAAAAAACAAAAAATACCAAAAGCTACTGAAAAGCAAAAAAAAGTCATAAAAACATGAGCCCGAAAGCTATACGAGTTGATCGGTAACAAGAAAGCGTGCTTGGTTTTGGATGACGAAACTTATGTCAAAGCCGACTATACTACTCTTCCAGGTGCGCAGTTTTACAACTCGTTTGAAGTTGAGATTCTTCCGCAATCAACAACATCGATTGGGATGGAAAAATTCGGCTCAAAATATCTCGTTTGGCAGGTCATTTGCCAATGTGGACACAGAAGCTCATCGTTTATTACAGCGGGAACAATTAACGGAGAAGTGTACATTAACGAGTGCCTAAAAAAACGGTTGACTCCTTTCTTAAACAAACGCTTCAACATTATTTTGGCCAGATTTAGCTTCAGCTCACTATGCTCATGCGACGTTGAGCTTTCTTGTTGCTAAAAATGTCGACTTTGTCCCAAAAGACATAAATCCACCCAATGTTCCGTCCCATTGAAAGGAATTGGGCTTTGGTCAAAGCTAAATTGAGGAAAAGTGAGCAGTGTGCAAAGGACGTAAAAGATTTTAGTGCTAAATGGAAAAGAGCATGCAAAAAGATCACGGATGTAACAGTCACCAACCTTATGAAGAACATTCGAAAGAAGTTGAGGAAAAAATGGAATCACAAATAATTTTTTTTATTTTTTGTAATTGTGAATGAATTTAATAAAAACAGGGTTTTAAAGCAAATAAAAAAAATGTACATGAATTATGAAAATATTTTATTTTTTTACTTTGAAGTTTCCAAATTTTATTCGTTTCAATCCTTACTAAAGGGTGTTCAAATTTGACGTATCATTTTAAATTGGCCGCCAATTTTTTTACAGCTACTATGTACAGGGTGAATGACTCGAACTCCAACTTTTTAAAATACTATAATTTTTTTATTTTTTTATAAATTTTATTGTGTCAAAGCAAAAAACGTTGGAAAATACATCAATTTTCAAATTGTATCAGTAGTTTTCAATATGTCCACCTTTGGCGCGAATAATGGCCTTGAGACGGCCAAAGAAAGCGTCGCACGCTGCACACAAGTGGCTCTGCGGTATTTTGGCCCATTCCCGGCGAAGTGCTTGTTTGAGGTGGTCCAAACTTTGGTATTTTTTAGTGCCAACCTTCGCCTTCAAAATACCATAGACAGAGAAATCCAACGGATTTGCATCCGGAGAATTTGCAATCCATTGTGTCGAAAAACTGAAGTGTGGAACATTGTTTTTTAACCAATCTTGGTTGACGCGCGCTTTGTGAGACGGTGCCGAGTCTTGTTGAAATGTCCACGGTCTCCGACCGAAATGATTGTTTGTCCAAGGCCTCAATACTGCCTCTAAGACAGTTTCACGGTATACGATCGCATTAATTTTGACGCCACGGTCCAAAAATTTTGACGGCGGTTATTGCGGCCCAAACCATCGCCATCGGTGCTGCCTGCTTTCTGGTGGCCGTCCGAAGGTGTAAATTTTCGAAGGACCTCTCTGGCAAGTAAACTCGGTCATTTTGTTTGTTGACATATTGCTCGATAACAAATGGCGACTCATCGGAAAAAACCAAATTCGGCATCTCATCACTTTCGTGCAAGCGTAGCAACTCCTTCGCTCTTTCGACTCTAACTTTTTTCTGTTGCGGTGTAAGATCGTGTGCTTTTTGGAAGTTCAATGGTTTGAGCCCAAGCTCATTTTTCAGTATGTGTTGTATCCGTTCCAACGATATGTTGAGCTCACGAGCCACTTTTCTTCCACTTCGACGCGGATTTTGCTCAATTCGATCCCTCACTTTCCGAACTATTTCTGCCGATGTTGCTGTTTTTTTATGACCACCTCCATGTCGATTTGCAACGCTACCAGTATCACGACAACGAGCTATGGTTCGAGACACAAGTGATTTATTCACGTTGAGGTGCTGGAGGGCTCTAACGATAGCTACTTGTGGTTTTCCAGCCAAATATAAAGCAATTACACTATCACGTTTGAATTCCATGGCGGATAAAAATTTTTCAACACAACTGAGAAGTAAATCGTTTAAAAGGCTTGTAAGTAATAAAATTATCTGTCATGTGTCAAAATTTGAGCTCACTGTCATGAACGGTTTGGAAATTATGGCAGTCTGAAGTTGGTCGCAGTTCGAGTCATTCAAGGTGTAGATTACACCGAAGTTTTTTCAGGTATGTAGTAAATACACTCCCGTTAGCTAAAATGGATCGCTACACTATTGAGCAACGTGTTTTTATTACTAAAACTTCGTTCAAAATACGGTAGAGAAAATGCTCCGTCAAATCATGCTATTAAACTTATCGTTCATAAATTTGAAGAATCTGGTTCGGTTCAAGATCAGAGAAGTAAAGTCTATTATCGTAGTGGTCATTCGAGTGGAAATATTGCAGCTGTTAAAAGAAGTGTTGCTGAAGAACCATGGACGTCAATTCGTCGTCGTTCACAGCAATTAAACCTCTAACCAACAACTTTTTTTAACATTTTGCACAAAGATCTGCATGTAAAGGCTTAAAAAAATCCAGTTAACACAAGAATTAAAACCAACTGATCACATATTGCGTTGGCAATTCGTTAATTGGGCCATAGAGAAGCAACAACAAAATGACAATTTTTTCAAGCAATTTATCTTCACCGATGAGGCTCATTTTGAAATTGGCGGTTATGTCAATAAACAAAACTTTCGCATTTGGCTTGAAGAAAATCCTAGAGGATTGTTTGAAAGGCCAATGAAACCAAAATGTGGATTTTGATGTGGTGGCGTGATTGGTCCAATTTTTCTCGAAAATTAAAATGGCCATGCGGTTACTGTGGATGGAGCTCGATATCAAGCGATGATTAAAAACTTTTTGTGGAGTCAATTGGAAGACATTGATGTGCAGAATATGTGGCTTCAACGGGATGGTGCAATACACCACACAGCAACAAACTCAATGGATCTTTTGAAAGGGAAGTTTAACAATCGCATAATTTCCCGCAGAACACACGCGAATTGGCCACCAAGATCATGCGATTTAATACCACTGGATATTTTTCTTAAGGGGTTTCTTGAAGAGTAAAGTTTATGTCGATAATCCTCAAACTGTTCAATACCTCAAAGATAACATCATCGAGTAAATATCACTTATTGAACCATCATTATGCGAAAAAGTGATTCAAAGTTTTGATAAAAGGTTGACAGTCTGCCGAGCTAGCACGGGAGCTCACTTGGGCGACATTCTTTTTCATTATTAACCGGAACCAATGTACATTAATTTCCAATAAAAATAAATACAGATTTCACACAATTTATGTCTTTCATTCAAAATTTAAAATGATACCTGAAATTTGAACACCCTTTAGAAAAAGTATTACGGAAACTCAAAATCGGTATAATATACGTTCAGGAAACCAACTGGCGAAATGTCGGAAATAGAGTTCGCTACCTGAACTTGCAAATGAAAGCGTACAAAATATATTATTACGGAGCCGAACAAAAACGGAGTTGCCATCATTTTGGAAGCTTAACTTCTAAACAAGATCGTACGAACTTAACAGACAATTAATCACGAAATTTGAAGCATTGTTAGCGCCTACGCACAGTGTGACGAATCGCTGATTTAGCTTGATTTAATTAAGAAAATGACATGCACAAAATTAAACAAAAACCGGTTTCTCTCAGAGAGTAAACCTCCTACGTAATGACTGTGCAATTTTTTTTTGTTGTAGCTTAGTGCAACAAACTCAAATTGTCTATAATGTTTTTTATAAGAAGGTCAATTGGAAGAACAAGTGTTTACCTCGTTTTTAATTGGTTCCCGTACATTTAATAGCTTTTCTTTGTTTTTTCTCAATAAGTAAACAGTCAATTGATATAAAAGTAAGTTTTTCTTAAATAATTAGAGATCTTGTTTAATATAAGGGGTAAATGAAAGTAAAATTTATAGATAAAATATGTGTTTTTTGTATTCATTAGACGAAAAGTATAGTTGTTCAGTGTTGTTCAAGTTGGAGACCGTGTTTGTTCTAAAGCCTTGCATATGCACTGCTAAAATGTGTTTCAACTTCTTGCGCACAGGTGCGACACTCATACTAATTTTTTTGTTTTTTAGGATGAGTGATTTCGATAATCACGAAAAAGCAAATTTTTGATGTTTGGATTTCTAAAGTCAAAATTAAGCGCTTAGATGCTGTTTTTGCTTTTGTCATGGGTTACTTTAGCCATATACTATTTTCTGAGGCTGTAACAAAGTCAATCAAATTAACCTTAAAAACTTTATGTTTAAGATTTGACGAGAGATGGGCCAAAAGTGGTCGGCATAGAAAGAGCTTCCAAAATACCAATTCTCTGTGGCTAAATGAAAATCTAACATTACCACAACATATCTTAGATGAAATACCTTCTTCATCTAGAGTTGGAAGGCCGAGAAAAAGCTTTAATGAGTGCTGTGAGAAAAGCAAGAAGAGAAAAGTTAAATTAAAACCCTACTTCCTATAGAATTTAACATTGACAGTTTGCATATCATAATTAAACCGGTATTTTTGTTAACTATGATTGACGGAAAAATTTGTACTGCTTTATCATCTACAACATCTTCATCACAAACGTGTTACATTTGCAGTGCCAAACCCTCCGAAATGAACAATTTAACTAATCTTTCAACTAGGAATGTGAACCAAGAAGCAATGTCCTTTGGATTAAGCCCCCTTCACTCATGGATACGATTTATGGAATACATCCTTCACATAGCGTATAGATTAGATGTCAAGCTGTGTCAGATAAGAGACCAAGGCAGCAAAGAAAAAGTCAAAGCCAGAAAAAAACTAACCCAAGAAAAATTTAGAAGAGAAACACGGTTATTGGTAAATATGCCAACTCAACAGTCTGGCAATACTAATGACGGAAACACGGCTAGAAGATTTTCTAGAGATGAGGAAAAGACTGCCCAAATTACAGGCATCGATAAAGAAATTATAAAAAAAGTTTCATATGATCTTAGAAGCTCTTGGGTTTGAGTTCCCAATAGATGTAGATGCTTTTGAGAAGTATGCAAAGGAAACAAGGGAACTATGTATGTATATCTCAAAAATTATGCCTGCTATTTTATGCCAGTAAGTGTGTATAAGGTCTTGTTTCATGGAAAACAGATAATTGCTACTTGTACGAGTATACTACCAATCGGAGAACTTTCAGAAGAAGCGCAAGAGGCAAGAAACAAGGAAAATAGAAGGTTTAGGGAACTATTTACTAGAAAAATATCCACGTGTAGATGCAAATACTGACCTATTAAATCGATTGGTTATAACCTCAGATCCATTCTTAGCAAGTCTAAGATGCTTTATGAGAAGAAAGAAAAGTCTTGCAACTTTTAGATGTACCAAATAATTAAAAAAATTAAAATAACCTGGTTTTTATGTATTGTTTTGTCTTGAAATTTGTAGTCATATGTTAAAAAAATTCCTTATATTTTAATTAAAAAAAAACAAAAAACCTGAACAAAAACATTTATTTGTGAGCGCTATTAATTTAATTCCGCTAAATCAGCGACTCGTCACACTGTGCTACGCCCGGCAAGTAGGTAGTGATCATCCAGAATGATAAGTTTTAGATATAGAGTAAGGTCGGCAAATATGGCCCACGTGGTTAATATGGCCCACCATAATATTTTCGAAATACACAAGCGCACGCAGTTAACCCCTTATCGCATATGAAGCCATATTTGGACTCCGAAGTTTATGATTTTTTTATAGGCTTATTACATACATCATTACAAAAAACTAAATTACATCAAAACCAGAGTTTCATCGTAAAACGGATCGTTATTAATTTGTACATTGCAATTGTGATCTGTCAAATATTTTGAAGGTTATGTTCAGCGCGTGCGACGGGCCGGGTGCATTGAAAAAAGTGTGAGTAGTAATTAAAAAGTAAATATCAAAAACGTTAGTAAAGTGGTGAAAAAAAATAAAACTACATTCGCTGGACTTTCTTAAATAAGGGAAAACATTAATTTTTGCTTTTTTTGCTTTTTTGTATTTTTTTTTCTCACTTTGCCAAATTTGCCATATGTGGCTTGGTATGCATTTAAGGTTACTTTTATTATACATATATATAAACTTATTCCATAAATGCAACCAGCACATTTCTACGGCTCTGCTAAGTGTGTTAATAATACTATTCCTGGTGATGAAACGTGAGAGATGATGACATTGATTCTAGTTCAGTTCCAACAAAGCACATTATCCTACCCGAGTCTGACTCTGATTTTTCTGAAGAAGGCGACGTACCTTTGATAAATTTACAGTCTGCAAAACTGCTAAAAGCGTCTTTTGGAAGAAAGGGAAAATGCCAGCTTACGATGTTAACAATTTCCAATTCTTGGGTAACACAGATTTACTGAACACTATAAAACAACTGACGTTTTCAAGTTCTTTTCTACAGCTAATATGATTAATTTTATTACTGAGCAATCTAACCTCAAATCTGTTCAAGACAATATCAACAAACCAGCAATGATCACGAAAGGCGAAATGGAAAAATTTATTAGAATTGTCATTTTCATGTCCTATGTGAAATTACCGGCAGCGATTAAGTATTGGTCAAAAGAAATAGGGGTGTCGCAAGTTTATGAAATAATAACATGTAATAGATTCGAAGTTATCAAAAAAATTTTACATTTTAATAATAATGAGACTTTTGTACCCCACGCCCGAGAACAAAAATGTGTGGGTAAATATCGAAAAACTCTCAGTCTTGCTACAACGTTTAAAAGCCGCTCATCAGGGCCTTACACAGGCCAATAAAGATATAACTTTTAGTGGAAAACCCGGCAAAGATCAAATAAAGGACATGGGAACAGTCGTCGAATATGAACACAAAGCGATTTCCCTTATGGCGCGTTTGAATCGAGGAATCGAAAGATTGCACCATCTGCAAGACCAATATGACCCGTTATGTAGCTCGTACCGTAGTCTCCTCGCGCGATAATTCAAATGGCGTTAAGCATTTCTGATGAAATGACCCTTCTTCGACTGGAGCTTATTGCCACTCTTAGCTGCAACTAAGTAGAGCTCATATTTAGTTAAAAATCTGAGCGTAAGTTTTGAGCGTATTTTTCTTTGGACTGACTCGAAAATAAGTCTTTGCTGGATCCAAAATGGGGCAAAGAAGAAGCAGAAACCCTACGTTGAAAACAGAGTTGTTAAAATCAGAAAATTAACTGAGCATTTTAAATGGAATTATTGTCCAGGGAAGAACAATCCTGGGGGTCAATGATTCTTGCCACCTCCGATCTATGGAGGCATGGTTTTGTTTGGCTTAGGTCTGACATAAAGAATTGGCCAGTTGTTCAAGCCACCGATTTGTCAAATGAAATTTAAGTTATTCAGCGGAGTAATATTGTCGGTAAGCCTCAAGTGCCTTTATTGGATATGATTCGTGGGCGTTTGATATTAATGCTTATAAAAGAATATTTAGTCGTCATGAATTAAAACAACATAACCCACCCAGACCTCAGAAATGGAGTTACAAAAATCAAATCCTGAGCGGCGTTAGTGGCTTTAGCTATGACTTCGACATCTTTGCGGGAGACCAAAGCAATACGTACCCTTCAAACGCGCCAGATCGTGACGTAAGCTCAAATGTGGTCACTCGATTGACATTCACAGTTCCATGACATCAAAACTACAAGATTTGTTTTGATAACTGTTTCAACAGTCCAAATCTTCAAGTATATCTTTACAAAAACGGTTTACTTCCCTTAGGAACTGTGCGACTCAATCGTGTGCCAAACTCAAATATGCCTACAGAAAAGGAACTGAAGAAGCGAGGTCGCGGAAGCATGGAAGAAAAGGTACCAGTCATAGATGAAGTAAAGTTAAGCCAGGTTTCCTGGTTTGGTAACAAGAATGTCAACCTTCTTTCAGCCTACATTGGAAGCAAGCCAATGACAACAAAACGACGTTATGTTCGACAGGATAAAAAATATCTTTGCATACCTTCTCCGCAAGCTGTCGATGTTTATAACCAGCATATGGGAAGAGTCGATTTACTTGACTCCATGCTGGGTTATTACAGAATCCATTTGCGGTCTCGTCAGTGTGGTGCAAAAGGATTTTTTTTCACATGGCGCACATGCCCCTTGTAAATGTTTGGTTGTTATTGCGCCGAATCAATGCAGACGCAGACACCTACATGTCTTTGTATGATTTTAAGCTCGCTGTTTCCGAGCATATGCAAAAGTCAGGGAAACCTGTTATTACAAAAAAACCTGGTCGTCCATCAAGTAGTCTCGGAATACCGACATCCAGATGGAGCGCCACTCCCTCCGGTTTGCCTGACTCTTCAGTACCCGGGAAAAATCCACGACAAACTCCTGCTAGACATCAAGGTATGCTTTTGGATTCGGTATGTTCTGATGGGATTAGCCATTATCCGATTTGGAAGAAGAACGCCGGACAACTACGCCAATATTGTTCCAAATTTCGTTCTTTCACATTATGTGATAAATGTAATGTTTTTTTGTGTTATAACGACAAACGCAATTATTATAAAGAATTTCACGAAATATATGTAATTGCATACGAAGCCATATATGACTGACTGAATTTTAACTACAGTGCATACGAAGCCATATATGGCCTATATACCATATGTAACTTCTAAAATATAAGTAAACAATTTTTCTTCTCAGTTTGATCTCATCACTTAAGGTGGTATATGGCCTAGTAGGCCATATTTAATACGTTACCTTCGTTGAAATTAATCATTTTGTTTTTATTTTCCTTTGTAGGACACATGGCTTCAAACTCTAGCAAGTGCACAAAACAACGACAAACGTGGGTCAAGGATGATATGATGAAAGCAATCACTGCCGTGAACCTCAAAGAGATGGGCTTTTTAAAGGCAGCAAAAATGTTCAATGTCCCGAAAACCACACTGAGGCATTTAGTGGCAAAAACGGATAAGCCTTTAGAGGAAGTAGTAAGTGCTAAACTAGGCAGGAAAACCATTTTTCCTCCAGAACTCGAGCAGTCTCTAGTAGACTATTGCCTGCAAATGGAAGGGAAACTATTTGGTCTAACCAGGAATGACATAAGATCGTTAGCATTCCAGCTAGCTATAAAGAACCAAATTCCCAATCCATTTTCTGTTATAAAGGAAGTCGCGGGAATGGACTGACTACTTTTATTTCTAAAAGGTTTTTTTTTTTTTTATAATGAGCGCGCGCTCAAGGGTTTAAAATGTTCGTACACAGACAGGTACCGATGTATATTGTTTTTAAATGTTTGTAAGTCATAACGACAGATCAGATTATTTTTCACCTGACAGAAAGGACCTTTTGTGCAACTTGTGTGGTGTAAAAGTCAACCATGAAAAAAAATATTATATTGAACATCATATAAAAAGAGTAAAGCACCAGCAAGCAATGGCTTTAAAGACAAAACCAAGAACTCAAACGATTTCATCTTTTGTTACTGGAACTGAAAAAGAATTAATTTTACAGCGATATGACAAGAATGTTGTTAGTATGTGATATACCGTTGTATAAAATCAATCGTCCAGAGTTCCAGAATTTTATAGAGAAGTACAAACAAAAAAAAAATGCTAGACGAGTCTACACTAAGAAAAAATTACGTCGAAGATTGTTACCTCGAAGTGCTCCACAAAATCCGATCTGAAATTGGCGACGACAATATTTTTGTATCCATCGATGAAACGACTGACAAAGCAGGGCGATGTGTATCAAATGTGATTGTTGGGCCTTTGCGAGCATATGGTCGAGGGTACCTACTAACGTCCGAAGTTCTGGAGAAAGTAAACTCAACAACCATTGCCAATGCGGCTGCTGTGGCCAGATAAACTTAAGCGAGAGAAAGTTTTGTTGTTCGTAACAGACGCTGCATCGTATATGAAAAAGAGTGGCAAATCACTTCAAATATTATATTCCAAAATGGTTCACGTAACTTGCGTCACTCACGGTGTACATAGAATCTGTGAAAGCATACGCAGTCACCACTCAAAAGTTGACGCCTTTGTATCTAATATGAAGAAAATATTTTTAAAAAGTCCATCCCGGATTGCTGTTTTTAAGGAAATGGAACCTGACATGCCGCTACAGCCTCAACCCGTAAGTTTACTTAAAATTAAAATTGCATTTAAATGTTTGAATTTACATTGGGGGACTTGGCTAGAGGCAGCAATGTATTATGCGGATAATTTTGTTAGGATCAAAAAAATCGTCGACGTTCTTGAAGACGATGCAAGCTGTGTTGTGTTTGCGAAGGAATTAATTCAGGATGAAGCGGTACAAGCGCAGCTGGCATATATCAAAGTCAATTTTGGATTTTTAGTCGACCCAAAAAAACAAATTTTTGAAAACTTACAAAAAAGAGATATTTTTGAGAGTCTATAATTTTAATTTTAACTAGCATTCTTCTCATTAAGGAGCATCAATTGGGGAAGTGTTTCCGGTTTTAAAGAATGTCCAGCAAAACTTGGAAAAAGCAAAAGGGCCGATAACAAAAGAAGTTTTGAGAAAGTTTACTGCCGTTTTCAATGCAGATACGGGGCAGATTGAGCAGATAAATTCTGTAATAAACGCCGACTTGGATTCTAAACTTTCAGAAAATATTGATGTTAGTAATGTTGAAAGCTTTAAATGGGCTCCACTCGTTTCAGCTGAAGTGGAAAGGTCATTTAGCTCCTTATAGGTACTTCTAAGGGGCAACTGGAGAAGATTATTACCAGATAATTTCAAAAAGCTTTTGGTAGTTCAATGCTACTATAACTAAATTTGCATTCCTTTTCTTATTTTCTAATAACTGCCTTTTTTGCCTTTTTAAGTGTTTTGTTTTGCCTTTTCTTACTTTTGAATGTCAACAAAATCCTAACCCTGCTGATGAGCATTCATAGCGAGCCGGGTGTTACGGTTGAAAATTTAAATGGGCGGAATGCTACTGGCGATTTCAATGTAGCACTGATGGTGGAAATAGCGATAAAACAAAGTGAGACAGGAGACATTACGTCGGTGTTCGAGGGTGTCAATTGATTGACTGATATTAGTATCACCTATAAGTTTTATCGCACGGTTTTGAATCCTATCTAGCAGGTGCAGAGATGTTTGAGGAGCACCTGACCAGATGTGGGCATTGTACTCCAATTTTTGGCGGATGAATGCCTTATATCTTGAGACCAGATCAGAGGGGTTAAAATATTTCTTACATCGCTTGAGGAAACCTAGGCCTTTCGCAGCATTTTTGGCGACATCGAATGTGGTCATTCTAACGTAAGTTGTCACTGACACACATACCGAGAATGGAAAGTATATCGGTTTCGACGATGCAAGTGCCATTCATGGATAATGGCTGGGTATTTGAATTTAGTTTTAATGACTGCAAACAGCATTGAGTTTTGGAAGCATTAAATTCCATTCCAGCATAACCATAACCCAATTGGTTATGCTGTTAATATTGGAATTTAATGAGCTTAACATACGCTGCCGTTCCCGTTCTTCAGCCGAAGAGCAGATGCGTGAGTCCGGGAAAAAATATGGAAAGCAGAGAGTACTGTCATCAGCAAAAGAATATATTGGATTAGAAGTAGCCGACAAGAGATCATTAATGAAAAGCAAAAAGAGTGTTGGAGACCGAACGGAGCCCTGGGGCATACCAGCATTTATTTTGTGAATATCAGACTTGAAACCGTCCAAGACAACTTAAATTGAACGTTTCGAAAGGTAATTTCTAATCCATTGAAGAAGAGAGTCGTCGATCCTAAGAGCACGCATTTTCGACAAAAGAGCCTGATGCCAAGCTCTGTTAAATGCCTTAGAAATATCAAGTGCAACTATCTTGCTTTCGCCAGATTGATGTATGCTTTGGTTCCTCTTTTCGGTGAGATATGCCATCTGTCGCTGCGAAAACCATATTGCCGATCATTGAGAAGTTTTCGTGTTTCGAGATATTTCATGAGCTGACGTTTTATCAGCGTTTCCATGACGTTGGAGAGAAGGAACGTAAGTGCAATGGGTCTCTAAGAGGAGAGAGAAGAAGATTCGCCTTTTTTAGGGACGGGCTGGACAAATGCTATTTTCCATCTGCTCGGAAAGAGTTCTAAAGAGTAGGATTGATGAAAAATCTTACGCAGTGGTTTTGCCAGCGTGGAAGAACACCTCTTCAGAGGAAGGGGAGATACACCATCTGGACAAGCGGATTTAAGTACTCTTGCTACTACATGAGAGCAAAAGTGGATTCGTCCCATTGAAGATTCGACCACTCAAGTGTAGGTGGGGACAAAGCACAATCTGTGCAGCAAGCAGATTGACCTTGTCCAAAGAGGTGACAGCTGGAATGTCCTTGTAAATGAGCGCTGGGATGGAGGATGAGGGAGAATTTCTAATGTTTTTGACGAACGACCAAAAATTTTTTCTGCCTTTGGGACATTGCAGTATTTGTTGCCTCAGTTTTGGTCGTATTGGAATCTCACACTCTTGAGAAAGACGTTGCAGTCATTCCTGGCTCGCTTGAAATTTTTCGGTTTTTCTCTGTCGGGTTGATCTTGTAGGACCGAAAAAACAATTCTCTAACGTCATCTTTAGCTCGTGCTTCTGGATTTTCAAAACAAACCGTGGCAATTTTTTTTTACAATTTAGAAATGCTCATGACCAAGTACCATTTTACCCCCAACACTATTCTTAATGTAGATGAGAGGGATTTCATTAGTTCCGGCCAAAATGCCAAAGGTATTAGCTTTGAAATGTCGAAAAAAGGTGGGAGCATTAACATCTGCTGAGAGGGGATCACTTATTACGTTGATTTCGTATATGAGTGCAGGAGAGTCATTTGTGCCTCCTATGTTCATTTTTTCGCGAAAGAGAGACAATCCACACCTCATGAAAGGGGCACTGCCGGATTCAATATGTGGTATGCTAATCATCCATCAGGATGGGTACAGGCAAATTTGTTCACAAAGTGATTCAAACACTTTTTAACAAGAATGAAACCAACGGCATCTTCACCTGTATTACTTATTACTCAAGCCACACCAGGAATATAGAACTTATAAACCTGGCCTGAACAAATAATGTTCATATTCTATCTATACCTCCGCATTCAAGTCACAAAATTCAACACTCAGATACGGGTTTCACGGGACCTCTCAAAAAATATTTGACTGAAGAAATTAGACGCTGGACCATAAACAACACGAAAGCTCTAACACAGTATGATATAATTGAGCTATTCGGTCGAGCCTTTTTAAAAACTCAAACTGCTGTGAAAGGCTTTTCGTCCACAGGGATATGTCCTTTTGATAGGAATGTGTTTCAAGACCACGATTTTCTAGCAGCAGAGGAAGATGAAATACTTTTATCTAACATGGAAAATCCTGCTCCAGCTGATGGACATGAAAATAATGGAAAGATGACGCAATCTAAGCAAGATGAGTCGAATAAACATTCACAACCTTCGACTTCTACTGGGATAAAATGTATTTCGGAATCAACAACTTTGGTAACTCCACATCAAATTTCTCCTATCCCTGTTCGAGTAAAAAAACCTTCAACTCGTGGAAGGAAATGAGGAAAATCGGAGCTGATTTCATCATCTCCCTACAAGCTAGCTTTAGAGGAATCCTCAAAAACGAAGATGAAAAAGAGTTAAAGAAGAACAATCATGGGGTCTCAAAAAAAAATGGTAGAAATATACATAAAACGTGTTTTTGCTCTATTTTTAATTTCAGATGGTTCCTACAAATTTAAGGTTTAACGAAAATAATGAACAAAGCATTGTAAGGAAAAAGAGAAGCTATCGAAAAACCTAGCTCTCATCATCAGGAAGTGAGGGAAGGGGATTCATTCCAGACGACGGTTCAGATCCAAGTTTTAATAGAAGTAACCAGACGGATGCTAGATGCATCTATTGCACTAGCCTGTTCTCTGACGATAAGCAAGGTGAGGCTTGGGTACAATGTGTTGTATGCAGAATCTGGCCAGGATTGTACTGGCAACGAGCAACAATATTTCATATGTGAAAACTATTGTGTTAAATATTTGGGAACAAGATATACAAACAATGACAGATCAATTCGCCAGGACGCTGGCGTTGGTTTCGGATGGCTAAAGTGTGCGGTATGCTGCACTTAAGTACGATTAGAAAACCAGAGACGGCGCTTTTAAGACTCGTTAAAAGACACGGGGAAACCAACACCTATAGCCGGCGCCAAGGCTCAACTCAACTCGGAGTAATTTCTGCAAGGGATGACCAATATTTGGTGTTTGAAAGCCTTCGGAATCGTAACCAAACAGCGGTTGAGCTGTCCCAGAGACTTCGAACTGTTAGAGAGACAGCTTTGAATGCCCAAATGGTGAGGTGGCGATCAGAACGTACCTGGATTTTTAACGTAAACCTCCTGTCATGTAGACTTAATGTTTACGAGGTGCCCATACACCCATAGGGAGCAAGGATACGCCTTGCCATCGCTAATCTTTCGGGATTGAATTATACCAAATCGGAACTGTGTTGGAGGCACAAGTCCCACCCTTGGTATGAGTCGAGGCCGACCTAAAACCTCTTGCTGCTCTTAGGGTCGCAGCACCCAGTACTTCATTTGCAACTCTACAATGGGTAAACAGAAAAGAAAACCCGTACCCGCGATTTGGGTTTAAACCACAGCCACCATGACGCTCCCACAAGGGGGCCTACCTCTAACAAGTCAGGCCCGGACCGAAGTCCGGGGGGCTCCTGACTCCCATGGTACCGTGTTTTAAGTCCTGGTATGGACTACCGGTGGTCAAGCCTACCAACAAGACCTATGACCGGCAACTTGTAACTGGTCAAATCGTAGCAACCATTCAGAGGCTGTAATCTGAAGATGTTTACGATAAGACCAGTTATAGAATAATCTACCCCCGCTTTTTATTAGACAACGCCATTGATGGGCGAAAGGTGGCGATCAGTGCAAACTGACCTAAAAGTAGGAAGACCTGCTCGTGTGCGGAGACGCGCGGCAGAGCATAAGTGACGTCGAATTGAATTTTCTCGCCGTCACCAGGATTGTACAGAGGCCGAATGGTCTAGGTCGGTCTTCAGCCCAGGTCTGCGCTCACCAGTTAGACCTAGCAAAATGAGAGATACTCTTTGGCAATAGTTGCCCAGCGGGAAAATTTCTGGAGAGATTCCGTCACGGTGTAGGCAGAAATTTTCATGAGTCGGAAAAACAGAGCTTTGCATCATGGAAGGATCGGAAAGATCATACCTACAATATTACTTATATTAATAACATCTTGGAGAAACATGTGGTTCCATTCGCCGCGTTTATTGGGGAATATTTTTTGTTGATAGCGGACAATGCTAGACCAAATGTTCCCAGCTGCGTTACCGAGTACGTACAAGAACTGGAAATCGAAGTGATGGTTTAGCCTGCGATGACTCCGGATATGAAACCCAGCGAACACGTTTGGGACTTCCTTGAGCAACTGAAATCTGCTCTAATCATAGAATGGGACAAATTGGATGACACGGAAAATGGTGCAATAAAAATGTCGCTGTTTTCTATCCGGTTTTTCAACAAGGACATAGCAATTTTGTATTTAAGTACAGAAAAATTGAGATTTTGATTTATTCCCGGTGTAGTACACATATTAAATTTAAGTATGGAATTCGATCTCGATTCTTTGGATCGAATTTTCCACCAGTCTTCCACACATATCAGCCGGAACGTTGGCAATTTCTTGTTCGATATTGTTACTAAGCTCCTCTAACGTTGTTGGCATAAACCACGCCTTAACGTAACCCCATACAAAGAAATCCAACGGCGTTAAATCGCATGAGTGAGGTCGCCATTCGATCGGACCGTTTCTCGTGATTACTATTCCCGAGCTTCCCCTTCAACAGATCAATTGTTTGCCCAGCTGTGTGGCATGTGCACCATCTTGTTAGAACCACATATCACTGATGTCAAGTCCATTCAATTTGGGCCAAAAATGGTCTTCCCACATGACACAATAGCGAACTGCATTGACCGTAACATGGCGATCATTTCTATCGACTAAAAAATACGATATAATCACTCAGAATTTCGGTAGGGAGTGGGGGAGGGGAGCGTGCAGCTACTAGGGTTCTCCACCGGACAGGCCCTTTTAGAGCTACTTCGACGTATTTGGTATCATGAGACTGAAGTAGAATTGGCGCCGTAAGAACCCTGAAGAGACCAACGACGCGGACGTTCATCATCAGCGGAGCGAGGCTACTGGCACCGAACCGTCTAGTCTCACCCTCATGTCCATGGGTTTGTGCATGAGGATAACTTTCCTATCCAGGGAATAAAACACAGTTCATAGATAACTCGGATACGATGGATATAATGTTGAGGATCGCGGCACATTGTCTACTGCTGAGCAACTCCTGGAGGCCCTAGACTGCTATAAAGCATATAAAGAAAGACGACGCTGATTTGGATGTAGATTTTCTATTCGAGGCAGACCTAGGCAAAATTTCATGAGCTTTCGGATAGACCCCGGATGTAACAATCCGCATCAAGACAAAATCCCGAAATATATGTCTGATTTGCATTCATTATCCTACACAGAATAAGGAAGAAACCGATTTCTATGACCTCGTAGATAGAACATAATATGTTCATTGCTGCAACTACTCGTATGACGCCAAAATTGTGCTATGTTGAAGATCTTAACACAAGACTGGATAAGGAAGCCGTCTTTGAGGGACCTGCATAACACCACGTCCGACAATGAATTCACGTTTTTAAAATTTGAAGCGGGCATAAACTCTTAGTAATCGGGACATTTCAACATCCATAAAGCGACTTGACCTGATCAATCAACAGTCAACCATATTGTCCAAAGATATTCGAATTTTCCGAAGAGCTGACATCAACTCGGATCATTAATTTGTTATAACCAGGGTACGAATACCACACAACGAAGTCAATTAAGACTGAAAGCTGAAATCGCCTGAAACCACTTGAAGCTAAAATCTTAACTTTCAAAATCCTAGCACCCACACAAAAACCGTAGAATACCAATGGGAATGTCGTCAACGAGCCATAGTCAGAGAAGCTACTTCTTATGTGATTGGCTTTAAAGAGCCCGCTCAAGGAAATTTTTGGTTTGGCGATGAATATAGGCAGATACATGAAGTTGCTGATAACCGGGGCTCAAGTGGTCGTGGCGCCCGAAAGACATTCTTTTTTCAGGCAACAAAAATCGGGTGAGATGCATAGTTACCAAGAATACATCAACAAGTCCAATTGCACTAATAATATGTATATGTAGTGTACCCATTAACATCTTTATTGTACGATTCGATTCGAATCCAAAGTTATTCGAAATCGAGTAATCGGCATTCTGACTTCCTCGTTCGAAAGTTGACGGTATTCCGACTTTGGAACGAAACGAAACAAATGTCACTTTTTACTCGAATGAAAAATTCTTTCGAAACACTGTTCTTGGTTTGAAAAATAGTTTTTAATAAAGAAAATAATTTGTCTTATTTTAGAAAAGGGCTTATTCAAATTGGACAAGCAAAGAGCAGTATGCACTACTTTTGTGGTTTAAATGATGAAGGAACACTCAAATTTAGCTAAATCATTGTTTTCTCAATGAGAAAAAGTTGATCGGTTCTGGAAAGATGGGATTTATAGATTAAATGCTATGATCCCTCCATGTAAAGACGCCTCAAATTGGAAAAAGGTAATAAACAAAATTATTTTTTTAGGTTTGGGCTTAGGAAAATCGTGTAAAAATGAAAAGAAAAAGAAACAGTCAGTTCTCAGGACACAATATTTTCTGAATCCATTGAAAGTGATATGATTCGTATAATAGCTATCGACGATAGCTGTTAATTCCTTTAGAGCTAAACAAAGAAATACATGCTTCCAGAGCCAATATCACACTACATTGAAGAATTTCACGAAACTCCAATCGGGGACTTATGTGACATAGTCGACAATTGTCCCAAAAAAAAATGAATCTGCCATTAAATTACTGAAGGAAAGAGCACGAACTAATAAAAAGGTGTCACGAAATATAAACATAAGGCCATAGTGATGAGTGATTGTTTTGTATTCTACAATTTTACTGTGTTTATCAATAAAATGCTCATCAAAAAGAATATTTTGACGTTTACCGCACGGCTGATTTCGAAAAGTAAATTCATTCTATAAATTCATTCGATAGTGAATATTTTCATTCGAATCTCAGAATACGAAAAGTTCATTCGAACGAATCGTTAATTCGAATGAAATTGTGGATGCCACCCATGGAACGAAATATTCACTGAGCCGAAACATCTTTCTTCTCTCTATGATTCTTTGTTTAAAAAAAAAACAAGCTAAAACAGAAAAAAACCTGTTCTGCAACAAAAGCCGCTCGTGAGCTTTACGTCCGCGACATTGGATGTTCGCGTGTGATTGATTTGACATCTCGAGTAGAAACAAATGTTACCTCAAGCTACGCGTCAGCTTTGTATCGTAAATATCGTAAACGCAACTGCAAATCTAAAGTGGACCTACTATCTACTTTTGCGCGCTTTGACATTTGACAATTTGTTTTGCTTTTGCCGTTGATTTGTTCGATTTGAAGTTACGGTGTAATACAATTACTCCAAATGGGTAACCTCCATTACATAGCTTTTAATGATTATCGTATTATGGCTTTCTTGCACAAAATTTATTTATTAAAATACATTGTGAAGTTATTTCTCATAATTAAATTTTAATAAAAATAAAAAGAATAAATTTCTACTCGACTTCATGCAACGAATTCATGTAATAAAAATTTGAGAAAACACTACCTTATCCGTCACCTCAACGCCGAAGAGACATTTCGGATTGGAAATTCCAAGTTCGTGCTTTTAACGCTATTTATCGTAAGTTCGATATAAAGCGAACGCGACATTGTATTTTAGCCATTACGAACAGAAAAGAAGGGAGTACATAGGCTTCTCGGGAAGGAAAAGAAAGAGCACGAAGAGCGCGTGATCGAAGAAATTGAGAGATCTTCCTGCAGGAATGACATTCGAAAGTTTTATTACAGAATAAAACGAACATACCTACAAAGTCAGAATGGATGCCTTCAAAGATGAACACGGACAACTTTTATTAGAGTCACAGGCGATCTTGAGAATATTGAAATACTGGCTGAATTCCTTAATGCAGTACTGCCGCAGTTCTGGAACGTCAAGTGTTTCGAAGCGCAACATTATTGTAGTAATAGAATGCAAAACGTTTCAACTCGCAGTGTAAACGCGTGTACTGTGCAAACAAAAGCAACCTTTGCATCACAAACGGATCTGATGCAATATTTTTGCTTGAAAATTATACAGAGCGGGTAGCCTCGTAAGTAATTTTTCTGAATTTATATATTGTTTATTATTTTATATTGTTTTGACACATCCTGACGATTTTATTATATTAAAACAATAGGCTAGAATGCGTGCAAATGGCGTTTCAAAACATCACAAATTTCAAAGAAACATTGATGCATTGCAGTGGAAAAGTAGTGTTGCAATGCATAAAACAGCATAATTTACCAATGATGCGCATTTTTTTGACGTTTAGGAATTCAGCCGCTACTTCTGCAGACTGTGTAATGGCAATGATAGTCAGAACGAAGCAACCCCCGATGAAGACGACAGGGAATTCTGTCTAAGAATGTCTAATAAATCTGCTCACGCAGACGGACTGTATGCTATGATATTTAAAGCAGCTGAGATGGCCTGAGTGGGAATATGCATCTATAAGATATGGTCAGAGGAAAGCATGCCCAAATCATGGAATCTCAGCACAATTTGCCCGATATACAAGAAAGGAGACCCCTTTAACTGCGTCAACTATAGAGAAATAAGTCGCTTAAACATCGACTATAAGATTATATTATGTGAACGCGTGCAAACATCGGCGCGGCATCGGTCAAACATCGACACTTCGGCAGATCTTGGAAAAGTGTCGAGAATTTTAGATCGACGCACACCATGTATTTGTTGATTTCAAACTTGCATACGACAGCGTGTTAAGGGATGAACTCTACAACGCCAGGTCCAGTTTTGACAACCCCTTTAAACCCTTCAGGTTGTGCAGGATAACTATAAAGAATTCTCGCTACTCCATCAAGGTCGGTAATAAATAAATCAATGTCAAGAAAGAGTTTAGACAAGGCGACTTAGTTAACTTGAAATTTAAACAAAGCTCAATCTTTTTTTAAGTCCGCACAGTTACTTGCGTACGCGGATAATATTGAGTCAATATAGCTTTCGTGAGTACTGAAGCGGAAGCGACCAAAACGGGCCGGATGGACGAGGAAAAAACAAAGTATATGCTACCATCAGAAAAGAAAGAATGTCAGCAACGGTATGGCTAGAACGTCACCATTGGTTTTATCATAATATAACTTTGAGATAGTTAAGGACTTCGTCTACTTTGGCTCTGCAATTAGAAACAGGAATGACGTCATGTACTCGTATTTTGAAATGACCAGCAATTTTCAAAATCGGCGACATGTAACTGTGTTTCAACTTGTTTTGACAGTTGTTTCGACTTCAATTTAATCGTCCCACAACATTCGATTGTGCTAAGTGTTTTTTACTACCGAACAACAAAAATATTTTAAAGGTTTTTTGACTTTGGCGTAAACATTGCCTTTTCCACGCAATGAAGCTTACCAGCTGATTTAATTTTGAAACGACTTTTAATTTTGTTACGACTTGAAGTCGAAACAAAGTTACATAACATAACACCATCCCTAAATTTAAACAAGACCGGTGTCATATCGGTCGTGCACCATGGCGCAGAGGCTTGGACCTTGTCGAAAGTGGATGAAGAAGCTCTTGGTTGTTTCGACATAGATACTGAAAGGGTTTTTCGGTTATGACGTTCAACGAGAATCTGTACGGCCTATCGAGGCCGTTTTCGCTCGGTCAGAAGTAAGTAGTTCTCGAGTGAAAATCCGTCCCAGAACGTTAAATTTTCTTTTTTTATAAAATAAAGTGGTACGTGTGCTTGACGTGTGAGAATTTTAGAGTTCGTTACAAATACCGCTATTTTTTTCCAGGAATTATTTACCATGCTGTTGGCAGTTCAAATTCGAACACTCTTCCTTTACGAATTTAAAATGGGACATAACGCGTCATTGGCAATGAAAAATATTAATGACGCATTTGAGGATGTAGCCGCAAACGAACGCATTATACGACGTTGGTTTGGAAAGTTCCGTTCGGGAGATTTCAGCTTCGAAAATGTACCACGTGGGAAGCCGGAAATGACGATGTTTTAAGAGCAACGGTGCATACGGACCCAACGAAATCAGTGCGGGAGATTGCACAAAGCATGGGAGTATCCCCAATGACAATAAGTCGACACCTTTCTCTCCCAGGAAAGGTAAGGAAACTCAATAAGTGGGTATTCCATGAACTGAACGAATCCCAAAAAACTGAACCGTTTTTGCACCGGATAGTCACTTGTGCTGAAAAGTGAATACTGTATGATAATCGTAAAAGATCTGGGCAGTGGTTGGATGCAGATGAAAATCATAGACACAACTCCAAGCCTGATCTTCACCCAAAAAAGGTTATGGTGACAGTTTGGTGGACATCGAAAGGACCAATCCACTTTTAATTTTTTCAACTAGGAGAAACGATAAACGCTATCAAATATTTTGAGGAAATTGGATTCCAAATTGGCTGAGAAGCAACCTGCGTTGGTCAATTTTTACGGTTCGATCCTTTTGCATAACAATGCTAGACCCCATACCTCACAAGTAACGATGCAAAAACTGTTGCAGTTGGGATTTGAAATTCTTCCACATCCACGGAACTCTCCTCATATTTCCGCAACCTGGATTCATTTTGCCGGCTGAAGGTCTTCCGGAACCGAGCAAAAGTCATAAAAGTCCATGAAGATTTCATTGGGTCAAAAAGTCAGTACTTCTACGAAAAAGGAATATTTAAATTTGTATCACGTTGGAGGAATGTCATAGATGCCAACGGATCCTATTTTGATTGAATAAAAATTTACGGAAAAATAATAATGGCTTTCAAATTTTTACCATAAAATCAGATATTTCATGTGATACAATCAGCGTCTGAGATGGCTGGGTCAAGTTGACCGAATGTACACCACCGACCCAAAGAATTCTCGAGTCTAAACTAGAGGGTCGGCACAGGAGAGGATGACCACATCTAAGTTGAAGGGAACCTTACCTAACTTGAAGTGCGGTACTGGAGGTAACTGGCGAGAGATCGTGCTAACTGGTGTTCGTTGGTTGAGGCCCAGATTCATCCCGGATTGAAGGTCCACCTAGTATTAATGCTTTTAATTCGTAGTCTATTAGTCAACTGACTAATTACAGAATAATACTGATTTAAGTTATCTAGGGCTAAAAAAATAATAGAAACTTCACTTAGGCATATGCATGAATTGTTAGATTGTCAGCCCCTCGATATTTCTTTAAGCTAAACATTGCTCTTTTTATGTTTAAGATTGCAACTGCAGAGAGTTTCGGCGTGCGGAAAAACTGAAAAAAAATGTAAATAAAAATAAGCAAACAAACTGCAACAAAATAAAAACACAATTTGCGTACTTTTAAAACCGATAAAATATTTTTATATTAAGAAAAAAAAAAATAACTATAAACTTAAACGTATCATAATATATTAATTATAATTATAATAAAAATAATAATAAAAAAAAACATTCAACATATTTTATTTTAATAGTGTTTGCAGAAAAAAGAAAGGAAAAAATCAAAACAAAAAAAACTACAATTTAAATGTATCTTCTTCTGTTTTCATTTAAATTTATATGTTAATTACTTAACGATCATTTTTTTTTTATTTTTTATTATTTACTTCCTTCTTCTCCTCTTTAAAACTTATGTAAATGTAAATTATTTAATTTTTTTCTCTTCTCTTATTTAACTCTATTTCAAACTGAAAAACAAATGTTTTAACTTGATTAAAACTTAATGCTAAACAATAATAATAATAATAATAATAATAATAAAAAAACTAATCTTTCATTTTTTTTTTTAGGAATTAAAACAAATTCAATTTACAATTCCTGGTAAATAGTGTTTTTTTTTTGTTTTACTTTCTGTGTACATAACATAAATGTTTATTGAATCTATAAATGTGTGTATCATATTATTCAACAAGGATATAATTAATAATAATAATAATAATTAAAAAAATTAGCTATTTAGATTAAACTGTTCCTGTGTAAAAATAATAAAATGAAAATAAACAAACAAAACCAATTCAAAAAAAAAAAACACAAAAAACTCCCTCCTCTCTCTTTGATTTACTGATTTATTAGTGACTTATGAGCTAAGTTCTCTCTCTCTCTCTCTCTGTTAATATCTGAACATTGTTTCTTCTCTTCTAATTTAATTTCTATTCTTTTTTTCTTCTTCTTTTTCTAAATGTACATCTATGTAAAATAATTTGTTAAAAAATTATTTTCTCTATTTTTTTTTAGATAAAAAAAAAACAAATTGCGATAATATTTACAGAAAAGTTGATAAAAAAAAATAATAACAATAAAAAAAAGGAAGAAGAAACGATGTAGTGTTAACACAAATTATGATATTCTACACAGGTAAATTGATTATTTGTTTCTTTTGTTTCTCTGTTTTAGTAATTAATTGTAATAAAGCAAATTCTTTAACCAATATAATTAATTTTATACAAATTATATAAACTTACTATGCAATGGTAAAAAATATAATTATTATTATTATTATTTTGTTTTTGTGTATAGTTTTTTTTTAGTTTTTCTTCATCATTTTCTTTGTATCGAATTATTTCAATTATTTTTATCTCCCTTTATTATTTACAAATAGTTTTTGTTTTTTTTTTTTTTGTTATATTCCTTTTTAACCTTTCATCACAATTGTAGTATGTACTTCTCTCGTAAATTGATTAATTGGAAAAAAAGAAAATGAAAGAACGTGTTTTTGCTTTTATTTATGTTGTCTGGTCAAAATTAAAATAGTTATAAAGAAAAAAGTTACTTCAAAAGAAAAACAATAAGCTAAGGAATTAAAAATTAAAAAGAAAACTAACGAATTTTAAGGCTAATAATAGTTAATAATTTTTCTTTTCTAATTTTGCAGGAAAATAGATTTGTCAATAGAGTTACAGTAGCATGAAAGGAGACATTTCCATGACAAGAAAAACAATGTGAATGCTGGTGCTATTTTGTGGTTTTCAGCTCGAAGAGACGACGATTGTTTTGTTTACTTAAGCATCACTGTTTATTGCGCTATCAAAGCTGCAGAAAAATAGACAAGTCATAATTGTTTGATCAGACTAGGGGTCACTGTTTATTATCTTTTAATTTATATACTGCTGAGAGAATAAAAACTTTCCTTACCACTTCTACTCGAGGTCGCCTTTAAATTGAAACAGATGAAATTATTCCCCATGTGCTCTTTTCGCTTGACCATAAATCTCCTCTACGAAACGTAATATGAAGCATTTCTGGTTTAGTTTTACAAGCTCTCCAAAATGACATAGTTTTTTTTCTGTTGTCCTCGAAATATATACTTGAAAATTTCAAGCCAAATTTGAATCTGAAAAAAATTGAGTCGCCTTGACTACAGATGTAAGACCGTAACGAGTACAGATGTAAGGCCGTAACCTAGCTACGAAGCTCATACATGTGGTTCTCGCTTCCCTATTTTTTCTTTTTTTTTTTTTGTAACTTTGTCCATGAAAGAATAGAACCTCGGCTTGTTAGATGTAAAATCAATCAATTTTTTCGCTTGGCATTTCTTTAATTAGTCTGTCATAGTAGCCCGAATTCGGAAGCGTTGTTTATAGATTCGTCATCCCCTGAGGGCATGTTTTAATAATTCATATACTGCAGCATTTTTTTTCTACATATTCCACACAAAATTCACTCTATGGCAGTGCACACCGGATATTGACGATGTTTATGAATTGCACGTTTCGTATGAGCTTTATTATTTTTCTAGTAAGAGTTTAAATTAAACTTGAAAGACAAGGTACAACCAATAATCGGGAGGCGAAACATTTGAAGAACGACATGCACATCCGGCCTGTTCGGAAAAGTTTTTCGCTTTTAAGAACCAACAAATGATTTCAAGAAAAAGTTAAACATAACATAGTGGGTGTCTCCTCTGTGTGTTCAGCATGATACTCGTAACATACCTGAAAACTAGTACACAGCTGCAAAACATTTCAACATCGACACAATCGAAGCAAAAATAACATTCCTGAAAAAATTAATATAAAGCTTCATTTACTGCTGCTAAATTGGAAACCTGCAAATGCCCAACAATCCTCATGACAACCCTCGGTCAAGTTAGCTACAACCAATGAACTCGGCTTCCACAAATTCACGTCAATCGAAATTTTACAATAGAAGTTAGAAGCTTTATCCTATCTTGTACAGTCGGAAATGACTATATCTATACCGAGGGCAATTACAATTTATGATCCGGCAGCTTGGCCTTCCACGTCCATCTTAATAAACCACCCGTCTACAGACTGGGACTTCGTTTACATGCCTATATTGTCTTGAATACCTTGCTTGCGATTGCTCTGTGGAGTACCAGATTAAATCGACTTTTCATCGCAGTTTCTCTAGATAGAAGCACAGTAAATCAAAGTTAACATTACCTTTCGGCTCAGCTCGGTAATCATCATTTACAACAGTCATTTTTCCCCAAAACATCTGACAATGGAAGTTGATTTATTTTTGAGATTTTCATTCAGCAACTAACTATCTAAGACATTAATAAGGACAACTTCCTGAAAAACAAAAATAAAGCAATCTAAACGGAATATTGAACACGTCGAAGTTGGTTATTATTTAAAAAATGAATAAACAGATGTGGCAACAGTCCATGGGGACCAAGATTCACTATCTTGCTATTGCTTATATTCTTGACAAACGAGTAAGAAATAAGTTGGTTCTGAGTTCTACTTTATCTTTCAGTAAATGCTCAATAGATATTGTTGCCAATGTTTGATTGTTTTTAATGTAGTTTAAGAGATTCACTACTGTAGACTTTTTAATCGAGCAATCTGATTTCGCTGCCCCTTTGAAAGCCACCTCAAAGACAAGCCAAACAGCATGCAGTGGGCGTGAGCACTAATCGGTATCATAAATTCTGTTTTTTCTTTTCAAAGCAATGTCTAGTCACAAATATTCGCAAGTTTGAGGAAATTTTATGGTCATCTTTCACTATGTCAACAGTTGAGCCAAACATAAATACGAACCAATTCCTCGAAATACTCCAGATTTTAACAGAATCAACCCATAGTTTCCCCATTAGTTTCCATATAATCGTAGCACGAGACTGAATCGAAGAGTGTATTTTATTGTAAGTATGTAAGTATAAGGAATCGCTCCCACACCATATTTTCGCGCCATTCTGTAGTAATTGATTATTTTGAGTAACGAGTTGTTAGCTATCAGAAACAAATATCGACTTTTGCTAGTTTAACGCCTTAGGGATTCTGAATGAATTCTTTTTATTGACTTATTGT
Source organism: Volucella zonaria (assembly GCA_963966105.1). Taxonomy (NCBI): domain Eukaryota; kingdom Metazoa; phylum Arthropoda; class Insecta; order Diptera; family Syrphidae; genus Volucella; species Volucella zonaria. Next base: position 44,024,244 of record OZ014531.1, read on the forward strand.
CTATTAATTGAGAAAGAAAGAAAGTAATAGCAAAAAATAAAACGGCTTGGAAATTGTCATCACGACTAACAGGATTAACCAATCTGAAGGTGCACTCATGGCAATCTATTCAAAGAACTTGGTTTGCAAAAAGTTACAGTATTCATGTACTCAAAGGCGCAATATTTCAAAAATATTCTGTGGAAATTTCAAATCGATCTGATGAGTAGTTTTGAAGTATCCTACAATAACTATGGGATTTCTTTACTATTCGCATGTACCGGATTACAGGTGGCGAAAGCAGCTGCTACGGACCATAAATCAAGGAATAATAATATGCGTTGTGCTCGATTTTATTTTGAAATTTGGTGGCCAAAGGCTGCGTTCATGGCGAAGCGAACATTCTCTACAAAACCAAACCCATTTCCATTGCACTCCTTCCCAAATTGTCTAGTTAATATTTTATTGTGGCAATCAGAACGACAAAGATTCCAGAAACATTGATTTGTCTATATTGTACGAGCGATTCGCTAAACTGGATCAAAATATTTTAATCGCAGTTTTTCGTTGCGAGTTTCAAATCACTGCACCATAAATATTGATAGTTTGAAACGAGTCGCATCGCGTGGCTATTCACTTCGCCATAAACAGCTTAAACTGTATACAATGCTTTTAGATTTTACACTCCTTAGGGCAACAGAAATTCAGGTTTAGTGGCTGTGAAACTGAGCAGTCGATAGAACTGAGACGTAAAGTTCAAGAGAACTCTGTCAATCTGTAAATCATACACCTCCAAAAGGGGGACAAAATATTTTCAATACAGAAACAGCGGGATGAATGGACAATCAGACGATGCTGAACCGGAATATGCTTTATTATTGTATTTGTGGAGCGTAAAAGTACTCGTGGACTAGGACTCAAAATTAAGTACATTCTTTGGTGTTTCTTCATTGGTCATTTAAATGAAATAAGCAGATGCTTCATATTTACAATGAGAGTTATAGGGATTGGGTATGAAGGGTGTGTGTCATGCCGCAATTTTTAGACACAAATACAGAACTTTAAGTAGTACACTCATACAGAGCTCTAGTACAATTGTCGCAGAATTATTAATCCAAACACAGCCAACGGGTTACCGTATCCAGAGATAAAAGTGCACGTCTTTATAAAGAGTCGATTTCAATGTTAATACATTTGTATTGCAAGTTATGTGGTTGGATGAAATGTAAGAAAACTACCGCTGAGCATGAAGAATGGTTCGATAAGTTCAAAAATTTGTGTTGCACAAATCATGAATTGTCGTCAGGTAAAATGAAAGTGGATGCAAATCAAATGACCTTAATAACAATATGTGGTTAAATACTTAGACCTGAAAATACCTGCAGATGCTGACTCCAGATATTATTCGGACATTGAAAGAAGAAAGAGTTCATAGGACGACTTCGATATCATCGGTCGCTCCCAGCGCCGTCATAGAATCTTATACGGCACATGAAAAACAGGGGAAATGAGTTGAACTTGAAGAAAATTAGGACAAAACCAAGTACATGTTGCCAACAAACAAAGAAGCATCAGTCCACCGCCTAGCAAAAAACGTTACTGTTGACAATAATAACTTCGAAGAGGTCAAGGAGTTTACCTACCTCGATGGTGACTCCAAAATTTATTCAGACATTGTAAATGCAAAAAGGAGTGCATCGGACAGGTCCAAAAATAAATTTGGATTCGAGTACGATATTTGACGATGACAATACAGTGATAGCCAATACACACAGACAGGAAATACATAAGTAAATTAGAAGGTCGTCGGTGAGTGGGGTTCGAAAGGAAAATTATTTTCAAGTGTCGCTCAAGTCAGTTGAGATCTACTCCGTCAATACATACACCAACTAAAAGAACGTTTCTCGATGGCGCTAAATGGATCTTGATCCACTCTCAAATTCAAGTTGAAAACAGCTATCAAGTGCCGCTCAAGTCAGCCATAATCTTCGGTAGATGCAATTACAAAAATGTTCAAACGGTCTATCTGAATTATCTTGGAGATGGTGACTTGAGAATGCTGCCTTCAATAAAAAAAGTCCATAGAAATGTCCAAAACGAATGGGGACTCGTCTGTGATATTTTATACACATGCATTCAATGTGGTACTCAATAATTCCGTTATCTGAAGTTCAAAATATTTTTTTTCTGTTCCAAATGAGTAATGGTCGTCTGTATGAAGCAAAAGCTGTGCAAAGTTTTTGCTAAGCCTCAAGCTGAGCTAATTGAAACGGGCTTTCAGCTTCACAAATTGTAAAAAAATATAAACTTCCGATTGGTAAACGTCGGGTCCAGCAAATTTTTAAAGCAGATAAGAACATTTGCTATAAGAAACCGATGAAAAAACCTCAGCTGTCTGCTAGACACAAATCTGCTAGGTTAGATTTTGCGAAAAAATATATGTCATGGACAGTATTGGCACGATCAAAGAATGAAGGAGGTTGTAAAATTCAGCCGTAATTTGGAGGCGGTAGTGTTATGATTTGGGCTGGTTTCTGTGCGACTGGTAAGATGAAAATTACATTTTTACCAACGAAAATGAATTCCCAGAAATATATCGAGCTACTGGAGCATGTAATGGTAGAAAGCAGTGAGGAATTAGCTGGAGTTGACTTCATATTTCAACAAGATAATGCTGCCGTTCACACCGTACGGATCGTCAAAGAGTGGTTTTCTCTTAAAAAAATATTGATGTTTTGGACTGTCTAGCAAGAAGTCCTGACCTCAAGAATTTGTGGGGAACATTATCTCGTCTGATATATGAAAATGGCCGGCAATATAATACCGTTGGAGAACTTAAGGAAGCTATAAAGCTCGCGTGGGACTCTATTTCAAATAACACCCTCCAAAACTTAATTGAAACCATGAAACAATAACTCGGTTCTACCCATTATTAACCCTTTTTAAGGTGGTGGCAATATATTTGCCACCAATCTGTTGCATCAATTTTTGAAATTTTGTTTGTGCTTTAACTGACATCTATTTTCTTCAAGATTAACCTTCTGAAATTCATTTATCGTATAGAGATACATTTTTCTACCGCATACGGTCATTGAAAACAGCTGTTTTGTTCCGTTTTTTTACTTTACAAAAGATTTAAATACATATTTTTGAAGAGAATAACCCTAAACAAAGTAAACAATTAATACAGGGTAGCTACATTGATTGTTTGGAATCAGTGGCAATATATTTGCCACTGCCTTTTCAGAGTAGCAATATTTTTGCTGCTGCCTTGTTACAGCTGCCTTGTTTTACATAGATGTCTAAGGCAAAACTAAATGATGACGAAATTGAGGAATTGTTTTATGAAATTGATGGCGAGAATTCCGAAGACGATTTCGAAAACGATGAGGATGTCGAGAATCAGAATTTTTATGTAGCTGATCCGACAGAAAACCTTGAAGATGTGGATGATCCCATGTCAGAAATAAAAAATTGTGAACATAGTCGGCTTACAAATTCTGATGATATTATATCTGATTTGCCATGGTACAGCTCTAGTTCCGACCAAAGTGCAGACGAAAACGAGGATTCCCTTTGGAATAAAAGTGTTGCGGATGAGACGTTTTTGTCAAGTGAAAGTTTTGATTCGATTAATATTGCCCAAAATTTCCATGCTCAAGTCGAAGTCGGCCAATTTCCTTTTTCAAGCAAATGTTCACAACAGACAGTACACTTGAACTTATTGTCGATCAAACCAAGTTCTATGCTCAACAAAACAAAAGCAAAAATTGGAAGAACATTGATATAAACGAACTGGAGGCATTTTTAGGAATAATAGTTTTGATGGGTGTGCATAACCTTCCGTCTATTGATTTATACTGGTCAACAAACCCGTTCTTTTTTAATGAAGTCATTGCATCAGTCATGCCATGCAAAAGATTTAAAAAAATCTTGGAACAATTTTCACTTGGCTGACAATTCAACCAAACCCAAATATGGAGAAGCTAACTTTGATCGTCTATTCAAAATAAGGCCGCTGCTGACAACTTTGAATTACCGTTTTCAAAGCTCTGCTATGGCAATTAAGTTCCAATCAATTTATGAGTGCATGCTTCTTTTCAAAGGCCGATCCAGTCTCAAGTAGTATATGCCACTCAAGCCAATTAAAAGAGGCTTCAAAGTATGGGCTAGGTGTGACTCGCAAACTGGATACTTTTACCAGTTCGATGTTTACACCGGCAAAAAAATAAACAATACGCCTGAACTAGGATTAGGAGCTTCAGTTGTACAACAGCTTTGTCACTCACTGAAAGGCACTAATGTTCACTTAGCCTTTGACAATTTCTTTTCATCTTTTCAGTTGCTTCAAGACCTATACGAAAACAAAATTTATGCAACTGCAACGGTGAGGTCAAATCGAAAGGAACTCCCAAAAATCGCAGAACAAAAAAACAAAATGATGAAAGGGGAATATAAGTGGAGGAAGCGGCAAAATGTAGCTTTTATACAGTGGATGGATACGAAAGAGGTAAATCTGTTATCAACTGCATTTGATCCGAAAACGAAGCTTATGGTAACACGAACGCAGAAAGATGGGTCCAAATCTGAAATCCCCAATATACCAAGCACAAGGGTGGCGTCGACCTTTTCGACCAAAAGCGTGCCACCTATAGCGTAGAACGCCGAAGTAAAAGTTGGTGGTTACACATTTTTTATTTTATTTTTTTGTCGATGCGGCTGTGACAAATGCTCATATTTTGCATTCTTCTATAGCCCGGGTTAGGACACAAGAACTATCCCACTTTTATTTTAGGGTTTTACAGCGGCCAAGAGCTTACTTGGAAGCTTTCAAACCAACGAGGCAAAAAATAGACCACGTAACATCAAAAACACTCCAGCCAAGTCAACAAGGAAATCATTTGGTTTACTTGATGAACATAGATTGGGAAATGTAGGAGTACATATGCCTGAGGAAATTTCAACCTATCGCAGATGCAGACTTTGCAGTACAAAGACAAACAATAAAAGATCAAAAATTCAATGCTCGCATTGCCAAGTACCACTATGCATTACTCCATGCTTTGGTCTTTTCTATAAATAACATTTTAAATATTTAGTTTTCTAAATAAAAAATAAAATGAACAAAAAAAAATAGTTGCAGTTCACATATTTCCTTCGGTCACAAACAGGCAGTTTGTGCCACCTCACTTTTTCTTTTTCTTTCAAAAATTTCTTGAAACACTTCCTAACTACAATAGTTCAAAAATAAACATGTACAGTTAGTCAAAAAATTATTCACACCCCCATAAGGAATTACAAATTATTCAACATCTTTAAGAAAACAAATTCAATTTTTTTGAAAAAAATATATTTGGTTAGTAACTCAATAACAATTTTGATTTAAGTAAAAGTAATAAAGAAAAAATTATAATATTAAATATACAATATAAAATAAGAAAGACCTCCCTTTTTTTTACGGAAAAAAAATATTCACATCCCATACCATTCAATTCTATTTTCGGGTCGCCTGGTCATTATTTTTATTTTTAAAAGAGAGCTGATCACGATCACTAAGTTTATTTTAAGCCGGTTTTAGGCCTAAAAGTATTAAAAATGGTCAAAGGAAATTTGCCGTGATATTCAGCAGAAGATTGTGGATTTTCATAAGAAGGGATTGGGATATAAAAATATAAGCAAACATCTTCAAATAATAAAGGAACTGGAAAAATTAAAAATGTCGGTGGCAGGCAAGACCAAAATTGATGAAGTTATTTTGAGAGAGGTCAAAAAAGATCGACGAATATCAGCAAACAAAATCGCTGTTGACATTGAAGATGGATTTAACGTTAAAGTTACAAGTCAAACCATTAGAAACCGCATAAATGCGGCAGGGTACAAAGGAAAGGTGCTTTGGTCTCCTGAGGACTGGAAAAAAGTTATTTGGTCGGATGAAAGCAATGTTTCACTTTTTGGTTCTGACGGTATAACACGCATTTGGAGGAAGCAAGGCGAACGTTTTAAAAAAGAATGTTTACGACCCACTGTTAATTATAGTGGAGGTAAGAATCTTCTCCCATTTATTATGGTATCCATGATACTTTATTCCTTAATTTTATTTAAGAAACCAAATGATTTGGGGTTGCATGTCTTGGAGCGGCTGTGGAACTCTAAATTTCATCGTAGGAATTATGAGAAAGGAAGATTATCTCCAGATTGCTTTCAAGCGCTGAATTGTTGGGAATTAATGACAACTTTGTATTCCAGCAAGACGGAGATCCAAAGCATACCGCCAAAATCGTTTCCAAATGGTTTTCCGACAACACCAGACCTTAACTTGAGCACTTATTGGCTATTGCGAAAAAACCGGTTTCAAAGTCTAGGCCTTCAAATATCGTCAATTTAAAAACTGTGATTGAAAATGAATGGAAAAACATAACGCCAGATATTACAAATAAGTTGGTTGAATCTATGCCGAAAAGGTGTCGTGCTGTAATACAGGCCAAAGGCGGACACACTAAATATTAAATGTGGGGTGTGAATATTTTTTTGTCGTAAAAAAGTGAGGTCTTTCTAATTTTATTTTTTATTTTTAGTATTCTATTTTTTTCTTTATCACTAATTTTGAAATCAAGATTGTTATTTGATTACTAAACAAATATATATTTTTTTTTTCAAAAAAAATGAATTTGTTTTCTTCAAGATGTTGAAGAAAAATAAACGCTCTTAAAATCCATTAACTGCATGTGTTTTTATAAGAATTTCGCTGTTATTTTCATAGATTTTTAGTAGATTTTTATTTTTCAAGCAGCCTTGAGTATCAATGATTGTGTACGATTTTCTAAAAAAAAAAAAACAAAAAAAATATAAAAAATTATCAAGTACTAAAAAATAAATAAGATTAAAAGGCATGGTGTTTTTATAAGAATTTTATAAGAAGTGTAATGGCAACGCAATGATAGCCGCTGACATATAGGAATCGATCTTGATTCACTCTTCGGACCTTTATGTAAAGCAAACCTCGACTATTCTCACCTGTCTGTCTGTCTGTCTATCTCCTCCCAATTCTTCTGTAACTTTCTTACTTGTTTTACAATTTTAAAGAAGCTAGTTAAGATACGAATATATGTATGTATGTTTTAAAAGTAATACAAAATTAGATATTAAATTTCCTACATCAGAAACAAAAAAGAAAATTGTTTCTTACTCTTTTAAAATATTTTTAACATTATTTTTTGTTTTGTTTTCTTTATACTCATTCATTTATCACACTGAAAAAACTATTTTTTTGTTTTGCTTTTTGCTTTTTTCTTTTCATTTTCTCTTGCTTTGTTTTAAACATAATTTTAATTTTTGTTTTACATTTTAACTAGTTTTTTTTTTGTTTGTTTTCTTTTTTATTTAACTTATATTAGAAACCTTATAAACTAAGAAAAATTGTTTTGTTTTTCCTCTTTCAATGAATGTGCTTCATTATGTTTTTTTTTTTATACACAAAAAACTTGGACATTGATATCCAATCCTTGGTATACATTTAATTAATATTAAATATTTTTTTTTTGTTTTCTCTGTTTTTTTGTTTTTATGTTTAATTTGATTTTTAATAATTAAATTAAATAAGCTAAGGTTTTTTTCTATTTTCAATTTAAAGGTTGTTGATTTTTTTTTGTTTTTTTGTTTTTTGTTTTATGTATAAATTTATATGTTTGTATATATATATATATAGAATTTTTTTTATGTCGCAATGCCACCAAACCACAGATTAATAATTTTATTTTGTTGTTTTACATTCATATACAAGTATGAAATGCGTATATGTGTGTAGATATTTAAATTCTTAAACATTTGTATCCCTTTATTTCCGATTTCAACTTTTTGTTTGTTTTTATTTTATTTTTATTTTTTTTTGTTTTGTTTGTATTGGTCAACTTTTTTCTTGTTTTTAATTCAACTACTTTTATGTTTTGTGTTTTGTTTAATTTTTTTTATTTTTATATAGAATTTTGTTTGCTAATAAATTATGGAACTAACTTGGGTTAGTTTAATGATAGCAGCTGGTGTAGGTGCACAAGTTTTATTCCTTTATTAGGGTCACCTTGTTGTGCTGCTTCCGAAGAAATCGGCTGAAAATCCAAATGAAATTTTGTTTTTATTAAATATCTCAAATGTAAAAATGGTGTGAAGTATTTTTGTTTTAGTTTGTGGACAGATATTTTAGAAAGTGTGTACAGTCTTGTTTTTTTAATATTAAGTACGATATTTCCGCTTGTAGTCAATGAAGAAGCCATCCGCTTTCCCAATATCAATAGCATGGAAACTACTTGTATGGGTCGGTACGGTGCATACGCCAAATTATCAATCAGGAATGGGTGGATCAAAGTATGCGCGATGAATGTACTATCAGCTTTAGATAGGTTATCCAAAAATTCCCAGGACTGATTTTATATGAAATGTGCAAGTTGCGGTACTAAAGCGCGATTCACTGAACGTGAACCTTGTTTTTTTTTTGACATACTTCAGGTCTCCCTATTGTCATATTTTGACAGTTTGATTCAATACAATTTTAAGCATGGCATGTACGACGCATCAGCTGAACTTTTGATTATCATAAAATTTTTTTTACAAAAATAAGGAATTATTAGAGTCAACATTACGCGGTTCACGTGAGTATTTCGTGTCGACAGGAATCCAAATAAACTAATGGGATTTTTGAAAAGAACCATCTCCTGAGGAGAACCAACTTTTGGATACTGAAAAGCGTCTGAATCCACGTAAAAGCACTGCTGACCTAAGTCGACATGTTCTTCAAAATCCAAATGTGTCCATTCGCCAAATGTCACAGAATGTATCTAGTCCTGCCATAAGTTTTGTTACACAATTTCCAGCGCTTATCGTTCAAAACTTCTTGCGGGAATAGAACTGTTAACTTTTTTTTTTTCAGAACACATGCACTGATCAGTGAAGAATACTAGTCAAGTTGATTTCAGTTTGCAAACTATTAACATGGAGTGGGCCGTTAAAGAGAATCGAGTTGCGGTAATCGGTCCCAATCAGCTCAATAGAGACTTTGCGAGTTCCAGCACGAATTCCGACCCACTGCATATAACGCTTAATGGCTTTGAATTTTCTTGTACTGAACCAGCTCATGTCGTTAAGGCCATACTTAAAATTGGTATCGATGGAATTCACCCCACTTTCATTAAAATCATACTACCTTACATTCTTCCAGCCATAACCCATATTTTCAATAATACCACCGTGATCAAAAAGTTCCCGCACCACATCACCGTGTGTTTCGATTTGAGTTCTGTTTTTTTTGTTAAGTTGGGAAATCTGGTGTTGACATTCCCTCTAAATCTTAGCTTCATAGTTACGTAGCCAAGAGTACATCTATCTCTGTGTGTTTTGGCGATTTTTTACAATTTTTGAAATGGATTTAAATTTGCAACAATGAACGTATTAAATTTTGCGTAAAAAACGGATTTAATGGTGCGCGAACGTTGGAAAGGTTGGAAAAGTGTTTCGGCAACGATTCTCTAAAGAAAACGGTCGTTTACCAGTGTCACGAGCGCTTCAAAAGTGGTCGTGAGTCAATCGAAGATGATGAACGCAGTGGCAGACCATCGACATCGAAAACCGACGAAAACATTGATGAAGGACTCGTAAAGGAAATGTTGGTTAATAACCGCAAATTAACCATCAGAGAGATAGCGGAGGACTTGAACATTGCCTATGGATCCGTCCAAGACATTTTAGTTAATGATTTGGTTTTTCCGTCGTGTAGTAGCAAAGTTGGTGCCAAAAGACCTCAACTTCATACAAAAAAGAGACCGTGTTGAGTCGCAAAAGAGATGATTTTCGAGGCTGAATCCGATCCCACATTCATCATCATGAATTTTTGCCAGAAGGCCAGACAGTAAACAAAGAGTATTATTTGGACATTATGAGAGGTTTGCGTGAAGCAATTCGCCGAAACAGACCAGAATTGTGGGCAGAAAACTCGTGGATTTTGCACCATGATAACGCACCGTCGCACAGTGCCATCATTATTCGTCATTTTTTGACGAAAAATGCAACAAATACCATCCAACAACCACCGAATTCACCTGATTTGGCTCCCTGTGACTTTTTTCTGTTCAATCGAGCAGCAGCCGAGAGGAAGTAATGGAAAAATCGCAGGAAGCACTGTTGGACATACCGAAAACCGAATATAAAATATGTTTTGAGGATTGGACCAAGCGCTGGCATAAGTGTGTTGCAGTCGATGGGGATTACTTTGAAGGGGACAATATAGATTTAGATGAATAAACTTGTATTTTAAATTTTCTGAATAAATTCCGAAAAATTTTTAATCAAAGTGGTATTATAATGACATCTACATTTCCAAGCGCGTGAAAAGTCGCGAAAATTCTTCTCGGTTGAATATAGACCCATTGCCATCCTTCCCTTCTTGTCAAAGGTTATACATAGAAAGGATAGTACACCAGCAGATGTCAGTCTTTATCCAACGCAATAAATTACTTCGTACAAAGCAATCCGGCTTCAGACCTCATCATAGCTGTACGTCTGCTTTATTAAAAGTAACAGATGATATCCGAGCGGCGATGGATAACGACCTAATAACTTTTGTGACACTACTTGACTTTACCAAGGCCTTTGATATAGTGGATCATATGAAGCTTCTCTCCAAACTCAAGATGTTTTTCGGCTTCTCATCATCTCTTGGAAGGAAACAGGCCGTTGTTGTCAATAATGAGATATCGGACTTTACTGCAACCTCAAGGATCCATACTGGGCCCTTTGTTATTTACGATATTTATCAATGACCTTCCGAAAGTAATCAAATACTCCTCGCTGCATATGTATGCAGACGATGCAGCCTATAAACTTAATGAAGATCTTCGAAAAATTCAAGAATGGTCTGAAGATAATTCGTTGACACTGAACCCAGTTAAATCGAAATGCCTTGTTATAAGCAGAAGCAGCATGAGTGGCTGTAATCTTCCTAGCATATTTCTCCGAAATGAACCAATCGAGTTCGTTGACAAAGTTAAAAACCTTCTTGTGTGGATTAACAACACTCTAAGTTTGAACGACCACAACTCCACTATTATAGGCAAAATATATGGTTCTTTAAGGAATCTGTCTGTGTCGCAGTCTTTTACTCCATTGCATACAAGATGAATGCTAGTGAGGGCTGTACTGATTCCAATTTTGACTTATGGCTGTGAAATTTTCTGTTACAGTAGTGCTTTCATTAGACGTAAGCTCAACATCGCCTTCAACAACATCACCCGTTATGTTTTGGCATTGAGACGCTTTGACCATGTTTCGCGATACGCTAAGAATATATTGGGATGCACTCTTGATAAATATCTCGAGTATTGCACAATCAAGTAATTGCATAAAATTATTATTAGCAAGCAGCCTCCATACTTATTCGAAAAACTTAAATTTTCACGTTCAACTCGCTCATTAAGTTTAATCCAGCCGCGTATCTATTACCAAAACTCAGAGCGACAATTTTTCGTTCATGCCATCCATCTTTGGAATTCACTTACTCTCAGCGTTACGAGATTTTATGATGCGAGCAGTTTTGCTAAAACTCTCTTTCAGCATTTGGCAGGGTAAATAAAGCACATTGTATAATTTCATAACAGGCAGAATTATTTACTTTCACTTTTTCGTTTACTTATTTGTTATAATCTATCGTCAACTGTATGAATTTCTCATTTATAGCTTAGAGACAATGTAAAGTCTATTATAAATGATGTTACTGAATAAATAAATACTGAAATAGCATTGCATAAGTGTGGAAAGAGTGGTGGTAAATTTTCCAGTTGCCAAAACCAATCGGAATATCGAGAATATTCGCTTATCGGCCTATTGCTCGCTTCGGAGGATTGTCTGGAGTAAAGGACAGGCCTAGAAGTGGTCGCCCGCGCGTCGTCCGTACGAATTCGAGGAAATCCCCTTAGGAAGCAGAAGATCATGTCCAAGGAATTGGATATATCAACCAGATTCATGTCTAGGCTGATTCGGGATGATCTGCATATATGAAAGCATATCGTCGGTCCACGAGTCATCTACTAACTCCTCAATTAAAAAAAAATTAGGCTGGAAAGATGCAAGTGACTTTTGCAGTGGCACGCGGACAATGGCCATGAAAACATTCTGTTTACGGGTGAGAAAATTTTTACCGTGGAAGAAGTTTTCAACAAACAAAATGACAAAATTGATGCCACTTCATCTAAGGAAGCGAAAAAAAAAATTGTTCCAAGGGTTCAACGTGGATATCATCCCGGTTCCGTAATGGTTTGGTGGGTGGGTCTCTCATTATGGTTCCACATCCCTCTATTTCTGTGAAAAAAGGCGTAAAAACCGGTGCAAAGGTTTACCAAGAAGATGGATGGATCTTCCAACAGGACTCTGCTCCAGTGCACAAAGCCAAAACCACGTAGGAGTGGCTCAGAGTCAATATTCCTGGCTTTATAGCAGCAGAAGATTGACCGTCGGGGAGTGAATCCACTGGATTATGGTTTGTGGTCAGAATTGGAGAACACGGCCTGCAAGACTCCCCACAGAAATTTGGAAAGCCTTAAAACAGCATTGACCAGAGCAGCGTCCACGATCTCCATGGAAACTGTACGTGCCGCTGTAGCGCACTGGCCACACCGTTTCAAAGCTTGTGTTAAAGCAAAAGGCAGTCATTTCGAGTGAATCCAATTTTGCATAGAATATGTTTATTGTTTTTGTTTCTTATAACGTTTTATATTTGTAACAGAACTTATTGCAGGACTAGGTAGTGTTGTCTTACACAAGTTTACAAACGATTTTAAGTATTGTTTTGAAACTTCGTGCATATAACATAAAATCAAATTAACTCAACATCTACAGCCGAAGGACCACGAACAATGTCGTCGTTTGGTTGATTGGCCCCTTTATCGACTCCGTAAAAATCCTTAATTTTCTCAGTTTTTGATCTTATATAATTAGCGCGCGCTCAAGGGGCCATTAATACCCCTAAAATACACACAGCGCTGGCGAAGGAAACTTAGGGGGGGGGGAAGAAAATAGAGATACCAATGCCTGTTGGTTTTAAATGTTTGTAGGTTACAATGGCTACGAAATAAGGAGCTCGCATGGCATTCCATAAGCGAGTTGTACGGATTAGGAAAGAATTACGATATTTCGGGGTAAGCGCGAAAGTGGGCTTGGGGGTATACTCATGAGCATTCATAGCGAGACGGGTGTTGCGGTTGAAAGTGTGAAGGAACAGAGTACTACTGGCAATTTCGGTGGAGCACTGGTGAAATGAAAATGAAATTATGAAAATAGCGATAGAAGAGATGAGGTACGAGACGTTACATCGGTGTTCAAGCGTGTCAATTGACTGTGCAATATTGGCGTCAACTATGAGTTTTATGGCACGGTTTTGAATCTTATCTAGCAAGTGCAAAGAGGTCTTGGCGGCACCTAACCAGATTTGGACATTGCACTCCAATTTTGGGCAGATAAATGCCTTATATATGAGGCCAGATCAGAGAAGGAAAAATATTTCCTACATCATTTGAGAAAACCTAAACATTTTGCAGCTTTTTCTCGACATCGAATATGTGGTCATTCCAACGTAACTTGTCATTGACACTTGTCATTTCATGACAGCAGACAGCGTTGCGTTTTGGACGCATTAAATTCCACTCTGTTGGTGGTTTCCCATTTAGTAATTCTGTTTATATCGGAATTACTAGTAGCATGCGCTACCGTTCCCGTGCTACAGACGAAGAATATCAGACTTGAAACTGTCCATAACAACTTGAATTGAGCGTTCCGAAAGGTAGTTTCATTGGAGAAGAGTTTCATCGATCCCAAATGCATACATTTTCGACAAGAGAGCCTGATGCCAAACTCTGTCAAATGCCTTAAAAATATCAAGTGCAACTGGACCTTGGTTCCACTTTTCTGTGCGACATGCCATCACATCACCAGTAGACCTGTGCTACGAAAACCGTACTGCAGGTCATTTAGAAGTTTTCGTGTTTCGAGATATTTTATGAACTGACTGTGTCCATGACCTTGGAAAGAAGGGACTTAAGTGCAATGGGTCTATAGGAAAAGAGAGAAGAAAACTCGCATTTTTAGGGATGAGATTAACAAATGCTGTTTTCGATCTGTTCAAAAAGACTCCTTTTTACCACTCCACGTTTTATCAGCGTGGAAGAACACTTCTTAAGAAGAAGAATGGGAGATATACCATTTGCACCAGTAGATTTCAGTAAGGTAGACCTTTAAGTACTCTTGCTACTACACGAGTGCGAAAGACGAAATATCGAAAAATCGAACAGGGACACCTACTTATGAGGAAACAATGTAATTTGCAATAGATGGCAAGAGTACTTTAATGCGTTACTTAAAGAACGATGCTGAAATTAGCGAAGCAGTAAGAAGAATAAACTGGGGGCATGCAGTCGGAAAGGATCACATACCCCTCCGAAAACCAAAATCTTTAAATGGCTCGAGAATTTGTTTAATAAAATGATAAGAGGCGATCGGATGCCTAACAAGTGGTGGGAGAGCTTTCTTGTTCCTTTGCATAAAGGCAAAAGCGTCACGAAAAGTTGCAACAACTACCGATTTGTGAAACCAATATCGCATCTGAGCGAGTAGTTCTTGACCGTCGACAGAGCAATAGCATTAAACTTGATGACAGCCAATGTGGCAGATGGACGTGTTTTAAAGGTTTAGAAGATCTGATCGATAGAATTCCTGGAGATAGTATATGGAAGATCTCAAAATGTACCCGAACCGTACGTATATACATAGGAGTGGTACGGAATATGTACGATGGCGTTTAAAACTAAAACAGCAGGCATAACCGCAAAATTCCAAGTTAAAGTTGAAGTACACTAATGCAATCTACAACGATTTTCTTTTGAAGCAGCGCACTAATATGTCAAGAACGACTCTTTTTCGGCGACGATATTGCTACAATAAAGAGCGACGTAGCTGCCCTTCAGTCAACTCCTAATAATTGGATAAATGTGCTACAAGATACCGGCTTACATTCAGTGGTATCAATACCAAATGTTTTTGTTGCTGTTTTTCCGAACTCCTGTCCCCTATTTAGGGGTCGAAATGCAAACAATTTAAATACCAAGGAAATTGCCATGACAATGTGGCGCATAGAGTTAGTGTATAACGTAAATGGGCAGAAAAATCCGCAGTATTTTGTGACAGAAAAATGCTGCTTAAATTTAACGGTTCGTAAAAATGACGGAAAGAAAATGTTACGATATTTCGAATGAGAGCGGGTGTCACTAAACGTGATCTAATTCGAAACGCGCATTTGCAAAAATCGATTCGATGGCAATCCAATTGCTTTCCTACGTCTGGCTCAAAAAGCAATAAAAGCTCAATTTCCAGCTGGCGTTCAAAGAAGTCGCCGAAAGAAAAATAATCGATTCGCTCAAATACCTCCAAAACAGAGCGATTTATGGAATGGTTCTAAGGACCGCAACTTTAGCCAACCCCAGAAGGGACGCAGTAGAAATGCAGAAACGTGGAAGTATGTAATGTTCGATTAAATATAAGCATTAAAAAAGTGTATTTGTGTCGGAATACACTCGATACAAAATCGTTAATCACTAAGGTGATTAAGATAAAACAAAAAACGTTACTCTGCGATTGCAACGATCTTTTACTGAGCCATGCGAGGGAAATGACGTACACCCCTGTACTTCCATTCGAAGGACTTTTATATGCTTGGGATTCTGTAAAGAGTACACTGGAATTATAAGAAATAACTAGGGCTGCCACATTTACATTTTTGGTGAGCGTGTCGACTGGGAAATCACACCATCGGTACAACTTTGAATGTTTAAATTGGATAATCAAAAATTTCTCAAAGTACCACCCTTTGATACAGTCAATTTGGAACAGAAAGAATATTAATGTCATTTTGTATCTAACAGTGCAGCATTGTAAATCGATTTCGAAGATCTGCACTGAAATTTGGATCGTAAGGCTGAAAAGAAATCGTCCTTCACTGGGCGAAAACATTGTTAACATTGAGCTATAATTTATGTTCTTAATAAAGCTTGTAAATCACCAATTGTAGATCCCGTAAAGCTCATACTTACACAAATTTTTTTCTTAGATATCACCTCATACCTTCGAAACAAGACTGTACACTATTGGTCGAAACAGAAAAATTAAAAAAAAATAAATAAATAAATAATATAAAGACCACACAAAAATATAAAAATAAATTTACTAATTAGAATTTACGATCAACAATTTGCTAAAACACATACGCCCTCTTACAGCAGCCGTCTAAAGAAGGAGCAATTCGAATTTTGAAACTAAAATAAACACACCTCTTAACAAATTCGTGTAAAACATGAAAAATTCATCTGATCTTTGACTTTTGCCGTCTCTCTGTATACCTCTGGTTTGGGCCTGTGGGTAATTTATGGGCGAAATGCTAAAACAGAAACCTTCAAAGTTGGTTTTAACTTACGTGTCTGTGGTAAATCGAAACCGAAATTCAATGCGTGTGGCGGTGTATTCAATAATGAATTCCCTGTCAGCTGTTGTTGTTGCTGTTGTTGTTGTTGTTGTTGCTGTTGTTGTTGCTGAACAGTCACTCCAACCTGTTGCTGTTGTGGAGTTTGTGATATACCAAGTGGATTTGTACTATTCGCGCCCACCATCGGTCCCTGGCCTAAGCCGAGGGGGCTCTGTGGAGTTCTTAAACCACCACCAGCTCCGGGATTACTTGGATTGTTGACATTTCCACCGCCACTACTACCACCACCTCCACCGCCACCACCACCAGGAACACCATTATTGCCTGTAGCCGCTGTTTGCTGTTGCGCTCGACCACTGACAACAGCTCTTAGTTCTTGTCTTACAAACTCGGATGAGTTTGGTCCATTACCAGCTGCAAGTAGGAAATTAAGAACTAAAATCAATTAATTAGAACACCTTTATACGGATGTGCTGTTACGGCTGCACCCTGTACAGTGCACAGCTCGAAAAAAAAAAAAACATTAACATTAACATTTAGATATTTGTTAGCCACATTTAGGTTATGAAATTTACAATTTATGTATGTACGAGTACGAGTATACGAGTATATATTCCAATTAATTAACGATTAGCACATAAATACAATTTTATGTATGTGGTGGATGAATAGATGCAACTATAGGTGGTGGTGGATTGGATGTGTTTTTTTTTAGATTCATGGGGGTTGCCTTAATTACTTACAAATATATTTATAATGAATACGAATATATAAAATAAACAAAACATACATACAGATGGAATATGCTTAGTGGATGGATTTCGTACAGATTTGAGAGTGCAACCTAAGCGGATTCATGGTGAACATGGAAAAAAAAAACAAAGAAAAAATGGGTGAAACACAATGATTCCCAATACAACATGAGGAGGTTTTTTATGTACAATTCTGATTTGATAACCAAAGCTCCCCCAAAACAATAAGATTTCAACGAACAAAACACACAATGATAGAAATGCAAGACATTTAGATGAGACTAGTGCAATCAGGGCCATTCAGAATAATCGAGAAGGAGGTGTGAAATTCCGAATTCACTTCTAAAGAGTGACTAGACATCAAAAGTCGTTCTTAAGACGTTGGACTTTGGCACAGAAGATAGTCAACAAACTTCACTCAACAATCCTACTGCTTCAGTCAAAGTTATTTCCAAACGCTTACAATCGTATGGACAAGCGTTACGCCAGAACATATTTCGATGTTGCCTGTCATGATAGATAAAATTAAAAATAAACAATTTGGGGACACAAAATTGTGTTACGATCTTAAAATGAGTTTCCTCGAAATACTTTTTGTAATTAATAATTGTGGCAATGACATTTTCCAGTACGCCATTCAATTACCGAAGCATACGTGCACAGTATACGAGCAGCACAGCGAAATTTGCAATAGATTAAGTATTTTATGCGTTACTTAATGAAGAATTTCCACGCAGTTACATTTCCTCTGCTATCGAGAACAACACGCTTTGCGAAGATCGATGTTCTTGTATGTGAGGCAGTAAAAAGAATGAAAAACCTTCGGATTAATGAAGGAAATAAATCGGCTAACTAGTGGAGAAAAAGCACCCCTGTTTCATTAGATGTATAAAGGCAAAAGCGACACGAAAAACTGAAACTGGTGAAGCTAATGTTGCATACAATAAAAATAGTTCTAGTCAGACGAAGGTGCTATACAACCATTGCAGTCAATGTGGCTTCAAGGGAAAGAAGTCAAAATACGACGGCCTAACCGCGGAGCTTTTCAAGATATGCAGAAGAGCATGCACTAGAGTTTATCTGTAAAATTTGTTCGGAGAAGCGCATGTCCGTGGAATAAAATCTCAACATCATCTTTTTGCCACTGAAGAAATGAGATTTCCCCAATGTGCCAAGACTTCAACGCCATATCCTTGCTGCCGCATTATGACTAGCAGCGCCTTGATTTGATTTGATCGTTCCAAGCCTCGTTGACGAGGTATGAAAACTGTAAGATGATACGTATCTGATCAGAAGGCTGCGCCTATAGTGAATAGATGTCTTGATCGAAATTCGATAGTATCCCACGATATAACAAATTTTATCATTATTACATTACGGCGAAGTAAAAGTTCTCCACATCAACTCCATCGATCTGAAGAGAGCAAATATTATATGGGCCGCATTAAGATCTAAAAAAAAAATAAAAATACTACTGAAGCCGTATAAAAGAGAGCTAGTCAATATGTACGATGACGTCAAAAAGAGAGCAGAAGTGTGAGTTACCGCACGAGGCTTTCTAAGATTTTCAGCAGCACTTTGAAGAGGCGGACTGCTACTGGAAATTTCGGTGTAGCACTGCTGATGAAAATAGAAAGGAATATATTGAATTTAAAGCAACAGACCAGACACAGTCGATGAAAATTAAAAAGAATATCGGGGGCAGAACGCTGCCCTGAGGTACATCAGTATTTCTTTTGTGGATTAAATTGAACGTTGCGAAAGTTAATTTCTAATCTACTGAAAGAGAGATTTATCGACAAAACTGCCAAACTCTATCAAATGACTTTGGAATGTCAAGTGCAACTAGGTTGCTTTCACCAGATTGATGTAGACTATGGTACCACATTTCTATGAGGCATGCCATCAAATCACCAGCGGTTATTGAGAAGTTTTTGCGTCGTTTCATGAGCTGTCGGTTTATCAGCGTTTCCATGACCTTGGAAAGAGGAAACGTAAGAGGGTTTGTAGGAGGAGATTGAAGAAGATTCGCTTTTTATGTGGACGAGCTGAATAAGTGCTGAATGATGAAAAAGTCGAAGCAGTGGTTTTTTGAACGCGGAAGAGCGCCTCTTCAAAAGAAGGAGAGATATACCATCTGAGGAGATATACGAATGCGTGGTAATTTAGGATCTTTAAGTACGCTTGCTAATACGTGGATTCGATCCATTATAACATAGATTCGACGCACTCAAGTGTAGGCTGAGACAGCACAATCTGATCTGGCTGGAAAGTGTGCAGTAAACTGACTTTTCTTGTCCAAAGAACTGACAGCTGGAATGTCATCATAAACGAGTGTTGAGATGGAGGATGAAGCAAAGTTTCTGTTGTTTTCAACGAAAGACTAACAACTTTTACACTGTGCATCTTTTTTCGCGGATTTTGGTCGTATTGGAATTTTAAGGAAAAGCATTACAGCCATCACTGCCTCGCTCGTTTGAGCTTTTTTCGGGTTTTCTCTATTCCGTTGGTCTTGTAGGACCGGCAAAAAAGATTCTCCAACCAACCGGGAACTGGATGCCACATGAGTATCAGAAATTTCCTCGATGCAAGATGGCTTTTGAGCATCTGTGCGTAAAAGATGCGACTCAGTTCGATGTCGACCAACATAGATCCTGAGTAAATGTTTATCTTAATGAATATCACAAAACTTGGCGATAAAAAACGGCTTTTACACTTTTTTGCATATGGATGGACTATAAGTGCCAACCGTCGGAGATCCACCAGGGGAACATTTTCACCCCAGTTCAAAGCTCCATGATAAGAAGACAATGATGACTGTGACTGTGGTGTTACATTTTTTGAATTTAGGAAAAACCATGACGGCGGAAAAACATTGTCACGAATGCACAAGGCAGTGTTAAATTGGTCAGAAAGACCAATCATTCTCCTACACTAAAACGTTCGACCACATATGATAGTGCACAACAGATCATTTCCTGGATTTAAGCAGTTCCAGGCCATTTTCTTTCGATGTTAGTACGGCATCGTTGAATACCTCTGATTGCATTGGTACAAACCCTTTCCAAAATAATAAATAACTCACACACACGATGTTGTCAATTGTTATGCCAATCTATACCATCTAATTCAGATTAAAGAAAACAAATTTAAACAAACAACATTCAATCTAAGTTCACCCCCTCCTCAAAAAAATCATTCATCCACCCACAACAAACAAGAATTCCTTTCACACACAACACACCCCCTTGGCTTAAACGAATGGATTATGAGCTACAAAATGATTTACACCAGTGTTTATACAAACTGAGAAAGCCTCTTCTCTTCTGGGTGGTTAAATGGAACATTTTTACAAAAGGGTTTACAAATAATGGGAATCCATGTGGTGTTATTTATATGCGCTATGAGTTATTAACACAAAAATCAAAAAGTTCTTCTATTTAGAAAATTAAAAATTTGGACAAACAAAAAACGGGTTCGGGATACACTTGGATGTGATGTGTTTGTGTGGGGAGGGGCGAGTATGTATAATAAACGTTTATGCTAGGGATTTGTGCAGGGTTCAATTCAAGGAAAAAGGATAAATATGTGTAATTTTGTGGGTAGGGTTTTTTTTTTCTGATTTAAAGGGCAGGCGAGGGAGAAAGAGCAATTGAGGCTGGACAATTTGATTTAAGGAAGGAAAGAAAAAAAAAAAAACAAAAAAAAAAGCATGGAGAGACGGCCTTACCGGTCTGTGTGCGACCATAAAAATCATTTGGCGGTGGCCCTTGTCCAGCATGTTGCATGTTGTTGTAAATCATGCCATAGCCGCCGGCACCGCCACCAGTACCATCCGATCCACCAAAAGAACGAGGAGAGCCTGTTGTGTTTAACAATTGCATTTTGTTAGAAATGTTTTTGTTTCCTTTTTTTTTTTTTTTTTGCTTTTACTATATTTATAATTGTTTTTAAATGTTTTTCATTAGATTGATTATTGTGTTTTAATGGGACTAACTAGGTTTAGTTTGATTTGTTTCGTTTGAATGGCATGTTCGTTCCAATAAGACGTTACAAGTTTTTCTAATTGATTTTGACTATTTGGGAAAGAGTTTTATTTGTATTTTCTTTTTTTTTAAATGACAGAGCACAGTCTACATTGAAATCGACTAAGGCTTAAATATATACATATGTAAAAGTGACACTAACTTAGACTCAATGAAAATGAAAGAAGTGGCCCGATTTTACCATTTCAACGAGGAACATCGCACCTCTAGATTAAAACTAAAACGACGACTAATCCGTAGGGATGCGGATTTTTGTGTGGCCTATAGGATACACAAAGGGCTTAGACAACTAGATTTTAATAACAGTTTTGGCTTGAGAACTTAACAGAAACTGCTAAGCACATCGTGGCTTATTAACTTCGGTTTCTGGAATAAAGAATAAAGGCTCAATCCTAATCCTACTTTCGCTTTCTCAGATGCCACTAATGGAATCGAACTAAACACTAATCTTTTTTACATCGTCTTCCTTCGTTGGCGCAAGGCGTAGGTAAGTCTTAAGAATATACAGTAGCTCCACTCATCTTCGTTCATATTGACAATCTTCATTTTCATGACTGATTTCAACTCTTTGAAACCTGCCACATTGTTCAAAAAGTTTACTTTCAAACTTTCAAATTTATTTTTATTCAATTAAATCGATATTGTCGCGTTCAAAGTAATCCCCATTGACTACAACGTACTTGTGCGAGCGTTTGATCCAGCCTTCGAAACATTACTGGTTCTCGATGTTTGGTGTGACCTTCAGAGGGCACAGTAGTTTTTCCATTATCTCCCCTCGTCTGTTAAAACGCGTTTTCTGGAGCGATGTTTTGAGTCGACCGAACAGGAAGAAGACACTGGTTGCCAGTCCAGGTGAATGTGCTGGCTGTTAGATGATAGTTGTGTTGTTTTTGGCAAGAAAGGCATACAGTCAATGGGTTGTGAAATGGTGCGTTATCGTATTGTAAAATTAACGAATTGTCTTCCTACATTTGAGACTTTTTTTTACAACTTGCTTCAAGCAAACGCCTAATAACGCCCAATTAACATTCCTTATTGACAGTCTGATCTTCAGGAAGAAGTTCGTGATACACAACACTATTGCACTCCATGAAATCAGTGAGCATCGTCTTCTTTTTTGACTATAAACGACATGGTTTCTTCCGTTCATTTGGAACACGCTATTCACTCGCTTGATGTCTAGTCTGCGGTTTGTCGGAATCAGCCTCGAAAGCATGCCTTTTGCAATGTCCACACGCTGATGTTTTTTTGCGTGGTATCAAGTCATTCGTGCTGCGACACGCCTCTAGCCCAATAATTTTAACTACTGGATCCAATCGAGAGGTCGATCATCTCTGCTAACGTTCTGATGGTCAGTTTGCGGCTTACGATCAGTAGATCTTTGACTGATTTCATAGACGTATTCCTCCGCAATTGATGCTGATTCTCTGCCAAAACGTCGTCATCGCCGACGACTTCACGGTTACCTCTAAAGTGTGCATGTCAATCGTAAACCATTGTTTCCTTTAGAGCAACAATTTGTTTAATATTTTGTGCCGTCCATTTTATAGTTAAAACAGAATTTTTGTATCCGTTTCAACAAAAAAAAAAACACGGATTCAAGGTGGCATTAATCTGACATTAATACCATAACCATACCAGTATGAGTAAGCTAGCACGAGCCTTATGTAAAGCTTTGCACATGATAATCAATAATTGTCTAGCTTTCGAACCGTCACCATGAATGAAGAAAAGGTACACTAAATGCATTGTATACCCGATGGGTTCCAAAAAAGAATCAATAACGCGGTGCAGGCACAAAAGAACAAAGTGAACACCCGCCGAGGATACCAATGATGAAGTGTTATGCAATATCACGAGGCGGATCCTGCATTAACTTCCGCAGATGTTCCCTTCAAGGAGTTCATCAGACAATTGCGTTTGATTGCATTAAAGCTTTTTGCATAGGTAACATACGAATTAAGCGTCCAAAATTGAATCTACCAAATTGGTGCCTCAAACTTTGCTCGTACAAAAAGGTAGCCAATTTTCGACGGCTTGATTATTGGAGATGAACAGCGGATAGTTAATCAAAATGTTGTAATAAAAAAAGCCTATGTTCATAGAGGCGGAACTTCGACCCCAACATCAAAAGCTAGTAATGGCCGTGTTGTTGGTGGGGTCTGGTGTACTATGAGCAGCTTAAACAACATGAAACGATTAGTGCTGATCACTATTGTACTCAAGGAAAACCGTCTAAAAAAATTGCTGAATTGGGTTGGGAAACTTGACACCATATTCCATCGATATAGAACATTCTTGATAGAAATGAGTATTTCAATTTTGAGGGCGTCACTCAACAAGAAGCGAAGGAGAATAAGCCTAAAAAAAATACGCAATAAATACTCATTCCGAAGAAAACCGAAATTCCAAGCATCGACCTCCGCCGCCAATCAAAGAGATCGGGATTGCGGATTACAACAAAGCTCAAAACATCTTGAAGACATTGTTCCGATCTGATTATACCGTCACATCGCGTAGAATGGAAAGTCAACGTCAAAGATACTGACAGCTATCGCTTACTGTCTCTAAAGTTAAGTACCGAGAAAATTCAATGGTAAACTTACGAGAACAAATCGAAAAGGACAATACGTGTCGTAGCTAGAGGGCTTCATCCGTCGTGCAAAAAAGAAGACATTGTAGGGACCTGAAAATAGGCATTTCAAAATTATTGATGCCGTAAATATACACCCTCAATGACTCGAACTGCATCCAACTTCAGACTGCTATAATTTCCAAACCGTTCATGACAGTGAGCTCAAATTTTGACACATGACAGTGTGATTGCTTTATATTTGGCTGGAAAACCACAAGTAGCTATCGTTAGAGCCCTCCAGCACCTCAACGTGAATAAATCATTTGTGTCTCGAACCATAGTTCGTTACCGTGACAGCGTTGCAAAACGCCATGGAGGTGGTCATAAAAAAACAGCAACATCGGCTGAAATGGTTCGGAAAGTGAAGGCTCTCGAATTGAGCGAAATCCGCGTCGAAGTGGAAGAAAAATGGCTCGTGAGCTTAACATATCGTTGGAACGGATGCAACACATACTGAAAAATGAGCGTGGGCTCAAGTCATTCAACTTCCAAAAAGCACACGATCTTATACCGCAACAGAAAAAAGTTAGAGTCGAAAGAGCGAAGGAGTTGCTACGCTTGCACGAAAGTGGTGAGTTGCTGAATTTGGTTTTTTCCGATGAGTCGCCATTTGTTAACGAGCAATATGTCAAAAAACAAAATGACCGAGTTTACTTGCCAGAGAGGTCCTTCGAAAATTTACACCTTCGGACGGCCACCAGAAAGCAGGCAGCACCGATGGTGATGGTTTGGGCCGCCATAACTGCCGATGGTCGCTCTCCGCTCGTATTTTTGGACCGTGGCGTCAAAATTAATGCGATCGTATACCGTGAAACTGTCTTAGAGGCAGTATTGAAGCCTTGGACAAACAATCATTTCGATCGGAGACCGTGGACATTTCAACAAGACTCGGCACCGTCTCACAAAGCGCGCGTCAACCAAGATTGGTTAAAAAACAATGTTCCACACTTCATTTCTTCTACACAATGGATTGCAAATTCTCCGGATGCAAATCCGTTGGATTTCTCTGTCTGGGGTATTTTGAAGGCGAAGTTCGGACCACCTCAAACAAGCACTTCGCCGGGAATGGGCCAAAATACCGCAGAGCCACTTTCGTGCAGCATGCGATGCTTTCTTCGGCCGTCTCAAGGCCATTATTCGCGCCAAATCTGGAGATATTGAAAACTACTGATATAATTTGAAAATTGATGTATTTTCCAACATTTTTCGCTTTGGCACAATAAAATTTATCAAAAAATAAAAAAAAATTATAGCGTTTTAAAAAGTTGGAGTTTGAGTCAATCACCCTGTAGAAAAGCGAGAGAAACAAAAATCGGAAGAGAAGGAAATTACAGTAAAATGCAGCCTTCCTCGTTTCAAACCGAGAATCTTCAAAAAAAATTATGAAACAAAAGCGATTCTCAACATGATTATCAAAATGGAACCTCTGAACATAAAACTATTAATTGGAAATTAATGGATAATTATCAAGGAGGCGACATAAATTCCTAAAGCCGCAAAAGGAGAACTTAAAAGCGGCAAGTGGAGAAAAGCCTAAGCCCGGTAAATTAAAAATAGCTAACGAAAAACCATCGGGTTTCGGTCTCAAAAATATAAAAGCAAACCTGATGGAAGTAAAACCATTAAGCCTTAGAAGGCGGTTACAGGGCAAACTAACATATGCCTAAGCCGCAAAATTACATAACGAAAAGGAATGAAAACTCGGAGGACCCTGATTCTCATATATTCTCTATTATGCTTGAAAAACTTGAAGAGCAAAGCAAATTGAATAAACTTATTTTCGAGAAGTTAACTGCCACAATAAGAGAACTAAATCGACAACATGAACGTGGAACGCGTGCTCAAAATACGATTAGAAATATTCATACGAGAGAAGAATATTGACGTTTGATTCATCTCTGAAACCCATATGAAAAGGGGATTATGTGCAAAAATAAGAGGCTTCAGGGACTATCACGCTTATCAACCATCTGAACAAGCGAGAGGCGGATCCTCCGTGTACTCGAATATTAAAGAGTCTATCGAATATACTGAAGACCTTAAAATAGAGTTCGAATCTGTGCAAGTGATCACGGTCCATGTAAGAAATAGACATAATTTCTTTACCATTTCAGGTGAGCTGTAACCACCGAGATCCGCGCTCGAAAAAAGTGCCTTCAAAAATAAATATATTTAAATCACTTGCATCTACAATAGTTTTATTGTTGGCGGTGATTTTAATGCAAAACACACCTTCTGAGGCTCAAGATGCAGCTCACAGAAAGGTAGAATGCTCTATGAAGCGCAATTGTGACTTCCATTCGACGGGTATACCACAAAAATACCCGATCTTATCGATTCCTTCGTTTTAAAAGGTGTATCTAACAATTTCATAAAAGTTGATGTAAGCTTTGACCTTTCCTTTGGTCATTCTCCAGTCATTTTGATAATCAGTGAAACTCAAAAGAACTAATTTCAAGACTAATTGGTAGAAATACTAATTGGGAATTATTCAAGAAAAAAACTGAAGAAAAAGTAGAACTGAACGTATCACTTAAGACACGCTATAGGCTTTGATCACTTAGTTGAAACCGTTCAATATGCCGCGTGGAATAGCACACCCTATTAAAGGAAGAAACCAACACACACGGTCTAAATTATCCGCCAGAGATAAATGAAATCGTAAGGGAAAAAACAAAAGCCCGGCAACAAAGTCGTGCTCCACAGCATAAAACACGTTCGAATAACCTTTGTAACCTGCTGTGAGAGACGACTAAAAACATCAAAAACCGTGCAGTAAACACGTGTCTTGAAAGCTTGACAGTAAAATAGGAATCCAATTATTCGCTTTGAAAAGCATTAAAAGGTACTAAAAGACCTAAAGCGTCCGCGCCACCAATTAGAAAAAACTAACAACGAATGGGCGAAGGGAGATAAGGAGAAAGCTGAAACCTTGACCTCCCATCCGGAAGAGATCTTTATGCCTTTCGACAGTCAAGCACTCATCCACAATATTAGTGAATAAGGAAAGAGCATCAAATAATCACACAATGACAAACGGAGCTTAGCACTGAAACAAAGAAAGCTCCCGGTTACGATTTAATAACCAGAGAAATCCTTAAAATACTGCCTAGAGAAGCATTAACTAAGCTTCCTCATATTATTAACGCCGCAATGATGTTAGAATACGTTCCGAGTCAGTGGAAAGTTTCTGAAGTTTCATAATGGTCCTAAAACCAGGAAAACCTCCAAATGACAAGAAGTCTTATAGACCGATTTCAATGCTCCCAAATTTATCGAAAATCTTTGAGAAGATAATTCTGCGACGCACTTACTGCCAATTATTCACCACTTAACCACTTAATCACCAGTTCGGGCTCAGGAGTAAGCATTCAACTATTGGTCAAGTGCATAGAATCACCGGGGTAATTGAGAAAGCTTTGGAAGAAAAAACAAATCTGCTCAAGCGTATTCCTTGATGTCTCGCAAACCTTTGATAAGGTACGGCATGAAGGCTTAAAGTTCAAAGGTTTTGCCACTGAGCTTTTATAATATACTGACAAAGTATTTCAAGAATAGAATTTTCCGTGTCTGACTGAAGTATCGCAATTCAAAGAGATTTTAGCCGGCATAGCGCAGGATAGCGTTCTCGGCCCACTTCTGTACCTCCTATACACTTGAGAGATACCCCAAGAAGGTGGGACCGTTATAGCTAAGTTTGCTGATGGCAGTGCTCGCTCTACCAGCCATAGGTGAAACGATTGAACAAACTGAATGGACAAAGGCCTGGCGGATAGCCCCCAATGAGACCCAATCTGTTTATTTAGATTTTACATATAGAAAAATAAGTCGCTTGCATATCCTCATAAACTCGGTTTGTATTCCATTTGCAAACGAAGCTTAATACCTTGGAATGACTCCCGACGCAAAGTTAAAATGGAAGACGTACGTTAGAAAAAAACACACAAAGAACTCAAAAGCAAATAGAGAGAATGTAAACATTCTTATATAAGCGAGTGGTAAAGCCGGTGTGGACCTATTGGTATACAACTTTGGGGTTGTACCAAGAAACCGAATATTAATATGTGTATACAGTACATGTACCATGGTACATAAGAAATTACGACTTAAACTGAGACCTCAGAATTCCTATTCTCGAAGACGAAATAAAAAACTTTGCGAGAAAACAAAAAAATTCGACTAAACGGATAAATTAACAATCCAGTGCTAAAAATATTGGACGGGAGAAACCTATTGCGCTGTCTCCAAACCTCTGGACCTAGCGCGATAAAGTAAAACCGCGTTAAAAAGCGGAACGTGCAGGAAATTTCATAGGAAAGTCACCTACCAAAGGAGTTTATTTTATGATAAAAAAAATTGTTTGATAAGTCGAAACTTAATTGCGGTAACGTAAACATTAATACCGTAGGGAGGTGTTTTTAGTGAATAAGAATCTGACTACCATAAGCACGCGATAACGATCCTCATAGTGTCTAATGGAAGATTTTCACCTGCCTCGCAGAAAAAAAAAACCGAGTTAAGCAGTTTTTTGCTGCCGAAAACGAGGACTTCTTTTCCACCGGATTGAAAAAGCTGCCCAAAACGCTGGAAAACAGTTTTACCCAATGAAGGGAATTATATTTTGGACAGCAGAACTTTAGCTTATACCTGTTATTACTTGGTTACGATGCTCTCCCGTGTTAGGTGATCTACCCCTTCGAGTAGAATTCTTTTCTTTCCAGCATTTGTTTGGGTATCCTTAGTTCTATCAATCCTTGGCACGAGCGGAAGCTGCTAATAGCTCAGTTATTTCGGTGATGTGGCTTTGCTCCCACCGAGCTGCTATTTGACACCGTTGGACTTTTCTTTTGGATGAACAATCCAGAGACGATTTAGCACAAAATTAATTGATATATTCGTGAAATACCGTCTCAATGTTATGAATAGTTTTGAATGTACTTAAAAATCGAGTTACTTCCAAGCCAGATGTTGGAGCTATTTGAATTGAAATTTACTTTATAACCAATGGCAAAGTATACTCTTTTTCAATTTATAGTGATTTTAAAAAGAAACCGGCACATGTCATTCCATCCCAAGTCCGACATCTTTTATAGTGCTGCTTCTGGTTTTCGTCTATGTCGCTTGTAAATACCTCGAATGTTTATTGAACAAAGAAAGCAACTAAAATACATTTAGGGCGATCAGTGCGGTTACATGTTTGTAAAGTTTTAGTGTTGCTTTGATTGACACCCTTTTCTTGTTGTGCTAATTTGGATGGGTGTCGACATGGTTTTTTTTTATGGGATCGCATTTCCTGTTGGCAATTGACCATTATGTGAAGTAAAAGCACTAGATTTGGCATTTGTCAGAAGTGAGTGTCATTTCTTTCGTTTCGAGTTCCTCCCTGCAGGTGTCAAGTACCTACTTCCTTGATTGGATTGAGTATGTTGTCATAGTATCGTAGGAACATCTAGTAAATGAGCTTAGTCTTCTTATATCGATTGAAATACTGTTGATTCGATATTTACAGTTTTACGCGTATCTTGTCTAGAAAATTAGAAGGAATGCTAGGACACCAAGACTCTTTTGTATCTGCATCCGTTGTGGTAGGTTTATGCGAATTTAGAATTTAGAAATAAACGATATTTGTTCGATTTTGTCGTTTCGTGTCTTAAGATCCATAGATAGTCAGGGGTTCGCTTTTCGGGCTTAAAACTAATACTCTACTCTATAATACTATGTTCGACAGATTTCCTGCAATGTTTATTTGATGCTTTGTTGCTGAAAAGCTAATAGAACGATTGTTATAGAAGTCGAAGATGCTACCTCTTTTATTAATTGGGATTATGAGGTATTTATTTCACTCTTTTTGGATCTTAGCTTCCTCTGAATCATACTTAGACCGGGACCACTTCCGTATTTATTAGTTAAGCCGCAATTCGATTGGATGTTAAGCCTCTTTTCGTCGGTGACATTTGAAATTTCTTCCTCCAAGTCTAGCTGTATCAGTCTGGTTGTTTCGGGTTTCAACTTAATTTCTTTCCCGGAAATTTGTTTTTGGGCTACTTCCTTAAGAGACCATTCTGCTTGGAAAAAGTTCAGAGTCAATTTGTTGCCTGGAAGGTTTCTAGGTAGGATTGGACTCCGTTTTTGACCGCGCGATTTTGATTCGTTAATTTCTCATTGTTCACTTAACCAGATATATTCCGTTGCAGTCTTTGACCGGTAAGTTCCAACAACAACGTTGGTTCGGAAGTTAAACTCTATTCAGAGTGAAGAATAAGTGTGGATCACGTTCCTGAATTGAATCAGCGATTTGAGTGAATACGAAATTTATTCTTGAGAGATGTTTTTCAATCCAAAATTATCTTCAATTTCTATGCTATGTGCAGAAGAAATTAAAAAATCATAAGGTAGACTCGTTGAAACAGAAGTTGATGGCTAAACAAAGTAAGCGGAAAATATTCAGCTGTTTAGACACTGCACGTTCGACTCTAAAGATTATTTGTTTAAGTCACAAATTATATAAGCCAAGCAGCAATTTCATAGAAAGACCACGCTCTAAGAGGGTCCATTAATACCCCCAAAAACAACTCTATGGTTTCTACGACCTAACCCACTCCAAAGCTTATGATTTTCATTTAACTGTGCTCTGCCTTTGTCTTATTCTTTCTTTTTTGTTTACTAATTCTTAGGGGAACAAAAAAATTAATTCAAAAGCTTTCCTACAACAATAATACGCTCCCTAACTTACCTGGCAAGTGTTGAGTCGCTTGAGGTACACTCGTTTGGCGTTGCATTCGCTGCAGTTGCTGACTGTTAAACACATTTCCAGGTGGACCGTACGGTGATTGTGGACTTGGTGATGCTGGTCCTGGGAAACCATCTGGTGTATTTGAAAATGAGTTTTGTCGTTGAATGCCTCCGGAGCCGGGTGAGTTCAGCGAACGTCTTTGTGTTTGGAATTGTCTATATGGACTAACACCCTGTAAAATAAGAAAAAATAAAAATAAAAATTAAAAAACAATGCCAACATAGGTGAGAACCATAAAAACTGCAAACAAAACGGGACACAATCAACATACCTGCAATTGGGCACTCAGCATTGGATTATGTTGCTGCAGAGAGATCCTCGAATTGGCATTTCCACCAGAATTATTGCCCCCAGCTGTTGCATTCCATTGCTGGGGAGTTACTCCACCAGCACCTGGGGGCACTGATTGAGTGCTCACACTAAACGGAGTCAAACGCGGCGACAACTGAGCGGCTGTATTATTTGCAACGACACTTTGAAATGCCATTTGCTGCTGTTGTTGTTGCTGTTGCTGCTGTTGTTGTTGTTGCACTTGGGAGAGTTGTTGCTGTTGCTGGGGGGATAAACGTTGACCGTTATTTGTAAATTGTGGTTGATAGCCTGAAAACACAATGAGATAAAACAAAACAACAATTAGTTGTAGTTGGGAAATTTGGATGAGATTTGTCATAATTTATTAAACAAACCTGGATTTGCCTGTGGACTAAACGGTGCAGCTCTTTGGCCCGGACTCAGCTGTTGTTGGATCATACTTTGGGCGAAGCTGGGACTTAGTTGGGAGTCAGGTGGCATATTATTGCGGGACAATGAGACATTTGGTGCTACAGAATTGTTTAAAAGAGAACCGATGTTGTTAAGACCTGGATTAAGACCTGGAAGTTAAAGATAAAGCGATGTTGCGAAGGTTTTCTTTGTAACGCTACTTACACAATTGATCGCCGCGTGCTGTCGCACTTTCTGGAACCAACAAGTGTTGTTTCTGTTGCTGTTGCAATAGTCTCTCCTTTTGTTGCTGTGCGGCTTGTATCATTCGTTCACGATGTATCCGCGGTATTGCAGGAATGTTCCCGTTCGATAGTTGGAAACGTAAGTTACGCGGCGGTTGGTACATTGGTGGTGGATGCTGAAACCCCTAAAAAAAAAAAAAACAAACAAAGACAACAAACAATTTCATGAATGTAAGTTTTAGTGGATATTATTTACTCGTAGAATGATAGACCTAACCTGATTTGCCTGCATATTTTGCAATTGCTGCTGTTGCTGTTGTGTCATTCCAGAGGGACCGCCACCACCTACACCCATTTGCTGGGAGTATGGCGGTGGTGGTCGACTATTGAATGTTGCCGTTTCAACCTGCATCAACGATTTTTGAATCTCGTTAATGGCGATCTTCTCGTTGATCTCCTGCTGTGACAATACATGCGCTGAATTGCCAAATTGATCAGGCATATTACAATCTGGTACGCAGTCAATCACATAATTTAGAATGTTGGCCAGCTCTGGATCAAATTCAGAATTTTGGTGTTGTTGCTGTTGCTGATGCTGTTGCATGGCATGTATTTGACTATTTGTGGATATGGTGACACCACCGCCACCAACTCCAGTACCTACCATGGCCGCAGAGGTAGATGGTGATGTCACTGAAGCAATACTGCCGCTAAACGGCGACAATGGAACTGAGGCGGATGCTGCTGATACAGACGACGTAGATGAGGTAGCTGAACCGAATGGGGAGGCATGGTGATCCATTTGGT
This sequence comes from Volucella zonaria, assembly GCA_963966105.1. Taxonomy (NCBI): domain Eukaryota; kingdom Metazoa; phylum Arthropoda; class Insecta; order Diptera; family Syrphidae; genus Volucella; species Volucella zonaria. The sequence continues at coordinate 44,056,710 of OZ014531.1, forward strand.
AGGCGGCGGCGGCGACTGAGGCACCAGCGCCCCCACTCGATGATTGAGGTCGTTGTATTGATGAGGTTGCAGATGGTGACTGGAGCGAGGAGTTTTTGGCTTGATCTTGCTGCTGGTGGGCAGCTTGTTGTTGTTGCTGTTGTTGTTGCTGCTGCTGCTGCTGCTGCTGCTGTTGTTGTTGTTGCTGTTGTTTTTGTTGTTGTGTGAGGTAGGCATCGGAAGGCTGCTTGCGAAGTGTACCACGTCCGCTGGTAGCATTCACATGTGAAGTATTTACTGCAGCTGCTGCTGCTGCTGCCGCTGCTGACTGTTGTTGGGTGACTACATTTGCCGTATTAGTTGGTGGTCCTTTGAGTTGTAAACCACTTAAGCCAGAGGAACTGCTTACACGGTTCACTGTTGATGCCGTTATATCTGGAATTATCTTCACTCCAGGCGATGACGTAAGCGTTGGCCCATTTGAAGACTTTTCCAATAGTGAAGCGAGCATTTTATTGTTTTCGCGTAATTTTGATGGCTTATCATCGGAGCGCTTGGCTGCTTTTCCATCATCAGGTTCGTTCGAGGGACGTTTTCTTTTACCTAGCTCTTCTGGTGCAATTTTTAGGATACGTTTGAGCTCATCGGTGCTTAAATTTTGATTATTCATATGATGGTGGTGATCTTTGCGGCCGTCGTCTTTTTGTAGCTGTCGCATTAGCTCGCTGGGTGCGCGTGCTTTCGATTGGGACTCTTCATCTTCGTTTTTCTCGTTCAAAAGCTGCTAATTAATAAAATATTTATCATGAGCGAATATAGAAAAATCATTTTTTATCATACTTTACTTACGGAGAGCAACATGCGATTGTTTGTGTTTGCGGACTTTGGCAGCGCGTTACCATACAATCTGCTGGGCAAATTGCTAGCGTTCATTTTAAACATTGCGCTCCCAGTTGCTATGTTGTCCTTATCCTCCTCCGAATTCAACAAGCCCTGCAATGCAAAAGCTCATTATAGAGTATTTTATAGAGTTTATTATTTGAACTTACCTTTAGAATATGATTTTCGTTTTCTGGCTCGTCAGCTCCTAATCCTCCAGACACGTGCATTCCCATTGATTGTGTTGTTGCAGATTGATTCGGCTTGAGCGTCAGCAAATGCCTTAATCTTTCGGAATCTGTACTGCTACCACTTCCACTAGGTCCAGGATTTCCACTACCATTGCCATTGTTGTTTAAGCCACCGTTATTGTTATGTAACATATGATGATCCTTTCCCATTGGATCTTTATCATCATAATTGGGAAAGACAAAACCGTGATAGTTTCCGTTGTTGTTATTACTTAGACTGTTGGTGTTACTTTGCTGTGGACTCGGTTGACTAGCAACACTATGCTGCGATGACATTTGATACGGTGTCGATGGTGATTGGCATACACCATGAGCCGATGGACTAAATGCCTGTACAGACGGTGGCCTTGGGGTACTCACTGGCGTCGCAACACTTGCCCGTGAATTGGGTCTTGAGTCGAAACACGCCACCGTGTCCATTTCAAGGGAGGAATGTGGAATGTCAAAATCAAACTGATCAGACAAAAAGAATGGGGTATTTGTGTTTTCCGGACCAAGTGGCGAATTAGCAAATGATGTCACCATACTGGTACGCGGTGAAGCTTGCACTTGGCTACCACCATTTATTACCGAAGTCATAAGCGGTCCACCTACATTTGTCGTTGTTGTATGATGATGGCTTGTACTCGGCATTATCGACTGAGACGTTGACGAGGATGAGTCAATCGATGAGGGACACAATGAAGACACTATCGACACCATTGATGTTGCGGCCGTTGTATTAGTATTCATGTCATCGGCTTGGCTAAGCAATGTCTGCCAGGACATGATATAATCGCCTTCTCCCGGTGTATTATTGAGGAAAAGTCTTGAATTTGCCTTCACATGCATGTAAACGTCAGGAGAGCCCAAACGTAATCGAAACGGTCTTGAGGTATAACTGCTTATATTTGAATTGCCTCCTGAATCTTGTACATCCTTTAGATGATTCTTCAAATGGTGGAGGTCCTGAATGTGGCATATATCCTGAATAAGACCTCCACAACATTTCGATATGTAGTCGCCGAATGCATCACGCAATGCAGAGGTATCGGTTTGAAGAATCTTCCCATGAATATCAAGCTTGAAAGTGAGTTGTTCAAGAGAACGCTGCACTACATGTTGCTGGATGTTCATTTCGAGAGGGGATTCATCCTCCGGGCGGGTTATGAGGCACAGTAGTGATGACGAGTCATCTCCATCATCTAAAATAAATAAATAAATATATATATATGTAGTTACACATGTGTTTAGGCATAGAATAAGTATTGTGACATACCTTTTACTGGAGCCGCAATCAGCACCACTTCTTCGTACTTGTCTCCACCACGCACTACACTTTTTTGGTCCATAGCATCATTGGCCCTGTCTTTCACCAGCATTCGAACTTTTGTCGAAATACTGCGTTTACCCTTCTGTTGTTGCTGCTGTTGTTGTTGTTGCTGCGATTGAGTATCATCTTGATCGCCCCAGCCAAGAGACAGAAAATTAGAACTATTACTTCCGCTACCGCTGTTGCTGTTACTATTATTGTGGCCGTACGACATAGTATTTAGAATTGGATTCAATTTGGCATGATCAGCGCTATGCAGGTACGAGTAAATTGGTTTCTTATGCAGCTCTGACTTTTCATAACCAAAGAGATCGCGCACGTTTTGGGTACACGTCTCAATGCAACCGTCTGAATTAATCTGAAGCAATACCCAACCCACTGACGATATATAATATTCGATTGCTTCAAAATATGCCGATATCTCTGGTGCTTGACCATTCAATGAGGAATCCGGCAGTGGTGGCTCTGTTGACGACACTTCGCCCTGTTGCACAGGATGTATGGTGCAGTTATCTGTTGCACACCGAGCACAACGATTTAAACCACCAGATGTTGTTGATCCCGATGTTGTTGTTGTTGTAGTTGTTGGCGATGTTAACGAGGGGGATGCTCCAGATGATGAAGTTGTTGTTGTTGTTGCGGAAGATGACGACGACGAGGAAATGTCCCGAGATTGACCTTTATCGCAGATATCGCGATACTGTAATGACAAAGAGAATTTGGTTTATAAAAATGTCTACCTCCAGGTGGAACTGGAATTACAAAAGGTGAAATTCTCGAGCACTACAAGAATATGTTATCTAAAAGTAATCAATTTGAAAGTTATTGTCGCTTAAATATCTATTAACCTTTCGAAAATAGTTTTGTGGCAACGAATGACGAAACGAAAGTTGAGAACAGATGACTTGTTTTGGTGAAACCTTAAGATCTGTTTGTTTTGAAAACCAGATGAACTTTGAGAACTCGACAGTGATTGTTGGAAAAGCCTTTCGTTCGATCAGAGGTAATTTACAAAGTACTCGTGGACAAAAGCCACATCAATCGAATGACGTTTGTATCTGTTTACGTTTCAGATTAGCCAAAACGTCATACATGATATCTCTGTGTTCGGGTAGTGTCCAAAACTACGAAAAACAACGACAGCCACATGTGGTTTTGCCAGTTTAAGGCTTTTGTGTCGTAGTTTTGGACAGTACGTAAACCGACGTAATGTTGTTGTGTTCATGCAAATGTCATGCAGCAGGTCAAAGATGTAAGTCAAGTTTGTGAACGAACAGTTCCAATTGATATTGAAGTTGACGTTTCAATTTTCTTCATTCGCGATTGTGCGTGCGACATTTTTGCCATCAAATTAAGTATCTGACAGAACTGGGAACTGTCATCATTCACTGATTTCAAAGTGCGTTGTTTTTTTTTTTATTATTTTTGCCAAATGATGAGGTTTCTAATGATGATGTTGTAATTCAATTTTAATTCTGTTATTCTTTTTACTACATCAACCCCAAACGCACACCGACATTAGAGTGTAACTGAGCATTAAAATAAATATTGTTCTTTTAGCAGAACATAGGTATTAAGACATTAGTCAATTACTAATCATTGGTCATTGTAATTTAGGTTTTTGAAGGTCACGCACACAAAAACTTATCATGACTAATTGTGGGTCTATTAAAATGGAATCCATTTACACATAGAGTGGTTATTTCGCACATTAATTTCGCGAACAAAAAAATAATGATGGGTAGAGCTACGAAAGAATATTATAATGTGAACGCAGGTGTTGCGATGGTTTTGTGTGTTTTTCTTTAGGGAAGACCTTGAAAATGCTTTAAGCTTACTGCTGTAGAATTGTTTAATTGTTAGTTGTGATACTCGTGGTAGAAGGAATGTACTGAGATTAAGTATTTCTCGGTATGCAAATTCTGGTTTAATTGATATTGTTGCTCATGCGAGAACTGTTGAGCTATTTTCGGATTAGAAATTGGATGTGTTTTACCCAACGAGGTTCAAACCAAAACTTCCTAAAGACGTACCAGAAATCCCTAAAGAATGAATAATTGATATTATGAAATAAAATGAAGCTTGAAGGCAAGACTCAATCTTATCCGATCAATTTCACACTTTTATTCTGTCTTACAGAAGGAAGTCTAGTTACTTTTTGAAGAGATTGCACCTTGACTTGTCAAATTCGGACCACGACCGTATTATAGAACGAAGATTCAGTTCGATTTTCCAGAAAAGCGCCCTAGGACCATCAGTTTCCTTCAATCTGAGGAGGGTTCATGCGATATAAGATGGACATCTTGGAGCTGATGAGTACCGCACCCTAACAAATAATTGTTTATCCTATTTATACTATTCTAACAAGTCAGCTGGAAGAGTACTTACGTTAGCCCGATGTAGAGGTTATACGTGGGTTGTCTGAAAAATTTCCGACCGCAGCGTAAAGATAGCGGCACTCGTCAATAAAAGCTAGTGAGTGCTAGTGATGCATCTTTTGACAGTTACTTACCGAAGTTTCAGTCATTTTGAGTGAGTCGATGTGAGTGTTTTTTGTGAAAATGGAAAAAATTGAGTATGGAGCTGTTATTAAATTTTTGTTTTTGAAAGGCAATAGGCCTACGCAAATCAAAAATGAGTTGGACTCTGTGTGCGGGGACTCTGCACCATCATTCACCACAGTGAAATTTTGGGCAGCTGAATTTAAAAGTGGCCGTTGGGGCTTGGAAGATGATGAACGTTCGGCACGTCCAAAAACTACAACCACTGACGATAACATTGCTGAAGTTCACCAAATGGTGTTAGACGGCCGCCGAATTAAAGTGAGAGAGATAGTAGAGGTTATGAAAATGTCCAAAGAACGTGTTTGTTACACATTAAATCAAGATTTAATCATGAGAAAGTTGGTTGCCGCGTTTGCTTATGTTAGACCAAAAACATGTTCGAATGAACATTTCCAACGCTCTGTTGGCGCAGTTTAGGCGCAATAAATCCGAGTTTTGGCGCCGATTAATTTCTGTAAATGAAACTTGGATACACCATTATACGCCCGAAACAAAAATTCAGTCAAAACAGTTGACTGCAAAGCAAAGGACGAGCCGGCTCCAAAAAAAAGCAAAAACTGTTTTTTCGGCTGGAAAAGTGATGGCGACTGTTTTTTGGGATAGTAAAGGAGTTATCTTAATCGATTATCTTCAAAAAGGAAAAACCATTACAGGAGCATACTACGTATCATTACTTGCCAAGCTGAAGGCAGAAATTGCCTTTTGCAGAGAAAAACACCAGATACTATTTGGACGGGTTAGAGAGATGGGAGCATCGCTGGGAGAAGTGTGTAGAGTTACAAGGAAACTATGTAGAAAAATAAAAAAAAATTTTGAGAAAAAATGTGTTGTATCATTGTTGGGAAAGTTTTCAGACAACCCTCATATGTATAAATACCAGATGGATGGAGGTGCCTTATGTCGTGCAAACCACTGAAACAATCAAGACTGTAGGGCATCTCTAATACAAAAGATCCGTGAAAACTCTTTTGACAACCGAAGTAGAAACACCTGGAGATCTACCATCTAACTGGAGAATCCTCAGTTCGGAGATACGAGCATGTCAGTCGAGGCACAACAAGAACATGCTTCCTTCCTTGTCAATGAGCCACTTAGAACTTCTAGATGATGAAGATAGTTTGATATTCGCTTATGTGGATGACATTGCGATAATTAAATCCAAAAATGTAATCGTAATTGACCCTTTCATTAATAGACTTACTCATTCTATCAGGAAGAAACCAACTAGAGTTTGTCAAACAGAAAACATTTCTAGGAACGATTATGGACAGTAAATTGGATGGAAAACCAAATATCGAGCAGTGCGTTACTAAAGCTTGAAAGGCTTCCTGGCAAGTTATTGGAAGAAATGGGAACTACAATCTCAAATTACGAACTGACTGAACACTTCGGTCGTATATAGTGGGCAGCCGTGGACAAACAAATCACATTTTGAACACTAGAAAAGGTGCAGAGAATAGACTGCCTGTGCATCAGCGCGGTGCTCTAAGATTTACTTGCTGCCCTAAACATCCTTGTTCACCTTTTTCGTTTGCACCGAACACTTCGGTCGTATATAGTGGGAAGCCGTGGACAAATAAATCACATTTTGAACTCTAGAAAAGGTGCAGAGATTAGACTGCCTATGCATCAACGCGGTACTCTAAGATTTATTCTAGTTCGACTGCTGCCCTAAACATACTTGTTCACCTTCTTCGTTTGCACATCCAAACGGATACGTATTTACCGAGGACAGAATTCATTCATACATACACCTACAGTTGAAAAGCGATACTCGCACTGAGTATCACATTTCGTCTTTTAAACCATTGTAACGCATTTCAGGCGAGAATTTTGGCAACTGCAGAGGCTTTCTATTGGCTGAAGTGGAATGTGATATTTATTGGGAATGTCTGAATTTGCACTGATTGTGTCAGGCAGCTATTAAACCCTAAGCTAGGTTCTGACAACGTCAACGATAGTTAAAGAGTGTCGCCCATCTATCAATGGGATGGCCAAAAACTTCAAAATTCCTATTTATTGTGTACCGAAATATCAAGATATTCTGTAGTAGTCTTGTAGTTTTTAAAGATTTAGGATTTGCCACTTGGTACAAGCAAATTCATCAGCAAACTGTGTGAGATACATGAAAAGGTACAATGGATCTTCTTACCCAATTTTGTCGTTGACTACATCTATCGAATGAGTTTTGATCTTCGAACAACCGTGTTTAGAGACCTTAGTCTAGCCATAGTTGTGGAAGAGAGCAAACGTCTAACCAACGATCTTGCGTTGTGAATGTGGACGAACGTTTTTTGTGGAGAACGAAAAACGCAGTCGGCAAAGATAGTTCATAAGGAAGGTAGAACAGTAAATAAGGACTTCTACAATGAAGTGTTAAGACGCTTCAGACGATGGCCCGGAACCTCAGGTATCGAGAAAGCCGTGAATGAACATTTCAAGATGAAACCAAACGAAATATTCTCTCTGCTCATGAAGAGAGAGAAAACAAGTGCAAAGCAATGAATCGCGTCAAACATTTTACATTTTGAATTTCGGAAACCAAATAGAAAAATAAGCTTTTCTCCGAAGTGTGTCAAAGAAGAGTCATTTTGTGAACTGGGTTAACTGGTATACATATGTGTTCCTGAATGTTCCCAAAGTTTGGAGATCATTTTGAAGAAAGTCGTCGAGTATAGTTCCTCGCTTTTCCTGATATTTTTCGACCACGAGGATTATGCATTCATACGGGCAGCGCTGCAAATTCTTTCACGAAATTCGACAAAGAAGAGGTCACGAAAGTTGATATCGGAAGCATAATCTTGGCTGACGGCGGCACGAGGTTCATTGTGGGCAACAAACAAAAATTACTATACATTCGGCATGCTGTCCAGAGTATTTCGAAATACGCTGATAAGATTTAATGTTGAACGTCTACAATATCAATAAACCACTAGAAACTTTGCTGGCCGGGAATCTCTCAACTTCGGAACCAAGTGCTGAAGATCAGTGGCATCCGTGCCGTGAGTGGATTTCACCCGACTCCCTCCATAAATTTACTGGTTTGATGAAAGTTTATGTGATATTGTAAAACAACTTGATAAGGAACAGGCGCTATTTTAAAGGACGATTGCGGCACGTGATGAAAAGAAGTGAGAGTTTTAGGAAAAGGTAAAAATAATATGTAAGTCAGCAATGCCTGAAAGTAGATGTAGATGTAGATTCGAACGATGAGTCCGAGAGTCATAGTCAATGACGGAACCAGTTCTACAGACTGCTACAATGTGAGAATCAAAATGACAACGGTGTCAGTGAGAACATACTATTCAGCCAGGGCGCTGAATGAAAGCCGAGACTTCTGCCTATTCAGCCCAAATGAATTAAGCACGGCAAATATTAACCTGGACCGGTTGGGTTTCCTACCGCGCTCTTTAAGACAGCATGAAATGACTGAGAGAAATGAGAGTATAAGACAAGGTTTAGTTGAAGGAAATTAGGCCTAACGAATGAAACATCAGAATTATTGGTTCGATATAGAGACATTGGTCTCTTTAAGAACGTCTTTTCCGCCGTATTGTGTGAATGCTTGAAACAATCTGTCAACGATTTTATTGGGCCCTAATGATGCGGATTTAGGCTGGATAAGTTCACAATTTTTCAAATACCATACTCACTATTCAGATTAGTCACTACTCGTATTTCCTTTTCGATTTTAAAGCCACTTTTACGAATAGGAATGGTTAATGGTTGGAAAGATTTCACCAAGACCTCAGATGCCAAAAACTGGTTTCAACAGTGCACTGTCCCATGTCTTTTCCTTAAGGAAAATATCCGAAACTCGCGAGATAAGACCAAAAGCACAAATATCAACAAATTGTGCTGTGAAACTACTTCAATACGCTGATGACATTTATATTTTTGGCAGAAGAACGCTTCCGTATCATTCAAACTTATTTCGAAAATCAGTCTTCAATTCGCGAAACGTATACCTCCTACCAGCGATTGGTTTGATACACGGTTTTTGGCTTATAAAATGACAACGAATGAATACTTTCAAAAATTTTTTTTTCTATTTATTGGGTCACTCAGTGGCTATAAATTCTAGAACAACTTATTCGAAGCGGCCCCCATTTGTCTTCCAGCAGGGGTAAAGTCGGTCTGCCTACTCATCAATTCCAGTACGTACGTTATGCATTGGCCTTTTCCACTGCTCGAACAAGGGGGCCCCCGCTCAATTACCAAGGCTTCGCCCTTCAATGACGTTGTCTAATAAAAAGCGGGGGCAGAGCAGAGCATATTACTGGTCTTATCGTAAACATCTTCAAATGACGCCACCGAAGGTTGCTACGATTTGACCAGTTTCAACTTGCCGGTCATAGGTCTTGTTGGCGGCAAGACCACCGGTAGTCCCTACCAGGACTTAAATCACGGTACCATGGGAGTTAGGAGCCCCCCGGATTTCGGTCCGGGCCTGACTTGTTGAGGTAGGCCCCCATGTGGGAGCGTCATGGTGGCTGTGGTTTAAACCCAAATCGCGGGAAGCATCTTGCCGTTGGTTTGACCCATTGTAGAGTTGCAAATAAGTACTGGGTGCTGTGACCCTAAGAGCAGTAAGAGGTTTTAGATCGGCCTCGACCCATACCAAGGGTGGAACTTGTGCCTAAAACACAGTTCCGAATTGGTATCAAAGGATTGACGAAGAGCGATGGCAAGGCGTATCCTTGCTCCCATGGATGTATGGGCATCCCGTAAAAATAAGTCTACATGACAGGTGGTTTACTTTAAAAATCAGAGACTATGTTCGGACAGGGGCGAGCTTCAAAGACTAAATATGTACTTGGATGTCGAGTAGTGCAAGCCATAGTCTCCAAAACGGACCATAGTTTGTTTGTCTATTTAATTGGGGTCTCGGCTACCAGATGGCCAATCATCGGTGGAAATGAAGTTCGGAACGTGATTTTTGAGTAATGTTTGAGTCGTTTTTGCCTTATGAGCTGGAGCGGAGTCCTGTTGAAAGGTTCACGATTCATTTGCGAATAGTGTTTTGTTGAGGGGCTCGACAACGTTCTCTAAAACATATGTTTGATACACTTTCGCCGAGGTTTTGACACCTTTATCGCAGAAAGGGAGCTCGGTGGCCCCATCGTAGGCGACTGCCCCCTCAAACCAACACAGAAGCTGGCTACTGGCCACGTTGAACTCTCAGTGCGAGTTCAGACTCACGTCGGGATGACAGAGCATACCTCCAACCTTTTTTTTTTTTTGCTGAACGATTCTTCAGCGGTGAAAATTCGTTTGTGACCATTCTTCGCGTAATGGCGAAGCAGGGCTTTCGATTTTGAATATCGTTTTTGTTTCAATGGTTCTCTGAGTAAGTGGCCGGTATCCGCTGAGTCCCTAATGACGTTATAAGATGCGCGACATGCTGTCCTTGCTGATATCCATCTCCTGAGACATGATTTTCTGCTTGCCCAGTGGATTCTCTACGGCTTTGATGACTTGTGGCGTTCGCACAGTGCGCAGGCGGCCGGATTTTGCACGATATCCTCAAATAACTGTGGGATATGATACACAAAGTTTCGTGTAATTTGACAGCAACATCCGAAAGTTTTCGCCTTTTCCGTAGGACGCAATACAACGACGAATTTATGTTTTGAACAGAACGGCTTAATCAATAGCAATAACTTTGATGCCAGCCTCATGATAAAAACGACTTAAAATCCATAATCAAACGACGAGTTACTGGTAGCTGAGTAATAAGGTGTTGATAAGAAACTCTAGGAAGGTTCTATCTAGGCCCCTTATCATCACAGTCCTGCTTTATTGTGTAGGACCATAGATGTTAGCGAAGGCGGATGAAGCTGCCATTGGTCGTTTTGAATACAAGAAAATACAACGTCGACCTCTGCCTTCTGTATAGCTACATCTGGTCAGAAAAATGAGTATCAGTCGGCTGCGATGACAGCAATGACTGAGCCGACGCAATGGTGGAAGACTTAAGATGACGCGCACACGTGGAAAGTGATTTCAACCATTTTGGAGTGCGCAACTGAAGAGACGAGTAGCCGGCCAAGGGCCGCGCCAGACGGAGAAGGTTAATGGTTGAGACCTTATCTCATGCTGCCATCTCTGTATGTAAGGAATGATGTAACATAACTGAAAACTGCACAACAAACAATCAACCCAATTAATTCTATTCAATAAATCTCCATGACATTCTTTTGTATTCTTTATTCAAAAATAATTAACAAATGCCACGATGATTAACTTCAGAAAACTCCGCCACTTTACCAGGGAATTTCTTCCCTATCCATCCCGCAAGTTCAAGACTCAATCCAACAAGATGGGTATTAACTTTGCATGTCTTAATGAAATAAAATCAAACAAAATCAAAAGTCTTACAACAATTATTATAACATTGCAACTTCAAAGCTACAATGACGACCAACATGAAGAGGAATTTTGTTAAAAATATCTAAAACGTACATCATCGTGGATTTTAAAGATACGAGTATGTATACGTTGTCGTAGTCGTATTTTCGTTTGCCACTTTGGATCATGAATGCATAATGCTAAGTATTAGGACATGTCATGCGATTTAAACCGATACACTACGGCTTCTGTTTGTCGCGCTCTTTGACGATCTACTCGTCATAAACAAACAAAAAACTGATGAAGATGACTCTGTTTCTCTGATGCTGACGAAAGACGGTTATTTCCATGAGTAATTACTACACACAGGTTGCCGTCCAGAAAATGTATCTACATAAAGGCATGGTAATTATGATTATCTTTTTTATTTCTTTTTTTTTTTCGTAATGTTTGCTCGCAATTAAAAATTTTGTCAGATGAGGAAACGACGGTTAGATAGATGATTACAGGTTTTTTCTTCTTCTTGTTGTTATGAATACTAGTTTTCATTTGAATACATCCACAAAAAAAAAAACACAGCAACACAGATACACATTTCATCGTAAATAGTACACCAGCAAATAGTCAAAGAAAAAAAGAAGTAAACAAAAATTGTATCTATCGCATGCGTATCAAAAATAAATTAACAAACAATCAATATCTAGATTAGAGTGTGGCAATACTTAACAACTATTAGAGAGCTATTGCATATAACTTGAGGTAGACATTTAGACAAACAATGTTTACATGAGGCAATAAACTGACAGCTGTTCCTAACCGCGATAAGGTACAACTACGAAAAGTACAAGTACGGAGTACATAACTACGATACTAAATGGGGGGGGTCGGTCTTAATAGACCTTGTCAAGTGGTTAGCTTATAAATGAATGCTGATAAATTTTTTAAAAAGCCAATTGTCATTATATATTATCCGCAATAATAGAGCCGAAGCGTGTGTACACATACGAGTATGACGGTAGATAATATTTTGAATAAATCTAGGGAAGCTTGTATCTATAAAGGGGGAATTGACAATAAAAGTCAGGTGTTAATGTGGTGTGAGGCGCCGTCTCTGTTGAAAACAGGTGTCCAATTTGTTTGATTAAAAGTTGGAGATAATTACAATAGTTTGGAATCGACTTGGAAATGCCATTAGAAGACATCGGTTTCAGCTATTACCAGTCACTTGTCATAGGATTAACGACTTATTCTAGTGCATTTTTGGAACATTTTAAGGAAACTAAGAACAGTGTCAGAATTAATGCTTTAAGGAACCTTTGAAATCTCTGCAAGCATTTTACAATTGGATAAACTAGGAGTCATCCGAAAATTCTTAATAGAAAAAAATAAGGCAAACTCTTGTTGCTTTAGTTGGTTTAGTGTACGTCAGGAGAGCTATAAAGTTTCAAATGAAACAATTACTATAGAATGAACACATTCATTCTCAAGAACCAATGAAACTTGACGTCTATTTAACAAGTGACATTTATGCAAAGTTCCCGGGTAAGAAGTTTTTAACGTCAGTTGTTTGCAATCATGGAATGGGGATCGCTCGTAAATCTGCAAATGTGCGAACATCATAGTCATCCTTTGATGGAGAATCGAATTCGTTAAAATCCGCTGTACAAGCAGAAAATCATGTCTTGGGAGATGGATATCAGCAAGGACAGCATGTCGCGCACTTTACCAACCAGAAAACTTCCACTGTTGAAGAATCGTTCAACAAACAGAACGACAGAGTATATCCTCTGTCATCAAGACATGCGTCAGAATTGGTTCTGAAAGTTCAACGTGGTCACTACCCAAATTCTGTGATGGTTTGATGGAGAGTCGCCCACGATGGTGGTGTCAAAACTTCGGCGAAAGTGTATCAAACGGACGTTTTAGAGAACGTTGTGGAGTCTCTCAACAAAACACTATTCTGCTATAAATCGTGAACCTTTCAATATGACTCCAGTCAAAAACGAATCAAACATGGCTCAAACAAACTATGGCCCGTTCTGGAGACTATGCCTTGCACTACTCGACATCCAAGTATTTAGTCTTTGAAGCCCCCCCTTGTCCTTGTTTTTAACGTAAACCACCTGTCATGTAGACTTATGTTTACGGGATGCCCATACATCCATGGGAGCAAGGATACGCCTTGCCATCGCTCTCCGTCAATCCTTTGATACCAATTCGGAACTATGTTGGAGGCACAAGTTCCACCCTTGGTATGGGTCGAGGACGATCTAAAACCTCTTACTGTTCTTAGGGTTACAGCACCCAGTACTTATTTGCTACTCTACAATGGGTCAAACCAAAAGGAAGACCCTTCCCGCCACTGTGACTATGACGCTCTCTCTACCTCAACAAGTCAGGTCCGGACCGAAATCCGGGGGGCTCCTGACTCCCATGGTACCGTGATTTAAGTCCTGGTAGGGACTACCGGTGGTCTTGCCGCCAACAAGACCTATGACCGGCAACTTGTAACTGGTCAAATCGTAGCAACCTTCAGAGGCGTCATCTGAAGATGTTTACGATAAGACCAGTAATATGCTCTGCCCCCGCTTTTTATTAGACAACGTCATTGATGGGCGAAGCCTTGCTAATTGGGCGGGGGCCCCCTTGTCCGAGCAGTGGAAAATTTTCCAATGCATGAAGGGCCCACTGCAATCGATGAGTGGGCAGACCAACTTCGCCGTTGTTGGAAGACAAATGAGGGCCATTTCGAATAAGACGTTCTACAGTTTGTAGCCATTGAGTGACTCAATAACACGTGCCGTTTCTAAGAGAGGGCATCACTTGAATTAAATCCATACCATTTTCAGTTAGTACCAATCTTCAAAAGATACGTGTATAAATTTGACAGCTGTCGGACGATTAGTTTTCGAGATATCGCATTGTGAGTGAAGCAACTTTTGTTATTGTGAAAAAAATGGATTCAAAGCAATTTCGTGTGTTGATTTATCATTGCTTTTTGATGAGAAAAAATGCAGCCGATGCAAAGCAATGACTTGATAAGTGCTACCCGGACTCTGCACCAGCCGAACGAACCATTCGCAAGTGGATTGAAAAATTTAAAAGTGGTCATACAAGCACCGAAGATGATGCACGCAGTTTACGTTCAAAAGAGGCTATTTCAGATGAAAACATCAAAAAAGTCCACAAAATGATTACGAATGACCGTAAAGTGAAGTTGATCGAGATAGCTGAGGCTCTGAAGTTATCAAAAGAGCGTGTTGGATATATCATACACGAATATTTGGACCTGCGAAAGCTCTGTTCCAAGTGGGTGCCGCGTTTGCTCACAGTCGACCAAAAACAACAACGTGTTGATGATTCAGAGGAGTGTTTAAAGCTGTTCAACCGCAATAAAGCCGAATTTTTGCGTCGGTATGTGACAATGGATGAAACTTGGCTCCATCACTTCACATCAGAGTCAAGTCGGCAGTCAGCTGAGTGGCGAGCAGGCGACGAATCTCGTCCTCGGCTGGCAAGATTATGGAATCCGTATTTTGGGATGGACATGGAATAATTTTCATCGACTATCTCCAAAAGGGGCAGACTATCAACAGCGACTATCACATTGCGTTGTTGGAGCGTTTGTAGGACGAAATCGCAGAAAAACGGCCGCATTTGAAGAAAAAGAAGGTGCTGTTTCATCAAGACAATGCACCGTGTCATAAGTTGATGAAAACGATGGCAGAATTGAATGAATTCGGCTACGAATTGCTTCCCCACCCACCGTATTCTCCCGATTTGGCCCCCAGCGACTATTTCCTGTTCGCAGACTTCAAAAGAATGCTCGCCGGAAAGAGATTTAAGACCGAATCGCCGAAATAGAGGCCTATTTTGAGGTTAAACCGAAAGCGTTCTACAAAACTGGTATCGGAAGATTGAAAAATCGTTTCAATCAGTGTATCGCCCTCGAAGGCAACTATATTGATAAATAAAGTTGAATTTTGTAAAAATTTTGTGTTTTACTATAAAACGGAACGGACTTTTCAGCTAATGTACCGTGTACCGAAACATTTGTTGGTACAAGGTGGGGCAAAAGTAATGTCATAATATGAATGTGCTATAATTTTTGCAAATGGCTTCAAGTGTCATTGCGCTTTGACATTTATGTTGCAGACAGATAGAGAATTAGTTGACAATAAGCAATGGCGCGATACACACCTGAAGAACGCGGAATTATTGTTACTGCTTATTTGACCAATTTCTGGTCTGTTGCTTTCACGCAGCGAGAATTTTCTCGTCGTGATGTACCATGCGCGCAAATACGAGGGCGGGTCAATAATTCTGTGCATTTTTGAATTTCTGACCTCTTTACTGAAACAGCAACACTGCTCCTGTCAACAGGCATTTGTCAGTTGACTCCTGTCAAAATTTAAACTTGCTGCGTCAGTTAGTTTGTGTTTGACAGCTATTTTTATCAGACTACTCACTAATTTGAGGAGAAAATGGAAAAAAGTGAATTTCGTGTGCTTATTAAGCATTATTTCTTGCGAAAAAAAACCATTACCGAGACCAAGGCTAAGCTTGATAAATACTATGGGGACTCTGCACCATCGATTTCAATGGTAAAAAAGTGGTTTACTGAATTTCGTTGTGGCCGTACAAGGACTGAAGATGCCGAACCTCCTGGACGCCCAGGGTGTTGGCCGACCGAAGATTGAAAGTGCGAGAGATTGTGGAAGCCGTAGGCATCTCGCATGGCTCAGTGGTTTCAATTTTGAATGATCACTTGGGCATGAGAAAGCTTTCCGCAAGATGGGTGCCGCGTTTGCTCACAGTCGACCACAAACGCAATCGTGTAACAACTTCACAGGAAGGTTTGGCGTTGTTTAATCGCAATATGGAGGAGTTTTTGCGCCGTTTTGTAACCGTGGACGAAATATGGATCCATCACAACAAACAACAGTCAAAACAGTGGGTTTCTAAGGGTGAATCGGCGCCAAAGAAGGCCAAGGTGGGTTTGTCAGCCAATAAAGTTATGGCGACTGTTTTTTGGGATGCACGCGGGATAATCCACATTGACTACCTTCAAAAGGGAAGAACAATCAATGGGGAATATTATGCCAACTTATTGGACCGATTCAATGACGATTTGAAAAAAAAACGACCTCATTTGGCCAAGAAAAAAGTTCTTTTCCACCAAGACAATGCAAGGGTGCACACATGTGCAGTTGCCATGGCAAAAATCCATGAATTGGGCTATGAATTGCTCCCTCATCCACCCTATTCTCCAGATTTGGCTCCGAGCGACTACTTCTTGTTCCCAAACCTGAAGAAATGGCTTGGTGGAAAAAGATTTGACTCCAATGATGAAGTCATCTCGTCATTTTGAGGACCTCGACAAATCATTTTTTTTGGAAGGGATAAAAAAATTGGAGAAGCGTTGGACAAAGTGTATAGAGCTCAACTGAGACTACGTTGAAAAATAAAATTATTTTTTTATCAAAAAATCTGTTTTAATCCAAAAGTCACGGACTTATTGACCCGCCCTCGTAATTAAGCGTTTGGCTGAGCGTATTGTGCAAACTGGGTCCACTAGAGATGTCGCAAGAAGTGGCCAGCCCCGTATTGCTCGTTCGACCGAGAATAGCACTGCTGTGCTGGAAGACGTCCGAGAGAGTCCACAAACATGCACAAAATTTGGCATCAGCAGACATTCGTTGCGTTGAATTTTGGTGATAGATCTGAAGATATTCCCTTATAAAGAGCAAACCGTTCACCAATTGGTGCCTGCTTACCGTCAAGTGAGGTTAAGTTATTCCCATGCTCTGTAAACCCTGGTGCAAGAAGAGAATGATTTCGTATCCAAAATCATAATGAGGGACGAAGCCCATTTCCGTTTAACTGGTTATGTGAATTAACAAATTTTGTGTTTCTGGGGCACGCGGAATCCACATCAAATGCACGAAAAGCCATTGCATCCTCTCAAAGTGACTGTTTGGTGCGATATATGCAGTGAAAAAGTGATTGGGCCTTATTTTTTTGAAGACGCCGACGGCACTACCGTAACCGTAACTGGTGAGCGCTACAGACAGATGTTAAAAGAGTTTTTTTTGGCCGCAAGATTCTAAATTGGATCTCGAGCATTGCTGGTTCCAGCAGGACGGAGCAACAGCTCATACAACTCAGGCAATGATGGAGATTTTGAATCACCAATTTCCAGGCCGTGTGATCTCCCGATTTGAACTGGTCTGCCACATCGCCAGATCTAACGGCACCAACTTCTTTCTTTTTGAAATTTCGCGAATACCACAACAAACCTTACAAGTCATAGTCATAGCCAACATTGAAGAAGAAATCACCAATTTGGAGGCCAATGCTTTGCGAGAAATAATTGAAAATGGCGTAAAACTAGCACAAATGTGCATCAACGCAGGAGGTGGCCAGTTTTTTCAACTTAATCTCATTAACTGTAGACTTTCAAATAAGCCTTTCGTGAAAGCGGAGCCCAATTTTTTTCATTTCTAACAAAATGGCAGTCAATTCATATTATGACATTACTTTTGCCCCACCTTGTACAAAACTCTCAGTGAAAATTGATCAGGATCCTTAAAAGGTGCAAATCGACAAAGGTGGTAAGACTCTAAAGATCTGATGATCTGATGTACACTGAGATGAAAGCTTGGAACTCCCAGGTAACCAGATTACAACTGACTCGCAGCCAGCTCCTATCACAATACAACCTGTCATAGGCGATATCTGGCATCGGTTGTGATGAGCATTAAGTCTGCTTCTGCGTCCTGTCATGGTTTGAAGACAACGGCCTTGTATGGTCTTTTTCTAGTTACGCTATACAAAGGTATAAGTCAATTGCTGCCAATTTTGAAGAGAGGTTTCCGTCGGCGAACCTCTACCGCGAGCATCGAACTAGCCGAGTTGTAGAGGCTGAGTAGGGTCAATGAATCTCGAGAAATTCTCCAGACCAGTCCTGAAACCAAATGATGCTCCTCCCCCCTTGCCACCCAACCACTCCTTTTTCCACTGGGCTGGATCAAGGTGTCATACAACCCGTGCCGAAGATCAACCTGACTGAGGGCCCAGCATCTCCAAAAATAGCTTAGTCGCGAACGGAGTATCCGGATACCTGGCGACCTCCGCTTTAGCTAGCCTTATCTGTATTCGGCGGATCTCTGTACCGATGGACCACCCTTGCTCCGCTACTCACGGGACCACATCATTGAAAACTTAAACAAAACAAAATTCGAGGCCGGTACTCCTTTAATACCGGGCGGTAGAACGGTGACTGCAGCGGCTACCGGCAAGACTCCTGCATTGTTGAGAGGATCTTCCTTCACCCCTAGCAGCAGCAAGTTTGCGGCAGGCTACGGACTTGTCGCTGCTACCAAAACTCCTCTGCCCAAAGATGAATCTGGAGCTCAGCCGCATCGGCAAGCCCTATTTAAGGCGCTCTACCTAAGACGCCGAAATGCTTCACGCATCATCAAAATCTTCGGATCCATTCCGGAAGTTGAGAGAAGTGCGGACATAAAGACCAAGATTGAGTGGGCTAACAACATCCTAAAAGACAGATTAACCACTGCTCCCAAAACACCAAAAGACTCCTCCAAGCGCCAGGGATCGTTGGAAGAAACCGTGCCGGTTCACAAGAGATCCAAAACCCCTGGGCCATCCACCACCACATCTCTGAGGTTTGCAGCGAAGTCCTAAAGGACCCAACAATAATCGCGGTAATTGATAGGAATGATACCGACAGTTCTACAATACCTGAACGGTGGCAGCTGGTCAAGCTGTACCTTTCGAGCAACTTTTTGGTCATCCTGCGGGAAAACCCCGGACCACCTCCCATCACAAGCGACGCTGGCTGGCACCAAGGCCACGTCAAGCTCATTGCATGTGCCAATCAGAGATCTCTCGATCTCTTCACTAAGGCCATAGGTGGATTAGCAGAGATTTGGCCAGGTGCAAAACTCGAGGTCGTATCTAAGAAGGACATGCCTAGCAGACCTCGAACTCGTACCTGGATCCCAGTCGAACCCTCCTCCCTAGAAAGCATTCTGGAAACCATCAGGATTCCGATCCTTCCGACTCATGACGGGAAAGTCGCATGATGCGTTTTGGAACGGAGACGCAACCAAACACAACCTCAGATCCTGGAGCGTCAATATCATTTCCAGAAATAGATAGCAACGACTCCAATGTCGTGACAATTAAGCCGTCGGTCTCCTCTTCTGACACTCTGTCGGAAATGGAAGCCGATGACAAAGCAAAAAGAGGTCCTGAACGATCAGAGGAAGAAAATGAGCTCTTGGGCACATCTTCAGAATCGGAGGACCTCAACAGCACCGTGGTGGAGGCTACTCTGGAGAACTGATACGGTTTCTCCAGATTAATCCCCATCATTCAAAAAAGGCTTCGGCCGCACTCATTCTGCGTCTTTCAAAAAACGCAGAAGACATTATCCTAATCCAAGAACCGTGGATTGTAGAAGGCGTAGTTCGTGGACTTATTACACCCGTATACGCTCCGCTCTATACAAGAGACGAAGGTAAAATCAGAACTTGAATATTAGTGAAACGTAGCCTTAATGCATTTTTACTTCCTAATCTCAGCGACCCCGACTTAACCGTTCCCAGACTAGAGACTGCGAAAGGCTCCTATTGGCTGGCCACGATCATGTGGGCCCTCTCCCTGATGATAACCTGTACTGGAGGCTGGAAGGCAAAAAACTAGCCTCATAATCGGATGCGTCGCTAACGCTCATCACACGGTATGGGGCAGTACCGACATCAATGATAAAGCTGAGTCTCTTTTTGACTACTATAAGTACTAACCTCTTTATTTGCAACATTGGCAATCAGCCCACTTTTATAACTAGAAACCGACAGGAAGTGCTAGATATCACTCTTGTCTCCGATAGCATAACTCAAATGCTAACAAACTGGATGGTATCGTCTGAACACTCTTTTTCAGACCACAGATACATCCAATTCAGCGTGAGTGATGCTCCTGCTCCCCCCAGTCAACCAGCATTCCGGAACTACCGGAAAACTGATTGGCCAAAATACAGAGGAATACTGTCAGTAACGCTATCCTCTGAATTATCAAGTCCCCCGCGTGACACCAATGAGCTTGACATGAAAGTCTGGGAAATCACTCTGGCTCTCAATCAGGCTATGGCCGCTTCCTGCCCTCTTATTCAACCTAGAGGCAAGAAAAAGCCACATTGGTGGACATCAGCGCTGGGACTGCTTAGAAACACTTGCAGAAAACTTTTCAATGTAGCAAAAAGCACAAGAAAAGTGACTGACTGGGACTCATACAAAGAATCCATCAAATTATACAAAAAAGAACTGAGGAAGGCTAAACCACAATCCTGGAGGTCTTTCTGTGACAAAATCACGCAAATCTCTGAGGCATCGCGCCTAAGAAAAATCCTCTATACTAATCCTATGATGCCTAGCTGTTTGAAAAAAAACCGATGACTTTTGGACAACTTCAAGTCATGAATCACTCAACCTGCTACTGGACCCCAATTTCCAGGTAGCTCCCAATTCGCGGCCAGTAGTAACCCAAACAGGCCTACTGCAACCGGAACCAAAATTCATGGTCTGATCATAAGAGACAAATTGCTCTGGGCGCTGCATAGCTTCAAACCAAGGCTGCTGGTCCGGATGGTATAATACCTGCCGAGCTACAGAGGTCCTCAGATATTATCTGCCTGCGCTAGAAAATGTTATGAGGAGCTGTTTAGAACTTATCCACATTCCACTGTCATGGAGAGAAGTCAATGTAGTTTTCATCCCCAAAGCCGGAAAATGTTCGCATATTGTCCCGAAGGACCTCAAACCTATAAGTCTATCATCTTTCCTTCTGAAAACTTTAGAACAGCTGATTGATATTTATATACGAGCTAAAATTGATCCAAGACTTCTGTCAACGGCTCAACATGCCTACTGCAAAGGAAAGTCGGTGGAAACGGAAACGGATCCCTACAATATAAGGAGTACACAATGGTTGCTTTCCTGGACATAGAGGCTGCCTTTAACAATGTCAACATATCCACAATCACGGCTGCGCTGTCAACGCTGCAGGTAGACGACTCACTTGGGGAGCTGATCAGTCTTATCCTAAAAAGCAGGATAATCAACTCCAAACTGGGTGAGACTTCTGCTAAAAGAGGTATCAACAGAGGTACGCCGCAAGGTGGTGTCCTTACTCCCCTTCTCCGGAACTTAGTGGTTAATGAACTGCTGATATACCTGGAAGCGGGTGGTAGCAGGGTGATTGCATATGCGGATGACGTTGCTATAGCCGTCTCAGGTAAGCATCTTAATACCATTAAAGAATTCCTTCAAGTAAATCTCAATAGATTAACCCGTTGGACAGATCGCTGTGGATTGGGAATAAACCCCCATAAAACTGATCTTGTCCTCTTTTCTAGGAATTACAAAATTTCAATTATAGACCCTGCTTCAATAAACGGTACCAGTTTAGTATTTTCCGATACAGCAAAATATCTGGGTCTCATTTTTGACAGGAAACTAAATTGGAAATCTAAGTTTCAAGAAAGAGTCAATACAGCTACAATAGCTTTATTCTCTTGCAAAAAAGCCATTGGGAATAAATGGGCCTTTCAGCCTCGCATAACCCACTGGCTATACATCTCGGTCATAAGACCGATACTCACTTACGGGGTGGTCGTCTGGTAGACGGCCGTAGAAAGTGCAGTCAACTGGATTAAACTAAGCAGAGACCAAAGAACAAAATGTCTATGCATAAGCGGGGATTTCTACACAGACGTATCTAAAACCGATGGCGGTGTTTTCTCCGCCTTCCAAATCATTGTAGCGTGTTCCAGGTGGAACTTTTGGCGATTACAAAAGCTCTATCCTGGCTGAAAAAAAAGTGATATCTGCAAAGGATATCCGCATCTTTTCGAATAGTCAGGCCGCTATCAAGTCCCTGGACTCGGTCTCATTAAATTCTGAAACCGCCCTTGAATGCGGTTGGGTGCCGGACCACAGAGACATCCCAGGGCTGTAGAGCCGATGAACTCGCCAAAATTTTAACCACTCTACCTATTCTACCGGAAAACTGTAGCATAGGTATGACAATAGCTACGTGCAAATTAATATTAAAACTGGATGCCAATAAAAGAGCAGACCTTAAGTGGACTGTGGGACCGGGGTTAGGCAAGACTGCATGCTTTCACCAATACTGTTTCTATTGGTGATTACAGATGTGCTGATTGGGGCACATGGAGGAATTCGATGGACTCTTACATCTGAACTCAAACACCTTGACTACGCCGACGATGTATGCCTTCTGTCTCACAGAATAATGGACCTTCACCAAATGACAACAAATGTGGAGAGGGAAGCAGACGTCGTTGGGCTGCAAATTAACTCGGCAAAAACAAAAATGATCAGCCTGAGACCAAACTCATCAACTGATATATGTATTGTTTGACAGGCGGTTGAGAGAGTAGAGAGTTTCCAATACCTTGGGAGAACTGTCTCAACCGATGGCAGAACCGAACTGGATATAGCCAACCACATAGGCAAAGCAAAATCTGCGTTTGGGATATTATCCACAGTTTGGCAAAGTAATGCAATTAGCTTAAACACCAAGCTATGACTGTTCCGTTCCAACGTTGAATCCGTGCTACTATATGGATGTGGTATTTGGAAGGTGACCACCACTATTACGAGGAAGCTGCATCTTAAGGATATTCTGGCCAACCCGTATCTCTAACGAACAGCTTTATCGGACCATGAACCTATTGGCACAACCATACGACGACGAAAATGACAGTTGATTGGTCATACTCTCCGAAAGGGTGACAGGTCCATAGCTAACCAACCAAGCGATGCAATGGAACCCGCTTACTCAGGACGGCAGGATGCGCAGCGGTCCTGGGAGTACGTAGCGCAAAACAGTTGAAAAGGAGGCACGGCAACTAGGAAAAAGTTAGGGAGAGCTGAGGCACATTTCCCGAAACCGCACTCGATGGCGCGTAAACATAGTAGAGGCCCTAGGACCCACAAGCGGATACAGGAACTAATGAATGAAAGCTGGATCTAAATCGCTCTAAGAGTTGCATACTTCTAAATAGGAAACATCTCAGCGCCATCATAGGTATCATCACTGGACACTGCCTCATAGGCAAGAATGCAAGAAGAAATTGCGCCTTTACAAACGATTTCTGCAGAGGATCATAGATCCACGTGGCTTCACAATGGGCCAATAGGCCTAAATGGGTTAGTATTTCCAACAGCCACTCTTACCTACCCTACCTACCTACCTCCACAATAGTATCCCTTTGGACCTACACTGATACGAATTTATTATCTGCTAAGGCTCTCTTCGACTTACAATATCCCGAAACTATTTAAATGCATTTTTGTAGTCGGAGAATAAGAAGAAACTATAAACAATGAGCCACATCGAAGTCACGTCAAATCTTTAGCTCATTTGAGATCTCTATTCACTGACATATGGGTTACATGAAAACATTTTACACCAGCCGTCTTACATCACCTTCACCTCTTTGGCAGTCTGCTAGCAATTTATTCACACAACAGGTACAAACTTAACAAACTTAACTCCCCCTAATTTGAACAAAAAAAAAAAGAAGAAAGAAATGCCATCTGTCTAACTCAATACAAGAAAAAGAAAAGGAAAAAATGTGTTTACTTAGCTGCAGAGTACGAGTACAGTGCAGCACAACGTTTACGACCCGCAGTAAAACACTTAAGCGCACTTTAAGTCAAAAATAAAAGAAACAAGAGTGTGAACATAAATTGTTCGTTAACGAATAAACAAAATACTCAACCAGGCAAACAACAGCCTGCACGAGGAGTACACAGTACACTGTACACAGTACACACAGTTGCAACAACATCAGGCCAAGACAAACAATTTAAAAAAAAAAACAAAAACAAAACAGTCTTTAGAATCCAACACCACACCACCACTAAGAGAAAACAGTTTTTGACTGAAAGAAAAATGAATGCATTTCGACCACGTTTTCCTAATTCTATTGATACAGAGCACGACAGCACCATCAAGGAATGCAGTATCACCATAGCAATATAGCTTCGTTAACCTGGAACGTGACCAAACTTAAGAACCCAATGAGTTCAGGAGCACAGCTCCATGCTGTGGATCATGTAAATGACTTGGGAATTCGTTAAATCGCCCACATATTGACCCTTAAATTTTTCAGCTAAAAGCTTAAGTATTCTAAATGTCACCTCGGTTAGCACTCGCATCTGCAAGTGCTCCTATATACAATATACAAAAACGTACAGAGAACATTTTAAATTTTATATGTCACTTAACTTTGTTGCACGCAATCCAACTAAATCAATACCTTTCCACACTTTTCTACTCGTCATACGTTGTCTCATCATCGTCGTCGTGCAGTACTCGTATCTGGGGTACAAATTCGACAGTAAACTTTATTACTCCATTAATTCGAGTAGGAGTAGATACATATGCCAGATACTGTAGATACTGTCTCTTCTTCTCATTTACATTTCGTCATTAATTATGCAAATAGCCGGGTCTAATCGAAACAAGGGAACGCTTCGTAGCTTACTCGTACTCGTAGTACTGGTATGGCAGTTCGGTACCGCAGCGTTTGGTGTTCGTCAATTGGCGCTTAACGGTGTCTAAATCTAATAGACAGCTGGTTCCCCCTTGTTAACTTCAAGTTGACGTTGAAGATTTCTTTCTGTCTTTCCTAACTACTGGATGACATCGTATTCGTGTATCTACATAGTTTTCCTGTTTTTGGATAGCTGTCGTCATCGCTTCGGTGCTTGGAATCACTCTTGTCTTTATATATTTGTAGGTCTTTACCAATTTTATTTTCTTTGTAATTGTTACCAGAATGATGTAATGATGGAGTTACGTCAATTGTTGGTTACAATAATTGAAAAGCAGCATTACAATGGAAGAGCAATTTACAAATTGTAGCAGTCGTTAGCATTACTAAACTTTAGGGCACGAAAAGTTTCGGAAGTTTTTCAACCTTTCATGTTGTGAAAATGTAAGTGTGGAAGATTTATTAAATCGGTTTCAAGAAGGGCAACTGAGCTCGTCAAAGGTTTACCCATAGGTTTTTGTGTGTTCATTGAAATCAGGAGAACAACTTGTTAATGTCATCTTAACGAAATAAAGCAAATAAGACTTTATCCGGGCTATTCCGACATATTTGGATTAAGTCAGCGTCTTGGAAAAGAGCTGGTGGCGGATGAGCCCTTAAGGGACCAACGGCAGCACGAGGTTACTGTCCTCGGTCTAACCGACCACCCATCCTGGAACTGGCCCTCCTGGTTGGGGGTTGTGCCGCCGAAGTAACTGCCCGGCCATGGAAAATAAAATCAAGAGTTACGAATCAATCGGATACGGACGGATCTACTGTTGACAACCCCTTCAAACAAAACAAGGACAACGATTTGCACGTGGAATGTCAGGTCCCTTAATAGGCAACAACTAGCGAAGGCCCTGGACTGCTGCAAAGCAGATGTTACCGATAACCAAGAAATGCGATTGGATGGGCCGGACAAAAAGAGGATGAAATACTGCGATATCTTCTACGGTGATTGTTATCGACGGCAAAAGCAGCGCCTATATTGTTGCGGTAAAATTTACCCCTTTTCACCTTAGATTTTCAAAATAAAACGACGGAGTTTAGGTACCAGTTCAGAGATTTTAAAAATCTACACCCTGAATGACTCGAACTGCATCCAACTTCAGACTGCTACAATTTTCGAACCGTTCATGACAGTGAGCTCAAATTTTGACACATGACAGATAATTTTATTATTTACAAGCCTTTTAAACGATTTGCGTCTCAGTTGTGTTGAAAAATTTTTATTCGCTATGGAATTCAAACGTGATAGTGTGATTGCTTTATATTTGGCTGGAAAACCACAAGTAGCTATCGTTAGAGCCCTCCAGCACCTCAACGTGAATAAATCATTTGTGTCTCGAACCATAGCTCGATACCGTGATACTGGCAGCGTTGCAAAACGCCATGGAGGTGGTCATAAAAAAACAGCAACATCGGCTGAAATTGTTCGGAAAGTGAAGGCTCGAATTGACCGAAATCCGCGTCGAAGTGGAAGAAAAATGACTCGTGAGCTCAACATATCGTTGGAACGGATGCAACACATACTGAAAAATGAGCTTGGGCTCAAGCCATTGAAGTTCCAAACAGCACACGATCTTACACCACAACAGAAAAAAGTTAGAGTCGAAAGAGCGAATGACTTGCTACGTTTGCACGAAAATGGTGAGTTGCCGAATTTGGTTTTTTCCGACGAGTCGCCATTTGTTATCGAGCAATATGTCAACAAACAAAATGACCGAGCTTACTTGCCAGAGAGGTCCTTCGAAAATGTACACCTTCGGACGGCCACCAGAAAGCAGGCAGCACCGATGGTGATGGTTTGGGCCGCCATAACCGCCGATGGTCGCTTTCCGCTCGTATTTTTGGACGGTGGCGTCAAAATTAATGCGATCGTATACCGTGAAACTGTCTTAGAGGCAGTATTGAAGCATTTCGGTCGGAGACCGTGGACATTTCAACAAGACTCGACATCTCACAAAGCGCGCGTCAACCAAGATTGGTTAAAAAACAATGTTCCACACTTCATTTCGACACAATGGATTGTAAATTCTCCGGATGCAAATCCGTTGGATTTCTCTGTCTGGGGTATTTCGAAGGCGAAGGTTGGCACTAAAAAATACCAAAGTTTGGACCACCTCAAAAAAGCACTTCGCCGGGAATGGGCCAAAATACCGCAGAGCCACATGCGTGCAGCGTGTGATGCTTTTTTCTGCCGTCTCAAGGCCATTATTCGCGCCAAAGGTTGACATATTGAAAACTACTGATACAATTTGAAAATTGATGTATTTTCCAACATTTTTTGCTTTGGCACAATAAAATTTATGAAAAAATAAAAAAATTATAGCATTTTAAAAAGTTGGAGTTCGAGTCGTTCACCCTGTAAATTACCAAGGTTTGGTGCACGACCTAGAGGGTACATCACTTCCTACGGTCAGTTGATGATAAAGTACTATCTCTTCAAGAGCAGATTAGATTTCTTTTTGTTGCTGTGAAGTCTAAGGTTGTTCGTAGATCATCGCCACCTTGGTTAAGCAGTAGTATCATATAACTGATGCAAGAGCGAGATAGATCTTTTAATCTTTGGAGGCGACACAAGCTTGAAATACTGCATTGTGCGTATTGCCGTCTGCATAATAAGGTAGTGCAAGAGATAAGAGCTGCGAAAACGATCTACTACGAAGATAGATTGAGTCAAAATAGGTCGACGAAAAACACATTAAAAACCTTAAAAGAGCTAAAAATTGGAAAAAAGAGCCCTAAAGTGTCTGACGAAATTGATTGCGACCTTCTTAACCAAACATTTGTCACAATGCATACATCTCTCGCAGCCGAAACCGGACAAAATGGCTTTGAGATATCAGAAATTGATGCCCATAATGAATCTTCTGGCTTTATATGCGTAAGTGAAGCACTGTTGAGGCTGTATGGTCAATAAAGTCTAATGCAACAGGTATCAACGGAATTGATCCCAGATTCATAAAACTTCTGCTTCCATATACTACCTTAATCAAGAAGTTCCCGGAATGCATTCAGAAAATTGGTAATACAAGTTTATTCATCTAAATCTATATTGTCGCCTTCAAAGTAATCCCCATCGACTGCAACACACTTATGCCAGCGGTTGATCCAACACTCGAAACATTTTTTATATTCGGTTTTCGGTATGTCCATCAGTGCTTCTTGCGATTTTTCCATTATTTCCTCTCGGCTGCTGAAACACGTTCACCGTGGTGGTTTTTTAACTCGATGGAACAGAAAGAAGTCAAAGGGAGCCAAATCAGGTGAATTCGGTGGCTGTTGGATTGTATTGTTCGCATTTTTCGTTAAAAAATTACGAATAATGATGCACTGTGCGACGGTGCGTTATCATGGTGCAAAATCCACGAGTTTTCTCTGCCCACAATTCTGGTCTCTTTCGGCGAATTGCTTCACGCAAACGTCTCATAACGCCCAAATACTCGTAATACTCTTTGCTTGGTGTCTGGCCTTCTGACAAAAATTCATGATGCACTACACCGTTGTAATCCATGAAAACCGTGAGCATTGCCTTCTTTTTTGACTGAAAACGACGTGGTTTTTGTGGTCTCGGCTCATTTGGTGAACGCCATTCACTTGCCTGATGTGCGGATTGCGTGTCGTACTCATAAACCCACGTCTCGTCTCCAGTAATGATCTTTTTGATGAATGTGGAATTGGATTCAGCCTCTCAAATCATCTCTTTTGCGACGTCAACACGGTCTCTTTTTTGCATGAAGTTGAGGTCTTTTGGCACCAACTTTGCTGCTACACGACGGAAACCCAAATCATTATCCAAAATGTCTTGGACGAATCCATTGACAATGTTCAAGTCCTCCGCTATCTCTCTGATGGTTAATTTGCGGTTATTGACCAACATTTCCTCTACGGGTACTTCTCAATGCTTTCGTCGGTTTTCGATGTCGATGGTCTGCCACTGCATTCATCATCTTCGATTGACTCACGACCACTTTGAACCGCTCGTGCCACTGGTAAACGACCGTTTTCTTTACAGAATTGTTGCCGAAACACTTTTCCAACATTTCCAACCTTCGCGCACCATTAAATCCGTTTTTTACGCAAAATTTAATACAAGTTCGTTGTTGCAAATTTAAATCCATTTCTAAAATTGTAAAAAATCGCCAACACACACAGAGATAGATGTACTCTTGGCTACGTAACTTTTGCAAATGTCAAACTATGACTCTAAGATTTAGAGGGAATGTCAACAACCATATGTATACATCTCTTGATTCAGGTCACAGTGTGTTGAGATCTTCGCTGCTGAGAACAACTTAACACAACTTGTAAATGAGCCCACGCGGATACCAGACGTAGACAGTCATACCGCCAACACCTTGGACTTGTTTTTAGCTTCTCACATTGGTAAGGACACCGACCACACAGTTAGAGAAAAGATTCCCAAAAGAACCGTATGGCAATACGAGAAAGCCAACTGGAGCGTTTCTTTAGGAATTTTAACTGGTCGTTATGTTTCCTCTATAACGACGTGGATGACGTTGCTGATATGATCACAGACACCATTCTCTTCGGAATCAGAAACTTTATCGCTCATCGGATGAAGAGTATCAAACCAAAAGAAAAAGCATGGTACGACTCGAGCTGTAAAGAGGCTGTCAGCGTTAGAGAAATGTTTTTTTCGGTTCTTCCAGTCCGGACCAACCCGAGAGAGGAAAATCGAAAAAAGTTTAAACGAGCCCAGAATGACTGCAACGCCTTTTTTAAGCGTGTAAAATTCCAACACGACCAAAAACTGAGGCAGAAAATACTACAATGTCCCAAAGGTAGTAACAATTTTTGGTCGTTCGTCAAAAATATTAGAAATTCTGCCTCATCCTAATTCCCAACGCTAATTTATAATGATATTCCAGCTGTCAGCTCTTTGGACAAGGCTAATCTGCTTGCTGAACACTTTGCGGCTAGCTCAAGACGTTGTCCCCGCCTACACTTGAGTGCCTCAAATCTTCAATTGGACGAATCCACTTTCGCACTCGTGTAGTAGCAAGAGTACTTAAAGATCTCATCATACATAAATCCGCTGGTCCAGATGGCATATCTCCCCTTCTTTTGAAGAGGTGTTCTTCCACGCTGGCAAAACCACTGCGTAAGCTTTTTCATCAGTCCTACTCTTTGGGACTTTTTCCGAGCAGATGGAAAACAGTATTCGTCCAGCCCGTCCCTAAGAAAGGCGAATCTTCCTCTCTCTCTTCCTACAGACCCATTGCACTTACGTCCCTTCTTTCCCAGGCCATGGAAACGCTGATAAATCGTCAGCTCATGAAATATCTCAAAACACGAAAACTTCTCAATGGTCTTCGTAGCAACAGGGCCACTGGTGATTTGATGGCATGTCTCACCGAAAAGTGGAACCAAACGTACATCAATCTGGCGAAAGCAAGATAGTTGCACTTCATATTTCTCACGCATTTGACAGAGTTTGGCATCAGGCTCTTTTGTCGAAAATGCGTGCTTTCTTGATCGATGAATCTCTTCTTCCATGATTAGAAATTACCTTTCGAAATGTGCAATTCAAGTTGTCTTGGGCGGTTTCAAGTCTGATATTCACAAAATAAATGCTAGTCTGCCCCAGGGCTCCGTTCTGTCTCCGACACTCTTTTTAACTTTCATTAACGATCTCTTGTCTGCTATTTCTAATCCAATATATTCCTTTGCTGGCGACAGTACTCTCTACTTTTCATATTCATTCCCGGGCTCAAGTCCCTGCTCTTCCGCTGTAGAACGGGAACGCCAGCGTATGTTAAGCTCATTAAATTCTGATATTACTAGCATAACTAATTGGGGAACCACTAACAGAGTAGAATTTAATGCTTCCAAAACACAATGCTGTCTGTTGTCGTTAATGTCGGTATGTGTGTCTATGACAACTAATGGTGGAATGACCACATATTCGATGTCGCCAAAAATACTGCGAAATGTCTAGGTTTCCTCACACGACGTAAGAAATACTTCACCCCCTCTGATCAGGCCTCAATACAGTGATGTGCAAAATAATATGGACAGCCATTGGAATATTTGAAAATGCAAGAAAACTGAGAACCTCTTTGTTCTCATGAAACTTTATAATATTTTATTATTTATTATACATAAAATGGCCTAAGATTCATACATAAAATGAAAAAAGAAAATAAAAAGTTTTAAATCCTCTTAAAATGGCTGTGTAAAAAAATAAGGACAATTACCAGTTCTTGAAGTTACATCGAATTTAAACTGAAACCATAAAATTAATTTTATAAGATAAGAAATGAATTATTTTATCACATAGCTACATACTTCAGTATTTCGTGGAATAGCCCGTCTTTTTTATAACAGCCAAGCAAATTCGCCGCATCGAATCTACGAGCTTCTGGTAAGTCTTTGGTGGAATAGCTTCCCATGCAGATTTAACGAATGTCCACAAATCATTATTATTGGACGCTTTTACACCCCTCTCGCTACAGGTTTTCAATCGGGTTTAAGTCTGGCGATTGAGAAGGCCGGTTTCAAACATTAAGGTTGTTTTCTGAAAACCATTCTTTTGCACGTTTGGATGAGTGTGTAGGATCATTATCCTGTTGGAACACAGGATGGTATTCCTTAGTATTTCGACGTACGACACTGCTGTCATATTGCCCTCTATTCTGTGAATGGGACCTACACCTTGGTAGGAAAAACACCCCCATACCATGATGCAGCCCCCACCATGTTTGACCGTCTTGATTGTGTATTTGTTGCAGTATGCGGTATTGGGCGGTCTACGCGCTTGCGAACTGCAGCGATCTGAGTTAAATAAATTGATTTTGGTCTCATCAGTCCAAAGGATATTGCGCCATTTGCTTTCAGGCCAGCTGGAATGCGCCTCTGCAAAAAGCAACCTTTTAGAAACATTCTTCTTCGACAGCAGCGCTTCGCTATAACCATCCTGCGTATAGTAAAGGTATCGACATCCACGCTAAATTCTTTTTTCAATGCGCTGAATGACGCAAAGGGGTTCTTTTTTGTATAGCGCAACATTCTTTTTTTGAGAGAGGTTGACATTTTAGGTTTTCGCCGAGTTTCTGCCGTAGATTGAGAGAAATTGGAAGGCGTAGAAGAGTTCCTATTATTTCGCACGTCACTGTATATAAGGCATTCATCCGCCCAAAATTGGAGTATAATGCCCACATTTGGTCAGGTGCGCCTAAAACATCTCTGCATAGGATTCAAAACCGTGCGATAAAACTCGTATGTAATACTAATATCAATTCACACAATCAAACACCGACGTAATGTCTCGTGTCTCACTCTGTTTTATCGTTATTTCCACCACCAGTGCTCCATTGAAATCGTCAGTAGCATTCCCCCCATTCAAACTTTTAACCGTAACACCCGTCTCGCTATGAATGCTCATCAACATACCTTCGAGCCCACTTTTGGACGTACTCTGAAATATCCTGATTCGTTCCTAAGCCGTACAACTCGGTTAAGGAATACTGGAGCTAGAGAGCTCATTTCCTAGTCGTTATAATTTGCAAACATTTAAGACCAATGTACATCGGTACCTCACTTTTCTTCCGCGCTAATTATACGAGTATGACAAAAACCAAAAAAGAAAAAACAGATGACGAAGAATGCCAGCGCTTAGCTATGGACAATCGTATAATTCCATTTCATCAAAGGTTTGAAAATTCGAAGAAGAGTTGAGATGAAAGTTTCTAATGACACACCTCTGGGAGTCGAAATTCCACGATGAAACTTTAAAATATATATTAACAAACAGAATACCTCTCCTTACAGATTCTTCTTCAAACATCTTCCACCAATTTACCAAAGCCCATCTCCAAAACCTCTCCCAAAATAGCTATCCAAGAGTCAATCCTTCCTCAGTTGTTCGAATCAATTTAGGTAGACTCCATTCCACTCCACTTCAATTCAGTTTGCATAATTTTCAACAAATTATCTGCTAAAGTTTCACAACTAATAGGCAATCATCAAAAGTAATTAAGTTCAATTTAAATATTTAATTATAGCTCATCCCCATCTTCATCGAAAGATAAAAAGCTACCTCACTTCGAAGTGAGCTAGTCCAAAATCGGTGATTTAAATTTTAAGTCCAAAAGCTTCTGACATACTACCCTCCTTGAGGCAGTTATTTCCTTTAAACAGAGCGAATTATTGTATCAATAGCTTTGATTTTTACCCCAAAGGCGACTAAAAACATCCACGCAAGCTACTGCTATCGCAGAACCCATTACAAAATTATGAACTGAATTGGAAAATTAAAAAAAAAAAAAAAAAAAAAAAGAATCACTCTCAACTCAAAGGCCCCGGCGAGATTCGAACTCACGATCTCCTGTTTACTAGACAGGCGCTTTAACCAACTAAGCCACGGCGCCCAGTTGGATGCCATCGAACGAGTGACTAGTAGTGTTCTATACTACCGACGACTAAACGTATGACGTCACATTGTATCTTTCAGATGCAAATACAGAAATCTGTTTGCTTTCTTCACTGCGAACGTGTGTCAGTTGTGTCATATTTATTTTTATGTTGTGGTGCTCGTGAGAAGAGAACACACGTCGGATTGCTAATTTTTCTGTTCTTATGATGGAAATGGCAATCCGTTTGTTGTTTGTATCTATAGATACAACATTAATTTATTTATAAATTATTCCTCTGCGGTTTTGAGAGGAGACCAGATCAAAAGGAACTCATTTGGATGTGAGTTCTCTGGTGTCTTGTTGCTTAATTGCTGCAAAATCAGTGTTAGAATGTTTTCCCAGGGTCTGAGAGGGCGGACAAGACGACAATTACGTTGTTTTCTATTCGGCTGATTGTAAAAATGTCAAGGCTTTTAATTTATCTGCAGGTACCAGTGTATTAAACCGAGGTTAAGGTTGTTACGTCTGTCAAAAATTGATAATAAAAAAAATCTGCGAATGTGGGATAAATTGTCGTTAAAAGAATATATTCTCGTGAAATGAATTTGATCAGCTTTAAGGCTCATAGAGATTGGCATTTAACTATTCGTGGAGTTACATTGGGATCTCGGCATTACAACAAGACGTTTTAATACACCATAACTCATCGTGACTGCAATAAGAATGTAGAATAGGTGAGGCAAGGTAATTTCGTATCAATTCTAAACAATTTACATAGACAAAATTGTTGTCGGCACGGCTCCAGCAATAACCAAAAACACCGCTCAATATTTTAAGCGATGCCTTATCATCGATGACGATGATGGTGTTGCTAGATCTTTCGACTCCGATGACTCCTGCGACTTTTTCTACTATTGTACAAATTCCGTAGATTGGGCTGAAATTAGGAAGAATCCAGAGAGCCGGCTACGGAGACAGCTGGTTGGTCAGAGTGCTGTATTTGACAGCTCGCCCGAGGGAATCGAGACGGTCAAACAAACTTCAGAAAAGGCACACTCTGGAGGACCACCATATACTTAGTCATAATGATCTGCGGCAATTTTTTATACGTTTTCATGAGCAATTAGTTCTGACTCCTGATTATGTGGCTAATGATCTCTCTTCTTTTGCGTCTCACGTAAGTTCCAAACGCATACTATACCATCAGAGAACACGGTCTAGTTTCAAAAACTACGCGCTATGTATAAACATTTTAAGGGTACACAAACCCCTTCTGTATGCGCTCATTATAAAAAAACACCATCGCACCAAACCCTCCGCTCAATTCTTTGCCGAAGCCTCCCAAATGTCTGTCCCTGTATTATCAAAACGTAAGAGGATTACGAACTAAAAAATCAACGTCAAGCCGGAAACGGGTGATAGGTCAAGTAATGTCGGTTATCACAAAATTATAAAAAAAATCTAAGTCACGTACTTTTAAAATTATTGGCACTCAAAAAAAAATCGAGAAATCTGACACACTGTGACGACCTTTTAAATACTGTGACCGCAAATCTTTACTTTTCTTCGATTTTTTTGTTGCCACGTAACCCTGCATAACTGTTCTCTAAATTACGGTCCAAAATTGAAACATAACTACATGGGTTTTAACTAAAATATTGCCTTTTTGTCCATCCATGTATCTGAAAATCATTAATCACCCAACTAGAACTGACTGTACTGACAAAAAAATATACTGTGCCATTTTGGCAAGCAACTTTAAAAGATGGCGTATTTAGTCTGGATTCCTAAATGGTATGACACTTGCAAGACTAACAAAAAAAAAGAAACCCGATTCATGGTTAATTCTTTTTAATACGCCATTTCGACTAGTTTAAGTGAAACAGATAGAGGTGCCACCCTTGTCAAGCAGTGACGCATAGGCACATCATGCAATACTGCATTATGTTGCGCTCCTTCGCTTACAGCGCATTATTCTGTATTCGTGTTGATTTCGTGCTTACAGCTTTGGCTTTCTTTATTGGACTTCATTGCATTGCGACTTTGATTTGCTATCTGACCGTTTTTGTCGAACCTGGATTTCTTCTGTTCTATTATTGATCGTTGATCCCGTGATTGTGTAGTGTGAATGCCATCTCGATACACTGCTCAGGAATATGCTAACATGCATCTCATTTATGGGGAATGCAGGTGTAATGCTAGTGCTGCAGCCAGACTATTATGAGAGACACCCAAATGCTCAGCGCAATCCGGACCATCGAATGCACCGGTCATTCTCAGAGGGTCGATTTCCAAATCTAATGGTTAGTGAGGGAAGACCCGTCATGCCCTACGAGAACGAAGTCTTACTAGCAGTCGCACAAGACCCTAGTACCTCAGTACGTACAATTGAAGAAACCATAGGAGTGCCCAAAAGTACAGCACACCGAATTCTAAGGAAAAACCAGCACCATCCGTACCATGTAGAACAAGTCCAAAGTCTGCTACCCCGAGATTATCCAGACAGAGTGCAATTTTGTCAAACGATGTTGCAGAGGTTCAGAGAAGATCCGAGATTCTTCGAAAAAATTCTATGGTCGGACGAATCAACTTTTCAAAGGGACGGTTACATGAACCTCCACAATTTGCACGAGTGGCACGTAGAAAATCCAGATTTGATGCGGGAAGATACTCGTAGATCACAGTATCGTTTTAAAGTAAACATGTAGACGGGAATTTCGAATGGTAGAATTATTGGCCCATTCGAGATGCCGCAGAATTGAAATGCCGAGGTTTATTTGGAGAACCACTTACCAAATTTATTGGAAGACGTGCTACTAAATATTTATGCATGCATGTGGTATCAACAAGATGGCTGCCCAGCGCATTGTGCTCGCACAGTACGAGAGTTCCTCGATCGGGAATACTCCAACAGGTGGATAGGGCGGTCTGGTACAACCCTTTCACCTGATTTAAATCCACTCGATTCTTTTTACTGGGGAGCAGTAAAAGAAAAGCTTATTCTAAGCCGGTAGAAAATTTAAACGAGCTCAACTCCAGAAGATATGCCCGTCTTATTACCAGAAGATGCAGGGCTTGCATTGCCGCTGAAGGCAAACAGTTTGAACATTTGTTGTAAGATACAAGATCGGTAGATGGCGATCCTGAGAGTGTACACCAAGTGAACGTAGTGTTCTGTGTGCTCTGTGACGGGGAAAAAATGAAATGAAATGACAAGGGTGGCATCTCTATCTGTTTCACACACACTAGTCGAAATGGCGTGTTTATCTGTCTCAATCATAGCGTCACTGTCTGTCTCGCTCACACTTGGTACTCATTTTAACTCATTAACTATGAATCGGGTTTCTTGAACAAAATATTTTTTTTGTCCTCAATTAAGCGTTAATCTTGCAAGTGTCATACCATTTTGGAATCCAGACTAAATACGCCATCTTTTAAAGTTGCTTGCCAAATTGGCACAGTACATTTTTTTGTCAGTACAGTCAGTTCAAGTTAGGTGATTAATGATTTTCAGATACATGGATGGACAAAAAGGCAATATTTTAGTTAATTTACAGAACGGTTATGCAGGGTTACGTGGCAACAAAAAAATCGAAGAAAATTATAGATTTGCGGTCACAGTATTTAAAAGGTCGTCACAGTGTGTCAGATTTCTCGATTTTTTTTTGAGTGCCAATAATTTTAAAAGTACGTGACTTAGATTTTTTTTTATAAATTTGTGATAACCGACACCACTTGACCTATCACCCGTTTCCGGCTTGACGTTGATTTGTGGGACACCCTGTATATCTTAATTCGCAGATTCTGCCGTAGGACATTTTCGCCCTCACAGAAACCAATCTCACCCCTAATATTAAAAATAATGAATTATTTTCCCAAGACTTTGATTTACACCGTGATAATGGTCTAGATAAAGAGGAGAATTTATATGGCCATGGTGTACTTCTAGATATACACTCTCGTCTCGAGTCTAGACACTTTAAAAAATCGTCCTCTGCATTATTTGAATTCGTTTGCGCTAGAATTCCTATTTGCAAGCGCACCCTAAATTATTTGCTGCTGCTATACTCGTATTCGCCCCTATCAACTAGTTCAAGGTTACCGGCTAGCTGTTGATGCAATCGATTGTATTTTTAATGCCGCTGATCCCAACGACGATGTTATTTTTTTTAGATGATTTTAATCAAGCTAATCTTCTATGAGCTCAGACTGATCAGTCCTTCTTTACCGCAACAAATCTCACCTCTGATAAAGAAAATCTTTTCATCGAAGGCCTAACTGACTCTGGTACCAATAACATTGGCAGATAACTCGACCTAGTCTTCGCCACTGATATAGATAACTGCATCGTTTTAGAAAGTAGACATCTCCACTCTATCCCGACTCCTATGAGTATTCTTACAGTTTTCATTACCATCTTGCAGAAACGTTCAAATGGGGTAGTGCTTCCAAAAAATGTCAATACGCTAGACGTGACGACGAACCTACCAATAGAAAAGACTACACTTAAGGAACATAGAAAAGTTATAAACGCGCTTAATCCCAATAGAACCCCCAGATATGACGTAATCACAGGAGAGATACTTAAAGCGCTACCGAAAAAAGGTTTGCTAAAGCTGCTCTATCTTATAAATGCCACCATAAGATTAGAGTATGTATCGCATCAATGGAAAGTGGTTATGGTTCCGAAACCCAGTAAACCGCTGACTGAAGTCAAGTCATACAAACCAATATCGCTCCTCCCGATTATATCGAAGGTCTTCGAGTGAATCTTACTTAATCGTCTTAAACCGATTATTGGCACAAATCGCCTCTTGCCCGATCATCAATTTGGCTTTAGAAGCCAACACTCTATTGTTGACTAAGTGCATCGAATAACCGATGTAATTGAACGAGCAATCGAGTGTAAGTTAATCTGTTCAAGCCCATTCCTTGATGTTTCGCAAGCCTTTGATAAGGTATGGCACGAGCGCCTGAAATATAAACTTCGACAAGTCCTACCCGACCAATTGTTTCATATTTCAAGTTCATACCTAGATGACCGACGCTTCCATGTCAGACACGGAAACGAATACTCCAATTTCAAGACAATAAAGGCGGGGGTGCCGCAAGGAAGTGTACTTGGCCCTCTGCTATATTTGCTTTTTACCATCGACACACCGCAAACGGACGATACTGTGCTAGTCACATTTGCTGAAGCAACTGCTAAGTTGCCCTTACACGGATTAACAATTGGACAAAGACTTGGCGAATCGCGCTTAATGAAAACAAGTCTGTTCATGTGAACTTGACTCTCAAGAAAACCGACAATCTACCTGTGTTTATCAACGTAGTTGTAATTCCTTTTGCGAACGAGGCCAAATATCTGACACTCGACGCTAAACTTAAATGGAGAGCACACGTTAAGAAAAAGTGAAGAGCTTGAGATTTAGTAAAGAGACATGTACTGGCTTCTTGGAAAGTATTCCAAGCTCAGTTTAGAAAACAAATTGCTGCTATACAAGCAAGTGCTAAAACCGGTCTGGACATATGGTATACAGCTTTGGGGTTGTACCAAAATTATTAACGTTAAGGTTTTACAGACATTCCAAAACAAAGTTCTTCGAGGGTTTGTTAGTGCACCGTGGTACAATAGAAACGATGATATCCACAAAGATCTAGGAGTCGAAAACGTTCAGAACGAAATTAAAATGTTTGCGCGAAGACACAAAATTCGACTACAAGGACATACGAATATTTCTGTTCAACAGATCCTTGACGAGACAAATTTATTGCGCCTTCTAAAGAGGACTAAGCCTCTCGATCTAGCGCGGTGATCAGCAGCGCTTAATTTTTAAAGAACGCAGGAATTTTCAATGGAAAATCGCCGCAAAAGAAGAACTGCTTGTTAAGTGTGAACTCAGTCGTAGTCTGTATAAGGGAGGTCTTTTTTGGTGAGTAATAATCTCACACTACTATAAGCAAGTCCTTAAGTTAGCCGTCAAAATAAACACAGAAGCATTCGTGGGAATGTATAACATGTGTTTAACAGAAGGGGGTTTTCCAGACCAATGGAAAAAGCAACGTCTTGTGGGAATCAACCACCAAATGAGCTCTCGTAATAACGGCCCATATGCTTATTAGTAGACACGATGGGTAAAATACTGCAACGTATAATATGTAACCGACTGGAGGTGTCAATTGATGAAGCCGGAGGACTCTCAAACCAGCAGTATGAATTTAGAAAGGCTCGCTCTAAAGTAGATGCTATTCGGAAGGGAACTACGACCCTAAAAAAGCCATTCAGGTCAGAAGATGGAGAGGAGGTACCAAAAAATACGATGCCGTATTACCGTTGGACATCAAAACTGCGTTCAAATCTGCAAACTGGGGGCTTATAGTACACTCTCTTAGGTCAGTGATGGTGCCATGTTTTTTAATAAAAATCATGTTAAGTTACTTCGACAATCGGTTTTTACTCTATGATACCGACGATGGAGTAAGGCAGTACCACATAACAGGAAGAAATAGAAGACATTGGCAATTAATGTATTCGAAAAGTTAGACGGTGGATGGTAACAGTTGGGTTAGAGCTGGCAGAACATAAAACGGAAGCAGTTCTAGTAATCAGTCGCAAGGAAAGAGAAACAATCACCATCAGGATGGGCGATTTTTTTTTTATAATTTGCGCGCGCTCAAGGGATTATTTTTTTT
This sequence comes from Volucella zonaria, assembly GCA_963966105.1. Lineage (NCBI taxonomy): Eukaryota > Metazoa > Arthropoda > Insecta > Diptera > Syrphidae > Volucella > Volucella zonaria. The sequence continues at coordinate 44,096,774 of OZ014531.1, forward strand.
AGTAACCTTCAAATGTTTGCACACAGAAAGAGAGGTACCGGTGAACGTTGGTTTTAAATGTTTGAAGGTTATAATGATTAGGAAATAATTGAGCTCGGCAGGGCATTCCATAAGCGAGTTGTACGGCTTTGGAACGAATCACGATATTTTAGAGTACGTCCGAAAGTGGGCTTGAGGGTATACTGATGAGCGTTTATAGCGATATAACATCAAAACCGGCTATCAGATACCTAGGTATGATGATCGATGCTAGGCTCACTTACAAGGAACACCTTGAAAGAACGTGCGACAAAGCCGCAAGGGTGAGCTCTGCCTTATCCAGAATAATGACAAACATAGGAGGCCCTAGACCACAAATGAGACTAGTTCTGTCAAGGGTGGTACAGTCAATCACAATGTACGCGGCACCAATATGGGCTAAAGGACTGAAAATTAAGTCATACGCAAGAAAAACTAACTCTGTCAACAGACTATGTGCTCTGAGAGTTTGCTGTGCATTTCGGACAGTGTCAGATGATGCTATATATGTCATTGCGGGAATGCTACCAGCAGATATACTGACTACTGAGTTACAAAGGACCTACGATGTCAAAATTCGGGAACCCTGAGTTTCAGTCAAAGATATCAAGCTGGGAGAAAAGCAGCGCAGTACAAGTGCGTGGCAAGAGAGATGGAACCAGTCTACAAAGGGGAGATGAACCTACCGACTTATGTCCGATGTTCGTAAATGGGTAGAACGTAATTACGGAGAAGTAAATTTTTACTTAAGTCAGCTCCTAACTGGTCTGACGGAATCTCTCTTCTGTTTAATCTGCAGAGCGGCCAAGGAAGATGCACAGCACGAATTTTTTCAGTGCCCACACGTCAGAACAGAGCGCAGAGAACTAGAGGAGAAAATTGGAGAGATACCAACTCCTGAAAACATCGTAAACCATATGCTAACATCAAGTATAATATGCGGTGCGATGGAACAGGCTGCGGCAAAAATAATGAAGGAACTTCGGCGGTTGGAAAGAGTCAGAGAGAGCACTAATGAAAACCAAACCCAGACGGCATCTCTAATACAACAAAGAACAGTAAATACTGTACACAATGTCGAACCAGCAAACGGAGAAAGAAGGGCATAAACTGCTTACCAGCCCCGCGAAGTAGTACTTACCGGCAGTTACCCGGGGAGAGTGATAGAAGAGTGCAGAGTTAGTACGTAGGCGCACTCCCGAGTACTCGATACTTGGGATTTGCGAATTGTGCATGCTGATAACCCGGGCTGTTAGTATCTTCCGAAGACTGCCACATCCTTGGACGCAATCAAAAAAAAAAACCAAAAAAGCGTTGTTAATCCGATCTTCAAAAAAGGAGACCCTCTAAACTGCGCTAACTACAGAGGCATCAGTCTTCTTAACATCGTCTGCAAGATCCTATCCATATTAATCGAATTCAACACGAAGCGCAGGCCACCGCATTTCAGATGGCTTACCGAAGAAGTATTCAAACTCATAGCTATGGTCCGCAGCGATGAAGCTATCTATCAGCCATATTCTATGAATGCCTGTAGCCGTTCGCCAACAACCTGATTCGTCCATATCAGTGTGGCTTCAACTCAGGAAGGGCCACGTATGACAGCATTTATAGAGACGAGCTATCCAGAGCAATGCCTAGTTTTGGCATCCCCGCCAAAAATGTCCGTTTGTGCAGGATGACGATGGAGAATGCACAATGTTCCATTAAGGTCAGTAAAGAACTCACCGGGGCCTTCAATGTCAAAAAAGGATTTAGACAATATGATGCGCTATCGTGCAATTTCTTTAACAACATTCTTGAAAGTGAAAAACTCACGCGCTGACATATGTTAAGAGGCACAATCTATAAAAATGCGCCCAATTACTCGCATATGCCGATGATACTGACATAATCGGAAGAAAGCAGCGTGATGTCAGTGGCGCTTGCACGAGTACTAAGACGAATTCGGCGGAGATGGGTTCTACACTCAACGAGGGCAAGATGAAATATATGCTGTCAACAAGAAAGGACACCCTACACCGATGTCTCGGACAGAACGTTTTCCTCGACAGATTTGTGTACCTAGACTCCGCTATCAATTCAGACAACGACACCAGCGCTGAGATCAAACGAAGCATAACTCTTGTCACTCGTTGCTACTTGGGCTAAGAAGGCAATTGACTGGCAAAGCCCTGTCCCGAATAACAAAAGCGACCCTATATAAGACCTTAATAATTCTAGTCTTGTCCTACAGTGCAGAGACATGGACTTTATCTAAAATGGATGAAAGTGCTTTTGGCTGATTTGGGGGGAAAATTCTTCGGTCCCGTCTGCGTAGACGGTGAGTGGAGGAGGTGATACAACGACGAACTGTACGGGTTGTGCAGCGACATCGCCCTAGCCAGAAAAATGAAAGTCCAACGGCTGAGTTGGCTAGGTCATGTAGAGCGGATGGACACCATGCTCCGGTCCTAAAAACCTTTGAATCCGCCCACGAGGGACAGCGCTGTAGAGGGAGACGGCAACGAAAGTGGAAGGAGACCTCAGCCAACTTAGCGTGCGAAACTGATCGAGCTGGCTGGAGACGTTTGTTACTTGAGTACCAGGTCCACCCCGGACTGTAGCGCCACCTTAAATAAATAAATAAAGTCCATGATACCGATATTCTTGGTACGGGAATGTTGTTTTAGTACACAGGACTCTTTGGCTCACGTCAATCAGAAGTAGTCTACAGTTGTTTGTACTCAACTCAGTATTTACTCAGAGATATAGTTGTGGACCAAACTGTCCGTAAAGTATCCGCAAACTTTGTTTACCTCGATGAATATCTACATCTTTTGTCACAGTTTTCCCATTTTCGTAAATCCATCATTCCGCGAAATAAATTAATTAAAACTCTCTTGTAAAAATAACACCGACAGATAACAGGTAAAACTTTGTCCTTGCTAAAGAATCCTACAAGGATCAATTGAAACCATGAAACAGGAGGGTGAGTAGAAAAAATAAGAAAAAAAAAAACAAATTAAACAATATATTGTATTTTTCATCTTAACAAAGTGGTTGTGTAATTAAGTCCTCGCCAATCTATCTCAATTTCCTCGTAAATTGATTACGGAAGGAAGTCTGAGAATTACCGCCTCCATTGCTCCACTGGATATAACTAATTTACGTCTCAATGTAAATAAGACAAGTAAAACAATAAAACGGAAAAGCAAACAAAGAAGTAAACAAAATTATCATCATTGCGTACACGGAGGGGTGCACGTATTAAATTGAGTCCCAAAACTAATCCGTTTTACTTAAACTGCATGAATCGCGCGTCATGTCCCTCCTTGGGGTGTTGTGTGCTGAGGTTAGCCCTACTCTAACACAAAACATCCTCTAAAGAAAGGCTGGACCTGCCATCCCAAAGTTTTCCCTCAAAATTGTGGCATACGTAACTTATTTACAAGACCACCCTTCAGAGTGAGGAATACCTCAATCTGGACGTATCCTAGGCCTTCCCCCATTCAACGGGTCGATTGTGTAAATTGAGTCAAGTGAAACGAATGTGGAGTGAATAGATGTATCTCAAGAGAGTTGAATACGCCACCACGAAGGGAGAGAGACAAATTTAATCTGATAATTAAATTTGCTGATCACATTACGTACTACGTCCCAGCAGCAGCAGCAGCAGAAATTGATACAAAATACACAAAACGTTACAGGGGAATTGGATATTGATGTTAGTCCTTCGGCCATCGTTTCTGGCCATCATTCATCTCTCAGTTTCTAGTCGAATCTCTTTGTACGAGTATCTGTACTGGTGACACATTTTTCTCTCATTCTATCTATGACCATGGTTAAAATTCAATTTCAATTAATTTCCGTTCATTAAACAAACCCTGTGTGCGACTACGAAGACAAATAACCAGTGGGCGCTCGGCCCTGGATGACTGATTTCTTATTGTTTACATAGATTTTCAACAAATTCGGTCTGCTTCCTGCTACAAGGATGCTATTGAATCTTAAAAATTGAGCCAATACGAATAGAGAGATACCGCTTTGAGTCATGAAAATATATGTAAATCTATGTAGATACTTTTGACTTACCGTTTTAACAACTTGATTTAAAATTGCTGCTTTATCTGGTTTTGTTGAGGTCATGTCACCACGCTTGTTAAGTTGTAAGAACTCCCCCAGTTGTTCAATGTAATTATTTTCCATTTCCCGTCGACGTTTCTCATTGTTGCATTTGTTTATCTGCGATTGGGGCTGAAATATAACAAAAATAACAAAGACAAAACAATTTAGTGTATTAGCTCGTTGAAATCTTCGAACTTAGTAACTCGATTTTAATAAAACCTTTGAAATTGGAAAAGTTCCTAAAATGGATAAGTATCTATTTTTTTTAAAGTTTTATATTTTTGAATTGGCAACACCTTTCGCAGCGATAGTCAATTTAACAGCTGATAGCTGATTTGTGTTCAGTTTGGCTTGCCATTTCACTATGATCTGCAAATTTATTTCGAAAAACCTGGTTTAGTCCGATAAACTTACCTTGAGCTACTGATTGAGCCTGCATGGCGATTGATCGGGAAACTACTGACTGTTCAAAACATGGATTGGACTAGTAGCGCAACAATGAATTTCGTAATGCAGTGCTTGCTTTACCTCCTCGAGGTAGGCCAACATTGCAGCCCGCTACGGAAATCGACTTAATGCCTCGGATAAGGACTGATAACACGTGGACGACCTTTGGCTACCGTACCCGTACTAGGATTGGTTTCTGGAATGTGAAGACAAGAGTACGTCCCATCACCATTATACAGTGTTACGCCCCCACGGATGGTTCGTCTGAGGAAGAAAAGGAGACTTTCTACAACCAGTTGGGAGCTGTTTATAATGCAACACCCAACGGCGACATTGTCATTGTGATGGGCGACTTTAATGTCAAGGTAGGCAGCGACAACGAAAGGTAAAAACATGTTATGGGACCGCAATGACAACGGCGAAAGATTTGTTGACATTTGCAACGCAAACCGTCTTGTCATAGGTGACACCATGATTGAGCACAAGGCCTGTCATAAAATCAGTTGGGTGTCAATTGACAGGCAAGCAACCCTCAACCAAATCGACCATTTGGCCATCAGTCGCTTTTTTAGAAGCAGTCTTCTAGATGTCCGAAACATACGAGGAGCGGACATGGGGTTGGTACGAGATCACCATCTTATGATACCTACTGTCCAATTACGCACTGCTGCCGTTCAAAGATCTAACGACACAAGAATGCCTAGGTTCAACGTAGACCGACTGAGAGGTCCCACAGTGCGCCAAGAACTAAGGGACCATCTCTCACGAGGAGTGGAAACAATCAGCAGCTCACTGCCTGCTACCATCCAAGACCATTGATGTGCTGTGAAAACTGTTTTCATAGGGCGTGACTTTCCGAGGATACCTGGAGAAGGATCAATCAACGAAAACAACTAAGAGCTCGAATTGCAGCAGCTCCAGCAGCAGGGAGGATCGAGCTATAGTCCCTACATCACATGAAGATGAGAGAAGTGCAGCGTAGCGTGAGAAGTGCTTAGCGCAATTACATCAATGCGCTAGCCACGCAAGCAAAAGAAGCAGCAGCGAGGTGCGATAGCAGAACCGTTTGCAGAATCACCAAAGAGCTTATAGGTGCCCGAAGCTATACTCAACAACCAGTGAAAGGCTTATACGGTTCGTTGCTAATATGGGATAAGGATCAACTGAAAAAGAAGCATTTTGCCTCGGTTCTAAACAGAGTATTCGCCAGCAATATGCACCCAAGCCAGACTGAAGTGTCCGTAGAAAGAAATTCCCGAATTCGCACCACAACGGCATACCTGCGGAGCTGTTTCTATCTGAGCCAACGGCATCAGCTGAGCTACTGTTCCCACTTGTCGGGAGAACATAGGAAGCCGAGAGTTTTCCGGACGAATGGAAGAAGGGTATGATCGTCAAGCTCCCTAAAAAAGGCAATCTAATGCAGTACTAAACTGGAGAGGTATCTGCGTGCTGCATGCTGGAGCGAATCAAAGAAAACCTCTAAGACACACTCGCCGTCGAACAGGCAGGTTTACGCTCTGGATCCTCCTGTGTCCACCACATCAACACCTTACAGATCATCATCGAGCAGTGTGTTGAGTAGCGATCACCACTTCACCTGCTGTTCATCGATTTTGAAAAGGCGTTTGATAGTGTCAATCGGGAATTAATCTGGCGTGCCTCGCGCAGAAGAGGCATTCCTGATAAATTAATAGCAATTATCAAGGTTACACATGATGGGTCCACATGTCACGTCTTACACAGAGGAAGACTGTCTGAGGAATTCGAAGTCCAAAGCGGGGTTAGGCAATGCTGCATACTTTCACCAATACTGTTTCTATTGATGACTAGCGATGTGCTGAATGCGGCCTTGTTAACAGGAAATGGAGGAATTCGATGGAATCTTACATCTCAACTCAAACTCCTTGACTACGCCGACTATGTATGCCTTCTGTCTCACAGAATAATGGACCTTCACCAAATGACAACAATTGTGGAGAGGGAAGCAGACGTCGTTGGGCTAAAAATTAACTCGGCAAAAACAAAAATGATCAGCCTAAGACCAAACTCATCAACTGATGTATGTATTGCTGGACAGAGGGTTGAGGGAGTAGAGAGTTTTCAATACCTCGGGTGTATTGTCTCAACCGATTTCGAAACCGAACTGGATATAGCCAACCACATAGGCAAAGCAAAATCTGCGTTTGGGATGTTATCCACAGTTTGGCAAAGTAATGCAATTAGCTTAAACCCCAAGCTATGACTGTTCCGTTCCAACGTTGAATCCGTGCTACTATATGGATGTGGTACCTGGAGGGTGACCACTACTATCACGAGGAAGCTGCAAACGTTTGTCAATACGTTACGTGCTACATCTTAATGATATTCTGGCCAAGCCGTATCTCTAACGAACAGCTTTATCAGAGAACGGACCATGAACCTATAGGCACAACCATATGACGACGAAAGTGGCGGTTGATTGGTCACACACTCCGAAGGGGTGACAGGTCCATAGCTAACCAAGCGATGGAATGGAACCCGCTTACTCAGAACGACAGGATGCGCGGCGATACTAGGAGTACATGGCGCAGAACAGTTGAGAAGGAAGCACGGCAACTGGGAAAAAGTTGGGGAGAGCTGAGGCACATTCCCAGAAACTGCACTCGATGGCGCGTAGGCATAGTAGAGGCCCTAGGACCCACAAGGGGATACAGGAACGAGTGAATGATCGATAATACGGATCGTTTTCGCATCATGTACACTTAATTACGAGTATTTAGGTGGCGCTACAATCCGGGTGAACCTGGACCTAAACCAACAAGCCTAGTTCATCTGCTGTTACCAGTGCCGTACTCCAAGTTGATTTGGGTCCCCTTCCACTTGTGTGCGCTACCATAGATGCGGTAATTCTCTGCTGCGTACTCCAACGAGTTGGACTCGAAGACTCTTTAGGCCGAAGCTGTGGCATCCATTTGCTCAACATGGTCCAGCCGTATACTCCTGGCTTGACCCACATGATAGTACTGCAGTATTTTCCAATTAAAACGTCCAATTGCTTTTTCATCGTCTCTCGACAAGGTCCAATCATCCGCATCATAGGACCAGGGTAGTTAGGGTCTTGTGCAAAGTCAACTTAGCCTTAAAAGAGAGAGTTCTGTTACTCAATTGCCACCTGAGCCCAAAGAAACAGCAATTGCTAAAAGTAACATAGTTCCGCGTGACTTATTTCTGTGCAAATGATGTTGCTCCTTGTAGCTGCAGAGCCACGGTAGACAAAGTCCTAAGTTAATAGTGACGTTATGCCCAGTACGTCGGTGGTGCACGTCCTTTACTGGCGTGAAAATATCCTTTATACAGGAAATCGGAAAATATTACCATATGCTCCACAAGACATTTAGGCCTATGAGCCTGGCTTCCTTCATTTTAAACAGCATGGAGAGAATGGACGTAAGACTGCTTTGCGAATGCATCATCTGGTTAAGATGCAACATGCCTACAAACGCGGAAGATCCTACGAAAGTGCGCTTCATGCTCTGGTGGGCGGAATTACAGGCGCATTCAACAAGAAGGAATACGCGCTGGCCATTTCCTCCACATTGAGGGTGCTACATATTTTAAGACCCTAATTTCGAATGCGGACTGCGGCCAATATGCGATGGCCGGTGTAAACAAGGGTTGTCCGCAAGGCGGCGTCCTGTTTCTACTACTATAATGCATATTGGTCGACTTACTGTTTACACTCTAAATAGTACTGACGTCTATGCTCAGGCATCTGCAGATGATGTACCTGTAGTGTCTTCCGGATCATGCCTTGCGACTCTCTGCTCTAAAGGGCAGACAACCCTGGACGTGATCGACGTTTGGGACACTAGAAATCGATTTTCAGTCAAGCCTCTCAAAACTGGTTTTGTGCTCTGACTCATTTAGCGTTTAAAGGCATCACCATCCAGTTCTCCACTGAAATTTGGTGTCAATCTGCATAACAGACTTCTTTGGACTAAATATGTCAAGTCGAAAACCCCCAAGTTGCTGTCGGTCTGTCTCGGGGCATGTCACCGACGAGGGCGCTCTGGATCTACACGGCTATGAATAGGGCGATTATACCTGAAAATACTACAAATGCTGCTTTTACCAGATTGCAAAGGACGGTCTGGGTCGACTGAATGGGGGCACGCTTGTCTCTATTCTAGAAGGCTGCCCTCTCATAGCCATCTACATTTTAAAAACAAGTAATCTTTGGTCCAACTGGCACTGGGTTTTCATAACCTTGCACGGCGAGTGTTTTTTGGCTCTGCTCTTATGGACATGCCGCCTGACGCTACGACAACAGAGCTCCTGTTGTGTCCAGGAATGGTTTCGGCCATCATCGTGGATATCAGCCAGGAAAGACAAAGGACCTCTTAATAGATCTATTGCGATTGTAGCCGTCCGACCTCAAACTTCCTAGCTTGTCTTTGCAATGTTCGGGATGGGATATCCATAACCATACCTTAGCTGCAACAAGGTAATAGTCCCAGTCCATACTACCGCAGGAGTGCCTTGCGTCGATAGCAATGTGGTCGATCTGGTTTACGGTTGATTATTCGGCGGAGGGAATAACATTTCACATGAAGAACCGATGTTCGTCGTCCTTGTTTTGTTTGCATGGGTTGTCAACAGTAGATCCGTTCGTATCCGAGGCTTGTTGTTGTGGAGGGCCAGTTTTAGTATAGATACCCCTAGGGCGACGGGTCGGTTAGACCGAACCCATTAAGGGCTCACCTTGACGTAGTCTCGGAAATCGTTACCGGCCTGAGCTCAAAATATGTCGGAGTAGCGCCGATAAGGCCCCATTTGTTTGTTTTGAGTAACTAAATTGATTTCGCCAGATTTGTAAAGACCTTGATTCCACTTTTCGGTTAGATGTGCCATTAAATCATCAGTGTGGACCTGTTGCTACAAATACCATATTAAGAAGTGTGTCTTTAAGAAAAGAGAGAACACGTTTCGCCTTTCAAGAGATGGGACCGAACATTTTTACTACCTTTTTTATGTTATAATTGGCGCGCTCTCAAAGACTTGTGTACCCTTAAAATGTTTGTACACAGCGCGGATAAAAGAAACTTAGGGAAGAAGAAAAGATAGGTACCGATGTACATTGGTCTTAAATGTTTGCAAGTTATAACGACTAAGAAATAGAGAGCTCGGCAGAGCATTCCGTAAGCCAGTTGTTCGGCTTAGGAATGAATCACGATATTTTAAAGTACTTCCGAAAATGGGCTTGAGGGTATACTGATGAGTATTCATAGCGAGACGGTTGTTAAGGTTGAAGGTATGAAGGGCGGAGTGCTACTGATGGATATTGCAGTCATTATATTTTTCGGTTTTCCTCTGTTACCTTGTATGAATGAGAGTTCTCTCCTAATAGTCTGTTACAGCAAATTTGATACTATTCATTCGGTGAGTAATGAAGAATTCCATACCAAAAAGGATAGTGTTTGTGGCCATATCAGCAGTGGTGTTCACATACATAAAGAGGTAACATAACAAACCTACACAATTCCTTTAAGAAAGTGTTAATTCCACTTCAATCAACAATTATCGCGTATCATGTGGTCCTTTTCGAAATCAGTTCTCTAATTCTGTCGTCAGTATTTGAGAAATCTTGGGAATCTTCCTTCGATCATACAAAAGGATACATGGAACGAGTCCAAAGCTGTAACGGATGATTTTATATGCACTGAAACAAACAACTCACAATGGGATAAAGATAAACCCCGGCAATAAAAAGCTGCATTTTTTAAAAGCACACTTCCTATGATAGAACCTTGTGGCATTTCATAACATTTTCACATCTGACATGAATTGTGATTTAGACTGTCTCTAAGTCAAACAGAAAATGTAAGTCATATGCCATTAATTAGACAACAAATGGCTCTACAACTCTCCACAGTGCAACATAAACAATAATCTCATCGTATCGTTTACAACAATTAACTTCAAACCCTCTGTACTTATCATTTAATTGCCCAAAACATTACAGTGTTTTTGAAAACAATTACGCGCATACTGTGTATTTAGTCAAACATTTCAGGTTGCTCCTTGCTTACTGGGATGCCTTCTGCTAATCTTGATCAAAAAAACTCATGAGCAAGTCACACTCCAGAGTGGTAAAAATCTCAAAAGCGAAGACGCGACGCATGGGTTTGTCTCGTCTGTACTGTATCTCGTCGATCAAAAATACAAGAAACACGAAAAATAAAGAAAACCTCAAATGAGCTTAGCGCGAGATATTTACACAACGATAATGGACAGAGTGATTAAATAAGAAATAAAAAATAAAAAAATAAAAATTCGAATCGCTCTTTTCTGTATGAAGAAAACTGGTGTTGGCGGCGAGGCGGTCAGTTTTCGTATTAGTATCGCAGTATCTGAGAGAGGTGAATGCAGTAAATAAACAATTAAAGCAATAAAATAAAAATTCACAATAAAATACGAGTATAGGTCGTTATTTTATTTTTGTTCGTATCTACTGTCGCGATATGGAGTTGGGGTTTAAACAAACTAAAAGGGGGGAGGGAAGATGGAGTTCCAACTTGATTTAGTACAACATCGGAGGCGGTCTAGTTAAGAGCTGATTTGTTGGGGGCAGAATTTCATTCGGCCAGAGAAATCAGATCTTAGATTGGACAGAATGGGTGTTTCGAATTGCACAATGATGGACGGATATACGAGCATATTGTATGGTGAGAGAAGATGTGTTTAAATGGTTTTAGTGAATAATTATTTCGAAAGACAGGAATTCAGGTGAAACCGGGCAGGTTGAGGTGGTTTTTTGAAATTTATTTCAATGGCTAACAGTTCAGGATTTAGTTTTGATGGCAAACAAAATAGAGTAGGTCAAGTTGTTTTGAAGAAGTTTGTCGGGCTACAGCGATTTGTTGATTCTGGTGAAGTGTTGCTTCAAAGTGGTGTCATAAATTCTAAGGTTTTGCGATTAAAATCTCTCGGTATTTCCCATTTGTAACTCTTGACCGTGGCGGTTTTGTAGGTGCAAATATTTTATGGAAATATAGCTTCTTTTTTTTTATTACGGTTACGATCAGACTATAGACAAACGTTCAAAAGAAAAAAAAAATGGTGACACTGAAGAATATTTGCAAAAGCTCAAAAGCCTAAAAATGTACATCTTCAAATGATGACATACCGGCTAAGAGTGCCCTATAACTTGGATTAGACCAGCAGCGCTACAATCAAGTTCTTAGCGAACTGCTTGCTTTATCTCTCACTGGTGGTCTCCGGTAACCGCATGGGTAAAACCATACTAAAATGGCGAGGGCACGCCCCGCCAGTAGCATTATACTGGCCTATGCCGTCATAGGGCTTACAACACTATACAAAAGAGATTAAAATATGTGGCGAACCAACTAATGGCCTCGAATAAAAATGGACTCACTGTTGACGACCCTAGCAAAACGTTTAAAGCACAACGACCTTCGGACTTGCACGTGGAGTGCTCCCATTCTTAACTGCCCTTGACTGCTATCACCCAGATATCATCGCTATCTAGGAAGTGCGATGGGATGGTCCGGACGTGACGTGATGAAAAACTGTCACATACCACCTTGATCAAAAAGTTCCCGCACCACACCACCGTGTGGCGCTCCCATCATTCCGATTTGAGCTCTGTTGGTTTTGTTAAGTTGGTAAATTTGTTGTTGACATTCGCTCTAAATCTTAGCGTCATAGCTTGACATTTGCAAAAGTTACGTAGCCAAGAGTACACCTATCTCTGTGTGTGTTGGCGATTTTTTACAATTTTAGAAATGGATTTAAATTTGCAACAACGAACTTGTATTAAATTTTGCGTAAAAAACGGATTTAATGGTGCGCGAACGTTGGAGATATTGGAAAAGTGTTTCGGCAACGATTCTGTAAAGAAAACAGTCGTTTACTAGTGGCACAAGCGGTTCAAAAGTGGTCATGAGTCAGTGGCAGACCATCGACATCGAAAACCGACGAAAACATTGAGAAGTACTCGTGAAGGAAATGTTGGTCAATAACCGCAAATTAACCATCAGAGAGATAGCGGAGGACTTGAACATTGTCAATGGATCCGTCCAAGACATTTTGGCTAATGATTTGGGTTTCCGTCGTGTAGCAGCAAAGTTGGTGCCAAAAGACCTCAACTTCATGCAAAAAAGTGACCCTGTTGACGTCGCAAAAGAGATGATTTGCGAGGCTGAATCCGATTTCACATTCATCAAAAGGATCATTACTGGAGACGAGACGTGGGTTTATGAGTACGACACGCAATCCGGACATCAGGGAAGTGAATGGCGTTCACCAAATGAGCCGAGACCAAAAAAAACCACATCGTTTTCAGTCAAAAAAGAAGGCAATGCTCACGGTTTTCATGGCTTACAACGGTGTAGTGCATCATGAATTTTTGTCAGAAGGCCAGACACTAAGCAAAGAGCATTACGAGTATTTGGGCGTTATGAGACGTTTGCGTGAAGCAATTCGCCGAAAGAGACCAGAATTGTGGGCAGAGAAAACTCGTGGATTTTGCACCATGATAACGCACCGTCGCACAGTGCATCATTATTCGTAATTTTTTGACGAAAAATGCAAAAAATACCATCCAACAGCTACCGAACTCACCTGATTTGGCTCCCTTTGACTTCTTTCTGTTCCATCGAGTTAAAAAACCACCACGGTGAACGTGTTTCAGCAGCCGAGAGGAAATAATGGAAAAATCGCAAGAAGCACTGATGGACATACCGAAAACCGAACATAAAAAATGTTTCGAGTATTGGATCAAGCGCTGGCATAAGTGTGTTGCAGTCGATGGGGATTACTTTGAAGGCGACAATATAGATTTAGATGAATAAACTTGTATTACCAATTTTCTGAATGCATTCCGGGAACTTCTTGATTAAGGTAGTATATGGAAGCAGAAGTTTTATGAATCTGGGATCAAGTCCGTCGATACCTGTTGCATTAGACTTTATTGACCATACAGCCTCAACAGTGCGTCACTTACGCATATAAAGCCAAACGATTCATTATGGACATTAATTTCTGATGGCTCAAAGGTATTTTGCCCAGTTTCGGTTGCGAGAGATGTAGGCATTGTGACAAATGTTTGACTAAGAAGGTCACAATCAATTTCGTCAGACACTTTAGGGCTCTTTTTTCCAATTTTTAGCTGTTTTAAGGTTTTCCATGTGTTTTTCGTCGACCTATTTTGACTCAATCTACATCCTGAATGACTCGAACTGCAACCAATTTCAGACTGCTCTAATTTCCAAACCGTTCATGACAGTGAGCTCAAATTTTGACACATGACAGATAATTTTATTATTTACAAGTCTTTTAAACGATTTGCGTCTCAGTTGTGTTGAAAAATTTTTATCCGCGATGGAATTCAACCGTGATAGTGTGATTGCTTTATATTTGGCTGGAAAACCACAAGTAGCTATCGTTAGAGCCCTCCAGCACCTCAACGTGAATAAATCATTTGTGTCTCGAACTATAGCTCGTTACCGTGATACTGGCAGCGTTGCAAAACATCATGGAGGTGGTCATAAAAAAACAGCAACATCGGCTGAAATTGTTCGGAAAGTGAAGGCTCGAATTGACCGAAATCCGCGTCCAAGTGGAAGAAAAATGGCTCGTGAGCTCAACATATCGTTGGAACGGATGCAACACATACTGAAAAATGAGCTGGGCTCAAGCCATTGAAGTTCCAAAAAGCACACGATCTTACACCGCAACAGAAAAAAGTTAGAGTCGAAAGAGCGAAGGAGTTGCTACGTTTGCACGAAAATGGTGAGTTGCCGAATTTGGTTTTTTCCGATGAGTCGCCATTTGTTATCGAGCAATATGTCAACAAACAAAATGACCGAGTTTACTTGCCAGAGAGGCCTTTCGAAAATTTACACCTTCGGACGGCCACCAGAAAGCAGGCAGCACCGATGATGATGGTTTGGGCCGCCATAACCTCCGATGGTCGCTCTATGCTCGTATTTTTGGACCGTCAAAATTAATGCGATCGTATACCGTGAAACTGTCTTAGAGGCAATATTGAAGCCTTGGGCAAACAATCATTTCGGTCGGACACAGTGGACATTTCAACAAGACTCGGCACCGTTTCACAAAGGGCGCGTCAACCAAAATTAGTTAAAAAACAATGTTCCACACTTCATTTCTTCGACACAATGGATTGCAAATGCTCCGGATGCAAATCCGTTGGGTTTCTCTGTCTGGGGTATTTTGAAGGCGAAGGTTGGCACTAAAAAATACCTAAGTTTGGACCACTAGCACTTCGCCGGGAATGGGCCAAAATACCGCAGAGCCACTTGCGTGCAGCGTGCGATGCTTTCTTCAGCCGTCTCAAGGCCATTTATGATCGAGATGTATGGCGAGCCCCACGTATTCCCATTGGCGTTCTTACAAGAGAAGATTGCTGTTGTGGGTGTTCAAACGTATATTTTCGGAAAAAGTTTCTGTCTAAAATTAGAGCTAAATATTTAGCTACGAGTATGTCAGAAAATCCTGAGAGGAAAACAAATTCGGTTTTGTTACAACGTTGCGCCTAATCAACATCGACACCGTTTCAATCAGGCAGAAAAGGCTTCACCATGGTGTTCTTAAGGTCTTCCGAATTCGATAGACGAATCCAGAAGGTCGTCCTTACTCAAAAATGCTTCTTCAGGTAGTCCTCTGTAGTCCTATGATCTGAGTTAAAAGTGGGCTATGGCTGCGTACAATTCCTCCTTCTAATAAATTTTTACTGTGACTGACTTGAATTCGAATCCGATTACACCTTCAGCCTTCGGCAAATGAGCAAGAGACTTATTGTTGACGGCAACAAGGGCGCATCTATGAAGACCTTTTAGATCATTGAGCTTATAGTTGAAAGTCGGAAGGAAATGATTACTACTTAAGATAGTCGCATTAGCACTAAACACATTTATCATTCGTTTATTTGTGTTAGATAAACTGAACCTGAAATGTCATGTTCGACAGGCGGGAAACGTTTCGCCGACAGCGTAGAATGGCTCGGTTGTCACATCTAGAAAAATGTATATATTCCAATTAAATTTTAAAAAAAAGTGCGTTGAATTATGTATGTACATAGCCGCATGTTAATAAGCCCCTTTAAGAAACATCAATGAGAAAATAAGCACTAGTAGCTACTGTCACGTTTAAGTTTCAGAAATTAATTAGAAGCTGGGATGCCACAAGATTCCACTCTTGGTCTTGTACTATCTCTAAAAAGTTTCTTTTTCTTTATTTTTAACTTACCTTCGAATCGGTCTTCCTTCGTATTTTACGATTAGACGTCGCTGGATTAGCTGAGATCGGCGATGCAACAGCATTCATAATTTTCGCTTGTGGTGAATGTTGAAGATAATTAGCGGCAGCCAGTGGAGCCGTGGCAGGTTTTTGTTGTTGCAAAAATATTGTATTATTTAAATATAGATTTTTATTATTATTATTTGTATTAATATTATTGTTATTATTAGCTGTTGAGCTATTATTATTTGTTGTTGGTAATGTTACTGTCGGTGAATGATAATTACCACCGCCTACTGAAACAGCAGCAGCTACACCTGTTGATACAGCAACGGCTGCAGTAGCAGCTGCCGGCGATGACAATGGCAGTGAGCAAACGCCTGATGTTTGTGTTGTATGTGGCACCCAAGGATCTGGTAGGTCACATGGGCCAAGCCTAAAAAAAAAAGAAAACAGAAAATAAAAAACTATTAAGTAATGAGTACTAAACAAAAAAAAAAATTAAGAAAAAATATGAATTGTCCCCATCCCGCCGTATTCTATAAATCAACGATAAAACCAGCATAAAAGGAGATACAACTACAACAATGACAACAAAATATCTGTCATTTATATCCATGTCATTTTAATCACCATCTTGTCGTTGACTTCGTCTTCGTTTTTAAGCTTTGTCATTACAATCATTTTCTACGGTCGTCTTGGACTTTAGTTGCACAGTTGTACAATTGTCCACCCCTCTTTGGACTAATTAGGTATGAAAGAGGCGGACAGAAATAACAAACAGAAACAGAAACCCAAAGACGAAGGCGAAGAACGAAGCCGAAGACGTGCAGAAGATGACGAAGAAGAAATAAATGCAAAAAAATCGCCAATGACTAACATAAAGAAACCTTTATAGCCACTTAAAGAGTTTTCATTGTGATGGGTATCGGTAATCTTGCCATCTATCTTGCATTTCAAGAAGAGCCACAACCGAGAGCCAACACCAATAATAATGACGAGTTGCTGTTTTTCTGTACGAAAATACAAAATATAAATTCGAAAAAAAAAAAACAAAAAAAAATGTTATACACGGAAGTCTTTCGAAAAATTGTCATTCTTGCGCGAAATTTATGATGGACAATTTTTTCCCCCCTTTTCTTTTTTTTTGCGGTACGTGAAGATTTTTTTTATACTTCGAATACGGTTTAGGGAATTACCTTAATGTTGGTAATAAATTTTGAGGTTAAATTTAAAAACAAAAAAAAAGGCACAACTTGGTGCGCAGTACCGCATGGTACTATTTTTGAGGTTTTTTTTGGTTCTGATGCAATGATGATGTCAGTTGTTTACTAGAGCTTAGGGTTCTGGATAATAATCATCAAACAATCAAAACCTTTATCATCAAGGACCCCAAATGGAAATAGCTATGTCACAGTTGTGCCACACCTTCGATAAAAGACCTTATATAAATCAGCTCTCGGAATGCTTAATGTGCATCAGTTCTGGCTAGCATTCCCACCAGATCACTTGACTTGCTATAGACAGAGTAGATCAAAATTTTACCATATATTGCGCAACAGCTTTCAAATGGTTCCCATTGCTTCCAGCCTATCACAAAATTTTAAGTCCTCGCTTCTGGAATGATACTATTTGTTTGTATCGTAAGGGCATATAGATTTACAGACTGTTTTACGCAAAATTTTATCAAGAAATTGGCGCGTTTATAAATAGCAGTTTCAGATAGTAGCTGAAAGCGATCACAACAAATTCATGGATCTTGAATTGCAGAAATGCAACTCTAAACTACAGATTGCTGACTATATTGATTTGGTTCGATATGCAATATATATTTTGTTGGCTACGTCACGGCTTTAGAGTCAAGGATCTTAAGATTATGGAAACCGAGGTAAAACCTCTAACCAAGCGTCAAAGACGTCCAAACTAGACGTTGAATGGTGACTCCTTAGGATTGCACTTCTGGTGGTCTTCTGGACTGCGGTCGGATTTTGCAGGTCCCAACTGACATACTAAAGCAACACCCCGCGGATTTAAGAACTGACCCAGTAGCCGCTGGAGCTCTCGATTCCGAAGTTTTCTTCGGCTCTACCGAGAGGATACCGGAGCGGTTCAGTTTGTTACTTGGCTTTCATTAGGACTCTTTTTTTAATTGAATTAACTTTTATCTTAAATCTCTAAAGTGTCATCTTCAGTTCCACGGTATATACACTTATAAGCACCTCCTCTGGCGTACCTCAAGGAAACCATCATGGCCCTATCTTCTTCATTAAAAAAAAACCAATCTCCAAGAAAATACCGGAGCGTTAATGGTGACAAGACCTGCGTATGTATAAGGATGCATTCTGATGCTTCAAATTGGGAATGAGGACAATGAAAACAGTCTGAACGATGTTGAGTGCATTTAAGTAGAGGGCTGCTATATGGAAAACGAAAATTCTTAGAGTAAAGTGCTCCAACACAGCATGGCTAAACAAGTATTTGCATAAGTCTGTTTGCTGGCACTGTACAAAGACTGAGAAATTTCATTATGTATGTTCCCTTACAAGGAATATAAAGGACTAATTCTTTGTCTGAGTTCTCTGTTCTGACAGAAAGAAACCCACGAAAAACAACAATATTACGCAAACGTAATAAGGACAATGAACTTCAGAGGGGCAAGTTGAATGTTAGGTCCCTTAATAAACCGCATACTTTCGGAAAACTTGCAGAAGATCTAGATCAGATGTAATCGCCATCCAAAAACTGAGATGCGACCGACGAATTACACAAAAAGACTATGAAAACTACGAGGTTATACGAAGGTTGTCTCAAAAGTGATACAATGATACAAGACATTTTTTCATGATGCATACAAAGAGGCGCTGTATAGGAGGACCACAGCTGCTCACGAGCTCTACGAGCAGAAGAGGAGAGACGAACTCCGGATTTTCAGGTGGAACAAAAAAGGAGTATGAAGAACGCGCGGTCGAGGATATTAAGAGATGATACTACCAAAAGGTAAAAAAAAAAAACATGCCACGGACACAAAACCCGAACGGAAGCCTGTAGAGATGAACAAGCGAACATTGCAGTAGAGTCGCAGTCGATGCTGAGGATTTGGAAAGAGTATTTCTGTAGACTGTATAACGGAGTTGACGAACCAAACACCGCTGTCAGGCAAAATGAACCTTTCAACCTGGACGATGTAGACCAACCATTTCGCCCACCGACCTGGATAAAGTGAAGATAGCTATATCTAAGCTTAAGTTGCTGGAGCGAACGGCCTGACTGCCGAGCTCTTCAAAGCGGCGGGCGAAGACACCAAACTTATCACTAAAATATACTCAAACGAAGTACGTCCGATGAATGGAACCTCAGCATTGGTTGTCCGATCCTCCAGAAATATAGACCCTATGAACTGCGCCAGCTACAAAGGCATCAGTCTCCTTAACACCGCCTACAAGGTCCTAACTGTCGTATTGTGCGAACGCTTGGAGGCCTTAGGCAGGGAAAGCCCACCCTCGACCAAATATTCACATTACGGCAGATTCTGGAAAAACCCATGAACTCCAAATCTATACACGTCACCTATTCATCGATTTTAAGGCCACGTATGACAGCATTTATAGAGACGAGGTATACAGAGCTGTTTTGGCATCCCTGCCAAACTTGTGCAGAACTCACCGAGACCTTTGATGTCATGAGATTTCTTTAACATTCTTGAAAGAATAGTGCAAAACTCACGCGCCAACACAAGAGACACAATCTTTCAAGAGTCCGTCCAATTATTCGCATACGCCGATGATATTGACATAATCGGAAGAAAGCAGCGCGATGTCATTGGCGCTTTCGCGAGTATTGAGGCAGAAGCGACGTACATAGATGGGTTTAACGGTCAATGAGAACAAAACCAAGTATACTCGTATGCTGTCAACCATAGAGGACACCCAACACTGACGTCTCAGACTTAACGTCACCCTCGACAGATATAATTTTGAAGCAGTTAAGGACTTTGTCTTTTTAGGTTCCGCTATTAATTCAGACAACGACACCAGTGCTGAGATTAAACGAACAATATCGCTTACCAATCGCTGCTTCTTTGAGCTAAAAACCCTAAGTAAGTAAGAATCCTCAGCATTGTCTGTCCTCAAGATTTAACGTTGTTAACAAGCTGGCTGGTCTATATCAGTGTGACTTTACCCGAGCAAAGTTCACGGTAGATCTTGAATGATACGAGTACATACATCGATGACCATAATTTTTTTCGGATTTCAAGGCATCGTATGTTTAACAAGAACGCTGCTCCATTAAGGTCGGTAAAGGCTTTAACGGAATCTTTGATATCAATAAAAGATTCAGATGTGGCCACGAGTTGCCCTGAGATTTTAACATCGTTCTTCAATAATTTCAAAAGATCGTTCAATAACTCGCACTTACATCAGAAGGCACCGACTCTGGCCAGTGTATCTTGAAATCCACACGGCCAGGCTCAGAGGAGGTCTTCGAATCAGTTGGTCTGTAAATAAAAGATACTTCAACAAACTTGCTGCAGTTAGCTTTCCATCGAGATGGATGAAGAGGTTTGTTGGCTGAGGACACTGCACATAGCGTTCCACTTCGGAAAAACCAAACAGTCCCGTAAAATGAGGACAACAGCCGGAGTTTGCATAAGAGAGGTGAGGAGTTGGCAGTTTGCAGTTGGTAGATGGCTTTAAGCCCAGGAGAAAAGCATGGTTCGGAGACTACTTTTAAGTTGGTCTGAAAGTAAATGACGAGCAGACAAAATAAGTGCTGTTAATAAGTCAAAAATTAACTGCTGATCGTTTGGTGCAGAACGTCAGTATAGACAGCTCTAATGTCGAGATAGATAACAATGTTTACCGGCAGCTAGATTCAATCTAGATTTTTAGAAAGAATGATAACAGACTTATGGATTTACCTCAGAACTTTTCCCACTTTGGGTATCAACTCTTTAAGATTTTCTCTAGAACTTGCAAACATGTTTTGCGACTGTTACGAGTATAATGCCACCTATGGCTTGAAGCTAAGTAATATCCAAAGTAGTTCGTCTCAAGTAAGAGACCCAGCAAGTTGATCCGTTGGTGTACATAAAACCTGTTGCTGTTGGTTCAGTGGATTTTCCTTAGTTTTGATGATAGCTTTTGCAACAAAAGAGCTTCCAGGATGTTCCTTTGGCTTTTTTCCATAAAATTTGAGGGATTCCCTTTGCAATTCTGAACTGAAGTTGGTTGCACGGATTTATAAAATAATAGCGACGTCTTTAGATACTTGGAAGCCTGCTTACTAAAATATTGAGACTAAAGTGTCGACTACCTTTGGCTTGGCTTACTAATCAGAACACACAAGCGATGATTCGATTCCAAGGAACATCAACAACAACATGTCCCATCTCTTGAATAGTGCCTGTGCCTTATACCACAGCACCACATAAAAGCATAAACAAATTAATGATTTTTAAAATTGAACGACAGGATGACAATCCCACTGTGATTTCGTTAAACAAAAAAAAAAAGAAACTGCATTTCACTTCCTTATTCCCAGCCATCAACAGTACACTCATTTTTTAATTACTTTGTAAGCAGTCTGTTTCCGTCAATCAAAGGCCAACGAAAAAAATTCCACTTAAATCCGAAATTATATTCCACCATAAAATATCTAATTAAACACAGAAAGAGGTTTGCAGAAGCCAAAAAAAAAAGGAAAGAGAGAAACAAGAGAAATATACATTTTTTAATTGAAAATCCATGTTCATCTATTTAAGCTTTTTTTAATTTGATTTCCACTTTTAATTATAGTCCCCGCACCTATAAATAAAATTAAAGAGAATCAAAAGCAAATAAGACAAGCGCATCGAAATATTAAATTAATTCTCACATACAGATACTCGTACAGGCATGCTCGTATGTTTTATCATAACTCATTGTGCCGGAGCTGGAGCGAGCTCTAGAGATGGAGCTGACACTGGTGGTGCCTCTAGTGTTTTTTCGAGAGAATCGTGTCCAACAGCGATGGATCATACGAGTTGAATACAGAAAACTGGCAGTGGAAGTGGTACTGACACAAGCACAGACACAGGCATAGACACCAGCGCATTGCATGCAATGAACCACGCCTCTCCCCATCCCAGGGTTTCCTTTTTTTTTCTCTTGTTGTTTTTTTTTTTTACAGCTCATGCACAATCCGAAAAGAAAAGAACGAAACCCATTATACTTCTGTCACCCGGTGGAAAATGATTAAAAAAAAAAAAACAAGAAAATAAAAAAAGTAGAAATGACACTGAACATCAGCCTATATAGCCAGCGCCAAACTTTACGCTGCAACAAGCATACTCCTACAAGCAGGAAACTACAATAAAAACAAATAGAAGAGCTGCAAGATAATGAAAGCAAGAAATAAATGACACTACCGGCACTGCACTTCTCTTCTTAAATAAGGCACTCCTAAAACAAAAAGTTGGTCGAAAACATGAGAATCAATAAGAAGGAACATTTTATACAGAAAGAGCTTAACGTTGGAGTAAACTAAATACCACGCCACTCACTTAACAGAGCTCTGTTAACACGACATAATGCTTTTCTAGGACAAGATACTTTCTGAATTCTGGAAATGACTACGACCCCTACTAACCTCAAGCACGATTATGGGCGAACCCTCTTGAGCGCTTCATGCTTGCTTTCAATAAAAAAAATAGTTGAAGTGAGGACCCCAAAAATACAACCTGAATGACTCGAACTGCAATCAACTTCAGACTGCTCTAATTTCCAAACCGTTCACGACAGTGAGCTCAAATTTTGACACATGACAGATAATTTTATTATTTACAAACCTTTTGAACGATTTGCGTCTCAGTTGTGTTGAAAAATTTTTATCCGCGATGGAATTCAAACGTGATAGTGTGATTGCTTTCTATTTGGCTGGAAAACCCCAAGTAGCTATCGTTAGAACCCTCCAGCACCTCAACGTGAATAAATCATTTGTGTCTCGAACCATAGCTCGTTACCGTGATACTGGCAGCGTTGCAAAATGCCATGGAGGTGGTCATAAAAAAACAGCAACATCGGCTGAAATGGTTCGGAAAGTGAAGGCTCTCGATTTGAGCGAAATCCGCGTCAAAGTGGAAGAAAAATGGCTCGTGAGCTCAACATATCGTTGGAACGGATGCAACACATACTGAAAAATGAGCTGGGCTCAAGCCATTGAAGTTCCAAAAAGTACACGATCTTACACCACAACAGAAAAAAGTTAGAGTCGAAAGAGCGAAGGAGTTGCTACGTTTGCACGAAAATGGTGAGTTGCCGAATTTGGTTTTTTCCGATGAGTCGCCATTTGTTATCGAGCAATATGTCAACAAACAAAATGACCGAGTTTACTTGCCAGAGAGGCCCTTCGAAAATTTACACCTTCGGACGGCCACCAGAAAGCAGGCAGCACCGATGGTGATGGTTTGGGCCGCCATAACCGCCGATGGTCGCTCTCTGCTCGTATTTATGGACCGTAGCGTCAACATTAATGCGATCGTATACCGTGAAACTGTCTTAGAGGCAGTATTGAAGCCTTGGGCAAACAATCATTTCGGTCGGAGACCGTGGACATTTCAACAAGACTCGGCACCGTCTCACAAAGGGCGCGTCAACCAAAATTAGTTAAAAAACAATGTTCCACACTTCATTTCTTCGACACAATGGATTGCAAATTCTCCGGATGCAAATCCGTTGGATTTCTCTGTCTGGGGTATTTCGAAGGCGAAGGTTGCCACTAAAAAATACCAAAGTTTGGACCACCTCAAACTTGCACTTCGCCAGGAATGGGCCAAAATACCGCAGAGCCACTTGCGTGCAGCGTGCGATGCTTTCTTCAGCCGTCTCAAGGCCATTATTCGCGCCAAAGGTAGACATATTGAAAACTACTGATGCAATTTGAAAATTGATGTATTTTCCAACATTTTTTGCTTTGGCACAATAAAATTTATCAAAAAATAAAAAAATTATAGCATTCTAAAAAGTTGGAGTTCGAGTCATTCACCCTGTAGTTTCGTACAGTTTTTTCGCATAAGCTACGAAACTGTAAGATGGATTTCACACGGTAGAAGGCTAAGGTCAAGCCGATGTGTTGAACAAATGTTATTCTATCAAAATCAGTTTGACTTGAAATTTTGATCGTAGGACCCTTTCTGGGTTTTCAAACATGAAAGCCAGAGATAATAATTTAACACAACAACGGATACAATAGGAAGATCTTTCCTTAGTAGAATGAAACCGGAGGGATTTCTATGGGTGGTGACCATTCTATTTTGGACGAACCACGACGGCGTTTTTATGGAAACAACAACTCAAACTGACACAACTTTAAGAAAAAGACTCCGAAATATTATACTTGGAGCAAAATATGTGGAACAACATTGCACAACTCTGGTCGATATTCCTTAGGTCACATTCAGAATTATAAAAAAAAACTTAGTGATGGAATGACGAAACGA
Organism: Volucella zonaria; assembly: GCA_963966105.1. Lineage (NCBI taxonomy): Eukaryota > Metazoa > Arthropoda > Insecta > Diptera > Syrphidae > Volucella > Volucella zonaria. Next base: position 44,121,087 of record OZ014531.1, read on the forward strand.
GAAAGGAGCAAAAGGCCTTTCAAGACCTGATTATGTACAAAAAAAGATCTTCAAAGTCCACCACTGGTTCTATACTTTTAAAGAAAAACAAGCTTAAGCTTGACAATTAAGGGTATTTGGAAAAGTATTTCAACGCAAGAACATTCTCTAGATGTTGCAAAGGCGAAGTAAGTAACAATTAAAAGAAACATTAGTTGAGAACATATGGTCGGACCGGATTACATAACATATTCACCTTCCGAAGCGTGGACGAAAATCTTCTACTTCGATAAAATAGGATCAAATAAAATGAGGAAGAATGATTACTACTATTCGTTCCACTGTACAAAGGCAAAAGCGTCACGAGGAACTGAAACAACTAAAAAATATATGACAATGACAAAAAAAAAATCGTCCGCCTAGAAAGCTATGTGATAGAAGTGAAACTTCACGAAGCTCGATAAATAGTTCACCCTAGATCACAAGTTTTTAATAAAAAAAAAACTTTTCTATGATAAAAGAAGCCGGTTTGCTTTATTGAGAAATTTTTTTTTAGACACTTGATAATGACACGTGGTGACAAATAGTAGAGATACTGTACAGCCTAGCTAATTCCCATGGAAATTCTCATGAGAACCTCGCCGTAATCATACGAAGGCAATCATGAGTCTATAGTACAGACAAGAGATGGAGCCTCGGTATGTTATGTATTTTGTTCAGCCTTCACAAATAAAGCGCAACTTATGTGAATAATGTGTTTTTACTTGAAGATCTTTCCCACGACTGGTTTGTTATCTTAAACTAACTTAGCATAATACCTAGAATAATAAAAAACATTATACAATGAAGAGTTGATAGTTAACATTTAATAATCATTTTGCTTTGCTTGCATTTCTACTACCGCTATTCCCAAATTAAGTCAACCAATTTTGTTGGAGCAATTCTGGTGCTGGGCTGTCCTATGGTGCTTATTTCCTTGGCGTTGGCAAACAAAAGCTAAGCTAAATTTTGTTGTTGAGCTGAAGTTTTCATTGTTACCAAGTACGTATACTTTACCGCTCATGGCTCATTCCGTCCGAGTTAGTACCCCACCACGCCCGTTACCTTCTCTCTTTTTGTTTCCTACTCCAAGTCTGTCGCTTTTTCGTTCCTCTCCCATGCCTCATTTTACCAGAGCTGCCTCACCATGCGCGCTACCCCCTCACGTTTCGTATCGCTTATTCGTTTTAGTAGAATAAATTTATTGGCTACTGGTAGAAATAGCGATAGAACATCATGAAGCAAGGAACACTTTATCCTTGCTGGATAATATCAGTGTCACTTACACTTTGAATGTCATTTAGTGGGTGCAAAAGGATCTAAGGATTCATTTCATCAGACTTCAGAATCACTTCATGTCGCTTTTTCGTTTCATCGGAGTTCGGAAACACTTCATGTCGCTGTTTTCGTTTCATTGGAGTTCGGAATTACTGTCCAGCCAGCTATAAGAAGTTTCACTTCAAAAATATATGAGCCGAGTTTAAGACAGTCGACAGAGGAATATAATTAAACTTCACATGGATTCCGGACTTCGAAGCGAAAATGAATAGAGACAAATCTATGGAAAGCATCAGATATAACAGGTTGTAACATAAGTATTGCGAGATTTTTTCTTTATTTCCCAAGTGCCATAAAATACACAAAACCGTCATTGAAATTAGTATCTGGAATATACCATATTGCTCACTCAGTCGCTTTACGTTAACATCGTTGCAGGTATTTTTAGTTGAATTTTGAAATGGATGTATGGAAAGAGCATACAGCATATTTTATTGTTTTTGTTCCGGAAAAACTAGAATGCAAGTGAAGCCATTAGAGAAACGCACAATGTGTATGGAGAGGGTGGTTTCAGCGAGTCCAAGTGTCGGCGTTGGTTTCCAAAGTCTAGAAATGGCAATTTGGACCAACAGGATTAACCTTGTTCGGGTAGACTAAGAGAGTTAGAGGATCAGCTGAAGTCCAACTGTTACTGTAAGGGAAGTCAACGTAAGCCATATGACCACCCATCGACACCTAACAAGTTGAGAAAACAAGTACCACACCATCGCAAAATAATCACTGTGCTATCATAGATCGAAGCTTGTCTGAACAGTAGACCCTTAGCCCCAACCAGGGCATTTTCTTATTGGAAAATCAATGTTCGTTGTACCAGATGCGGTGCCAGACAATTTAAAACTTGTCAATAGACGGCAACTGACACAGAAACTCTCAGATGAATTTTAGAACAGATGGATAGCAGAATATTTAACGAGGCTACAAGAAAGGCCAAAGTGGATTTGAACAAAAAGAAATCACCAGGCCTGGTATGGAATGTGGTTGCCAATTTTACTCAACAGGCAGACTGACGTACTGGCCCTCGGATGTCGCCAAAACACCCGATCTGATAGACTTCTTTATCGAAACAGGAGTAAACGCTAAACGTTCAATCTTTCCTTCAATCATTCTCCAATTATCCTTTCACTGTGCGAATCCTTGGTTAAGAAACAAAGACCACCCACATTATCCAACAAAAGAACTCACTGGGAAAATTTCCGAATAGATTTTGTCGAAAATACTGAGTTAAAAGTAACGCTCAGAATGGTGTATCAACTTGAAAAAGAAGTTGAACGGTTTGTTGAAGTCACACATCAAGCGGCCTGGAATAACACTCCACGCGGATCGAATAAATTTACCAGTATCGGCATAAGATACCCGCCGGAAATCCGGGAAATGATAAGGATGAAATGAAGAGCGTGGAAAAAATGGCTTGAAACTCAGGCTCAACAAGATAAAACGTCCTTTAATAGGCTCTGCAACTTGTTGAAAAAATAGATCAATTACTTCAATAACTAAGGTATTAAAAACTACCTAGAAAGCCTCACAGCGACAAAAGATACCGATTACTCCATATGGAGAGCCGTTAAAAGTCTTCGAAAGCCCCAAATACACGTGGCGCCAATAAGAAGAAACCAGGATGACTGGGCGAAAGAAGATAAAGAAAAAGCTAACGTTTACGCCGACCATCTTGCAGAAACATTCAAACCATTCGACGGGGAAGTGCTTCCAGAGAATGTCAATATGCTAGACGTGACGACGAACCTTCCAATGGAAAAGGCTACATTTAGGGAACTTAGACAAGTTATAGACGCGTTTAAGCCCAGTAAGACCCCCGGATATGACGTAATCACAGGAGAGATACTTAAAGCGCTACCAAAAGAAGGTTTGCTAAAGCTGCTCTATCTTATAAATGCCACCATAAGATTAGAGTATGTACCGCATCTATGGAAAGTGGTTATGGTTCCGAAACCCAGTAAACCGCTGACTGAAGTCAAGTCATACAGACCAATATCGCTCCTCCCGATTATATCGAAGGTCTTCGAGTGAATCTTACTTAATCGTCTTAAACCGATTATTGACACAAATCGCCTCTTGCCCGATCATCAATTTGGCTTTAGAAGCCAACACTCTACTGTTGACTAAGTGCATCGAATAATCGATGTAATTGATCGAGCAATCGAGTGTAAGTTAATCTGTTCAAGCCCATTCCTTGACGTTTCGCAAGTCTTTGATAAGATGTGGCCCGAGGGCCGGAAATACAAACTTCGACAAGTCCTACCCGAGCAATTGTTTCATATTTCAAGTTCATACCTAGATGACCGACTCTTTCATGTCAGACACGGAAACGAATATTTCAATTTTAAGACAATAAAGGCGGGGGTGCCGCAAGGAAGTGTATTTGGCCCTTTACTACATTTGCTTTTTACCTTCGACACACCGTAAGCGGACGATATTGTGATAGTCACATTTGCTGAAGCAACTGCTAAGTTGCAACGTGCCCTTACACGGATTAACAATTGGACAAGGACTTGGCGAATCGCGCTTAATGAAAACAAGTCTGTTCATGTGAACTTGACTCTCAAGAAAACCGACAATCTACCTGTGTTTATCAACGTAGTACAAATTTCTTTCGCGAACGAGGCCAAATATCTGGGTATGACACTCGACGCTAAACTTAAATGGAGAGCACACGTTAAGAAAAAGTGAAGAGCTTGAGATTTAGTATAGAGACATGTACTGGCTTCTTGGAAAGTATTCCAAGCTCAGTTTAGAAAACAAATTGCTGCTATACAAGCAAGTGCTAAAACCGGTCTGGACATATGGTATACAGCTTTGGGGTTGTACCAAAATTATTAACGTTAACGTTTTACAGACATTCCAAAACAAAGTTCTTCGAGGGTTTGTTAATGCACCGTGGTACAATAGAAACGATGATATCCACAGAGACCTAGGAGTCGAAAACATTCAGAACGAAATTGAAATGTTTGCGCAAAAACACAAGAATCGACTACCAGGACATACGAATATTTCTGTTCAACAGATCCTTGAGGAGACAAATTTATTGCGCCGTCTGAAAAGGACTAAGCCTCTCGCAGGAATTCTCAATGGAAAACCGCCCGCAAAATATCTTATTAAACCAAAATAAAACGCCACAGAAGAACTGCTTGTTAAGTGGTAACTCAGTCGTAGTCTGCATAAGGGAGGTCTTTTTTAGTGAGTAAGAAATACTACTATAAGCCCCAAAGTTCATAGTGTCTATGAAGATTTCTCACCCACCCACGAACAAAAAAAACCTTTCTCGTCAAGTGGAACCCAGAAAGGAAAAAACAGAGAGTCCAAGACAAAGAAAATCTCGCAAAATCGTCACAGGTAGTTTCGGCATCGGAGCATTAAGAATCGACCGACTTCTAAAAGAGACAAACAGCAAGTAATGACAACAATTAATAGTATGACGAAGCTTTGTCAGACAGGGAAAGCCATGAGTCAAGAAATCAAATGCGACCTACCGAACCACTATCTTGAAGCAATAAGTACAAGCATTACGCACCGCATGAATTCCGTAAAGTCCTTGCGGACAAGAGCACGAAGAGGTACAGATACTGGGAACGCTTTTAACATCAGTATTCAGAATCAACGACAAAATATATGATGTCACGGTGTCATATCAAGAAAAACTCATGCTCAACGCGACCAAGCCACCCAACGACACAAACCTTAGAATTCAAAACCAACTAACAAATTTCAACATGCAGCTAACTGGTCGTGGTAAACCAAACAGAGGGACATTTACTGTCAACGTTGAAGGTACGCCACCTAATGTCAAGCCAAACCAATATGAGCGCAACAGTTGAAACCATGACAACAATCGAAAGGTTGGCAATCTTTGCAACAAGGCCATTTGAATTAATCAAGGCAACAACAATACCAACCGACATACGAGTAGAGAAATCAATCAACACAATTAACAACGTTCCAACAGATGCCTTGGGCATTCACTACGATTCGCAGATATACGAGTATTTCAAAATCACAAAAGAAAGATTAACAAACAGTATTTAGCTTTCGAAGACGAATTTGATAACACCTTGTGGAAACCGGTGTATCGGCATGCTATATCGACAACAGTCTTAGTTGAGCTCTCCATCGGGAAGTTAATAATAATACTCTCGATCTGGAAACATTTGAAGAAACGGGAGAAATCGATCCAACTGGCAGCAAGGTGGTATGAGCCCAACACTAATGAGGAGGTCAAGAGCGAAAAGCCAACTTCTAGAAGAACCAAGTTATTGGTGGGCGAAATGTACAAGTTCATGTACGGGAAAGTGAATGACCCAAAATGCACGTTGCACCTGACAAACTGACGCAGATCATATAACCATAACCAGCAAACATGAATGACCCAATTACATATCGTTCCGACGAATGCAAAAGATGCTGAAGTTGCTCACAGGACAATAATCATACCAACCGTCAACATCAGCCGATAATGAGCAATGTCAACGCAAGCAATAATTGAGTTCAGTCAATTTATACATAAGCTAAGAAATTACCAATGAATGTAGTCTTACCGCATAACCATTGGCAGTAAGTCATATCTTTTCCCCTATCCTACGGACTTTTCTGCACTCAAACCAACTTTAAAACTAGTAACTATCTCAAGGATTGTTACGTGTGACTCCACGATTTAGATTCGCAACACGTGTTTTGTACGCACCACACTCTTGTCATACCGAGGTTGAATTCCAGTCACTTCATACCTCATGCCAACCTCAAAGCATGAAGCCAGTAAGAAGAATTTGAGAATAATCGATTTTAAAGTAAATCTGATCTGCCTCACTGAATGTTATAGGGGTTGCAAAGTACTACAGCTAGCTGGCTCCAGTTTCGCACGCTAAGTTGGCTGAGGTCACCCTCCACTTGCGCGAGCCGTCCGAGTCGCGATTTTCCTCTACAGCGCTATCCGGGGGCAGATTTTTCGGACCGGAGCAATGCTGTCCATCCGCTTTGCATGATCCAGCCACCTCAGTCGTTGGACCTTCTCTGTGCAGCCCGATCGTTGTATCTCCTCCTCCACTCAACGTCTATACAGACGTGACCGAAAGTCACCAAAAGAATTTTCAACCCAAAGCAGAAAGGAGCATCCTCATCCATTTTTGATAAAGTCCATGCCTCTGCGCCATAGAGCACGATCGGACTTATACGAATATAAGAGAAGAAACGATTGGCATGAGTTATTCTTCGCTTCATATCAGCGCTTGCGTCGTTGTCTGAATTGATAGCGGAGCCTATGTATGCAAAGTCGTTAACTACCTCAACGTTATATCTGTCCGAGACGTTGGTGTTGGGTGTCCTTTCTGATCGACAGCATATACTTGGTCTTGCCTCGCTGACCCTCAAACCCAGCTCCGTCGCTTCTGTATCAATACTCACGAAACCGCCACTGACATCACGCTGCTTTCTTCCGATTATGTCAACATCAACGGCGTATGCGAGTAATTGGACGGACTCTTGAAAGATTGTACCTCGTGTGTTGGCGGGTGAGCTTTGCATTATTCTTTCAAGAATGATACTGAAGAAATCTCATGATAGCGCATTCCTTTTTTGACAACAAAGGTCTCGGCAAACTCTTTGCCGAACTTAATGGTGCAGCGTGCATATCTCCATCGTCGGCCTGCACAAACGGACGAGTTCAGCAGGGATGCCAAAACTAGACATTCTTCTATATAGCTCATCTCTATAGATGTTGTCATAAGTGGCCCTATAATCCATGAATAGGTGGTGTGTAACATATCGATTTGGAGCTCATGGGAGTTTTCCAAGATCTGCCGTAGTGTGAATATTTGGTCGAAAGGTGGATCAGCCACACTGATATGGGCAAATCACGTTGTTGACGAACGACTTCAAGCGTTCAGACAATACGGCAAAGAGGATCTTGTAGGCGATGTTAAGAAGGCTGATGTCCCTGTAGCTGACGCAGTTCATAGGGTCTCCTTTCTGGAGGATCGGACAAACAATCCTAAGGTTCCATTCATCGGGCATACAGCATATTTTAGTGATGAGTTTGGTGTCATCGCCTGCCGCTTTGAAGAGCTCAGGCCGTTCGCTTCAGTAACTTTGTTGGACTTAAGCTTAGATATGGCTATCTTCACTTTATCCAGGTCCGTGGGCGAAATGTTGGTCCACATCGTTGAGGTTGATTCTGTCTGAGAGCGGTGTTTGGTTCGTCATCGCCGTTATAAAATCTACAGATATGCTCTTTCCAATTCCTCAGCATTGACTGTGACTCTACTGCTATGTTCTCTTGTTCGTCTCCGTGGCCTGTTTTTTTTTTACCTTTTGGTAATAGCATCTCTTAATATCCTCGACTCCTAATATCCTTTTTTTTCGAGTTCGTCTCTCCTCTTCTACTCGTAGAAGAGGACACTTGCCGTCAAGCCGGTGGTTTCGTTGTGGCGGCCGAGTGAAACTCAGCACATCTGATGGCTTTTTGGCAATGTTGCCAGTGGTCTTCGGTACTTCATGCTGGCGGCATAGAGATTAAGGGAGACTCGACCAGAAAAGGATTTGGCAATGTCTTGCGATTGTAGCGTCCGATGTGAAGCTTCCTCATAATATTACGAGTAGTTTGCCTTTTCGATGTTTGGGATATCCGCAACCGTATCCTGGCTGCATCAAGGTATTGCTCCGAGTCGATGTTAGTATCTTCGAACGTTCGGACATCTACAATACTGGAGGAGTGCCTGTGGTCGATCTGGTTGACGGTTGATTCATCAGAAGTTCTCCAAGTCCCCTTGTTAATGTCGAGATGCGGGCACCGCGTGTTAACTACGATGATGTTTCGCTCCGCTATAAAGGCGATCAGCCTAAATCCGTTATCGGAGGTGGTGTCGTGCTGGCCATACTTTTCGACAGTACTCCCTTCATAGTTTTCCATTTAAATCGCTAAGGGCAATTTTAGTGTCATAGCTAAGGCAATGCTCGTAGGCTGTCCAAGAGCTCGTAGAAGCTGTTTTTAGTTTTGTCATCTTTCTCCTTTGTGGGGGCGTACGCGCAAATAGGGCTAATGTTGGCAAATTTAGCATTAATACGGATTGTTACGAGACGCTCGCTCATATGCCGGAATAGTTTCTTGCTTAAGTCTGCCTCTAACAACAAATCTGCATCCCAATAGATGCTGCTTTTGCCGTCGATAACGATCGCCGTAGCAGATGTCACAGTTTTTTATTCTCTTTTTGTCCGGCTCATCACAATGCATTACTTAGAGGGCTTCCGCTAGTTATACGGCCACACGTGGTCTATCAAGGGGCTTAACACTCCACGTACTGATCCAAAATTCGTTGTCCTTGTTTCATTTGCAGGGATTATCAACAGTAGATCCGTCCGTATTTGAGGCTTGTTGTTGCTGCGTAACTAAGTTTTTTTTTTTCCATGGCTGGGTAGTTACCCCAACCAAAAGGACCATTATAAACACCTTTAGGATGAGATTTCGGTTAGATTGAAGCCAGTAACCCCTTTACGGATGTGAGTGCTGCAGTTTTTCCGCCACTATCTCTTTTTCAAGATCCTGACCTAGTCTCGGAAATGCTTACAGGTTTGAGCTTCAAATATGTCGGAGTAGCCTGGATAAAGTCTTATTTGGCTCGTTTCGAGATTTTACTTCACCGGAATTCATCCGATATCCCGTTTATGGTGCGGCTACAATATTTTTGTTTGCTGATCAGCACTCTCGCTTATAAGTTTGGCAGGTCGAGTCCGGATGGACATCGCCCACTACTCGATGGTTGCCACTTTTGATAAACGGACTTTCGGTTTTTGGAGTCAATTTTGTCCAAACCTGACAGATGCATCTGCAATAAACTACTGATCGATGTAAACACACCCTATAGCCGACGTAATAGGGAAAATTAAATGAAAACTCATCCCAGCACTGCCTCTACAAACACCCCAAAATTTAGCTCTGCGTTCGCTGAGAATTCTTCCAATTTTCCAAGCTAAAGGCTTGAAGTTTTCATTTTTATTTTCGCCTAGCTAAACCCAGAGTTGTTTTTTGTGATTTTTATTTTGTACTCTTTCTTCAAAACTTCTATTTTGTTTCTTTTTTTTCTTAAAAAAAAAGAAGATTGAACTAAAGGTGTGCATTGTGCGCGATGCTTGAACATTTTTTCGTATTTTTTTGTGCAGGTTTTTTTTATTCTTTTATTTTTTGTCACAGCTCTTGAAATTTTTAATGGAATACAAAATTTCTTGCAGTAGATACAATATATCATAGGTTTGTGTGAAGATATACAGTGGAAGCGAAAGGTAGCAACAGAATGACATTGTTTAAGGATCCTAGAAGTGGGCTCCGAAAGATGGACGGCGGATGGCGATGGTGGATACTTCTTGTCTTTCAATTGACATTGGCTTCTATTTTGTGTTTGTACATTTACTTTTTTTTTTTTGTCCATTCCCGTATTTTTCTTTTTTGCACTCTCAATAGTAGGTACTGGGAAGCAATACAAGTAGATTGTTGCTTGTTTTATTTTTGTGATTTTTGCTTCTCCTTTGTGAGAGGGATCCTGAAGGAGTAGCACTCAAAATTTGAGTGAAAGGTGTGAGTGGTTTGCAGAAGCAAAATGGAACATAAATATTTGGCAAGTGCCACTGACTTTTAGATATGTAGATATATTCTTATGTAAGGAACAAAAAAAAAAAAAACAAAAATATAAGAAGAAACCATGTAGAAGTGCTGTTTCTAAGGTATCAGGTGAGGGTTGTTATGTTTTTGAAAGGATAGCAATGGCAAGCAATCAGAATTCTTTTGTGCTGAGCTGTAAACAAGAAAGAAAAAAAAGAAGAAAAAACCCATCAAATTCACTCCTTGTAATTTGCGAAGTTACAATGTAGAAGAACACCCGTAAGCATTTGGTTTTTGGCATCACAATTTGTTGTCATGGAGGAAAATCAGTTTGTAATGGCTTTAAGAACAGGAGCCTGGGAATTACTTGTAAACATTCCAAATCATATCCTTAGAACAATTTTTTACAAGTTTTTGTAATAGCTACGAAAATTCGAGGGCAGTTCGTGCCACACTAAACATTTTACTGAATTAGAAACAAAAACTAACCGCCAATGGTTCGGAGTTTAAAATGGCGTAACATGAAAATAAAGAGCTCTCAGCACATGCATTGGAGATAGCCGCCTTGACAAAATATTATAATCAGTGCCAGTCACATGCATTTTTTCAAATAAAACTAAACCATTGCCTTCACCCTCCTCAACAGAAACAAATTTAGACGAAAAGTTTGAAGCTGATAATGAATAAGTTGTCATCTTAACCGCTCTTCAGTAAAAAAAAAACTATTCACACCCCTCCTCAGGAGTTTCGGATAGAGGACTGTATCAGGCTTGAAATGAAGATCCTTCTCAGAGTTTACACAATGCATACCTTTTTGCAGCAAAGCGGAATATACTCGTACATACACCACCGGTTACTGGGCTTCATCATAGCTGATGACAGATACCAGCTACTTTGGGTTGAAGCCAAAGGCAATAATAACCTTTAGCTCCTCCTTATATCATATCCAGTTGAATTTTCAGGAAGCCACTGTATCAACAAAGGCGTTGCTTCAAATTCGAAACGCAAGTCGATGTGCCTGCACTCTGACATACCGTCATCGTCAGTGTTAGTGTTTTTTGTGTTTGGTTTCTTTAAGTGGACATTGCAAGCATACGCGGGTTAAAAATCATTCACTTTTCTGCGTATGTCCACGTCTGTAAATATAAGCCAGTTCTTTTTGGCACTTAGTGAAACACAGGTAGATCCGCGCCCACGCCTCTCAGATGACTCTGATCTGAAGCTACTGCGAACTAGTGCCATTATTCTTCTTTCACCGCGATCTTCCCATTTACGTGCGTAGTGATGTCGCTTACCAAACTCAACCACAATGTGATCCATGTCCCAATCCGGAATTCAACTTCATGTGGTTAAAATTCTATCGACGTAAGCAAATTATCTACTACTGCTTTATTTATGTCCAAACTGGACAGCAACTCGACCTTTCACGAGTTTGATGCGCTGTTTGACTCCATTCAAAGAATTGTATCCCTGTATCCTCATACTGAAATCACCATTACGAACGAATGCAATATGGTATGCACAATTCTGGATGGGTTCGACTATCTGGACAGACAACACCCGAAGGACCGTCTGTTGAGATCTTCGGTGCGGAAAACAACTTGACTCAGCTTGTAAATGAGCCCACGGGAATATCAGACAACACCATGGAGTTGTTTTTAACTTCTCACCCTGATAAGGACAAGGTCGATGTGCAATCCCCTCTATGTTGGTCAGGCCACTGTGTCAGATCAGATAATTTCTCTATACGGACTATACAGAGTAAAAAAAATAATTTCCAAAGGAAGCGTATGGCAATATGAGAAAGCCAATTTGAACGGACATAACAGCTTCTTTAGGAATTTCACCGGTGCTGATTTCGAAGGACGTCATTCGAAAGGGATTCACTATTCCCTTTCGAATGACGTCCTTTATCCCTAATCGAGTGTATCAAACCAAAAGAAAACGGCTTGAAGAAGCTGTCAAGGTTAGAGAAATGTTTTCTCCGGTCCTACAAGACCGAATCTACAGAGGAAAACCGAAAAAAGTTGAAAAGAGACAGGAATCTTTCTTAAACGTGTAAAATTTCAATACGACCAAAATCTGAGGCAACAAATACTACAACGTCCCAAAAGAAGTAAAAATTGTTGACCCATCGTCAAAAACATCACAAATTTTGCCTCATTCTCCATCCCAACGCTCATTTAAAATGACAATCCAGCTGTCAACTCTTTGGACAAGGCCACTCTGCTTGCTGCACACTTTATCGCCAGATGAACACTTCCAGATTGTGCTCTGTCGCCACCTACATTTATGTGCGTCGAGTCTTCAATTGGATGAATCCACTTTCGCACTCGTGTAGTAGCAAGGGTACTTAAAGATTCTAAATTACCACAAATTTGCTAGTCCAGATGGTATATCTCCCCTTCTTCTGAAGAGGTGTTCTTCCAGGCTGGCAAAACCACTGCGTTAGCTTTTTTATCAATTGTATTCTTTAGAACACCGTCCGAACACATGGACAGCAGTGCTTGTCCAGCCAGCCCCTGAAAAAGCACCATCTTCATTTCTCTCCTCCTGTAGACCCATTGCACTTAAGTCCCTTCTTTCCAAGGTCATGGGAACACCGAAAAACCGTCAGCTCATGAAATACGGTTTTCCTGGCAATAGGTCCACTGGTGATCTGATGGCATGTGTCATCGATAAGTGGAGCCAAAGCGTACATCAATCTGGCGAAAGCAAGATAGTTGCACTTGATATTTCTAAGGCATTTGACTGAATTTGGCATCAGGCTCTTCTGTTGAAAATGCGTGCATGGAACGTTCAATTCAAGTTGTCTTGGATGATTTCAAGTCTGATATTCACAAAATAAATGCTGATGTGCCTCAAGGCTCCGTTCTGTCTGCGACAATGTTTTTAATTTTTTGCTACTTCTAATCCAATGTATTTCTTTGGTGGCAATAGTGCTCTCTGCTTTTCATATTCGTTCCTGCTCTTCTGTAGGACGGGAACAGCAGGGTATTTTAAGCTCATTAAATCCGGATAAATACAGCACTACTAAATGGAGAACGAGAAAGATAGTGGAATTAATTGAATGCTTCCAAAATACAATGCTGTCTGCTGTCGTTAAAGAGAAAAAGAAATTTAAACACTCAGTGTCTATGAATGTGCAAGTGCCGTCGAAATCGGTATGTGTGTCAGTGACAACTGACGTTGGAATCACCATATATTCGATATCGTCAAAAATGATGCGAAATGTTTAGGTTTCCTCACACGATATAATAAATACTTCACCCTCTCTGATCGGGCCTATAAGGCATTCATCTGCCCAAAATTGGAGTACAATGCCTACATGTGGTCGGGTGCTCCTAAAACATCTTGGCACCTTCTAGACAGGATTCGAAACCGTGCGATAAAACTCACAGGTGACGCCAATCAATTGAACACAGGTATAACGTCGTCTCCTGCCTCACCTTATTTAATGATTATTTCCACCACCAGGGCTCCAGTAGCATTATGCCAGTCGCATTCCGCCCCTTCAAACCTCCAACCGTAACACCCGTCTCGCCATGAATGCTCACCAGTATACCCTCAGCCCACTTTAGGACATACTCTAAAATATTGTGATTCGTTCCTAAGCCAGACAACTCGCTTATGGAATGCCCTCTCGAGCTCTCTATTTCCTAGTCGTTATAACTGGCAAACATTTAAGACCAATGTACATACGTACTTCTCTTTTCTTCCTCCCTAAGTACCAAATCCATTGGGCGGCGCGCGCTTACTTTAGATACAATTTTGGAATATACCTGTCAGGTAGAGTTAAGGGCAGGTAGGTCCATACAAAATTTTGGTTCAATTAAGCTTCTCAAATAATTTTCCATACGCAGGCCTTTCGATATTTTGGGTATTAGAGTAACCATCTGGTCTGCATAATAGGCTGGAAGACGATGCTCTCCACAGCTCTAAATCTATTACGAGCGTTATCGACAAGCTTGTTCCGCAAAAGATATTCAACTATTTGTACGAGTCCTTGTGGATTTTAAAATCGAGCTTCGTCAAATTGCGTCCGTTGGTTTTCCTCAGAAAAATACCCGTGGTAAGGAGTAATTGGCGTTGAATTTTCTTGCGATCTGATGGCAGATATTTCATCTCAGATGTCCATTGTCAATGCACTACAGGTTTGTCGTGAGTAAAGATAAAAATACAAGCTGTCATGAGGCCACGGAGGCCCATTTTTTTATTGACAAGTAAACCATAAGACCAACTGCGTGGAAAAAGATCGGAAAACTGTGGCACCTACACTGAGATGTGCTCAGAGGTAGAGTAAGGAAATGAGGCTCGTGCGTTCAAAATGTAAGTGAACGACGTATGCGCGCACCCTGTCATATGTCATTTTTGGCAAATTAATGTCAGATTGAAGGATGATTAGCTTTGTTGAGACCGGTTAACATGGGTGGCAGGCGGTTGAACCACCCCAATATTCAGGACCGAACTTGCCGATCTCCGGATTATTTGACTTTGAAATACATTTTCAATATTTTGCATGTTTAAACTTCTAGAACTACATATGAACTGATGTCACCAAAATCATATAAAGAAAGGCATCACCTCCTGTAGTTCCCCACGAATGTCACTTCTGCTATAAGGGTTTTATCTCGGCCTCCATAACTACACCACTGACAATACTACGAATGTAGGGGACCATTCAATTTATACAAGCAAGAGGTGTACATAGTACAAGCTTCTCAACCGGAAAATGAAAACGCGTAAGAAGCTTACGACCAAAATTATTGAGAATGAGATATAGCAGAAATACAATAATATTTACCAGCAAACCTAGGAAGAACAGCTTCCGTTGACTGCTAAACGACGGAGACGACATCAGGTGAAGAGATCTGTGAGTATACCCGTCGAAATATTCAAAGCCTTATGTGAGAATCTGATACGGTGTCTTCAACAGCTCATCTGGGAAGTTCTGCCGGATGAACAAGTGTCCCATGAGGGGAATCTTACTATCGTTTGCCCGATCCACAAGAAAACTATAGAGGCCGAGCTAGACAGGCCTAGCGAACGAATTTGCAACAGATTTCAGAATCGAAAAAAATTTCAGATAATTGGTTTCAAGCCAAGCTATAATACAAAGGTACGAGTATATCTAGCTTCGACATTCTGAGAAAATTCGGCATAACTGCATCAATCCTTTTGATACAAGAAAAGGATTAGAACAGACGATATTTTGCGACTATTGCAACCGCATCCCCAAAAAAGATTGTCAAAAACTCGCAACCCACGATTAGCTGTACAGTCTTCCCTTAATCAGAACAATATTTGCTTATATTGGTAAAATTGATAAGGGCAAGCTTCGACTTTTAGCCGGTTCATCAGAAAGACTTTTGGTTTTCGAAAGGGATTATAGGTAGACCCTCTTTGACACACCATTGCGACTTGAAGTGTAATGCCTGTCGCATATATTCGCACAGACGTTGAGTTCGAAAGGACACCATTTTGCTGAGATCCCTTGGCCGAAAATATAGTCAAGAAGAGCTCTCAAGAAATGGTTGTGATCCTTCGCTTTCTAGAATCGCTATTATTCATGGGTTAGTTGCGCGATGCTTCAGTAGGATAAGGCTTACGTGATTCAATGATTGAATCATAGCTGGAGTTGTCAAAAGCTTCCTCGGTAACGAGAAAAGCGCATATGGCGAGCGTTTTTGAATTCGAGGTTTTCTTCCATCTAGCTGAAGAAACGATTTAGATCTCAGCCGGCTGAGACAGGAAGAAGAAAGTCGTAGAAGATAGCAATCATCACGCAAGCGCAGCTGGGTAAATTTCAGTGCACAATATGACCATTTTGACGGACGAACTCTTACGATTAAATCAACGGTGATATCAAGGACAAATCCAGCTACAACCTAATTGAGTTACTCAGAAATACTCAAAGTTCGGGTCATGTCAGGATTTTAGAATTAGAGATGGTTTCTAGCGAAACAATGGCATCCCGCATGCCCTCGTTGTGGGCTGCTTGGGTTAAAGGATCTGACCTTCCAGATTGGGGACCACGTAAAACACTATGTTGTATAGTGTCCAACTGTCTCGCATATTGTATTGTACGTGCAATGTACACATGTACAACAGTCCACATGCAGTCAAACATTTAGCGGAAGCCTTGATCAAATTGCGATCAGCGGAGGGCACAGCTCTGGTGGTTTGGATGTAAAAACGTTTCGAGAGGTTACCATCGAACTACACCACTACCTTGTTGTAGCCAAGGTGCGAGTGCATATATTCCAGGCGACAGAATACAGAAACAGTACCGCGAAGAAAATTCACATCGAGCGGCTACGATCACAAGAAACTGCTAGAGCTTTCTGCTGGAGTCTGCCCAAACCTTTCGAGAAGTCCTATGCTGCCAGCATCAAACGCTGAAGATCAGTGGCATCATTATCGGTGAGCTACTGGCGGTAAAGGGAAAAGCTGCTCGCGAGCTCTATGAGCAAACAAATCAAACAAAAAAGAAAAAAAATACCGAAAATAACCCTCTACATTCTGCTTAGAATGGGGGCATTAAACTAGTCGCAGTCGGTGTTGAAAATGTGAATGGATTACTTCTACAAGTGTTAGGTAGAACGAATGATTCGAAGCGGACGATGACAAAGTCTGCAAAGCGAAATCTTAACCAAAGATCAAGGAGACTGCAGGAGCATACTGATTATCTACTGAATTATATAAAGCAGCGATGATTGATTTGGTAAGGAGTATGCCCAGTAAATGGAATCACAGTATCGTTTCCCCGGTGCCCTTTGAACTGTGCCAACTACAGCGAAATCTGTCCCCTTAACATCGCATATAAGATCGTTTTCAACGCGGTATTAGAACTGGTAAATCACCATAAATTTCCCAAGCTTTTTTGCACACTGAACGAGGTACCTCTTCATCTTCATCTTCAGGCGCCGGAAAAGGTTGAGCTCGCAATTTATTTTTGATGTGCGGGAATAAAAGTGATTGGGTGAAAAAACGGGGTTGTACAACGGATGACCCATCAATTCAATGTTTTGAGTGCTCAAAACGTCACTTGTTTGAGCCGACCTGTGAGACCTCGTATTGTCGTGGTGGAGAATGGTCCGTGTCGTTGGCAAACAAATGTTGGTGTACTATTCCGAATAGACCGTTCTACGTTGCTCTTATGGCACCATGGTGACATATTCGGTTATCATTTACTTCGAAGGGCTTCGCGCAAACAATTTTTTCTGGATATGGCTTGTCTTGAAAGACTCATACAGATAGTCTCTAGTTTTTAACGTAAACACCTGTCGTGTAGACTTAAGTTTACGGGATGCCCGTATCCAAGGATACGCCATGCCATCGCTCTCCGCCAGTGTTGGAGGCACAAGTTCCATCCTTGGTATGAGTCGAGCCCGACCTAAAACCTCTTACTGCTCTTAGGGTCTCAGCATCCAGTACATATTGTAACGCTACATTGTCACCCTTCCCGCGACTTTGGGTTTAAACCATAGCCACCATGACGCTCCCACAAGGGATAATTGGGCGGGGGCCCGGAAAGACTCATACAGTCCACCAGTCCACTGGTATTTGGTTTCGGGCTCATATTCATAGATCCATGATTAA
This sequence comes from Volucella zonaria, assembly GCA_963966105.1. Classification (NCBI taxonomy): domain Eukaryota; kingdom Metazoa; phylum Arthropoda; class Insecta; order Diptera; family Syrphidae; genus Volucella; species Volucella zonaria. Next base: position 44,138,641 of record OZ014531.1, read on the forward strand.
TGGCCTGTCACGATCTTTTGAAGCATCGCGATCGAATCTTTTCAACATTTCTTTTGAACAATCGAGCAATTGTCAAATTATGCGGTATCCAACGCGAAGAAATGTTTTTGACGGCCAAATGTTCATGCAATGTGAAATGTATGCGAGCGGAACTAATGACGATCTTGCAATATCAGTTTCCTAACAGCATCGATGTTTTATGGCACAACAACCGATTTCGGACGACCTTTACGAAATTCGTCCTGGAACGAACGACAACCAGGATTGAATTCGGAGAACCAAAATGGTGCTTCATCTCCAAGAGTCAAAGCGAGTTGATCGTCCCACTATCATTGACTTAATCCACGTCGAAAATCTGTAAAAAAAAACGCAAATAGCGATCCTATGACAAAACGTTCTGAGCACGTGTACCATTAATAGCGTCAAACTTTACAATGCTAAATCTCAAAATTTAAGCAGTAAGAGACCTTAGCCGATTGGTGTGTGCAGGCGTAGGCGATTAGCGCAAGACCACCTAAGATGGATAGAGTTTTTGTTTGAGGCCAAGCCCGCTCTAGACTGTAGCATCACCTAAGCTTGAGAACGATTTGGCAGATGGTTTTTGCACTATGTGCAAATATGGATGGCTAGCACCTTTCCCATTGTTTCAAAATGTCAAGCTAACCGGACGATAGGATTAAGGAAGCTCATTGTGTTGGTTGTTACCCAGGTTAGAGATGAGATCAATTTACTGCCAAGTCTGCGGTGTGCTAAAGTTTATTCTAAAAATATTACCAGAAGAAGTTTGGATAAGTGACAGGAGGGTTTGATACTCCCTGGACCCTTCAAAAATTTCGAATCTCCCCATCAACTACATCTGTGTATTGTAGTTCAGCATGTGTTCAAGTCCAAAAGAGCAGGTTCAGTTACCACAGGTTCAATGACCACAGGCTCTTCTTATTAATAGAAAAAGGACAAAATTGAATGATGTTGGTGTCAATAACTCACTATTAATGAGCACTAAAGCACATCTTTTCTGACAAAAACGAAATCTGAACATTGGATTTGACGCCAAATATCTGAATTTTGTAAAGGATACCGAGGCAACTGACCCTACGCCCTACAGACATACATCAATCGCCCTCACTATCCAATTCAACAATTATAAACTTTACAAAACTTCCCTTTCATTCCTTTAACAACCCTAACTGTTGTCCTTTTTGAAATTAGATCCTTATCTACCTCACACCAACTTTCTTTGCTAAAATACCCTGTGTAAGCATAACAAATTACAATCGACCAATCCTCATGAAACGAGCCTAATCCCCATTTCCTACCGCTGAAAGCTCATTACTTAACACCTTCCAACTAACGATGTCAAAATCGATTGATTATCATCGTTTCTAATTTTCGATTTCTTGCCGCATTAAACACTTTTCCTCAATGCGCGCTTCTCCTCCAGTCCAACTCATCCGTCGGGCCTTGCCTCGACCTAGCCCGCATCTATTTGTACTTGTACATATTTTGTTGTATCTATTGATTGTCAATTACTTTCAATCAATCTCTCTCTCCCTCTCTCTGTCTCTGTCTCTGTCTCTTGTTAGTCATTTTCTTGTTTTTCTCTATTTATAAATTCTCTACGCATTTGTGCGTAACGGTGTAAAGCCCTTTAGGGCAGGCCCGCACCGATACCTTAAACTCGTCCTGACTATTAATGAGCTTTTAATGGTAGGGCCGCGCGGATAGCTTCCAATGGAATAAAAACGACCAAACTTTTTCTTTGTACAATTAATTAAAAAAAAACAAAGAAGAACCAGTAATTGTTGTGTATTCGATTGAGAAAACAAATTTGATAACAGAAAATAATAAAAAAAAACTTTCTACTTCTACTTCAACGAGAATCGAGAGAGAACAATTAAAATCGATTTATCGCCACACGATAAGATGCCGATTTTGTTTATTTTTTTTTATTTGTATTTCATGCCACAGGGGATATGGTGAGTTTTAGACCAGAAAAACCAAAACTATCTGTACTCAGATACTCATATCCACCATGACGGCAGAGGCTGTAGATACTCGTATCCACATTCATAGAAACAGCACCGCAAACAGCATACAACCAGCATACAACATACGGCATACGGCAGTATAAGTATAGGCTGATTGAGGCAAAATGATGCCAGTGGGTCAGAGTCAGAGTCAGAGCTGATGCCACACATTGAAATGCTCGTAAAAGCATTAATTTTTCTCTTCCCAAAACTAGGGTAAGGCTAACCAGCAGCGGCTCAAATTTGGTATTGCATACAACACTATCCGTAGACCAGTATAGCCCCTCAAACAACACCCCAAGAATATACCCCCCACAACCTTTCCCTAGTTCAGTCTATTCGGTTGTAACCAGCACAGGTTACTATGATACTTTCAGTGTACCAAGAGTTACCCACCTCTATATAGTACCAGGCCTCACAACTGCTCGTGGAGCATGACTACCGAGCTTAAATTTTCAAAAAAAAAAAACAAGAAAAACAGAGATACAAAGATACTCGTACAAAAAATAATGCATCGAATCAAACGCAATGTGGTGAAATGGCTATTATTCTGGGGATTTGTGAGGTAAAATTCCATTGTCAGCTGTTTGTGGTGGTGGGTTTTTTTTTTATCTTTTTTTTTTCAAATTCGACTACTCTCTGTGAAATTGATTAGCTTCGAATTCGAATTCATGACGAATGGAGTGGATATTGACGCAACCGAATATGATATTCAAAAAAATTATTAAACAACAAACTCTCAGCTGCTCAAGTGGTTGGTTCCGTTTATTTCTACTTTGTATCTGAAAACCGTACCAATGGCAGTACAAACTGGCTTATAGACCAACAACAATTAAGTTGATGAATAAAATGGATATTTCCGGAGAAGTTGCGCTGTTAAAATGTATACAGATACACAAATGCGAGTATGTTTGCATACAAAACAAAAACAAACTGGTATCATTAGCATTTGTTGTGAAATCGATTAAAGGAGGTGAAGTGTGGTGAGTAAGTGGATCTGGTAGAGTGCGTAATTGCCTTGTCACCGAGTGAGGGCTTTACTTTGTACAATATACCAAAAATATGATTGCCAGTCCGTCATAATAACATAGGGTCTATTAAAAGTCATGATGTGGCAATATCTCTGTTTTCTCTGACATAGATGTTGGGTGTTCTAGGAGTATATGTGGATGTAGGGGTATCAAAAAGTTCCTCACAATATTAGTAATTACGAGACGGCGGCTTTGTAGTAATCTCCAGATTGGAGAATGTACCATTGGACTTACTGTCCGAACACTTAACTGACCTCGTTGTACTACTCGTATGTTCAGCTATGAACGAGGAATATTCGGATCTTTAACAACCTACATCCAGCCCAACACTATGCGGAGTCTCTAAAGCGATACTAACTTAACCACATATCACTACCTGTGATATCTTCTAAAACATCTTATAAAGCCATTGCTATAGAAAAAATAGCCCGCGACTATTTAATTGCGGATTTGACGGTCGATGATCAAGATGGAAAAATCCCAACACAGGCTGTATCTAGAATCAGAAGAACACAAAAAGGAGAACTGCTAATCCGGCTCAAACAGACAGGTGACAATACAGCTGAATTTAAAAGCGTTACGAGTACAGCCTTGGGAGAGTAAACAAACGTAAGGACACTTACCCATCGAGCTAAAGGATGTCGATGATGCCACTACAAAGGAGGATATCTGTGAAGCTATATAAAAAGGCGGTATGCCGCCCCCAGACGTACTATCGCTAATTAAAGTGTACGGTGGAACACAAACTGCAACTATCTGATACCTCGCAGAGCACGCGAAGCTGCTGCTTAAAGAAGGAAAGATTGAAATCGACTGGGTTATCCGTCGAGTCCGCGAAAAGACGTTGTTAAAGGCCTTAAGTTAGCAGGAGGAGATATGGAATAGAAGGCCATATAGCAAAGAACCATGACAAGGAATCATTCTGCATTATCTACAATAAAGATGAACCAGACGATATAAAGCACGTAGCTGGCAGCAGCAGATGTCCAGTCTTCCGGAGAGCTATTACAAACAAAAAATCATGTAGGAAATACAATTAAACTTAAGCCACTGTAGAATAGCTCAGGATATCCTTGTACAAACGGCTAACGACGAAAGGGCGGACGTTATCATGACCAGCCAATCCTACAAGTGTCATAACCAAAACAACAACTCGATCTGTGACAAGACAAATGGACGCTGTACCTCCCAAGAATTTTTACAGTTGTTATACAAGGCTCAGATTGGCGCCCGGCGAATACCAATTGATGCTGGACAATCTAACTGCATATGCGCTCCACAGATCCCCTGTGGTTATAGGAGGCGACTTTCATGCATGAGGCACAGAGTGGGGCAGTAGACTTACTATTATCAGAGGACATACTTTACTGGAAACATTCGCGCCCCTAACAATAAGTGTGTTTAACGCGGATAGGACTAACACTTATCGACATCACCTCACTTATCTAGCAAACCAACAAGTACTCTGGACACCATCAAGTGGAGGGTCAGTGAGGAATATTCTCATGGCGACCATCAGGCGATATTAATGGAGATCCAAGAAATGAATCCGGCCCATTGCCCAAAACTTACGGGGCCAAAATGGAATGACAGATCTTTTGATAGCAATTCTTTTGGAAGAGATGTTAAACTGTGATTTGTCCCTAAATAGAACAGCGGAAACCCGTGCGTCTCATCTCACAGCTATCACCAAAGCAGCAGAGGAAATTCTACCAAACACCCAATTCCAACTTAGCTCCTCCTCCATGCGGCAAGATAGGCGCAGCAAAGCGTCCCGAATGAAGCAATAAAGGCGCCTGCCAAAAAGAGACCGGACCTCTTCATAGCAACAATGCAAACGGGTCTTGAAGAAGGAACCCTTCTCGGAAGCATTTGGTCCTGCTGAGAAAAGATTCTCGAGTGGATAATCTAAAATCTACTGTTGGCAGGAGCAGAACGGAGAGGAGCCCTCTCAGACAACCAATTTGGCTTCAGAAAAGACCGTTCAATTGTTGATGCCAGACGAGCGGTAGTCAATATCGAAAAGGGTTTGATCGAGGGAAAAATATGGCTCTACAGCACAAAGGAGTACTGTGCAGCAGTTACGCTGGACGTTAAAAACGCTTTTATCTCTGCAAGCTGGTTATCCATTAGAAGGGCATTTAATAGGATTGACCTACGTACTATTTGCTGAGGATGGTTAACGAACTATTGCAAAAAAAACAGGTACAATTCGGATATATGTAGACGCAAAATACTACAAAGTCACTGCGGGGGTCCTATAGGGATCCTCCAGCAACTGCCTCCAGTTGCGCAAGTCGGTTGAGGTAGACTTCTATCAGCATCAAGCACAGAGGGCCAATGGCAAGCAAGCCATCACAACTGTCCCAAACGATGTGTTAGGTTTCGCCCAGAAGTACAAGGCGAGGTTCCAGGAAAGAACGGGAGCTCTTCGTGAACTCTATTGAAGCACATGGGTGCAGTGGTAAACGAGGGTGCAAAAAAGTATACATGTCTTGACAAGAAAGGACCAACTATAACTTTTAAGCAGTAAAGGACTTAAGTCTTGCGAATAAGAAAAAATCAAAATGAATCCCTTCCTAAGGACGTCCGAAAATGCTCCATAAGACAACATTCCAGTCCCGTTGTGTAAAACAGCATAATGGAAAAGGTAAATCATGAATTGAGGCTCAAAAAACCATTTATCCAGGGCTTCATACATATGTTGCGCGGGAAAAACATATTCTAAACGGAATTCCCATCGGATATCTTAAAGACAGCAATAATCAAACCTTTATAGCGTATATAAATATAAACAAAGTACTCAATCATTTCACCTTTGCGTAAACTAACGACATACATATATGTTGCATTCGCGGATTTGATTGAGCACAAGTAACATCAGAGAATAATTTCCGAGAGGGTGCGCCAAAACAGTCTAAGCGTCAATTAATACATGGCATTTAGTTCCCGGGGCGCCTAATAGATTAGAACAGAATCTAGAAAAAAGAACTATTGTAGATTAATCCTGCATGCTATCAACGATCAATTCCTCCTGCAGAACCAATAAGAAAAACGCGATACGCTGCGCGTTTTTGGCACATCCGTCAGTGAACGAGGTAATTTCACTATACCATATGTTGAAACGATCAATGAACTAACGTCACCTCTTGATTTATTTTTGAGAAAATATCACCGACGCAAGATGTTCGATAACTCTTAGGCATTTAGAAAACGTTAGGCATTTTCATAGAAGCGACAAATGCATCATCTCGATTTCGTAAATCCGTTTACCACTCACAAACGGCACCACCAGGAAGTGGTAACAACGTGGCGGATTTTTTTTTGTCAAGAATCGAAACCATGATCTGGCATATGAGCAATCAAACGACAAAGGACCTCACCGATTGCTACGCGATACCGGGAGGAAAATTTCACCACAATCTCAACTAATGAGCATTTCGCACTCTACCCGGAACATCTATTACGACGTCCATCGCCTTCGCTGCAGACCATGGTCCCAAAAGTTTTGCGACAAACATTTTTAAAGCTTATCACATCTGGGTGTATGATCCTCTACTTTTCATTTGGCCATGGATTCTAAGGGATTATACTAAGTGTGTTTGAGAGAATGTAAAGAGTGTAAAAGAATGAAAGTCTACGGACGCAATAAATCACCAGTCGCAACAATTGCTTCTCATAAATCCTTATCTGTTAGATATCTTTGGCCCCATGCTCCCTATTCTTTTACCATGGTCTGAGGTCGTACCGATGCAAAATATCTCAGCAGAAACCTGATAAGCTGATGGATTGCAAGCAAGATTCGGTGCCCAAAAGAAGATTGCAATAGATCTCAACAGACACTTTGAGCCTGCAATATTCCAGCCCTCATTTCATCTCACACTTAAAACAGCGATATTTGTTGTGCCAACAGCACATGGATCTGTCACCAATAGTTTACATTTGTTTAAAATATTACGTTCTCCGAAAAAACTAAAAATATATTCTGCGTTGTGTATGCAATCAATTTCGAAAAAGTATTGGCTCTAAATGGAACCCTTGTGGTACTCCATATTTTTTTTTTCAAACAAATTGCGTCAAAGGCAAAATATCACTAGAACCAGATTGAGAAAGACTTTATTTTTCAAAAGTCAACTCTGATTTGTAACAACCACGGATTTATCGATGTCGAAGCTCTTTTGAATGAAAGATTACAAATCCTAACTCCATGATTCATATTTTAAATAGGACAACTATCAATTTCCCTTCACATGGTGGTACAAATCATTATCACTGTCAAAACTCCAACACGAAACTCGACCAATTTTCCCTGACTCCGATTTGCCATTGTCAATAAATATTAATTGAAAAAATATCGCCTTGTCCCAAAAATGAATCCGTATCCGCAAAGTACCATAAGCTTTTGTTTGTTCTAAATAAATAAATGTAACAAAAATGAATTGTTTTTTTTTTTCTTATTTACCCAACCCAAATACGGACGAATACTGCTGTTTCTGACATCACAAACCTCACAAAAACGCATTCGTATTGTATCTATATACACAATCACATGTGAGAATATTGTCATTCCCACCAGAAAAGATGTAATTGATAAACAATAAAAGGAAAATAATATTGAAATGGTAAATATTGTATTGAGAGCGATAGGATCTACCTGATAACTTGTAATCTGCACTTTCACTAAAACTGAAGCGAAAAAAAAGTTTCACTTTTCAATTGCAATTGTCAAATGAAAGTCACGAGTTAATGATGCGAGAAGGGGGATAGAAAACGGGCAAAATTATCTGATTACTCATTAATGAATGGTCCATGGCAACTGTGACTAACTGAAGCCAAAAAGCAACGTATTGACCTGCATTAAAAAAAAAAAGAAAAAAAAAAAAAACCATCAGAGATGCTTCGCAAACACCTTCATTCGCACATGTGTACTGGAAAACAATGTTTTTGTTTGAGCCAAACTTTTTTTTTAGTTAATTCAGATATTCACGTGCTTCAAGTATTGTCGACGTCACAGCTGACAGTCTCGATCAAGTTGCTGTTTTGTTGTCATTGCATGACTGACTATGACTATGCCCCACTGTCAGTGGCAAAAAAAAAAGTGGGGTGTAACAGATCCAAAGCCAAGTGAAACAAAACACTGACTAAGTCTCAAATGCTCATGAAACACATACAAGAACCACAGTAACAAGACTAGTTGCAGCTAAGCAAAATAGCTACAGATACGAGTATTGCATACAGCTACGGTCTTGGCTACAGATACTGACTACAGCTACAGGCAACAGCTATACAGCAGCACAACAAGCAACGTATTCGTACCAATATCGACTGAAATTCATGACCCACATTTTTCGCTTTTTCTTTCATCCATGACCCACATTCGAGCATACAACACACATCGCACATTCAATTCCTACGTACGAAAATGAAATAAACACAAAAAAAAAAAAACAAAAAACAAAAACTGCATATATATATACGCTTGTATGTATGGATATGTACGAGTATATACAACAATTTTACAATAATCACGACGAGCGAGGAAGAGAAGAGAGACGTGAGATACTTGCAAATAAAATAAAAATTTCATTTCAAGAGATGAGTAGATATCTATCTACCTATACGTACGGTACGGTACGCATACTATACGTCACATGAGAGATTTGAAGGGTACTTCAACTTATTACTTAGTCGTTGTCTTCGAATTCGACGTCGTGATCTCCCGTATAGGGAATTCAAATGATGGAATGTCAAAAATGAAATTCAAATTGAAAAATTCGCCAAATTAAGTGATTCTTGAAGACTTGCCACATCAAATCAACAACTGTCAGGCCTTATTCGTAAATCTAATTCGATGACAAACGATATCGTTATTAGGAACGCGAAATTCAATTAACCGAAATTTTAACTTTCATTCGAAAATCGTCGTTTTTGACAGCTGTCAGTTGAAGTGTGATGAGCCACACAAATGGTGTTCCATTAAATAATCACAAAAAGGAGTCATTAAAATATGAGACTATAAAGTCGATAATGTTATCCAATGACAATTACTGAAAGATGACGTTCGGATTTCGAGTAACTTCTAAAAAGATCGGCATCTTAATCTTGCTCATTTGCGGCTTTGTAAGCACTCAAAACCACTTTACGTTTTTGAAGACTTCCTCATCCAATGAATAAAATTGATACATTCGTTCATACGAGTATTTGACGTTTCAAAACTGACATCTTTTACTGTCTAAAGATAAAGAGATATTAAAAACCATTACAGTTCAACTGTCAAACTGATTTCAGCATCATCATTTCCAATCTTTTTCTAAAACAGTTTAAGAAAATAGAAAACGTCCAGACTATCAAGTGTCAAAGGTACTCGTAAATCTGAAAATGACGTTCAATGTACATAGTAGATCATATGATTACGAACAAAGAAATAATATTTAGCACATCCTTCATAAACGCGGAAATTTCCGAAAATAAAATTTCGTTGAATCATTTGGCTATAACTTAGTTTACCATCAAAATTATCAGGAAATGTCATAAAAACTGAACATACTTTCAAACTGCGCATGAACGTTTCGGAGAGATTAATGGATATCGCTTGAACGTAAAACAGCTGATAGTTTGAAATGTTTTCTTCTCTTATTGCAGAACCTGAAAACTGGTGCATCTGCTACGTTAATCATCAGCGATACAAATCTTCGTAAATCAAACAGAACTATGAAATTGAAAATGAACCAACACAGGTGTCCGCACTTGGTCCTCTATTATTAAACAAAGGTAATAGTCTCGGGTTTGTATGGTAGAGAAGACATTCTTATACTTCACTTTTGCTCCACTGAAACGAAATGAGTAATACAAATCTTTGTGTAACAGATACGGAAACAGGTATTCATCCAGAGTTTTTTTTTTTTATAAGGTAATACGGAAGCGAGAGAACTCACAGTGGACTCGATCAAATTAGTCACAAAAATTAATTGACTTTTAATAGGCTCTGAGTCATTCCTAACATGCTTCAACCAGTTGCCGCTTCAATACGTTTGGCTGAATAAAGTATCTAAGTGAGATGCGCAAAGTTTTATTTGCACACAACAATGATGGATAGGATGGAAAAAAGAAGAAAAAGACTTCGAAGTAAAGAATGAAATTAGCATAGTACTCGGTCTTGTTAGAAATCGAGTTCCATTTGGCACTTTGGTGACAATCCATACACTGCTCTATCTGATGTTTAATACATAGGGTCAAATTTATGAGCGTAGACATGTCATATTTAGTGCTTCCACTCATTCTTTATAAACGCCATGAAGCATAGAGGAAGAGATCATTTTACTTTCAGATCGGGCAGAGTAGGACCCGAATGCCAGAGGCTAGGTTTTCCTAATATTTTAGGATATGGCTACGCTGACGCTTGTGTGCCATGATCTTCGACCTTCTGTAAGTCGACTCCTCACCTACTGTTTATTTGGCACTGTTCTGCTAAGAGACACCCGCTCTCCCGCCTGATTAAATAAGCGGAATCCATATCATGATGTACTTCGAAATCATTTCCGTCTTAAAGTAAAGCTCCGGACATATTCTTATGTGAAGATGATCAAGATTATTACTGTTCGCCCTGTTTTCGGATGGCAAGTATTTGCGGAAGCCTACTAATTCGAGTAACATCGGTGTATTCTTTGATTGAAGCGGAAACTTAGCGGACTTAGGACAGAAAGTATTTATTTTCCAGATTTCGCAACAACCTTTACGAATAATTCACGTTCACGGCCTACAAGTCAAATAAATAGTTCGAAATAGCCTAAAAAGCCATTGACAAGTTATGACAGAAATAGACAAGAAATCCAAGTGTGACTTGTGTTGCAAGAGAAGACATTCGATTAGTACTTACATAAATTTCAGACCAAATTTTTGTACCGACATTACTTACAGCCATTCGCGTAGTGGTTAAAACGTCTGGTATCCCACCAAATGTGTAAGTTATCGCATGGGAGATACACCGAAAGACGTACCACCGACAGATGTCCTTTGCCGTAAGGCATATTTTCTATATAGCTGTGCTTATCTGTTTTGGGAAGACCGTGCAGAATCTGAACAGAGCAGTGATTTACAAAGTGGATCCCAATTTTATTCAATAAAATGATGACAGGCACCGGATATCTAGCCAGAAAACGGGGAGACCTTTCTTACTCCAGTGTATAAAGGCAAAGGCGACACGAGAAATTGTAACAGCTACCGAACGGTGAAACTAATGCGGCATACTACAAAAATATACGAGAGGATCCGAGACAGCCCGCAGTCCATGGGATCCGATTCAAACTTGTCGGATAATAATGGAGAAACCTTACGAAGCATAGAAATATCCGCATATTGTATCCATCGATTTGCTAAGAGCGCTTGACAGAAATGGACGGGCCAAAATCTCAAAATGTACCCGAGGACTATATAAGACCGGTAATCGATGTGAACCGATGTGATGATATTAAAAAGAAAGTCAAATGCACAGTGGGAGAAAATCATCTGAGAATTTCAAGTCATAGTTGGAGTACACCAAGGCAGTGTACAAAGTCCGTTGCTCTTTAATGTCGTGGCAGATTCTCTATTGAAGCAGCATATAAACGAATTCGAAACGACTTCCCTTCAATTCAGCGGTGACGGCGCCAGCATAAGCAACAATGTGACGACCTTTCACGAATCAATCGTTCTCTGCGAAAACTCCGTAGTATATTGTGAATATGTACGCTTCGGAAGTGGTTCGGAAAGACGTTGAAAATGACGACCGTTCGGGCAGACTATCGAAATCATCAACGAGAAACATGTCGGTGAAATTAAAGATTTAATGCTCGTAATTCGAAAATTGGGTTAACAGAAATGACCGACATCGATTGGATCTGTTCATTGCAATTTAACCAATTCTGTATTTCCTGCAAAGAACGCAGCGTATGGACATTGGGGAAGATATGCATTTGAGGCTGATTCCGACTAAACATTCACCAAACGAATTATTACTGGTGACGAAACGTGTGTTTATGACTACGACACACAAACGATGTCTGGGTTGGGGATGCACCGAAGCACCGAAGAAACTACGTGGCTTTCAGTCCAAAAAGAAAGCAATGCTTACTGTTTTCTTGGATGAACAACGGTATTGCACATCATGAATTTCCTTCTGGAGGTCATACTATCAATATTTTGGCTATTTGGGCCTAATAAGACGTTTGCGTGAAGCAATCCACCCAAAGAGGACTCAATTTTGGAAAGACAGTTTGTGGATTTTGCATCATAAATACGCCCCATCTCACAATGCCTCGAGTATGGGTGGATATCTTTCCAAAAGCAACACAATTACTAATCAACCGCCACCAAATTCACCTCATCTGACCTCTTCCTGCTCGGCCAACTTAAAAGACCATTTCGGGGAACGCGTTTTAAGAGCAGATATGAGATAATGGATGAATCGCTAAGTGCACTGAAGGCCACACCGAAAATCGAGTACCGAAGATCGTTCGAGGACTGGATCAAATATTGGCTCAAGTGCATTGCAATCAAAAGGGATGGGGGATTCGTAAAAAGTTCTAAACTCTATACAAATCCAAAAACAACGAACTGAGAGAAACTCTGAAATTCGATATTAGCGCATATTGCAATAGACAAAATTGATAGGACAGTCACAAGTCCGACCGGCGCGATGGTATCCTATTACCATGAATGCTGTAAATCGAGGACGAAACCCTCTACGAAAACGGTACCCTGGTGGAACAACAAGCTTGAAAAACTTCAGAAAAGGGCTAGGAAGGAATTCATTAAGGGCAAAAGGACAAATAATTACGAGGACTACAGAAAGTCTCCCACAAAGAGGAAATCTTGGAGGCACTTCCATGATGACTTAAGGGACATCCCGTTCGCTGCTAAAATACAAAAATCCCTTTCGAAAGGCTATACTGCCTCCACGGGCACTTTCAGGGAGCGATTAGAGTTCCTACTACGATCTCACTTCTCTGGTCGCAACACTAACGTACCGGAGAGGGAGGCACAAAAAGGTGTAAAACCATTGGAAACTGTCTGACTCCATAGCAACCAAGGTTACAACCTTGGAAATGATCGAAACTCATTCAAACCCCAACAAATCGCTGGGACTAGATAGAAGATTCCCAGGATTTCTGTTCTAGTAGACTCACCTTGACATTAATCCAAATTTTCAGAGCCAGTCTCATACTGGAATTCAAAAGCATATCCACAAACTCAGCACAAGATAGTCTACGCCATATAAACAGCATAGAGTCTAAAAGCGTAACCCTCTGCACATGCATGGATATTGAGGGTGAGACTTTAGATCGAACATGCTCCATTAGAAGCGGTGTGGATCCAAAAATCCAGGGATTTGAGTACCCTTTAAATGATTGCACACATCGCGGACAAAAGAATCTTAGGGAGGAAAGAAAGAGAGGTACCGATTTACGTTGGTTTTAAATGTTTGAAGGTTATATTGACTAGGGTATAAAGAGCCTGAGTGGGCATTCCATAAGCGAGTTGTACGGCTTAGGAAATAATCACGATATTTCAGAGTGATTTGAAGGGATGGAATATCGATGGTTCACTGGTGGTAAAAATAACGATAGAACAAGATAAAACTGGAGTCCTTACGTCGGTGTTCAAGGGTGTCAATTGATTGTGTGATATTAGCATCGCCTATAAGTTTTATCTTGAATATTGATCTAGCAGATCTGGAGATGTTTTAATAGCACATGACCAGATGTAGCCATTGTACTCCAATGCCTTATATATTGAGGCCAGATCAGAAGGGTGAAATATTTCATCGTTTGAGCAAATCTAGACATTGAACATTGTGTTGATTCCAATGTAGGTTGTCATTGACACACAAACCGAGAATGGAAAGTTTTTCAGTTTCGACGATGCAAGTACCATTCATGGACATTGGCTGGGTGTTCAAATTTCGGTTTAACGACAGCAGACAACATTGTGTTTCTGGAAGCATTAAATTCTCAATTAATAATGCTGTTTTTATAGGAATATAATAAACGCTGTCGTTCCCGAAGAGCAAGGACATGCATCCGGGAACAAGTAAGAAAAGCAGAGAATACTGTCATCAGCAAAGAAATATATTGGATTAGAAGTAGCAGATAAAAGATCATTGATGAAGACTAAAAAGAGTGTTGGAGACAGAACGGATTCCTGTGGCACACCACCAATTATTTTGTGGATCGCAGACTTGAAACCATTCAAGACAACTTGAATTGAACGTTCCGAAAGGTAGTTTCTAATCTATGCACGAACTTTCGACAAAAGAACCTGATGCCGCACTCTCTCAAATACCTTAGAAATATCAAGTGCAACTATCTTGCTTTCGTCAGATTGATGTAAGCTTTGGTTTCACTTTTCAGTGAGACATGCCATCAAATCAACAGTGGACCTGTTGCTACGAAAACCGTATTTCATGAGCTGGCGGTTTATCAGCGTTTCCATGAACTTGCAAAGAAGGAACGTAAGTGCAATAGGTCTGTATGAAAAGAGAGAAGATTCGGATTTTTAGGAACGTCTGGACACATGCTGTTTTCCATCTGTTCGGATAGAGTCCTAAAGAGTAGGATTGATTCAAAAACTGACGCAATGGTTTTGTCAGCTTGGAAGAACACCTCTTCATAAGAAGAGGAGATGTACCATCTAGCGGATCGGATTAGTGCATGTTAAGATCTTTAAGTACTATTGCTAATACATGAGTGCGAAAGTGGATTTGTCCAATTGAAGACCCAACGCACTTAATTGTAGGCGGGGACGAAGCACAATCTGGAAGCGGCCGCAAAGTGTGTCGCAAGCAGATTGATCTTGTTAAAAGAGCTGTCAGCTGGAACGTCATTATAAATGAGGATGAGGCAGGATTTCTAATATTTTTGACGAAAGGCCAACAATTTTTACTATCTTTGAGATATCGTATTATGTTTTGCCTCAGTTTTTGGTCATATTCACACATTTAAGAAAGGCTGGTTGACCTTATAGGACCGAAAAAATATATCTCTAACCCTGACGGTCTCTATACAGTTCGAGTCTTACCACAAAGAGGATTAGCTACACTTAAGGGTAATGAAGTAAAATCTAGGCCATGCAAAATTGAATATCACTACGGTAATAGCTGTCCTCAGGGTGGAATACTGTCCCCTCTTACATGGCCGATTTAGGGAGATAACCTCATTTAAAACCTGAACTCAGAAGGCTATCAACCTATAGGTTCTAATAATTATACCATTTACAAGGATTCCGACCTGTTTATAGATGGGACTTTTGTGCACTTGAATGAAAAGGTTAACCATCTATGTGTATAGGTGGTCACTAGGGATCCCATCTCAACTATATCACGAGCAAGGCTATAAAATGTCAATGGATCGCAAAACAGCTATCGGACAAATCACAGGACCTCAACCCCAAAATCACATACTGGTTGTACAATCAAATCGTGAAGTAGTTGAGTTGGGCAAGACCGTTTGGTCAAAAATAATGAAAATAAGCAGGATCCTACCTGTTTGTGTATTACAGGGACTGATATTAGACCTACACAGCTTCGCGTCATGTAGCAACTTAAGAGCAAGCAGCAATACAAGCTACACCGCGTAAACCACTTCAAACAAGGTAACCTCATATGTCACTTGGAAATACTACAGAAGATAGAAGGCACTGTTGTCAAAACTCAAGTTCTAGACGACCTTTATCATTTGAAGAAGGAACAGGATCCACTTCCCCACAAGGGAGAAATGGAACACAAGTCCTAAATGGGTGAACGATGATTCACAAAAGTGTTCTATAGATGGTTCGAAAACGTCTCAGCGCGCAGATCTCTCATCTGCATCTGCACTAAGTAATTATGACACCATCATTCAGGCGGAACTAACTGCCTTATTGGGAGCTGTATGCTTTCTACTAGGTAAACGACATGAACGAATCAAAATAGCTATACTCTCAGATTAAAGCACGAAATAGTTGGGTTATTATAAAGCATTCAACAACCTCGCCACCCTAAACAAAGTCTCACAAGTATGGATACCAGAGCATGAGATTCATGATGGCAATAAAAAGTTGGGCCACCAGGCCAAGGAAAGTGCAGAAAGTTCATTTATCCTACCCTGCCCAACCTTGGGCTTTCGTGATAACGACAGATTATAACACTGAGAAAGACTATGCGCAGTCAAATAGAGGAATGATTGGAAGATGGTCTTAGCTACTCAAAGAAATTTCTTAATTATAATAACAAAAGAGTCGAATTAGTTCTTGATAGGGAACAAGGAAGAATACTGTGCGGAGCCATTACTGGTCACTTTCCTTGTAATAAACATCTTTACAGACTGGAAATCTTCTCGACTAGCACATGTAAAGCTTTCTATGGAACTGACGAGACTAAAGATCACTTAATCACCAACTATCCGTCATGAAGAGGATCTGATCCAATTCTTGGAAATATCAAACAATTAATGGAAGAAAGGGACACAATACATCAATCTGGTCGCAGTGCAGAACGGCCTTTGCCCTACTCTGATTGTTGCAAGGGTTCGAACATATCCGGTTCCAAACAAATTGAATACAATAGGGGTCAGCAGAGATCTTTCCACTTAGAAGTATCCTAAGCATTCGATAGATGAGATCGAAGACCACAGGAATGCACGTGTACACCAGAACTTTCGAAGTATCCATGGTGATGCTGGCGACTAATGAATTTCGAAACATCTAATTGAACGAATTTATTTCTACAACTTACATCTTTGTTCTAAATTTTGACTTTTCTATACTCGTAGATAGAAAATTAGACGATGATCACTGATCTCACAAGTAAGAGTCTAATTTTAACAACGAAAAGTTTTAAATGTCCTTTTAACTTTTATCTGACACTTTTCACTGATTTTTGTCGGCATAAATATGAACAACTTTTCATATGTTGTCATTGTCTGTTTTCCCGAAATAGGATTAGACAATCTAAAAGCTCTCTTGACCGAACATACGGATCGATTCATATACTTTTGTAGATTCGAAACGAGATTGAGATTTTTTTTTTAAATTCACCAATTTTCAAGTACTGATAGGGGTTTTTGGAAAACAATTTCACGCAAACTGAACCGAATAACTGTACGAATATTTCACAATTTACTTAAATTCGATATTTGTAATTTGATTTTCGTATTCCAGCTTCGAATTCGGTGAATTTTACGAATTTTCACTTGCGTCACTGATTGATTGGGTGTTCACTGTCACGCAAGTTATAATCTTTTGTCCTCTACTGTGTCACTGAATTTTTGTATCTTTTTGTTTTTAACAATTTTTTTTTTTTGTTCTCTAACCAATTTTTTCAATTTATTTTTTTTTTTCTATTTAATCGTTACAACTGTCGTCAACAGGTGGCATTGATCTAAATTTGATTCCTGAGCAAATTTGCATCTAGAGAACACACAAAAATATAACAAAAAATTATCAATTTGGTTTTATTTTATGAAAATAAAATTGAATTAGTAAAAAATGAACACTTCTAATACCGATAGATGGCGCTGTTCAACTGGAAACTGTTTGTTGTTCCTTGTGACATTCGAAATATGTTTCATAACAACAGAAACTGCTTTTTTTTTTTTTTAGTAGTTTTCCCTTTCTATGACAACGAATATACTCGTACGCACAATACGACGACTAAAATTTCTAAAGTCTATTAAGTGAATCCACCTTGACTATGACTATGACTATGAATTATTTTATTTTATTTTATTTATTTTTTTTCTATTTGTTTAAATTTTTCTATCTCACTCTGATTTAGTTAGTCTTTCCACTGAGAAAACAAAAACAAATCTCAACGCAACTCAAATCAATGACGGCCTCATAACCCAGACCCAGACTCGTCGATTGTTTTGTTGTTATAGCCCCGTGTTGTGTCGCGCGTAGATACTCTCTTTAGCGGTGCTGTAATAGTAGTGAGTGAGTCTTGGAGTCTCAAAAAGGGTTGCCATGATGATCGTTTCGAATGAGTAGTGATCATACTTTTGTTTTTGTAGAATTTTCCATAATCGAAACAGTCGACTATTATCCAACAAACATCCGAAAAGATACAGCAGAGAGATCGGTGTAGTTCTTAAAAGTTCAACTCCTTAGCCAATGATTAAGATGGAGTGCTGCTGGTTTCTATGAGCAGCAATCCATCCAAAATGATCAACATCTAGCAACGACTATCTTCCCATGAAATTGCTCCGCAAAAGAAAAGCAAAAATCAACGACAAGTGCTTTTAGATACTTCTACTAAAAGACCGTCACGATTGTGAAATGTTCGTTAGGATCGGCAACACTGGTCACAAAGCGACAAATACTCATAGTCATACCCAATATCATGAAACAGAGGGAATCAGCAAAAACCAAAAACAAAAAGCCACACAACAACAGCGAAAAAGCTTTCGCTTTCGAAATTATTTTGATATCATCATAGAGATTGTTAGAGTTGGTGTCTCTCAAAATGTAATTGCAAACGTATTGCAGCAGTATCTACACGTTTAAATACCTCTCTATCTGTCTGTCTGTCTGTCTGTATATTTGGTTGTTGTTAGCCTTAGACAGTGTGATCTGACAATTTGTGTATTTCCCAATTAAAGATTTCTTTTTGGGAACAATTTGCGCGGTTTGTAATGTAAAAATTTGAAATTTTCAACGTGCACATTAGGTGAGCCTAAATGAGTTGCGATGTACACATATTTTTATTTTTTTCAAGACTGACTGCGTCACGTTTTTGAAGATCACCAAACCAACACATATGTAGATACAGACGATGATTATACGACGGCGACGATCGGCGCGGCGTGATTAGGTGAGTAGTATACGTTCAAGTATCATCTTGTGACGTTGCTGAAACGCTGTCAGCAATGCAAAAGCAAAGGGAACGTCTTGTCATCGGATTGCGGATTATTCTGATGATTATTGCGAGTTTTTTGTAGTATTATGTTTTTTGTTGTTAAATGAATAACACTGCAGTGAGGTGATAAAATTGTAAATCAATCTACTGCGAGAGGGAAATTAGTGTCAATTAGTTTTATGGAAATATGACATTAAATGTGATATTAACATTTTGCTACTTGTAGATTTATGAGACGAGTGAACTAGAATTGCTGGTTATAGGTACTCTCTTGGATGGTGGTAAACATTAAGAGTTGGCATTTTAGAAATTTGGCACAATGCCAGAGGAGTTATGGTAGTTATAGTAATCCGTTGGTAGTTACCGCAGATGCATTGAATGATGTCATTTGACGAACGATAAGCTACCAAACACCAAATCCACTTATCCATCACCAAATCATTTAAGTCTCTAATGGAAATTAGAAAAGATATATTTTTCACCCTGACTTATAGATACATTAATGTATATTTTGAGCCTCGTTTTTGCAATCAGCAGATCAAAAGCACTTACAATCCTGGGTGGACCCATTCAGTTATTCAGTTGAGCTTCCTTTCTACTTGTGGGCGCCTTTTAAGGCGAGGTCTTTCTCTTCTGGCTACTGCCCACCGTACTGGTACGAATCGAAATTCAAAATTATAGGGCACAAACCACTGTGGATATAAAAATGTACAAGCAACACGATTCCATTGAAAGGAAGCTATTTTCAACAATAAGAGAGATCAAGTCAATATTTGCCCTAGACCTAGACCATGGAGCGGAGCTTGCGAGGCGATTGATCGGGAAACTGGTGAGTATTCTATAACTTGGATTGGTCCAGCAGCGCAACAATCAAGTTCGTAGCGAAGTGCTGGCCTTAACTCCCAGCGGTGTTTTCCGGTTACTGCATGAGTAAACCCTTACTTATGCAAGCTAAAATGGCAAAGGCATGACCGGCCAGTAGAATTATGTATATTGGCCTACGGCGTAATAGGGCTCACAATCCTATACGGAAGAGATTAAAATATGTGACGAACCAATTTAAATGACTCACTCGGATCTCCATATGGAATGTTCAGACGAACAATTAACAGGGACCCTTGACAGCTATCACGCAGATATCACAGCCATGCAGGGCCGGACATAAGGAGGATGAAAAACTGTGATGTACAATCTACTCTGCTGATTGCTATAGGGAAGAGCGCTTATTCGGATGTGGATTTGCTATATGCGGCAGACTTAGACAAGAAGTTTTGAGCTTTAGACACGCAAACCAAGGACGACGCCGCTAATGTCCGAAGTATGACATAGCAGCTGGCAAGCATAGCCTACACGACACCACGTCTCGCAACGGATTTAAGCTTATTAACTTTGCGGCGGGACGAAATATTACTATAGCAAGCACATGGTTTCCTCATCTCAATATTATACAAGGGGACATGGCGGTCTCCCTATCTTCAAACGCTATATCAAATTGATGATTTTGCGATAGACGTAAGGCATGCCTCCAGTATTCTGGACATCCGAACGTTTCAGGCAACCAACATTAACTCGGTTCACCACCTTGTTGCAGGCAAGGTGCGAATGCAGATTTCCAAACCGCCATGACAAAGAAGAACTACTGTGAGAAGGTATAACGTAGAAAAACTGCAATCGCAAGAGACTGCCAGAATCTTCACCGAACACGTATCCCGAAATATCTAAACAACTCCTATTCCATGAGCATCAAGTACGGAAGATCAGTGGCAACGCTGCCAACGTGCCATCAGAGACGACGCAACTGATGTGCTGGGTTTAACCCGAACACCACCAAGAAATCCCTGGATTGATGAAGAATGCCGGCAATCACATGTAACTAAACAAGGAGTCTACAAAGCGGCGCTGCAACGAAGGACCACAGCTGCTCATGAGCTCTACGAGCAGAAGAGATGGGAAGAACATCGGCTTCTCCAAAAGAAAACAAAAAGAGTACGAGAAGCGCACGCTCGAAGGTATTAAGAGGTTGTACTGCAGGAATAACATACGGAAGTTTTACCAACAAGAAGCCTGTACGGATGAAGAAAGAAACCTTGTAGTGGAGTCACAGTCCATGCTGAGAATATGGAAAAACTTCTTCTGCAGACCAACACGCCGCCATCAGGCAGAATAGGCCATTCAACTTAGACGATAGTAAAGAAAGAAGTAAAACTAAGCTAAAATCGAACAAATTGGCTGGACCTGGTAGCTTAAAGGCCGAGGTATTCAAAGCTGCTGGAAATGACTTTGTGCAGAGCATGCACCAACTCATTTCTCAGATCTAGTCAGAAGAGTGTATAACTGATGAATGGAATCTCAGTACTGTATTCCCGATCCATGAAAAGAAGACGTGCTTATCTGCCATCTTGCGTGCACGTCTGAAACCGTTCGGCAATAACCTCATCGGTCCTTATCAGTGCGGTTTCAGACCAAGAAAGTCTATGATCGACACTCCGGCAGATCCTGGACAAAATCTCAAGAACTCCAAATCGACACCAACCATCAATTTTAAGGCTATATATGTATGATCTATATGGCAGTATTTATAGAACTCGTCCCTCTATGCAGAATTACGATTGAAAACGCTCGCTCTCCGTCCAGGCCGATGACGACTTAGCCGAGACCTTTGGTGTCAGAAAAGGTTTTAGACAAGGTGACTGTCATGTGACTTCTTTAACATCACACTTGAAAGAATTATGCGGAACTAACGGCGGGAATGTCTTGACTATTCTTGTAACCATAGAAATTTATTGACAACTTTGTCACTTAAGTTCTCGAAAGTAGTAACTGCCTAAAATTTGCTTTCTGAGGGTTACTAATGCAAGACTATGGCACAGGAAAGTCGCCATAGACTCATCTTACTCTCCAGCAAATACCAGCATGAGGAATACCCAATCGTTCTACGTGTCCTCTAGTAGCACTAGTGTCTTATCATCGGTCCTCTTTATTGTCTGACATCGAGTATGGGTCAGATAAGACTAGATGTTTTGGGATTGGTGACATAAGTCCAGCTGTGACTGCTGTCAGAGAATCCGCCATTTGTTCAAAGGAGGACATTAGATCTCTCAATAGGTATCCTAATCTGGCAAATTTATCTGTGGCGCAGGTTCCTATCACGTTCGTGTGTTTCGGAACCCAACAGAGTAGGATTCCATGAGTTTGGATTCCTCGTTAAGAGGCACGCGGCAGTTTTTAACGACCTTCATTATAATGGTGTACAAAGTTAGAACCCTGATCTTTTAGAGAGCCATATAGTCGAGGTTATTGGATTCGGCATAAGAAAATCAGGAGCCTGATGAAAAGCGGAGTCTTCGTTTGCAAGATACTATAAAGTGTGGATTACCCACGAGCCATTGAGTCCTTTAAGTAAGTTGATAGTGGTTGATTGATAGGGTAAGTCGACTTGTGACTGTCCTTATTTTTGATAAACTGCACGCGAAATATGTCAATGGGTAGCAGATGAAGCAGAATTTGGAGGATTGCCGCTGGAGAAGTTCAGTGCAGGCGGCCCTTTGCTAGGGCAAGCAAGTTGATACTAGTCCTCATGTTCAAAGCAAGCCACCAGATGGCTACGATATAAAAGAGAATTGGTTTAACGACTGTAATATAGACTCAATGTACAACTTTGGTTTGCAGATCCTACTTTGGGCCTATATCTTTCTTGCATGAGTGAAGGCAGTTAGAGCTTGTTGTCGTTCTGCCAATTTTTCGTGTTAACCTTTATCTTGGATAAGGCATAAGTATCTCTCACTCTAAAAGAAATTAAGAGGGATGTCATTTCGGAAAGTGTTAAAGCAATGCATGAATCTTGAATCTTGAATCAGAGCATGAGCGGCTCTGTTTTGACAGGATTAACGCTAAGGCCAGAGCTGTGTATCGACTGAGATTTTTTGTAAGGCATATATTGTACATAGGAGATAGTTAACCTCTAACTCCGTTTGTTAATACGACCGTCCCAGAGTAGCCATTGCAGGTTTTTGAAATAGATGTGTAGGAGCTATGAAAGATAATTGACACCTTAAGACTAAGGCTTAAAACTCGTACACCATCGAAACGCTGGTTTTTACAAATTTATAAGACACTCGAGAGTGTGCATAAGCATTTTAGTGGGATGAAACTCTCTTCTCTTCGTCTAATAAACGATTTGATCTACGAAACATCAATATTTCGTCATTCGGAGCAGCTCTACTTCCACAGATTTATAAATCATTCCCGTCTGGTCATTGTACATATTCTAACTACGTTCAGAGAAGCCTTGAATTCTCCGACTAGCATGGATTTTGTAAAAGGATCTATCAAAGCTTTAAGCATAGATTAACTGTCGCTACAGACGCAGATACTTCGGCCTTTACATCTATTCCTCACAACACATTTTAATGGCAAAAGTATTGCGTATGCAGTCGCTTGGGATATATAGTACATTGTCACAAATTTAACTCCTATTCTTGATAAAATTCTGCTCAACTTCCAATTACCGCAGCAACCAGAATTCCGATGTCATTGGGTAAAACGGCATGCCCATAAGATCGTCACAAGTGATAGTCGACGCGCAAGATGTACGAAACTCTAGTCCTATTTTCAACAACAAAAAAAAAAAAATCGCAAAATGGCTTTGAGAGTGCAGCCGATGAAAAGGAAATCAAGGAAAGGAAAATTCATCAGTGGATCTAGAGCAAATCCTGACTAGCTGGGAAAGGCTCCCAAAAGAGGCAATACAAGCCATTCTTTGGAGTCGGATAAAATCAGCAGTGACGTATGCATGTGCATGAAAACTTATTCCACAAAATATCTGATTTGGTCTTGTAACTTTAGTAGATTCCAATAGATGACAAGACACATGTCTTGCGATAAAGTCACTTACACTGCCAGAAGGCGAGCTGGAGATTGGGGGTTTTCGACGCGACATGTGTATTCCGAAGAAGTTTGCTATCCGGGAAAGCGCCTAGATACTTAGCTTGCAAAAAAGAGCTGGCTGTAAGCCTTTTCTAATTTGGTTATTTGTGGTTGTGAGACTCAAAGTGTCTGCTTTCGGCTCAGTGTAGGTGCCGTACGATTTGCTGATCATATTCAGAGGACTCTTTGATTGCATCGGAAATCTTTATAGGACAAACTCTTCAAAATCCTAATAGGTCTGACGGAGTTCATATCGGGACAGGTCAGCTCAAGCACCACTATCCTCTGCCTTGTTGTGAGCTTAGGCAAAGATTTGACGGATCTGTCAAGCTCCTCGTAAAAACTTGTTCATTTTTATCCAATTCCTCATCTTCAACAAGGTCGAGAAGTCTGACGTAGAATCTTCCAAGAGTACTTTTTAGCTGGTAATCTGTTAGACGTTCCTGTTAAGTCCAATATACTAGGTGGGGTGATCGCCAGAATGCGCTGCTACTGCAAAAAAGGTTATGGTGCCTTGAAGTCCGTTCATATTTAGGCAGATATGCCAAATTTCAGTGCGATACTGTCTTTAGGTTTGTTTTGACAGCTGATTGTTGTTGACGTGTTTGGCATCATGTTGAGTATGGACAAAAACAATTTTCATTCTCTCATAAAACATTATTTTTTGAGAGGCAAAACGGCGAAGGAAACAAAAGAAAAGTTGGATAAATATTATGGGACTAATGCTCCGTGAGATTACACCGTCAAATATCGGTTGCGAGAGTTCCGTGGTGGCCGCAACTCCACTACCGATCAAGTCCGCAGCGGCAGGCCCTCCGATGCGGTTACATAGGACAATGTAAAAGAAATACATGAAATGGTGTTGGCTGACCGGAAAGTGACGGTGCGCGAGCTAGCAGATACCACAAAGATTAGTGCTGAGCGCACACGCCATATTTTGGGCAATATTCTGCATATGAAAAAGTTATCCTGCCGCTGGGTCCGCGCATGCTAGCTCCTGACCAAAAGCACGAACGCGAGAGCACTTCGAAAGAGTGTTTGGACTTGCTGATGCGGAATCGGGCGGACTTTTGGCGTCGATTGGTAATTGGATTTGGATCCCTCGGACTATTATCTCTTCCCAAACCATCAATAAAAAATTCAGCTCACGCGAGGAAATCATCGACGCCACGGAGGAGTATTTTGCAGACCTTCGATAGAATATAAACAGTTTTAGGTCTACAAATAAATATTCCAGAATGTAAGGTTTTGTAATCAACACGACAAGCCTCTTAGATAACGATGCAGTAGCAGATTGGGAATGTTGAAGGTTAATCTGAGTAAATAAAAGTCGTTTCTTGTCTGCACTCATTTGAAAATAAAGCGGAAAGGTGTAGATAAGGAAATGAGCCATACTTAAACTAAATAATCTCGCCTGAAGCGTCTTCTAATCATTCAGAAGGAAAGAGCCGTCCTTGTTTTCCCGAGTTTAGCTCTCCTTATGAAAATAGATATTGTGTCGAGTCAAGGGTTCTACGATGCGTCAACACATCCTCCGTTTTCCTGAGATCTCCTGAGATATAATACATTGGAAATAAACAAAATTACTGGGTTACGGAAAGATGAACATTTGAACATTTACCTTAAATATCTAAGCTTTCCCCAATCAATATCAGTATTAGAACTCACCTGAAATTGAAAAAAAAATTATAAGTATCTACTAAAAATAAATTTATATTTATGAACAATAAATGTTTTTTTTTTTAAATTATTCTTAATAAGCATTTAAAAAGGATGACTAAACTGTCTGTCTGCCGACAGTCTGTTTTTAGTACAAAGTTAGTACAAGCCAGCATATTCCATATTAATGATGCACCCTTGTTGACCATGGTATACACCCTTCCTCATGGCTTTGTAAGCTTACTACTGACACACATGAGTGGAATAAAATAATTGAAAAAACCACACTCAATTCAGGGATGCACATAAATATACATTAAACAGATATTCCACCCAAACGATTTATTCGGGATCCAATCTAGACTATTCCCTTTATTTATTTATTTTTTTTTTTTTTTATTTAAATAAAATCTCTCAAGCCCGCTGAGTTGGAAAATTGAGCCCTAAATGCGAGTATTTCACCAATATAATATTACCGAACTAAAATATTCAACTACAGACGTGGATGCCTTATTTCTCGATTAAATCATCTGCTTCATGTATTTTTCCAAAAAAAAAAAAAAAAAAAGAGTAAAATAAAAACAAACATATTTTTGCAGCAATCATTTACTGATGCATTTCCTGAGCATTTTTCCAACCGAATGGATGCAGTGCCACAGTTATGTACAGTGCTGCGCCGCTTTGGCTCATGCCAACAATTAAACAAAAAATAAAAAATATATTCTGCGGTAGACACTTTTCCAAGCAAAAATTTCCCCAGGGGACAACCACAGCAGCAGTATCTGAAGCTGTAGATGGATGCAGTTCTGCATCCACGACTACTCCCTATTCGATGGCACGGCCACGCCAGGATAATGGAAAATTTTTCTCTACAGGACTGCCATCTATGTGTAGCTATATACATTTTAAACTTAGTAGCTCCATAGAATCCACCTTATCATCGAATGGCCTAGGAGATATTCTAAAGCCGCCTTTGAGAACCCCGTGCCATACTGATGAGGACTAGTGGAAAAATTAGGGTTCTCGGTGTAATCAATAACGAGTAAAACAAACGCGTGCACTGCTATGCTGTGCTAATCTAAAATTCAACATCGTGTCTGATAATTATCTTCATCCACTCAACTCAACTTCTGCGTCCTCCCGTTCTAGTATTGTATTTATTTAAAAATGTACGTGTATCTATGCAAAAGTGTATCCGTATCTCGACGTCCTTTGCTCTATAGACCCACTGTTAGTTTGTATTGGTGTGGAGAAAACGCTTTAGATGCAAACCAGAGGGAAAGGCACATAATGGCAATGACCTACCCAACAAAGCTTTATGTAGTGAAGGGATTTGTTTTTCCAACCCTTATCCACCTCTTTTCATTATAAACAGTGTGGTGAGATGAGGTTGAACAAAATTCCACCCTATGACAGGATGTGGAATGGGTATTTATGCCATATAATAGGATGCCTTTGTGCGCATTATTTTATCCCCTATTGGTTATGTTATGCAAACCAGCCGAAATGGGATTAAATGGAAAAATTCATTTACACGATGAATGCATGCGTTTCAGTGGTCATGTGGGCAGGAATTCATCTCTTTTTCCCTTCCTTTTTTTCTTGTCTCTCTCTTTTCTGGCACTAATTGGGTTAGGGCTTAATGAAAAAAGGGATAATTGAAGAAGAATTGAATTTGGATAAAACTTTGTATTAAATGAGTCAGCAGTGGGATTAGTAGCCGCAACGGCTATTGTGCTATCCTGAAGGGCACTGCTGAACGAAAGGAAATTATTTTGTTCATTTCTGAAGGCAATAGGAAAATATTGAGTTAATCAGATCCACTCTTCAGGAGAATCAAATTACTATTAACAAAATAAAACAGTATGAGCCTTATATGGGTTTCTTGAGTTACTCCATTTTTTACAGTGATTAGGTAAAATTATTAGCACGGCTTGGTCTACCTACTTAGGTTAGGTTAGGTTGAAGTGGCAGCCTGCATCAAGCAGTTTCCCTGAGGCCAGGATAAGACCTTTGCAATATCACAGGCTCTTAATTTGTTCATACTTAAATGAAACCAAAGCACAGATACATAGTTTTTTTTTTATATAATTTGCGCGCGCTCAAGGGGCTTAAGTACCCTTAAAATGCTTGCACACAGCGCGGGCGAAAGAAAATCAGGGAGAATAGAAAGAGAGGTACCTACCAGTGAACGTTGGTTTTAAATGTTTGAGGGTTATAATGACTAGGAAATAAAGAGCTAGGCAGGGCATTCCATAAGCGAGTTGTAGGGCTTAGGAACGAATCACGATATTTTAGAGTACGTCCGAAAGTGGGTTCGAGGCTATACTGATGAGCATTCATGGCGACACGGGTGTTACCGTTAAAAGTTTGAATGGGCGAAATGCTACAAGCGATTTCTATGGAGCACTGTTGGTGGAAATAGCGATAAAACAGAGTGAGACAGGAGACATAACGTCGGTGTTAGAATCCTATTTGAATCCTATCTAACAGGTGCAGAGATGTTTTTGGCGCACCCGACCAGATGTGGGAATTGTACTCCAATTTCGGGCGGATAAACGCCTTGAGTAAAATATATCTTACATCGCTTGAGGAAACCTAGACATTTCGCAGCATTTTTGGCGACATCGAATATGTGGTCATTCGAACGTAAGTTTTCATTGACACACGTACCGAGAATGGAAAGTTTATCGGTTTCGACGATGCAAGTGCCAACGACAGCAGACAGCATTGTGTTTTGGAAGCATTAAAATCTACTCTGTTAGTGGTTCCCCAATCAGTTATGCTGTTAATATCAGAATCTAGTGAGCTTAACATACGCTGCCATTCGCGTTCTACAGCCGATGAGCAGGGACGTGAGTCCGGGAACGAATATGAAAAGCAGAGAGTACTGCCGTCAGCAAAGAGATCGTTGAAGTAAATTAAAAAGAGTGTCGGAGACAGAACGGAGCCCTGGGGCCCTTCTTCTTTTCTTCTCCTCCTTATCCTTAGAACTCCAGCAAAACGTCCCTATAAATAAGGATGGGAATATTAGCATATCTGATAAATAGGCCTTATAATGGCCTTTAATGATGCCCTTTAAAATTCTCCTGTGTGACACACACCACAGATAAAAGATCTTTTTTGACGACACTCATTAGGCTAAATCTGTCTTGTTAGGCTGCAGGTTGCACGGTCTAATTATTGTACGAGAGCGGGTCAATAAGTCCGTGACTTTTGGATTAAAACACAGATTTTTTGATAAAAAAAATAATTTTATTTTTGAAGGTAGTCTCCCTTGAGCTCTATACACTTTGTCCAACGCTTCTCCAATTTTTTTATCCCTTCCAAAAAAAATGATTTGTCGAGGTCCTCAAAATAAGCCTTTGTTTGCGAGATGACTTCATCATTGGAGTCAAATCTTTTTCCACCAAGCCATTTCTTCAGGTTTGGGAACAAGAAGTAGTCGCTCGGAGCCAAATCTGGAGAATAGGGTGGATGAGGGAGCAATTCATAACCCAATTCATGGATTTTTGCCATGGCAACTGCACATGCGTGCACCCTTGCATTGTCTTGGTGGAAAAGAACTTTTTTCTTGGCCAAATGAGGTCGTTTTTTTTTTCAAATCGTCATTGAATCGGTCCAATAAGTTGGCATAATATTCCCCATTGATTGTTCTTCCCTTTTGAAGGTAGTCAATGTGGATTATCCCGCGTGCATCCCAAAAAACAGTCGCCATAACTTTATTGGCTGACAAACCCACCTTGGCCTTCTTTGGCGCCGATTCACCCTTAGAAACCCACTGTTTTGACTGTTGTTTGTTCTCTGGTGTGTTGTGATGGATCCATGTTTCGTCCACGGTTACAAAACGGCGCAAAAACTCCTCCACATTGCAATTAAACAACGCCAAACCTTCCTGTGAAGTTGTTACACGATTGCGTTTGTGGTCGACTGTGAGCAAACGCGGCACCCATCTTGCGGAAAGCTTTCTCATGCCCAAGTGATCATTCAAAATTGAAACCACTAAGCCATGCGAGATCCCTACGGCTTCAACAATCTCTCGCACTTTCAATCTTCGGTCGGCCAACACCATATCGTGAATTTTTTCGATTGTTTCGGGTGTAGAGACCTCAACTGGGCGTCCAGGACGTTCGGCATCTTCAGTGCTTGTACGGCCACAACGAAATTCAGTAAACCACTTTTTTATCAAGCTTAGCCTTGGTCTCGGTAATGGTTTTTTTTCGCAAGAAATAATGCTTAATAAGCACACGAAATTCACTTTTTTCCATTTTCTCCTCAAATTAGTGAGTAGTCTGATAAAAATAGCTGTCAAACACAAACTAACTGACGCAGCAAGTTTAAATTTTGACAGGAGTCAACTGACAGATGCCTGTTGACAGGAGCAGTGTTGCTGTTTCAGTAAAGAGGTCAGAAATTCAAAAAGTCACCGCCCTCGTAGCTTTTATTTAATCAATCGCATCTAGCTTGAGCAAGAATTTTGAAGTAGCAAGTGCCATAACTGAGTAAGATTTTGTAGATGTCTTTGGTAAAACAATTTTGGCAAGTTTATCGGCTTTGCAGTTTCGCCTTGTAAAAGATACATAACCAATATTAGCTACTCTCGTCGTCATCAGAACCAAACCCTCCTTTTGGCATAATTACGTGAATTCAGTCCTCACTGAATCTGTTTTCCCAGAAAACGAGGAAGAATGCCTATTCTACTCTGCGGAAGCTTCGAATCGGATAGCAGTATAATCTACCATATGGTTATCATAAACGTCCAGAGCTATTATAGTTGGCGGAAAAGAATATTTAATGCCATCCACGCAAAGATCCATCGATGCACACGTGGATTTAGAGTTATAACGTTCGCCCAGAGCTTACTACTGTACTGCTACACCATACTCGTACATCATCATATGGTTAACGAGTGATATGAAGATTAAGACTAAATTTATCAACTTAGTTCAAGTTCAAATTATTGAACTTATTGTCTAACACAGTCTTCAATTTGGAATTTTTTGAAGAAATCCTTTCAGAATTTCAAGTTGAATACTTTTTTGATGGCATAACCTCTGTTGAAATGCCTTCGATTATTCTTTTTCAGATCATAAATTGAGGCTCTACTAAAATGGATTGGAAGTCCTCAGAAGACTCGTCGTATTGAACGAGGCATTTCTGATTTTGCTCCAACTCGTCCTCCACCAATTCCTTAAGACATGATGAATAAGTGAATGCTTATGGTATCCGTAGCACGAGAACTAGTTATCCAAGAATACTCACTAATTGTGTCCATATCACTCCTACTTCGACAAATGAGTGATGATCCCGATATCAAAACTGATATCTCGTTGTATTTTACAAAAAATAATTTAAGAAAAAAATATGGCCCCAAAATAAGTTTCCTGTGGCACTCCATTATTTAAGATTACATTTCTGAAAGCTCCCTGTGGAACGCCGATGGCGATACATAAAATGTAAATCATTCAGAGAACAGAGAAAGACTGAAGTAGTGCAAGCTCAATATAAGCGAAACTCTGTGGTGCAATGTTTTACAAATAGGATAGGCGCCAAGCAGTGTCAACTTGGCGGTGATCAGTCTCGCAACAAACAATGACTTATTAAACTCATAAGCAACTCGAATACTCTGATGGAATAGATTAGCCCTCCGTAGAAAGACGTAGTACGACGATAAATTAAAGCGATTTAATCAACGGCGGAGTCAACAGTCAGCATGACAGATACCTTATAAGAACTACTTTAACTTATTCGGAGCTGGATGTTTCTACGAACTTCTAGACGAAAACAACGAGCAATTTCCCAAGTATGATAATATCATAGATACTAACAGAAATATATTTATTATGTTATGTAAGACCCTTCCTTTCTTGGGCTGCCGCGACGTGGCCGAAAATATTAAGAGTCAAAGATCCTAGGGTACTGAAAAGAGCCCAGGTGAGACGTCGAACTAAACGCCAAGGACGTCTAAACTAAAACATTATGGAGGTGACCCCAAAGAATTAAACTCCAGGTGGTACTCGCAATTGCGACAATCCACCCGTGGTCTTTTCGGCTACGACCGGGACACGGATTCTGGAGGCTCCTGCCACCGACTTCGGCGTTGACTGAGGAGCTGCTGGAATACTGGATTTCGACGACTCCTGCGGCTCTTTCTACGACACGTTCGGTAGATTGCGCTGGAACGGTGGAGAAAGTACCAGAGAGGGCTTGCCTGTTACGGTTAAACTTCATCACAATAGACCAGTGGTTGTCTCGGAAAATCGAAAAGGTTGAACGGGCACACTCTCAACGACTATCGTCTAAGAGGCAGATGAAGAGGAAACTGAGACGTGGGAAAAACGAACGGCGCAAAGTGACGACAAGGATGCCGAAGGCGCTAGTACCAAAAGTCTCACTCCCCCAGTGACGACGGAGAAGAGAAGCAGTGCGGTAAAAGTGACACCCATTGAAACCGATTAACCTCTCGGAGGTTAGCTGCCCGAACAGGGCCAAGAAGAAGAGAAAGAAGTTTCCGGCACTCCTGCTGATGGGCTTCTCCGCGCACGATGCCCGGATGAAACCGGTCCTGCAATCAGCAAAGGCCTCAGCTCCGGTGGACGGAAATCGCATGAAGCGGTCAAACCCATTGTCAAAAACAAAACCAGCGGTAGTGTCACACGCACGGGACATCCGGATGAGGCCAGTGCTACAACCAGCAAAGGTCGTAGTTCTGATCGACGGAAGTCGGCCAAAGCGATGAAATCCCCGCTGAGATACAGCTCTGGTGGTTGCTTTCCCAGCACACAAGATCCAACTTAAAACCGATGTTGCAACCAACAAAAGTTGCAGTTCTGGTGGACGGAACTTGGACGTCGTTGGAAAAGTAACCTCAAAAAAAAACTCCCGAAACGTAGGCCGACGCACCTACAAAAATGCTGCTATCTCCTGTCTGCCGCTTCGAATTAGAAAGGCTGGCAATGATAACCGTCTGAACGATGCTGAGTGCAAACACTCACTGTTGATCAACTGTGGAAGCTAGCCAAAGTGGTGAATGTTTGCATTCAAGCAGAGGGCTATGATATGGAGAATGGGACTCTTAGAGTGAAGTGCTCCACGCAGCAAGCTCTTGAATGGCTAAACAAATCCGTGCCGAAAATTCCAGCCCTGGAAACTAAGACTTTCAAAGTTTTCAGAGAACCAAAACTGACGCGCGCTATTTTCTGGGTTCCGGCAAATCAGAGATATTCTGATGCGTCTTCATACCCAGAACCCTGGACTTGACACTGAAAAGTGGAAAATCTACTCTCACAGAGAGAGAGTGGACTTAGGCAAAGCTTCTGTCGAGACCATTAAGTGTAGGTATGACTCACGTCCCTATCTGCACCTTTGAAGCGTTAATTTCCACTTTGTTTCTAAATGAGTGCGGATAGGAGATGGCCATCCCAGTATCCATCTATTCTGTGTACTCAAATCAACCTTCAACAAGTCTGCTACTGTATCATAGGTGTGGAATAAACGTATCTGTGGTTTCGGATGTTTACGGGATTTCACACTACTTTATGACGAGCACTCGGAAAGGCCGAGAGCTATACAAGAGTACAATGGATGGAATTTATAAGGCATTGTCTGCAACCAGTATTCGACATCATCAAAACGGTAGCTGAAACCACCATAGGCTACCAGCCACCACTGTAAAAGAGCTCTAGGTATGATAAGTGCGTAAGACGAAAAAATCTGACAGAAAATACACACCTACAAGTGCTATAGCCAGAATAATGGAAAGAAGATCCTGTATAAAAGTAGAAAATCTTACGCGATCTCGCAGGATGTTTTCCAGAGAAGCTTAGCTACTGGTAGCTAACTCCAAGCCCGGAATGCAAACTCTTCGAAATAGCGAAGAAAATTTAGTCAGCACTTCCAGCTGCTAATTGATGGGCATCAGGTAGAGAGAGAGTGCGATACGGCAAGTCAACGAAAGAAGTCATCCATCTTTCCAGGATAGAAAAGCTTGGCTCTGTTATCAGAGAGCTAATGAACAAAAAGTCAGCCGGCTGCGATGGTCTACCAGCAGAGCTGTTCAAACATGGAGGTGGTGTTTGATGCACCAATTGTCAATATGCCTCAACTTCAAAAACGGCCGCGATGCTATGTCTTGTAAGAACTATAGCGGCAAATCCCTGCTCATCCTCATCATATTCAATGTACTGTGTGAATGTCTCTAGCCCTCCTGCAACACGGCAATCGACACGTAAAATGGTGCACCTCACTACCTCTTCATCGACTAGCCACATATACCAACATTCATCGCCATGAGCTCTACAAGGAAATGGCCGAATTCGGGATCCCGAAAAAACTGCTCCAGCTGTATCGCGTGAATATAAAAACACGCTCCTCCAAAATTGTACCCGCTTAGGAGATGGAATGTCCAGTTATTTTTTTAATCTGGTGAGCACGGCTGGTGTCAAAACGAACGGCATTATCTTTAACAAATCTGTCCATCTGATGGAATACGCAGATGACATCAACACCATCGGTCGCTCTCAGCACGCCATCATAGAGGTTTCAACGGCAACTGAAGGACAGGCAAAACGATTTGACTTCATATAAATGAGGACAAATCCATGCATTCTCACCGTCGAGGACAGAACCTCACTCTGGACAGTAGTAATTTGGTGAAGGAGTTTGTCATCCTGGAAGGAAACATCAGCTGACACAATAGTGAAGAATCGGCCAAGATCAAAGCAAATAAGCAACAAACTTCTAACTCGGTAGATGCGATAAGCAGGAAAGCAGAGCAGGTATTGAACACTTTTGGGGAGAACATTTTATTAATCCCATATACAAGGAGGACGAATAAAGGAGAAAATACAACAGCGATAGTACAACTATGAGCTGTACCAAGATGCGGATGTAGTCCAGAAAACTAAAACAATGGACAATCATACTCCAACAAAGAGAATCACATCCTACAGGTTCGGAAGACCGAACGTCCGTTTCAAACATCAAGCTATCACGGATACCAGAGCGCCTGGTCTAAACAACTGCGAACAGCATCTTCGGCATACATTCAAGCAGAGACTTCACGGCCTAGGGGCCCATTAAGTACCCGTAAGCTGAACGATGTTCTTAGCATGACAGCGATTCTACAATATTACGATGAGCCTGATAAGTTTTGCTACAGAGCTAAAACGCTGTGCTGGCTCTTCTATGCACTCAATTCTCCATGTTCAGCTTCTATCTAAGTTAAGATTTCAGATAGAGTAGAACCTAGTTACTTGACGCTGGATAGCTACAGCAGGCACATTCTTCTCTTCGGTGAAAATTTAAGAATTGCGTCAAGGATGACGCAAGTTAATTCAAGAAAATTTATCGTGACACCATATCCAGTCCGCACGTGAGAAAATGTTGGGGTGTCTCTACAGATTGGCTTCAAATGTTCGAATACCGTAATGAAGGGTGAAATTATAGCTCACAAAAACCATTCCAGACTCGTATTCGCTGCGATAGAAAGGTTTGAACTGAGCACATTAATCAATGCTATTCCCATTTCTCTGAGCAATTTCAAGTCAAAACTTAATCGATTGCTTTAGATTGAGATAAAACCATTTCTCAACTGAAGTCCCACGTAATGTGCATCTGCAGCAACCATTTCCCCACGCACAAAATTCCGTAGCAGAAATTTGATTTATTCCACAAGCGTTGTCGACGTCGTCGTTGGCATGCATCGTTGATAGCGTGTGGATATATGGACAGCTAGAATGGGAATCCCATTAAAACGAACTTCAGGCTGAATAACATCAAATCATGGTTTTTTGCATATGAATATTAAAAAACTTTTCCCAACTGCTGCGGTTGTTTGCGCCTTCTTTTATACAAAAAAAAAAAAAAAAAACAAAAAAAAAAAAACACTAGAACTAGAAACATTGCATCACATCAACGCAGCAGCATCCTGCAGAGGGATATACTCGTACATTTTTGTTGGTATATGGAGTGCATTTTGAGCGCTTCCCAAGCCGCATCCGATTGGGGTAGGTCCTGCGAAAACCCAGAACTATTTCCCCATATTTGAACGAAACGTTGGTTGTTCTTCTTCTATGCAAGAACGGTCTGGCCCAGCAGTAGAACGTTGATGATGACGACGACGGCGACGCCAGTCGTTTTTCTCTGGGATGTCCTTTTTCGTATAAAAATGATGTTCCCTCTTCCATCACATGTGGATAGATGATGCTAAAAATGCACATCTTGGTTTTAATTAATTTTTTTTTTTTTTGGAAAAAAGTTTTCTCTTATTTTTTTTTTTTTTTGACAGACGAACACAAAAGCAGTATACACTCCAGTCAGGAACAGCAGCTAAAAGATCAGTGAGTTTGGGAGTAGAATTTTCTCAGTAGGAATGGACGAAGAAACTTCTGGGTATTGTTGGCATTATCGTTGTCGTCATCGTCAGAAGAAGGAGCATTGTATGCTTGTGAATCACCATCTCTAACCATTACCGTCATCATCATCCTCCGCATCAACGGTAGTAGTATCAGAAACAGCATCATCAACATCCTGGATGCTATCTTTTTACTTTTTTTTTTCTTTTTTTTTATGCATTTTCAATGGTGAACAACGCGCCAGCAAGCAACTGAAGGATTCAATGTGAAAGCTTTTGAAGGATTAAAATTTAAATTGAAATGGAAAACGAAATTAAAAAAAAATGCTTTTTTATGCGCTTCTCCTTTTTCATTTGAATTCATTTTTATTCTCTGTTTCATTGTTACACTCTTTCGTTTGTTCGTGCAATTTGATTTTCTTGTATAAAGGAGAAACGAAAGACAAAAACCCTTTAGTAGATGTAGATGGTTGGAAATAGTCATCGTGGGCGACAGGGAATGATATTATTAATTCAAATTTATTTAAAGAAAAATAAAGCGCCCAGTGTCCCAGTGTCCCTATGAAACCTGCAGTTCCTCCCAAACGACAATGTAGTTAAAGTCCTCTTTCGTTTATGAGCGTTACTTTAGGCGAGGAGATATCTACGTATACATGAATATCTCATGTATTGTACTGGCAATCTCGTTGTCCAAAACACACTTTTCTAACCACATCATCATGGCGACATCGATCGTGGTATAGCTCGCTTCTAAAGCGATTTGGAAGCCAATACTAGATGGAGTGAAAAGTGACCTCCTTAGGAATTAAAAAAAATTTTTTTTTAAATGTTTTTTTTATATTATTCAATATAGTCCCCTTTTAGTTTGATACACTTATTCCAGCGATTTTCCAACTTCTTGATCCCGTCCGAAAAGTAATTTTCCAGAAGGTCTGCAAAATACTCCTCCGTGTCGTCGATGAATTCCTCGCGTGAACTGAATTTTTTATTGATGAGCCACCTTTTGGGGTTTGGGAACAGATAATAGTCCGAGGGATCCAAATCCAGTTACCAATCGACGCCAAAAGTCCGCCCGATTCCGCATCAGCAAGTCCAAACACTCTTTCGAAGTGCTCTCGAGTTCGTGTTTTTGCTCAGGAGTGAGCATTCGCGGCACCCAGCGGAAGGATAACTTTTTCATATGCAGAATATTGCCCAAAATATGGCGTGTGCGCTCACTACTAATCTTTGTGGTATCTGCTAGCTGGCGCACCTTCACTTTCCGGTCAGCCAACACCATTTCATGTATTTCTTTTACATTGTCCTATGTAACCGCATCGGAGGGCCTGCCGCTGTGGACTTGATCGGTAGTGGAGTTGCGGCCACCACGAAACTCTCGAAACCAATATTTGACAGTGTAATCTCACGGAGCATTAGTCCCATAATATTTATCCAACTTTTCTTTTATTTCCTTCGCCGGTTTGCCTCTCAAAAAATAATGTTTTATGAGAGAATGAAAATCGTTTTTGTCCATACTCAACATGATGCCATACACGTCAACAACAATCAGCGGTCAAAATAAAACTAAAGACAGTATCGCACTGAAATTTGGCATGTCCGCGTAAATACGAACGGACTTCAAGGCACCTTTTTTGCAGTAGCAGCGCATTCTGGCGGTCAAGGAGGCCACTTTTCACTCCATCTAGTACACTACCACTTGAACCACGGCTACCCAGTGAACAGTCTGGCACGTAAATACGCATTGAGCATGGTGGAGGTGGAGAGACCGCATTCGTTAAGATGGCCGCCATTCTCTCTTCAGGGTGATCCGCGAACAAGGCGGTTCCATCAGGCCGACCGGTTCGGAGCAGCGAAGTTCTGATCGCGCTCACTAGGTTTTTCTTCGGTTCTTTATACGCCGCCACTGCCAACTTCACATCCCCGCGGCTTCTATGAATCTCAGAGACCCGTCGAAGGCATTGAGATTCTCTGCCGCACGGGTGGTCGACAGATGTATCATAGAAACCGATCACTCATACAGACTTCGCGTGCTCTCAATAGATGTAAGGCCAATGTGAGATGTTTGAGTGCCTGAATGTGATAATAAGTTGTCGCACGTCTCAGAAGTCAAAGTGACTCGTTGTGCTGTTCTTTTTTCGAACCACACAGCTGTTCTAGAAACAGAAATCAAATTATCAGAAGCACTACTCATGCATATTTCGAGCAAATTCTGACAAAAGATACAACATAACGACAACATTGCATTGAAAAACCATGAATACGAAAAAGGCTGCCCCCAGAAAAGCCAATGGCGAAGAAAAACCTCGTCCAACCTAGAACCCCTATTTTCAGTAACGCGTTCGCTAAGCTCTTTTTTTTGTTTTTACTTTTGTTGACTGTTGTTTTTTTTTTTTTTTTTGAAGTTCTTTTTGTATTCATTGTGGAAGGTAAATTGAAATTTTATGTAAATTTTCGTAACCTACAGTCAGTGCCAGAGATAAAGACCAACTATGCGATACAACACTACACTGCTATCACTCACACTAACTCATTTAGTTTTTTTTTTTTTAATTCAAAACAAAAAATTCTAAGTAACTACTAACTAGAGTTCACTATTATTTTTGTTTGTTTCTACCTGCATTTAAATATCCGTACATGTTTTTGTTTTTAGTAAAAATGTTGGGTTGTATTTATTTTTATATTTTTTACCATAGTGCTTCCGTTCGATATGTAATGCGCGACAAATTTATGTACAGTCCATAAATTTTCGTGAACGCTTGCTTAGTTTGTTGTTTTTGGTTTTAGTATTTTTGTTTTGGTTTGCGTTGTTTTTATTATTGTGGTTATTTTTTATTTATTTTTTTTTTTTTGAAATGTAGAAATGGGAAGGAAATACACGACTCGGTTTGGAGGTTATTTCGAAAACTGGTGGCCACATTGCGGTTATGTTGTGTCAGGTTCGGATCGGATGAGTGGTTGGGTCTCACGTTCGAATGATAAGAAAGCAGGGAAAATTTCCGTTCAAATTTAGAGTTTGGGTATTTCGGTTGAGAGGGGTCTTGGAGGTGGAAAAATTTGTGAAATTTTTTGTTTGTTTGACACGTTTAGTAGGGATTTTTGTGCAGGCAATGGCAATGGAAATTTATGTATTTTCTGGTAATTTTGATATTTGAATGTTTGTTTTAGGTTGTTTATGTATTTTAACGCAAATCCATATTTTTCAATCTAGTAATTTAAATTTCATCGTAATTGCTAAATTTTTTTGACCTTCAAAGCCAAACTCAAAGTTTTAGTACACACCTGGAGATACAGTGTTGTGCAAAACATACCGGATTTTTCCTGAAAATTTTTCATTGAAGAATTCTTGGGAATAGGAATACAGTAGATACAACTTGTTTGGTAATTTAAGGGGACATGACACCTTCAAATTTTCAAAAAATCGCAAATTTTTTTATAACTGTTTCTTTTTTAAAAAATATTGAAAAATATGTTTTTAATAATATAAACCTCAAATTCGGATTCTAAAATATATAACGAGCGTTTTAGGCACATCGCATAAAAGCCGTATTTTTGGTGATTTTCGTACTTTCTCTTTGCCGCGTCTTTCTTATACCAACATATGTTCTGTATATTCCTATACTATTAATGGACGTGCTGCAAAGCCAAAAAAAAAAGAAAATTTAGTTCAAATCGCTTTACGGGTGAATACAGCGATGAATTTACAAGTGCTTCTGCAGCTAAGCTGCAAAAAGGTTATGAACTTGAAGTGTCGGTAGATCCAAATTTCCAATATTGTATATTGCAATTTAGTGTATTTACTTATTTAACATAATGCAAAATCTGTAATAGTGATGTAAAATTTTCTAAAAGTGATGAAAAGGCACTGGGTTTCAAGCTTTGTGTAACATGTAAGTGCAGTGATAATTTTACCTATTCAAGTCCGAAAATCAATAGAGCGTATGAAATAAATAGACGGTTTGTTTTGGTAATGAGATTACTTGGTGTTGGAATCAATGGCATTACTAGCTTCTGCTGTCTTATGGATTTGGGATCGAGTTGGAATAACAAAACATATTATTATTGTGTCGATAATATAAATGTAGCATTTGATGCTGTGCTCAAGATAGTGCTCAATAAAGCGAGCAATGAAGAGAAGGAAAAAAAATAATGCAGCCGGTAATATAGAAAACGAACTCAGTGTATCTGGTGATGGATCGTGGGCAAAAAGGGGGTTTTCTTCGCTTTTAGGTGTAGTAAGTGTGATTGGAAAGTACAGTGGTAAAATTTTAGATATCATGGTGAAGAGCAGCTATTGTAAACTCTGTAGTGAATGGGTTTCAAAAAAAAAAAATAAAAACACTCTAGAGTATGAAACATTTTATGCCGATCATGAGGAGTTCTGCACCGCCAATCATGAAGGTTCTGCAGGAAAAATGGAAGTCGATGGTATTATTGAGATGTTTCAGAGATCTGAAGACCTTCATGATGCACGGTACAAATATTATATTGGAGATGGTGATAGACTTTTAAGTCTTTGCAAGATTTGCAGCCCGGTTCTGATTTAATTGTTGAAAAAAAAAAGAATATGTTTTGCATGTGAAAAAACGAATGTTTAGAAGAGCTAAAGATGCTAAAAAGCAAATGACTACTGCTATAAACCAAACAAAAATTTACTGGAAAGAATGCAAATACACCAACACAAACTCTAAAAAAAACTCCGAAACCTGTTCAGTTAACAATTAAATTGATGAAAAATTTATCCACCTACTACGGTTTAGCAATCCGACGCCACCCATACTCACTTTAAGATATGAGAAATGAAATTTAGGCTGTATATTATCACAAGATTTCAACTGATGAAAATCCGCAACATTTCAAATGTCCAAAAGACGAAAATTCATGGTGCGCGTGGCGTAAATCGGAAGCAGCTGGAGCAAAAGAGTTGAAAAAATACAAGAATCCTCCTGCTTTAGATCCTGAAGTGCAAGGAGTTTTGAAGCCAATATACGAGGAATTGGCCTCCAACGATTTATTACAGCGTTGTTTAGGTACGAGGGCGGATCAATAAGTCCGCCTCTTTACTGAAACAGCAACACTGCTCCTGTCAACAGGCATCTGTCAGTTGACTCCTGTCAAAATTTAAACTTGCTGCGTCAGTTAGTTTGTGTTTGACAGCTATTTTTATCAGACTACTCACTAATTTGAGGAGAAAATGGAAAAAAGTGAATTTCGTGTGCTTATTAAGCATTATTTCTTGCGAAAAAAAACCATTACCGAGACCAAGGCTAAGCTTGATAAATACTATGGGGACTCTGCACCATCGATTTCAATGGTAAAAAAGTGGTTTACTGAATTTCGTTGTGGCCGTACAAGCACTGAAGATGCCGAACGTCCTGGACGCCCAGTTGAGGTCTCTACACCCGAAACAATCGAAAAAATTCGCGATATGGTGTTGGCCGACCGAAGATTGAAAGTGCGAGAGATTGTGGAAGCCGTAGGGATCTCGCATGGCTCAGTGGTTTCAATTTTGAATGATCACTTGGGCATGAGAAAGCTTTCCGCAAGATGGGTGCCGCGTTTGCTCACAGTCGACCACAAACGCAATCGTGTAACAACTTCACAGGAAGGTTTGGCGTTGTTTAATCGCGATATGGAGGAGTTTTTGCGCCGTTTTGTAACCGTGGACGAAACATGGATCCATCACAACACACCAGAGAACAAACAACAGTCAAAACAGTGGGTTTCTAAGGGTGAATCGGCGCCAAAGAAGGCCAAGGTGGGTTTGTCAGCCAATAAAGTTATGGCGACTGTTTTTTGGGATGCACGCGGGATAATCCACATTGACTACCTTCAAAAGGGAAGAACAATCAATGGGGAATATTATGCCAACTTATTGGATCGATTCAATGACGATTTGAAAAAAAAACGACCTCATTTGGCCAAGAAAAAAGTTCTTTTCCACCAAGACAATGCAAGGGTGCACACATGTGCAGTTGCCATGGCAAAAATCCATGAATTGGGCTATGAATTGCTCCCTCATCCACCTTATTCTCCAGATTTGGCTCCGAGCGACTACTTCCTGTTCCCAAACCTGAAGAAATGGCTTGGTGGAAAAAGATTTGACTCCAATGATGAAGTCATCTCGCAAACAAGACCTATTTTGAGGACCTCGACAAATCATTTTTTTTGGAAGGGATAAAAAAATTGGAGAAGCGTTGGACAAAGTGTATAGAGTTCAAGGAAGACTACGTTGAAAAAT
This sequence comes from Volucella zonaria, assembly GCA_963966105.1. Classification (NCBI taxonomy): domain Eukaryota; kingdom Metazoa; phylum Arthropoda; class Insecta; order Diptera; family Syrphidae; genus Volucella; species Volucella zonaria. The sequence continues at coordinate 44,180,744 of OZ014531.1, forward strand.
AAAATTATTTTTTTATCAAAAAAATCTGTTTTAATCCAAAAGTCACTGACTTATTGACCCGCCCTCGTACACCAACAAAAACTCCGAAACCTGTTCAGTTAACGATTAAATTGATGAAAAATTTATCCACCTACTACGGTTTAGCAATCCGACGCCACCCATACTCACTTTAAGATATGAGAAATGAAATTTGGGCTGCATATTACCACAAGATTTCAACTGATGAAAATCCGCAACATTTCAAATGTCCAAAAGGCGAAAATTCATGGTGCGCGTGGCGTAAATCGGAAGCAGCTGGAGCAAAAGAGTTGAAAAAATACAAGAATCCTCCTGCTTTAGATCCTGAAGTGCAAGGAGTTTTGAAGCCAATATACGAGGAATTGGCCTCCAACGATTTATTACAGCGTTGTTTAGGTAATAACACGCAAAATAATAATGAAAGCTTCAATGCTTGCGTGTGGAACATGGCCCCGAAACACACATTTTCCGGAAAAAACATAATACAACTTGCTGCTGGCATCGCTACATGTGTTTTCAATGAAGGATTCATGTCCATTTTGAAAATTATGCAAGTTTTGGGCATTACCATCGGCCAACGTTCGCTGCAGTACGCGAAAGTTCGTGACGCTGCACGAATTAAGCAGGCGAATCGTCGGAGCACTGGGGCTTCAAAAGAAGCAAGAACTGCACGTAGGGATGAAAAATTACGTACAGAAGAAGAGTATGAGAAGGAGGAAGGAATTTTGTACGGTGCAGGCATTGCCGATTGGCCTTAGGTAACATTTTCTTGAAAAGTTACTCGAAACCACGTTTTTCGAGTTGGTGGGTGACACTACTTGACACTAATCTTTCTAAAATTTTAATAACATATGTTATTGTGCACATATTAATGCATGGATTGAACTACGGGCAGACAGATCGGTATTAAAGTTTTTGATTTTTGATACGATTTTGGACCCAAAAATTGAAAATTTTCGAAAAAATGCCGCCATTTTGTTATTTTTCGACCAAAATTGTTATCATGCCCTTCGTAATTTTTGCGGTTTTTTTTTTCTCAAAAAATTCTAGTAGTCTTAAATCACATAAAAGAATTCTAAAAAAAATTTTTTAAATTAAAATTATACGCATTTTAAAACATTAAAACAATTTTTTTGTAAGGTGTCATGTCCCCCTAAGAAAATAAGTTTACGAATAGAAAAAAAAAAACAAGGCATTACTATCATTATTTTTAGAGTTTTGCCAAAAACTGTAGCTCAACTCAATGCCACGTCTGTGCAAAACATGCCGGATTTTCGAAAGTATCGTATTTTCTTGCTCTTTAACGTACTGATAGTGGTTTTGGCTGTCATTTGAATTGAGTTATAGACTTAACAAAACTTAAAAGGTCAAGTGTCTCCAATTTGTTCACTAATAAAGTGACTAGAAATAAATACAGTGGTGTGGTCAAAAAACAGTTGGTAGCGGATTTTAGGGCAGGGCCAAAAAATATAATATGCCATCATCGACAGTGTGTGATATTACTTTCTTGCCTTCAAGAAAGATTGTTAGTGAAGTCAATCTTTCAATTGAAGCAAGTACCGTACGCAGGCGTTTAAGAGAAGCTGGTTTTTGTTCTTTTCGTCCAGCGAAAAAGCTTCTACATACTGCTAAGCATAGACAAAAAAGTTACCATTTTATTCCTATAGTAAGTCTTTGATTACTTTCCTAACTCCAATCGTTTCCTGGACTGGAATTCGCAGGAAACCATTGGAATTGATCAGAAACGAAGTGGAAAACTGTACTCTTTAGCGACGAGAGTAAGTTTAATTTGATTGCTTCCGATGGAAGTGTTCATGTTAGACGAAAGAAGGAGACACATCTTCAGCCAAGCCATTGTCGTCCATCTGTGAAGCATGAAGGAGGCTCAATTATGGTGTAGGGATGTTTTTCTGATGCGGAATGTCTACCAATACATGAGATTAGTAGAAATTATGGATCGTTTTCAGTATAGGGATATACTGGAATCCGTAATGCTACCATACGCCGACGAGGAAATCTCACTGCGTTGGGTTTATCAACATGATAATGACACAAAACATTCATAAAAGTTGGTTAAGGAGTGGTTTGGGCAGAAAAATGTTGATGTGTTGGAATGGTCCTTTCAATCGCCCGGTCTAAACCCTATCGAGAACTTGTGGGCCATTTTAAAAAGACGGATAGGGTCAAAGATGTACACATCCAAAAACCTACTTATAACGTCACTACAGAATGAATGGGAGAACATTCCAAAAGAAATTTTTGAGAATCTAGTGGCGTCCATGCCTAAAATATGCGAGGAGGTTTTAAAAACCAACAGTTACTGGACAAAATATTAAGTATAACGAAAATCCGGTATGTTTTGCACAACACTGTAGAGCGATGAACGTATGGAGCTCAAAGCACTGATTGCAGCGGCCTCGGCATAAAACCATCCCGAAATAGAACCCATCTGCTAGATGGGGTGAAAAGTAACCTCCTTGACCGCCAGAATGCGCTGCTACTGCAAAAAAGGTTATGGTGCCTTGAAGTCCGTTCATATTTAGCCAGACATGCCAAATTTCAGTGCGATACTGTCTTTAGTTTTGTTTTGACAGCTGATTGTTGTTGACGTGTTTGGCATCATGTTGAGTATGGACAAAAACGATTTTCGTTCTCTCATAAAACATTATTTTTTGAGAGACAAAACGGCGAACGAAACAAAAGAAAAGTTGGATAAATATTATACGGCTAAGGCTCCGTCAGATTACACATATAAAGGGTCTTTCATTAAGCGCTTCCTATCTTTAAAATTAAATAAAATAAAGTGTGTGTGAGCTATCACTGAAATTTATTATTCGTTTCAAAGACTTATCGATCGATGCCATTATGTATGGAATATAACATCGTTCAAATGTCCGCAGCGGCTTCTCTGAGTGGCGGGCATCCGAAATGTCCAATTTTCCATGACTCTGGCGCATCAATCAGGCTGAATTTGACCGATGGCAGGGGTTATGTTGGCCTTAAGGGCCGCTGTGGTTTGTGGTTTATTCGCATAGACCTGCGACTTCAGAAAACCCCACAAGAAAAAGTCTAACAGGGTTGGTGGCCAGTTCACATCACCTCCACGTGAGATGACCATGGCCTCGAATCGCTCTTGCAGAATTTCCAATCTAGCGTAAACTGTGTGGCATGTAGCGCCATCCTGTTGAAACCACATGTCGTTGGTGTCCATATCATCCAATTCAGGCCAAACGAAGTTGGTAACTATCGACCTATAGCACTCGCCATTGACGGTGATGGCCTGGCCAACGTCGTTCTCAAAGAAATATGGACCGAGGACGCCACCAGCCCAAAATCCACACCAAACAGTGCCCTTTCGGGATGCATTGGACGCTCTTGGATCTCATGTGGATTGGTATCGTTCCAAATTCAACAATTTTGTTTGTTAACGTATCCATTCATCCAGAAATGGGCCTCATCGCTGAAGATGATTTTTCGATGATAATTAGGGTCATTTTCCAACTGCTCCAGAGCCCATTCAGCAAACACAAGTCGTTGTCTATGTTCCTGGAGCAGTTGAATTTTGTACGGGTGCGGGCTCGCGTCACGACGTAAAATTCGCCAAGTTGTGGTCTGCGAAAGGCCGAGTTCTTGTGAGCGACGCGAAATCGACTGCCTCGGATTCACACGGACATTGGCGATGTTTTCGGCAGATCTTGTGTTTCGTCGACGTACATTTTGATAAAACAATTTCATCATTTGCCCGTGTTGTTGAACTGTGTCCGTCCATGGTGATTTGGTAAAACACACTGGATAAATGATAGCCAATTTGACAAATGTAGCTTCATCAATATGGCCGCTATCGGCCATCCTATCGGAAGTCGCTATTGAAAGACCCTGTATTTCGAGAATCAAGTGACTGCCGTTTGTCCCACAATCGAGAACTACTGCGTTCTAAAAAGTATGGTTTTCGACTTCTGAAATCTGAGCTCGCGTAAAAATATCGAAGTCCCGTTTAAGGGGCATACTCGTTCTTTGGTCAAGTCGTTTGCGTACGCTTTAACACGCCAAGAGCGCTTATGTGAATGTCGAATTTCCATTTCAAATATTCCAGCAAAAGTCACATCGCCATTCTTAACCATGAACTGTCTGCTAGTGAGCATATTAAAATGAATGTACCCCAGTGACTTACTTATGCCCACCTAGTTCAGCTGCAAGGACAGTACATCCACCTTTCGGTTTCGACAGTGCAAGTGGCATTCAAGGATAATGGTCTGGCGTTCAAATTTACCGTTAACGACAGCAAACGGCATAGTATTTTGGAAGTACTACATTCTAACTACTCTGTTGGTGGTTTCTCAATTAGGAAAGCTGTTAATTTCGGAATTTAATGAACGCTGCCGGTCCCAAAGAGCAAGGACGTGCGTCCAGGAATCAATATGAAAAGCAGAGAGAGAGAGAAGTAGCAGGCATCATTTAAGAATATTAAAAAGAGTGTCGGAGACAGAACGGATCCTTGTGGCACACCAGCATTTATTTTGTGAATATCAGACTGGAAACCATTCGAGACAACTCGAAGTGAACGTTCGGAAAGGTAATTTCTAAGCCTGGTTTCAAACTCTGTCGAATGTCTTAGAAATATAACGATTTCACCAGATTGATGTACGCTTTGGTAACACTTTTCGGTGAGACATGCCATCGTATCACCAGTGGACCTGTTGCTACGAAGACCGTACTGCAGGCCATTGAGAAATTTTCGTGTTTCAAGATATTGCACGAGCTAACGGTTTATCAGCGTTTCCATGACTTTGGAAAAAACGGACGAAAAAAAAATTCGCACTTTTTAAGGACGGACTGGAAGGAAGGAAGGACGTTGTCATGGAAAGGTTCGGATTTCGTTATATCATGAAAGAAATGACAAAATTCAGCAAAACAAAAAGGTTTCTTACCACTGAGGATAAACTGTGGCGTCCATTTGGTCAACATGGCTCAGCCATCTCAGATGTTATTATTAATGCTGTCAATAGTTCTAACGCTTACGCTCTGGAATATGCAGATATATGTAGTAGTTTGTCTGTCCTGAATACCAAACTTCTTTAGCCTAAATATTGCACGTTAACTATTGTTGTTGTCTGGTGGACGACCTTAGACTAGCATAAGCGGAGCCCTACGGTCTACTCCCTCTACGGCATTAGACATTCTGTTTCACTTGACCACGCTAATATTCTTAATACACTAGGAATCCGCACAGCGAAAATCGATTACTCCATACCTGAACTTTGGTTTGACAAGCTTCCCCTCTAGATCCTTCTGGAAGGAAGATGCTTTTTAAACCGATAGCGGGGTTAGTGGCGGTGTTTTCTTAGATAAGCTAAATCTAAACCTCTCCTTCCATCTTCTAAATTACTGTAGCGTGTTCCAGGCGGAAATTTTAATGGTTAAAGAAGCTCTGTCCTGGCTGAAGAAAAACATGATGTCTACAAAGGATATCCGCATCTTTTCGGAAGGTCAGGCCGCTATCAAGTACCTGGACTTAGACTCATTAAATTCTAAAACCGCCTTTGAATGCCGATCATCTGTTACGGTGATGGCAGAGCAATTCAACATTCACCTTTGGCGTGTGCCGGGCCCCAGACACATTCCAGAGAATTGTAGGGCCGACGGCCTCGTCAAAACCACTCTACATGTTCTACCGAAAAAGTGTAGCATAGGTATACCAATCGCTACGTGCAAATCAATATTAAAGCTGGATGCTAATAAAAGAATAGACCTTAGATGGACTGTTGGACCAACATGTCTTGCGACCAAACAAATCTGGCCAAAGCTGCATCTGAATCGCTGTAAGAGTCTGATCCTTCTAAATAGATATGACCAGCGCCATCATAGGTGCAAGAAGGCTCGGTGCTTTTACAAATGATTTCTGTAGAAGCTGCATGGACGAGGAGGAAAAGGAGACAATCCTTCACCTACTCTGTACATGTCCAGCTCTTTCTCAGAGAAGAAAACTTCACTTAGGAGCTTTCTTCTACAATGATCTAAACGATCTAAAGAACATAGACGTAAACAGTCTCCTCCGCTTCATCATAAGCTCAAACTAGTTCCATGAGTAAGAGGATTACAGGCCACTTTTACCTACCTACCTAGGGCTTATCATCGAGGAAGATTCTCTGTATCTACGCGACCCTGATAAGTTGTAAGTTTTTTGGTAGAAAACACCTTTACGTAAATATCTTAATGCTGCTTTTACCAAACCTCAGAGAACAGCCTATATTGGCTTCATGTGGGCTCTATGCAGCAAGCCCTCTCCTAGATATTTAAATCATGGACTGCACTTTTCCGTTGAAAAATACACAGCCTTCAGTAGAACTCGTATTGGACTTATGGTAGCTTTGTGTTCCGAATCTCTTTTGACTCCGATCTTGTGGTCATGCTCTAGGACATACTCTGACGATCATCCAAATGGATGATAGAAGCCGAAAAATCTTCCACCGTGTTTATGAACTAAAGCAAGGATTTAGCCGCGAAGATTAGTGCTATGCGCTAAGGAAGCTGCTCAGCACGTTCGGTAGAATGCTCTCAATAAATTAGCCGAACACTAAACAAAACATTTCCATTTGAGGCCGCTTAATTTTTTCAAATCAGAAATTAAGTCAGCTAATCTGGAAAGTTACAATCATACAAAGTCGCGACATTCTTTGAGCGACATTGTTGGGCTTTTTTTCCCTGGCTCATTATCGTCGAACTAAGCAGAACGGTCACTGTTGCGCACTTCATACTACTTATGGCTTAATTCTATAATATTTCTTTATATGGCCGTTACACTTTAATTACTTTGTAGTACTCGTATAAAACCAGAACGAAAAAACCTCCGCATAGAAGAATACAAATTAACTAACTAGCAAACAAAGTTGCGCAACAACCTAAGGCCAGAGTTAACACTTCTACTTAGTTTCCTTAAACCGTTTTCTTTAACAGAGCCATAAATAAATTACAACAGCCAACGACTATAAGAACGAGTTTTCACCTCCTTTTTGTTGTTGTCTTCATCCGGTGCACATTGCATATTTGTTCAAACAGTAACGAAAAAAAAAACCGTAGCACAGGAAAAGGAAATAGAACTTTAAGTTAACCTTAGCTAGTAAGATCTCCGGTTTGGTGGGATCTTCTCCCCCACTACTTATGATGCAACAGACAAAACTAAAAATTTTTGAGGAAAAAGATGCAAAGCACAATGATTAGATGCATTGAATGCAGTCTAAGTGAAGGTGTCTCGAAGAGTTTCCAGCAAAAGAGTGAACCAAACAAAAAATAAATTAATAAATAAAAAGTACTAAAAGAGTACTAAAGAATTTTTAAGCTGCTGTCGCGTCAGGTTTTCAATTTTTTTTTTTTGGTTCGTAAGAGGGAATGGCTTCTAGTCAACGAACGGGGAACCAGTTATGCTTTTTTTGTACTTCACTTTTGTATAGAAGGTTAAAATATTCTCCTCCTCTTCTTGAATTTCGTTGTTTTTTTTTTTATTTGAGAATTCTTCTGACGGCCGGCGGTGAGTTTCACGTATTTCATTTTCAGTGTTTCCTTTGCCTTTGGTACTCGAACATGTTTTCTTTACAAAATGTAAAACCGTAAACCTAGAGACCTAAAGATACCCTTTTTCTTGTCAAAAGAAACAGAAAAGAGAATAAAACAAAACATGGAAGTAAGACATAGAAGAAGCGCCTATGGGTCACAGCTATCCATTGGATATAGTCGTACACATAAAAGCTATACATGATGCTGTAGGATGTGAAGATGACTGTAAATATGAAGCGAGAACAGGACCAACTGGTATTCTTGTAGTAGCTTTGTGTAGAGTTTATTTGCTCATGACTGATTCTATGGTATTTACAATCTCTCTTACAGGGCTTAGAGTCTGTATCTGTAGGTAAAGCAGTGTGTATCTATACAATATTGTGCATTGCTCTGTGTAGAGGTATAATGTGCATCATTGTTAATGCACAAAAAGGAGATATTAGTGAATGCTGTGATTCCAAATGCACAAAATCACACAAAGGAAACAGATACGAGCGTAATCCTTGTCTATTACATTGTCTTTGTATATTAGTACGTACATACTCTAAACAGACCTGATAATATGGCCTTACCTAGAATGGAGAGGAATTTATTGGTGCAGTCATGTTTCAGTGAGCTTCTGCAATTGATGCGGGAAACAAATAAAAGTAATGTGATGTCGTTAGTCGGTAATCGTGACAAAACGTTAACAGCATGTAAGTCGACGAGGGATTGGTGGAAGATATGGGTTTTGCGACGACTCACTTCCAACCTAGTCCTAAATGACCTTGTGATTAATGCCAAATTCCTTTAATGGCAAGTTTAGATGACTTCTAAATGTTCAGAGGCCGGAAAGTTCTTGGCTACCTCGTAAGTTCGACTCAATTGGATTGCACCATAGTTGTGCTGCGGATTTTTTTTAGCAACTTACTCTTAGATGAAGTCGTTAAGATTGTACATGAGCTAGACAACGGAGGTGTGCTATCTAACATATCGACACGCAGATATCTAATAACTAGATTCTCACCCGTAATTTACCATTTTACATATCTCCACTTCCAAAAATAATAAATGACCGCGCAATCAGTTCAATTCGCACTGACCAGTTCTAGACCATAGAAGCGTCCATAAGTATTCTTTTGGGCTTCTTGCAAGCTAGAGTGGCATGCCATCTAGGGTTGTGTTCATAAGGTACACAGCGGCCTTTTCTGAGACTTGCCTATGTTCTTTCTTGTTGAGACCATATACTTGGTCTTGCACTCTTTGACCGTTGGTCTTGCACTTGTCGACGGTACCATCTCAATAATCGCGAGCGAAAGCACCACTGACATCACGCTGTTTTCTTCCATATTGTCAAAATCATCGGAGTAAACGGGCTTCTGAAAGATTGTGCCTCTTACGTTTGCGCTTTGATTTTTGCACTATTCTTTCAAGAATGATGTTAAAGAAATCGTATGACACAGCGCATCGCCTTGTCTAAACCATGTTTTGGCATCAAAGGTCTCGGTGAGTTCTACACAAGTTTGGCAGGAATGCCAAAACTAGACGCTGCTCTGTATAACTCGAGTTTATAGATGGTGTCATACCCGGCCTTAAAATCGATGAATAGGTGGTGTGTATCGATTTGGAGTTCATGGGTCTTCTTCAAAATCTGTCGTAGTGTAAATATTTGGAGGACGGTAGCCTTTCCTGGGCTGAAGCCACACTGATATGAACCAATCAGGTTGTTGACTTGTAGGTTGTAGGTGATGTTAAGAAGACTGATGCGTCCGACCACATTTCACAGATGAGTTGGTGTATGATCCTTACCAAATCACCGCTTGCCGTTTTAAAGAGCTTGGCAGTCAAGTTGTCCGTAGCTTTGTTAGACTTAAGCACAGATATGGCTATCTTCCTATGTCATCCAGGTTGAGTGGACGGAATTGTTTGTCTTCTGCATCGCCCAAGTTGAAAGGTTCATTCTGCCTGACAGCGGTATTTGCTTCGTCGTCGTCGTCGTCGCCGTTATACAGTCTACGAAAATGCCCTTTCCAAATCCTCAGCGTCGACTTCGACTTCACTACTATGTTCCCTTGTTCATCTCTACGGTAGCCCTCTGACAAGAAATCTTCCTCATAGTACTAGTTTGCTTTAGCGCTATTCCGGATATGCGCAACCATACCTTGACTACAACATGGTAACGGTCCAAGTCGATGTTGCCCCCTCGGAACGTTCGGACATCGATAGTACGGAGGAATGCTTTGCGTCGATAGCAATGTGGTCCATCTGGTTGACAGTTAACTGATCAGGAGTTCTCCAAATCCCCTTATAAACATCGAGATGTGGGAACCGCGTGCTAGCTACAACAATGTTTCGTGCCGCCGCAAAATCGATTAGCCGGAATTCGTAATCGGAAGTGGTCTCGTGCAAGCTATACTAGGAGCACTGCTCGTAGTGTCATATCTTCTGCGTGGGTGTGGGCGCATATACTCGTAAGGCTAATGTTGGCAAATTTAGCCTTAATACGGATTATTACGAGGCGCTCGTTAAAATTCCGGAAACTCAAGAAATATAAAAATAGACGCTGCTTTTCATCCTCTTTTTGTTCGGACCTCCGGGCCAGGGCCTCCGTTTGTTATTCGGCTGCACGTTAAAGGACATTCCGCGTGCACATCCGAAGTTCGTAGTGTTTGTTTCGCTTGCAGGGGTTGTAGGTTTGTTCTCGTTTCATAACTTATCTTTATTTTCCATGGCCGGAAAGTTATTCCAAGGGGTCGATTAGACAGAAGTGTGTAACCCGTTCAGGTATCTGAGCGCCGCCATTGGTCCATTAAGGGCTCATCAATCACCATCTCTTTTCCAAGATGCTGACTTAGTCTCGGGAATCCTTACCGGCCTGAGTTCCAAATATGTCGGAGTAGCCCAGATAAAGTCTTATTTGGTTTGCTCCGGGATTTTACTTCACCATCTGGGGAATTTATCTGCTGTTCCGTTTATAGTGCGGCTATTTTCGTCTGCTGGTCAGCACTCGCGGTTATAAGTTTGGCAAGTCGAGTTCGGAAGGATATCGACCAGTACTCGATGGTTACCACTTGGAGGTAAAATGTGTAGAAACAGTCACAGCATTGGATATCGCTAGGTTGACACCTCTCGGTGCCTATCCTACATGGGTTGACTGGGTCACCCACATTGCCACCAATCTCCAAAAGACCCTATGGTTCTCCGTAGAAGCGTTTGTATGAACACTCGTACTTCATCAGTGATGTTGTCTTCTGATCCGATGGCAACTTTTCGTACTTTAACTCCTAGGATAAGACTCTCCAGGATTAGGCCGCTGGGAAGACCATATGGCGCTTCGAATAACACATCAAAAACGTCTCTCAGTAGCCTTCTCTTTTGATTACAATTAAATCGTCTCTGGCTCTTGGGACAAAACCATCAAATTGTGAAACACTTTTGCCGAGTGCCAAGACACCATCTAAAGAGTTGGACACAGTGACTATATGCCATGCAATCATTTATCATCAAACCACTCGCATCCAATTATCATCTCGTGCGGTCTGAAGAATAACCGGCCCTACGGAGGCAAAGTTCTCTTGTGGGATCTCTATGACGGCAAAAACTTATACACCTTGAAACGCAAAGACATCATCAATACTTTGTGCCTGCCACCAAACTGCTACTGGGTGTGCATCGCTGTTGCTCCATCAATTAAGATCTGGAGTTTTCCATGGAAAAGACCATCGAGGAACTCCGCTCAGAGATTGTTTTGCTAACACTAAAGCTGACCAGCCACAGTGGTTGTTACTCGTCTGGTTTAATGATAGACAGAGTTTGTTCGCTTTGAACACGAACTCAACCATATACCTTCCTGTGTTTGAGTAAGCGCATCCTGTCGGTCCAATTTTGGACCACTACTCGAATATTTAGGCGTTCACGTCACCAATAACGCACTGAATATTGGCTTCCAATGACTGTTAGCACACTCCAATGACTTTTCATAGTGCCACAAGCAGTAATCGATTTGCGTCAAATTGCATGATCTCGGTAGCCAATGCACTCGTCAATGACTACACCGCACCCTCTCTAATCTTCAATCGAAAAAACTCAGTAAAATTCCAAATACGGTGTCGGCACGGCTAGCAATTGACGACTTAATAACAGAAAACAGTCAACATTCCACTACGAGTAGTCAACAGCAACATATACAAATACTTCCTCATGCTGGCTAACCAAGACTGCGCCATATAAAGAAAAATGTGGCCCAGTAATCAAAATAAGAACAACAGAAGTAACAAGCAGATCAGGACAAGGTATTGCTAAATTTATATCCATAACCAAAAGGTCACTTGCCTTTAGGGGACCACCCACCTTCTGTCGTAGTTGCAAAGATGTAAATGAAAAAGATAGGAATCTCTAACCCACTTACTTTGCAAGTGGGCGGCTCTACCTAGGACCAAGCGCACAGCTTGAGGTAAACATCTCTTCAATGACGTTGAAAAGCTATCTTGCAAGAATATCGGACAACTCAACAAGTGCTGATTGTGGTTGTTCTCCTAAGAACGGCCTACTACTTACCTACCTTTACAGTATGTGCACAGTGTAGCTCAAAAATTCTAGTCACAGTGCACAGGTTTTTATTCACAAGGGTATCCATCAATGAAACAAGTATGTGCTCTCGTTTCATTACGATCTTCAAACATTCAAAACCAATCGTCTGAGGTTTCTCAGGATCTTTGCCCTCCCTACAGTTTTCCGTCGCCGATGTTTAAATTAAATATCGTGGTCTTAAATGACTTATGAGTAAATGATTTAGCTGACGTACTAAATACGTACTAAAAATTTAAATATCCATTTTTTAATGGCGTCACAATCCCATTTAACTAATTTTGTCCTAACTTTTCCTTCATACTGCATGCATATAAAACACAATAAACAAAAAAAAACACATGTGATCCAGTTTTCTCGTGAATTTAATTTCCCTTTTATACCTACTTCCTTTCCTTTTATTTTATATCGCTCCTATATCTTGTCAGCTTTGCAACTTTTTCATTAAAAATTCAATTCTATTCGACTGCTGTCTATCTAGAGTAGGCAGCGCGCACAGAACCTGTACTCTCCACTTCGTCGTCTCGTTACACGTTAGCACTCCATATTTATCTTTTTCCTATGGGCTTTCAACATCTACGGAGATGTGTGGCAGAAAAAACAGAAAAAAAAAAAACTTGAAACTTGCAGCAAAACTCGGCGAATAACCTTCCCTACTCCAGAGGCCATCAGGGCACGAAAAGCGTGTGTACGCGCACGCATACCGCAATATACAACATATAAACGCAAAAGCAATTCGAAAGAAAAACAATTTCACAGAACAGACAGAACTTCAAGAGAGACAGAGAGGGACGAAGTGCGAGAGAGAGGCTAAAACAAAAGAATAGAGAAACAACACAAAAACAAGGCATAGTGTTTCAGAAGATAACTTATACGGGCTAAACTGTAGCAACAAACAACAAAACTGTTCTTTCCTACTGGCCCCCTTTATTCTTACGTCATCATCATAATCACCATCATCGTATTCGCAATATTGCAAAGCAATGTCTTTTCCTCTTCTTCTATTTTCCCCCCCACTTTTCAGTGTACATACCAACCTTTTTGAACACACGTTTTGAACACAACACAACCTTTTAGTTTGGATCTGTTTTTTCTGTGCTCTTCGGATTCGCCTCTGTATCTTGTATCTTGTTCTTCTTTATTCTCTGCTTCTGTTTGTTTGAATTGCATAAAGCGTGCCTTTGTGCTGTGTGTTTGTTTGTTTGTTTGTTGGTTGGTTGGTTTGTACCCCGTGAATTTATGTTGTGATTTCATGCAAATTTTGTTTTCTTCCCTTTTTTTTTGTCATTTTTATCACGCGCTATACTTATTTTTATTCCTCTATGCCTCTGGCAACACTGGGCCTGCAAGCAATGCGTTTTAGTATTTTTTTTGCGCTTCTGCATTCATCGAGCGTATGAGTGTATCTGTGAGGTGTGTTCGTTGCATGTCAGTTGCATGGGATGTCCCATGTTCTCACGGGGTCATTTGCATGCACTTTCCAGAATAGAAAACGTTTATTAAAAGGAATCATTTGCAGAGGCAAATAAAAATAGAAAAGAAAAAAACCGAAAGAAACAATGAAGCAATTGAAGAAAATAAAGAAAGAAGCAGTTCTAAAAAACAAATGTCAATTTAGTACCAGCATGAAAGCTATTTTGTCATAGAATGCATTCTAAAGAAGGAGTGGTAGATCAATGTTTGCAATTGAGCATATTTTAGTACAATAGAATACGTGAATAAATGATTGACAGTGTGTACTAAGAAGAAATAGTAAAAACCTGATGTGTACTAAAAAAAAAACAAAGAAAGTTGCAAATGAAAAATTTATTTATTAATTGGGGTACTTACTCCTACCGGGTTTTCAATAGGCGCCCACGAAATTTGATAGTGTATAGTATAGCGGCACTGTTAGAGAAGCTACAGCTGTCAAATTTGGAGGTTATAGTTACTAATTTTGGGCAGTACAATGTGGAGCAACGAGTGCAAATTATTAAACTTTACTTTCAAAATGAGTGCTCTTAGCTGTGTGATTTTTACGGCCCACATAATCGTCTTATTGAGTCGACTATTCGTTGTTTGGTGAACAAATTCAGTAAGCAATTAAGCAACACCCGTACGTCGTCGAAACGTGAGATCTGCAGAAGACATTCCCAAGAACTTGGTCGTTCGCAGACCTCAACTTGATGAATTTTGTGTTGGGAGTAGACCCTGCACCCTTACAGAGTTTAATTCACCCAGATACTAAAACTAAACAATCATAGCTGGAGCAGACTCTGGATTCCGATTTCGGACGAAAAATCATCTTTGGATGAATAGTTATGTCAACAAGCAAAATTGTCGCATTTGAGGGGGAGAGATAACATTCCACAAGTCATTGGTTCGTACTTCTTTCAAAATGAAGCTAGCGCCACCATAACTGTTACCGGCGAGAGGTAAAGGTTGATGATTACAAAATTTGTTGTAGTTTAAATTGGAAGGCAGGGATCTCAATGACGGCGCTACGTGCCACACAGCGCATTTTAGCGACGTCAACTGGCCACCGAGATCGTGCGATTTAACACCATTAAACCTTTTCTTGTAGAGCTACGTTAAATCAGGGTTCTATGGGAATAAGCCGAAAATGATTGATGCCTTTAAGGGACAGCATAACTGATGCCATCGGCAATGGAAGCCAGCACGCCACCACCTCCGATAACGGATTTAGGCTAATCGACAAGCGGCGGTTCCCACATCTCGATATCCATAAGAGGACTCGGATATTGAGATGTGGGATCGGTTACCCGTCAACTAGATTGAACACATTGCGATGCGATCGACGCAAGGCACTTCTCCAGTATTATGGATGCCCGAACCTTCCGAAGGGCGCCCATCGACTCGGACCATTACCTTATTGTAGCCAAGGTACAGTTGCGAATATCCCGAACAGCGCTAAGACAACCTAATACTATGAGAAAGTTTGATGTCGGACGGCTACAATCGCAAAAGATCGCCAAATCCTTTTCCGATCGATTCTCCCTTAATCTCTTAAGAGGTCATATGCCACCAGAATCAAGTATCGAAGACCAGTGGCAACATTGCCAAAAAGCCATCAGGGATCATGCCGACTCTGATGTGCTGGGTTTCACTTCGTCACAACAACGAAACCACCGGTTTGACGACGAAGGCCCGCAAGCACATGCAGCTAAGCATGATGCATACAAAGAGGCGCTGCATAGGAGGACTAGAGCTGCTCACGACCTTTACGAGCAGAAAAGGAGAGTCGAACACCGGCTTCTGAGGAGGAAAAAGAAGGAACATGAGAAGCGCGCGATGGAATAAATTGGGGGATGTTACTCCAGCAATGAGATTAGGAAGTTTTACCAAAAGGTAAAAAAAGCAGTAGAGACGAACAAAGAACATAGTAGTAGACAAGTGGTCGATGCAGAGGATTTGGAAAGAGCATTTTTGTAGACTGTATAACGGTGATGACGGTGTAAATATGGCTGTCAGGAAGAATCAACCTTTCAACCTGAACGGTGTCAGCCAAGAATTCCGTCCATCCAACCTGGGTGAAGTCAAGTTAGCCATAGATAAGCTTAAGTCCAACAAGGCTGCTGGGGTAGACGGTCTGACTGCTAAGTTCTTCAAATCAACAGCCGATGACTTGGTAAGGAGCACACACACCAACTCATCTGTAAAATATGGTCGGACGAAAGTATGCCCGATGAATGGAACCTCAGCATTGTTTATCCGATCCTCAAGAAAGGAGACCCTCTGTACTGCGCCAACTACAGAGGCATCGGTCTTCTTAACATAGCTTGCAAGATCGTATCCATATTAATCGAACTCATCACGAAGCGCAGCCACCGCATTCCAGATGGCTTTCGGAAGAAATATTCGAATTCGTCGATATGATCCGCAGCGATGGAAGCTATCTATTTGCTGTACGAGTATTGTGTAAATGCCTGAAGCCGTTAGTCAACAACCTGATTGGTCGATATCAGTGTGTCTCCAGGCCAGGAAAGTTCACCATCGGCCAAATATTCATTTTACGGCAGACCTTGGAAAAAACGCATGAGCTCATGCCAAGGATTTTAGAGCCACGTATGACAGCATCTATAGAGACGAGTTATACAGAGCAATATCTAGTTTTGGCGTACCTGCCAAACTCATCCGTTTGTGTCCGTTAGTAAAGAGCTCACCGAGACCTTTGATGTTAAAAAAGGATGCGTTGTCATGCGATTTCTTTAACATCATTCTTGTAAGAATGAGGCCCAATCTTTCAAAAGTACACCATGTTACGAGGTTACGAGTATCTGAGTTGATTTTTATCTTAGCGCACTACATATCCCGTGCGAATTATCTCCCGTGAATTCAAGGCCCTTCTGGCCGGAGCTCTAATACCTCTAGTATTGCCTGTGAAAATTCCTGTACTCTACCCAGAATCCTTCTTTTTTTTCACATCAAATGCTTCGGTGTATTCTATTGCCATCCTCCGCAGACATACGATTTTGGCAGGAATGTTAGAGCGTCTCTCTTTTTGTGAGGACCAGGAAATGTTTTATTTTTGGGAAGGGGTGAGAGGGGAACCCTAATTATGGACACCGTTGAGACCTACGGCAGTGTGTAACTCTTGCAATCGCTGGGTTCGAGTCAACCTTTTGATCACTAAAACCGCCCTCTTGCCACGTAGCTTTAATGCACTCTGGAACCGCGTCAGCATTACTTCAGAGTGGAGATACCCTTCGGGTGATAACGAGCCAGCTCGTCTCTCAGTCTACAAGCCACTCACTGCAAGCACCCAAAGGGTCACTTGTTCTCTTATCGGTTGGCATCTTTTCAGACCTCCCATAGCGATTGTTCATTCTGGTGTTTCACCCTGGTAGTAACCCGAAGGGTCCGAGATATACCCGTATGTAGCTTTTCTACATATCAACATGTATCTAAACGTGAAAGGATGCAGGCCCGATAATCGCTTGATCCTTTCTTTTCTTTTTATCTTTATTACTGGCTGGGTGTAGGCGCCCACGGCCCTCCATGCGTCCTCAACTGGTCCGCTAGTATCTGTCGTTGTTGATGCCACCTTGCGCGAAGAAAGAACGTGTGCTCGGCGGTATCATTCCCCTCACAATGACTTCGCTGCTGTCACGGGTTCAGCACGGGCATGAGTCGGTGTATCCACCTAGCCTCGACCTCGTCAACCCATTCCTGCTCCCAGCACGCTAAAACTCTATTTCTCTTGTCGCTGTCTCGTTCAGATTCAGGGGACAGAAACTTTTCTCTGCGCTCACAAGCCACAACAACACGGTTCTCCCAATCACCGAAGAGACCCGACGCGTAAGTCGCTTTAGTCCCGTCTCGACAGCGCATCCAGACCTCGGCGCCGTACAGCAATACAGAATTGGAAGCCGACGCTAGTACCCTTCTTTTGGGTTCTCTTGGGCCGCCAAAATTGGACATCAACCTAGACAGTGCGACTGCTACCTTGGTGGCTTTATCAGTCGCCCTCCCTAAGTCCTAAGCCGAACCACATTCCGAGATAGCGAATTACTGGGCTCGCGCAGACTACCATCATTGCCTGGTGAGGACAATCATCTACATTTTTTGGGCTGGCAGCTCAAACCTGTGACTCCGCAGAAAGTCCGTCACCCTAGCGATCGGCCCCTATATTCTGCACTCTTCCTCCTCATGTGATCTCACCGTCACGAAAAATGCGACGTCATCCGAAGGCATGTCTAGGTGCAGGAGCCCGTCGTCCACGAGGTTCCAGAGATCGGTGCCCATCGCCAAGCCCTGGGCCACTTCCAACACCAGCCGCTTCCCTTTTAGTCCTTCCGTCGTGTCGAGCCAATGTACTCGATCCTATCTATCTCTCCATGATACGATTAGCGCGGTACACTTTGCCGCCTCAAGATCTCTCTCGTATGTTGCACATCTTATCAAGTTAAATGCGTTCTTAACGTCGAGCTTCGCAATGACGACGGAGTCGAAGGGGTTGGTTTGCCCATATCCAAAAGAACTAGGCGTTGGAGTTTCTTTTTTAAGAACTTAACACTCAAGTGGGTATGACTGCACTTGAAGTGCCTGAGCACGTGTTAAATTCTTAGGAAAATGATATAGAGAGAGAAAGAAGATTTTTTTGGGCCTCTGTGGTTATTTCGCTCCATGGGTGGCATCCAACATGAGACTAAATTATTTGTGTAGTTGGACTTGTTAGAAGCGATTCAGGTGTCACACGCATGTGGAAAAGAACCCCAACCAACTCAGCGTGCGAAACTGGAGGCAGCTACCTAAAAATCGAGATGGCTAGAGGCGCTCGCTAGTTGAGGCCCAGGTGGACTCCGGACTGTAGCACCACCTTAAAGAAGAAGTTCATTTATTCAAGGCTACAAGGGGGGCTACGTTACTGAAGGCTATGACAGTTTAATGACGTAGCGTCGTTTAAATATATGTTGCTTTCTAGACTTTTCAGACCAGGTGCCAAACCAAGATAATCTTTCTCCATCGAGTTTTGTCAGTTTGATGTTGTAAAAGTATCTTCCGACATCTATATATCACGTCAATGAGACTCTGTTTTAATTAAACTATCATATTTCAATTGATGGATACACCTACTCGTCCTCTCTCTCTATTGGCACATGTCACATTCTGTTTTCAGTTGCTCTCATTTCATTTTCGTTTTCGTAATGGCAATCGTATTCGTCACACAAGTTGGTAACACTAGGTACTCCACTGAACCCATTCGTAGGAAAGTCATTACTTTTCATTTTCACCCACACACGAGACAATTGGCACCTTAAGCTCACAAAGACTCCAATATGATCTAACATAAGCCACGCATAAACAACACTCCTCATCAGAATAGCCGTCGTCGTAGCCATAGTCATTGTCATAGTCATACTCGTAGTCAAAGTCGTATCCACTGTCATGGACAAGAGGAAAGAAAAATATCACCAACGAAATACGAGTGTCACCTACACTCACATACATCGTTGTTGTCAACCGTCAACCGTCAACCGTCAACTGTCAAATAATTGTTATTTAACGTAATGGAAATTAATTGATTTTTTTATACGTAATCCTCGGAGGAGATTAATTTTTGCTCTTTTCCTACTTCTCGTTGACAAAGAAAGACCCACCACCACCATGGATGGCATCTCCATCTCATCCCTACAAAACGTTTCTTTGATCTGACGGTATCTGCTGGTATCTTTTCTTCGAAATGATGAGCCCAAGTAGATTTTTGTATGAAAAAAAATCTGTCAAAATATAATAATCCATCACAGCGTGACTTATGTGGACCAAAAATGGTAGAATCTATAGCCGATGTCAATGGACTGAGGTTGGTCGTCATTAAGCTGTTGCCGGCTCCCTTGAAGGAAGTTGAAGTCAGTGTCTAACTTTAGATAGAGTTCATTTTGTGTGTTTTCGAAAATCAACAATTAGAAGCTATTCCCTTGATTAGTGTTTACGTTGAGAAGTATCTTTTAATTAAATCATAAAAAAAATAATGTGCAAAACTCTAGAACGAGTTTTACTCACTCTCACCCAATCACCGGATAGATGGCGGCGGTCTTTCGTTTCTTTACATGTCATCGGACCTTTTCGAAGAGTCAGTTTATTTTTTTTTTTGTTGCTTTTTTCTAAAAATACCCATAAACGTATTTGATTACCATTTGTGCTAAACTATAGCCGTACCGGATTAGGAATGGAATAATGCGTCACAACTGGAGAGGTGGAGTCTGTCCAAAATGATGGAACATAAAACGAACCTGACAAGTAATGAAATTCACATAAAAAAAGAGCTGAAAAAGCTATGAAAAACTGACAAAACCGGCAAGGTGAAGCCGCGAGAATGGGGCGGTGATGGATGTACGTTTTTGACAAATTGTTTTTCTTTTTTTTCGAATAAAGTATTTGACGGAGCAGCTGTTACATGAAATGTATTTCATAACGCTGCCACACCACAATTGCGCTGGAAATTTTGTGCTCTTAAGGGAAATAGATAGAAAATGGTCAGTGGAAAAGAATGGGGATCACGGTTTAGTGTAATTGCATTTGGGCACCATGTAGGTCCTCGCGTCCTACGATAATTCTCTATATGGAGTGGGTAACCACATTTTAATCGACTTTAAGCCTTCCTTACGAGTATTTGCAATTTGTATAATTTTAGAACTGTTATCAGTTAGCTGGCGTTACAGTTGGCTAGGACCACCATGCACCTAAAGACTTTCTCAAAAATAATTTTCATTTTGCGTGATCGGCTAAATGAGGTCCATGACCTTTAATGCAGCTTCATTGTAGGTCCGTTGTAAAAATTGTTCACCACATTTTCGCACATTTGCGGCTCTATTTCATCGATAACACCTTTGAGTGGTTCAACTGATTGAGGAACATTGGCATAAATCTTAAAGAAATCTGAATGTGTTAGGTTGGCGGGTTGATGAAGTATCTGGGGCCTATACCTCATCACACTGAGGTCCGTGTAGACCGATTTGAAGTCCGGTTTTGGAAATTGGAAGGGGATGCGGTTTTGATTGCGGTTTCTAGTTCCTAAAATTGTTTGCCTCAAATTACTGAAGCTGGGGCACAAGAAGTCGAGAGTACCCCCTCGCGTGAGACCCCTCAGCCTCTGCAGAGGTCATCGTCGGCAAGGCGCAGATTCATTGCGTACGCCCACAGAAGATTATGGCCTGTAAGCAATCCAACAGTTCTCATTTTTTAGGAGAATCTCTTCTTTTTTAGGAGAATTTACTTCTTATGGATTTGTAACGGTCTTTCCACCTTTCATTGACTTTTATTTGTATCATTCGCTCCACTTGTATTCTCAGAGTGCAGAGTGGAGGTGTGATGGTTTCATCGGCTAGTTGCTTTTCTAGGGAAGATCCTTTTCGAGCTATCTCGTCTGCACAATCATTGTCTGGCAATTCCTTGTGGCCAGGGAACCAACCTTATGCTGTACGCCTTAAGCCTTAAGCTCTTCACGACAGCGCTTCATAAGCCTCGATTTGATTTCCACTGTCGCGATCTTGATGAAAGCCTTGCTATCAATAGATATAGTAATATGCTCGTGAGATATTGGCTTTATTGACGCAAGTTTGGCTGCTTCTGCTACAGCCAATATCTCAGCCCGGAAGACACTGCTGTAGTCCGGTAGGCGCTGTGAGTATCGTAAGTTGATTTAATCGGAGAAGATCCCGGCACAGGTTCCTGTCTCCATCCATCCGTGTAGATGCATATCGAATCTGGTACCATTTGGTTCGTGTCCCACGTACAGATAGCGGCACTCGTCAATAAAAGCTAATGAATGCTAGTTGTGCATCTTTTGACAGTTACTTACCGAAGTTTCAGTCATTTTGGACGCGCAGTTTTTAGTTGAGAGTCGTTTGAGTGAGTCGATGTGAGTGTTTTTTGTGAAAAGGGGAGAAATTGAGTATCGAGCTGTTTTTAAATTCGTGTTTTTGAAAGGCAATACGCCTACGCAAATCAAAAATGAGTTGAACTCTGTGTATGGGGACTCTGCACCATAATTTACCACAGTGAAATTTTGGGCAGCTGAATTTAAACATGGCCGTAAGAGCTTGGAAGATGATGAACGTTTCGGGACGTCCAAAAACTGCAAATACTGACGATAACATTGCTGTGTTCATCAAATGGTGTTAGACGACCGCCGAATTAAAGTGAGAGAGATAGTAGAGGTTATGAAAATGTCCAAAGAACGTGACTGTTACATATTAAATCAAGTTTTAGGCATGAGAAATCTGTCCGCGCGATGGGTGCCGCGTTTGCTTACGCTGGACCATAATCGTGTTCGAATGAACATTTCCAACGTTCTGTTGGCGCAGTTTAGACGCAATAAATCCGAGTTTTAGCGCCGATTAATTACTGTAGAAGAAGCATGGTGTTTACGTAACAACATCACGTTACGTAACACAATGCTGAACGCGCCCACCCACAACTAAATGTTACGTTGAAAGTTGCGGAGTATTTTTTTTTTCTGACCAATTTACAGCATAAACGGAAAAAGTAATCGGTAACCCGTTGTTCATAGCCGAACATTTTGGTCCTTCGAGCCGTATACATCAGTATACGCCCGAAACAAAAATTCAGTCAAAACAGTGGACTGCAAAGGGCGAGCCGGCTCCAAAAAAAGCAAAAACTATTTTTTCGGTTGGGAAAGTGATGGCGACTGTTTTTTGCGATAGTAAAGAAGTTATCTTAATCGATTATCTTCAAAAAGGAGACTGCAGAAATTGCGGAAAACTGGCCACATTTCTAGAAAAAGAAAATCCTGTTTCACCAAGACAACGCGCCGTCTCACACCTCAGCGGTTGCTATGGCGAAAATCCATGCATTACGGTTTGAATTGCTTGACCATCCGCCTTATTCACCAGATCTAGTCCCAAGCGACTACTTTTGTTTTTTGTTCGCTCGTCTAAGAACTGCGCTCGGAGGACAGAGATTTTCGTCAAATGAGGAGGCAATCACCTTCGTAAACAATAATTTTGCAGAGTAAAACACCAAGTACTATTTGGACAGGTTAGAGAGATGGTAGCATCGCTGGGAGAAGTGTGTAGAGTTACAAGGAGACTATGTAGAAAAATAAAAAAAAATTTGAGAAAAAATGTCTTGTATCATTGTTCGGAAACTTTTCAGACAACCCTCGTATACCGCCGCAGTATGGAAATATTTTGAGTAAATGAAAACAATGTGTGATAGGCAATTAAATGCAGAAAATAATTTGGCTACAAACATGTGGGTGTGAGTAAAGTAAAAGAAGTAATTTGACGCACGTTTTTTTGGAACACATTGTGAAAGTAGACGTACTCGTAGATCGTCTGAAATACGAAACAATTTTGGATAGGTAACACATTTGTTCATGGTTCGTAAGAATTAGGCGTAAATCCCTTTTTTCTTAAAGAAGAATTATCATTACTATCGTACAATACCAGTTTCTTAGATCCTGAAGGTGTCTGAGGAATAATCTAAATAATCTTAGCATAGCTCTATGAATAGAAGTATCCCACACATAGTAGAATATAAATTACAAAATGTTACTCATACGCCATGACCACCCACAAACTTCTACTTCCTTCTGCCCTCAACTTGAGTTACACTAAAACTCCATTAACTGGAAATAAAACTTATTTGTGAAGACATTGAAAAATCCATTACAAATCTTTCTATCTATTCAACTTAATTACTCAGCTTTTTAAATAAATTTAGTCCGGAGAAAAAGAACCCGTTTACGTTTATCCCTCGTTGCCTTTGTCTCTCCTTTCCAACCCTTAATCTTAATTAAGTTTCAATTCCACAGTGAAGATTCCTTCATGGACAGACACATACATGGATACTATCATACATACAAAAAGGAAGATACTTATTTCGTTTTGCTTTTTTTTATGTTGAAACTCGTTACGGGAATGACGATTTCATCAGAGTTTTATTCTGCTGATTCTACTACTTTTGTATTCTGCTGCGGATTGGGAAGATTCATATCATAATACATTTTAACACACATCCATGTGCGCATAGAATATACTACCATCTTTTCTTCTACCTCTTTAATCCAGATTTTAGTACACATCCATACATGCACACAACAAATGGATGTATCTTCTGTAATAAAAATGCAAACATAAAATATGCATCAAATGAATAGAGAAAAAAGAAAATAGACAGAATTCATTCTACGAGTATTATGTTTTTTTTTTTTGGTGTTTTATTTTTTGTACCGTTTTCCTCATTTATCCATTCAGGGGGAATGAAGGAAAATACTCATAATTCACCGGCATTAACCTTAACTCCGGGTATTCACAAGGTTATCCTCGGTTTCATGTTCTAGAAACTCCTTCTTCATTCAGAGATTTTGTCTATTGACTTCACCGACTTAACTATTACGAGATATTTTCTTTTAGTACACCAAAATGCCTGTGAAACTCCTTCGGGAAAAGCAAGACAAGAAGCCCAATGAAATGAATATGGCATATAAAGTGAAATCACAAATAGAATTAATTACAAAGTAGTGAAACCCCCCATAGGACTAACAGCAATGACCCTGAAAACACAACACAACATAAAACAACTTCCATTGTGAACTCCTCTCAAATGATCAGCGCAAAGATTTATTTGTCTTTCGTCGCCTACCTCAACTCTTCGGTTATTTTCTCACATACTCCAAAGGTAATTGCATATGTACAAATCTCTTTACTTGTATTTTTCATTTGATTGCCTTCTTTATCTTCGTAATTTGCAGATAATAAATTGAGAAAAAAAAAAAGAAATAGTTAAACCGCAAATGAAATTAAACATTTTTACTCCATCCGTCTTGAAGTGGAAACAATTATTGTCGTCGTTCGTACTCGTATCTGTTCAAGTCTTAATTTTTTATCTTATTCTTCACGGTGTTAATATTTTTATTTCATTTTTACTTATTTTTAATTGCAAGGTTGCTCGGTCCAACCAGTGTAATTGAGTTATTTGAACTTTAAAACTCGTATTTTGAACATGTATTGTAGAATACACTTTTTAGTACATTTTTAGTACTCAATTTAATTTAAGCTACAGTGAATGCTTTGAGATGCTGTTTCATAATCTGTGGATGATGAAATTTTGTTTTGCAATATTCTGTGTCTCAAGACTTATTGATTCGAACAAAGGAAAGGAGAAAGGACATCTTCCTCGTAGTTGATTAGATGCGATGAAGTTGAAGATAACTTTTATTTTACTGTCCATGACTTTGCTTGAGAACAGCAAGGTAGATTCAGCATAACTGCGTCCAAACTCAAAACAAGACAAAGGGTAAAGGAAGCAATTTAGAATCTGAACAGTGCCCCCATCAAATGATTTGAAATGACGAGTCCTGGTACACTTGTTACATAGTAAAACGCAGACATTTCGTTAGTCTTTAAACTCTAAAAAGTTCACTTAAGGATAATTTGGAAAAGACTGAAATCTATACAAATCGAATACTAAAAGTTGACTTTTTCAAACAAATCGGGCGTTAAAAACGTTTTTGCATCCTTTGATTGGTACAAGTCCCTCGGTGCCGACAGCATACATATATTCCGACCTTGCTTCGATGCAACAAATTATAGATAGATATTTTATCTTTACCATAGCACTGGTATAGATTCCAAATGCCTGACGTACAGTCAAGTAGGTAACCCCTCCACTATTATGGTTCATAACTGTTGACTCTTTATTTGACACTTTAAACAGTCCTTTTTTTTATAATCAGCGCGCGCTCAAGGGGTTTTTGTACCCTTAAAATGTTCGTACACAGCGCGGGCGAAGGAAATTTAGGGAGGAAGAAAAGACAGGTACCGATGTACATTGTTTTTAAATGTTTGCAAATTATAACGGCCAGGAAACACAGAGATCTTCAGGGCATTCCATAAGCGAGTTCTACGGCTTAGAAAAGAATCACGATATTTTAGATTACGTCCGAAAATGGGCTTGAGGGAATACTGATGAGCATTCATAGCGAGACGGGTGTTACGGTTGAAAGTTTGAATAGGCGGAATGCTACTGGCGATTTCAATGGAGCTCTGGTGGTGGAAATAGCGATAAAACAAAGTGAGAGAGGAGACATTACGTCGGTGCTCGAGGGTATCAATTGATTGACTGATATTAGTATCACCAATGAGTTTTGTCGCACGGTTTTGAATACTATCTAGAAGGTGCAGAGATGTTTTAGGAGCACCTGACCAGATGTGGGCATTGTACTCCAATTTTGGGCGGATGAATGCCTTATATATTGTGGCCAGATCAGAGGGGGTAAAATATTTCTTACATCGCTTGAGGAAACCTGGTTTTAATAGACTCAAACGTACGTTTTCAAGAGACCGATGAATCTTCCCTTAATAATAAAAGCATGAGCTGCACTCGTAAGGCTTGAAAGAAAAGACTTTTGGCTACAACTATTTCGGTGATCTTCAGCTGACTTGCAAGTATTATAACGGGTGACCAGATAGCAACGATAGTTTTTCCAATTATTATGTTTCAACAGCTGTCGAGGTTACAAGTGACATCCAGCTGTCTAAATATTCATTAAGTTTTGCCATTTCATCATGCATCATTTTACGCTTACCGGAAATTATTAAACATATTATCGAAATTCCGGCTCAGTTGTAAATACTCAACGTGAGGTCGGTCATTATCATGGCTTCAGTGTGCAGGCAATTCATTACGCCATGGAAAAGTTTGAGCGTAAGTATACTCTTTTGGATCTTAAATCACCGACCGGACAGAGATTGGTGTGAAATGCAGAAAACATAGCCACCCTAACGGCCAGTACCGAAGAAATGTCGGTTCCGATTAGCTGAATTCGGCATCGCCAGAGTAAATCCGGCTTATTTTGCGGTTGGTTTTGGGCCTACATCCGTATAAGACTATGCTAACGCAGGAATTGAAGCCGGACGACCATAGACAACGCCTTGAGCTCGCTAATTAGGCGCTGCAAATGTTGACCGGAGATCCGGATTTTGGCCAAAAAATCATTTTCTCGAACGAAGCCCATTTTTGACTCAGCGGATATGTTAACCAGCAACATTGCCGTTATTGGAGCGAACAAAATCCACAAGTGTTTGGCCAAGCATCAATGCATCCACAAATATTGACTGTTTAGGCGGTTTATGGCATGGGGCATCATCGGACACCGTTACAGTCAATGGTCTCAGGTATAGAGCGATGTTAACTGACTTTCTGTAATCGGAACTCGACAACATCGAATCCTGTGGTTCCAACAAGACGGCGCTACATGCCATACAAGCGACGTAACGCTCGATGTTATGAAGGAAAAATTTGGCGAATCGGTCATCTCACAGCTGGTGTTTATCTCAATTGGCCGCCGCGATTATGCGATTTGATACCACTTGATTATTTTTCCTGGGGCTACGTGAAGTCATTAGTCTACGCTAATAAGCCAACCACTTTGGACGAGCTCGAGGCCAACATTCGACAGGCTCTTTCCAAGATAACGCCGCACAAATTGGACTGAACGTTTGAAGCATTGCCAGCTAAGCCGAGGCGGACATTTGAATAATGTGCTATTCCACACATAATGACATGAACGTAGTTTCAAAATAAAGCCAGAATCAATTTTATATCTCACACATGGTGTTGTTTTATTTAAGTTCTTTTTCCTATCGTCCTTATCTAGTCACCCTGTGGTTTATAACAAGCCCGCAAGTTGTTTGAATTATTCGTTTTGAATTATAACCAATGAATTTTATACTAATAATTTTGTAAATTAGTTTTAAGTTTTAATATTGAATTAAATAGCGATTTTTGTTTTTACTGTACAATAAGCAAAAAGCTCAATACCGCTGATTTCCATGAAAAGCTTTCATAAAAGCTTTGCAAAAATAATATAAAAGCCGTGCCGAGGGCAGAAGAATTCACTTCTGCGTCAATCGGAAGTATGACAGGTCGAGTAGCTTGAGTAGCTGCATAGACAGAAGATTTATTTTGTAAAAAACCTCATCCTAGATATCTTTTGATAAGTTAAATAAATATCAAAGAAAAAAAGAACACTTGACTTCTTAATCGGCCGTGAACTCACTCTATCAGCACCTGCTCGCTATAAGTTTTCTTTCCTGGTACCCAGAACCCTGCATTAAATGTTTGCGCCTCGGTGGAGGGCGACAATTAAGACTTCAGTTCGCGTTGGGTAAGCATACGAGTATGTATGTTTTTCATTAGTGGTGGAAAATCGAACTAACTGCATCTGCAGCCCAGTTGTGTTCCAAGATCTTTCTTAAATTGTTTGCCACTTCCAAATTAGTTCCGGATTGTAGACGAAGAATGAATAAGATGATGCTTTGCAGACGAACTCCAATGGCACTATTAGTACGTCTAATTTCAACGCCTCAACGTGATGCCTCCTGGGAGCTGTAAGGTTTAAATGGTCTCCTACACCACCATAAAACGGAACAAGTATTTTTTAGCCTGAGCCGCAATCGTATAATATCTCACTGCTTCGAAACATGCATCTCGGATACGATTGGATACATTATTGACGACCATAGGTAATTAGTCACGGACAACGATTTTATTTTAGAATGTCAAGATCCTCTCTGACAAAGGAAATGTCGAATACGGGATAGAGCTCGTAACTACCGCTAAAGCTAGAGACACACTTATGTCTTATTCACTCTATGGTGACAGGTATTGACGGCTATGTTCAATAGTACGAGTAAGATCAGGAACATAAACATTGCTACGCTCCGCACAAACTATGCAGATGAGGATGACAAGGACGATGCTTAACGGAGACATCGTGAAGATAATGGGAGATTTTTACGCGAACGTAGGCAGCAATACCACGATCAAGCATGTGATGGGACCACCCCTCCTCGAGGACGCAGGAAATGATAACAACGAAAGGTTTATTGACTTTCGCAACATCAAACACATGACCATTTATGGCGCATTGCTTGATCACAAGGGCAACCACAAGATCAGTTGGGTATCGGCTGTTAGATAACGTACATGGACCTAGATCGATCACTTTACCATTAGCTGACGCTTTAGAAATCGCATCCAAGACGCTCCTGACAAACGTGGAGCTGACATCGGAATAGAGAAGACACATCATCTAAAGTATGCTATTATAGGTCTTTATGCGAGTACTTCATCTGTAAACAACGACTGATTCAACTTGCTAAGGATACTGAGGCATAATAACAATAGGCTTCGAGATCCCAAAGTGTAGCAAAAGATATGGAAACACCTTGCCAGAAATACAGAAACAATCAGCAGCTTTGTTCTTAAAAACATCCATGACAACTGCAAAGCCGTGCAAAATGTTTTTACGTCTTTACATCTGGGATAAACACCAATGTCGGTAGAAGGCGAAAAAGCCAAAGACTATGACTGATAGCAGATGGAGACGGCTCGATGAACGTATTGAATGTAAAATTTGAATTACAGCGGCCTCGGCAGCAGAGCGCCTTGAACTAGAAATAGGGCGAGACATGCGTAACTGCATCAACGCACCAGCCACCAAGGTTGAAGGAGCAGCAAATTTGGGCCACAGCAGAACATTAGCAAGAAACTCGATGGCGGTCCAAACTACATGTAGTACAAGGATTCGAAGGAAATCCACTGACTTCGGAACAGCGTGCTAAATTACGTGAGCATTTTGCAGAAGTGTTTAACCATTTGGGCAACAGTAATTTGGACTTAAGCTTAATCTCCCCTAACCAGTAACGCAAATATAACGTTGAAAATATGTGTCAGAAGAAAAGCAAGACAGGTGGCATAGACGCCATCCCTGCAGACGAGATCAACCCTCTGGCGGAAATCCTACAGGCATTACTTAGGAAAGCATGCAAAGCCTTCCCTGAAGATTGAAATCTGACAAAGAAAGGAAACCTGAGTGTTAGTGGAAACTGGAGAGGCATATCCGTTCTTCCGACTATGGTCTCGAATATCTAGAATAATTCCGGATCGAGTGAAAGAACAATTTATTGCTCAACATCGAATAGATGGGGCGAATTCATCGAGTCATCGAGTATACTATATGTAGATCTTCGTCTACCAGAAATCTAGTCCTTTTTCTGAAGGCTACGTTACATAAATGTAAGGAGGAATTTGAAGTTCGCAGCGGAGTACAACAACGTTGCATTCTTTTACCACTGCTTTACCACTTTTTGTACTACTCAGTAATGTAATCCGGGCAGGTCTGTCCGTAGGAAACGTGGGGTGAAATGGAGTATGACATCATACTTTAAACATCTTGACGGCTTGGACGACGTTGGCCTACTTCCACACAGGATATTCGACCTGCACCAGATGGCCCACAAAATGGATATAGAGGTGAACAAAAAAGGCTAAATCAAAGTCGCTAAACACTTCAATTTCTCAGCATAATACATATTAGCGCCACTCAACTCAACATTGCCGGATAATAAGAGCAGGTTTCTATATCTAGAAAACATGGTCTCAGAGATTGTGGTGCCAAACTGGATGTGCACAGCAGCACAAAGCAATCAGTATGCTGGACCAGCAGGTTTCAGGAAAATAAAATCAAGATGGGACCGTACCTTGAATGTGACCAACACTGTTACAAAGAAGATGCAATACTTCAGTAATCGATGATTTCGAAACTTTTCGCCAAACTATATATCGAACGACAGTCTAAAAACTAATAGACATCAAAATATGAAAGAAAGTGGCAGTGGATTGATCATTGCGAAGTATGCCAAGCAATGAAATCCATTAACCTAATCAGGTAGATGAGTGGACCGCCCTATTTGAACACGGGGAAGGACAGTCGAAGAGAAATCTATAACCTTGGGGATGATTTAGAGGAAACTTAACCGCGTTATAGCTTACCAGATAAGCTTACCTACTAGTAATTAAGTAAGTAAATTCGTTCGGAAAAGGCTGCAGCCAACGAGCTATGTATGCGTTCGCAAATAAGCTTGGTAGGTGATACTCAGTGGAGGACTTTTTAGGATCTGAACTTGTGTTAAAACTCCCAGCATTCTCGTTCTTGGCGATTGAGTTTCGTGTGAGCACAACTGTCGGTAATATGATATGGTAGACTAAGTTAATGCTTCCCGATTGCATTTGATTATGAGGGCAGCAATGATGTGGCAGATACTGATACTCTAAGCCATTGATCACTAAACCAACCATACACATCTTTTAGACAACTTGAGGAAGCTACAGTAAAAAGAGTACCATAGACTGATTCTAGATATCTAGCGATATATTCTCAAATAATATACTTATTGATAAAACAAAGACTTTCCTTATATATTCTTGGTATCGGAAAAAATATCTGAGCATCACCCAGCCAAATATCACGAAAAAATTAGTTACTGGCATACGTTGGTTTTGAATGTATGAAGATCATAATGAAGAAATAAAGCAGAGCTTTGGTCATGATTATCCGCTCGTCAGTATCCGGATTAATTCTTCATCTATTAAACACTTAACACTTAACACTTGATTTGTGTAATAGTCACATACTCGTACTTACGATAGGGGTAATTCCACAAATATCTATTAATTTATCCACTGATTAAATGTCTTTGAAACTTACCTGAAAAAAAAGAAGAAAAAAAAAATACGTTAAATCAATTAATTTCCAAGCCGGTATAAGTGGTTCAAATAAATCACAATCAATCACATGCTATGCTCATAAATATGTATCTACGAGGCTTGGTGCTATTCTAGACAACGAGAATCATTACTCACTCAGCCACCATTAGTCATTCGTGAATGTCAACATCCGGAAAAAAAAACGGTATAAAATAAATACATTGCATTAGATTAATTTCGATGCTAAAATGTATATTTCTGAGTGTCGGCACATACATACATATGTGGAATGATTTTAGGAAGAGGCTGGCCACAGCTCAACACCATCACGTCAAGTGCCAAAATATGCCACATTGGCAGCAAATTGCTTTATATTCGTATCCTTTGTCGATAAGCCAACATCAAATTCGGTATGCAGACACAATGCCCAACTAAGCAATGCAATCGCACAAATGCCAATCAACTAATCAAATATCATTGATTGTCAAATGACAACAATCTGGTTATCTTTTTAAAAACAATCAAATGGAGGGTTTAAAAAAAAAATCGGATATACCATGTCGGATAGGGGAATACTCGTACAATTCGTGAGATACTCGTTCAATTGTTGTATGTTTCATTGTAGGATAACAAAGGGCATACTGCAGCAATCAACAATGAAAAATTACATTGCTACCCACATTGGGGATAGATCACTCACACACCTGTCATGATTCGATTTCGATTCGTTCGGCTAACAAATTTGGGGTAATGTTCATCTTTTTGGACGCTTTGGTAACAATTCGGTCAATCGAATTTATTGACTTACGAATTTCTGGCAAATTTTAAGGGTGATCCGTGAACTGATACGAATTTGTACAAAACCAAACAATTTGGGCAATTTAGACCCAGTTTTTGGTCAGAATTTAGACCTATCTGGAAAATTTGATTTGCCTTTGGGCAAAAATTAAGTCAATTGCAGATTTTCAAAACGTCGGATTAAAATGTTCGACTTTTTCTTAGAAAAAGTAAAAAAAAAATGCGCCAGAAAGTTGGAACAATTTTGGAACACTCGTTAGTTATTTATTCGGTGCTCAAGAAATGCCGTCAAGTTTTGAATGTTGAATGTTGTAAGACTGGAATTGTAAAGAATGTTGGCCAATTGCATCGAATTTGATGGCTTTCCCTTTGAACTATTACGTAGATATGAATAAACACCTGTTCTTCACCCTGAAAACGATTTCTGTCTAAACATTTGAGATTTATGATAGCGTAGCTGTTTCCTAAAAAGATTGAGTGATAGAAGGATACAAACTTTGATCAATTTCAGTGTTTGTTAACTCTGTTTTCCTAGTTTGACAAGAAATACATAAACGAGTATTTCTGTCTAAGAATACACAGTAAATTTGTGGTCCCTAGTCAGTCAGAAATTGACTCCTTTACTCGTAATTCCGCTGAAGTCCTCCAGTGACGTTCTCTTGAGTTGTACAGTTTCTCGAATGTCCTCACTTTAGATATTTGTCCAGGTCCAGATCTCGAATGTAGCAAATCCAGCGCTTGCTTATAGCATGCTTATTTGGTTAGTACTTTGCTGCTGGCTCTTGCATGCTTATTGCTGACCATCACGCAACCGACAGCATGCACTAGGCCAAAAGCAAAGAGTTATGTGCTGCGCGTGGTAGTCTACTCACGCTCCGTTGTGGCCTCCTACAAACCACAGACATTTAGCTTACTGAAATTGACTTTAGCATAGACTTCAATCATCTGTTTCCGGAAAGGGGAAAAATACAGACGAAGGGAAGTACTCATAATTCTCAGTATATCCTTACTCGAAAGCGTAAAGGCACTGAATTATGCTAATTTGCGCGCGCTGGAAAGAGAAGTCCCAGTGAACGTTGGTTTTAAATGTTTGAAGGTTATAATGACTAGGAAATATAGAGCTAGGCAGGGCATTCCATAAGCGAGTTGTACGGCTTAGGAACGAATCACGATATTTTAGAGTACGTCCGAAAGTAGGCTTGAGGGTATACTGATGAGCATTCATAGTGAGACGGGTGGTGTTACGGTTAAAAATTTGAATGGGCGGAATGCTACTGGCGATTTCTATGGTGGAAACAGCGATAAAACGAAAGAAGATATCTCCATTCACAAATACACGGGAGACGGTGCTATAATAAGGCATCCGGGAAGGTTGAGTATTCCTTACAACATTGTGCAGACGAAGAGGAATCTATCGTACACTTCCTTTGCAACTACCTGTAGTAAGCATTAAACGGTAATCGCTTTTGAGATCTAACCGATTTTTACTCCACAAAGACCACCGGCCTTGAAAAATTCGTCAAAAATCTCTATGGTTTCACGTGTATCCAGGTTATTGCCATATCTCCCAGTTGTCAAAGGAACTTAAACTGTTCGAAGTAGAGCTGAAATGAGAGCCACCCTTACTACTCTTACCTAGTGTTGATTACAAGTGTTGCCCGGTTTTTCGGAACAAGAGGTTCTCCACGAAAATAGCTATGGGGTCAGGGATGAGTCTTGAAGGAAACCAACTTTCACTTCAGATGGTTCGGAAGGTCCATTGGTCGTTCCTTGGATTGATGATGGTGTCACAGCTCAGAAACGTTCTGGAATGAACTGACATTTTGTCACCCAAACACCGGGTTGAAGAAAGAGAATG
Source organism: Volucella zonaria (assembly GCA_963966105.1). NCBI lineage: Eukaryota > Metazoa > Arthropoda > Insecta > Diptera > Syrphidae > Volucella > Volucella zonaria. The sequence goes on from OZ014531.1 coordinate 44,214,552, forward strand.
GGAGCCGTCATTGCAGTATCCGAAGTCTGATCGTCTGATTGTTTGAACTTCAGTATAAGAGCACAATATGGACGTTTTGGCGGGGGAATTCCTTAGCTGGAGTTAATAGCGACACCAGAGGAAGATTGAGGGGGACTCAAGACTAAAGGTCACCTTAGAGAAGAAGGACAATTTTGCCAAAGATTACTTCTACTAATTCTTCGTACAGACGTACGAGCAATATCCTAAGAACGCCATTAATATGACGATTTTAAAGTCAATTTAGGGAAGGAAAGCGTCTTCGTCGGTACAATCGTAAAATAAGCTGGTAGTCCGTCACCCAGACTGATCACAATGTCACGTTTTAGGGACCAACGAACCTGGCTCAAACCACTATCTTGCTATGGCCAAGGTACGAATGCGGACATCTCCAATGCCGCTAAGAAGACAAAATACCCTGAAAAAATTTGCTGATCATGTGTCCAAGTGGGCACAAGGCCATAGCTTGTGGCTCAGGTGTTTATCTTATCTAGAGCAGCCTTTATGATTTCACTTATCACGGAGGGAAACATCCTTTGACAGTAGTACCACCACGTCATCCGTGTACGTGACAAGTTTGACTCCATCTCCGTCTGGTCTTGCAAGAATTTTGTTCATAACCATTAGCCAGAGTAGAGGAGGAATAACACAACCCTGTGGCATTCCTCTATGGGCGAATTTGGTTAAATGACTGCTACCTAGTGTTGCCTGAATAATTCTTGTTCTGAGCATCGAGACTATCCATTGACTAATAAATTTCTCTATGGCCAGCTCGATCAGAGATTTGTGGATAGCTTCAGCGTGTACGTTATTAAAGACTCCCTCCATATATTCTCTGTAGTGCACGGGCTTTTCGGTTGTTTGCACACCCACGTGGAGATCCGTTTTCGTGGATCTTCCCTTGAGGTAGGCGTGGGAGTGGTAGGCTCGCAGCGGAATATGGATATAGCGGAAACATTACTGCAGAATAATAAACGGCGATGACAATCAACACTCGACTGTTAAGGAGAATAACACATTAAACCTGGCAGATGATGGGCAGCGATTCCGTTCATCCGACGCCGACAAAGTAAGAATAGCCTTATTCAAACTTAATTCCAACAAGTCTGTTGATACTGAAGACCTGAGCTGTTCAAGGAGGCGGGAAGTCACTTTGTGAAGAGCATGCACCAAATCATTTTTGACATATAATCGGATGGAGAAATAGACGCCAACTATTGGAGCTTTAGGCTCCTCAACATCCCCTATAAAATCTTCTCTGCCGAACTAGGTAATCGCCTAAAGCCTTTAGTCAGCCAAATGTTTGGTCCTTAACAGTGCGATTTTAGGATTAGAGCCCAGATTTTTACATTACACCGGATATTGTTGAAGACCATCTGCAGGATAACCATAGCGCGCTATTTTTAAGGGAAGTATTGAAAGATGCATCTGATGTAAGCAAGGGAAAAACGAAGTATTCGTACATGGCGTCATCGGGAAAAGACACACACAATAACGACGACTCGCACAAAACGTCACAATAGGTTTGTCTTCGAGGTTGTAGAGAATCTTACCTACCTAGGCTCCTATGTAAATGTAAACAACGACGCTACCTTAAAGATCATTTGAAGAGGAACTCTTGCAAATCAAAGTATTTTTGGCCTCTGAAGAAAATGCGCAGCAGAGAGTCGTTTTCGGATAACCTCCTCTATGGGGCAGAAACGTGCCCTTTATCAAAAAGGGATGAGGAAGCGCTTAGCCGTTTCGAGAGAAAAGTGCTTAGAGTGCGTCGTGGAAGAGTGAAGGAAAAACTTTACGAACTCTACAACGACATGATCTTAGCTAAAAGAGCACAGAAAGCTTTCAGATCCAAAAGCAGGAGGGAAAGACACCATCTCAGGTGGAGCGCTCAAATGGAGGGAGACCTCAACCAACTAGGTTGGCAGAAGGAGCTTATTGGTTGGGGTTCAAGTCCATCCTGGACAGCAGAGCCATCGTACTAGGTAAGTAGGTTGATCACATGTCGCGGAAGCATCATTACCGATTTAAGCAGAAACCAGGTTCTCTATTGTGAAGAGCTCGTAGATTTTATTAAAGGCGCCTGCGAAATCTATGAATAGACAATATGTGTCGACTTAGATTTTTTTCTATGTCCTGTCGCATTGTAAAAATTAGATCTATGTGGAACTTTTCTGTCGTTAGACCGCATTGTACGGGCTTAATCGGAATGTTTTAGTCTTCATCACCGATACCTATCTTCTTTATCCCAACACGTATCTCTTAGCACGATTTGTTTGCCTTGAGTACAGTACATCTTGAATAGCATCATCTAATACCTTCGACAGCGCATTCATTTCGTTCTTCATCTGTTTGAAGAGCTAATTTTCTGTTCTTCGGTTTAGCTCGACGAGACCCCAAATAAACATTTGCTCTATTAGTAAGTCAATAACCTTCACCGAACCAGGGTTTTGTAATTGTGACCAGTTGAGACCCTGGACATCAGTTGTGGCTTTTTCTATAAATTTGAAAAAAAAAAAAAACAAAAAAACATTAGCTCTCGATGTTGACAAATTTTGGAATAGGTAATCGATCAAGTTGTTGGTGGGGTCTTCTTACCGCACCTTAATTTTGTCGATTCGTTTGATATTCACATTCGTTTCTTGATTTAAACAGATCCAATGTTGGAAGGTCGGCAACCTCGGACAACCAGTTATCACTATCACGCTCCAGATTCCTATGACGCACATGTGTGAGTCTTACCATCAATATTCACATAACAAAAGTCACTTATGAAACATATTTTCTTTATTATCATATTAAAGCGGGAGGAAAAAAAATCCTGTCTTGAAGAAGAATGTTCCTAAAGCTCACAACTAAATTCAATTAAGATACGAAAATTAATTTTTACGTAAGCGTATGAGTCCAAAATAGGGATGAAGTACCGTAGTGTCCCGTAATATCATATTCCATTCAACCAAAACTGTTGTTGTACGCTTATCGTACATATGTATAAATTGCAACTCATGGATGAACCTGAATAGATATCCTCACACATACTTGTATATGAGTCTCCCTATATTATCCTGTTTCAGTAACCCTGGACGCCTACCTAATTTGGTAGGTGGTTTTGGTTAGACCTACAACCATTAACTTGATGAAATGAGATTTTTTAATGCTTCATATAAACCTATCACGCTTAGTGTTAACCAATTTTATTTTCCATCCATTAAAATCGTATCTGGAGGGCTCTCCATATTTTATGGTTTCAATGTGTTGTACCAGTCGGAGGATACTAATGAAAAAGTCATTATAAGATTCGTTGGATTGGGGTTTTTTTTTTTTTTCTTGGAGAAAAGTTGAATGATTTTAGCAGAATTTTGACATTTTCCATTGATTAAAGGTAATTGAAATACAAATATTGGTTGATATACGAGTATAACTTAATGGGAAAAACATTTTTACATTTAAAAAAAATCCTAATAATCCTGGTTTCAACAGTGGATCAGTTCAGTTCAAGGATTTTGCGACGGTTTTTGCGTATATTAAGGAGATTTATTATATACGCATATAAACTAAAGAGGAAAGTATCGCAGAGGCAAGGATCCTCTAAAAATTAAAAAATTAAACAACTACATTAAACCTAAAAATTTAGACTCATGGTTCGATAGAAGTTTGTAAAGAAGTCTGCCCAACTACGCATAGAATATAACACAGTGAAAGATGACTTGCCAGACAGTATGCAGTAAGTCATTTTCAAGATCTGATCGGTGGAAAGTATGCCTGATGAATGGAATTTTGCCATTTTATCCGTTCCACAAGAAAGGGAGATTCTCTAAACTGCGCCAACTATACAAGTGTCAGTCTCTTTAACATCGCGTCCAATATCTTGTCTGACGCATTAGCCCATATCAGTGCGGTTATAGGCATAGTAAGTCCACAGGAAATTCAATCCTGGAAGCCGTTACCGCATCTATAAGGACCGCCTAAAGAGCCAACTAAATTAGGTATGCTAAGGGTCGGAAGCAATTTCATTGAGACATTTTTTTTGTAAAAAGGCGATCGACAATCGCGAATATTCTGTGAATTCGAAAGCCTACATGAAAAAACGATTTTTTAAAAGTCTAAGAAGGAAGCAGCATTGCACCTAATTTCTTTAAAAATGAAGCATGGCTGTTACCGTAAAGAGATTGTGCTATAGAACCATGATCAATTTTTATGGCCGGAACTTGAAGGTATGGATGTGGGCGATAGAACTACGAGTATATGGTGCTATGTGCTACCCAAACAACTATTACTCCTTTGCGAGAAAAGTTTCCTGAAGAATTAATGGATTAAATGCTCGATAAGATTATACGAGCCACTTTATTCTTTGCAGCTACGCGAAAGAGGTGACTTACGCTCCCCAGTCAACTGAAGTCCCGAAATCCAACATCGGCCTGTAATCTTCAATGGATTAAAAATTACCTTTCAGAACGTTCAATTCTAGTTGTCTTGATATTGTCTGATATTCACAAAATAAATGCTGGTGTGCCCCAGGGCTCCGTTCTCTCTCCGACACTATTTTTAATTTTCATCAACGATCTCTTGTCTGCTACTTCTAATCCAATATATTCCTTTGCTGACGACAGTACTCTCTGCTTTTCATATTTGTTTCCGGGCTCACGCCCCTGCTCTTTGGCTGTAGAAGGGGAACGTCAGCGTATGTTAAGCTCATTAAATTCCGATATTAACAACATAGCCAATTGGGGAATTATCAACCGAGTGGAATTTAATACTTCCAAAACTCAATGCTGTCATTAAAGCGAAATTTAAATTCCCAGCCATTATCCATGAATAGCACTTACATCGTCGAGACTGAAAAACTTTCCATTCTCTGTATGTGTGTCAGTGGCAACTTACGTTGGAATGACCACATATTCGATGTCACCAAAAATGCTGCGAAATGTCTAGGCTTTCTCAAACGATGTAAGAAATACTTTTCCCTTCTGATCTGGCCTCAATATATAAGGCATTCATCCGCCCAAAATTGGAGTACAATGCTCACATCTGGTCATGTGCGCCTAAAACATCTCTGCACCTGGTGGATAGGATTCAAAACCGTGCGATAAAACTCATAGGTGTTACTAATATCAGTCAGTCAATTGACACCGCCGAACACCGACGTAACGTCTCCTGTTTTATCGCTATTTCCGCCACCAGTGCTCCATCGAAATCGCCAGTAGCATTCCGCCCATCCAATCAGCCCATTCTCGGATGTACTCTAAAATATCGTGATTCGTTCCTAACCCGTACAACTCGCTTATGGAATGCCCTGCCGATCTCTCGGTTTCCTGGTCGTTATAGCTTACAGACATTTAAAAACAATGTAATTCGGTACCTCTCCTCTCTTTCGGAAATTTAGGGAAAATTTCCTTCGCCCGCGCTGAGTACAAACATTTTAAGGATACACAAACCCTTGAGTAAAATTGGTCTGGACGTCATTTACCTCCAGTCGTGAAACCAATTAATCAATTTCTATCGATTTAAAAATCAATTCCTTTTGGAGTACCCTTTATACACTGTGCGTTCCTAAGGAGACAGGCCTTTTTAAGAAAAATAAGAACAACAACAAGCCTCCAAATTTCAACGTGTTCCGAAAAGATGGATTTGAAAGAGCTGATAATCCCTATGGTCGAGGTGTTTTACTAGCAATTCGGAACTGTTTTCACGCAACTCCTGTTGACATTCCCCACGCTGACAATTTTGAGTTAGTCTGTGTCAAACGCTGTCTTTTCGTACTTAGTTGTTGCATTCACCCATCTCAAGCAATTGATTCTTATCGAACTGTAGTTCACGCAATGGATTTTTTGACCTCCCTCATCTTAAATGTGTGCCTTCCGACGATTCGTCTCTCTTAATTCGCCCTCTGAAATAGAAATATTGATGGTGGACTCAGGGCTATATCAGATTACTGGAATACCGAATACAAGACAACTCGACCTTGTGTTCACATCCGATTCAGAAAACTGTGTCGTTTATAGAAGTGACCATCTTCTTTCTACCCTAGACCGCCTTCATACCCTCTTGTCAATTATATACTCATATGAGAACGGCAACACATGTGTCGATTCGGAAAATTCATTTTCATTTAACTTCCGAAGAATAGACTTTAACAAACTTAAAAACCTCATCAGCAACATTAACTTTGACTTTGTTGCTGAGACAACTAACATTGATCTTGCCGTATCAACTTTCTATTCCTTAATTTCCTCCTGCTTTGCCCAATCGATTCCATATACCTTCCGAAAGGACTGCATGTCAGCTTCTCCCTCGTACAGCAAGGAGTTGCGCTCTCTCCGTAATAACAGAAACAAATTGTCGCACAAGTTCTTAAGAACTCGATCTGATTCCGACTACAGTAATTATGGATTTGTATACAATAGTTTCTCGGAACTTTGTGAGTCTCTTCACCTTGACTACCTCTACCGCATGGAATTTAGCTTAGTGTCGGACCCTAAACGCTTCTACCAGTTTGTTAATACCAAAAGAAAATGAGACGGCTACCCATCTACTCTCAAATTTCTTAGTGAATCTTCTGCCGACCCAAAAACCATTGCAAATTTCTTTGCCTGCCATTTTAACAAATCCTTTTCTAAGCAAACAGCTGAACCCGATCCTATTTACTTTGGCTATATGAGAAACTGTCCTGAGACGTCATCCATCTCACTAAATACTTGTATCTGAAAATATTACCAATTTTAAGGATGATTTTTCGTCCGACCCTGATGACCTTCCAGCTATTGTAATAAAAAAAGTGTGTAACCCATCTCGGTCCTCCTCTCCCTGCCCTATTTAACTTGTCTGTTTCAACAGGTACTTCCCCTTTCCTATGGAAGAAATCTTATATCATCACTATTCATAAAAAAGGAATTAAGGCCGAAATCGATAATTATAGGCCCATATCCAAACTTTTCGAAAGCATAGTCTTAGGAAGCAACTGCTTCCGTACTGTAGCCCAACTATCTATACAAATCAGTACGGTGTAGAAGATGGCGATGAAGTCGATTCAATTTCCACAGATTTCAGCAAGGTATTCGATAAAATCTCTCACCAACGTGTCATTTTTAAACTATTGTACAAAAACTTGGTTTTCCCCCTCATTTTGGACCAAATCCTATTTACAATAGAAGACCGAAAATACAGAGTAATTTTCAGATCTTCAATATCCGGCCTCTCAAAACAAAATCCGGTGTCCCTCAGGGTAGTCACCTTAGACCAATTGTCTTTATCCTAACGATTAACGATATAAATCTCATCTTAACGAATTCTAATCTTTCTATTTTCGCTGATGACAGAAAGTCATTTCACTTTCTGACTCCCATTGCCTGCAAGATGACTTGAATAAGTTTTCGGTATGATGCAAGCAAACTTTTTGGAGCTTAATATCAACAAATGCCAAGCGATAACCTAATCCCGCAGACGTCTATCCCTCCCTCCAAGAAACACTTCATCTGCGATGTGCCTATTCCTCCCACCACCGAAGTACGGGGTCTGGGAATAATTTGTGACAGAGAATTGAATTTCGACTCACATATTGACAGCGTTTTAATTAAAGCTAACTCTGCATTTGGCTTTATCAAACGCCTCTTCTCGAATACTGCAGCCAAGTTTGGTCACCCTATAAACAAATCCACATTCAAAGAATTGAAGCAGTCCAGAGCAGGTTTATCTTCGTAGTCTACCTTGGGCCGATCCATATGAATTACCTCCCTATGAAAATAGGCTAAAACTGATTAGGGACATACCCTAAAAAACTTCGTGAAATCGCTGATGTAATATTTATCCATCAGATATTAACTGGAAGCATCGACTGCCCAAGAATAACGCAAAATATTTCATTCACTTCCAATCCCCGTAATTTAAGATCTGTCCCACTCCTCCCGATCTGAACTAACCGCACCAATTACGGTCACTTTGAACCAATATCTAGAATGTTGCGTATAACAAACAACTACGCCGAAGTCTTTGATCTAAACAGCAGCAAATACGAAATAAAAAAGCACTGCTCTATATGCTCCCTTAACATCTCCCCAGACCGCCATTTCTCCTCACCATAAACCTAGCTTTAAATTTTTCTTGTTAAGAAGCCCAATTATGTTGTCTGGGATCGCGCCAATAATTACAAGCTTTTTTGGAAAGCCGATCTTCAAAATACTCGCCTTGCGGCTCAATACAGCGATTTGTACGGTCTAATATAAGCATGTCGGCCGGGATGTCCTTCAGGATGTCGGTAAAAGCCTTTTCGATGGCTCTACTTCCACAAAACGGTTTGCTTTCATCCGCAAATACATTTTATCAAAAAAGCAAAAGCCGCACGTTGCCAAAAGAACGGTCATACATAAGTGTCGATCTATGGGATGGCGCTTCATCGTGCAACAAACGCCAACTTCCTTCTGCGCCATATTCTAGCCAAATACGACGAAAATGATGCACCAAACGCTTCAAAACACCAAGATAGAATTGTGCATTACTGTCTGGCCCGTTGGAACGAACTCTTTGTGGACAGTGCCCTTGGAATCATAAAAGCAAATCAACTTCTCCAGACGAGTTTTGTTTAGTTTTGGTTCGTTTGACGCTTGGTTTCTGGGCAATATGATCCACCACGTTTCATCACCAGTCACAATTTTGTAAAGGGAGTTATCGTTCTACTTGGCCTCCTTGACGGTGTCCTTCGAATGTTGAATTCTGAGCAATTTTTGCTCGATGCTCATTTTTGTACTGATGACACAAACATACTGACACTTCAGACGCAATAAATCCGCTTCTATTCGTTCAAATGTCATAAAATTTTGACAGTGCACCAGGGAAGGATCTACCTTTCCGACGCATGTAATTTCTAAAAGATGGCTTCACTAGAAATACCTATTTTTAAAAAGACCTGTTTCCCTTGGAACGGACTTTGTATATTGCCACAAAAAGAAGGGACGCACAACATGCTGGTATTAGATGGAACGTCAGAACAGACAGCCAGAAAAAACTTTGAGACTTGGCGCCGCTTATAACTCTGATAACAGTTCATCAGAAATCGAACGAAGGTTTAAAAGTGTCAATCGGTATTGGCCTAACAAGGCAACTGAATGATGCGGCCTAGTCTAGAAACACTAATGCGATTTCGGCGGATGAAGATTTCCTTGGTCCATTTAAGGAAAAGAGACATCGAGTGATTGTTATCCCCCTTTGCTCTGACAGGCTTTGAGAACGATTGAGAACGTTCGCTCCCACGTCAAGGTCGGTAATGACTTAAACGAGACCTTTGATGTCAAAAAAAGGTTTTAAACAAAGTGACGCGTTGTCATGTGACTTCTTTAACATCATACTTGAAAAAATTGTGAACACTGGAGACACAATCTTTCAAAAGTCTATGCAACTACTAGAGTACGCCGATGATATCAACATAATTGGGAGAACCCAGCGGGCGTTAGCTTGTATTGAAACGGAAACTTCCAAAATTGGTTTAGTGGTAAATGAGGGCAAGACTAAGTACGACTATATGCTGTATGTACATAAGAAAGGACACAAAACATCGACATCATCATTCGATAATTTCGGGGACTTTGTCTACCTTGGCTCTGCTATAAATTCTGACAACGAATAAAGCCCTACTAATCGCTGTTTCTGTGAGCAAATAGGGCGATTGAGTAGTAAGGTCATATCCCGAAAAACTAAGGAGACTCTATATACTCGTAAGATTTTTGATCTTCCCAGTCGTTTCGAGAGGAAAATGCTTCGAAAAATATTCAGTCGCGTTTGCGTTGACGGGCTTTGCAGGAGAAAATACAAAGACGAACTATACGAGCTGTACAGCGACATCGAGATAGTCAGAAATCAGTGGCCTGAGATGGCTTAGACATGCTCCGGCCCGCAGAGTCGTCGAATCTAACCCAGAGGGACAACGCAATAGAGAAAGACCTCACCTTAAGTGGCGCGCACAGCACAAGTAGAAGGGGACCTCAACCGATTTGGAGTGTGCAACTGGCAGCAAGTACCTAAAGACGGGACTAACTGGAGAGGTTTGTTAGTTGACCCAGTAAGTAAGTAAGGACCGATGATACCAGCAGCATATATACAACACAAAAAATGGACTCTTGTGGGCGTAATTAAATTTAGTAAGCCTCCCGTCAGAAACGACCCTTTGTGCCACAGGTAAATCCCTTTACTCAACACAGTTTTTGTAAAAAAAAGAAGTCACCTTCAAGCTGCTCAAGGGCCCATTTCGAACATTCTCTTCGAAAGCCATGGTCTCGTGACTTAAATGGCACCAGCTGGGTCTTATACGAGTTTAAGTCGAGATCTCTTCACAAAATTTCCCACATAGAGGACGGACGGAGAATGGCCAAACTCTTACTATCGATGCTGAATTGACAATTCATTCACAGCGTATACAGTTTATGCTGAACTCATATAATCCCCTGTGGAACGAATACCGAATAGTTCTTCTGATAGGCCTACATAATCAAAATCATAGCTTTGCAGGTTTGAAAGTTGCCCCTATTGGGAGTGATATTCGTTAAATAAAATCAACCTATCCGAACAAAAGTTTGTATGATATTTAAGGACGTTTGACACATTTTTAATTAAAATTAAATTGTCTATCAGTACCCCCAAAAGAAGTGGCATACTAGAAATTTTCCCTTAGAGCCATTACCTCAAACCTCAATCACATTTCAGATACAATCAAAGTAAGAGGGCTTACACTGGAAAATAAAAGTAAAGTCTTTTCTGGCAATGACAGGTTCGACATAAGAAAAAAAACAAAAACCAAAAACCTCCCTTACCAGGCTATGTTGGGGCAATTAAAATCTGTTTTTACCATCAGCCTTATTTTTTCATTACCTTTGTAAGCTATGGACCTCCTTCCAAAGATCCGGCACCGGCAGCATTCAACGCATTGGCAAATGGTTATGTCAATCAAGAAGTGAAAGCCTTAAAAATAATCAAACAAAATATACGAGTACACCCCTAAAAAGGTATTAACCACCCACCACCAGGATTAGTAACCCAGAAAATCGAAAGGTGGACGAAGTAGATAGGTTCCCTTTGCCATTCAGTTTCAGTGCACTCCCCGGTGATTATGCACGGGCAATTAAATTTCATTCACAACTATTCGAGACAACGTAGATACAATAGAACCTAAGAAACTGAAAGCTTGAGTATCTTTTTTTTTTTTTTTTTTTTTTGTATCTGTAAACTGTATCTGTATGTTATATGATAGTGACTGTGGGCAAGAATAGTGTATAGTAGTATGACTGAGAGTCATAATAAAATTGAATATCAATGACGATATTCCCGCTCCCCTGAAAACCTACACAAGTCTTAAGGGTTGCTTTCATTCTCTCACTCGATTCTCGGCACCAGTTTAGCACGCATGCAGTACCAGTACGAGTATATGAGTACGAACATGGCTGGCTAGCTATGACGCCTTACATACGAGTATGTTATATCCGAAAAAAAAAGTGAATGCCCGGAGCCGTTACGGTCGTTCAACTTTTCAAAGAGGGCCACCGAAAATCGAAAAGCTTTATTTTTCGGGAGGATGTAGGAGTAATAGTGGTGGTGTGGTGCAAAAAAAGAAACCAAAAAGACCAAAGAAAGGAAGAAAATTTAATAGGCGCGCAGTAAGAAAACTTCATTAAAATGAAATCATACCCTTAAGCCTCTTGTAGGATTTGGTGTAGTGTCCTTCAAGAAGCCATTAAGAGACCCGGCATGACTGGGTGGAAGTCGTTAAATCACTGAGAGGGAGACATGTTGAACTTGACATTAGGCACAGGCACACAGAAGGATGGATGATGATGGTACAGGGTCGAAGTTGTTGGTGAACTGAACTGACGCCGAATAATACTCGTACGTAATACCAACAGGATCTACAAATTCACAATACACCAACACACGAAAACTATGAGGAGTAACTTGTTTTTTTTTTTTAAAGCAACGTTTCTTTCGATTTTCGTTCTGAAAAGGCGACAATAACCTTTTGGGTGTACATTGACCCAGTCAACGGCTCCTCGCTACTATTCGAACAACTGCCGCTGCTGCCACTGCCTGCTGCTGCTGTATTGACGCGATGATGTATTCTCCTACTCATCCAAAAACAAAAAAAAAAAACATTCGGTGAGGGAGCGGGCGCTACACGACACATGTACAAGTTCGGTTCCACTCTTAGTGTGTTTGTTTGATAACAAAAATAAAAATAAAAATAACAACAGCACAACAAAATGATTACTGATGATGATTGTCTCTCTCTCTGTGTGCGTTTTTGTTTATATTGGCCCCCACATGGATTGAGATGTACGCTGAAACTACACGGATAGAGCCTCGATTTATTGTCGAAATCGTTCTCAGTTCTGCTCGGGGATTACTTTGAATCGGTTCATTATGAGACTGTAGGGAGTCCTTTCTGTGTCCACACTAGGCTTCCTAACAGCTCGACAAGGTCTGTCAACAAATCATATAAGAAAAGTGAAAATAGGAACAAATTACCGTTAGACTAACAATAACAGCAACAAGAACAGACTCAATGATTTGTTGAAAGAGATGAAAAGTGACATGATGATGAATGTGCGTGCAAGTATACCGAGTAGTGTGTCGTTTCATAACTTCTAGTCGTCGTAGCGCCTAGAAATAAAAAAAAAAAAATCCCAAAAACAGCAATCATTAGCTCAGTTGGAGAGGAAATTTCAGGCAATTTAGTCGAGTTGGTATAATGGTAGTGGAAATGAGACTTGGGGGCTTGTAGATTGGATTTTGTGTTGACATAGGAGACGACACGTGGACCGGCCGGATTAACTTTGCACGTTTAATAGTTGTGAAGAAGTCTATTGGTGTTCATTGAAATGACAGACTTGAGAGCATGTTGTTTGGTCACTTCTTGATTGAAAAATTTGATTGTTGGATTGGCCTTCCTTATAAATTTGATTCTGATTCTTGGAAGTGGTGGCTTTGATTTAGTTTTTCGACTTCTTAGAAAAATAATTTTGATGAGATGTTTAAGCAATTTCAAATGCTTAGTATTCACATCTGACTCAATTGGGTTACCCAGAGGACATTATTGAAGTCTAATTGTTCCTTATTCATGCCAATCAAAACCGGTACCACACTGATAAATTCAGTTTCCTGGTAGCATAAGGGTGCTATTTCAGAGGCACCGGGGGTCCGATAATGTTTATTTGTTTTCAATCATAAGTACACAGCCCAACTACCCTACCCAATCGTGGAATATTCTGTCAGAAGTTGGTATTCAGTTACAGAGTTATCGCAACGTGCAGTTACGCTAATTTACCGGGATGAGCCCGAGCTTTGACCAACAAGCCACTCCAGCTAGCATGATTTTCCGCGAGCTGCCTCCAGTGGTGCACTCAAAGTTGGGTGAAGCACCCTCCACGTGTGCCATCTAAGATGCTGTCGTCCTCTGCAGCATTGTCCCACGAGGTTGGACTCGAAGACTCTTTCTGCCAGAGCTGTGGTGTCTATTCGCTTAACATGGCCTAGCCATTTTGGACGTTGGATACATAGATGCCCCACGAAACCGATGACGTGGTTAAATCTCCGTATTCAAGAAAGTCACAAGGCAGTAACCACGGACATCCAGCGGGATGTTGTTGTGAAAGAACCTTGACAAGCAGATTCTCAAGTTGCGTAAGAAACGACGAGCTAGGTGCGTGTGAGTTTCTGTATTACTAGTCGCTTTGTCATAAGAGACAACATAACTGAGCACAAGACCTGCCATAAAGTCTGTTGGGTGTTTTGTCTCAAGGCTAGCTGAAATAGAAACCCGAAAAGACGTGGGGATGGCACTTAATGACCATAGTATGGTGACCACTCTTCAGCTATGAACTATTTTGTTAATTTTTAATACGACTCCGGTACTCTGCAAAGATGTAAAAACCAATCGGCTCCAGCAGAGAGTACTTTTAACCATTCAAGAATATTGGTTCACTGTGGAAAATGATTTCACTTCTGCAGTGGATGGTTTGTCGGAAGACGGATAGGAAGGCAGGGCAGATGGCCTCTTTTTTGGCCCTTAAAATGTTTGCAAACAGCGGGGGCAAAGGAAAGTCAGGGAGGATAAAAAGAGAGGTACCGGTGAACGTTGGTCTTAAATGTTTGAAGGTTATAATGACTAGGAAATAAAGAGCCAGTCAGGGCGTTCCACAAGCGAGTTGTACGGATTAGGAACGAATCACGATATTTCAGAGTACATCCGAAAGTGGGCTTGAGGGTATACTGATGAGCATTCATAGCGAGACGGGTATTACGGTTAAAGGTTTGAAGGAGCGGAATGCTACTGGCGATTTCTATGGAGCACTGGTGATGGAAATAGTGATAAAACAAAGTGAGACATGAGACCTCACATCGGTGTTCGAGGGTGCCCATTATTTGAGTGATATTAGTATCACCTATGAGTTTTATCGCACGGTTTTGGATCTTATCTAGGAGGTGCAGAGATGTTTTGGGCGCACCCGACCAGATGTGAGCATTTATACTCCAATTTCGGGCGGATGAATGCCTTATTGAGGCTAGATCAGAGGGGGTGAAATATTTCTTACATCGCTTGAGGAAACCCAGACATTTCCAAGCATTTTTGACGACACCGAATATGTGGTCATTCCAACGTAAGTTTTCAACGACACACATACCGAGAATAGAAAGTTTATCGATTTTGACGATGCAAGTGCCATTCATGGATACTGATGGCTGGGTGTTTAAATTTCGCTTTAATGACAGCACACAGCATTGTGTTCTAGAAGCATTCAATTCTACTCTGAAGATACTGATCGAAGAACGGAAAGAACGAGGGTTCGTCTTGCAGTAACCTTAGAACACATGGTACCGGCTAAAGATGAAAGAATTAGAGTTTAGCTTGCTACATGAAAACGCAACTATACGCGATTGTCCGATCTTTTTACAGAATTTCTAAAGAGCTGAGAGATGACCACAGCTCTAGACAACAGCCCAGTGTGAGTTTCGGGCGATTCTTTGCCACTTTCGGATCAACTTAAGAGATGGGGGGAAGATTTCGGTTTGGTATTCCTCAACGATATGAGACTAAGTCTGAATGAGCTGCCCGGTGTAGCAATTGCTATAAAGACGAAATTACCGTCGTAATAAAAGCACTAAATATCAATTAGGCAGCAGAATTTTCAGATATCCTGCGTACACTCCTCCTAGAGAAGACCTAGGAAATCGAATCTTTTTCACGAATAATAGAACGAGATAATGGACCGGGAAAGCAGGGTTTTAATCGACAGTTTCCTTTGTGAACCACTTCTACCTCCTCTTCGAACTCCGTTATATTTGGTGTTCATGGAGTTTGAAAAGGCCGTCGAAATCAATAGCGGAGAGCTTATTTGGCTGGTTTTTACCAGTACTGGCATACGAAACAGAATTATAGCTGCTCTAAAGCGCTGGCAGATGTTTAAAATAGGCCTTCAAACAATCCTCTTAAAACTGAGTTGGAGCAAACTGACTGGTCTTACGTACATAAATAATGATTGAAGGCATCACCATCGGTTTTCCGATCGAAGTCAAGTATTCGCGTGTCATCCTGGATAACAAACTTCTTAGGACTACAGATGACACGTCAAAAACCTTCAAGTCGCTGAGGGACTTCTGGCAGTGTGAATGAACTTTCGGCAAGACATGGAATTTATCCAGGAGATGGACCCGGGCTTTGATGAATCTCCTTTACCACGATATTCATATCATGGGCTGCACTCTCAAAGCCATCTTCGGTTTAAAAAGAAGTGATTTTTGATACATCACGTCTTTTGAATTTGGTTTGGAACTGAACTGAATTGCTGAATAAATATGAAACGGGAGTTTTTTGTTTACAGGAATGGTTTCGGTTAGAATCTGAGCCAGAAAAGGAACGTAGTAGGGTCATCACGGATGGCCAAAAAAAAAACGATTAGGGTGGGGCGCTGGTGTCTTTCCTTGAGACAAGTGGCTTACATTGGAAATTGGGTCTCACATGAACATTAGTGCAGATGGCGTCACTCTACAGGTTGTCAGCAGACCAAGTGCTTCCCTACGTCTCTAAGAGGTCAGCGTCTTTCCTGCTGTTCCTTATTAGGAAAGATGCAGTCCGCTTACGATTTTGCTAAGCACCTAAATGATGGGTGCTGGTACTGTAGGCACCTTATCGCTGAAGCTCTTACTCATATTCCTACGAAAGACTGAGAAATTTCAGTTAAAGAAACATTCGAGGGGTACAATGAGTGAGTTCTTTCTTTAAGTACTTTGTTCTGACAGAAATCCATATTGGCCTCCGAAAAGGGCGTATCCTTTCCTCAAAATTAATTTTTTTTTTTTTGTGCAATGTGAAGACAGCCATTGATAGACAATCAAGAGATCTCTTATGGGTGGCGCTAAGTTAGCGATGAGTTCCATAAACCTAGGTGCCCACGATCGTAGACACATGTTCATACATATGACGGAGCAAAGGCAAGAGTAAGATGTTCCGCAGAAGTCACCAAAGAGTTCCCAATTAAAGTTGGTGTACATCAGGGAAGCTTCCTCAGTCCTTTGCTATTTATTGCAATTTTTGATTATCTGCTTGAAGGAAAAGTGACGGACCCCAAAGTACATCAGTTATTCTTTGCTGATGATGGAGCCATCATAAGTGAAGATCAAACGTCTCTGCAACGAGCACGTGATGAATGGATGAATATTTTTGAGGGAAACAGGTACCGTATTAGTTGAAAAAGACAGAGTATCTGTCCTGCCCGTTCCTGATCCATACCGGCCAAGTGGGAAAAGTTCAAATATCTCTGATCTATGATCAATAGCGAAGCAACTTGTGATGATGATATCAATCATCGCGTAAGCGCATGGTGGAATGCGTTGCAGTTGTACTTCCAGACAATGTACAAAAGGTATGAGAGCAAATTAACGGCAGCTGAAATGAAGATGCTTCGCATGACAGCTATAGTAACAAAGCTTGATACATTAAGAATTTCTAGAAGAAGGCTCAGTTCAAAGAAGAGATCCTTGTAACCCCTTCGAGAATGCAATATCAGTCAACGTTCCTATACAATCGCGCAAAAGAGGCAGACCAAAAACCAAGCGGATCACACAAATGCAAAAACACAGTGACGAAGTGATCCGCAACCGAGAAGCCTGACGGTAATTCCTGAGGTCAAACTGGCAAACCCCATAGGCGGACCAGTAGGGATGCAGTAAAGTGGGTAAAGTGATCCTTCTACTCCGGATCATAACCTCTTCGTAAGGAAAGAAGAATGGTGTGAAGGCAGCGATATGCTTCGCTCTCCTCTGAGGAGTTCTATGAAATCGGAACAGAAACTACAATACCATGACTACGTTGATAACGTTGTCTGGCTGTCCTCTAAGATTATAAACCTTCAGAAAATAACAACTGATGTAGAGCAGAAGCAAGCACCGTCGCGTCGGGTTAAGGATCGACTTTGCCGGAACTGAAATTATCAACTCTCCCACCTAAACCTGAGAGCTAGGTACTGCAGGAATAACAATGTAGAACCTTCCTTGAAATTATCATCTCTGATGAGGGTGGGACTGAGCTAGATACATCCAACCGAATAAAGGAGCCAAAATCGTTCAGTATGTTGTCCGAAATAGGAGCAAAAAGAAAAAGACGCTGCTGTTTCGGTGAGATGTTGCATCTTCTCTGCTATATTTAATCGAGCATCTAGTAGATGTACTCGTACACCACTATCAGGAGGACGTTTGAAACGTTTTCTTAGTGCCTTGCTTAAAAATTTTCTGATAACTGGTCAAAGTAATATAGATACGAGTATTCCAAAACAAAGACGAAGGTGGCAGGGCATTGGACATATATTTCCTAAGGACAACACCTCTATTGCTGGTCATGTCAGGCATTGAAATCCTCTATACGCAGGATGAAAGAAGAAACGATTAACCGAGACAAACCGAAGCATATCACCTAAAAAGGGGCTTAGCCATATCTTCGGAAGCTTACCAAACGGACTACATGGCATAAGCATCTGGATATAGGGTACTGCCAAAGATCTGGAAAAGGACTTCCAAATAGATTTTCCTAATAAATACTGTTTGAAGAATCGATTGTTGGTTTCATCTTGAATACTTTATTTTCACTTCTGGACAATCATCTTCAGGGTGTCTTGTGGTGCTTTCTTGTTGGTCATAGGATTCGATACAGTTATAAAGCAAATTGTCGCTTACAAATTGGCCAAGATGGACATGAATAGTTATACAATCGAGTATACAAATTACAAATTCGATACCCCACAAGTGGCCTTTAGGTAAATCTAATATCCTGTTGAGTTGGGAAATGTAGTCAGCAAATAGTGTTTTACTTTAAACCAGTAACGTAACAGAAACTGATGCTGTTGCATGAAATGAATTTATGTGCTGATTTTCTGTTGTAGATATTTCATTTGTCGTCGCTACACTCGTAAATCTCGATTCACCCATCCGCTTGGCTCTAGAAAAATCGCTCGACTTCGATTTCAGTGATATACGAGTAAATTCTCAATTTAGCAAGGACAAAATCAAGTTATTGGTTCAATAAATTCTGTGTGGCAATTGTGACAAATGTCCCTTAGCCTCCCTCTCATCATCCTTCTTCGAAATTAGAATGTTCCTTCTTCTTTTTTTTTTTTTTTTCTGTGAAAATCGAAAAGCGCTAAAACATCAAACGGATATCACGCGTTCATTGTGGTCTCTACACTGTACATAATCCTATTTTCCAATTAAGGTAATTCCAATCGTCACTACCACCTGCGAGAAGATACCCACATACGCCTTCATTGCTTGTATTTGTATCTGAAAATTTCAGTCGTCTTAGTTCGTTTGAGTTTCAGGAGGGAGAGGGTTTTAGGTTAAAAAAAACCTCTCCACCACGTTCCTACTTTCAAAGTCTTGGCGCGGTTTCTTCTTCAGGCTACGAGTTTTCGTGTAGAATTTATGAGGAATTATTAGAACACAATTAGTTGGCAATCGATCCTCACACTTCAGAAATTCTTGCTGATTGATCCGATGGATGACTATCCATTCGTAATAATGATTCCATTGACGGCTGTAGCTGTCGAAAAATAAAAGACCCAAGTGACATCGGTGTGAGGTGGTGGTAAATGATGAAGCCGAAATGTTGATACACCATGATAGATGATGAACGGTGTTGGGAAACATTTAATTTTCGTGTGATACCTTTTGTACATAGAGATGTTCGTTTCATTCAGGTTCCACAAAAGCCGATTTAGTGTCGAAGGAGTACTAACGTGAGTTAGCGGGTAGTGGAGCAGGGAAACTGCAATAGACAGAACTTAATAATTATGTAAGCAGGTGGGTTTTATGAAATTTTTCGGCGATAAATTGATTTAATCAATTGTACCAGTATCTATCTATCGCATTCTACGCATGTACGAGTATGTGTGTATGAATAATCGCGAGTGTGGTAAGGTTTTGAGTCTGACTTTTGTCGAGTCATGATAGATCTGTATTCAGGCGAGTAGTGTGACGCTGGAACGTCAGTTAACATGATTGATGGCAACTGACGGTTACAATTAGAGGGGTAAGCGTTTGCTTTGTTTTGAAGCGGAAGTGTAAACTTAGGTAGAGGTTTAGTGGGTTAAGATTTGAACAAAGCAACGACACGTCGTCCAGTTCACGTTGTTCATAACTAATGTCTTCTTGTGACTATGCGGCTACTTGACCATGAATTTGCAAGAAACAACTCTTCATATTTGTCCTTTAAACTCCAATTGTTTATATATTTTCTGCTCAAGACAACAAATTTTCCAATGTTTCATGACTGTTTGTGCAAACCTACTACCGCCGTGGGGGAAACCATGCTATCGCCAGCTATGCGTAAGCAAAATAGAATAATTTAGATCGCGCTTCACTCTTTAGTCTGCTTCTAGTCGTGCATAACAAGATGACTGAGGTCCTCTAGGACTGATGCACGCCACCTAAGGCATAATCTTCAGCAGGGTACAAATCGAAAACTCTTCGGGTCGGGGCATTCAAATCCGTTCGCTCTACATATTCAAGGCATCTGAGGCGACTGGTGCAAACTTCTCGGACAAGTTCTTTATTGAACAGTTCAACAGTTCCTGATTATATTAGATGCGCAAGTTCTCGCTGTTTTTTCTGATGAAAATCCAACTTTATTGTGAAAAGATGGTTACAAATGAAGCATTCAAATTGTTGCCCATCGCTAGCTACAACTTTTTCGCATCTTTCTGGCAGAGCTCGATTACCGTTACGGTAAAAGTGTTCATCTTTTGAGGATATCCACGAATCACGCCATCTGTTGATGTCTTCATATGAGCGGAACTGCTGATCAGCCAGACCATGTGCCATCGAACGGAACAAGTAATAATCGGACGGCGCAATGTCTAGAGAATATTGCGAGTGAGGTAAGACGTCCCATTTTTGCGTACCCAGGTAGGTTTTAAGGGTTTTGGCAACGTGAGGCCGAGGGTTGTCGTGCTGTAGAACCACTTTTTCGTGTGTCTGCTCGTATTCTGGCCGTTTTTCCCATGCAATCGCTTGAAAATGGCTTTGAGGGTAACTCCTAATGCTGAAGCGAGCTCTTCTTGCGTTTGGCACAGATCCTCATCGAGCAATGAGCACGAGCATTGTGCACCTAAAATCTTCACCTGAGAAATGAATTGAAAAATCGTGCGTTCAGTATGATGAAGGGCATCTTAAACCGTCAAGGAAGGCAAGAACTCGATTTAAGTTAACGCCATTCGATTATTTCTTGTTAGAGTCTATTCAAGACGTTATTACAAAGATAAACCACCGATTTGCCCAAACAACGTTCTATACTCTTACTTGTTTACTTGGGTCGTGCTGCAGTCCGTGATGGACCAGAGCATGGCCCTCTATTTAGCGCGAGTTTTCCCAAGTAGACTGAGATCCCTTTCCACTTATGTGCGCCACCTAAGATGAAGTCGTTCTCTATGTCGTTGTGCCTTTAGGTTGAAATTGAAAATTTTCCGACCGAAGCGTTCAAGGTGATCTATCCATCAAGAGCTTTTCTACCGAGGTTAGCATCATTATATAGCCCTTATAGCTTGCTGTTAAAAAATCTCCTACATTCTCCATTGCGTTCGACATCATTTTCATTCGCTTTCGTCAGTGTCGAAGCTTTTGTTCCGTAAGTCAAGGGTGGGATCATCATTGTTCTGTATCGTCAAGTTAGTTGCTCAAGAGAGGACTTAACTAAGACGGAAACCGGTATTCTTTACATTAACACTAAACATTTTTGTCCAAAGGATGGAGCAGCACAGCATCTCTAAGAGGTATTCAACAGGTTGGTTGTGGCATGAGGTCCTAATTGGTCCACTCCGAGCATCTGCCTAATAAACAAGCTATCACTTCAAAAGTCTTTTGTCAAAAACTGTGTATGTCGGCACTAAAGCAAAAACGATCAGACCTGATTAATCCAAGAGGTATGTTCGATTCCATTCGGATAACCATCGTCCTTAAACGTCTAGGACCAATCGCGCACAGTAACAGGAGTTCCCTAGAATAAACTCGATCCAACTGTCTTATTATTGACCACCTTCACCAAGCGCCAGACGAGCCAAAACCAACCAAAACTTGTTTGAAGAAGTTGATTTGCTTTTATGAATCTAAGGACACTGTCCACAAAGAGTTCGTTCCACCGGGCCAAACAGTTAATGCACAATTCTATCTTGGTATGTTGCAGCGTTTGGTCGACCATGTTCGTCGTATTTGGCCAGAATATAGCGCAGAATTAAGTTAGCGTTTGTTGCACGATAAAGCGTCATCTTGTCGATCGACACTTGTGACGGAATTTTTTGACTAAAAATCGCATTTAACTCTTCGTATTCGCCTGATTTGGAGCCGTGTGACTTTAACATTTCCAGTAAAATGCATTTGCCAAAGAAAGGAAACCGTTTTGTGGAAGTAGAAGCCATCCAAAAGGCTTGTACCGACATCCTGAAGGACATCCCGGCCGACGATCTAAAACACTCATTCGACATGCTGTTAGACCGTGCAAATCGCTATGTTGAGTCGGATGGGAAGTATTTTCTACGTAGGAACGAGTTTTGTCGTTTTTTTTGCGATTGCAACCGTTCAACGTTAAATCTCTTCAAAGTATATCTTCGTTGTTTTGGCGTCTGAAATATCCGAAGGTGTACCATGACTGTAACTAGGTAATGATCCGACTCTATAATGTCCACTGTGCGGATGTCTATAGTACTGGAAGAGTGTCTGACCTCGTTCGATGTTAACAGAGCAGTCTATACAGGTATCCTGAGTCCATTTCTAGCGAAAGCTCGGGTTTTAGGGCGCTTCCAGAAGAATCGGGTACAGTCACGAAGCTTGCAGAGTGCTCTAGTACCTCTAGTATAGATTACATCAACGCCCTCCGAGACATTCCACATGGATTGCCACCTTATTGCTGTTCCATATTCATTGACTTCGAAGGCAAAAGTACTAAAGGTCAAAGAAGTATGCCTGTTATGAACTATTTTTGGTTACCCAGTGGTTTTATTCCTGAAGGTCTTCAAAAGACTCAAACCATTCGGGACCTTTACATCCCATCATATAGGATAGTGCAATACCATTAAATGACAACTGACGATAGGAAAACTCCCATCAGACTGAAGATTAACACTGCTAAGACCAGATTATCAGCCCATGAAAGACTTCACCTTCAAAGTCATTAAATTGGAAATATCAGATCGGCCGAATACGAACGACCAGATTCGAAAATTCTTAGTACGATGTCCAAGATGTGCAGAACCAATGCCATAAATTTAAGGGCTAAGCTATATCTGTTCTAAGCCAGTGATAATTACGTATTGCTTATGGATGGGTGTTAATGGGATGATGGGATGATTCAAGAACCTTGATTCAAGAACCTTGAATCATCATAATTCGAAGACTGACACGTGAATCGTGTGATACATCCACAATGGAAATCGTTTGCCTACTCAAAACACAAGAATAGCGTTTCAGACGAAGCATTTAACCGTCGAAGAGGAATCACCGAAGCTAGGGAAGTTTGACAAGTGTCGAAGCACATAGCCAGAAATAGTGTTGGATAGGGCCTAGCTGTAGTGGAGGTCATAGCTCTCACAACTGAATACAGGAAATCTTCATTAGTAAACGAAAGTGAGGTAGGTAGTTTTGTCAATATTCTAGCTCTTCTTACATATGACTTTTGCATTCATTAAGTTCGTTAACTTCTACATTTGAGATCATGGGCTCCATTCCTAGTCATAAATACAATAGAAAACATGAAAAAAAAACCTTGACGTCTTTACCCTTTAGGTAGAGAATGGTAAACCGTCAAAAGACAAAACGCTAGCTACCATATCAGAAAGTCCGGCGTCCTGAATCCACAGAAAATAGTATGTCCCCTTCTTTGTGTACAAAATGACAAGATTTGCAATAAAGTAGGTTCCGAGACTAGGCCTTGATTCACACCGTACTGCTGCGCCATAAACTCAACAGATACTATTGCTACCTAAGTTTTGAGAAAAACAAGCAAAAACAGCTTTTTGTTTTTCAAACTACTCTGCATGAAGATCAATACATTTTTGCATGCGTTTGAACCAATTTTCGAAGCACTTTTTCCACTCCGAACGAGGTAACTCTAAAACATGCATTTTAAACGCATCAACCGATTCTTCAGGCGTTGAAAAACGTTGGCATCGAAATTTATTTTTGATGTGCGGGAATAAAAGGAAGTCATTGAGTGGCAAGTCAGTCCTGTACAGCGGATGACCCATCAATACGATGTTTTCAGCTCGCATCGTCGTGGTGGAAAATGATACGTGCTCGATGGGTGCTTTTCCTTATTCCTGCAAAAACTTCTAACAGACTAATGGTGGTGTACCATACCAAATAGACGTTGCTCTAATGGGACGGCGGCGACATGTCCGATTTTTCGGAAAGAAAAAGGCGACCATTTGTTTCGAAGTTCTTCGTGCGTGAACAGCTTTTCTATGGATTTGACTCGTCTGGAAAGACCCATACAGTCGACTGCTCCATATGCAAAGATCCATGATTCGTCTCCTGTCAAGATCTTATAAACGTCTTTCGGAGTAGATTTTTTCAGACCAATTGGCAGGAGCCTTTTTTCGAGCGCTGTCAAATTATGAGGCATCCAATGCTAAGAAATCTTTTCGACGGCCAAACGTTTATGCAATGTGAAATGCCCCAATTTCATAATAAGTCACATGACGGTCTTGCCGTACAATTCCCGCACAAAATCGCCGTTTTCTGGCACAACAACCAATTTTGGACCACCTTCACGAATTCGTCTTGGAACGATGACCATAATTGAGGTTGGAAACAAGGCGGCCCAGGATGGCGCTTTATCATCAAAGGTCGAAGCGAGTCGATTGACACATTGTTGTTGAGTTAATCCGCGTCGAAAATCTTAATTCCATTTCTCAGGTCTCTGATACATTTCTCGGGTCTCTGTAAAAAACGCAAATAGGTACCACTCCTATGACAAAACCATCAAAAATGTCAAACTTTACGATGCTGATGTCAGATTTGACGTATCTACAACGGTATTGCCATATCTCAACAAAACTTTTGAAGAAATAAGGACCGATGATGCCACCACGATTTATGCTTCGATTTTGGAAATACAAAAGATTTCAACGATCTAAAATCGTAAGTTGTGGTGTCAGCCTTTCCATGATAAAATCGCAAACTGTACAGAAAATAAATGAAGCCTGGCTACCTCAATTTGAGAGCTGATTTGATCTAATCAGGGCTTAGGATGTCATCATAAAACATTTATTTCTGTCGCAATCGACTACAATCTTAATTATGATAATTAAAACACATCTACATAACTTTGGTTTTATAATTTCTTTATGATAACCAATTAAGGCACTCTAATGATGTGAAACATTTCTTCAAAAAAAAAAAAATAAATAAAAAATAAAACATAAAAAATTATCATACTGCGGCATTTTTAATTATCGCCCCGTTGTCAATCACAACAGCGACATAGCATTATGGACGAGTACTAAAAACCTCAAAACAATAGTGACATACTCCACTACTGAAACAAAGGCGAATGACAAACTGGTATCTTTTAGATTTTTGCCTTTTGTAGGTAAGAATACGAGTACTCATATTCGTGTATCCGTGAGTGAATAGTAGAACGCTTATGAGGTGAAATCTTTTCTTTACCTCCCTTTTCTTCGGTTAGGATGCAACGAACCAACTTTTGATGACATTTATAGATTGTTTCATTTTCCTATTTGATTGACGGGACTGCCAATACACATAAAGAAGAAGTCAATTACTCTGGATGTATGAACCGACTGATTGTCATTCAATAGAAAATGATTAAATTCTATTCTCTTCGCGAATTCACAAAGTGCAAAGGAGCTATTTCGGACAGAATCTGAGTTGCCCAAAGATTTTATGAAATTTTCACACTGTTATCAGGTATCGAACTCGTGATTTTCATTAATCACACACTTATTTTCATGTTAAACAATTCGGAAGTCTGTTCCAGGAAGTATAACTGAGGACCTGGTATCTGACTACAGATAGAAAGACATGATTAATTGATTCTTGATCGATGCGGTAGGAGCTGGGAAATGATGTTAAGCTTATCGTGGAGGTCAGGAAATTGGTAACATGTGTATCGTAAAAGAAAAATCTATGGATACGACCGTCATTTTTTGATGTGTCGTATAGAAAACCCCTTAGCAACGAGAAGTTATCAATGACGAAAGAAGCGGTGGAAACCCTTTCATAGATGGCCCGACAATAGCTGCCGTCATAGTTGTTGGGTTAAGAAAATCTTGCGAAGCCGAGTTATGCATGTTGAGGTTCTGGTTGATAAAAGGATACATAAACACACCACAAAATGATCAGCCGCTCATCAACAAAGTACTCAAGATCCTTAATTCTAGCCTAGTTGTGGGCTGTTACTAGCACACCATAAAAAATTAATTCCTATCAAAACAATAACCATGCCTCGGATATGATTAATAACACGTTGACGATTCTTAGCTGTAGTACAGGCTGAGCCATCTGGAGCTTAGGTACAGAAATATTTGCTTCAAAAAGTTCATTCTTTTGGCACACAGTGTGGCATGGCATGCTGTCTTGTTGTAACCAGAAGTCTTGTGGACCTTTTTCACGCATTTGCAGACACAAAAAGCACGTCAGCCATTGGCATAGACGATATCAGACCTTTGAATTTCAGCAACAGTCTATCTCGCTTCAACAGCTTCAATGGAACCACATAGACGCTGTCTCACGTGTTCTTGGCGATCCGCTACAGACCGGTGTTCAATAAAATTTGAGGCCACACTGCGATAGCGCAGAAAGGCTACGATGTTATTTTCACTGATGATCGATTATTTTCAATGTACAGCGTCATTATTTCGGCGCGTTCTTTCAGTATAAAGTTATTCATGGTTGGAGAAATGTGACATAGGGCTCACAACCCTACACGAAAGAGCTAAACAAGGTGCCAACAAAGCGGCACTGCAACGAAGGACGAAAGCTTATCGATAGCTCTACCAGCAGAAGAGACGAGAAGAACATCGGTATCTCCAGAAGAAAAAAAAAGAGCACTGCAAGCGCGCGATCGAAGATATTGAGAGGTTGTACTCGAGGAATAACGTACGGAAGTTTTACCAATTTGTAAAAAGAACGTGTCAAGGCAAGAAGACCCGTACAGAAGCCTGTAGAGATAAAGAAGGAAGCAACATCTAAGCTAAAATCCAACAAATCAGCTGGACCTGATGTCTTACCGGCCGAGGTATTCCAAACTGCTGGAAATGGTTTTGTAGAGAGCATGCACCATCTAATTTCTCAGATCTGGTCTGAAGAGTTTCTGCCTGATGAATCGAATCTCAGCACCGGATGTCCGATCCACAAAAAGGAGACGCTCTAAACTGCGCCAACTAAGGTATAAGTCTCTTCAACATCGGACAATATCTGCCATATTGTGTGGACTTTTAAAACCCTTCGCCTATAACCTGATTGGCGGTAACGTCTTGATCGAGACCTTTGATATCAAAAAAGGCTTAAGACAAAGTGACACGCTGTCATTTGACTTCTTTAACATAAAACTTGAAAGAATTGCGCGGAACTCACAAGCGAACACTGGAGGTGCAATCTTTCAAAAGTCTGTGTTACTACTGGCGTACGCCGTACACAAGAAGGGACACACAACGTCGACGAACTGGATAGAACGTCACAATTGACAGATATAATTTCGTGGAAGTAAAGGACTCTGTATACCTTGGCTCTGCTATGAATTCCACCAACAACACTTCAGCAGAGATAAAGTGAAGAATCACTCTTGAGTATTGTAGTAGGGCTCTATCTCGAAAAACTAAGGAGACTCTTTTAAGACCTTGATCAGCATCTTCCCAGTCCTAATTTATGACACTGAGGCATGAACCCTATCGAAAGCAGATGAAGATATCCTCAGTAGTTTTGAGAGAAAAATCCTTCGAAAAAGATTCGATTCCGTTTGCGTTGACGGGCTTTGGAGGGGAAGATTCAATGAGGAAGTATACGAGATATACAGTGACATTGATCCAGTCAGAAAACTGCGTATCAATCGCCTGACATGACAAGGACATGCAAAGCGAATGGACACCAGTGCTCCGGCCAGAGTCTCCGAATCTAACCTGGAGGGACAACGGACAACAACATGAACTGCATGCGTAAGTGAAACTGCCGCCCCTAAGAAATAATATATTTGGCCAGTATTTTTAAATAGACATAAAATTGCTCTCAACGTGTGTTTCAGAAAGACTGTCTCACAGTCAATCTGCTTCTACACGGATAAGATGAACCTTCCGCACATAGAAGTACACGAGCATGACAAAACCCTCAAATAGAAGCTGCAAGAACGCAACGACTAAACAAAGGTCAAGGAGTCTTCAAGTCATCTAAAATTTGGCTGGAAAAAGTTCTCCAGATCCGGAAGTATAGAAGTTATGTTTGAAAGTATTCTTAGCTTAAGCATCGCAAACAAGCTGGCGCAATAACGAACTTATGTCACATCCAGTAATTTAGTTGCTTATGACAGCAGCAACTAGGTCTTGGGTTAATTATTTAAAATGAGTCATGAGGCTCATCTGTATATGTCAAAGTATAAATATTACAGCTGTTACAAGTGTCACCCAAAAAATCGATCAATTTGCAGCATAGTAATGAGGACTCCCTTCTTACTCCATCTTCTTCTCCCCATCTAAGAGCGATATTTCCACGTACCGAGGACATGGTTCTACATATGGAAATGCGTTTGGCGACGCCGTATTCATATGTTGGCGTGAACGATTTAGACAGCCTAAAGTGCTCAGAAATTATGATTAGAATTTTTCACAGAATAGCTGCGTAAAAACCGAGCCAAATACGACGACTGCTCGCTATCAGCTGACGTGACAATATTGACATCAGCTGCATTCTTGACTTGAAACTAGCAAGGCAAGCAACTCAACCTAATAAAATTCTAAAAAAAAGTTTAGAAGAAAACCAGGAACAAGTTCACTGAACAATAAGGGCGTTAGCGGTGCGCTTAACACCGGGTAAATTTTTCTAACCAACATGATCTTTAGAACTGATAATTACCGAGTTCTTGTACACAATCCTCATGTCACTTGGAGTGAATGAAAATACCGAAAACGTGGATTATTCTCATAAAAGTCTTCTTTATGTGCTGAATCAGGCATTTCGAACTAAGAATTCAACAATGCGGATATCCACTCTGTATATCATAAAACCGAACCAAGCTCTGAGACAGTTATTTCCGCCACAAATCATAATTTCTTTTTTCAAAACGAAATACCATAAACCCAAATAATTCATTACCTGAGCCCTCAAAGTACCAAGATCATCCAACGGCAAGCACCTCGTAAATTAATTAAACAACTAACCTCCAACTACTCGTACCACCAACAGCGTTCACAATCAACAACCTCATAAACAACACAACACTTCATATCCTCCAACATTCTTGTAACCACCAACAAAACTAATTTGCAAGAAACGAAAAAAAAAAAAAAAAAAAAAAACTGTTTTGTATTCTAGTCATGTTGCCATGGTAGCTTCTACGAGCATTCTGGAGAAAGCACCTGTTTTATGATAGTTAGTCTCAGGGTAGTAGCTTTACCTTCCCTAATTCAAAGAAACGGCATTCCTGACCTAGTCCAATATATTTCCTCACCATAAGTGGGTTCATTTTAAACTTAAATGACGTTTTGCTCCACACAACCCTTGATCAGATACTCTGAACTCAGAACCCAGAACCACTTTTGAAAAGCTGCTTTGCTGTACCCTGCTCCATGTAGCACGTTCTGCTTCACTCTCCTTTGCCATTGTAACCCGGCTACTACACACGAAAGTAAATAGTAACTCGAGTGTAGCAGGGCAATAACAATTCGTGTAAACTGCACACGTAACGACCCTTTTTAGAGCAAACAATATCAACATAATCAACATAATCATCGTCGTCATCACCAACATCATCATCATTATCAACACGGCACAACAACGACAAGCAATACGACGACGATGACTACTACTACACTAAAATACAATCCAAGTAAGGGAGTGCTAGGAAGGTAGAGGAGCCAGCCAACAAAAAGCCAATAATGATGATGTGAGGGAGCCTACTGCTCTACGTGTTAAAGTCAGCTTTGGCTGTTGCCTTGTTGGCCTATACCTTGGCCTTTCGCGCCATACTTCGTTTTCCTGATTTTATGTTTTTTTTTTTATTTTTTTTTTTCAAATTTTCTCTTTTTCATGGTTTTTAGTACACGACATGCCAAGTTGGATGAATACATTAAAATGCTACTGCTACTGTGCAACAAACATTAGACACATCAGAGCCATAAAGGAAGAGGTTATTAGGGTAAAGCTGGTCTTTCATTTTCACTCCGCCATCTATGAAAGTTTAAACAAGTTTAATAAGGGAAAATACACAGTAGGGTATGAGGACCGTACTTCCTACACTTAATCTGTGTTGGGCTTAATGGGTTTTACTTTATCTTCTAAAACGTGTGCATTTGAAATTAGAGCGAGACTAGGACGTACAGGTACATTTCGCAATAGTACACACGATTTCACCCCGCAATGAGCTATTGCCTAGTCAAACTTGAAATATGTACATTCAGGTACACATGCAAACCGTGTGGCCCCTCTTGATTTGCATGCTCGAGGATAGTAAAGATAAATACTTACGCGACTCAAATGGAGTTTGCAGGTTTTTCGAGTACATTGTGGTGACAAAAATGGCCCATGACACGAGTAGATCATGTGACACATTGTTTTGACGTGGGAAAGTGTTTAGTACTTGTTTAGTACACTGTTGAATTTTTTCAATTTATTTTTATTTTTGATGTCCTGTAGCAATTAAGATGCAAAGTTGACACTAAATAGTAAGGATTCATCCCAAAAGTGAGTTTGAAGAGCAGGGTAAATAATACTCAACTATACTGGTACCAGTATGTACTCTTGCGGCACTCGGCACGTTTTACTCAAAACTGAACATCGCCAACAAGAACGAAATAAGGCGGTTGGCAGTGGGAGAATTTAAGGCCGCAGAGCATTAAGCCGCCGAAGAATACTGAGGTTTATTTCTTGACAGACTTACAGATAGGTTTTGAACTACATTATTGAACTTTACGGCAATACTGCACACACTTGTAGTGCTAGTGCAGTCAAGACTTCAGCACCGAACGGAGACATCATCATCTTGCTCTATACGAAGGTAGGCGAAGACGATGGATTATTAACCGCCAATAATGGGCGATTTCTGAACTGTCTCAATGTCGATTATACCGTATCTACTGCCAGCTAATCAACTTCATCATTTCGTTCATTAGTCGGTCGGCATTAAGATGTTGTGATTTGACGTCCAACACGGACCAGAAGATATAAGGGAAAGTACTGCTTCGAAATTACGAAATTAGGATACTCACTTTCAAATTGCATTCTGCTTCTATCATAAGTAAGTCATTCCATTCCATTCAAGAAAATATCCAACCACTATCTCTGCATCACAAATCAGAGTCGCATCTATAGTAAAAGAAGTTCTTCAAAAAGATGTAGGCTGGTTCAAGAGAGGCAAATCAGCCAGACTGGAAACACTCAAAGAATCTGATGGTACATACACCGAGTCGAGAGTAGAACGAGTAGAAGAACGACTCACAACCCAGACTACAGATATTACTGGATCTGCAAATGAGAAAACTCATACGCGTAGTACATGCGGTTGGTTGTGTTCAGGAATAAGACCATTAAGAAAGGTTCAAAGATACATACCTGGTTAGAGCAGTTACTTGCGACTCTGAAGACGATTTTCGGTCTTAATTAATGTAGCGCTACAATCCGGGATGGACCTAGGCCTCAACCAACAAGCGTCTCCAGCCAATGATCTTCAGTCTACATACTGTGATTTAGAGGGATTGGCTTGTCTAAGGTAAACTCATCTAGGAAACAACATGCCTACCACACCAATATGAAAGATCTTGTGATACTCAGCTTCAAAATCTAGTAAATAGATTTGAATGAGAGACTTTTTCGATATTGAAACTGCCTTCGACAATGCAACAATGTCTTAAAATTGAGGTTGTTCCCTCCATTGACACGACTTGAGTGAAGGGCGTCCGTTTTCCGATTTCTCAATGAAGCTTAGTATCCGAGTCTGTTCGTAGATGGGAAACGTATTTGGACTAAACGAGCCGCTCCGAACACTGCAGAATAATTTTCTGTGAACAGGTGAAGTAATCGCGTTTTCAGCAAAACATGGTTCTCGTCATTGAGATCCTACTCGCCTATTCTATGCGTTGGTTATGTAGGAAAATCGCAAGAGATCGCCAGAACTTTTGCCGATCGCATCCCTCCAAGCTCTCTCATAATAACACTTCAACAACATCTAGTGCGGAGGACCAGTGGCAGTGCTGCAACTGAAAAACGACGCCGCTAATGCAGCGTGCATTTTTAGCCAAATAGGAGGTGTACTGTGTAACACTAACTACACGCGAGGACGAGAGCCGAATTGAGATCTGCTATCGACACATACAATCTTCTCCGAAGGAAAAAGAGGGAGTACGAAAATTCTGAAGTTGAAGAGATCGAGAGATGCTACTGTAGGAATGAAAAGGTAAAAGTGACGTGTCAGAACAATAAAATTCGACCAAGTTGAGACACAGTCCGTGCAAAAAATTTGGAAGAACTACATCTGCGAACTGTTAAACGGCGAAGTCGACGAAAGTATCGCTAAGGCAGGATACCCCATTCACTCCGGCGAAGACCGCGAAAACGTCCGTCCACCTAACGAAACTATGTACTCGTATATTCAAACTTAAATCTAACAAACCCTCTGGATTGGATTAGCCGTCCGAGTTCTTAAAAGCTGGAGCAAATCACCTAGTCAGGAATATGTCAGCTCATGGGTTATTAATTCCCTTAAAATATTTGCATACAGCGCGGCCGATGGGTAATTATGGATGAAAGAAAGACAGACGCCAATCTATGTTGGTTTTGAATGTTTGAAGGTTATAATGGTTAGGAAATAAGGAGATCGGCAGGGCATTCCATAAGGAAATGTACGGCTTAGGAAGGAATCACGATATTTTAGAATATACTGATGAGCATTCATAGCGAGACGGATGTTACGGTGTTCAGCATGCCCACTGAATGAAATCTGAGCATTGTCCGTCCGGTTCTAAAGAAAGGAAACCCACTGAATCTACAAAGGCATAATCCGACTACGAGATTCTTGCTGTCATTTATTGTGAACGTCTTAAATTTCAATCATCGACCAAATTTTCATTCTGCGGCAGATGTTGTAGAAAACCCGAGAATACCAAAGCGATACCGACCGCCGCATGACAGCGCTTATATTTAGAGACGAGCTATATAGCGAAAAATCTTCCTTGTGATATTTGACCCCGTCTATAGAGCTACAAAATACTCGTACATTGTTATATAACAGTTGCACAACGACGTGGATCTGGTCAGAAGGCTTCGATTACAGCGATTAAGATGAATAGGTCATATAGAGCGCATGGACGCCAGTCGGAAGGATCTTCGATTCAACCCCAGTGGGTCAACCCAGCATAGGAAGACGTTACCATGGCACACACAGCTCGAAGGGGAACTCAACTTTTCATTCGTGACTGGAGACAGCTAGCTAGGGATCTAGTTGGCTGGGAGGCATGTTGCTTGAGGACTATGTCCGTAAAATAACGTGAGATGTAAGGAAAAGTAAGTATCTACATTATTGCATCTTTCGCCAAACTTTGAAGAATAGTTTGCATCATCTGCATGTGGGCTCACAATGACACATTTGGTTCGGCTCTTAATTAACTGTTGAACCTCATTTAAAGCGTTTTTTTTTTATCATGGGCTACACTCACAGAGCAGTCGCCTGGTTAAAAAGTTTCGATGAATTTGGATGCTGACTGCCTTTTGACTTTCGTCCAATGTATTGTAGAACTATATATGAAGCCGTTTTTCCCTGTACACAAGACTTTAGTCAAAATAAAAGAGCAGCCGATTTTTCACGGATAGCTTCGAGAGCAATTAAGGGTGTAAGATTTGGGTGACTACTTCTCGTAACCCATGAAATACGCAATCTTATAGGCATGAGCGATATTGTGAAGATCATGTGGAAGGGGTGAAATGTCAGAATAGAATCAGAATAGAACTCAGGTCAATGCTTAAGCCTTTAACCCCATCCAAACTAGAAAGCTGAATTCACTAAGTTTTGTATTAGTCTCAAGTGGCAGAAAATTATATAATCGATGATTTGCTAGGCAAGGATCAGAACGAGTTTTTACAAGACCCAAGTCTGCGTTAGGACTACATCCAAAGGCTGCTGTTGGCAGTTGTGTTTCTCAGGAGCACAACAGGCCACAGTGCCAGAAAAGACTATAGACTGCTTTCTTTCAAGCATCTTAACAGGACACTGTGCTTTGGATTAATACGCCACTGTATAAGGCATAAATGAATCCCATTTATACTGTGAAATGACGCAGAGTACATCTCCTGGGAGCATCCGAATAATGCTTACATCAGGCTGCAGGTACTAGGCGTCGCTGTTGCGAGAGCTGGTAATATAAAAAAAATTAGTACGATGGACTAGATTTCAGTGCAGCTAGCGTAATGATGATAACTTCATCAATGTTTTAGAATCAATCATTATTGTGTAGATACTCATGTGGGTGGAGTACGGCCAGTACGCAAATGCCACTATTTCACATTGGCATCGATCATGTGGAAATACTTAACTTCAGTCAGAGTCAGATAGTGCATTTAAAGGGACACAGAACCATGTTGAGGACCACTTTAAGCGAATCCGCGGAGCCAATATTGTGGACCTGGTAACCTGGTTCAGTTCAGCTATGAACTACAAAACTGAACTAAAGTAATAGCGTTACGTCGACTAAATTATGTCCCAACACTGATTTGGCAAAGACTTTCATATAAGCATCCCGTCTAGATCTTTCTGGGGGACGCCTTCATAGACGACAAGTCAATCCATTTCTTTATGGATGGATCCAAGACTGATAGCGGTGTTTTCTCAGATAAGCTTAATCTAAGCCTCACTTTCCGCCTTCCAAATCACTGCAGCGTGTTCCGGGCAGATATTTTGACGATTAAAAAAGTTCTGTCCTAGTTGAAGAAAAACGGGATATCTGCAAGGGATGTCCGCATCTTTTCGGATAGTCTCCCATGACTCTCAGGGAGATAGTGGAGCAGTTCAGTTCAGTCACTTTTACTGGGTGCCGGGCCACAGAGATATTGTAGGGCCGACTAACTCGCCAAAAATTTAAACCACTCTACCTATGCTACCTGAAAAAGGTATCATCGGTATACCAATCGCTATGGGAAGATCAAACCTTAGGTGGGCTGTCGGGTCAACATGGCTAGCGACCAAACAAAGCTGCCCAAAACTGCATTTGAATCGTTCTAAGAGTTTGATCATTCTTTGCAAGAAGTATCTCAGCGATATCGTAGTTGTCATCACTGGACTATGTCTTATACGCAAGCATGCAATAAGGCCTGCTTCGGTCCAACGCTGGCTCATCCGAAACTACTCCGAGAAAGAGAAAATATGAGCACTACTGATTGTTTTCTAGGATCTTTGAGAACATTACTATTTGGAAGAGTTTTTCACCAGTTTCGCGATAAGGTGGGAGACGATATGAAATCGCCAGATGTCGGTTTCCAAACCCGCAGTTGAATAATGGTTCCAAAGTCGATTGGAGTGTAAATATTTTCATAGGTCGTCAAGAAGCTAGCATTAGCCCATCCTTTCCATGAGAAATAGGAAAACTCTGAAACGAAAAACCTTTTCTGGGAGATTGAAGTGCCCAAAAACAACAGATTTGTTCCAAACTAATTACAAATATACTTCTACAGAATGTATTACATACTCCTTCAGTCTTAGCATTCCATCCCCGGAAGGGAGAAAAAAAAAAACCTCTCCCTTCTAACTGCATGTATCTACTCGTGCAATCAATGCTAAAATCCACGAACTTGATATGTTTTTCTATCCAAAAGATACATCTGTAGATAAACTACAATACAAAAGTCCTTTCCTATTGCAATCACTGTTGTGTCAGGACATAACATCGACCATCACAAATTCTCCCTATCCCTTGACACAGATTAAACTAAAAAGCACAGACATACTCTTAATAACTAACCATGGCGGCCATATTCTACATTCTAGATACATTCTCACGTTGATATGCTGTAACCTATACCGGCTTCTTCACAGACATAACACATGCACGTGGAAGGGTTTTTTTGTAAAATAAAAACTAAGAAGTAAATGAGGATCCATGCGCAGGCTCTCTCTTTTTTTGAAGGCATCATCGCAATCCCGACTCAATCTAGCGCAAGGGCTGGGTGAAAGCTCCTATATTTTCGCAAATATTCGAGAAAAAGCTTCCAGTTTGCACAATTTCCAGTCGGCATAGCTTAGTGGTGGAAAGGATTAAGCCAGCCGGTGTTGGGGCTGGTTGGTATACAATACTCGTACACAACCCAAAACACACATCCGATACGGATACAATGTTATGTACTGTATGCCAGAGATGTATCTCCACCACATACAAGATACATTTAGAAATTGGCAAGAACAAAAAAAAAAAAAAACACAACAAATGACTACAGAATCTGTATAAATGTTACTCGACCGACTGCTCTCCTATACAGTCAGGTTCAGTGGGACGTTCAGAGTACGAACGAGTACTAATACCAATTCCAACGTGTGTAGGGTAGTCACGGATACATAATGTACAAATTCTGTTGCCCAAAAAGAGAGCAGAAGAAATAGAAAAAAAATAAAATTCAAAACAAAACATTAAAAGTTTGTTTTCATTGCTGTAAATTTTTTTCCAAAGGCAGTATTGCCAGATGTAAGGAAAAAGCTCCAAACCAGACGTGTTTGTTCTGTGAAGGGTTTAATGCGCCCTTCGTTTCATTGATTTTCTTTTCTCTGTCTTCTTTGCGTTTCATTTTCTGGAAATCGATTATTTCGAGTTGAGAAATGTATTATTTCAATTCTCCATACAAATCCATCTACATAAAGTTTTTCTGTTCTTTTTTTTTTTTTTTTTTTGAAGAAAGCTAGGTTCGACTCTGTATTCGTTTCGTATTCAGTGTCAATGTCCTTTCGGAAGTTTTTGCATTGTTTTTCTTCTTTCTGTTTTTTATCCGTTTCCATGATTTGTATTGGAATTTTCTCGCAATTTTTCTTACGAATCTGTTTGGTTTTATTATTTTTTTCAATTTTTTGTTTTTAAATTAAATTTATCGTGCGGATAAATCAGTTTTATGATGTTTAGAATCGTTTGCTTTCAAAACACTATTGCTTCGGTGAAATACGACAAATTGGCTAGCAAAAAGGAGACTGAGACTCTATTCGATTTGAACATTTATTATATTTAGATTGGTATTTTGAAAAATTTCCAAGGGGGGAGAGACAAAGCAACTGATTTTCTCAATTATGTGAAATATGTGCTGGTTGTTGATTTATTGGAATCATTTAAGTATAACACAGACATATGCCAGTAATTGTTTTGGAGCCATTTAGATCAATATTTTTAGAAGCACATTCTAGAGCGAAATATTGAACGTCTGGTTGAGAGGCTACTAATTTTTCCTTTATTAACTATTAAAATATATAAATTAGGTATATAAGGAATTTGTGGCTTGGGGAGTTAGCTAGACATTGCTGATGTTGTGGCAAGAATTAAACTCCTTATATGGAGCGAATTCGAAACACGAATGCATCCCTCGGAATTCTGTGAAGAAAACTGTTTAAACTACCAAAAACATGTATTTTCAATAAAAGGTTTCACTTTAATTGTGGCGGACCAACTAATGGTCTCTGATAAAAATGGACTCACTGTCGACGACCCCCTAGCAAACGTTTAAAGGACAACGACCTTCGGATTTGCACGTGGAATGTTCGCACCCTTAACAGGTCATGTGCACCCGAAAAATTAGCAGAGGCCCTTCGCTGTTAACACGCAGTTATCAATGCCGTCTGGACATAAGGAGGATGAAAAGCTGTGACATACTACCTGTACTGTACCTATACTGATCAAAAAGTTCCGGGAATGTGTTCAGAAAATTTGAAATACAAGTTTATCCATCTAAATCTATGTATATTGTCCCCTTCAGAGTAATCCCCATCGACTGCAACACACTTATGCCAGAGCTTGTTCCAATCCTCGAAACATTTTTTATATTCGGTTTTGGGTATGTCCATCAGTGCTTCCTGCGATTTTTCCATTACTTCCTCTCGGCTGCTGAAACGCGTTCCCCGTTGTGTTTTTTAACTCGATTGAACAGAAAGAAGTCACAGGGAGCCAAATCAGGTGAATTCGTTGGCTGTTGGATGGTATTTGTTGCATGGCACTGTGCGACGTTGCGTTATCATGGTATAAAATCCACGAGTTTTCTGCCCACAATTCTGGTCTCTTTCGGCGAATTGTTGCTTCACGCAAACGTCTCATAACGCCCAAATAATACTCTTTGTTTACTGTCTGGCTTTCTGGTAAAAATTCATGATGCACCACACCGTTGTAATCCACGAAAACCGTGAGAATTGTCTTCTTGTTTGACTGAAAACGACGTGGTTTTTTTGGTCTCGGCTCATTTGGTGAACGCCATTCACTTGCCTGATGTCTGGATTGCGTGTCGTACTCATAAAACCCACGTCTCGTCTGCAGCAATGATCCTTTTGATGAATGTGGGATCGGATTCAGCCTCGCAAAATCATCTCTTTTGCATCGTCAACACGGTCTCTTTTTTGCATGAAATTGAGGTCTTTTGGCACCAACTTTGCTGCTACACGACGGAAACCCAAATTGTTAACCAAAATGTCTTGGACGGATCCATAGGCAATGTTCAAGTCCTCCGCTATCTCTCTGATGGTTAATGACCAACATTTCTTTTACTCCCACTTCATCAATGTTTCCGTCGGTTTTCGATGTCGATGGTCTGCCACTGCCGTTCATCATCTTCGATTGACTCACGACCACTTTTGAACCGCTCGTGCCAAGGCAAGGAGCCTTGAGCCTGATATACGCCCATGCCCCTACGGAAGACCAGGACGACGCCACTTAAAAAGATTTTAACGAACTCTTCGACAACTCTTCGAAATATGACCAATCGGTAAAATCGACATTAAAACCGTACTAGGCGATTCGAATACAAATTTCCACAAGCGCCACAACAGGGAAGAACTACTGTGAAATGATATAAGACGATAAAGCTGCAATCGCAAGTTATCCCCAGAATCTTCGCCGAAGTCGTATCCCGAAATCTATCAACAATTCCTATGTAGCCAGCATCAAGTACCGAAGACTAGTTGCAAAGCTGCCAATGTGCCATCAGAGACGCCGCAACGGATGTGCTGGGTTTCATCTGACCACCACCGTGAAATCCTTGGTTTGATGAAGAATGCCGGTAATCACATACAGTTAAACAAGACGCGGCGGTGCAACGTACAATGAAAGCCGCTCGCGAGCTCTACGAGCAGAAGAGACGGGAAAAATATCGACTTCTCTAAAAGAAGAAAAAATAGCAAGATATTGAGAGGTTGTACTCCAGCGATAAAGTACGGACCCGTATGTAAGCTTGTTGAGATGAAAATGGAAACCTTTCGAAATGTTAATCAAAATTGTCCTCCGAGAAAATACGATTTGAAACAATGCAACTTCTTTCTTTGGGAACATTTGTCAGAGAATACACCAGTCGATGAAATACGAGGGTTGTCTAAAAAGTTGTGCATCTTTTGATAGTTACTTACCGAAGTTTCAGTCATTTTGGACGTGCAGTTTTTAGTTGACAGTCGTTTGAGTGAGTCGATGTGAGCGTTTTTTGTGAAAATGGAAAAAATTGAGTATCAAGCTGTTATTAAATTCTTGTTTTTGAACGGCAATACGTCTACGCAAATCAAAAATGAGTTGGACTCTGTATGGGGACTCTGCACCATCATTTACCACAGTGAAATTTTGGGCAGCTGAATTTAAACGTGGCCATAAGAGCATGGGAGATGATGAACGTTCGGGACGTCCAAAACTGCAACCACTGACGATAACATTGCTAAAGTTCACCAAATTTTGTTAGACGACCGCCGAATTAAAGTGAGAGAGATAGTAGAGGTTATGAAAATGTCCAAAGAACGTGTCTGTTACATATTAAATCAAGTTTTAGGCATGAGAAAGCTGTCCGCGCGTTGGGTGCCGCGTTTGCTTACGTTAGATCAAAAACGTGTTCGAATGAACATTTCCAACGCTCTGTTGGGGCAGTTTAGGCGTAATAAATCCGAGTTTTGGCGCCGATTAATTACTGTAGATGAAACTTGGATACACCATTATACGCCCGAAACAAAAATTCAGTCAAAACAGTGGACTGCAAAGGACAAGAACAATTATTTTGCGGAGAAAAACTCCAAGTACTATTTGGACGGGTTAGAGAGATGGGAGGATCGCTGAGAGAAGTGTGTAGAGTTACAAGGCGACTATGTAGAAAAATAAAAAAAAAATTTGAGAAAAAATATCTCGTATCATTTTTCGGAAGCTTTTCAGACAACCCTCGTAAAAGGCAAGGCGCAAATGTGTAAAAATGTTATGAACAATTTTATCAAAAATGTCTGGATATGCAACAAAAGGTAGCTTGACTGAAGTTGCTTTCCATTATTTCTTCTTCCCTTCTTCTATCAAATAAAGTCTTAGTCTTAAACCCTTTCAGTCTTAAGGAGCATACATAAAACATCAGCTGGAAATAATGGGTAATTCTTCCATGATTGGTGAACCTTCACTGGCACTACCCCAAACAGTTTCATTAAAAAGAAGAAAATCCGAATCTGGAATGAAAATGCACTTATAGCAAGTTGCTTCATCATTACACACTGTTACTACTCTATAAAGCAACCGCATCGCAGTGAAAAGAATGATTCCTATGAATAATTTTTAGCCACAACAATAACCGATCTCTAAATGACGAGGAAAAAAAAAAGTTGGCTTAAACGACTGATAAGATACACGTTAAGAACATGATATCTACATAATATACCTTTCTTGGTATTCACAACCTGAATCATTCCGAGTGAAGAAAATCTCTCCGTCCTATTCGGACTCCCACCCCTGGAGAGTCGATATCGAAACCAAACACACCTGAGTTTCAAACCACTACATCACAAAAATGCTCTCCTTTCCCCTCCTTTCTATCTATCTTTCCGCCCGCGCCATGGCAACAGTAAAAGGGTATCAATAACCCCTTAGGCGCGCGTAAATTATAAAAAAAAAAACATAATATACCTTTCTTGGTACCATTTTGGAGCCCTTGGTCTGAGCTTGGTCTGGGTCTTGGTTTAAAGTTGTCTTCTGGATGCGTGGCATGCATGCACGTCAAAGAAGATCTAAGCTGAAAGGAACCACAGAGGCATCAGCCTGTTCAACACCGCATGGAATATCTCAATATCTGTGTATATTTGAAAACAATTTCTTACCAGCAACCAAACGTACTAAACGAACATGCTATTATAAAGCCTGTATAAGAAAATCGGTCCCCCTTTATGAACCCTAGGGGTGAACTCTTTTTGAAACAGATGAGGATATCCTGGAACGTTCGCGAGAAAGGTTTTTCGGAATTAATCACTGATGGGTTCTGGAGGAGGTAAGTCCTTGACTTTTTGAATGAAAAATAGTTTTCTCGACCAAAAAAACACAAAAACAAACACTA
This sequence comes from Volucella zonaria, assembly GCA_963966105.1. Taxonomy (NCBI): domain Eukaryota; kingdom Metazoa; phylum Arthropoda; class Insecta; order Diptera; family Syrphidae; genus Volucella; species Volucella zonaria. The sequence goes on from OZ014531.1 coordinate 44,255,808, forward strand.
CTTCGTCCATTTGTTTGCTCCTTTCTACATAATAAGATTTGTCCAGGCCCTCAACTCAAAATAGCAGTTTGTTTGAGCGATGATTTCATCATTGGAGGCTAATCTTCAGGCTTGGAAACAGGAAATAGGCCCTGGAGACTAAATCCGGAGAATACGAAATGGCGGATAAGGGAGCAATTCCTAGCACTTTCTTCTTGGCCAAATGCTGTCATTTTTCTTTCAATTGGTTATCGAACCGCTCCAGTAAGTTAGTGGTTCCCTTTCGTTGTGGATAAACCTCATCATGAACTTATTGGCCGACGAACCAATTTTACTTTCTTCGGCGCCGATCCCGGGTTCGGAGAAACCCGCTGTTTCTAGAGCTGCTTGGCCTCCACTGTGCTGTGGTGGATCCATGCTTCGTCCGTGCGGTTGAACACCGCCAAACACTTCTTCATAGTTGTCGCCCAAAGTCACACGGTTTTCTGATTTCAATCGCGTACAAATCAAATGACGCAGTTTGCTCAAAACTTGACAGTAGTCAAGTTGTCAATTTACAGAGCACTATTGACGGCAGCACTTTTTTACAAAATCACTCCCGTAAGGACGTGTAAAATGACTAGAAGGTGTAGCAGATGAAACTAATGTTCATCGATTGAAAGCAGAATAGCCAACGCAGTAGGGGAAGAATAACACCTCGCCTTAAGTAGCTGAAAAAGAAAGATCTTCTCAACTAACCTAAGGCTAGGTTCGTCAGCAAGCGAAAGGAGTTAATAAAGAACTAGTCTTGCAGAAGAGATTTGTTTACTGAGGCCTAAGTTCAACTTGTTCTGTAACAACAACATTTTGTTGCTAGTACTGTGCATTGAATGGTGGCCGAGTTGTTCGAGGCTATACCTTTCCGAATAGGCATCGGAAGAGAGGCTCTAACTCCAACGAAGGCACTCCAAAATAAAAAGTTTCCTAAAGGGACACAAAAATTGATTACACGCCAATCCAGGGTCAAAGCTAAGACGTTTCTTGTTGTGCTCAGTAGGCAATTTGCCTACTTCGGATGGCGAAAAAATTAGACTGAATCCATTTCGAAAGCAGCATGACGACGGACGGAGATTTTTATTTCGTTTTTCGGTGTAACACCTGGGAATCGAACCCAGTACCTTTGAGGTACATTGCACTACAGAAGTTCAGCGTCAAATGTGTCCGAAGTGGTTTCGAGTCAATTTTAATAGAGGCAGATAAGAATCGAGAGATTTTTGGAGACGAGTGAAAAAGGTTATGGTAATATAGCAACCCTCAAACTCGAACCGGCAATGGGGACTGCGTTCTGTGGTATTTTTTAGACCGGAAGTAGGACAGATGTCACTAGTGTTTAACGTAGGTACCTGCCGTGAAGGCTCAAGCCTACGGTGCGTCTTCGCACGAGATATCAAAACAATGCGTTGATAAGCGCCCTTCGGGTAGTACAAGTACTACCACCAGTACCAGATTCAAAGTCGTGTGTAAGGCACGAACTTCCCCTTTGGTGAAGGGTCGAGGCCTATCTAATACCTCAGCTATTCTGTGGGTCATGGCACCCGGTTGCAATGGAACTCCACATCGAGCAGACCAATTGGTTTCATAGCAATCCCATGATTTAGCACAGGTCGTAGTAGACTACACCCACCACGATACTCCCACAAGGGGGCCCAACTCCTAGGTCAGGCCGGAACCATAGTTCCGGGGGCTCCTGACCTCCCGTGGTACCAGAATATAGCTTCCGGTCGAGCTTCGCAACCGTGAGGTTACTTCCAGTTGGGCACCTCACTGCCCAGGACTGGCGGCCTTTGCCGCTTAAGGCTTCCCTAACTTTAAAAGAACCCACCCGCTAACTGCCTACTGCGTCTTCTAAGAAATACTTCTCTTGCAAAGCTACGGGTTCTTTCGAACCGTACGGTGTCAATGAGAATTCCGCTGACGTCGTAGGCATCACCGTTGTAGATGATGCCCATAGCATGGAAGTTCCACCGGAAGTAGGACAGCCTGAGATTTCCTTATGAATTTGTGAAGGTCACAAGTCGAGGTTTCATTGTGCTCTTGAGGAATATACCTCTGCTTTCGCGCGCGCTGTGTGCAAATTAAAATGAAATCTCTTGATCGCGCGCCAAAAAAAAAACAAAAAATACGTAGGTATACTGTTTTGTCATCTTCTTAACAGTGTTGCTTGGTTAAAAGTGATTTGAAAAAGCAATCATGCCGACATGTATTGTATATAACACTGACCGCTGCTAGAACCAACAATTAGTGGGAGAAAAACATTTTTGATGAAATTGTTAATGTCAGCAGTAAAGAGATCTTTACGATCGTTTTGATCATGGAAAAGGCAGTAACTTTTAATCAAGCAAAACACTAACTATTGCGATTCTGGTGTTACCTTCTGTACGACATGCACTTTTCCTTTTCCTCATCTTTACCAATTCTGTAGAAATCATTTTAAAAGGATGGTAAACATTTCTTTTATTTTAAGAAACCCAAAAGAACATCACTGATTTCGCTTTGGCCATATCTACTTAGCGTTTCTACTTAGCGGGCTCCAACAAAGCTTACACTTTATACAATTTATATAATATACATCCTTTCTTAAATTAGACAGTTTCAAAAATTGGAAAAAATATGTGTCAGTTTTCCAGAGGCAGCAGGACCACTAAATAACGAAAAGGGTAGCGGATCACCCATATAATTCGCAAGAGCAACTTTCAAACCATTTTATAAAATCTACCTACGTTGGACAAGAAGAGAGCAAACACTAATAAAGGCATGACTAATGTTTAAGATTTTGAAGAAGTCAGTCGGGTCTGCGGTGCTGCGGTGGTAACCAATGTCGAAGACCGTGAACCTATTCGGATCAATGGGAGAACAGGGGCTTGATTTCTTGAGAATTCGTAGGCCGACCATCTGGCACCTCTGATTCTGACTGACTTTTGACAACCCCGTGTGCGGAAGAGGAACGCAACAATCTTCATGGGTAATAAGTTGTTCACAAGATCTTTGATTCCATCCTTGCTTTCATGAGCTCGAAGGGAGATTTAAATATGAGCAAAGATGGTTGGCTTATAGAAAGTGGTAAGCACCATGTCCCGGTCAACTATAATTCAGTCTTCCTCAAAGGGAAATAAGAAAATCTTTTCTGTATGAAATGCGCAAATGACAGCAACCAGCCAGAGGAAGTTACTCGAGGACCAAGACTTTGGTTGAGGATCTTCAATCTTTAATCAATCCGGTCATGATGTGATTGAAATACTAGCGAATAAATCTTTAAATAAACAGACTGATCTGCACGTAAACAGCTTGCTTAAGGCAAGCTTCCATGCCGATATGCCTAAATATTTCAATAAAAACAGAGTTGAAAATAATATCAAAATTCGTAATCAAATCTCATTGAAGCCGAACCACTTCCGTCATCCAACACACAGATGTACTTAACACTAGAGACTGCAAACTTATCGACGTGCTCTTAAAAAAGAAATAGTGAACTGCATTTTTATTCATAAACACTTGCGTGATAATTCGAAGGTTGTAAAGGCATTTTCCAAAAATATACATTTCAAAAACAAAATTCCTCGACTACCTCATCTGTACATGAGAATACATTTTCGAATCGGTTCTCGATACACCAACGCCATCGGATGCCTTAAATCAAAATTATTTCCAATTTCCAATCCTCTAACGTTACGATTTGGTCGATGTCCGTATCTGCTTAAGAACAAACAAATTTGCCAAAGAATTTTTTTGAAAATCCAAAGAAAAAAAAAAACAAATTGTTGTGTTTCTTTTTTGAGATACATACTCGTAACATATTTTAAGGTATGCATCTTCGTGGTAAAGAAGCACGACTTATTCCGATACCGCTGTCGATCGTTAATGGCTGGCGTGCTTATTTCGTTCGTGTGCATGAAAAAAATCTGTAGCTAGTCGGAACGGAATTGTTGCAATAAAACTGACCTCGAACCGCTAATGAGCTGTGAGCTGATAAACTTGTTAAAAAGCAATTGGAAATATTTTCCCATTGTTGTTGTTTTGTGTTGTTGTTGTTGTTGCTGTTGTTGTTGTTGTCGTTGTTTTCTGAGTATTTTTACATTGTGGTTTTGCTAGAACACCAAAATATAAAAATTGATGGCAGTGGTCCTGGTGGTAATGGTGGTTGAAACAGATAAAAAAACACCACTGGCTAAAGTGGTAGTCATTATCATTATTGTTGTGAAAAGCTATTTTTAGGTTTTTAACCCAACTGCGCGGTATGAGGTTTTATTTTGTTTTTATTCGTAATATGCGGTATTTAAAAACTAACTACATTGTCTGGGCGAACAAATATATTGGACATATCACACACCATCAACTGTGCATTGTCCGACAAGGTATACTAGCTGCGGTCTTACGAATTTTGTTTTGATAAGAGATAAGTATTGGTTAGTATTTATATAGTACATAGGACTTTAGATTTTCAATTTTGGAAACTTCAAATTCAAAGCTTCGTTCCCCACTGCACCTGCTTCCTTGTGAATCTGTGGAATATCAACACAAGATATCTGAACTATGGAAAGTGGTGTGTTTAAGACAAACTGAACCACTTCATGGAAGCAATGGAGCGGGTATATACTGACTGCTTCAGGAAATTTCAATTTCGAGCCAAGTGCTTATTTTACCTCCTTGTAGTGGACCCTGGAAGCTAAAATTGGAAGCAGGAGTCAATGTTAGATAAAGGAACAGCAGAATAACTATTCAGATGTAACCAGCTCCTAGTGGCCTGGTCATCCCCTTTCAGGTTATTTAAAACCAAGGTCTAAAAAGAGATTCAGAACCAAATGTCAGCGGTTCTGAAGTAGATAAGGTGCGGGAAGATATGCAGGACTCATAACCCCGTACGGGATTGACACCGCTGTAATCGGTCTCTTATCTCCAAGCAGCGTTACAAAGGCCTTGGCTATCCAAGTTGCGAGTCACTCATCGACTCAACTCCTCCTAGTAACTGGTTACAAAAGAACCGAAAACCAAATACTTGACGATCTATGCTACTCAAAAAAGGCAAACCATTTTCGATAAAGCACGTCGAATATGGGATAGGGGTCCAGACCACTTGTAACCGAGGCTATAAACTGTTATAAAGCAAATCCAAACACCGTCCAAGAATTGTGGTGGAATGGACCTGCTGTAAGATAAATCAAAAACTGCACATACACGTATACGACGGCGGCTTCTGGCGAGAAAACAACTTGACCATTTGGACATGGATTTCCCATTAGATTCTCATTAGCAAGCTTAAGCAAGAAGTCTTGAATTTTAGGCATTTTTCATCTGGTCACCTTGACCATACATTATGCCCAAATTCGTCCTTGGCGGTTTTAACACAAAACTAAGAAAAGAGGACATCTTTGGTAGAACAGTCAGGATTCAGCCTTATTGACTTCGCTAATGGGGCCAATGCCTTCGTACCAAGCCAATGGTGTCCGCATCTGAAGCAGATTGGACTCTCAAGTATTCTTGATGTGTATTTTCACTACCAGTGATTCAGTGAAATTGGCAGTAGCATTCCATCTCTTCAAACCTTTAACCGTAACATCCGTTTCGCTATGAATGCTCATCAGCTTACCCTCAAGCCCACTTTCCGACGTACTCTAAAATATCATGATTCGTTCCTAAGTCGTACGACTCGCTTATAACTTTCAAACATTCAAAACCAACGCCCGCACTATGTGCAAATAATTTAAGGGTACAAAAATCCCTTGAGTGTCCGAACGTTCCGAGAGGCGAATATTGACTTATACCACTACCTTGCTGTGGAAAATGTAGGAATACAGATATCTTTAACACAGCTAACAGTCAAAAGGAATTAGGAACTACTTTTTGCATGTTCTGTTTACTGGAATTTCTAAGTCCTTCGGAGAAAGATGGATAAACGCTGCAGTTATAAAGTTTCTACAGTACAAGCACCCACCATGTACCTCAAACCTGATGCGAGCCGAACACTCACAGAGATAATGATCCGCGGAATCATCATCACAATCATCGGAGGATATTATGTCACTTATACCTAGCGCACTTAGATGTCTCGCAAAATTGTAATTCACAGTCACGACGCCAGTAAGCTGACTGATAGCGACGCCATTCGCTGACCTTTTAGAGACGTCGGGAGGCATTCGTTTGGTCTGACGACGAACTGTAGAGTCATGCCTTCTGCAATTATGTTTAAGCGAAACCTAACAATGGAGGCCCAAATAGAGGCCAAAGGCGTTCATAACTCAAATTCAACCCTGAGAGACTCTCTTCTGACCCTTGCCAAGTAGGTCTGCTGGTATCCTTTGGAGTCATGGTATTCTATATCTATTCTAACAGAAACCCAAAGTTAAACAGCCAAAACAAAGTTAGATTCGGGTCCTGAGAATCTGTCCTCTGAGCGTTGCAAGATAGATCTGCTGGTATAGTAGGGAGTCAATGGTATCTAGAATTGTCTAGCAATTCATCGGCGATTTAATTTCATGTGATCTCCTTATGACCTGGGACCCAGACAAGACCCAGTGAAGTCTTGTATTCTCGAATTACCAAGGAAGTCGTGAGAGGGTTCAACAAAGCTTTAAGCGCCTTCTTTTTTCACAACATGGTTCATTGGCATCAGGATTGCTTATATGAGTCCCTCATTGACATCTCTAACGTTGTAGGTTTTGGAGTCATCCGTGAAGACTACATTCGTTTTTTTTATTAGATACAGGCCGAAACCACTTCTGGGCACAGGAAAAGTCGATTTCGTTTTTGTTTTTCAGCAACAGTTGTTCTGGTGTCATTGTATCAGACGGGATGTCCGTAAGGCATATCATAAGACAGTTAGCGTGGAAGATCATCAAAACTCCAGCGAGTATTGTACCAAAGATTTTTGTTTAAACATTAGTTTTACCATAGCCATTGGATCTGGGCCATGACAAGAATTATGCCTTGCTGGAAGCTCTTTTACACTGTCAGAAATAGCGCCTTGCGGGTTTTCGACAAAATTTCACGTTGGGGAAACGGACTCCCATGCGCAGATAAGTCAGATAAGTCAGTTTCCTCCTTCTCCTTAAGAGATCAAGCTCGGTTTTGAAAGGATTGACTGAAACCCCTTTTTACTGCACCAACAGTCGAGACTGCCTGCGCTTTAGGGCAGACATTTTATAGGTATAGATCCAAAAGACAGCACAGTTACGTCATCTCCACGCCTGAGTGGAGAAGTCAGGATCGTTGAGGGCGATAGATAGATAGACGGAATGACGTCCTGCATTCACCAGCATTCGGGATAATAACTACTTTTTCTGTTCGCCGAGGGTAAATTTCTGAAGATTCTCTTCACAGTTGCCACCGGATGTATAGACCATTCAATTTTTCTAGCATAACTTTGCCTTTAACAGAATGCATAAGGTTATAACACACAATATACTACAAATTAACCGTAAGCCAATCAACTATCCGTCGTTTGGATTTCTGATGAAAACACCACTACTCTTGACCTAAGTAGGGAATTGAAGAGCAGAGTCCACTTAAGAATGACCACATGATGACGCTTCATCAAGCACTGCATTAAGTTGATGTTTTCAAGTGCATCATGGATGTTGAGTTGCACTTGATGTACTCGAAAAATCAAATTAAAACTCGTACTGACATTTGCTATACTAGTAGATGTCAAAAAAGAAAAAAAAAAAAAACATCGTCATGGGAAATAGTGCTTCTGTTGTGAAGATGGATTTTTAGGAAATTTTCAAATATAAAATCCAAGTGCATATACGAGTACTCGTATGTAGGTACTTTACTATACTTTCTCTTATAAGAAATATACAGGGAAAGTATGACTCAATTTTCGACCCTTTCTTACCGAATAATAGCGGCCAAAACGCTTTACCAGCTGCCACTTAATCGTTTCTGCTTGACTTTTATAAAAAAAAAGAAAAAGAACAAACTGCCAATCAAATACTCGTACACTTAATTCTACGAAAAACTAATTAACTCCGCTCGACTGAAAACAACATTTTTGACACCTCGAGGTCGCAATTATATTTTCGAATTTGACTTTTTCATTTCGATATTGTGTTGTACTAAAAAAAAGAAAATAGACAAAGCACATAGTCGTACATGTACATGTACAATACATAACTCCGTAGTGGGAGATACCATTTAGTTCTGCAATGCAAATGCATGATCTTACATAATCCAAACCAAATTGGTTGTCGTTCAGTTCGGTGTGACGGTTCTATCGATTCTTCAGTTCTAGATACGAAAATACTCTCCCACAACAAAATCCACTCCCTCCGTGAAGCTGTATCAAAAATCGATTAACGTAGCGTTGTTGACAATCGCACACCGTGTTCTTTAATTAATGCACCCACATACGGGTACGGCGAAAAAAAGCGACAAATAACTTGGAATAGAAAAAGTATATACGAGTAGTATCTATGGCATCCAACAGCAAACGGAGAATTGAATAGGCAAGAAAAGAGAAGAAAAAAAAGTATCTCAATGGGCTTCGTTTTACCTACGGTCGTGGAAACCTGGTGTTCCAGAGTATAAAGACCCAGTATTCGTTTTCCAGCAAAGAACACACGCTTCGGTTGGAGCTCTTTTTTTTCTATTTTTTTTTAGGTTTCATTTCCTCGTCCAGTAGATGATGTTGGCTATAGCGATGAACATGATGATGATGACGATGATGATGATTAAGATAATCGTGGTGGTGGTAGTGGGTGTGGTGTAGTTATGGAAAAACCTAGCACCAACAACTGAAAGCATTTCAACAAAATTGCGTCGTAGAATATATTCGGCATAATGTGATAGATACAGAGAATTGGGGATGAATGTGTTTTTTTAATGTGAATTGCGATTTGGATTTTTGCCTTCATCTACAAGTAATCCACGAAAAGATTTCTTTCAGAAAATTGATATTTGAAAAGGGTGTGAGAGCGACACATACTATATATGAGTAGTGAGAATTTTTTTTTTTTAATTTCTATACGAACTCCATGACCATCAATCCGCCAAGAGCAGCCGCCCTAACATAGTTATTTCCTAAACCCAGCTCTACATCCATTTAGTACGGCAACCCTATTAACAGAAACTGCACGAACACGTAGCAGTGTGGCCTTAAGTACGACATCTTCATATGAAATGTCTGTATGGCACTTTCGTGGTGACTCATAGAAGTTTGCAAATAACAGCGGTACAAGAACCCAACAATAGTAAAACCATCAATCCTTAAGATAGAATCAGCCACTAGGTCATAGAAGACATTCTTACAGATCTCCTTAAAGCAGCGCCATTTTGTTTGTATTATAGATGGATTTGGTGATCTATTCTGTATCGATAGGGGAGAGCCAAGACTCCGCAGACGATATCTCACACAGATTGAAGCCTGAAGTCAACAAAACCAGGCCTTAAAATAAACACGGTGGCCATAGACAATTTCTTGCTTATTGGTATAGTTATTTTTGTATCTAAGTACTATCTGAAGGATTTTCTGGTCGAATCTTCTCACAAAGAAATTTACAGCAGAATGGGTAAAAAAAGTGTAGAAAAGCGTTGAAAAATAAAAAAGGAATCCTGTTCTCTGAAAATGAACAGAAGTGAAAAAGAGCGACTGCTCGACGCTAATGTTAACACTTCCTATCGAGCTCGGAAAAAGGACATAGGACCTACATATACATGTATGTACATACGGTTAGACAAATGAAAAATAAAGATTTTTGAGATACCACAAGGCAGACGAATGGGACCTAAAGTCTTTATATACTCGTTCATTTCCTTTCCATAACCCTCTCCCCTATATAATCTTCCTGTCATCCAGAACTATCGCATATCTGAGCATGTGCACCACAGCTTCGGTTTCTCAGCCATGTTCCTCAAAATCTAGAAGGCAGAGAGATGTGAAACGAAAGACAAATTGCCGATCCCACGCGAAATCATTCCTCCCTCGATTGTGAAATCAAAAGACGACGTGGAATGCATCGGACACCAGAAGACCAATCAAAATCTGAAGACAATCTCGAGTCTTAAGAACACGATAATCTCCCCATTAAACTCAGACTGTAGCAACGATGGGATCGATTCATAAAAACCTCCACCGTTATTATGCTGTTTTAAGGAAAGCTTTAAAAAAAAAAATCATTTAGCCCCTTTGCAAAAGAAGAAGAGTCCACTGACTCTTTGAAACCTGTTAAACTAGATGGCTCCTGGATGAATAACATTAATGAAACGATCGCATTTTCGGAGGTATTCTTCGGAACGATCACAAACTGCATGGAGCCACCCGGAGACATCTCACTTCTAGAACGAAAATCAATTAGCCCAAACAGCTTCGAACCATCTAAGTTCCCAGGACTGGATGGGAAAAAAATTCCCGACACGGACTTACCATGGATGTCACTCTGAATGGATGTCTGGACATGTACATCCCTAGATAATAAAGGCGGAGGTGAATGTGTTGTGCATAACTAAAACAGGAAGAGGTTCCTATGCTTATCAAAATTACTTAAGACCTTTCAACACCTGTCATCAATCCTTCTGAAAATTTTGGAAAGGCTGATGACATCCATCTTTGTCGGAGAACCAACACTGTGTTCGAAATCTCAAAATGCATACTTGCAAGAGAGAAAATCTATAGAAACCAATATGCCGAATTGAAACAACTTGAAGTCTCAAGGATATTGCCAATTTCGGCCATTCTCAACATTACTCGTAAGTGAGCCTCAGGCAATGTCAAAACAGAGGCGATAACAGCAACATAGGCCTGTCAACATTTAAGTGTGTTCATAAATCAGCCTTTCACAAAATGAATCATCAGAGCAAAACTAAGAGACTCAGTTCAGTGAACACCGGAAGATGGTGTCCCCATTCCAATGCTATGCAACATGGTAGTCAATAAGCTCCTTCAACTGAAGGCTGAAAGATATACGACTCTGCAGATGACATTCTACTGGCTGGCACTACCAAACAATTGGATACCCTAAGAGACCTTATGTAAAGCGTTCTATAAAGACTGTCCAACTATCAGTAAACCCGAAGAAAATTTATTTCTCTTCACTAGAAGATAGAAATCGGATCTATAGCTCTGCTCACTCTTTCCGAAAACTTCTAGCAGAACTCGCGAACTATTTACTGGCACATAAACCAAAGCTTAAACAGAATACATCATGCCCTCGTACTGTTCATAGACTTCAGTCAAGCTTTTGACACCCTGCACCACTCCAACCTACTAGAAGCTCTACGACGCACAGGATATGATATAAAGGGAGTAATGGAGGATTATCTCTCGGAGTATCTGGACAACAGGCTATTTTATGTGAAAATTAACGACGAGATGAAACCGGTTGAATATGGAGTCCCTCAGGGTTCAGAGCTAGGTGCAATTCTGTTCATTCTCTGCACGAACGAGCTTCTTCGCTTCTTTAAGAAGGGTATTCGCTTAGCTTTTGTTGACGACACTGGAGATTGCGACATCTATGTATAATGCAGGAGAAATCCGATGCACCGACTAGGGTTTGGTCAACAATGCTAATATAACCAAAGTCACCACATACAAAACCATAGTTCTAGGGTGACACATATTCCTATACAACTTAGAAACGATGACTGTCATAGTTATAATTTGCACACTACGATTAGAGTACTTAGTTCGCAAGGATGTTTGTTGTCGATTTGCCACATAAGTGCACAGTCTTAATCCAAACCTTGATGAATTTGGCCATTTATTCATAGCCAAATGTTAATATTATTTGTGTTTCCGAGACGTGGTTTGGGCATGCGGTTAGAGATTTCGTCCTGAAAGGAATGGACGAATAGGTGGAGGTTCAGCTGCTTATGTGAGACAGAGCAAAGATCTACAAATCAAATACTGACAGCTCAATTTGTAAAGATAATTTGTAATGAATCACAACTCCTACTGTACACGGCTTACAGACCTCATAAAAACATAGACAATACACCACTGATTAATAGCTTAGAGCAATACTCATGCACTGGTCCAGAATTTATTCTAAGTCGCGACCTGAATTGCAACCTTTTAGAAGCTAATACGAGGGCGGGTCAATAAGTCCTTCTGACCTCTTTACTGAAACAGCAACACTGCTCCTGTCAACAGGCATCTGTCAGTTGACTCCTGTCAAAATTTAAACTTGCTGCGTCAGTTAGTTTGTGTTTGACAGCTATTTTTATCAGACTACTCACTAATTTGAGGAGAAAATGGAAAAAAGTGAATTTCGTGTGCTTATTAAGCATTATTTCTTGCGAAAAAAAACCATTACCGAGACCAAGGCTAAGCTTGATAAATACTATGGGGACTCTGCACCATCGATTTCAATGGTAAAAAAGTGGTTTACTGAATTTCGTTGTGGCCGTACAAGCACTGAAGATGCCGAACGTCCTGGACGCCCAGTTGAGGTGTCTACACCCGAAACAATCGAAAAAATTCACGATATGGTGTTGGCCGACCGAAGATTGAAAGTGCGAGAGATTGTGGAAGCCGTAGGGATCTCGCATGGCTCAGTGGTTTCAATTTTGAATGATCACTTGGGCATGAGAAAGCTTTCCGCAAGATGGGTGCCGCGTTTGCTCACAGTCGACCACAAACGCAATCGTGTAACAACTTCACAGGAAGGTTTGGCGTTGTTTAATCGCAATATGGAGGAGTTTTTGCGCCGTTTTGTAACCGTGGTCGAAACATGGATCCATCACAACACACCAGAGAACAAACAACAGTCAAAACAGTGGGTTTCTAAGGGTGAATCGGCGCCAAAGAAGGCCAAGGTGGGTTTGTCAGCCAATAAAGTTATGGCGACTGTTTTTTGGGATGCACGCGGGATAATCCACATTGACTACCTTCAAAAGGGAAGAACAATCAATGGGGAATATTATGCCAACTTATTGGACCAATTCAATGACGATTTGAAAAAAAAAACGACCTCATTTGGCCAAGAAAAAAGTTATTTTCCACCAAGACAATGCAAGGGTGCACACATGTGCAGTTGCCATGGCAAAAATCCATGAATTGGGCTATGAATTGCTCCCTCATCCACCCTATTCTCCAGATTTGGCTCCGAGCGACTACTTCTTGTTCCCAAACCTGAAGAAATGGCTTGGTGGAAAAAGATTTGACTCCAATGATGAAGTCATCTCGCAAACAAAGGCCTATTTTGAGGACCTCGACAAATCATTTTTTTTGGAAGGGAGGAGGAAGCGTTGGACAAAGTGTATAGAGCTCAAGGGAGACTGCGTTGAAAAATAAAATAAATTTTTTATCAAAAAATCTGTGTTTTAATCCAAAAGTCACGAACTTATTGACCCGCCCTCGTACTCGTATCTCTGCACAGTTTATTGGCTCTGTGACATCTATATGTGGTCCTGTTAATATTCCTATTATGAGTTACACATTATCGCGCATAAAACTAGATTACGCAACTAATCTGAACCCGACAAATTTTGGTAGAAACCCTTATAAAAATATCAGTAACCTAACCATAAGGACTGAAACGAATAAAATCTGTAAATTTTAAAATTTTAATACGGGCTATACTTCCAATGCGTAAAAATTGCAATCCCATTTTGTACCCAAATTAGCCTGTATATTCTCTAGTTTCTGTTTGTTATTCAAGAGGAACGCCGTAAAAAGATCATCGGCAAATGGCTCGAAAATACTTCGCGTCCAAACCATTTCATCGCAAAAAAATTAAACATAGCACGCAGGACAGTGGATTCCGTTATTAAACGATATTTGGAAACGTTGACAGTTAAGCGAAAACAGAAAAGTGGAGCTAAAAGTGGAGCACATGATACAAATTTGGACAGGAAAATAGTGTAAAAAACCGGACTATGTCATCCAGAGATGTTGCTCGGAAACGTAATACCAACCAAACAATGGTACAAGGATCTAAAAAACTTCACGGTCTAAAAACACGAAAAAAATAAAAAATACCAAAACTTACTGGAAAGCAAAAAAAAGTCATAAAAACACGAGCCCAAAAGCTATACGAGTTGATCGACCACAAGAAAGCGTGCTTGGTTTTGGATGACGAAACTTATGTCAAAGCCGACTTTACTACTGTTCCAGGTGCGCAGTTTTACACTCGATTGAAGCTGAGATTCTTCCGCAATCAACAACATCGATTGGGATGGAAAAATTCTGGTCAAAATATCTCGTTTGGCAAGCCATTTGCCAATGTGGACACAGAAGCTCATCGTTTATTACAGCGGGAACAATTAACGGAGAAGTGTACATTAACGAGTGCCTAAAAAAAACGGTTTTTTTCTTAGCCTTAAGTATAGAAAATAAATATTCCTAAGTAATGTAAATAAAGTCGAAAGACATAAATATAAGAATTTAGAGTAGCTTAGAGCGCCTGTGTGGGGCCAGTAAGTTAGTATAAGGTTGTTAAGTAATTTTAAGCTAGCATTTAAGCATTTTCTGTTAGTATGTAAGAGTTAATGATTTAGAAAATAAAATGCATTTAAAACTAAAAAAAAAACGGGTGACTCCTTTCTTAAACAAACACAAGGGTCCAACATTATTTTGGCCAGATTTAGCTTCAGCTCACTATGCTCATGCCACGTTGAGCTTTCTTCTTGCTAAAAATGTCGACTTTGTCTCAAAAGACATGAATCCACCCAACGTTCCACAGTGCCGTCCCATTGAAAGGTATTGGGCTTTGGTCAAAGTTAAATTGAGGAAAAGTGAGCAGTGTGCAAAGGACGTAAAAGATTTTAGTGCTAAATGGAAAAGAGCGTCCAAAAAGATCACGGATGGAACTGTCACCAACCTTATGAAGGAAATTCGAAAGAAGTTGAGGAAAGAATGGGAACCCAAATAATTTTTTTTATTTTATTGTAATTGTGAATGAATTTAATAAAAACAGAATTTTAAAGCAAATAAAAAAAATTTACATGAATTATGAAAATATTTTTTTTTTTTTACTTTGAAGTTTCCAAATTTTATTCGTTTCAGTCCTTACAAGAAATTGTATATTCCTACATAAAATCATTAACAATAAATGTCCGCCCTACTTATTTAACAAACTGGTCTTTAATCGTTGTGTAAGAAATTTAAGTATCGTTCCTTTCCGCCACCAATATTTGATCTCCAGCCGTTTATTTTCAAACTACCACCGAAAATCAAAATCATTTCTAACCGTGCAATATTTAAACGTGCAGTCCTCTCGCATTCCTCTTCATTAACTACTCATACTTAGTCCCTTCTTTGTTCCCTATAATCTCTACCTCTTAAGTAATTTAAGCAATCTTTTCGGCACTCGTCAATAAAAGCTAGTGAATGCTAGTTGTGCATCTTTTGACAGTTACTTACCGAAGTTTCAGTCATTTTGGACGCGCAGTTTTTAGTTGACAGTCGTTTGAGTGAATCGATGTGAGTGTTTTTTTGTGAAAATGGAAAAAATTGAGGATGGAGCTGTCATTAAATTCTTGTTTTTGAAAGGCAATACGCCTACGCAAATCAAAAATGAGTTGGACTCTGTGTAAGGGGACTCTGCACCATCATTTACCACAGTGAAATTTTGGGGAGCTGAATTTAAACGTGGCCATAAGAGCATGGGAGATGATGAACGTTCGGGACGTCCAAAACTGCAACCACTGATGATAACATTGCTAAAGTTCACCAAATTTTGTTAGACGACCGCCGAATTAAAGTGAGAGAGATAGTAGAGGTTATGAAAATGTCCAAAGAACGCGTTTGTTATATAATAGATGGAGTGAAAAGTGATCTCCTTGACTGCCAGAATGCGCTGCTACTGCAAAAAAGGTTATGGTGCCTTGAAGTCCGTTCATATTTAGGCAGACACGCCAAATTTCAGTGCGATACTGTATTTAGTTTTGTTTTGACAACTGATTGTTGTTGACGTCTTTGGCATCATGTTGAGTATAGACAAAAACGATTTTCGTTCTCTCATAAAACATTATGTTTTGAGAGGCAAAACGGAGAAGGAAACAAAAGAAAAGTTGGATAAATATTATGGGACTAATGCTCCGTGAGATTACACCGTCAAATATCGGTTGCGAGAGTTCCGTGGTGGCCGCAACTCCACTACCGATCAAGTCCGCAGCGGCAGGCCCTCCGATGCGGTTACATAGGACAATGTAAAAGAAATACATGAAAGGGTGTTGGCTAACCGGAAAGTGAAGGTGCGCGAGCTAGCAGATACCACAAAGATTAGTGCTGAGCGCACACGCCATATTTTGGGCAATATTCTGCATATGAAAAAGTTATCCTGCCGCTGGGTGCCGCGCATGCTCACTCTCGACCAAAAACACGAACGCGAGAGCACTTCGAAAGAGTGATTGAACATGATGAGGCGGAATCTGGCGGACTTTTGGCGTCGATTGGTAACTGGATTTGGATCCCTCGAACTATTATCTCTTCTCAAACCTCAAAAGATGGCTCATCAATAGAAAATTTAGCTCACGCGAGGAAATCATGGACGCTACGGAGGAGTATTTTGCAGACCTTCCGGAAAATTACTTTTCGGACGGAATCAAGAAGTTGGAAAATCGCTGGAATAAGTGTATCAAACTAAAAGGGACTATATTGAATAATACAAAAAAAAACATTTAAAAAAAAAAGTTTTTTTTAAATCCCAAGATTTAATTATTTAGATTTAGTATTAAATCAAGATTTAGGTATGAGAAAGCTGTCCGCGCGTTGGGTGCAGCGTTTGTTTACGTTAGACCATAAACGTGTTCGAATGAACATTTCCAACGCTCTGTTGGCGCAGTTTAGGCGCAATCAATCTGAGTTTTGGCGCCGATTAATTACAGTAGATGAAACTTGGATACACCATTATGCGCCAGAAACAAAAATTCAGTCAAAACAGTGGACTGCAAAGGGCGAGCCGGCTCCAAAAGAAACAAAAACTGTTTTTTCGGCTGGGAAAGTGATAGCGACTGTTTTTTGGGATAGTAAACGAGTTATTTTAATCGATTATCTTCAAAAAGAGAAAACCATTACAGGAGCATACTACGCATCATTACTTGCCAAGCTGAAGGTAGAAATTGCGAAAAAATGGCCACATTTGCAGAAAAAGAAAATCCTGTTCCACTAAGACAACGCGCCGTCTCACACCTCAGCGGTTGCCATGGCGAAAATCCATGAATTACGGTTTGAACTGCTTAACCATCTGCCTTATTCACCAGAATTGCCCCAAGCGACTTCTTTTTGTTCCCTCATCTAAAAACTGCGCTCGGAGGACAGAGATTTTCGTCAAATGAGGAGGCAATCACCTTCGTGAACAATTATTTTGTAGAGAAAAACGCCAAGTACTATTTGGACGGGTTAGAGCATCGCTGAGGGAAGTGCGTAGAGTTACAAGGAGACTATATAGAAAAATACAAAAAAAAAATTTGAAAATAAATTTCTTGTATCATTGTTCGGTCGTTGACTTTTCTGAGAACCTTCAGTTCTACTTTCTACTCAATTTGTATCTAAGTACTAAAAAAAATATTAATCTTATTGTACATCCCAAATATTTAATAAATGAAATGAAATGATGCAATTGACTTGTTATCAGCAAAAGAAACGATTAGATGAGGGCAATCGTCTGACAAAAGAAAAGTGAATCTTTGACGAAAGAAGACGAAAAGCGGTCTCCCGGATTAAACTTTACCGCGCTACATTCACGATATTCATTTTCATTTATGATTTGACCAGTTCAACTTGCGATCAAAGTACCCTTTGTTTAATATCTAAAAAGCTTAAAGAGTTCCGAAACACACTTACTCAATTCACAAAACTCTCGTGTTTCTCTTTCATCAAACAAAATTCACCCACTTGTCCGACTTACCTGAAACGAAAAAAAAAAGTAAAGGAAAAACGTCATTAAATGTTTTCGCATTGTCATAAAAAGTAGAAAGACAATCAAAAGTTTAACAAAAATAAAAAATAAAAAAAAAAATATGAAAACACATTTCTCTTTTTCATTTTGATACTTTTTTTCTTCAATAGCAAATATTTTTTTATATTTATCCATCGCATAATTGAAAGCAAACCAAATCACCCACAATCCTCCCACTTGGTGAAAGAGCCGAACCAAGCTGAGCCGTTTCATAAACCAACCAACCAACCAACCAACCAACCAACCAACCCATCAGCCACAACCTATCACAAGAGCAAAATCCATTTAATTTCTTGTCACCATGACATCAATCAATTTTATCCCCCCCTCTGTTCTACGCTGACAGTGCTGGTTCACCCGCTGGCCTGCTGCTCTCATTGTTACATTGAAATATGGATCATCACACGATATTTGTGCGTGATATTTTGATATTTTACCATAAAACATGATATTTTGCTAATTCATAAGATTTTCACAGTTTTATGTCAGCACAAGGAGAGCTCCGGCAGACGTAAGAAGACTAACTAGGAGCAGTAGGAGCACTAGGAGGACCCACAGTAGTAGGACGACGACCAGGACTAAAAGAACAAAAAACACAAGGAATTATTGCTTTTTCCCTGTGTTGAGTATCAATAACTCGAGGACAATAAACAATTCATGGTTAACACAGAAGCAGTACTGAGTATTCGTACCAAAATCGACAAAAAGGATTTCATTTGACAAAATTGAGATTTTTTCATGATGGCTGTTTTATGGTAGCATTTAACTCATCATTCTGACTTCTTTCGACAAGTGAAAGGAAAAACATATAAAAAGAAAACAACGCACAAAAAGAACAGATATACATACAATAGATCTCCAAGGACCATAACGAAGCCACCTCAAAAAATAAATTGAAATTATATTCAGATTTCCATATTTGAGTGAATGATTTGGTCCTTTTCAACAAATACTAAACCACAGTCGTTGATACGAATACGTAGTATAGTTGCCATCAGTTTCATTGAAATTGAATGCTGATGACACTAAAATGACAGTACTGTGGGATTTATTCAAATTTTATGAACACCACCACTGTCGAAGATGAGTGTTATCTGTGGATTAGTGCACGATAGAGTACTCGTACATAATCTGGAACAGTCCAAGCGAGATAATCATTTTAGTTTAACGAACCGAAGGAGGAGAAGTAATCAAACAACGATCAACTAGGAGCAGGGAAGTTACTTCTTTAAGGATCAGCGCATGGATTATAGTGTAAACCAGAGGCACATTAAAGAATAAAGCCCTTTTAGTACTCATTCGATTAAAGGAAAAGCAAATTTCTAAATGAGAAGTGATTTCTTGTTCGCCAGTTGAATGGAAGTAGTCACTTATTACTCGTATCTCAGCATTCCATCATGGTGGAATGGTAGTCAAGTATCAGAAGTGAATCACCAGTTGGAAGAAGGGAATAAGTCCGAAAATTTCCAAAAAGGACATTTTGATGGAAATGTCATCTCTATACGTAGACGCATTTTTTGATTTGATTTGCGGCCCGGGTCAACCCTGGACATAAATCTTATGCTTATTGCAAAGCTTATTCTTAAAACTAACAATTTTCACTTAAAACTAAACTAAAACTAAAGGGTGGGAGCGGTTAAAAAAAAGTTAGGACGTGAGGCATGGGTGGAAATAAGAATGTCCTTAAGAGAGAGTTTGCTGAGATGGTAGTCGAAGAGGCACAAAATATCGTTAACTTCACGAAGCATTCTAGACATGGGCTCCAAGTGCCCTTAATTCATTCTGTGAAGATTGAGCCGGAAAAGTGGCACAGACCTAAGATTGCGTGGGTTGGTGTTAAAAGAAATAAGTTGAAGTAAAGAAGGACTAAAATTTGATGAATAAAGAGAATGTCGGCAACTTTTCGACGTATAAAAAGGGCTTGTAAATTTATAAGTTTCAGTCGGTCAGTATAAGGTGGTAAGTTTTGGCCAATCGTAAAAACCTGCGTTGAACAGCTTCTATCCGGAGGATGTGTGTTCTGTAGTAGGGTGACCAAACTTGGCCTGCATCTTGAAAATTGCTTTCGACTTCTTGCATCTCACGCAGAATTACCGAGCGTTCACGGCGAGAATCTCATCAGACTTTGGCACATCCTTGGATAAGCAGAACACATGCTGTTCCCTGGATGTGTAAGCATTCAAGTGGGCACCCATATTCTCAACTTCAAGTTCCAAATCGGTCTGCGAACGCTTGGAAATTCCCTTAAATGCCATCGTGAACCAGCATCGATCCACAGACCAACAGTGGCAGTTTGAGCACCGGAAACGTCGCTAGCTACACGAAGATGTTGACCCAGGTCTTCTTAAGACTGGCTGCGTGCAAAGCCTTGTAACGCTGAGATAGGCTGGTGCCTTTGGAAAGTTGTCGCAAGTTTTGTGAAAGTATTAGCACACGCAACGCCATGGCTTTAGGATGAAAATCTCTGTTTCAAGATTGAAGATCTTTTGGACAAATAATGAAAGCCACTCGACGGTGGTACAAGAAAATTTTTGCAGCCAATCTGCATCTGTTAGGTTGAAAAAAGAAACAAAAACCATTTTCATAACAGAAATATTGGGGATTTTAAAAACTATTAGTTGGAAGACGTAAACATATCCCGGATTCATTTTCTTCTTCCGACTGATTAATTTTATTTTTTTTAACATTACTCATGAATTGCTTGATATACTCAGTTTTATTTGTGCACTCAGCGAGTACAGGTTTTTTGAAAGGTGTCAATCTTTAAAATTCATATAAGCAAGAGCTTAGGTTAACCGCATTTTTTTTTAGGTAAGAGTAGTCTGTTCGGTTGTGTCAATTTTTTGTAACGATAATTTTGTAGGCAAAAATGTTTGGTTGGTATACGTATTTTGGACGAGAAAATGTCAAGCGTCTCGGATTTGAGACGCGGAGAAGCAGAATCCCCAACGAAAAAGAAGAGAGGAATAAAAAATATACATTTGTATGCAAAGGAAGTGCAAAAAATGCATCGTTTACGTGGGGAACCACACAAAAGTGTTACGTCTCATTAAAAACGGCTTACAACAGGGGGCTGTGATTTCTCCGATACTGTTTTATATTTACACAAGTGATCTAGTAGGTTCCCTCATTCATGCCATAGCGCACGCAGACGATTTAGTGGCGTACAGATCAGGTCCAAAAATCGAAGTCATCAATACCCTTTTACAGCGTGATGTCGATCATATTAAGGCGTATCAGATGGAAAGGTTTCGGGTGTTTGAAAGGCAGTGTCTTAGAACCTGTCTCGGCTTGTACAGAACACCAGAATCAGGGGACAAAAAATATTATCCCAACAAAGTCCTTTACGATGGAGCTAATCTGAATAGGATTAACAATTTTGTGTTTAAGGTGATTCGAAGACACGTTGTAAGAGCAATTACCAACGATAATAGCCTGATATTTGGGGCTTATTACCCTAATGAAATGTATCACGAGATTTCACTTCTATCGGGCTTTATCCCGCCAGAGGCTTTTCTCCATATTGGTGCTATAGGGTTAGTACAAAACAGGGATGGTATTCCGGGAATATACCACCGCCACCGCGGTGCGAGGGACAAGCGGCTCAGCTACGACGGGTATGTTGCCAATGCTCAGGAGCTCCTCCGTTTTAGTACCGCGATTGCGGACAGGAATCGGATCGATGCCAAGAAACCGTCCACCGAATTCTGGTGGGTTCTAGAAGGAAGAGGGTTGACGAATGACAGGCGCCCGAGATCGAGATGGTGACCACCCGTTGCAAGAGACTATGAGAGCGCACCACCCCGATTACAGTTAAGTTAGGCTAAGTAGTTTAGGTAGATTAAGTAGAATAGGGACTTAGTTTTAAGTTTTATAAAAAATTAAAAATAATATGGCATCTAAGTTTTTTCTAAAACCATTTTTCTTAGAAATTTTATATTTTATAATAGATAGATAAGATTAATCGTAAAATAGTTTTTAAGGCCGAAAGGCAAAAGTTGAATGAAATTGTTAAGTTTAGAGCGTTCGATAAGAGCCAGTAAGCTAGAATAAGTAACTGTTGTTGTCAATTAGATTTAATCATAAGTTAATTATGAAGGAAACAATAAAAAAGAATTTAAAAGTAAAAAAAACGTAAAAATATAGGACTATCAATATGGGCACACATGACGTCTCTCACAAACAAAATTTCAAGTGTCTGCGTTCTTGCACATAGTGTCATAAGAGTTGACAGCTAACTTCATAAGAAAACTCAAAGTGAAAACACATTTTATAGAAAATGTATTTTGTAAACCGCCTCAGTACTCGTTCAGATGGTCAAGTAGTTCGGGTTCCAAACAACATCGGCATATTCAAGTATTGACCTGACTCGATCAATAAATAGCGACAACAAAAAGGGTGAGTATCAGAGTAATATTTCGAGTTTCTTTTAATAAACCCTTCGCAACTATGTATTCAGCATGATAAATAAAAGTTAGTTTTGCATCGATGATTATACATCCACACCTATGTTACGATTTTGTTAAATCTTATTAAGGGCATGAGTTCAATGCAAGAACTATACGAATGTCGCATTTGAGATCTTATGAAAGAGATAACAATGCATTTTCTAGCTTTTAATTTGAAACAATTATTAACAATTCGATAAATTGTTAAGGTCCCTCTGAATCTTTATGCATTTATCTGGAATTTTAACTTTTAAAAATAATTTAAGATCATCCGTATACACTGGACAGTGACAAAGTTACATGCTGAACAATATAATCAATAAAAATAATGAAAAGGAGCGGCCCTAAATGACTTCCTTGGGGAACTCCTAAAGTGCAAGATATTAATTTTGAATGATACCTATTCGGAGAAACTTTCTGAGATCCACTCCAGCATTGCTGAATGAAATCCAAATTTTTCAAGCTTCCCTATCAAAAACGCATGGTTCACAGAATCAAAAGTCCGTATAGAGGGAGTCTACCTGTCATTCACTTTCAACAGCCTTAATCACAAAAGATGTAAAATATACCAGATTAGATGTTGTCGAACGATCCGAAACAAGACCATGTTAAAATTATTTATTTCTTACAATGCATTCAAAAAGTTTAGGTATGGCGGAAAGTTTGCAAAATATTTTTAAAGTTCTCAATGTCATCTTTAGAGCCAGATTTAGGCATAGACACCAAAAATGAGATCTTCCAATCACCGAGGAATAAACCCGATAGTAGCGATAAGTTAAATATCATAAGCAAAGGCTTGCAGATTGAGCTGCAACAGTTTTTTTTTAATATTATTACAGGAATACCATAAGCAGCGGGCTTAAGAAGCGATAGATAGCCGATTTAATATCCTGTATCTCAAGAACTATCATAATTGGCCAAAATCAATTTGGGCGATGATAACGATTCCGACAAAATAGGAATCACTGAGGGAGAAAAGACGGATTCAAAAAAAATGTGCGAAAACGTGGTGGGGCAAAAGTACTGTCATAATGTGAATTGGCTGCCATTTTGTTAGACATGAAAAAATTTGAACTTTGTTTTCACGAAAATTTTATTTGAAGGTGTAAAATTGATGACATGAACAAATTATATCGGCCAAATAATCACCGTCTGAGTTACATTTGTTCTCGTTTTACGGCATTTTGAATTGTTGCTCGACGAGTAGTTGACTAGAAATCAACATCAAGCCAACTTCTGCTAAGAATTTAGTCTCCCCATTAAATGTTGGATGGCACCCATGGAGCGAAATATCCACTGATCCCAAACATCTTTCTTTCTCTCTCTATCCCATTTTCCAAAAAAACTTAACACGTGTTGAGGCATTATAAGTGTTACTTGAGTGTTAAGTTCTTTTTTAAAAAAAACACAAAAAACAAAAAAAAAGATCCAATGATTCTTTGTAGATTTCATGTGCATTACCCGTGCCCAAGAAACGCAAAATTTGTTTATTGACACAACCGCTTAAGTGGAAATGGGCTTCGTGGCTCATTATGATTTTGGATACGAAATCATAATCTTCTTGCACCATGTGTAACAAGGCATGGGCCTAAGTTAACCTCACTCAAGGGATTTCAAAATGATTGCACGCGGCGCGGGTGAAGGAAAATCAGGGAGGATAGAAAGAGAATGAAGAGGTGAACGTTGGTTTTAAATGTTTGAAGGTTATAATGACTAGGAAATAAAGAGCTAGGCAGGGCATTCCATAAGCGAGTTGTTCGGCTTAGGAACGAATCACGACATTTTAGAGTATGTCCGAAAGTGGGCTTGAGGGTATACGATGAGCATTCATAGCGAGTCGGATGTTACGGTTGAATGTTTGCAGGGGCGGAATGCGGTGATTTCTATGGGGCACTGGTGGTGGAAATAGCGATAAAAGAGAATGAGACACGAGGCATTTCGTCGGTGTTTTAGGGTCCATTGACTTGGTAGTATTAGCATCACCTATGAGTTTTATCGCATGGTTTTGAATCTTATCTAGCAAGTGCAGAGATGTTTTAGGCGCACCTGACCAAATTTGGACATTATACTCCAATTTCGGGCGTCTGAATCCCTTATATATTGATGCCTGATCAGAGGGGGTGAAGTATTTCTTACATCGTTAGAGGAAACCTAGACATTTCGCAGCACTTTTGCCGACATCGAATATGTGGTCATTCAAACGTAATTTGTCATTGACACACATACCGAGAATGGAGAGTTTATCAGTTTCGACGATGCAAATGCCATTCATGGATAATGGCTGGGTGTTTAAATTTCGCTTTAACGATAGCAGACAGCATTCTATTTTGGAAGTATTAAATTCTACTCTGTTAGTGGTTCCCCAATAGTTATGTTCTTAGTATCAGAATTTAATGAGCTTAACATTCCCTGCCGTTCTCGTTGTACAACCGAAGAGCAGGGACGTGAGACCAGGAACGTATATGAAGAGCAGAGAGTACTGTCGCCAGCAACGGAATATATTTGATTAGACGTAGCAGACAACAAATCGTTGATGAAAATTAAGAAAAGTGTCGGAGGCAGAACAGAGTCCTGGGGCACACCAGCATTTATTTTGTGAATGACAGACTTGAAACCATCTAAGACGACTTGAATTGAACGTTCCGAAAGGTAATTTCTCTTCCATTGAAGAAGAAAGTCCTCGATCCCAAAGCCACGCATTTTCGACAAAAGAGCATGATGCCAAACTCTGTCAATAGAAATATCAAGTGCAACTATCTTGCTTCCGCCAGAATGATGTACGCTTTGGTTCCACTTTTCGGTGAGACATGCCATCAGATCACTAGTGAACCTGTAGCTACGAAAACCATATTGCCGGTCATTGAGAAATTTTCGTGTTTCAAGATACTCGCATACCAGAGATCTAACCTACTAACACCCTCTCGTTTTAGTACTTACAGCTTAGCAACAAACAACTCCTTAGCTTCTTGGCTTTCTGGTGTTTATTTCAATAGTGATGATGTTGGTGCTGTCCCTCCAACCTCGGCAGACAAGCGTTATTTTATTTTAGAGCACCGTAATTGCATGAACTCAATATATCGAGTGCTTCGTCACAATCGTTGGACTTTGTATCCCAATCTAGCTCGAATTTGCAGGAAAATTCAACATTCCGCGAGCGGGAACACTTCTATATCTGATTTTCAAAACGATTTCTACCCCATTGGCAATGGCGGTCTCTTCCAATGGCCATCATCTTTGTCATTTAGCAATCCTCATCTCCCATCGATGTCTAATCCAGTTGGCTCCATTTGTAATTATCTCTCATATGGTTTCTAGATAAATTTTGATTCTCACCTACCACGTTTACCGGTCAATTGCAATCAGGATTACTGGAAACCGCTGAATTCACACTCTACTAACTCCAAGTCGAATGCATTCAACCTTCGTAAAATCAATTGCCACCCATTCAACGGGCAACCTGCTAAAGAAGTAGAAAAAGGGTCAGACACATCATATTGCACGATCCCGAAATCAGTCGAGCTCTGGCACGAATTATTCTATTCGCTCCGGAGTCTCTTCTCCGCTGTGTAGAAGAAGTGACCAGCGGGATAGTGCATTCATATACGGTCGCTTACATGATGCCGTTCTTTCGTAATATTCTCTTTTTAACCGTATATTGCTTATATGCATGAATCACGGCTACAAATTACAGTCTCGTTAGGTGTTAACGCTCATCAGCTATATTCTTGGTGTTAAAGTGTCCGAATGTGATTTTCTCCATTTAGTCGCCTTTACGGCAGAGTGTGGGGTGCGGCAATATTCTAAGAAGCTTTGCTACACGGCGGCTCGACAAATTGGCAGCATTATCATTTTAGTACAAATTTAGTACATTTTTAGTACTGATGATTTTTTTGTGGGAATTGCATTTCTCGACCATTTTTGACGCAATTTAAGTAAGAAATTCACTAGCTAGTCTAGTTTTAACAAGGTATTGTCTAAAAAAAAATTCTATCTTCCGCAATATTCCCCGAAGATGACTCGTCAGAAAGATGGAAATTTCGACTGTTTGAATGAAAATAGAAAAATCCCATTACTCCGAATTTGCATGAGTAAACCAACAAAAAGAAAAACGACTCACTATCTAATGTTACAAATGGCGATCCAAAGAATTACTTTCACAGATTAAAACACAAAAATTAAGACAACTCAACTATAAATGAGTAATAAAATGATTCTTCAGTTAAAATAAGCTCAATAGAGACCAAAGCCAGCAAGTTATGAAATTGCATGTCAAAATGCAATTAAAATTATATTTTTAGCTAAAGAACAAGTACAATTGCGATATGCAGACATCATTCCGTATACGTGCATTGCCCTGTTGCACTCCACATTCAATTCAAAAAAGGAAACTAAGAACAACTTTTCTGATAATGTCTCTCTGTCGTTAAAGAAATAATAAAAAAAAAACACAGAAATACGGATAATCACAATTATAACGTAGATGACGTTGATGCTGATACGAATGGAGTAATGCAAGGAGTGACTATATTTTTAGTGTCCACAATTGTGAAGAAAATATTTGACTTAGGCGTGTTGTCGTTCGAGCTTGCTGACGTACTTATGTACCTACATACTCGTATATCTTTGCAAGCATGAATGACAATGAACTTTACTGATGATGTCGCATTTCTGATGGATAAAATGGATACTGAATAAATTTATTTTGTTTTCGATTACAAGTAGATATATGTACATAGGTACTCGTATTGTTGGTACGTAGCAGTCGTCGTATATGAATTTTTTCCCCTCTGCAGTCAAATTTACTTTTAATCAAAAACAATTTCTTCGAAAACAACTCAACTTTTACAATTAATTGCTTAGTGATTAAAGTCCTCAATTATACAAGTAGGTACACAGGTACCACTTGCTTTATACAGTTGACACGTACGTACTCGTACATACGGCGTGGAAAATTTATCTTAATTTACCCAATCCACGGTTGGATCTCGTACTCCATCTCCATCTCGATCTCCATGCCATCAAATTGCTTCTAATACCATTTTAATTTCATGTAGGTATCATGTTCTTAATTAATTCCACCTTAAAATGTTCATCAAAGTTGCGAGTACAAAGACACGAAAGGGAAGAAGGTTATACACGAGGGTGATTCAGTTGAGGGAAAACCTAAAGAAGCAATTACTAAAAGATCTAGTGGATAAATTTAAATTTTGTATCTATCTTTTGTCTCACAAACTACTGGAATATTATTTGGAATAAAACAAAAAAAGTAAGAATACGAGTACATATAAACAGTCGTTCTACATTCTTGAGGACGCAGATAATTGGAATCTCAAGAGTACTTGAAGCAATGATAAAAGGTATGAAAACGGTTATTTGCTTGAGAAGATAGGTAACGCGTGTAGCATTTTCTGCTATTGAGAAGGATATCAGGTAACAAAGAAACATGTATACATATGTACGTATATTGCCATTGGTTACGAGTAATTTTACAGGATAAGAAAAATAATTTCTGCAATTGAAAACAGGTAAACAAATGGATTAGTTGTGAAAGCAATTTATTTTATACATATTTCAATTCAGCTAAGCTAATCCTCATTCGATTATATCATAGTAAAGAACCGTTTTGAATTTTAATTTGCTAATACTCATTATGGTTACAACATATTTACAAGTTTCTACTGTAGCTTTACAGATGGTTCTGCTAGAGGAGCTGCTTCAAGCTGAACTTCATTAAAATATCATACGTCATTCGAGCCGACTACAGGGCATGTGCTGTGATTTTTCTCCTTTCAACGGCCCCCCTTCGATGGCGTATATATTTTCATCAAGGCTGAAATACTCGATCCTTTGCCATCCAATCCCAAGTCTAAAGGCGAAGGAAGCGAACAGTTTAATATAACATCACCGAAATGTGAAAGGTCACTTGACATTCATTAGAGACACTGGATGCTCGTCAATTAACCATACTTTTGTACATATAAAGTGCCTCACAAGTACATCGGATCACCTTCCCTTAACAATATCAGCAGCCGTACAATCTCTTCGCAACTACCCATCACTCAAGGGCGTTTACTCCGACAGAGGTGACACCTTGCATGTAGATACTTATAGGCGGCACTACAGTTCGGCGTGAACCTGAGCCCCTCCAGTTGCCCAAGTTGAGCACCTCAGCAGCTAAGGTGAGGTCTTCCTCTATTGCGTTGTTTATCCAGGTTAGATTCGAAGACTCTGCGGGCCGTAGCATTGGTGTCCATTCGCTCTGCATACCCCAGCCATCTCAAGCGACTGATGCGCAGTTTTCTGACTAGGTCGATGTTGCTGTACAGCTCGTATAGTTCGTCCTCCAAAATCCGTCAACGTAAACGGGACCGAATAATTTTCGGATTATTTTTCTCTCGAAGCGACCGAGGATATCTTCATCCGATTTCGATAGGGTTCATGCTTCTGCGCCACAAAGTAGGACTGGAGTGTTCTAAGATCTTAGCGCCTAATTAGCTTTTGAGGATAGGGCCTTACTACTCAATTGCCTTCTTAGCCCAAAGAAACTGCGATGTTGGCAGAATTCATAGCGGATCCAAGGTAGACAAAATACCTCGAAATTATTGCTGTCCATTGTGACATTTTGCAGAATCCGTCGATGTAGTGTGTCCCTTCTTGTTGGCAGCATATTGTACTTGGTTTTGCCTTCATTTACCGCAAACCCATTTTGGCAGCTTTCGTTTCAATACTAGCGAACGCACAACTTACATCCCGTTAAGTTCTCACAATGATGTCGATATCATCGGCGTACGCCAGTAGTTGCACAGACTTTTGAAAAATTGTTCCCCCTGTCTTCACTTGTGAGTTTCGCACAATGTTAAAGAAGTCACATGACAGCGCTTCACCTTACCTAAAACCTTCAAAGCTGTCGGTTAAGTCGTTAACGACTTTAACGGAGCAGCGAGCGTTCTCAACCGACATTCTGCATAGACGGACAAGTTTGACAGGGATGCCAAAACTAGACATGGCTATAACATATATACTCGTAGCTCGTCTTTATAAATGCTGTCATATGCGGCCTTAAAATCAATGAAAAGATAGTGGGTATCGATTTGGGCTTGTTGAGTTTTTCCCTGACCTGTCAGAGTGCGAACGTTTGATCGATTGTGGACTTTTCTGGTCTGAAACCGCACTGATGAGTTAGGATGCTCTCCACAAAGTCATTTACAGCAGCAGTGTATACCCGGGCCAGTAGGCCGTGAAGTGCAGCTAGTTTGTTGGTTTTTAGCTCCTATATTGCTGTCTTTACTTCATTTTGGTCAGGTGGACTGAAGTCTCGGCTATCATCACTGTTGGCCTTCTTTACGTTACTTACTCGGCAGAAAATTTTTTCCATAGTCACAGCAACGACTGTGACTCTACTACAAGGTTTCCTTCTTCTGCTTGACAGGTTTTTTTTTACTTATTGGTAAAACTTCCGTAGGTTATTCCTGGAGTAAAAACTTTCAATATCTCCGATCGCACGCTTCTCGTGCTCGTCCCGTCTCTCTGCTCGTATAGGTCACGATCGGCTCACGTCCTTCGGTCCAGGGATTTATTGATGGTAGTCGTTTAAAATCGAACATATCTGTTGCGGCGTCTCTTATGGCACGATGGCAGCGCTACTGCTGCTCTTCGGCACTTGATGCTGGCGGCATAAGAGTTTTTGAGAGATTTCGGGATTTCGACGGTTTCTTGCGGATGCAGCTTTTCTCCTTTATATATTCCTTTTTGTGGCGCCTGGGAAATTTGCATTCGTAGCTTGGCTCGAACAAAATAGTGATCCGAGTCAATAGTGGCTATCCAGAACAATTTTATTATCGTTTCATGATCCGGAGACCGCCATGTGCCCTTGTGTATATTGAGGTGAGTAAGCCATGTGCTTGCTATAGTAATATTTCGTTCCGCCGCAATATCAATAAGCCTAAGCCCGTTGCCAGACGTGGAGTCATGTGAACTATGCTTACCAACTGTCCTACCAAAGATGTCCTCCTTTCCCATCCCGTTGTCATACTATTGTCATTGCTCATATGCATGTTTTGAGGAGTGTGGTGGCGTCGTCCTTGTCTTACATAGGGCATGGGCGCATATTAGGTTTATGTTAGCGAGTTTAGCCTTGATGCGGACTGACACAAGACGTTCGCTCACGTATCGGAACCTCAAGATCCGAATAAACGCTGTTTCTTTTCCCTAGAGCAATGTCCGCAGTATATCCTCCTTAAGTCCGGCTTGGCCCATTCCATCACACTTCCTGGATGGCGGCGGTATCTGTGTGATAGCAGCGAAGGGCCTCTCCTAATTGTGCGGCTGCACCTGGTCTGTTAAGGTTCTGAACACTCCACGTGCAAATCCGAAGGTCGTTGCCTTTTAATTTTGTTTTTGCTAGGCTCGTCAACAGTGAGTCCATTTTTATCCGCGCCGCATATCACTTTTTTAATCTCTTCCGTATACTGGTAGGGTTGTGAACCTAATGTCTAATGCTATTGGCCGGGCATACCCTTGACAATTTGTCCTGTATGAGCAAGCCCTTAACCATGAGTTACCGGGGACCACCACTATGGACTTTATTGTTGCGCTGCTGGACCAATCTAATTTCTAGGACACTCAGGAGTTTCTCGATCAATCGCCACGCAGGCCCTATCTGTACAAAACCCGGCTGAATCAGAAACTTAGTTAACAAGTGATTGTGGATATATTCTATCCGCGAACCAAACGTATGAGTACTCACCGCTTATTATGGATGCAATCAATCCAGCGCAACCTGTAAGAAGATTGCAAGAGTACCTTCGCAAAAACTATGTAGGGTCAGCCAAACCTTCACAAGGACCATACACATAGAAGCATTGCAGTTTGCTGACATTCTCAACAACTGCTTAATCTGCCACACATAGGAAAGTCGTCTACTGTACGCGCTACTTTAGCAGAAAGTAAAGGCACTGCACCGTATATGGTGCAAGAAGTCCTACTCACATTTAGCTCAAATAGGGCCCCAGGAAGAGATCGCATACTCCACGAATTTTTCAAATATGCTACAAACGAACCTTGAGAAGAAACTTCCAGTTGCCTACAACTTGAAATCGTAGAAGTGCATTCAATTTGCAGGACAAGCATAATCTTCCAGTTTTTTTCAAAGAAGGAGATCGCAGTGATCAGTGCTACAAAGGCACAATCCTTCTCTACTCCATAATTCAAATCTTCACAGGAATCATCTTGGACAGATTTGCCTTCTGGGTACAGATAAATGGCGTACTTAATGGGTTTAAAAATCTTCACACTGATCAGTATCTCCAAGACAGAAGAAAATAACGTTTATAAAACTTTAGTAGAAAAGTACTTAAGGTTATGCAAAGTCCTTATCAAGAAACTGGAAATGTAGTATGTGATGGACATAACATGTCGAACTGGTTCAAATCGCGGACGAACAGTAACAAGGATGTCCCTTGAGTACTCTACTATCTTCATTATTTCTAGATGATCGTCCAGCTTTTTTGATTGGAGGAATCAAGTTGGATTGAAGAGAAGTAAAATTCCTCATATATGCTGATCTGTATTTGTATCTGAAACCCCATCCATGATCAACAAACTTAAGCAGAACTGCAGAATGTGAAACATATATGTAAGTGACCACCAACAAAGCAACAATTATTGTTTCCCGGAATGGTCTTGCTCAATACACGAGAGATGAGAGTTGGATTTGGCAAAGCGAATAACTGAAAAATGTGAAGAAGTACGAGTACAGTGCCTCGAGGTGGTCATAACTCCACATCTGACTTTTAAAAAAACATCTGTAAGAACGGCAAAAAGGCAAAACGAGCAATAAACGGCAGTTAGAGAGGCATACTTACTCGTACATACTTAGGTGGCAATACAGCTCGGGATGAACCTGACCCTCAGCAAAATTTTTCGGCTTGCACGATCTCTTGCCAGTTTCCTCCAAGTCGATTAAGGTTCCCTTCCTCTTTTGCGCGAGGCCTTAAGTGCTATCGTCCGCTGCTGCACCCTGGGGTTAGACCCGAAAATTCGTTGGGCCGGAGCTGTGATGTCCATTCGCTCAACATGTCTTAGCCATCTTCATTCTTTAAAATGATTTTGATGAGGCGATGCGGTTTCTTCAAGATCATACTTGAAAGAACTGTGCAGAAGTCCCAGGCCTACACTGTTGACATTCCTATTTTGGGAAGGAATCAGTGCGCAACTCTATTATAATTGTCTGTATATTAGTTGTCGCTGATTTGTGTTTGCTTACAATAAATTAAATAACATAGCCCAAAACTTCCCAGAGTGCAAGTCAAGCACGAAGACGTATTCAAGCTGCTAAAGGCTGACGGTTGTTTTCTTTTTTTGAAGGGTACGAGTGTGGAACTTTAAAATTCGTAGAAATGGTAGAGCAACATGTCTTGATCGATGACAAATTTTTGATAACTTTTTCGAAGCCATATGACGCCTATATTACCTTTATTGGTTTTTAACTCTCCGGTTTATCGTAGACCAATGACTTTAGATATCCTCACAGAAAATATCCAAAGTTGTTAAATCTCATGATCTTGAAGGATAATTCACAGGTCGATTTCGCGAAATTATACGCTCAACAAAGGAATCTTCGAAGTTAGTTCGTAAAGTAAGATCTTTTCGCAAAATCTTTCATAAAGTCGATGGAGGCAGCTGTAATTGCCGTGCGAATCGGCTCATTCGATCCTCCTCAATGCTATGATCCACAGCGGCAACAGCTTTTTCGGTGCACACTCTCTGACGTATCCGCAGATGCGTATTATCAATTAGAGTATGCATGGTGCGAAAACGATCAATGGTTACTCAGCTCACTTGCTCAAATGGACTATTATATGATAGCAAATCAAACAGAGCACAAATCAAGAGTCACCTGTCAAATTGCTTGTGGCTGGAAAAGTCTTGCAACTCAAAACGCGAACCTCTAAAAAATAAAACCGATTATGTGATTGTGTTTATGACCAATTTCAATATTAGTCGCAGGCCTTCTACGGACGTCAGAAACAAAGCACTGAAAACGTAGATTTATTGCAGCAAGTCGTACGCCAAACAATGCGCCCCTGACAACTAAGGCTTACGAAGAACAAAAACAAATAAGCCCACCGCTCAATGGATCGCCTAAAATCATATTTGTCGTTTCAGTAAAGCTTTCACGGCGTAAGAGTAAGAGGCTGGTTTGTGCTACTAGTGTGCTCGTCAGTTCTTAGACGTACTCTGTTAGATTATTCTGTTGACGTGCGACTAAGAAACGCCACGTCTTGTACCATATGAATTCTCTTTTGCGTTTTTAAGACTTTCATCTCATAAGTACATCCAGATTCCAAAATCGAATTGTAATACTGCCATGCCAACAGATCATCCACGAAGTTCCTATTCGTATTCAAAATGTTCGTTGTTTTATTTTATTTGGTAGTAACCTGTTGGAATGTAGAGACTCCCGTTTAAAGGGTAAAGGAGCCATGCCACCTACATAAATTGTATAGCCTCTCAGAGGCAGTCTGGCGTTGATAACACTAACTTCACAATAAAGTCGTGCAGGTATACGTTTTTGTAAATTGGTTTTATTGCTTAATGTAACTTGTTGTTCGAGTTTGCTTCAGTATTTTGTTTTTAGTACAAATTTAGTACACTTTTAGTACTGATTTTTAAAATGCGTAATACATTTGCGCATCTTAAAAACAAATAAAAATGACAAATTAGCCGTAATTCATTTAAGTCGACTATGACATTTCCATAAACACAAGGCTACCTGTGACCTTATCAACATTTTTGTTGGCCACCATGACAGTAAATTACAGTAAAATGCCGTCCGCATGCTTAGAAATATTATTTATTCGTTTTGAATGTTACGATACTTTCAAAAGTTTCACCATTCTCAGTTTTTGTTTCACATGAAAGCCAGTTTCGTTCGTTTTTCTTTGTACTAAAAATGTGAAAGCTGCAAGCAAATAACTTTTTGCCATAGTGTAAAAACTTTATACTACTATTAAATTGCAGACTCAGCAACCATCCCCAGATAAAGACTAATCCGAACCCATTATTTATGTTCTGAAATTCTTAAAAATGCGGTTTCTGGGTAAAGCAATTACAAAATACAACCCCTTCTTCACACAGAATTTATTTTTTTTTTTCTGTCGTTCTCTTCTTCAGAGTTTATGCCGTCACTGATATAGATTTTAATAATTTCCACCTTTCCACTACTTGGCGATGTACATACATACATATAAACAACAACAAATTAATATTTACTTCTCCTCAGCATTATCATCATCATCTGCAACACTACCACTGACATCGTCATGGCCATCTTTAACCATCACCACTATTATCATCAGCCGTATGGTGTGTACATACCTACTCGTATTCGTATTTCTGTTGCTTTTCTCTGCACCATTATAATCCACCATACATACATATAATTATAACTTTAAAAACCAAACTCGATGACTAGTTTTTGAGGTAGCAATTAGCTAATTAAATAAGCCGATGTTTTCCATGGAATAGTGAGTGGATGCGATGGAATTAGCAAAGCAGACGGACTCCTATTTGTCATCTGTACTAAAAGCAGACGCTTCACTGCAGTTTGAATCCATAAAATAATGACGTGCGCGACGGTTTTGATTTAGTTTCTCCACAATTCGAGAGAGAGTTCTATGCATTAAAGTTGCCTCTGTGCAATTGGAAATCTGTACAACGAGTATGCTATCTGTCGAAGTAGGAGTATCTTCTAAGAGGTTTTTTTTTTTAGTACAAATTTGTTGTTGTCACTCAACGGTTTAGGGAAAATGCTTTTTAATTAGATTTGGTTTTATTTTCTTTTTCAATTTATTTGCTCTGTATCTGTGCAATCGCAGTAATATCGTCGCTTTTGGTCGTTTCTTTTCTCCACCGTCGTTGGTTTCATTTTTTTTTTGTTGATATCAAAAAAGTGCATCAATGAAAATGTGTGGAGAAAAGAAATTCCTTTTTCCGCGATACAACAGCTGCATGCGCGAAATTCTTTGCACACATGATATCCGCTGTTTTGTGGTTGTTTTTTTTGTATTTTATTTTATTTCAAAGATTGTAAACATTTTGTTGTTGTTTATTTCGTTTGCTGATTGTGATGAGAAATATCCCCAAATGATGCCGAATGATGCACACGAATGGGGCAATAAACTGAGCGCATTGACCCTACTCTGCCAGAGAACCGTCGTACGACACATTGCTACGCAATGATGACATTTTTTTGAGGAATTTTTTTTGCATTCTTTTTTTATAACATTTTGCATTCGGCTTGTATGCCTTGTTTTTTTTTTTTTTTTTTGTTTGGTTTGTGTTAAGTGCTTTTAGTTTGTACAACACTATGCGGATATGTTGTGTCAGTGGCCATTGAAAACAAAATTTTGAAGTTATTTAGTAGTAAAGGATGACTCAAGTCTGTGTTCGTTTTGTACATTGTACTCGTATGTTACTGGTTTATTCAGTACAAATTGAGCCAAAAGAATTGGAAATGTGTAAGAAGCTTTGAGGGGAAGCTGTAACTTAAAGAACTGTGTTGGTCAAAAACGCTGAAAAGATTCTTAAGGGAAAATCCTTATTGCCGAATGTTGCTCACTGAGCCATTATAAAGCGTTGGCTTGTCTTCATAGTCGTCATTTACGTGATCGAAAAGAATAATGCAGCAGTTCGTTCCCCTTTTTGTCATGCCGACTACATGGGAAAAAGTCGTATTCAGGCGCTTAAACACCTAAGACGAGCCTGAAGGACTGCCCGAAGTCTGTAAAAAACGTGATCGGGCTCTCGGATCTTCGGATTACCGGTATGGCGAAAAAAAGGAAGACATACACTTATACACTCGTGTCTCAGCACGGCGATTTCTGAGTGTGAGCAATATTGCGCTCTCAAGGAATAGTCTACGTATGGCAAGCTGAAATGTCCACACAATGACGGCCAACAATTTCACACGAAAACGTAATATGGCAACGTAGAAAAGACTAAATACCGAAATGTAGGAAAATTGTAAACGAAAGTTTACAAAATGTGCTACTAAGCAACGGAACAATGTACCATCATTTTGGCAACCGTGTCAAAAATAGCAACCGACTAGTAACAATAAAAAGGATAAATGAACATCCAACTTGGACTCTTATCAAACCCTATGCAACCCAAGCGGACAGAACAATAAATACGAGTAAGTTGGGGAGCATTTCATAAGCTTGTAAACAGAATATCAAGCAATATCATCGGTCTAAATTAAGCCGGGCACGTCAGGGACTTGAACATTGAATACACAGTCTGCCAAAGAGAAAACTGTTTAAAAACAAGAGTCTCAGCAGGAGAAGATCTATGCAAGCTTATTTAATACACAACTTATTAAACACGAACGGCACTTGAATGCATTCAGTGCTGGAATGGCGGAACTCCACTGATTTTGGACGAACCACCAGTCGGATCAGTCGAGAAAATTAACTGTGACACCACTTATAAATAACGAACGTGGTAGAGCTTTACATTTACGAAAATGGCTCCAAATTTCCGCAAACGAAGAGTAGGAACTCTATCCGACGATTTCGATCAAGAATATACAGGGTGAACTCCAACTTTTTAAAATGCTATAATTTTTTTATTTTTTGATAAATTTTATTGTGCCAGAACAAAAGATGTTGGAAAATACATCAATTTTCAAATTGCATTAGTAGTTTTCAATATGTCCACCTTTGGCGCGAATAATCGCCTTGAGACGGCCGAAGAAAGCATCGCACGCTGCACACAAGTGGCTCTGCGGTATTTTGGCCCATTCCCGGCGAAGTGCTTGTTTGAGGTGGTCCAAACTTTGGTATCTTTTAGTGGCAACCTTCGCCTTCAAAATACCCCAGACAGAGAAATCCAACGGATTTGCATCCGGAGAATTTGCAATCCATTGTGTCGAAGAAATGAAGTGTGGAACATTGTTTTTTAACCAATCTTGGTTGACGCGCGCCTTGTGAGACGGTGCCGGGTCTTGTTGAAATGTCCACGGTCTCCGACCGAAATGCCTCTGCCTCTAAGACAGTTTCACGGTATACGATCGCATTAATGTTGACGCTACGGTCCAAAAATACGAGCAGAGAGCGACCATCGGCGGTTATGGCGGCCCAAACCATCCAAACCGTCCGAAGGTGTAAATTTTCGAAGGACATCTCTGGCAAGTAAACTCGGTCATTTTGTTTATTGACATATTGCTCGTAAACAAATGGCGACTCATCCGAAAAAACCAAATTCGCAACTCACCACTTTCGTGCAAGCGTAGCAACTCCTTCGCTCTTTCGACTCTAACTTTTTTCTGTTGCGGTGTAAGATCGTGTGCTTTTTGGAACTTCAATGGCTGGAGCCCAAGCTCATTTTTCAGTATGTGTTGCATCCGTTCCAACGATATGTTGAGCTCACGAGCCATTTTTCTTCCACTTCGACGCGGATTTCGCTCAATTCGAGAGCCTTCACTTTCCGAACCATTTCAGCCAATGTTGCTGTTATTTTATGACCACCTCCATGGCATTTTGCAACGCTGCCAGTATCACGGTAACGAACTATGGTTCGAGACACAAATGATTTATTCACGTTGAGGTGCTGGAGGGCTCTAACGATAGCTACTTGTGGTTTTCCAGCCAAATATAAATCAATCACACTATCACGTTTGAATTCCATCGCGGATAAAAATTTTTCAACACAACTGAGACGCAAATCGTTTAAAAGGCTTGTAAATAATAAAATTATCTGTCATGTGTCAAAATTCGAGCTCACTGTCATGAACGGTTTGGAAATTATAGCAGTCTGAATTTGGTTGCAGTTCGAGTCATTCAGGGTGTAAGAATAAAAGCGGAAAATCTCTGCTCCGTATTTTAGAAGACCGACTCCACATAATCTAAGTAACGTGGTTAATAAGATGAAGGTGACGGTAAAAAATAAGAGGCGTGAACTAAGTACATCGAAATAGTGAAACCCAAAAAGTGCTTATTAAGTTAGAAAAGAATGTTGCAAAAATGGCTTGAAGAAGGCGGTGTAATATATGGAGTTAGAAAATGTACCCTCACAAGCTATAAGCAGCCTACATAAAATGGAAAAAGTGCAACGTCGGGACACTGGCACGCGAGATTCAATCGAGACCAGCAGGAATATCATACCCACAATCACAAATATTTGATTAAAATAGTAATAAGCGATCAGATGCCTAACCAGTGGAGGGGGAGCCTTGTTGCTCCACTGTATAAAGGCAAAGGCGACACGAAAGCTTGTAACAGCTAACGATCGGTAAAACTTATGTTGCATGTTATGAAAATATACAAGCGAGCCCCAGGGAATCCAGAATTCAAGGTTTGTAAACCTCTGGCAGACAATGCGACTCTCTGGGAGTCAGGTCGACATACGTCTCGATTCTTAGTTCTCGGATAATAATGGAGAGCCATTGCGACGCTTCGAAAGATTTGCCCATCGCCTTCATGGATTTGGAAAAAGCGTTTGACAGAGTTCGCAGAGATCATACATGAACGGCGGCAAGATCTCAAAATGTAACCGATACGCATTAAAAAATCATACGCGATATGTACGATGACGTTAAAACAAACACTGGAGAATTCGATACTAAAGCTGAAGTACATCAAGGCAGTGTGCAAAGATTTTGTATTGAATCACCACATTAAACAATCCGGAACAACTTCCCTTCTTTTCGCCAATCATATACATATACTCGTAAGTTCCCACATGAATCTTTTTAATTGGATAAAGCGGTAGAAAAAAAAAAAACAGATTATGGCCGACTCCTGATGTCTGTTAAGGAGTCATAGAGCAGAAGAAAAAATTTAAATATTTAGGCTCTGGCGTTGCGATGACGATGACATAATTTCAGTGTGGATTCAGCGGAAATGAAAGTATTATGCATGGCAGCGGGTGTGACAAAACGTGACGCGTATCCCCATCAAGAAACCGATAATGGAAAATCTTCAAACTGAGCCAATCAGCTAGTAAATGTGATGTGATAGGAAAATCTGGTCTGAAAAGCCAAAGAATCACAATCATTTAAGTGCATTCGGGCTCACTGACGAGGTAATCCAAAATAGAACGGCCTGTACAGTGATACTAAGATTCGCAAATTTATCCAACCCCACAATCGTCGCACACAGGGCTCAAATGCATGAATTCTTGGCAAAAATTAGAAAAAACGATCCCCAAACTATTCAAATGCATGTTTATTGTGATAATTCTTGGGCCATATTGACAAGGTCATTAAAAAAATTTTGCGCAAATTTGCGCTTTTCAAGATTTTGCGTCTTGAGTAGACCAAGGTCTTATTTGTTTGGCAAAATATGAATGTCCTTAATTTCTTTCAGGTTCAGGTTCAACTGATATTTTTATTACACGGTGAACCTTGTTTGATGTTTTAAGGCAATCTAGCAATGATTCATGGGCTATGAAAGTAGAAAAGCTGACGGAATTTTTAGAAAACCGTACTAAATGTGCCGAGCACTTCCAACCTGATTTCAGCAAGCAGATTTCACTTTTTTGTCAGATGGACCAGATGTTATAAATAATAAAACTTGGCTGGATACTTCAATTGGGTTTAAGAACTACTCAAATAACCTATAATCACTTGTAAAAAAGCTGGTCATCCTAGTAAAGATTTTGTTGATTCTTCGCAAAGAAGTAAACTCCGCAAGACTGAGTCTGTGAGAAAAATCACTCGACTAAAGAGTTAACATTTGCTTCCCGAAAGAGCTTACGATCTTGTGGTCAGTTAGAAACAGCGAAAGTTCTAAAAGGCATTACCACAAATTCTTCCGAAAGAGGTGCTAGATATAGAACAGCAAACAAACATTTTGGAGCAGCTAAAACGAGACAGCTGACTGGGAGATAAGCTCTTTCTATGTTCGTGGAAGCTAAGCTCACCAGACACAAATGCAATGTAATAAGAGCAAATAATAAGTCAAGGTTTCCATCATATAAAAAAAAATCCATCTTGCTAACAGGAGTGTTACCCTTGTAAAGAACACTTGCATTAAATTGCAAGCTTTGCTTAATCACACAGCCTAACGTTTACTAGATGTTTAAAAAAAAGTTTTAGAAGTTCAAAAACCGACATTTCGAAAAATCTGGAGCTTATATGTATATGGGCGCTAGTACCCATGAGATTAGTTATTTCGAACGCGCCGGGACATCAGCAGTTCACAATGAAAGACTTTCATCCAGACGATACTGCCGACCAATAAAGTTTATGTTTCAACATCAAACAATAGGGTTGACAAGGATGGAGGTAGAAATAATGCGGAAACATATCGAGGAGCTACAGGCAGTTACTATATATAAAGGGTTTTTTTTTTTAGAGATTTGGTTTTCAATCTAGCAACACTGTTTCTGCAGATTGCCAATTTGGCAGCTGAAAATTGATGTGTGGTTAGTACGTTTTGCCATTTTACGATGAATAGATTAACACCAGAACAACGCGTGCAAATTGTGCAAACTTATTTTGAAAACCATGGTTCGGTTCGCTAAATTTATTGTGCGCTACGTCCATTTCACGGTCGATATAATCGTCCATCTTAGCAAGTTATTCGAAACACGATGAATCATTTTCGCACCACGTACACTCTAATAATACGTATCCCCAAAGACGACAAATGGTGCGAACAGAAGAAGTTATTGCCGTTCTGGAGCGCAGTGTTGAGGAGAAGCCGAATGACTTGATTCGCCATCGTGCACAGAAATTGGAGCTATGCCCATCCACTTTGTGGAAGATTTTACGGAAAGCTTATAAGATCCAGCTTGTACAAGAGCTAAAACCGCGTGACCATCATACGCGTCGTAGGTTCGGTGAATGGGCCGAAAACATGTCTCATTTTCAACGCAAAATTTTGTTCTCCGATGAGGTCCATTTTTGGTTAATGGATATGTGAACAAGCAAAATTGCCGACTTTGGAGTGGATAAAGCCCAGAAGCCTTTGACGAGACGCTCTTACCACCATTAAATCTCACTGTTTGGTGTGTTTTCTGGACTGGTGGAATCATTGTCTCATATTTCTTTAAGGACAATGCCGGCCAGAATGTAACCGTCAATGGAGAGAGCTATAGAAACATGATTTCTGGCTTCTTTGTTCCTCAGTTGAATGACATTGACGTGACAGAGCTTTGGTTTCAACAAAATGGCACAACATGCCACACGGCGAGCGACACCATCAATTTATTGCGGGAAACATTTGCTGAGCACATAATTTCGCGTATGGATCTGCGAACTGCCCCCCACGATGCTGTGATCTCACACCTTTAGATTACTTTCTTTGGGGGTAGGTGAAGTCACTAGTCTATGCCGATAAACCAGAGACGTTGTACGATTTAGAAGTCAACATTCGCCGTGTTATTGCTGATACACAGCCCCAGTCGCTCGATAAAGTTGTCGAAAATTTGACTTCACGATTGCGCTTCATTCGAGCTAGACGTGGAGTGCTTGGAATTAGGATTATCGGTGCTTCATCCCCGGATACGGCTTTTTGAATGCTTGTTGCACGTACGTTATAAAATAGCTCTGATGAAATGGCAAATTCGAGGAGAGGAAAAACAATAAATTCTAGCTGAAAGAAAGAAAGATATTCAAAGTCAATTAAAAGCAACTGTAGGATTGGTTTGGAAGCAGTAATGATGGAAATACAGCTAGGCGATTCCTTAGCGATCCGGAATTGATAAACAGAATGGTTATGGCTACAAACCATAGCCAGTGAACACGGAATAAAGGTGGACAAATTCCAACAATATGCCACTGAAACTGCTAAGCTGTTTGTGCAAAAATACAGTTGGCACCCAATACCTCAAACAATCCATAAAACTTTAATTCAAGGCCCGGTCATTACAGAGCATGCCTTATTGCCAATAGGTCAGCTGAGTGAAGGAGCGCAGGAGGCAAGAAACAAAGAAATGCAAAAGATATAGAGAAAATTTCACTCTAACGAAGATATTATGAACTCTTTGTTGATTTCCTAATAAACGTGGAGATATTATTGAGAAGGATGTTCTAAATTTATTGCAAGCGCCTAATTGCCCATGAACTTCCTATACTTCTACAGGAACAATGTGTGTTCTTTCTCTATTTATTATATTTTGTATATTTTTTGTCTATTCAGACTTGTTTTTGTATATAAATTAAAAATATCATCTCCAAATTTTCAAGAAAAATAATTTTTGTTAAAAAATTGTACATTTGGCACAATGCGAATACGAGTACGTATTTACCATCTGTGGGAGAAATATGTAACAAAAGCGAAGAAGATGCAGATTTATCGAATATGCCCCCAAAAGAAAAATCAATTTCCGAGGACACAGACACTGATCTATAATGAAATCAGGAGCGTTGTTCCCCCAGGATACATCTCAAGTGAAAATATTATTTTTTTTTGCTTTATCAGGTTCATTAGCATGCAATTAATTTTTTACTTGGTGACAGAATATATACTCGTATTTAAGAAAACAATTCTTAGAATCCTTACAAAATAACCGAATGAACCCACTCGCTTTTTTGTTTTTTTTTTTTCCTATTGTTGTTCATCAGACAATATTATTAGTAACACATACTCGTATGTAAGTCAGAAACATTTGCAAGGTTACACCAAATAGCACCCCTTTTGCCCTCCGGTTTTCTTCTTTCATTAATTTTCCATCTATACTCGTACATTCAAGTATCTAACGAGTATGTCTCCGTATATGAAACGAATTTTACCCTCATTTCGGATTCATAATATAAATGTTCCTGGCCCAAAATATGCTATAAATTGTAAATTCATTTGTTAGTTTGCTATGTTTTCGGGACTTATCAAAATATGTGACAAAAAATAAAAAAGTGAAGTCTAGAAATCACTACTTGTTTTACCAATGTCAAAACAAGCAACATCAACACCACTTCTGATGTTAATTAGAGCGAAAATCTACGTAATACTATACTGGTCGTATTTTCCCCCCTATTTTATCCATATTTCTACAGCAAATAAATAAGTATGAACTAATTAGCTGTCTAATGTACGTGTGGATAAATACATAATGTCTCATAAAGAGATACTTTCAAAAAGAATAATAAGATTGTCGTACCTGTTGATATGAACTTTTGCACGTATTTAGACGGTTGCTTTAGGC
Source organism: Volucella zonaria (assembly GCA_963966105.1). Lineage (NCBI taxonomy): Eukaryota > Metazoa > Arthropoda > Insecta > Diptera > Syrphidae > Volucella > Volucella zonaria. The sequence goes on from OZ014531.1 coordinate 44,299,258, forward strand.
AACACACATCGGCGGTGCCATCATCGCTACACGCATTCAACATATAATATTTCGGTCAACAACAACAAAAGATACAAAAACAAAAACTCCACCGTAGAGACATATAGATGAAGACTGTACGTGAGTCATTTAGTACATATCATATACATAGTGTCTACAACTCCTGCCCTGCCCTACCGCAACGTAAACATTTTGTAGGCTGTTGCTTTTCAGTAAGTAGGAAATGCGAAGATTTGTTGGTTGGCGTCACACAGCGGTTTTGTTACACCACGGTATGAATTTTAGCACCTCTGTGAATTTCACAGGTTCCGAAGATTTGAAGGCCTGGAGAAACAACAATACGATACAGATAAAAGCATGCTTTCGGCGAAACCTTTTTATAAATATTTTTGCTGACTTAGTTTCAAAGAAAATAAATATACAAAACAAATAGGAAATAGAATTTAGAGCATTAAAGAATTTATTCGAAATTCCAAGGCAAGGACTTTTACCTTATCTCGTTACAATGCTCAATCAGTTGATTATAATCTTTAGCTATCTTTTTTTATTCTATTCACTTTTTGCGCTGAAAAATGGAAATTTTGACGGGGTACGACTAGAGCCACTTTCCGTTCCCAATTTGTCGAATTAAACGCGCTCTTTACGTTCACGGCTATAATGGCGTGGTTTTTCTTGATGCCCCATTTCCAGTGGCTGCCCTATACAATGTCTCGAGCTATCCACCATAGACTGTAATTTACGAAAGCCGTATTGATGTTTTTATAGACCCATTGTTGTCAAGAGTTGTATTTTTATTATTATTTATTCATTATTCTCGTTTACAAATTTCATAGATGTTATGTCCATACAATTTAAAATTTTTAAATTCAGGAGAATAGTTTGTGGCATTTTTATTTAGTATACACGGTGTCTCCTAATTCGATGACGATAATTTGGGAAATGAATCCTGGGCATATTCTGACAAAAAAATCGTTCTACAGTAAGGGTCTATCTCCAATGTTGACATCATTTATCGAGGATTTAAGAAAAGGCTTACTTTGGTGTACCCTGACCCATGTTAACGGAAATTGCTCTGTTAGTACTAATTTTTAGAAGAAATACCAGCCGGCGTTTAAATACAGTTGATATCTTAATTGAGCCTTTAGATATACAATTTCTAAGCCTGTTCCGATTTCATTGCTCATGCTAATTTTTGACTTTGAGGTCAACTTTCTCCAGAAAATGTCTAATTAATATAACATTTTACTATTTTTTTTCTTTTGAAAGTAACAATAATAAAACAAAAAGTCATCATCAAGTCTGCACAAAAATCCACCGATTTTATGATGCTTGGAAAAACCTGCAGGTAAAAAAAGGAATTTATGATTCTTTACCAACGTTTCTAACAACAGTTAACAATACATACTCGTAAGAGTGGTTTTCCACGAATTGCTAACTTTCAAATATTTTTTTTAAAATTGCGTAGCCATTAAAGGGTAAATGTCAAAACCCTCATTTCCTTACCCTGTTCCTTAAAAGTTATCAGAAGAGTTAGGTTTAGGGTATGAAGGCCTATTGGGAAAATATCCCTTAAATGCGCTCTGTAGCCGTTTGTCTACAAACTCTTTAAGCAAAAAAATAAAAACAATGCAAAAGAGTTTAATTTCCGAACGCATATGGTACGTCACTTTAATTAAAGGAAAAACAAAGAAAAATAACAGGTTAACGGTTTTTGCTCGAATTTGAATTTCATGGCGTATTTTATCTGTCAAAGTGCAAACGTTTGGAAATTGTAATTTCACCGGTGTATCTGTTTGGAATATAAGTGTAAAGATTTCTGTTTTGCGAACAGATAATTATATATCCAGTGGAAGAAAGGTAACAATTTTTTATTTCATTACAAATAGTTCCAAAGAACCTTTTTTTTATATAAATTTGGCGTAAACAGCTATGTTGCCAATTGTCTACATTGCGTGTTTGGTTGTAAATCTGGTATTGCACCAACTGTAGCAAGCATCCAGATTCAACGTGTTTTAGTAGACTAGATATTTATTGAAAAATTATTATACAGGGAATTGTGTATTTTTCTTCCAATTCTAATGTTTCAGAATGAAACCTCAGGACATAGAAGCATATTTGGCGGTATTAGAGGTAGGTGATGTATCCGAAGATGAGGAAGATATTGGTGATGAAGACGACATAGACTACAATGTTGGTGTTGAGGGAAATTAAGAAGTTGAAAGGTGTGATCAGCATTTAGTCGAGGAAGAATCAGTTCCATCGATGTTTAGTCCACTTATTTCTGGTGCTGCTCTATGGAAATCTAAAAATAGAGACCTAATATGGGAAAAAAGAAGTTTGAAGTGGAATGAGAATAGAATCAGAAGTGACGTCATTAGAAACCCCTATGCAATTTTTTTCCGTGTTTATGAACGATGAAATAATTTCCAAAATTGTTAGTGAGACTAATTTGTACATCGCCCAAAATAATATTGCTAGTAGTCCACCTATAACAACGTTAGAAGCACGACAGTGTTCTGTTTTTTACGCCAGTATTTCATTATCCTAATGTCAGATCTTATTGGGGAAAATATGGTTTTCAGCACATCATGGAAACTATGTCATCTAAGAGATTTGCAAAACTGAGATCAGTGATTCATTTCAACGACAATAGCCTTCATAGGCCTCGTGAACATCTAGAACATGATCGTCTGCATAAAATATGACCAATTGTAGATCACCTCAATAATTTATTTTCAAGTACTGTGCCGATAGAACAACGGCTTTCGTTGGACGAACAAATGTGTGCCACGAAAGTGGCTCATTTTTTTAAACAGTACCTCCCAAATAAACCCCATAAATGGGGATTCAAATTTTATGTATTAAGTTCTCTATCAGGCTATGCCTGTAATTTTGAAATTTATTCTGGACAGAATTGTAAATGTTTGCCTGATGAGCCTGACCTTGGAATAGTTGGTAACACTGTACTTCGCCTCTGTCGCAATGTACCGAATCTGGTAAACCACATAATATCCTTTGATAGTTTTTACACATCAATTCCGCTACTACATCATTTGGCAACTCAAGATATATGCTCTAGGAACGATTCAGAGAAACAGGCTAGGTAAGAGCTGTAAACTTCCCCTGCATAAGGATTTTATGAAGGAATCTATTGAAAGAGGCACATATGAAGAACAAGTGGCAAACTATGAAGGAAAGGATATATCACTCACTTGCTGGAAAGACAACAAAATGGTAACTCTTGCTTCCACCTATGTCGGTTCCGAACCAGCCACCATCGTCTCTCGATATGATAGGAAGAGAAAGAAAACTATTAGGTATAGAACCTTGTCCAAAAATAGTACAAGACTACAACACCCATATGGGAGGGGTAGATCTTATGGATAGTTTTTTAGGCAGATATAGGATAAGAATTAAAAGCAGAAAATGGTACATCCGTTTGTTTTATCATATAATTGATATGAGTGTAATAAATTTTTGGATTTTGTATAAAAAGGTGAATGAAAGGTCTGGAAATACGAAAATAATCAATCTAGGAGAGTTTAGAGCAGAATTGGCTGAAAGTCTATGCAAATTCAAGGTGCAGAGGGGAAGTATAAGGGGTAGACCGTCAAGTAGCAGCGTAGAACAAGAACTGAAAGCAAAAAGGAAGAGAGGACCAATGAAATATGTGCCATCAAAAGATACAAGAACTGATGGAGTTGGTCATAATGAAAAGCGTTGCGAAAAGAAAAATCGATGTAAACTTCCAAATTGCAAAAGTTTTTCTCGTATAGAATGCACAAAATGTAAGGTGGCTCTGTGCCATACGAAAGACAGAAATTTTTTCGGCAAATTTCATGGTTTCTATCTATAATTTTTTTTATCAAAACATTCTAATCACATTATTATGTTGATGAAAAACCTCAAACGAGCATTGTTGCCATCTGGCAACATAGCATTTTTTCTCCAAAATAAATGTTATACTATTGGGTCTACAAGTAAGTTTCCAGCGTTTGTCAGAGATGGCGCCACCAGTGGATCCCGGGCAGAAATGTCAGACCCCATGTGTTTTATTTGTAGGTTTTGTATCTGTCAACAACTTTGCAGCGTTATATTTGAGCAGTTCTATCGGTGTCGTACATTTTATCGAGCAAAATCATGGCAAGTTTCCAGCCAAATAAACGTCATTTGCGGGAAGCGCTGTTTTTATTCTTTAATATGAAGAAAAGTGCGGCTGAGGCCTATCGTTTGCTTTCGGAAACTTATGGGGCGGAATGTATTGGTGAACTGACGTGCCGCGAGTGGTTCAAACGGTTCAAAAGTGGTGATTTTGGAGTTGAAGACAAAGATCGCCCCGGAAAGCCGAAAAGTTTTGAATACGAGGAATTGGACGCTTTACTGGATGAGGATCCGTGTCAGATTCAAGAAGAACTTGCTGCATCATTGGGCGTCACGCAACAAGCCGTTTCCCTGCGCCTGAAAGCACTGGGATTCATTCAAAAGGTTGGAAACTGGGTGTCGTACGAATTGAAGCCAAGAGACGTCGAACGGCGATTTTGCATGTCCGAAATGTTACTGCAGCGGTATAAAAATAAATCATTTTTGCATCGTATTGTCACTGGTGATGAGAAATGGATTTATTATGATAACCCTAAACGCAGAAAATCGTATACAAAGCCCTGCGAGCCCGCCCAATCGACGCCGAAACGAAATATTCACGTGAATAAGGTCATGCTCTGCATATGGTGGGATCAAAAGGGTGTCGTATACTACGAACTGCTTCCGAGTGGTGAAACCATCAAAGGACCATTATATCGAACCCAACTAATTCGTTTGAAGCGGGCATTAAAAGAAAAACGGCCAGAATATGAGACCAGGTATGAGTCCGTCATTTTTCATCACTACAACGCTCGGTCACATGTTGCGGTTTCGGTGAAAAACTATTGGGAATATAGTGGATGGGAAATTCTGCTTCACCCGCCTTACAGCCCAGATTTGGCACCATCTGACTACCACTTGTTTCGTTCGATGCAGAACGCTCTTACGGGAATACGCTTCAGCTCAGTAGAGGAAATCAAAAATTGGCTCGATACGTTCTTCGGCTCGAAAGACGAGAAATTTTTTTGGTCCGTAACTATGTTTTCATAATAAAACTTCAAATTTTGGAAAAAAAAACGCTGGAAACTTACTTGTAGACCCAATAATTTAAATGTTTTTTTTATTGCCTTTAATATGTGACTTTTATTCTGTACGTATGAGTTTTTGAAGACAAAAAAAAAACTGTGCGCATTAAAGGGATATATCTTACAGAAATGGTATAAAAGATTAGGAAAAAAAACTAATTCGTCAGTTTAATTTTTTACGCTAAGGTTACAGTTGCTTAGAAACGCTGTTTAAAATGTCAGCATTTACAAACCAAGAATACGCAGACATTATTTACGTTTATGGGCTATGATACCATGAACTTTATCGTAACCGATGACTTTCTAATAAAAGAGTATTTATAAATACGTATCGAAGGCTTCGAGAAACGGGATCAGTTTCGAATACACGACCGAATGCTGGACCCCACCACAAGTAAGAAGGGTTTCGGCTAATGAAAGAATACTGGATGCTGTTACAACTGATCCATCAATCAGTATCAGGCGTTTAGCTTTGCAATTCAATGTTTCCAGACATAAAACTTCTGATGTACTGCATGGAGAAAATCTTTATCCATACCACCATACACCTGTACAAGAACTGCTTCCCAATGAATACTGAATGCCCAAAGAGACTTGAATATTCTAACTGGTTATTGGCGCGGAGCTTGGATGATAACCAGTTTATTAGCAGAATTCTTTGGACGGACGAATCTCAATTTACAAGAGATGGGATCACAAATTTTCATAATCTTCATCCGTGGGCAGCGGACAATCCACCTACAATGAGACATAAATCATTTAAATACAAATTCAGCGTCAATATGTGGGCAGGTGTACTTGGAAACAAGTTATTCGGACCCTTCAAACTACCACCTAGACTGAATTCTACAAACTATCTGGATTTTTTGCGAAATGATTTACCAGAACTATTGGAGGACATTCTTGTTTATTCAACCGAAATAGCAACTTTAATTGAATTGGAAGATCGTATTCTCGAAGCGTCATCAAAAGTGAGGCAGCAGTTAGCATCAATAAACATTCGCGGTGAAATCCAAAAACGGGCTCTAGCATGCATACAAAACCAAGTAGGACACTTTGAGCACTTGGTATAACTGTTTTAGTATACATATAAAATAAAAACTACCTAAGACCACACAAAATCATTTTTTATTCATAGTCTTTGGAGCTTAAAGCAAAAAATCCCTTTTTTATAAATTTTAACTGCTGCAGGTTTTTCCAAGTATCATAAAATCTGTGGGTTTTTCTGCAAACTCATTGAAGGTTTTTTTTTGTATTATTGTTACTTTCATAAGAAAAAAATAGTAAAAACGTTATGTTAATTCGGCATTTTCTGGAGAAAAGTGACCCCAAAATCGAAAATTAGCATGGACAACGAAAATGGAACAGGCTTAGAAATTGAATATCTAAAGACTCAAACAAGATATCAACTTTATTTAAACGCCGTTATAAAGGCTGGTATTTCTTCTAAAAAGAAAGTCCGACACGAAGTTTTTGCCATTAGTACTAACAATTTCCGTTAACATGGGTCAGGGTACACCAAAGTAAGCCTTTTCTTAAATCCTCGATAAATGATGTCAACATTTGAGATAGACCCTTACTGTAGAACGATTTTTTTCTCAGAATATGCCCAGGAATCATTTCCCAAATTATCGTCATTGAATTAGGGCACACCCTGGATAATAGAGACAATGTCACATTCAATTTAATTAACAGTAAAACCAGTGTTTTAAGTTTACATGATTGTAAATTATATATAATATAAATTCATTACTAATAAATTGAATAAATCAAATAAATAAATAAGTAAGAGCAAAACAAAAAATATCTAAATCAAACAACATAGTGCAACAAATATTCAATTTCATTTATAATGTAAGTAGACAAGGAGCTGTGACTTTATTTTTTCTTAAAAACATACAAGGTGGCGCAAAATTAATCATTCAATTTTGTTTTTGAATTACTTTTTAACTAAATAAAAAAACAATGATTTTGAGTGATGGAAATCTTTATTTGGACCTTTACAATTGGTTCTGTTAAGTGGAAAAGATGATATCCGCCAAGTGGCTGCCAGCAGTTTTGATACGCATTTGTGCCGGTTTTATCGCATTTTCCATAAGATTTCCGTTGATAACTGTTTGCATTCTTGTCGAATATTCTCCTTGAGGGCTGCGATTGTCTTCGACTTGTTGGCATAAACCTGCGACTTCAAGCAGCCCCATAGAAAGAAGTCTGGGATAGTTAAATCGGCCGATCTTGCTGGCTATGCCAAATTGCCAAAACGGGAGATTACACGACCAGGAAACGCTTCCTTCACAATTTCCATTGGGGCTCGTACTATCTTGTTGAAACCACATGTTCACCAAGCTCCGCTTGTCAAATTCCGGCAGTAACAAGCCGTTTATCATGGCCCTGTAGCGTTCGCCAGTAACAGTGACCATATTGCCGATGGCGTCCTCAAAAAAATACGGCCCAATTACTCCTCCCACGTTAACGCTGCACCACACAGTGGCCTTGAGTGGATGTAATAGCTCTTCGTGCATTACACGCGGATTTTCAGTGCCCCAGAAATGAAGAGTTTGCTTATTGACGTAACCGCTTAAGTAGAAATGCGCCTCTCGACACAAAATCGTCCTTTTCGTTGTTGAGATTGAAGATGGCTTTACAGTAATTCACATGCGACTGACGGTCAGGAGGCATTAACAGATGCACTGTTTGCACTTTGTACATGAACATGTGTAAGTCTTTCACTAAAATTCGATGTAGGGTCCGTCTGGTGGCGTGCCCCGTCGTCTGCTTGATGTTTCTTTGTTCTCAGCGAAAGTTTGCCCAGTTGGCGCGAAACAATTAGGAAATCGACGTCGAAATTCACGCTTCGACGTGAATTTGGTCAAAAACATCGACACAATTATTCCACGCTCTTGCGGAGTATAGCACTTCACTGCTTGTATGTTTGTATACTCCAGCTGTATAGCTCACAAATGTCAAAATTATACCATCTTCCGATAGGGTGACTAATTTTGAGCCACCTTGAAAAGGATTTATAATGTTTCGTATATTTTCAGGAAGCTTATTAAATAACTTGCGAGATACGATAGAATAGGAATTCCTGAAAAGTGTTGTCCGAAAGGATAAGTTCAGAATAGTACAAGAACCGCTTCTCAGGTTATCAGATCCAATAATAGGATTTGGCATATAAGCACTTCGTCTAAAAAAGATTTTTAAAACTTTTTAGTAAAATAGGTGTCGTACTGGTGATATCTTTGTTTGACGAAATAACTCCAAAGAATGAGCTAAGGGGGTAGAATTGCATATTTTTCGTAAAGTACATTTCTGTAAGATAATCAAATTTTGCAGCATGTTGCGGTAAGCACCTCCCCAACAGATTGTACAGACATTGAATTGTTGATAGAAAATGCTGTTTTAAATTCAAAACATGGTCGGTTTATTTAAAATGTTGATCTATTGTGACTCTTAGATATCTGAAGTGTTTTACAATGCCCATTTTAAAGCAGAAGTTACTACAGATGAGATTAGGGTCAAAAAGAGACTGCGAACTAAGCATTGTGAATTTTTCGTTAAATAATTTGAATCGAAAACAATCAGTCGAATGAATCAATATCAGACAATAATTTTGAGTCAAGGCTAAAAAACATTCGTTTAGTTTTATCGCTGACTATAAGTTTGTGTTCTGCAAACCATGACCTAGTATGTATTTGGACATCGCAATTGGTGTCGTAGATTAAATTTAGAGGATTTACTGCATAATATCCAATCGCAAGATCATCCGCGAAGGCCTTAAAGATTGCTCAAACAAAGAACTTACATAAATTAAAAAGAGTATCGGACCACGGATAGATCCTTGAGGTACACCCAAATTAATATCTTTCGAGTCGCTTAGAACATTATTAACTTTTACTTTCTAACTTCGGTTACCTATATAAGATTCGAACCATTTGTAAATACAACCACAAAAACCAGTATTGTATATGTAGCTTCTTTAAAAGAATACTACGAGTATTGTATGATTAACCAAGCGTTGGTTATATCAACAAAAAGTGCACCACAGTATTTCCTGTAATCCAAACTTTTTTGTATGAAGGAGCAAAAGTCTAACAAAGCATCTTCTGTTGAGAGTCCAGTAATGTTAGAGAACTAAAAAAATTGCATTTTAAAGAAATCGCAAAACTCCAATTTTAATTTTAATAATGAGATATGCCTTCAAAGGCAAAGAACAGGACTGGTTTGCATCATTTCTAAGAGAGAGGTTTCAGCGAACAAGGATCAATGGAACCTTATCAAATATTATTGAAACGACGCGTGGTGTACCGCAAGGTTCGATTATCTGTCTCTTGCTCTTCATTATACATATTAACGACATCAATCGACAACTTAATCACCCCCAGGTTGCCACATTTTCCAATGATGCCGGGAAAAATATGGGCGATTGTGAGCGCAAGGTACAAGTGGACTTACTTGGGTTAAATATTAGGCTAAGAGTTACAAGTTAAAATTAAATGTTAATAAATCCAAACCTCTAGCGTTGTGCTCCAGAAAGACCCCAGCGCCGCATCCTAGATCGTTTTTGAAACCATCCGTGAAGAGCTGGCTCCACTCCTTTTCTGGCTCAGATTCTAAATAAAAGTTATGAAAACCCAATCATCCTCCAGGGTGATAAGCCCCATGTGATGAGAAAAGCTCCCTTGCACTGGCAGAAAGCCGACAGCGCCTTAGAAATTTTTGACGTGAAATATTTAGTCCAAAAAGACATGTTAGAGGGGATAACACACAAACATTTAGCTTCGTTGGAGAAACGGATGATGATGTTTTAAATAATTAGATGAGCCAGACCAGTCAGTTTCATCATTCTCGAACGGAAAACCTGTCATCGAAGTTAGAGCGAAATTTCAAATATTTGCGCCGAAGTTTATTTATTTTATTACAAAGCGATCGCAGTTCATTATTGTAGTGTAGACGATGAGGATACAAAAGGAACGGCTTTTACCACAAAGTTGCAAATTTGGGAAAAGAAAAGTTCAAAATTTACCGAGATATGTGATTTGTTGAATATGTTATCAAAATAAGCAGCACCGAAAAGTTGCTGCAAGAAACCAACTGTGGGATTCCGAAATATTCTCAAAATGACACATTGAGACTCATTTTAGCACCGACATCCCCATCGTCCTTATCGATGTTCAGCAATACCTACGGTGGAGAACTATGAACTGGAGACTAGATCCGTTCCGAACTAAAATGATCAAAACAATAATTGAGGTACCTATGCGCGTTGGTTTTAAGTATTGGAAAAGTATAATAAGCAATACACAGACACGAAAAAGAAAGTTTTTGCATACAAGGGCACTGGCTTGGCTGGACTTGATGGAAGTAAGCTCGATGAGAGATTGAGGTAATTTTAATAGCTAAAGCCTCCAATTTTCAACGAATCTTAAGCTTGTCACATCTATCTCTTCTATAACTTATTTACAAACATAACTCTCAGCTAATGAAATTATGGAAGCCAAAGCAATTACTCATTCGTTATTAAAATAAAAAAAAACAAAAACAAAAACTCCCACTTTATTTCGGCAATTTTTCTTTCTCTCCACACCGTCCACCCACTACCATATGTACTGTGCCTATATGTGAACAGTGAACACTCCACACTATCAATTTATCTCACTCCTATCACATCTCAAACAGAGGAACGTTATAAACCTCCGTAAAACGCCTTGAGATGCGAAAAAAAAACATCATCTGTTCAAATGAAATCCACAAACAATGTATTGTATGTTCACTTTACAGATATGTATTGTAGATACAATTCTGTACAGAGGTACATAGGTAGCTCTACATAGAGGGAATACTCGTAAAAACCAAAAACAAATAAGGAGAAAAGTAATGAACAAAATTTTTGAAAAAAATAAAAAAATTAAATAAGAACTGAAACTCCATTAATCTCACCACATTTCGCTTCATCCCGGATAGGGTGAAATATGGCGAAGCTCCATTGCCAGTGAAAGAGATATGAACGGTGGCGAAATCAACCAAAGAGAGAGAAGAGAAGTAAAAGATATTTTTCGCAAACCAACAACGTAAAGAAGAAAAATGCACACGACCTACCCCAAGGCGAAATGTATTATTATTATTATTATTCTCTCCCTGGTGCTACTTTTCGGGCTGCTGCTGTTGCTGTGGCTGTACCGCCGCACCCCATTTTTTTTTTTGTCTCCACAACACAGTGCAATCTCAGTAACATAAAAGAAAAAATACGAAAAACACAAACAAGAAAAAGACAAATGCATTTGAAAACGAAGTGATGCAACAGAGTGAGAAAGGGGGAGGTAGCAGGCAGCAGGCAGCAAGCAGCAAGCAGCCACAACCCAACACAAGAGGACACAGAAGCGGATTCATATAAAATGCAATAAATTTTTACGACTTCATTTGGGAATTTCTTCTCTTGTCTTTATCTTATTTTTTATCCCCCCTTCAAAACATTTCGTTTGCAAAAACTTGCGGTCTTGGGTGGACTTCTTATAAAAATAAAAAATAAAAAAAATGTCTCAATGGGTGTTGGCGTGGGGCTGGACTGTATGAATGGCATTTCCCTTCAATGTTGACCAGTTTATTAAAAGTGTGGGTCCCTAATGCCTTCCTTGCGGGACACCTGCAGCTGTTGAGAGTTACAATCAGGAAAAAGACTATGCCACAATTCGTAGGGAAGATCAATATATGGATGGAAGGATCCCCGAATTTGCCGAAAAGTGTATTTCAGGGTGTTCCAAAGGAATTCATTCTTCACGTATTGTAATAATTAGAGCACGTTCAAAGGATTAAGAGCATCTCTAAAATTCACACCACATTCGCTATATTAAGCAACAAGGTACAAGAGTCACCGATGTAGTTGGTCTTGAATGTTTTCAGGTTACAATGACTAGGAAATAAAGGCTCGTCAGCTTATTCCATAAACGCTCACGATACTTCAGAGCAAGTGGGCTTGAGGATAAACTAATGAGCAGTCAAGTCGAGACGTCTGTTTCGGTTGAAGCATTGCTGGGGCTGAATGCTCCTGGTAATTTCAATGAAGCACTGGTGATCATAATAGCGATAGCGAGGGTATCGATTGACAGTGTAATATTGGCGCCGCCAAATATTATTTTTATAGTTTTAAATATGTATAGTCTAACAAATTCAGAGAAGTTTTAAGATGAAGGCATTGTACTGCAATTTAAGACGAGTAAATTTCTTATATATTGAGGTCAGATCAGGAGGGGTAAAGTTCATCTTACACATTTCGCAACGGCAACATCGAATAGGTAGTCATCCCAACAGCTTTTCGGTTTCGGCGATGCAGCAGCCATTCACGGATGTGCCGGAATTTATTGACTGCCATTCGTGTTCTATAGTCGACGGGCAAAGACAAGAGATCAAATCATTTATGAAAATTTAAAAGTGTCGGACATAGAAGGGAACCCTGGGGCTCCCAGTATTTATTCTGTGGATTTCAAATTTGAAAGCATCCACAATAACTTGAATTAAACGTTGTAAGAAGTATTTGCTAATGCAATGAAGAATTGTTTAATCGGTCTGAAATGCAGGCACTTTCGACAGAAGCCTGATGAGAGATTTGTGTAAGCGTTTTTTTCGCTTTTCGGTGAGACATGCCAAAAACCGTACTGCCGATGATTGAGAGTTTTCATGTCTCGAGATATTTCATGAGCTGGGGGATTATCAGCGTTTGCATGACTATGAAAAAGAGAGACGTAAGGGCAATAGGACCGTAGAGGCACAAAGAAGAAGACTCACCTTTTCTGGGACCGGCAGGACAAATACTTCTTGCCACCTTCTGGAAAAGTATCCTAAAAAGTAGGATTGACGAAGAAGCTTACGCAGTGGTTTTGCCGGCATGGTCAAGGTAGATTAAAGATATGACGTGTTCAAGTGAAAACGGAAGAATAACACAATCTGAAAGCATAGAACTGACTGCGAAGGGCGCAACAAGACTGACAACCTGAATGTTTTAGTACTCGTAAATGAGCGTTTGGATGGAGGACGGGACAAAGTTTCTAATGATGTTGAGAATGATAAAATATTTCTACTACCTGTGGGACATAGCATGGTATGTCTTGCCCCAGTTTTTAGAAATTTCACAGGCTTAAGAAAGCGGTTGCAGTCATTCTTGGCTCATCTGAACTTTACGGATTACGGGTTGGTTTTACAAGACCGAACAAACATTTCTCTAACCCTGAGAGCCTCTTTGGAGTTTAAGTTGTACTACGGCTTTTCCTTCGGTATGATACTCTTCACGCGATAAAGGGTCTGATTCCAAAGAGAATAGTGTTTGTGATCGGTTCAGCAGTGGTACCCGTAAAAATTCCTAAAGAATCTGTTAAATCCGCTCCAATTGGCTTTCTCGTATTGCCATACGGTTCTTTCAGAAATCTTTTCTCACGAGAAATTAGCTGATATGACAAAGTGGTTCAACGAGTCTACAGGGGATAACATATCGACCTTGGACTTATCAGAGTGAAAAGATAAAAACAAGTCCAGGGTATTGGCGGTATGACTATTAACGTCAAGCATTCATGTGCGCTCATTTACAAGCTGGGTCAAGTTGTTTTCCGCAGCGAAGATCTCAACACATCGTCCTTCGGGTGTTGCCTGCCCAGAATGTCGAATCCACCCAGAATCGTGATCCTCGAAATCGCTCGCAGTAATGATTTGCGTATGAGTATAGTGGGATGCAGTGTGGACTAAGACAGCGCATGAAACTCATTAAAGGTCAATTTGCTAGCCAGTTTGGGGCTTCTGTAAATAAACCAATAGTGGATGATTTGAGACGGAATTTTAACCGCACGAACTCGAATTCGATAGGGACAGAGATCAGATTAGAAAAATGTTTTCCACTAAATGCCGCTAAGCTGACCAGTATTATACTCAAAGGCAGAAGGCAAAAGGACTGCCGATCTTAACATACCTCAAGTATTAAGGTCGGCAGTCTTATTGCAGAGATAAACGCATATGGCTCTGGGGTATGAGTTGATATAAAGATAGCAAATTAAGTCTAAAAATGAAACAATCTTCATTTAAAGGAATCATTGAAGATTCTTAAACCATCGAAAAGCAGTGGTCACTAACTTTTTATAGTGGTAACTCCCTATTTTCCTTCTTATGAATTTTTGGTTTTTTTTTTCAAAGTCAATTCTATTAATGGCAACACTGTTTCGTCTAAAGAAAAGAGTGAAAAGTTTCGCGAAATACAACGAAGTCGGAATAAAGTTTCTTTCATTCGGTTGCCGGAATAGGGGAGCTATTTCAAAAACACCCTAGACAGTCTCCTTATCCCATATAACATGCAATAGATACGGGTACACGGTACACAGATATTCTTCTCCATACGTAACATATCTATTGGACATTGTGAACAATTGAAACGAAAAACGAAAGAAAAGGATATTCCGGTAATTTGCTGTTTGACCAAATGCAAAGAGTTGGAGAGAAGGTTCCTTTTTTTTGTTCATAATGCATAAACCATGTCCTGCATAGGAGATACAAGAAAAAGTTCCTTTTTTTGGGATTTCAAATAAACTTTCACCATCTACTTTTGTTAACTCGTATTTCTGCTTCATTTGTCATTTTTGTTTTCCCGAATACCCTCCCCGTTTAGCTTGGGGGTAAGACAGAAAAATAAAACTGCATTCCATTTGAAACTGCGTAGCTCCAAAAAAGCAAATCAGAATTACGATCAACTCAAAAGCAAGGCAATACCCTATGGCAGACAAATGAAACTGCTTCGCATTGTGTCATTTGTTGCCTTCCCGTCATTTAGTTGCTGCCTTTGGCATTTATTATTATTTTTATCTATCTTTATAATTTATCTATATGACAGTGGGGTGTAGTGGGTAAAGTGGACTTGTGGAAACATCTGTTTAAACGCCATTCATATACAATACATACAGCACAGATACATGGACGCTTTGTACAGATACTCGTAAATTGTGTATTTATTTTTCCAGTTTTATTTATTTATTTTGTGTTTTTATTTTTTATTTCTTTGTTTATTATTCCTGCTCATTTTCATTTCGAGTGGTTGGTGGGTGATTTTTTTTTCTTCATCCATTTATTGGATTCTCTTCGCTTTGGCCCAAACCTTGGGCTAGATTTTGCAGCGATTTTCCGTTTTTCTTTTTTTTTTCTTTTTTTTCTAGGGCAGCAGCTTTACTAAAGTATTTCATGTTCATCATAAAAAAAAACGAACAAAAAAGAGAAATATTTTATTTTGCTTTGAACGTAACAGAAAATTCCACGATTCAGAAATGGAGAAAATAATCCATAAAAATGGTTGCGATGGGAACCGAGAAATCAAAGAAATCAAGTGCCTTCGACGGTTAAATTAGATCTGTGGAAAACAGAAAAGGGAGGGCGAGGAATAAAGGAATCAACCAAAGAAGCATTCAGATATATGTACGTCACTGGACTTTTCAGCCGACGTTTGGCAGTAACATAAAAGTGCCGTCTGGCGTTGGACATTAGATATGTTCTAAGTGTAACCAAACGACTCTATACCTACTACCAGGTAGGGAGTTAAGAGATTAATTTAGGACAGCCGCGCCGTCAACATAAGGTCAAGAACGGTGAAGCAGCCTACCAAGCGTTCAATTCTAAATTTTATGGAGGCAGTATAGTATAGCAATATAGCAATATCCAAAAATTTTATTCAATACCGAAGGCTTCTAATTCTGATTAATGATGCAAGAGATTCAGCTCTCAGGGAGTTCAGTGTGGCCATCAATAATCGACAAGTAGTTATAAAGAAACAAATGAGTCATGTATAGTTCAAAATTGGAATTGGTAGCATTGGTGATGGCAGAGGTAAATGCACCAACTAAATCGAGAATTCTCGAAACCTTATAGTTATATAGGCTGGCCCAATGACTGATAACATTGCAATGAATTCCAAGACTATGCTGCACATTTTGGAGGTGAAAAACCAGTAGACTGGTGAAAAACATGCAGAATATTACGAATATTAAGTTAAGGCGGTTACCAACTAAGGAGTTCTATGTTATACCAAATAAATATTAAATGTGGATCGGATCAACTTACCTGAAGAGGAAAAGTTTGAAAAAAGCCTCAAACTTACTTACTTCTTATTGATCTCGGGCACTGTAATTCCAATCTTCTTGACCAACCCTTCTAGCATTCGCGATGGCTTGACAATTAAATTGGAAGCCGGAATGGGATTAAAAGATTTTATTAGTTGTCTTCCATTCGGTGGGTATACCATCAGTAGTTGAAATATTTCTCTGCATCTGGATACAGCTCAAAGACCAAATATTGTCCCGATAGAGTTAGGGACCCCTTTACCTATTATTCTCTTTTTGTACTATTCTTTCCATTAAAGGAGAACTGACATTATCAAGGCTTTGTGAAGTATTCGATTTGTCCTTCTCAAACCGATGTTGCAACGGGTTAATTACGTCGAATCGTATTAGACTTAATGATGACTAAGAGAGAGGATACTTCGAAGTAGTTTGAAGTTGTAGATTAGATCTTACCATAATTTAATACAAAAACAACTCGTCACGCTTTTTTTTTTTTTAATTTTCGTAAACGACTTTACAATGTGTACGTGGGAATGGGCGATGATGTCATTTGCGCTTCTCAACAACTGGACTGAAGGTAGAAGATAGCGCTTTTCGTTTAATACCATCCGTTGGCACTATCTGTTTCAGCACCAGACTGAAAAGGTCAAATGTCAGCTCATCTCCTTGTCAAAATTTAGTACGGGTTTAGATGAGCCGGATGCCAAATTCAGGCATCATGTGATCAACATGAAGCAAGCTTGAAACTCGTTGACCTTCTTAAGGATATGTGTAGACGGATTGTCCGAGTATGTACCACCTCAAAAAGTTCCTGGAGTTTATTCAGAAAATTAAAAATACAAGTTTATTCATCTAAATCTATATTGGCCCCTTCAAAGTAATTCCCATCGACTGCAACACACTTATGCCACCGCTTGATCCAATCCTCGAAACATTTTTTATATTCGGTTTTCGGTATGTCCATCAGTGCTTCCTGAGATTTTTCCATTACTTCCTCTCGGCTGCTGAAACGCGTTCCCCGTAGTGGCTAGTTTTAGTTTTAAATGCATTTTATTATCTTAATCATTAACCCTTACATACTAACAAAAAATGCTTAAATGCTAGCTTAAAATTACTTAACAATCTTATATTAACTTATTGGCCCCACACAGGCACTCTAAGCTACTCTAAATTCTTATATCTATGTCTTTCGACTATATTTACATTTTACTTAGGAATAATTATTTTCTATACTTAAGGCTAAGAAAAAATTGTTCACAAAAACTTAGCATATGGACTTAATTTTTTATAAAACTTAATATCTAACTTAAAATAAACCTTAGTCTACCTAACCTACATACACAATACACACACACAGATATTATACACAATTATATACATATATTAGTATATACAAAGGTATATACTAATATATGTATATATTCCCCGTAGTGGCTTTTTAACTTGATTGAACAGAAAGAAGCCACAGGGAGCCAAATCAGGTGAGTTCGGTGGCTGTTGGATGGTATTTGTTGCATTTTTCGTCAAAAAATTACGAATAATGATGGCACTGTGCGACGGTGCGTTATCATGGTGCAAATTCCACGAGTTTGCTGCCCACAATTCTGGTCTCTTTCGGCGAATTGCTTCACGCAAACGTCTCATAACGCCCAAATAATATTCTTTGTTTACTGTCTGGCCTTCTGGCAAAAATTCATGATGCACTACAGCGTTGTAATCCATGAAAACCGTGAGCATTGCCTTCTTTTTTGACTGAAAACGACGTGTTTTTTTTGGTTTCGGCGCATTCACTTTCCTGATGTCATAAACCCACGTCTCATCTCCAGTAATGATCCTTTTGATGAATTTGGGATCGGATTCAGCTTCGCAAATCAAATCTCTTTTGCGTCGTCACCACGGTCTCTTTTTTGCATGAAATTGAGGTCTTTTGGCACCAACTTTGCTGGTACACGACGGCAACCCAAATCATTAACCAAAATATCTTGGACGGATCCATAGGCAATGTTTAAGTCCTCCACTATCTCTCTGATTTCTTTTACTCGTACTTCATCAATGTTTTCGTCGGTTTTCGATGTCGATGGTCTGCCACAGCGTTCATCATCTCCGGCCACTTTTGAATTGCTCGTGCCACTGGTAAACGACACTTTTCTTTAGAGAATCGTTGCCGAAACACTTTTCCAGTATTTCCAAGATTCGCGCACTATTAAATCCGTTCGTTGTTGCAAATTTAAATCCATTTCTAAAATTGCAAAAAATCGCCAACACGCACAGAGATAGATGTACTCTTGGCTACGTAACTTTTACAAATGTCAAACTATGACGCTAAGATTTAGAGGGAATGTCAACAACAGATTTGCCAACTCAACAAAAAAAAAAACAGAACTCAAATCGGAACAATGGGAGCGCCACACGGTGGTTACTCCGATCAAGGTGGTACATGTTTGCTGTTGATTAGTCTGCTGCGTGTTCATACAACACACGGGATAACTTCGTATACGAAATTTTCCTATGCAGATTCTGCACGATAGGATCCATCTTTGAGACTCCCTGGTCCAGGTACTCTCCGCCCAATAGGCGTTTGCCCCCAATTAATGGTGGAAGTGCCCCGCGTTTAATTATAGTTGATCAGTTTGGATGGAGCTTCGTGAGTCTGGACTTAACCAGGTAGCTGTATGGATCCTTAAACGTACGAAACTGCCAAGAAGCTATCGCAAATGTTGCCTCTGATAATCTGAAAAAGAAGTTCAGAAATTTTATTAAGGGAAAATGGACGTTCAGAGCAACAGAATCCAAATCGAAGCATCGGAGTACGGTCAGTAGAACATACTATAATGGGTATAGTTAACTGACCAAGAGGCTGCAGTTCTTGAGTTAAGTTAAAGGTGATAGGCTTTACGCAAAATTCGCCACAATGTGGGCTGAAAGATTTCCAATTCTTGTGAACGGCGTGGAATTGGATGGCTCATTTTGAACTGAAGCATTTAGGGCTGTGATATTTCTGGTACTTCTACTGGCGCGTTTTCTCTCTGGCACAGGAACATTCGATAGTGAACATGTTGATAGTTTGGATAGTAATTCTTAATAATTTCCAAACGTTGCTCGTTCATGAATTTCACCATGATAAAAACGTCAACCTCTACTGACGTCTTCACAATTCACATTGACAGATCATAAAAAATGTTTAAGAGCGCTTTTGTATTAAAATTGTTATGTCCCTACTGGAAAACCCTTTATATCCACATTTCTTACACAAAAATTAAATCAGGGATACAAACAAAGGATTCAAGATGAGAAACGAGTGCAGAAAATTTTTCCCTTAGGCTTCTAATATTGTGACGCAATATAATTTAGATACAAAAACCCTTTCACCATTAGAATTATTAAGATATGAGGCGGGAACATCATCGAAAAGATTTTCATCAAAGTTCATTTCAAAAGAAGAAATAAAAAACAATTAAAAACAAGTGCAACGTAAAATCCCTAAACGATCTTATAACGATAGCATTTCCTTCTTCAACCTTTCTCAACAAAATTCTATTCCATCTACCAAGTCGAAGTTTCAGCTAGTCATCAGTTCATCATCCAGTACAAGCGTGGGATACTCCAACATATTTATATAGACACTCAAGCAGCGATCAAATCCCTTAATTCGAGAATGGCAAGAGACTGCAGTACATTTCCCAGTGAGATGGATAAGCAGCACAAAGTCGCACTCTGTTGGGTTCCCGTACAATCGGACGTCCCAGGGGACTGGATCGCTGTTGAACTGACAAAACGCAAGTCCCTAAGAACAAATAGAAGGCAGCTGGAATACGGCAAGCCACTAATGTCCTACATCAAAATGGCGCACTCTCAATAGCTCTCTAAGGCCACTCGAAAGTGGACTTTTCGCGACAACTGTGAGACATCTTTTACTTATATGATCGCCAAAGTTACAAACATAATCACTGGACACCGTGTCATTGGAAGACATGCGCAGCTTTTGAGTATCTTTCACAATGATTTCTGCAGAAGCTTAAAAGATGACGAAGAAAATGAATCTGTGTGGCACTTCCTTTGCAATCGCCATGTGATGGCGTATATTAAAATGCATTACCTAGTCAGGTACCATTTACGAAGTCTAAATGATCTCTGCTCTATAAAGACCCTCGATCTTGACAAATCAGGATTAGTTAGGACATCGCTTTTTACGTGGTACCACAATGGACTTACAACTGCTCCATAGAGCACCGCAGAGACTACCATTCTAACTTACCTATGATGCCACACGATTTTGGAAGGGACTTTAACCAACCCGTTGTGTGTGAAAGCAGGCGGTTAGCTAGGGATCGAGCTGACTAAAGAGGCATATTGGTTCGGATAACATTTTTTAATAGTTCGTCCCATTCGATATACTCTTCGATTGAAAATACTAAATTCGGATTCCGATAGAAACCAGTGAATTTGCCACACTCAAGACTCATACCCAAATATATATATGGACAAGTGCTCATAATCAAATTTCAAAATCATGACATCCGATTGTGACATATTACTGTCATACTATGTATACATATACTCGTACATAGAGCTCAGAAGCCCCATCTAAGTAAAAGGTAAAACCTACATTAACTTGAAGCACTAAATTACCTCGTAACAATGCTACCTGACTCATTCGGCAATTTGACTCTGACTCTCCCATAAGAAGGTACTACAATACATACTATACCCGAATAATATGAACGTCCCATAAACTATTTCACCATAACCACAATAGACGGTCTACAAAACAAAAAATTATTTTTTTTCTTCTCCATATTGTGCAAGCTTCCACATAAATTACACTTGCGCCCATGTGTTGTGATCCATGTTGTACGCAACAAAAATCACGTTTACGCACTTCATGAGCAGATTCAATGGAAATCCAACTCGTTGTGAATTTGGAGATTTTTTTCCCTCAAATTTTGATTCGATTCGCCAGGGAGAGTATGAACAAATAACCGACTACATACTATCTCAAGCTCAAAAAAAAATTTAAACAGTTCATGAGGCGGAAAGTGAAAGTAGTGGGGCTTAGATAGTTTTTTTTTTTTTGTTTAAATTCTGTTTCACCTGTATTTTGGTTATTAAAAGTCACTTCAACCTTCAGTGCAGTCAAGACGAAATTTTTACGACGTCCAAACCCAAGAGATGAAGCAATCTACCTAGTGGTAAACACTTTTTCAGTGGGCAAAGTGGTTTTTGAAACTCACGACAAAAGTGAAAGCTAAGATTTTCTAAAAAAAAACAATTCCAATTTTCTCAAAATCTCCGAAATCCTTTCTGGGAGATACAACCTACTTGTAGATAAAATACACTCGTGTATGGAATGAAATCCGGTCCTTGTTCTTTAGTTTTAGTACAAGGAAACCCATTAAGCTGTGTGCTTAAGTATCGTTCCCCATAATCATGGGTAATTAAATGTCAGCTTCAACAAAGCAATTGGAAAAAATTACTTCGCAATATAACAGAGAGGAGCTACCACCGAGGGAACCAACGGGTAGAAACGAGTATTTAAAACAATACAAAATGCAACCTCCGGTGGATATCATGAATACTATCATCGTCATCACCATTATCATTATCATCATCAACATTGCAGAAGATACTACATATACAGAGTAACCACCACAAGACTACATACCCGTAGTAGCATCATCAGCGTATTAGACGCGGTCTGATTGTTCGCTAATTCACTTCAGCGTTGCGTTTTTAAGCGATACTCTCAGCGAGATAACTTTTTTAATAGTTTGAGATACATTAAATATCTATGCACATAAGCTTCTCTTTTTTATGGAGCTAAATGCTAACAGTGGGTTATGTAGTTTTACTTATCTGCATATATACATCTAAATGGGTGGTGATAGTTAATGGGAAATTTACTTCAGCGATTTTTCTAAAATACACACACAACAAAAAAAAAAAAAAAAAAAAAACCATCTCTACACAAAAAAGGAGATACAAATTGTTTTGAAAATAAAATGCCAAGTGAGGGTTATCAAGTTTCAACAGGCAAAAGTGCATTTTTCCATTTTTCTAATCATTTCGAGCTTTGACTTGGTGGGTCTTGATGAGATATCACTTCGACGATGTGTTGAGTTTTTGAGATTTTTCAAGCCGGTAAGAGACTGTCAGTGATTTTGATGGAAAATGTAAATTTAATTTTCGTCGGCGAACTAGACCACTTTGATGAGTAAATGCCGCATCTAGGTGTAGATAGAAGAGATTAAGATAAGTTTGATATGATAATTTAGTGAGCAGTGCATAATAGCGAGTCAGTGTGATTTTAAAACTGGAATTCGACCTTTGGTGGCATTGCCGTTGGTAATACTCATATAAGACGTCGACTTAATCTATTTCAACATTAATTTTCGTATCTCGTAGGCATACGATATTTAAAATGTGGTCTAATAGCTTTCGTTCAAATATACTCGTAACTCAATCCATCAGATTAAAACATCTTTGATTTGTGTTTCTTTCGCAATAAAGAAAAAAGTGCCGGCACCTATTGTACATTGTAGTGAGCAGGTGACAATATTTTTAGAGGTACCCTAGACAGAAAACGGTTGAAATTTATCAATAAGAAAGTAGAATCTTGTCCAATCAACAGAGATAAGAAAGATGATGCTACAATGGAAAGAAGGAGAGACTCCTTTAACAAAACCTAGAATTCTACAGAATCGAAAGACCCGACCACCTCTTTTTTTTATAATGAGCGCGCGCTCAAGGGGTTTTTGTACCCTTAAAATGTTTGTACACAGCCCGGCGAAGGAAATTTCGGGAGGAAGAAAACACAGGTACCGATGTACATTGTTTTTAAATGTTTGTAAGTTATAACGACCAGGAAACACAGAGATCGGCAGGGCATTCCATAAGCGAGTTGTACGGCTTAGGAAAGAATCACTATATTTCGGCGAACGTCCGAAAGTGGGCTTGAGGGTATACTGATGAGCATTCATAGCGAGACGGGTGCTACGATTGAAAGTTTGAATGGGTGGAATGCTACTGCCGATTTCAATGGAGCACTGCTGGTGAAAATAGCGATAAAACAAAGTGAGACAGGAGACATGATGTCGGTGTTCGAGGGTGTAAATTGTTGGATTAATATTTGTATTGGGTATATAACTTAATTCGTGCGGTTTTTTTTTTCAAAATTTGTACGTTTATTTAAGAAAGACATGTACAATAGTATTATTCAAAGTATTGCCCATCTGAAGCTATGACTTTTTCCCATCTTTCTGGCAATTTGTGGATCCCATCCCAAAAGAACTGCGCCGGCTTGGCAGCCAAGAATGAATCAAGCCAATTTTTGATATTCTGCTCTGATGTGAACCGTATTTCAGTGAGAGCATTCTGCATCGACCGGAACAAATGGTAGTCAGAAGGGGCAAGGTCTGGGCTATAAGGCGGGTGGGGGAAGACTTCCCATCCACTGTTTTCCAAATAGTTCTTAAACGGAATAGCAACGTGGGACCGAGCGCTGTCATGATGGAAAATTATCGCCTCGTGTCTGGTCGCATATTCCGGGCGTTTTTCAGCCACTGCTCTCTTTAAACGGATTAATTGTGTTCGGTAGCTTTGTCCATTGATGGTTTCACCCGGTTTTAGCAGCTCATAATACAGCACACCCATCTGATCCCACCAAATACAGAGCATTACCTTCGCGCCATGGATATTTGCCTTTGCCGTTGATTTGGCTGGTTGGCGGGGTTTCACATATGATTTTTTGCGCTTGGGGTTGTCGTAATGGATTCATTTTTCATCACCAGTAACAATCCGATGCAAATATGACTTCCTTTTGTGGCGTTCCAGCAGCATTTCGGACATGCAAAACCGAATTTCGACGTCTCTCGGCTTGAGTTCATGTGGAACCCAATTTCCTTGCTTTTGAATATATCCAGCTGCTTTTAAAAGTTTTTAAATGGCTGCTTGAGTGACACCCAAAGATTCTGCGAGCTCTTCTTGTGTTTGGCAACAATCTTCATAGAGTAATGCTTCCAGTTCTTCATCTTCAAACTTTTTTAGCTGCCCAGGACGTTCATCGTCTTCCAAGCCAAAATCACCACTTTTAAATCGTGCAAACCACTTTTGGCACGTTCGCTCAGCTAGTGCATGTTCGCCATAAGCTTCCACCAAAATACGATGACTTTCGGCAGCAGTTTTCTTCATATTAAAGTAATGAAGAAGAACTCCCCGTAAAAACACTTTTTCAGGCACAAAGTTCGACATATTTTAGTGAAAAAAAATTATTGTTGTTTACGCTTCAAATGAATGACACCTGACCAGATGTGGGCAGTGTACTCCAATTTTGGGCGGATGAATGCCTTATATATTGTGACCAGATCAGAATGGGTAAACTATTTCTTACATCGCTTGAGGAAGCCTAGACATTTCGCAGCATTTTTGACGACATCGAATATGTGGTCGTTCCATAGCGAGAATGGAAAGTTTATCGGTTCCAACGATGCAAGTGCCATTCATGGACACTAGCTGGGTGTTTAAATTTCTCTTTAACGTTAGCACACAGCATTGAGTTTTGGAAGAATTAAATTCCGATCGGTTGATAGTTCCGCAATTGGTTATGCTGTTAATATCGGAATTTAATGAGCTTAACATACACCGCCCTTCCCGTTCTACAGACGAAAAGCAGAGAGTACTGTCGACAGCAAAGGAATATATTGGATTAGAAGTAGGAGACAAGAGATCGTTGATGAAAATTAAAAAGAGTGTCGCAGACAGAACGGAGCCCTGGGGCACACCGGCATTTATTTTGTGAATATCAGACTTGAAACTGTCCAAGGCAACTTGAATTCTGAAAGGTAGTTTCTAATCCATTGAAGAAGAGAGCCATCATTTTCGACAAGAGAGCCTGATGCCAAACTCTGTCAAATGCCTTAGAAATATCAAGTGCAACTATCTTGCTTTCGCCAGATTGATGTACGCTTTGGTTCCACTTTTCGGTGAGACATGCCATCAAATCAGCAGTGGACCTGTTGCTACGAAAACCATATTGCCGGTCATTGAGAAGTATTTGTGTTTCGAGATATTTCATGAGCTAACGGTTTATCAGCGTTTCCATGACCTTGGAAAGAAGGGACGTACGTGCAGAGGGTCTGTAGGAGGAGAGAAAAGAAGATTCGCCTGTTTTAGGGACGGGCTGGACAAATACTATCTGCTAAAGAGTAGGATTGATGAAAAAGCTTACGCAGTAGTTTTGCCAGCGTGGTAGAACACCTCTTCAGAAGAAGGGGAGATATGCCATCTGGACCAGCGGATTTATGCATGTTGAGATCTTTAAGTACTCTTGCTACTACACGAGTGCGAAAGTGGATTCGTCCCATTGTAGATTCGACGCACCCAAGTGTAGGCGGGGACAAAGCACAATCTGGGAGTGTTAAGCTAGCCGCAAAGTGTGCAGCAAGCAGATTGGCCTTGTCCCAAGAACTGACAGTTGGCATGTCATTGTAAATGAGTGTTGGGATGGAGGATGAGGCAGAATTTCTAATACTTTTGACGGGCGACCAAACATTTTTAACGCCTTTGGGACATTGTAGTATTTTTGCCTCTGTTTTTGATCGTATTGGAATTGTACATGCTTGAGAAAGACGTTGCAGTCCTTTGAACTTTTTTCGGTTTTCCTCTGTCGGGTTGATCTTGTAGGACCGAAAAAACAATTCTCTAACCCTGACAGCCTCTTTACAGCTCGAGTCGTCCCATGCCTTTTCTTCTGGTCTGATACACTTCATCCGATGGGGGTTAAAGCATCTCATTCCAAAGAGAATAGTTTCTGTGATCATGTCAGCAACGGCATCCACGTCGTTATCGAGGAAACACAACGACCAGTTAAAATTCCTAAGGAAGTTGTTAAGTCCGCTTCAATTGGCTTTTTCGTATTGCCATACGGTTATTTTAGGAATCTTTTCTCTAACTGTGTGCTGGGTGCACGAGAATTTAGCTGATATGACACAATGGTCCGACGAGGCTAGAAGGGAGAGCACATCAACGGTGTACTTATCAGGCTGAGAAGTTAAAAATAAGTCCAGGGTGTTGGCGGTATGACTATCAACGTCTGGTATTCGTGTGGGCTCATTTACAAGCTGGGTTAAATTATTTTCCGCAGCGAAGATCACAACACACCGTCCTTCGGGTGTTGTCTGTCCAGAATGTCGAAGCCAACGAGAATTGTGTATATTAAAATCGCCCGTAATCACGATTTCAGTATGAGGATACAGGGATACAATTCTTTGAATGGAGCCAAACAGCGCATCAAACTCGTTAAAGGTTGAGTTGCTGTCCAGTTTGGGGCTTCTGTAAATAAAGCAGTAGTAGATAATTTGCTTACGTCGATAGAATTTTAACCACATGAAGTTGAATTCCGAATTGGAACAGGGACTACATTGTGGTGGAGTTTGGTTAGCTACATCACTACGCACATAAATGGCGAGACCGCGATGGGGAAAGAATAGTGGCACTAGTTCGTAGCCAGGTAGCTTCAGATCAGAGTGATGTGATAGGTGTGGGCACGGGTCTACCTGTGTTTCACTAAGTACCAAAATCAGCTGGCCTATATTTACAGACGTGGACGTACGCAGAAAAGTCATTACTTTTTAGCCCGCGTACATTGCCTACGTCCACCCTAAATTACCTTGTCATAATTACAAACAAACATAGTAAATACAAACACCGACGATACTAAGCAAGGCTGCGAAGTGAAAATTCTGACGGTGGTTTACCGAAACAAATTGCTGTAGGTGCTATGCCCTTACAACAATGTAAAATAGTGCACCAACAAAATTTTCACTCACAACCCTACACATTAGCTTAGCATGAACAAATCAGCACGTACATACGTTTTGGTCTAAGAAAAAAATCTTAGAAAATCGCTAGATTACTAAAGGTCATAGACCTTTTGTCAGATATCCACATTTTCAAAACATACGGGGAAAAATCAATAAATTGATGGAGAGACTGTCTGATTTTGGCCCCGTCTTTCTTTTTTATCGATGATGGATTTCAAACGTAAGAGTGTGATTGTGCTTTATTTAGCCGGAAAATCACAACAACCTATCATTCATAAGCTGCAACATTTGAAGACAAAATGTTTTGGTTTCGCACCATAACACGTTTCAACGACACTGGCAACAAAACGTAACGATATTTTTCGGGAAAAAAGAGCAACTGTTCAGAAAATGAAGAAGAGATTGAACGAAATCCCCGGCAGACCGCAATACCGGACGGGGGCATTCGACGCTTCGGATCAAGCCAGATTCAAAAGTTGCACGATTTCAACGAAATTGTTCACGGTGCAGCAAGCAAGTCGTAAACAAACAAAACGATCGGGTTTGGGTAATAGAGAGATCATAAGAGTACTTGAGCTGTCGGATGACGGCCAGATAGCAACAACCACCTTCCGTAATAGTGTGGGCCGCAATGTCAGCAAAAAGTAGCACTAAACTGCTAGAAGCCTTGTAACACCAATAATGGCTTGATAATGATGTTCCAGACTTCATTCGGAATTCGGTCTTTAGAGTGCGTTGGAGGCCAGAGTCAGCATTAAAAAATATGCAACCTCATGGGCTGACTCAGTACCATCAAGGCAAAAGTCGGCTACACGAAAATTTTAATCTAAAGGTCAAAGTAACAAGTGGTTGCAAAAGTGCTGTAACTGGCGTATAGATGGCGACTCTAATAACATATTTGTGGGGACACATTGGAAATCTGTAAGGCAGAGTGTAAAACAATTGGTTTCATATCGCAGTGATATCAATTTACGAAGATAGTTCCACTCTTTTTCCTTGAGATACATACTCCTATATGTCTCTCCCAACTTTTCAAACTATAATTCCTTTTCTTTTTTCTTTATTCTTCTTTGTGGTTAGCTAATGGGAAGTAGGCAATAAAATCCATTTTGAATACTATTTTATGTTTAAGAAATATTATGAAAACTTGAATAAGCGGTTTCGTTTTTATATTAATACCCCACATACGTACGTACGATTTTTAGTTAGTGCCAACCTTCAAACGATACCTACGTGTCAATTTGAGGACACTTCGACCATTAGTCATCGAGATATTGAAGTTTTACTGACGCACCTTTTGATATTTTCAAAACCATGAAAAAAAAAACGAGTTTCATACGTTATTTGATGGGGAACAATACCGCTGAAACTCAAGTATGACTTGAAAAGTGTTATAAGGAATCTGCTACATCGAAAGCAACCATGTGTCGCTGGTTTGTTGACTTTAAACGCCGTCGCACAGATCAAAATATCGAAAGAAATCGACAAAATCGTTTTGAACAAGCGTGAAGCGGAAGTGAGTGAGTTAGCTGACATCGTAAAAATATCATATTTTGCATGAGTATCTCGGTATGGCAAAGCACTTTTCGAAGTGGGTACAGCATTTAGACCAAAAAACAACCTCGTGTTGATGATTCAGAGCATAGTTTGAAATAATTGTGACAATAGATGAAACATGGATCCTGTTACCTGTTCGCAAACCTCAAAAAAATGTGCTGATGATAATATTGGGTTGTTCAAAGTTTCGCGGTTTTTTTAGGGTTAAAATTAAACACACATTTTTGGTATTAAAGCTTATACAATATTTAATCCATCCGATGTTACCCACCATGGTCTATTATTTTCTTCCAACGTTTTGCCTCTTTTGTAAAAATCAGCAGACTTATGGGTAAAAAAGTTTTCCAGGTACGTTTTGATCTAATCTTCGGAATTGAATTGCTTTCCGTCCAAATTGTTTTGGAGAGAGCGGAACAGATTGTGGTCGGAAGGCGCAAGGTCTGGCATAACTTTCCAGCCATATGAATTCAGCTTTTGTTTTGTCACTAAAGCTGTGTGTGGTCTGGCGTTGTCATGATGGAAAACAACGCCCTTCCTGTTCGCCAACTCTTGCCGTTTTTCTTTCACTTTATACTGCTTTCTTTAAAGTATTGAGCCGAAGGCAATATTTAGTGGCATTTATTGTCTGATTGCGTGGAAGCAACTCAACGTAAAGGAAACCTTGCCAGTCCCACCAAATGCTCAACATGACCTTTTTGGCATACAAATTTTGTTTTACCAGGAGCGCACTATGACCTCTTATGCCGAATGTTTTCGTCTGCCGTCACAAACCTTTTCAGGAAAACCTCAAGCGAGTTCCATCTCAACAAAGACTCACAGACAATTATGCGATCCACAATGTTTCTTTCACTGAGTTCGTGAGTAGCCTAAACATCCATCTTTTTCGACATTCCAAGCCTTTTCAGTCCTTGCGAAACGGTTATATGGGCGATGTTAAACCGCTGAGCGATCTTCCGATGACGGTCAATGCTAAGTGCAGCCAATCGTCGTCTGACGCTCAGATCGAACAGCGTCAGCAAGGTTCCCGAACGAAAGCATGTAAACCAACTCTGACAAGTGTCAGCGCTTTTAGCCGAATCTCCATACACACTGCAAATTTCCTGTTGCGCCTCTGTCATTT
The DNA here is from genome assembly GCA_963966105.1 of Volucella zonaria. Classification (NCBI taxonomy): domain Eukaryota; kingdom Metazoa; phylum Arthropoda; class Insecta; order Diptera; family Syrphidae; genus Volucella; species Volucella zonaria. Next base: position 44,328,998 of record OZ014531.1, read on the forward strand.
TGACACCTTTCTAAAAGAAAAAAAGCAAAATATGCCCAAAATGAACTTTCTTATCTTCCATTTTCAAAAAAATATTGAGCACGATCAAAACAAATTCTCGTAACAATGTAAAGGATAACACCCTCTCTATTGAAGTAAACAATAACAATTTCACAATGATACCATTGTATACACAGAGATAGTTTACTATAACTAGGCGCTCAATCGACTAAAGGCGCCACTTTTGCCAAGATTTTAGTACTAAATCTTACGGGCAGGCCCAAGAGGGAAATATTTAAATTTTTAATATAAATTGACCTGCTCTCGACATTCCACTTTTAATTTCCTATATTGCGAAAGCTAACTGCACAGGTTTTGTCATTGAAGTAACCAGTCATCGAAAATAGCTACGACGTGTACTAAAAACCTGTGGATTACTAGTTTACTTGAATATTTGTGTGCTGTTGCCGAATTTAAAGAGTTTGTTTGTTTCTTTTTTTTTAACTAAAATCCACAAACACTTAAACAAGTGACTTTAGTTGTGAAATTCAACTACCTTGAAAAATACTACCACAAGTATAGTCATTTTCTGGTTGGCAGAAAATTCTAATGCATCAGCAAGGTCATTGCCCCCAAGCTGATTCATCATTAAATATCAAAAGCCAAGTACAACCTCCACTGAAGCACTGTATATTCATTGTACTAGACGAAAACAAAAACTTCTCCCCAAACTTATATCAACAGATATCTAATTTTTGACACCTGTTCGGGGGTTTTCACGTATTTTTACATTTTTACTTGGTTCGTCTTTTGTTTGGCGTTGTCTTCTACTTTTCTTTATTTATTTATTTTTTTTTTTTCTTGATAAACAAAAAAACAAAACTCATTTTCATTTTCATGGAAAATTAGCCCAGGTGTTGCAGAAAAACAAATGTGTTGATGAGGCACAATTTGCCAAGCCGAAGGTCTGGTCTTTGTTCAGATGTTATCAACACAAAAGTGCTAGAGTTTGTAAATAATGATAAATATTCGTAAAAAAAAAATAATTAAAAAATTTGTTCCCCAAAATTCGGTGCAACAACAACTCACTTTCATGGAGAATAGAAAAAACGGAGATGTACTAAAACCACTTGCTAGATAAACACAATGAGCAATGTTATATCCGTCGTATCTGTATATGTATCCGGATCCTAATTTGTAAGGTAAACAAACACATGGCTTGCAAGAGTCAACACCTTACCGCCTGCATACATTTTGTGGAGTTTTTTCTTCTTTTTTTCTTTTTTTTAAAAAAAAAAAACGCATTACCGAGTAAATATTTAAATAATCATTTAAAAACAGGAAAATCGTGCGGCATTAATAAAAATGCGAATTTTATCCATATTGTGCGTCGATACTTGTGGATAGCTCAAGAAATTCATCGAGAAGAAGTGGGATGGATGGTGAGTAAGATTCAAGTACCTCAATATGTATTGATTCATCCCTCCATCTTGGGCGTTGCATTCTGCGGTCTTAATTTATATTCGAATTGTTTACTCGATTTGAGTATGCGTGTTGTGGGTTTTTCTTATAAAATGTGTACATAAATGCTTGGAGCAGCAAATAAAAATAGTAGCCAACGATAACTTTTGGGGAAATAAATTTCTTGAATGTGGTTGAAAAAATTAACACTTTTTGAGTTTCAAGAAACATTTTCTACGATAGTTATATCAGCTTTGTAAATACCTAGACAATGGACAAAAACAATTAAAGGTCTTTTCAGTATCTCCAAGATCTTTTCGGGTACCTGATGGACCACCGGTCTATAATTACCGTAGGCAGTGTCTAACTGAAGATAAATTTGAGATATACGAGGGTTGTCTAAAAAGTGATACAAGACATTTTTTCTCAATTTTTTTTTTCTTTTTCTACATAGTTACTACACACTTCTCCCAGCGATGCTCCCATCTCTCTAACCCGTCCAAATAGTACTTGGCGTTTTTCTCTGCAAAATAATTGTTCACGAAGGTGATCGTTTCCTCATTTGACGAAAATCGGAGCGCAGTTTTTAGATGAGGGAACAAAAAGAAGTCGCTTGGGGCTAGATCTGGTGAATAAGGCGGATGGTCAAGCAGTTCAAACCGCAATTCATGGTGTGAGACGGCGTGTTGTCTTGATGAAACAGGATTTTCTTTTTCTGCAAATGTGGCCGTTTTTCCGCAATTTCTGCCTTCAGCTTGGCAAGCAATGATGCGTAGTATGCTCCTGTAATGGTGGTTTTTCCTGTTTGAAGATAATCGATTAAGATAACTCCTTTACTATCCCAAAAAATAGTCGCCATCACTTTCCCAGCCAAAAAAAAAAAAATATATGCTTTTTTTGGAGCCGGCTCGCCCTTTGCAGTCCACTGTTTTGATTGAATTTTTGTTTCGGGCGTATAATGGTGTATCCAAGTTTCATCTACAGTAATTAATCGGCGCCAAAACTGCGCCAACAGAGCGTTGGAAATGTTCATTCGAACACGATTATGGTACAGCGTAAGCAAACGCGGCACCCAACGCGCGGACAGCTTTCTCATGCCTAAATCTTGATTTAATATGTAACAAACACGTTCTTTGGACATTTTCATAACCCCTACTATCTCTCTCACTTTAATTCGGCGGTAGTCTAACACCATTTGGTGAACTTTAGCAATGTTATCGTCAGTGGTTGAAGTTTTTGGACATCCGGGGTTCATCAACACCCAAGCTCTAACGGCCACATTTAAATTCAGCTGCCCAAAATTTCACTGTGGTAAATGATGGTGCAGAGTAGTCCCCATACACAGAGTCCAACTCATTTTTGATTTGCGTATGCGTATTGCCTTTCAAAAACAAGATTTCAATAAAAGCTCGATACTCAATTTTTTCCATTTTCACAAAAAACACTCACATCGACTCACTCAAACGACTGTCAACGAAAAACTGCACAACTAGCTTTTATTGACGAGTGCCGCTATCTTTACGTTGCGGTTACTTTTCAGACAACCCTCGTATATTACTTATCAAGCTGGTATCAAGCACTTGGCCAAGAGTCGTCATTTGAATCTCAGACAATTGTGGCTTAGCTGTACAGATTTAGAGTGCTCTTCAATCACATCTAACTTAGTGGAATTCACAAGCTTTTGCATTAAATCATTAGAAAGTCGAAATCAGGTGCAAGTGACATACACTAACTTCGCTAAAGCACTCACTATAATCAATTTAAATATTTTGCTAAGTTAGCTTAAGGCTTATGGATTCCATGGCCCACGACTTAAATGGCTCAAATCCTATTTATGTAATAGAATTTAATTTGTTAGGCTTGGTGATTTTTGCTGTAAAGAGATTGTCACTTCTGGAGTTCCTTAAGGAAGTCACTTGGGACCTTCACTATTTTTAATTTTTGTTAACGATCTTTCAAAACTATTTAAATACTGTCATTGCTTAATGTATGATGGTGATATAAAATTATTCGCTCAAATAACTACAGTGTTGTTCCAAAACGACTTAAACTTATTCATAAATTCGTCTCATATTAACAACTTACACTTAAATATCATGCGCTAAAATCGAACTTTTGTCGGAATTCTCCCCACATATTATTTTAATCACGTGCCAATAAGGCATGTCTATGACTTTAAGGATCTTGGAGTTGGGTTAGGTTAGGTTATGTTAAACAGGGGTATGATGGATATGCCATCAGACACCAGACACGAAAACGGACCCATCGCGATCCCTGTGGAACAACTTGAATTTGTCCTCAAATGGCAAATTGAAACAATCTCCCTGGTGAAACAACTAATTTCTCTGCAAAAGCCAAGAAGGCCCTTGAAGTTCGTGCCGTCTACTTCCTCTAGGTTTTCGAAAAAGTAGTTCCCTAGAAATTTTCTTCGACTGCGCGATATTGCCTCGCATTCACACAGTGTGTGTGTTATGTCCTCAACAGCCTGCAGATCACCGCAGAATCTCAAAATTTGAGACTCTTTGCGTGCCGTCGCAGGAGACAGTACCCTGTCATGTTTCCTATTTCTGTCCTCAGCTTATCCTTGTTTAATTTTATTAACTTCCCAGATCTTTTGCCGTCAAAAAGCGGCCAAAGAGCTTTGGATACCGTGTCATTCAAGACTTGACCACCTTAGGTTAGCAGTTTTTGTGATTTTTTCCTCGATCATCCCCCCTCACAAAGGTGTGATTTGATGTTGGCAACCTCACTATTGTCGAGTAGCCCTCATTTTCTTGCAAGCTCGTCCGCTTGTTCATTTCCTTTAATACAGCAGTGTCCTTTCATCCAGCACAGTCTTACCCGGTTCTGACTGCATAGTGCTTTAAGCACTGTGCGACAACCCCTGACTGTATCAGAGGTGATGTTGGTCGATTTCATTGTCCATTGTAAATAACGATATCTCTTTCAGATACCGATCTCATCTGCATTAGTTCAGCCACCCTGAGGGTAGACAGAACCTCTGATTGGCAGACACTGCTTGCGTCCGATAGTCTTATCGACACTCTTAGTTCTGGGTCTTCTGAGTAGATACCAGAACCTGTTCCTTCCTCTGTTTTTGAACCATCGGTGAAAATTGCAATTTCATTTGACCTGATTATTGGATTTTTTTTCCAGTCCTCCCTCTCCGGGATGTCGAAGTCGACCAAGGAAGGAATTTCATCCGTTAGACCGTGCCATGTCCGAAATTACTGTTCTTGAAATAACCCAGATTATTGAGTCGTATCGCACTAGTGCCAGCGAGGTTTTTGATCTGTAAATCAAGCGGTGTTAGGTTCAAAAAAGCTGTCGTAGGGGTGGTACGGAGCGTACCTCTAATAGCTATGGAAGCCGTTCTTTGAACCGCTGCTAATTTTCCGAAAATCCTTTTCTTGTTTGTTGCTTTCCAGCATACTAGTAAGCCATTTGTGAGTATGGGTCTTACCAACACCGTATACAGCCAGTATACCATAGCAGGTTTTAAGCCACAAATTTTTCCTACTGTTCTTTTGCAGATAAAAATAGCATTATATGCCTTTTCCGTTTTTCCGCTACATTAAGATTCCAATCTTGGAGTTACTTTCGACTCTAAGTTTACCTTTGATACGAGTATCTGTCTATGATATGGACTTTCTGACGATTTTGTGTTGTTTTTATAGCGTCGATCATAAGCTACTCTGTCAGAAGCCTAAGCTATTTTTTGGTTTCAGTAAAAGATCAGTGTGCCTAGCTTATAATTATCTTGATAATCGTCATCAGAGAGTATGTTAGTTCTTAATGATATTCTTTCTGAATTCGTTACTGCAACTGCAGGAGTACCTCAGGGGTCAATGCTAGGCCCAATCTTATTCTGTCTTTTCATTAATGACCTACCTAAAATATGTTCCTATGTCCAAATTCACCTCCAGACCATTTGGGATTATTGAGGATCTAATCGTCAGGCTTAATGATGGTCTGTCAGAAATATAAGCCTTAGTTTTGCTTATAATCGATTACGCCCCCATTGCTTACTGCAAGCCCGACTGCCACTCGCAACACACGTTTCACAATATCACACATCGGTGCTTGGTTGCTCTTTCAAACAGTTTTTTTGATTTAAGATGCTGTGTATTGTATGTATGCATGAAATAATGATGTTAAGATGACTGAAGTTTAATTTTTTTTTTGGAAGGACCCCGGCAATTGCGGGGGCACAACGACCCAAACGATCTTTTGTACCACAAAATCAGTATTAGCCAAGAGAGGCTCAACCATTTTCATGGAATCGAGTATCTCTCTGGTGGAGATTTTGACAAATTCCCCAGGGATTAAAAATTCTCTGAGGAAGTGTTGTCTCCTTAAGGCACTTAGGGCCATGCATTCACATAAAATGAGTTCCGCAGTTTCGTCGTCTTCCATGCAAAGACGACATTCAGTTTCCTAAATAAGACCTACTCGTATTTTGTGTAGGTGATACCGAAGGTGGCAGTGTCCGGTTAGAAATCCAACCAGTCCTTAATGATTCCCTTTGAGCTCTAAGGATTCTTATGATTTTTTGTGAAAGAGTTTGATGGCGTTTTTAGCCTGGCGGTTATACACATTTTGTTGTCGCAACTCTTTATTGCTGAGTTAATTGCTGAATTCGTGATATTGCAGAACGTAACGAACGGTTTCTAGCCAATTCGTCGGCTATTTCATTTCCTTTATAACCAGGCACGGGAGAGATCTTATAGTCAATTGGAGCAGTGCAAGACTGATTTGGACTCAATGAGATTAGAGGCTAATGATTTAATGGCTGCTTGACTGTCTGTTAATATGTGGATGAGGACGACCTTCATTCCATTATTGAGGATGAGATTTGCGCACCTGAATGGTAAATACACTGGGACTTTTCCCAATTGGTTGCGAAATTCTGGTGTTTGGATCAAATAATCGTATACCACCCACCCCAGTGTCTATTTTTGATCCATCCGTGTACCATGCTTTTCTCCTTGGGATCGCTATATTGAACCTTCTGCCGAAGCACAGAGTCTTAAATAGGCGGTCGTTTACGGGTAGATCATGTCAAGCTCGGGGATTCCGGAGAGAAGATTCATTTGATCTGAGTGATTAATCTCTCCTGTTTGTAGTAGCCTTACCGTAATGCGAATTGCCATCTTTTTCATAAAGAGATGGAGTGGCGTTTAACCAATGAAGGCTTCTATAGCTACTGTGAGACATGTGTGCATCCCGCCGCCGGCGATGCCGAGGCATGCAAATCTTTGTACCCGCCGCTGCTTTTTTATGAAAGATTTCCCTTTTGTTTTATTTCACCCTGCTACTCATGAGTAGGTGATGATTGGCCGTATCATCGTTGTATATTTCCAATGGGTTAACCTCAAAGTTAATCCCCAGGTCTTACCATACAAACGACGCAATCCCACATGGCTTTAGCCCATGTGGATTCCAATTAATTTTTTTTATTTTTTCGAGAAACGTTCCTAGATAGTTTATTTCGTTTGAGTACACATATTCTGTATCGTTGAGTGAGATTTGGTCAAGACTCAGATTTATCTTCCGAGTGAAGGGAATAAGTATAGATTTGCTGGTGTTGATAGAGGGATTGTCTCAAACACACCAGTCGTTATATGTAGAAAACGTCTTTAGGGTCCTTCACCGTTATGACATATCCTATTGTTTGATAGCCCAGATTACTAAATTTTACTAGTAGCGGTGAGAGAACACCTCCTTGTGGACAACCTTCAACGGCTGAGAAAGTGATTTTAGTGTCAACGTGTGATGTAGAGAATTTCTGGATTATAAGCATCCCTCTAACCGTATGGTTAATGGGAGCGTCAATACCCTTTTTGGACATGGCTTCTGAAATGGATTTGTATCCGGTATTGTCAAAGGCCACCTTCAATATTTAGGAAAGCACATATTGCAATATCATTTTATCGGTTGGCCTCTTTAATTTGTGTTACCAGATTTAGTAGAGCGCCTTCGGTGGATCTTTCTTTCCTGAATGCATATTGGTGAGGGTGTAGAGGGTAATTCCTGTTGAGAAAGTCTCTAATATGCAAATCGATAAGTATTTCCATGGTTTTCATGTTGTAAGACTTATGGATCGATGAGGTTTATGTAGTTCATTAGGTTTATCTGGTTTGGGGATAAAAACTACGCTTACCTCCCTTCAGGCTTGTAGGATTTGGAAGAATATAGACCAGATCTTTTTGAATCAGTGCTGGGATCTGATCCAGCCTGATTTTGGTCTCTTGCTGAACATATTCCCAGATAGGCTGTTAGTTCTTTTGTTGTAGGATAAGCTCGTGTCTACAGAATCGACATACTGTGTGTTTTGTAGTAGACCTAAACTGTATGAAGTCTTTCGAGTGAACTTTTTGGAGACCCGAGATTTCTGACAATTTTTCGTGGTTTTCGCAATTCTTTCTCCAGGAAGCTCTCTTGCATTTATTCAATTCTTATTGAAGTCGGTTCCAGAGCACTTGTGTAGGTCCCAATTTCCGGTGTGTTTGGATTTGTTAAAAGAAATTCTCACCATTTTATGTATTTGTTCAAGTTGAGGGTACGAGGGGCGGGTTAAGAGTGTTCTTCAACAATTTAAGCACTTGTTCCTTAAACAATAACGACTGAAATTGAGTCCATCTGATCGATTACTTCGAACAATCACGCAAAGTACAGTGCGCACCGAAGAACCTGTCGCTGTTGTGGACCGTAAAATTAAGGAGGACCCGAATAAGCCAATTCACTATCGTGGGAAGCTTTCCCGGAAATATTTTGGTTTAGGAGCTAAGAGAATCCAGCATGTGGAAGATTTCCATTCCTTGAGTGAGCCGAAAACGAGGTTGTTCCAAATCAACTTTTTTTACCACTAAATTTTGCTCAGCTACGAGGCTCACTTTTTTTGAATGGCTCCGTCAACAAGCAGATTTGCCGTAGTAGGGTAGTTCACTAGATGCCATTACATCCAGATATTGTGGGGATGGATTGTTCGCCGGAGCCATTATCGGTTCTTATTTCTTCAAATATGAGGCCGGAGCACAAGTTATTGTCAATAGACACTGATACAATGCGATGGTCAACAATTATTTGTTCTCAAATTTGCGTGATATCAATGTGGAGGAACTGTGGTGCCAACAGGATGGTGTTGCACCCCATACTACCAACGAAAATGGACCCGCCAATTGGCAACCATTGACGCCATTGGATTATATTCTGTAGGGCTACGTCAAGTCTCTAGTTTATGCCGATAAACCAGCAACAATTGACGCTTTGGAGCAAAACATTGTTCGAGTAATACGTGATATACGAGTACCTACACCCCCGATTGATCGAAAAAGCGGTCGAAAATTGGACGTAATCTTCTATACGTTTCGCGAATTGAAAAGCGAAAACGGTTCCTTTTGGTGTAAATCTACATAAATATCGCAGAACTATCAGCTATTTCAGCACAGTTTGAGAGTTGTCCCGATTGCAAAATCTCTCAGTAAAAAAAAAACTTTTTTATACAATCAAGTCAGTATGCAATTTGTTAAAAAAAAAGAACAGCCTCTAGGCCAGTACCCTGTGGCATATCAATAATGATTACAAATGTCCACTTCCTGTAAAATAAATAAGCACAAGTTTTAGGCAAAATTTCGATTTAATCAAAATTGTCAAATTTCTTTCGATCTTCTGTGATGTTTAAATTTTCTAAAACCGTATCCCAAACAAAGACATAACCTCCCAGAAGGACTGCTAACATATCTACATATCTCATTTTATTCTTTCATCATCTGTTAATGAAATTGCATACCCAGAACGTGTGTGCATTCTATGAATACCAACCACAAAAGCAATCTAATTGCAACTCATTACTTAGGCAATTAAATTTTCTAATTGCATATTCAGCAAACCATCTTAAGAGGGTTTGTCTTCTACCTACACTCGTTCATATTGTAAAGGGGTTCTTCTATGCAGTAGGGTATGTTGTCGTTTTATTTACAGAAAAAATTAAATTACCAACACTATTAGAAATGCTAATAGAAAATGGTATAGCATTAACAAATTAAGCGACAACTGCAAATACATATGATCATTAGCATTATCATGGGCATGAACACCGGGGTAGTTTAAATGGACGAATACTCGTATTCTGTTTGGTATGGACTACGTGCAACAGTAGCACCAGCTATTAAGTTAATTATCACTTAATGGCGTGTAAATTTAGTAGTTTTTCTCTGTTGACCGGGTGGTCTATAGTTTTTGAGTTTTCTTTGTCGTCCCTCAGAGGAGGTTGGTTTTCTTTGTCGTGCGGAAAACTGAGGTGATTTCCTAGTGTCAATGCTTTACAATTTCACTGAAAGAAAGTAGTTTTCAGCTGACAGATAGATTTCAGCTGCAAACTTTGTTTGAGTTATAGACTGTTGAATCCAAATTCTACTAGTTGCAATGCAATTTGTCCTATTCCGTTTTGTAATCCAATTGAACCAAAACTTTACGTCAGTCAGCTTGTCATTCATTTAACGAATATCTAGATACCAGTATTGTTGCAAAAATCACATAATACAGCAGTTCTTCGTTAAGAAATTATCGCCAATTTAATTCCGCGGTCAAAAGCTCAATTTGAACAGCAGGCGTAAAAGTATACCACCTTGTGGTATACCATTTTACTGTTCAGAGTCAGTTCTATGAATGAATGCTAACGAAGCGGCGCTGCATGGAATGACGAGAACTGGAGGGAATAACATTTACTTCTTCGGTCAAAAGATGCTACTCCAGGAACAACGTTCGGAAATTCTTTAAATTGAACGTGATCAAAACCTGAACAGAAACCTGTCAAGATGTGTAAAGAAGTTTAGTAATAGATTCACAATCGGTGTCGATCAAATGGAGAAACCATCTTGCAAGCTGTTTAATGGCGGAGACAATGCAAAGTTCTTAGTCAGAAAAACCTGTTCTACATAAGCGATGAAAGCCAAAATTTATGTCCACGAAAGCAAAATTAAGTGAAAATAGCAATAACTAAAATTAGGTATAACAAGGCTGTCGGACCAGATGGGTCGAGTCTGCCGGGCTATTTGAAAATGCGGAAGATGATATTATTAAAAGCATGCACAGTCATTACCACGATTTGTACAGAGAAAATATGCCTGACAAGATGCACTGTCAAGAAAAGGGACACTGTTCCACAAAATTCTACTATTATCCCTGTCTTGAAGGATTCGAAATCTTATAAAGGAACAAATTCGGTTTGTTGGAAGTATAAATTCAGCAAAAAACTTTTAATAGAAAAATCTTCAATCCCAGTTCAAATATCGGCCATACTAAAAATTATCTATTCACTGAATTTGAAAAAAACCATTGGACATCCAAAGTATACTCCAGCAATTTGACAAATTTGGCAAACGAGGGGCCATTCAAAATTTGGAAAGCTACCCGAAAAGCCCAAGCTCCAAAGTTAAGATTCAAAAGTCATATAGCAAGCTTAATTTATATGATGTAACGTAAGTTATATGATAAACGTAAATGATGTGTAAAGTACGAGATATTTTACGTAGATGATATGGCGATTCGAAATACTAGATGAAGTGCAAAGTGACTCCTTTGGGAATTGAAAAAAAAATATTTTTTAAATGTTTTTTTTATATTATTCAATATAGTCCTCTTTTAGTTTGATACACTTATTCCAGCGATTTTCCAACTTCTTGATCCCGTCCGAAAAGTAATTTTTCGGAAGGTCTGCAAAATACTCCTCCGTGGCGTCGATGATTTCCTCGCGTGAGCTGAATTTTTTATTGATGAGCCATCTTTTGAGGTTTGGGAAGAGATAATAGTCCGAGGGATCCAAATCCAGTTACCAATCGACGCCAAAAGTCCGCCCGATTCCGCATCAGCGAGTCCAAACACTATTTCGAAGTGCTCTCGCGTTCGTATTTTTGGTCAAAAGTGAGCATTCGCGGCACCCAGCGGCAGGATAAATTTTTCATATGCAGAATATTGCTCAAAATATGGCGTGTGCGCTCAGTACTAATCTTTGTGGTATCTGCTAGCTGGCGCATCTCCACTTTCCGGTCAGCCAACACCATTTCATGTATTTTTTTGACATTGTCCTCTGTAACCGCATCGGAGTGGAGTTGCGGCCACTACGAAACTCTCGAAACCAATATTTGACGGTGTAATCTGACGGAGCATTAGCCCCATAATATTTATCCAACTTTTCTTTTGTTTCCTTCGCCGTTTTGCCTCTCAAAAAATAATGTTTTATGGGAGAACGAAAATCACTCAACATGATGCCAAACACGTCAACAACAATCAGCTGTCAAAACAAAACTAAAGACAGTATCGCACTGAAATTTGGCATATCTGCCTAAATATGAACGGACTTCAAGGCACCATAACCTTTTTTGCAGTAGCAGCGCATTCTGGCGGTCAAGGATGCCACTTTTCACTACATATAGTAAATGCAAGGATACAAAAGTTATGCACTTCCTTCTAGCACACTTACGAACAATTTTGTACAATTTCAAATGAAGCTGCCATAACAGAATACTTCGCCAGTTAAGTGGAGCAGCGAGTATGCTCCATCTCGGCAGTTTATGGACGACCGACGCCGGTTTTGCGACTATGTTTTATGCTGGCAGGCTATGAGTCCGGTTTTATGCTTCGCCAGTCCACAATTGCTCGAATATTCACATATCGTCAGATTTAAGGGAAAATCCAATACACACGACGTTTTTATCGATTTTAATTCTGCATATGACAGCAACTATAAAGACAGCAGCTACAAGCCCATAGAAAGTTTTGGCATTCTTGTAAGATTATGTACAATGAAGACGGAGAACGCTAGCTGGCCCTCAAAGTTTGGACGCAGTTTGGACGCAATTTCGCCGAGACTTTTTTTCAAAAAAACAGGGTGTTTGCTCTCATGTGATTTTCTTAACATTTTTCAAAGGACTACAATTACTTGCATGTTGGAAGTTCGATTCAGAAGACGGAACGTTAGGGGCTATTACAATACTTTGAGGAAGTAAAAGAATTGTCTACCTTTAACGAAGACTTACACCTACCGATCTCCTAAGAAAGCATTGAGCAATAAATAAGATCTTGCCAAGAAATACTAAAGAGACTGTAAGTACTCGTATATAAGACCCTTATCATCTCGGATATCCTTGGTCATGTTTAAACCAAGACTCTTCGAGGGATTTTTGAGCTTTAGAGAAGAAGATATAACAACGAACTCTACGAGCTGTAAAGCGATATCGACCTGATCAGAGATGGTTATAACATGTGAGAAGAAGGCTTCATCTTGTAGGTGATGCGCAAAAGTGTTTCCTTTAACTCGACCACCTTTAACAATTTATTGTATAGCTGTCAAACACAAACTAACTGACGCAGCAAGTTTAAATTTTGACAGGAGTCAACTGGCAGACGCCTGTTGACAGGAGCAGTGTTGCTGTTTCAGTAAAGAGGTCAGAAATTCAAAAAGTCACGGACTTATTGATCCGCCCTCGTATTAAGTGGCAACTGGAGGGAGTTGGCCAAAGACCGCCCTAACGGGAGAAGTTTATTTGTTAAGAGGCAGGTCCATGCAACTATGTAAGTTACGAAACTTTGATAAGAATCAGATATATATGTATGTATATGAAGAGATCGGAAGTTGACACTCAAAAGTGGTCAACAATTCTTTCCGGACGCCTTTCTCTGGGGATCGATGCACAACATGGGCTATTAATTACTTGTAGAAATGTGGTTAGATATCTTGCGCTCTGGCTGGAGCCAGAGTCAACCCAATGCGAGAATGAAGGTTATAGCCCTCATCTTATCCATGATTATATTTGGATGCCCCATGAGGTTCAACATGCAAGCAGGGCTTCCCTTCGGCATTGTACTTGCTTGTACAGAACACCTGGCGTTTGAATACATAAAATTATATCCTAATGGAGTTTAGTAGAACAGAGGGAATTTAGCAAGCGTGGATAGTTTTTATATTAACCTGGCCCGGACCCACGTAATAAGATCAACAACCTCGACGGACGGGGCTTATTAGTCTAATCATATGTATCACGAGAGTGTGCGCTTCGAAGGGCTCTGCCCCCCTCTCACTAGCGGTGGCGCTAATCTTCTACGTCGCTCAAACAGGCGACACAACGTCTCAGTGGATACCGTCATTGGTCCACTATGGCCCGGTACGGGAATTACGATACGAAGATTATAGCGCTGCTGCCACCAGGAATTTTAGTGGCTTGCTGAAGAAAAGGAGCTAGCTCCTTAGTCATTTTCTTTCGATAATACCAGACCGGCAGATGCGACGTTGGTTTGCTTTATTTTTCAAGCCATGGCGCCGGTATTGGCAAACCACAGCTACTTCAAACAAATATCAAAATCACCACAACCACGCCGAACGTGGTTCGAAGTCGGCAAAGAATAAATAGTAAAGTGAGAAAGATTATGTTGTTAGTCCACACTAGACAGCTGCGCCATTAACTTATTTATTTTTTTCAATTTTTCAAGTTGACTACATATTTCCGCTGACAAATAAGGTTTTATCGAAAGAAAATTGTATCTTCAATGCGGGATTTCCCCGACTTCAATCCTCGTAGAAATGTAAATGACGACTTCGAAATTCAGATTTAATGAGAACTTCGCGAAAGTAAAATTAAAAGAAATACAACATTTCTACATCAGTTCACCCCGAGAACCCGTTGATATTCTCAACAAATAGCCATTAATCAAATTTAACCTCCACAAAAATACTTTCCTTTCTCATTAACGACCCCATAAAAAGCTTCCCTCAAACAAACAATCTATAAAATCGCGAGATTCTTCTATTTTATTCTATTCTAAAGTACTGACGAAATATCCAAACAATCAAATCGAAACTCATATGATTTTGACGGCCATTAAATTGCATCAACAAACACACCTCAACCAAATAACAACTCATCACAAATGTTCGCCATTCACCACGCACACAGAAGACCAGACCTTTGATCACAACTCACCCCAAAATATCTGTCCGCCTAAGCAGCACAAAGTCTTGCGAACCAGATTTCAAAACGCAAAAAAAAAAAAAACAATACAAAAGGAATCTATTGAAAAATACTTGACTAACACAATGGAAACACGTCTCCTTTTCAAAACCCAAACAAAACATTAATTTCCTACAAACACTCGGAAGAAAACGCCGGAGAAAAAACGACAAAACAAAAATATATTTACAGTACCGTCTCAGAGCACGGCACACACAACTAAAGGCGGCAACACATGTGGAGGAGCCTCCGTCCATGTCAAATCGAAAGAAACAGGCAAAAGAGTTGACGACGACGAAAAAAAGCTTTTTTTCTGCTTCTCACTGATACCCGTACATCTCGTTCATCAGCCAACCAACACTCATACGACACCGACTTTATATGGCCCGAGTCTCGTAAATACGAGTATGTGTCGTGTTTTTGACATACTCTCGCGTGCCTCAACGGAATGGAAATGTAAATGTGGAAATAGAAATAGAAATAGAAATAGAAATACAAAACACGTCATAAGCGAGCACAGTTACTCGTAGGCAGCCATATTTTGTCACCTTTTTTGCGCTCACACTCTCTCTCTCTCTTTCATTGTTTCTAGAGTATGTTTTTCTATTCCAAATTTGTCCATCCAAAATTAGCTGACATTTGACAGATGACATTTCGCAACTGACAGTAGAGTGTACTAAAACGTCAATAAACAAACAAATGTCCAATGTTACCTCAAGTCCATCTAATATGGCCAAAAATGTAATGTAACCACATCAAGTTTAAAGGTGTCACTACTGTCATAGTGTTGGTGACTGTCGGAAACACACAGGACACGGTTACGGAGAGAGAAAGTAACCATCGGTTTATACGAAACGACACTGACATGCTGATAGTTTTCTGTCTATGCCAAGTCTGGATTTCTTTTGAAAAAGTGTTGCACAAAAAACTCGACGAGCAAACGAGTGAGCAACAAAAACAACAACAATACGAGTACAACAAAACAAAAAAAAAAAGTGGGCGCGCTTCAATCTCATTAGGCTTTTGGTACGGTTGGCTGGTTGGTTCAGTTTTTTTCTTCTTTTTTATTTCTCATAGAAAAAGGTAATACTCGTAGTCGTGGAGAGAAGTCGTTCCAAGTGTACGTTTTTGGAGCACAGTTGTTATTGCTACATACTCGTATATCCGGCCATATATTTGCCACAAACTTGACATCAAATTATGGTCACATACTCGTAGTTTTGCAAGTTTATTGAGGCACTCGTTGTTGGGAAGCCATTTTCTGAGTAGATTTCATTCGTAAGAAGTAAAGGGAATAGGAGTAGGGCACAGAATGCGGGCTCTACGAATCTGTCGATTGAGTTCCGAAGGGGTCTGTACTAGGTCCGCTTTTACTCGTAGAATGGGTGATTATAGTTAAAATGCGCCATTGTTGGTTGCTGTTGTATACCATTGCGAACAATTCGTGTAATGCTGCAACTGGCATTTTCTGTTTTCGATGATGTCTCTCTTCTGATACTTAGAGATGCCACGAAAACCGAAGCCATACGTACGGCTAAACGAGGTCCAATATTGATCATCTAAAAAACTCCTAAACAATCAACCAGCAACTTGATATAGCCACTCCTCCAAGAGTACTAAAATGTTGTGAGACATGTTTTTGCTTCCGGCTGCCAAATGAATTATGGAAGTGAGCAACTTCTTGCTTTACTAACAATAGCGTTAGAGTCTGGGATGCATTTGGACCTCTCTTCAGATAGTTTAGTTCCTAGTCTGCTGCCTCTAGTTTCGAATGCCAAGTTGTTTAGAGTGAACTTTGAACTCCTACTAAACCTTAGATGCAGTCTCTTCTGCTACTTCATTCTCGCTCTGGGTCGAAGTGAACGACTCCTCGGGTAGGAGCATTGATGTTCCTGCACTCCACCTGATCTAGGCATCTTAGATGCTTTCGGCATATTTTTTTGACGAAAAAGTTAATGTAGCTCTTAAGCGCCGATTCTTCGTTCAGTTTTATACAATTATTGACAATTTCAATATAGCAGCCTACATCCTCTGTTATCATTTTGTACAGACGAGTGAATTTTGCCGGTATGGCATAAATAGCTTTGTGTACCTTTTTTGTATTTTGAGCTGCCACAAGCGACCGTAAGATCCATAAATAGGTAGCAAGTATCAATCTGAAACTCTTGAGTTTCTTTTAAGAGAAAGGTACCGATGAACGTTGGTTTTAAATGTTTGAAAGTTATAATGTCTAGGAAATAGAGAGCTCGACAGGGAATTCTATAAGAGAGAAGTGCGGTTTAGGAAAGAATTACGATATTTCAGAGTAAGTCCGAAAGTAGGCTAGAGGGTAAACTGATGAGCATTCATAGCGAGACGGGTGTTACGGTTAAAAGTTTGAAGAGGCGGAATGCTATTGGCACTTCCAATGGAACACTGGCAGTGGAAATAGCTATAGAACAAGGTGAGACATAAGACATTACGTCGGTGTTCAAGGGTGTCAATTGACTGGGTGATATTAACATCAGATGTGATACTTATCGCATGGTTTTGAATCCTATCTTGCAGGTGCAGAGATGTTTTAGGAGCACCTGACTAGATGTGGGCATTGTACTGCAATTGTATTGAGGACAGTACAGATGAGGAAAAGCATTTCTTACATCGTTTGAAGAAACATAGACATTTCGCAGCATTTTGACGACATCAGATATGTGATCATTCCAACGAATGTTGTCACTGACACATACCGAGAATGGAAAGTTGTTCGTTTCGACGAAGCAAGTGCTATTCATGGATAATGGCTGGGTATTCAAATTTCGCTTTAACGGAAGGAGACAACAAAGTGTTTTGAAAACTTTAATTCCACTTTGTTGATAGTTCCCCAATTGGTTATGCTGTCAATATCGTTGCCGTTCTTCAGCCGGGAAACAAAAACAGAGAGTCCAGTCGTCAGCGAAGGAATATATTGGAATAGAAGTGGCAGACAAGATATCATTGAGGAGGATTAAAAATAGTGTCGGAGACCGAACGGAGTCCTGGAGCACACCAGCATTTATTTTGTGAATATCAGACATGAAACCGTCCAAGACAACTTGAATTAAACTTTCCGAAAGGTAATTTCTAGTCCATTGAAGAAGACAAAATGCACGCATTTTCAACAAAAAAACCAGATGTCACACTCTGTCAAATGCCGTAGAAATATCAAGTCCAACTATTTCGATTTCGGCAGATTGATGTAAGCTTTGGTTCCACTTTTCGGTGAGACATGCCATCAAATCACCAGTGGACCTGTTGCTACGAAGACCGTGCTGCAGGCCATTGAGAAGTTTTCGTGTTTCAAGATATTGCACGAGCTAACGGTTTATCAGCGTTTCCATGATCTTGGAAAGGAGGGACGTAAGTACAATAGGTTTGCCTTTAGAGAAGAGAAGATTAGCCTTTTTTAACAATGGGCCAAATGCTGTTTTCCATCTGCTTGGAAGGAGATCTAAAGTGTAGATTGGGAACTACTCGTATGTCTCTGTAGCTGCCACAATTAAAACGGAGTGTCTTCCTTGCAGATCGAGTGTAAAAGATTGAAATTCCACTCTTCAAACCTGCTTTCATCTAACCATAGTAAACAAGTGGGTTGAACGATTCCCACTCGTACCTATGCCTAGCAACTGCTACTCTAAACCACAGGCAGCCCCTAGACGAATCGACGTTTGGTGCATTAGAAATGGGCTTCCAGTCAATGCTCTCAAAATTGAGGTTGTTTTCTTTAAGAGACATAAATATCTGTTTCTCAAACGAAGATAAGTATTTGTGTGTGGTCCTGGATCACAAACTTCTTTGGACTAAACTTTTCACGTCGGAAACCTGAAAGGTTTTGACCAGACTCCAAAGAGCGGGTTGTCATAGCTACGTGGTCCAATACCGATCTAGGATGCGACGGTAGTGTCTTTCTGAAGGATGACAACGTTAGATTTCAGTCCTCGTTAGAGATACATCCGTCTGTCTTTTAAGCGGAGATACACGCAATCGTGATGACAACGAGTGAGAATCGACAACGAGAGCGAAGCCTTGCTAGATCCTCTCCGACTTCCAATCTAGTTCGAGAATTCAAGACTTCTCTAAACGCAGTCGGAAGGTTGAATTCACTGAGTCTTGTCTGCACTTCAACATACTTGCTGCCGTTTGTTGCTTTTAGATTTGGATATAGCTATCTATATGATCTTAGCCCGGTAAACGAAATCGTTGGTTGCCATCATCTAACTCCAATGAATAAATCTGCCAGACAGTGGAATATTGGTCGCTTTCAACATAAAACAGTCTGCAAAACGGTTCTTTCTGAATTCTCAGTATCCCCAGTGGTTTCTCTTTTATTAATCCAGAAATTAGTGTTCTTTTTTTTTAATTTGCTGCATTTGCTCATAGCCATACTTTGGCAAACTAGAGATTGTGGAGCCTGAGATTCACGGAGGCAGTATGTCTGCAGACTGGCGGTAGACTGGCAATGGTACCTATTGGTCTTCCATATCTAATGCTGTAAAAAAGGTAAAAGAAAAGACACAGAAGCTGTTGCCGGTGTCTCGCAACATGGTCTTTATGGATACTTAGATGATCTGGATAGCGCCTTGTGCCCATAGGCCTGGCCAAGGAATTAATAGAAGCAATTTTTCGCAAGAACACCTTTAGGAACTCTATAAGAAAATGGGCACATATATATAATTCTTGGCAAAGCCTGACAACAGAGATTATTGCCGTTTAATTTCTAGAGTATTGCGCCAGAAGTTATGGGTTCAAGTCCTAGCTAACATATTGAAAAAAATACTTTGTTTATTATTTAATGTAATTTTCGACCTTCTTTGATTCGAAATCAGTTGCGAATTTCGTAACCAAATTTCTGTATTATGTATTAGGACGAGCAGGTCAGCTGAGAAGAACATGAGTACGTACGACTATAAGACCAACATTTTCGGCTGAGTCATCCATCATACTAAAAATTTGCCATCATTTAGAAGCTTATTTGTTTTCGCACATAACATCACATGTCATGGTTAAACTGGTCCTGATCTTCAATTTCAATCGATTCTCATTACCTATAAAACTTCTACGCAATCTGACTTTCTGACAACTTTCTAATCCCTGTCTAACTACTAGGAAACTGGTTGTCCAAGACTGGATAATTAGTTACCTGACGTGAGAAGAAACAAATAAATGCTTAAAATCCTCTTTATCTATTTTTAGTTTTTAAATCGATCTCAATATCCCCTAAGTAAGGTGTACAATACAACATCTATCGAATGCAAATGAAAATAAATTTCTAACACAAATTTTAGTACATCATTACGTGTTAATAAAATATTCATTTATAATCATTTATGCATTGCTTACAACATTTTAAGTAGCAATTTTTCAAAATCAAAAATGAAAAGAAGATAGAAATTCAGAAAATTTGAAAATTTACATGCGCGCAGTTGGATTCGTGAAGAGACTTTTTAAAATGGGCCCACAACTGTGGCATGCGACAGCATTGGATTGTGTCAGATGGATGATGGGAATGCTCATATGAAATTCATTCAAATTGTTATCACAACACAACCTCTTGGTGGCGCCTACGTTTTTGTTTTAGTTTTTTGTTTTTGTTTTGTTTTGTTTTTATTATGTCTCTGAACTTCTCTTTTTATTTTATTTTTAAAATTATTATCTGCAATGTCATTTATTCGAAATTGGTGTTTTTGCTTGCAGTGCACGAAGCGGTTAAGGCAATTTGCCTTGTTCGGTAAATTTACATCTAAAGCTGTGTTCATCTGGTTGTACTGTTTGAATAAATATATAAACGCTAAAGGTTATGGCTTCTTGTAGATTGTTATAATGAGAAGGTGGGAGTACTAAAAGTGTACTAAAAGTTCGGTGACATGTAATCAATTCCTTCTTGATTTAAATTCCATTCAAATAAGAGGGTAACTAGAGTACGATTGGGTTTCAAGTACACCTTAATAATAGCTAAACATGTACTAATTAGAAGAATTAGTACATTTCTTAGACCCAATTGAGTAGCACAATTTGTGCTGAAACAAATTTATGAAAAAAGAAATAGCGAACTATGATCCTAAAGGGAATTAATTCAAGTACTAAATATGTACTAAAATCTATTTGCTCAATTAAGGCAACTGTAGATTTTTATTTTTATTTCTCCTTTCACAATTCCGATGTAATTAACAGTTGTTGGCCCAACAATTATACGTTTGTTAGTACTAAACCACGAAACATCTACCCAATTAAACAATACATTAATGCTTTTTGAGTCACTACGAAACTATTAAAAATGTCACGTAGAAAAAAAAAACACAAAATACATAAAAACCTTAACATTATACCTACACAATGTCATTTCGGTTAATGTCTGATGAGTCAACTTTAAGTCACAGAATGCGAAGCATGCTTCATCGTGACAATATACTAAAAATGTACGCAATAGTTTTTGAAACCATATTCCTCCTTTATTGTCAGTTGGACGTGATTGAGTCATTAAAGATACAAATAGTTGTTTGGTTTTCTTTTATTGCTTACTTACCCTGCATTTTCAGCTGCAGCAATTGACATGTGGGGCTCATCTGTTAGCTGCAACGAAGATGGGCCCTGTGGAGGCGCTTGAGGAGCAGGAGGCCGCTCCGTGGTCGCTGTAACGCCAGCCACCTGTAAAAAATAAAACAAAACAAAACAAAATTAACATAATTTCTTATTTGATTCAATAAGTTGTTAAGATAAATTTAAAACGACATTATTAGGTACTCGTATTCAAAAATGCACATCTATCCACCGCCGATAGATACATATGTATGTATGATCGGTTTTTAAATAAAAAAAATTTTTTTTTTAAAAAACTGGAAAAGCAATAAACATAAAAATTCAGAAATTAAAATATCGAATGACATGAGAAGTACAGCCTCAGCGCGGCATCAACATCACTACCATCATCGTCGTCATCATCATCATGTTTGCCATCATTACCACCATTAACGAAACGAAGATGATGTATGTATCTCTAGCTACTCTGTAGCTCTCTGGGCCTTTGCCTGCCGACAACATCAAATTTACAAAGCATCTAGATACATTAACTAAATAAATATGTATGCATAGAACAGATGGATGGATGGATGTAGATTGTCGAAGAACTGTGGCAGAAGATGAAGATCCCCTTAGGCGGTTTCTTCCAAAATAAGAATTATTTGTCCCCCGAAAAAATGTATCCATCTGTAAAAATTAATTTTGACGTTTTTCACTTTGCGGTCTTTATTTTTATTTTTGTGGCGTTTGAGTCTTGCTTGATTTTTGTTTTTTTTTTTGCTTGGTGGTGAAATGCCTCCTCAACCATTCATATATTGACAGGCAATCACTTTTTTTTTAAACAGAAACCAAGTGGCAATCGTGCACATGCTCATATGAGTTTAGGTACTACACACTTATTTGAAAACTAAATTGAGAGCGGAGGCAAAAAAAAAATTACTTTCATCACATTTTCATGCATTTCCACTTGTATCTTAAGCACACGAATAGGAATAAAAGGTACAAAATAGGGATGGAGAAAAAGAGAGCTGAGTTCTAAAACAAAAGACCTGCAATGGAAAAGCCTTAACAGCCTTTTTTTCCACCAGAAACAAGTAAGAGCAGCCTCCCACATGCACTTAAAGTGATGGGTACCCAAGTAAGCTTATGTAAGAAATG
Source organism: Volucella zonaria (assembly GCA_963966105.1). NCBI lineage: Eukaryota > Metazoa > Arthropoda > Insecta > Diptera > Syrphidae > Volucella > Volucella zonaria. The sequence goes on from OZ014531.1 coordinate 44,351,134, forward strand.
TGAATCTAGATACAATATGGGCGACTATTACACCATTTATGGGGGAATGGATGCTACTATTGCGAAAAGAAATAGTTCATCATAGCTAAGACATCTCACACAGGAACATGAGAGGAAAATAGGGAGTCCTTTGATGTGATGCCATGTTTTTTTTGAGGTTGACAATTTCTTATCGTTTGAGCGAGCGTGTAATGATTCTTAGTGCCTGTGTTTGGTTTACCATGACAATTTTGCCAACTTAGGCAATTTAATGATGATAATTTTGTTTTATTCCTTTTTCTCAGGATTGCGTCGTCTTTAATTACAAAGTACACAGAGACAGTAGTAAATATGACAACACATTCTGGAGGGTGATGGGAACCCTCAAAAAGACCGTGGTTTGATTTAATTAAAAATAAACAGTGAGTACACTTTGTTGTATTAAAATAGCTTTAATTGTTTTATATATAAATTTGTACTAAATAATAAAGTTTATTTATTTCTTTTTTTTTTTTAAAAAAATCATCGGACTAAATTCAGAAAGAATCGCGCTGTAGATACTAACTATGTACTAAATAAATATAGCACAACTAAATATTCTAATCAACTTAACATTTCGTCAGGCATTCTCTTTTCTTTTTAGGAAAATTTACCTTATAAAGATCTTTATATTAAACTTTTAAAAAAACACGGATTCCGGCCAATTGAAAACAGAACGTTTTGTTAAGACTCCCACATACCAACGCCAAAATGAGCTCATCGGAGGAACTTGATGAGACTCCATTAGTGGAGCAAGTGGAAGAATTGGATGCATTATTGACTATTGAGCCGGCTGAAATTGAAAACGCCACAGAAATGGTTGCCGCCGCGAGAAAGAAACTAGTTCCCGAAAGGGAGGTGGCCCCATCATCTGACCCTGAGGGTATTCTGTCAATTATCTATGCGGCAGCAAAAAAGATTGCCATTATCGGTGCGATTTACTTGGTCGGCTACATGGGTTGGTCAGTGGCATGGTTTATTGCACCGGTTATCATATCAACTCCTCGACAACAATTCCATAAGACTACCGAGAAGAGGAGCATAGCCAAGGCCTCAGTTATGGTATCCGAGAAAGATGTCATCCTTGCACTGATTGATGAACTGCCAGCTTGGGTCTATTTCCCGAAATAAACGAAATTCTCAAACAAGTCTGACCAAATGCTAATCACTTTGTACGTACTCTCGCCAAGGAAATAACTGAACCAAATGTCGCCAAAGGAATCTAGGAGCGATTCCACCTCGAATTTGGGGCGTCAAAGTCTACGACAAGAATGTTGGTCACTATCATCATTATGGACTTGGATCTCTTTTTTGCCAGCGATTGTGATATTATATTTCTACTTAGGTAACATGAAAGGTAACATCAAAGATTTACAAATTCAGGACGGGTTCGTGTCGTCATGAAGCCACTTATCCGATCGATGCCATTAGTGGGTGGCCTGCAGATATTTTTCCCTAACAATCCAAATGTTGACTTTCATTTTGTCAGAGTGATTGATTTGCTGAATATGTCTGGATTGAGTGATATATTGAGAAGTATTATCGTGGAGCAAATTGGAGTAATGAAGTGCCAGCTACTTCCCTGAAAATGTCAGAACCTGGGGGTATTTTGAGAATCCATGTAGTGGAAGGAAAGGATTTAGACATTGGAGTTTTGGGCAAAGGTAAATTCGATCCTTATGCCCTGATCAATCTATCTAACCGCATAGGAATTCAAATCCCTAATCATTGCTAATACTGCCAACCCCAAATGGAACTTCTGCTGTGAGGCAATTGTAGAAGTTATCCAGCATAGTGTCATTGTATTAGGAATTTTCGATTGGGATTGCACCGAGGATGACGAATCGCTTGGTAGAGCGATGTTAACAAGGAGTACTGAATACGTAAAGCAAACCAACACGGCCTATTACACGTTCGCTTAACCTTGTACATATTAATATTGTAGATCTGCAGTCTACTCTATTAGACATTCATCCATTGCGAGTTACATCGATGAGCACTGCTCTTCTTATTGTGGTAGTTGATTCTAGTTGAATCCAGATGCAATTCTTCATCTCAGTGTTGGCAAACTAAACGAAAAAACTTCTGTTCAACCAAGAAACGACTCTCCAGTTGTTTCCAATGATGCACTTCAGAATACAGGAAATAAATTTGGTCGCTTCACTTTTGTCCTTAGTACTTTGGAGACAAAAAAATAAAAATATGGAAATTGTATCTCAGACCTTCTAACTACAAAAATCTGGGCCCGAATCAAAGATCATCATGTCACTGGCATTGAATGTTGTAAAACGAACTGATTCTACAGAAAATGATGTTCCTGCGGATACATTTGCTACATAAGAGATGTCATCGGTATCACATGCCAGTTCTGTCAAATCTCCTAGTCCGGTTGAGAGTATTGTCGTGTCGAACATATCAAAGGACCTCCTTTCCACCTCATTGGATAACTCGTTTGCTGAAGAGGAAATCGTCAAATCAACAGTATCTGTAATTTCTGTCACTCCTTCTCTAAGAAGCCCGAAATCAAATTTCGATTCAGTTCCTACTAACACAATCCCATGTATGACGCATCATTTGAATACGTAATTTCATCAGCAGAACTTATGCAGTCAGATATTAAAGTCACTGCTTGTACACAGAAGGGATCTCTCTGACTCAGCCAGACTATCTTCATTGTTTGACCTACAGCCGGAATGAAAGCACGATTAAGTTTATTTATTTTCTTCTTTCTAAGAGTCTCGCAAATGCTCGCAAACACGAAAATAAGCTCATTCCCCATACTATCGTAGATCATAGTAAATGCGCTTCTAAACGTAATCAGTTAGGACGATTTCTATGTTCAACGACACGCGGACGATAGTGCAACCGGTTTATTTCTTTAAAAAAAAAGCGTCAAAATAGTCTTTGCCAAAGAGAATAAATTTGGATAAACTTTCAGGTTTAACACTTTTTGGCAGAGCTATAAGATGTAGCAGGCAAGTATTGTAAAGTTCCGAAAAACTTACCTGGAATACAAATATCAAGCAAACCATAGACTAGCTAGGTTTTCGTTATGGACCAGCATAAGTCTACTTAGGAAACTCGGACTCAACTCTAAAATGACGGTATGAATTCGCAAAGCAAATTCTACACATACAATTATATAGTTACCTACGTTGCACCGACTGGTATCATAGAATGGAACAAAGGTTTACACTGCCGAACACGATAAACTGCAAAGGAAGGAATGGTCGGCGAAACAGCATCCACTGCAGCATTAGTGGAAAATGAAAATAATTTTAATCTTATTCATCAGGACCTTGTAGAGGAACTCGGAAGTAGCGAGCTACTAGGACTAACCCTTTCAGACAACTGTTTGGAAAGCTTTAACTTCAGTCACAACTCTAATGCTTCATTTCCAGAGCAATTGAACTGGGAACTGACCAAAGGTATCAGTGTTAAAGACGCAAAAACTCGGTTTTATTGCTGTAAAACGTCGCCAAACACTCGATTGAAACATCCTCACGACGATGTTTTTGTTCCATTGTGAGCAATCGCGGCACCAATCTTGCGCACAGCTTTCTCATGCCCAATTTTTTGAAATGCCTATCATGTCTGCTAGTCCAACACCATTTTGTGGATTTTTTTCAACATTTCTGGTGAACTCACCACATTTGATCGACCACTGCGATGTTCGTCTTGGCAACACGCATGGCCTCGCTTAAACTCTGCCACCCAATATTTTATTGTTGTAAGCGAAGGAGCAAACTCCTCCAGAGTAGCATCCAGTTCCGTTGATGTTGGTTGGGTTGAGGCCTTTCAGACGAAATTATTGTATCACATGACGATGACCAATTTTTTCCGTATTTAAAAATTCATTGAGAGAGTTCACTATTGATGGCTGCCGAACAAACACTAAACAACGTAGCGTTGTCAAACTTTAAATTTAAGCTTTATAAGATTGGTACTTCTACAATTGTCATTCTTTTTAAACAAAAACCGCCATCTATACGTCAGGTCGGGTACTTCTGCGACTACTCTCGAACTTACTTACATAAGTGGCATTAAAGTTCTGGGTGAACCTAGCCCAATTAACAAGCCTCTCCAGTTAGCCCTATCTTTAGCTATCTGCCTCCAATTGCGCAGTCTAAGTCGGTTGAGGGCAGTCTACATCAAACCAGAGATTTCTTGGTGGTAGTCAGGTGAACCCCAACGCATCAGTTGCGCCGTTTCTGATACCACGTTGGCAGCGTCGCTACTGATCTTCGGTACTTGATGCTGGAGGCATAGGAGTTGTTGAGAGATTTCGGAATACGCGTTTGGCGAAGATTCTGGCGGTTACAGTTATATCTTCTTTGTTGTGGCGACTGGAAAATCCGCATTCGTACCTTGGCTGGCAAAAAATATTGATATGAGTCAATGTTGGCTGACTAGTACGTTCGGACGTCCAAAATACTGGAGGCATGCCTTACGTCTATCGCAATGTGATCAATTTGACAGCGGATACCGCCATGTCCCCTTCTATATATTGAGATAAGGAAACCATGTGCTTCCTTTAGTAATATTTCGTCCCGCCGCAAAGTAAATAAGCATCTGCCCTGCCGAAGATTTTCTCCTTTGCTGACCTGCCGGACATTGCTTATATGCCTTGTCAAGGAGCTCGTAGAAACATTCTTTGGTGGTGCCGTCCTTGTCTTCCGTAGGGGCATGGTCACATATTAGCCTTATGTTGGCGAAACTGGCTTTGGTGCGGATTGTCATAAGATGCGTATGGCAAATCCGCATCCGAATGAGCGGTGTTTCTTTTCTATATACCAATCATCAGTTTTTCTTTTTTGCTCCTCATGTCCGGCCATTGCATCGCACTTCCTGGATGGAGGTGATATCTGCGTGATAGCAGTCAAGGGCCTCTATTAGCTCTTCGGCTTCACGTGGCCTGTTAAGGGTCCGAACATTCCACGTGCAAAGTGTGAGCCCATTTTTATACGAGGCCATTAGTTGGTTCGTCATATATTTTAATCTCTTTCGTATAAGGTTGTGAACAAGGTGACGGCGTAGTCTACTATAATTCTACTGTCCGGGGATGCGCTTGCCATTTAGTTTGAATGAGTAAGGGTTTACTTTGCTCATGTAGTTACAGCGGTAAGGCAAGTATTTCGCTACAAACTTGATTGTTGCGCTACTGGCCCAATCCAAGTTATAGGACACGCAGAAGTTTACAGATCAATCGTCACTTACAGAGTTTGCTGAAACTTCGCCGATTACTAGATGCTATTACGAGATCTAGCTTCAAACGAGGGCCTTTCTATTTTCTACAAAAAGTCGAAAAAAGGGTGGTGGATCAGTAATTTTGAGTCGACACTTGTGTATTTATCCATATTCTTATCTTGGTCAAGAAAATTCCAAAGAAGCACGGAAAGGCCTAAAGATGACCCGCGCCAATGTATTGTACTGTAGATGGATGAACAAAATTCACGATGTCATTGGAGATAAAAAAAAACCTTCCCATCAGTACTAAATACACTATTTCGACTGTCTTAAAGACAGTGCCAGATGTGTGCGGCGATTTCGTCTCCCAGACAAGACCTAGTAGAAGTTTATTTTTTCAGGTTTATGGTTATGATTTGTTACTGCAGACCACACGTGGGTTCCTACCTATGATCCAGAAATCAAACAGAAGTTCATGCAGTGGCATAAGAGGCCTGCAAACCCTCCAAAACCAAGTTAAAGTTACGGCATCGGCTGGAAAAATCATGTCGACTGTGTTTTGGGGACTCGAAAATCATTTTGTTGGTCGAGTACACAAAAGAGGTGAAACCGTAAGCATAGCATTTTACGCAACTAACTATTTTGCGCAATTGAGGAAAGTAATCAACGTAAAAAGGCGAAGGAAATTGACCGTAAGTATTTTACTTTTCCATTATAACCCACCGGTTCACACAACGCATGTTTGCAAAGCTGATGTCAGTCAGTTAGAAGATGGTTTCAAAGAAATCAAATACACCCACACTAGTTCGAACCTGGCACGAAGTGAACATCATCTATTCCCTAATTGAAAGAAGGACCTTCGTTGTAAGGGTTTCTTCAAATATGATGAGCTCAAGGTACATTTTTTAGGTAAGGGTATCTTTTACAGAATAGTGAAATCACAATGTACCTATTTATAATAAGTATGTTGAGGTGAAGACGGATTAAGTACTCCAATACTAAATCAGGTCCAAACTACAGTTCTTCACTATACCAAAACCATTCCATCCCACTTAACTTTCTGCTCGAAATCAACAAGCTGCCTTCGATAGATATTATACTCGTACATATGTACCAACATCAATTTTCAACCTACCACAATTCATAACTAGATAATCAATTTAATCCGCCGAAAAAAGAAACCCACACCCAAAAACCTTAAATTGGGTTACCTCCGGGTCTAGCAAGGCTACCCCCTTATCAACAACACCTTCAACTTTTTTTAATGTTTAATTTTGCTATTACTCACTTTTTTGCCAACAAAATTTTCCATTTACCAAATAAATTCGTAAGAAAAAATTAACAAAAAAAAAAAAAAAAAAGATATCAATACAACAATTGCCTTTGGACGGTGTTTTTTTCTTTCTTGTAAACGAGGTCAGGTTTATAGCTCTTTCCATTGTTCACAGGAAAACGGAATCTTTTTTTTCGTTTGCTCGTTGGTTTGCCTTTTTTTGTCCGAAGCAGTAGTGCAAATTGAGTTGGCGGCTTCATCGTCGATAATAATTACATTACATTATGTGTGTAGTCACTTTACTAATCAGAAAGTAAATATTACGTACGGATACGACAATACGAAAACTTCTTTCATAGAACTCTTCGAGTCAGATGAATCGTTTCGTGTGTGCGCAAAGTGTGCTGCTGTTGTGCTTGGTTGCCATCGTCGTCATCAGCGTGTCGTTCGTCACAATTCTTGTTGTGTGCAAATTTATAACGGTGAATAAATAAGCACGAAATACGAATATGAAAATGTATATAATATGAATAATCACTTCAGCAGCGCAGATCAACAGAGACATGAGGGAGGACGTTGGGTATTACCAAGTTGATCTTTCTTGCCCTGTGTACCGTGTGGTTATCACTTCATTTGAATCTCTATTGGCAAGTTTTCATTCATTTTCGTCATGTACTATACCCTACAACGATGGAGAATACCTGGCTACGTCGATTGATAGTTTAAAATCTGTCAATATGAAGAAGGAAATAATTGAAATTAACTTTTTAGTACATGTGTACTAAAAAAGTGTTTTTCTCAGTAACTTGTGGTATTTTAATGCTTATTGATGTTTTTTTTCTTGGAATAAAGTAATTTACTGACATCTCAGATATTTGTACACATATGGTAAACCAAATAATGTATCAGGGGCTTACAAAAATGTTTTTAAAAAAAATGATTAGATGTTAACATCCCAATTGAGGATGCATTAAGTTCAAGAATACACAGAACGGCTTAACAGTGCCAATAATATATATAAAAATAAGAAACATATTATCTACAAAACGAGCATAATTTTCCTTTTCCGATTTTTGTTCGCCGTATGGTGGTAACGTGCTTTGCTGTGCTTTGCTATGCTGTGTTACTTTCCCGTATTGCGATGTGATGTGGTACGCCAATGCAATGCAATGGTGTTGCATTTAATTTGACGTATGTTTTATTTCATTTTATTCGCTTCTTGTCATATGATGCACATTAAAACGGCATGAGGTGAAGATATAGTAGAGAGAAACACGATTTTATAGATGCCGTGTGGTGGGGTAGATACGACTGTAAAAAGGAAGCGCAAAAAAAAAAAAAACCAAAAATAAAATCAAAACTTGCCTTCATGGTCGTTGCCGGCAAATTGCTACTGCATTGCATTCTTTTTTGGCGTGTATTGTGCAGGTATATAGTTAAAGAAATGATACTCGTACATACTATGCTTATACAACGTAAGCATATCTTTCTCGATGTTTTGTAATTTTGTGCGCAGTCAGCTGTGACGGATGAATGCCAAGTTTATCTGCTTTTGCGGGATTGAGACAAAATTATAGGTAGATACTGACTGAGATGAATGTGGATTTTGTAAGGATTCTGAGGATTTGTATTATATAAAATTTATTGAACAAATACAAACATACACATGTACGATATATTCATTTATGCCAACGAAGAGAAAATGTATTAAAAAAAAAGTGTTAATATGGTAAGTCAGTCAGGTGAATGGAAATGTGTACTAAACTTGTTCTTTAGAGTACACTTTGGATTTGGGAGGCGCTTCCCCTTGCGTGTTTAGCAGTGTGCTGGGACAACAAAACAGCTCCGAAATATTTCCGAAGGACCAATTTGTGTATCTGTACGTGTCAAAAATTTTATAAACTTTCTGCAATTTACAACTGGCCAGTGTTAATAGTGAATTTAGATACATATAACTTCAAAAGAAGGTGATAGAGAAACGCTCCTACCGAGGCCTTACAGTAACATCTACTTTTGTAGATGAAGTGAAGTTCGAAAGTGTAACCAGAATGCAATGGGAATATGCATAGAATATAAAGCTCACACCGAAGTCTGTCGAGATATATTGAATCTTCGGTTATAGGAGAGTTACAGATGCATTTTTAAGATCAGAATTATATTAAAAACTAAAGTGAAAGTGACGTTTGCTTAAAATGCCATCAGATTACGGAGTCTGCAGCAGTTACAACATGTACATACATTCCAACCTGCTGTATTTCAATTAAAATTAAATATTGTATCACTTTAGCTAGAACCTTAGAACTGGAAATGTGTCTGAAGCGCCTACGTGCGGTTTGAAATAAAGAGAAAAAAAAAAACAAAAAACAAAACGTTATTCTATTTATCTCGTCAGTATCTATAGTCGCAAAACAGGTATTTTGTTTCTGTTTTAATGTGTTCTAAATGGGCATATATGTGTAGATATTTAACATGTGACTCATAATTCTAAACCAGGACGTACAAAAATTATAACATTGCCTCTGTAAGTATTTATTAAATTTATAGAGTGTCAAACACCCCATTACACATGGTTTCTGTATAATAAATCACACCTCGCCACATCATATCATCAAATAAAATCCTTTTTATAATATTGAAACCATCTTCGAACTACAACATTTATTTTATTAGTACTCTCCCAATGATAATTTTTTTTTTTATTGTTCTCTCTATTTATTTATTTTTTATTATCATTCAACAATTATTATCATATTGTCCATGTCATGAATTATTCATGCAAATCGAAATAAAAGACAAGAAATACACAACGAACAAAATTGTATGTCCATAGATACTCGTATACCTCGACGTATAAAGAAAAACCTACAAGCATATCGAGTATTTTGAGAAGACAAATGCTTTTAGGTCTTAGCTTTGAAAAACCGAACGCTTTTTGTAGTTGAAGATACATACTCGTACTTTACTCGATTCTTATCTTCAAATTCAATCTATTGTTTGTTTACTGTTCAACGAAGCATTTGAAATGTTAATTGACTACTACATTACATTTTGCTTACATTTAACTATTTTATTTTTTATTTTTTTTTTTTTTTTATAAGGGATACACCACAACAACAAAATACGATTATTTTTTTTTTCAACTGAAAAAAAAAAACGAACAATCTTTCAGAAAAGAATTTTTAAGCAAACACCAGTAAGTGATGAGCAGAAATAAATTCAAATTTAGTCATTTCTTACAATCAAGTATTGTCTACTTTTAAAATTGTTAGACATTAATCCGTTTGAAGTGCGTATCTTAAGTGTTTGCAGTAGCTTAGAGCAATCTTAAGCCTGCCATGGGAATGTCAGTTAAAATGTCAAGGTTACGAATCGGTAGACACGTGAACTTCAATTCAATTCACATCTAAAGATTAAGAGTCGTTGTGTTCTTAGCCTGATGCTAACAGATTATCACAACTTTAATACAATCGGCGTATCTGACAGATAATAATGATTCAGCTTCACGATTTTCATAGGTAATCGTATGTTTGTATATTTGACCAAGCAAAACCAAGTCTTAACCATGAGTTTTGTCATTAGTTTGCATGAGCATGATCCAGAAGGTTATCTCACTGTCAGCATAATCCAGTCAATATTTCTCCTAACTCATATAAATTTAAACTTAACTTTGGGGGTTTTGAAATATAATGAGGTTTGCAGCTTAAACTAAGCCGGTGATTCTCTACCATTTTGTTGTCACTTACTCAACCGACTATCTTATATTGCGTTCATTTTATACTCAGATTGAGCCTCCATTGGGGCGGTTTTCAATAAAAGCGATGCATTTAATGCTAGATCGGCTTGCAGACATAAACAACTTATTAAGCAGTACAAAGCATTATCTCCTCTCAAATATCTACGACTGATGTAGAACAGAGTGGATACATATTCCGAATCATTCCAGCCTACTATATATCAACTGCAACCATTAGGATCAGAATTTTAGAAATTTGGAAGAAATCATGGCATGCCATGATCTTAATGCTAGAATTGAACAGAATACGGGCCTTGCAAATTTCTTACCAAGACTGCTCAGAAAATCTAAAGACAATACGAGTATCTAAAATGCTAGAGGCACAAAACTCCTGGAACTATGTAACACATTTGAACTACAAATTTTGAATAATACAAGTGAAATGGATACATGTGGCGAGTTCACATTTGTAGGACAGCAAGGGACACCAGTCATAGACTCTGGTTTCATAGACTGGCCTGGACTTTGAGGTAGGGAAAGGTTTGGAATAACTGTCCAGAAGAATACCCTCCCCTTTAAGGAAATGTTTCTCCTACCAAAGTTGAAATAGCTAGAAAAGAAAGCCATCATGTACATGTAGACTGAATCTTTCCCAACTTTTGCTAGACAGGGCGTCCACAGATTTTGGGCTGTTACATAAGACATATCATTAAGATGGTGTAGAGAGCAGGCGTAAATTGCACGGTTCGACGAAGAGTGCAATACAAAAAGAAAAATCTCTTTGGCATGACTGATATAATTTCGACTTCTTTAGGAGATTCTACGTTGAAGGAAATAAAGCCAAAAGGCTTGCCACATGTAAATATTCAGCTAATTTTTTGAATGGCAAAAAGTTTATTATCAGTGAGACTTTAATGTCTGATATTCTTCTTCAACACTTTAGCCATCTTTCGCATCCAACAACTGATCAACGTAAAGTGGTTTTTGTTTTAGAGGTTTGGTTTTTAAACTGGCAACTCTGTTTCTACAGATTGCCAATTTGACAGTTGAAAGTTGATTTGTGGTTAGTACGTTTTGCCATTTTACGATGAATAAATTAACGCCAGAACAACGCGTGCAAATTGTGCAAACTTATTTTGAAAACCATGGTTCGGTTCGCTAAATTTATAGTGCGCTACGTCCATTTCACGGTCGATATAATCGTCCATCTGAGCAAGTTATTCGAAACACGATGAATCATTTTCGCACCATGTACACTCTAGTGGATAATACGTATCCCCAAAGACGACAAACAGTGCGAACAGAAGAAGTTATTGCCGTTGTGGAGCGCACTTTGTAGAAGATTTTACGGAAAGATCTTGGCTTAAAAGCTTATAAGATCCAGCTTGTGCAAGAGTTGAAACCGCGTGACCATTATACGCATCGTAGGTTCGGTGGATGGCCCTCATTTTCAACGCAAAATTTTGTTCTCCGATGATGCCCACTTTTGGTTAAATGGATATTTGTAAACCCAGAAGCCTTTGTTGAGACGCTCTTACAATCAATAAAACTCAATGTTTGGTGTACTTTATGGGCTGGTGGAATCATCGGCCAATATTTCTTTAAGGACGACGCCGACCAGAATTTTACCATCAATGGAGAGCGCTTTAGAAACATGATTTCTGACTTCTTCGTTCCTCAGTTGAATGGGATTGACGTGACAAAGCTTTGGTTTCAACAAGATGGCGCAATGTGCCACATGGCGCAACATGCCACAAGGCGCAACATGCCACATGGCGCAACATGCCACATGGGGCAATAGTGCCACACGGTGCGCGACACCATCAATTTATTGCGGGAAACATTTGCTGAGCGCATAATTTCGCGTAATGGACTAGTGAACAGGCCACCACGATCCTGTGATCTTTGGGGTATGTTAAGTCACTAGTCTATACCGATAAAGCAGAGACGTTGGACGATTTTTTAATCAACATTCGTCTTGTTATTGCTGATGTACGGCCCCAGTTGCTCGATAAAGTTGTCGAAAATTGGACTTCACGATTGCGCTTCATTCGAGCTAGCCGTGGCGCGTATATGCCCCATTTCATACTTATCCACCAATGGCGTAAAATTATCTATTGAATACAGCTAATATCATAGACATTAACATTAGCTTCAAGTGTTCTATTTTATATTGAATTTGTATACCTCTAAAAAAAAATACCCTTTACATTTCATTGTATACGAGGTTAGTCCTAGTACCCGACCTAACAAAGAAAACCCAAACAAAATTGGGGGAAAATATGTCCCGACATGCATTCTGCAGTTACGACAGAACCGGATACAGCAAAGACACGTCCGTGGAAAGACTCCTTTTCCTCGTCATTGAAGCGCTTACAATTGTGGTATTCGTTTAGCCTTCTGTGTTAATGAATTCGCTAAGTAGAATTTAAAATTTCAGTTTTTCTAGCGATTTGGCAAGCCTACGGGGTCACACTTGAAGAAAACATTGCGTTTCATCAACAGAACAAATACCTAGTAGCATACAAAATTTATTAAACCAAAGGCGAAAAGATCAGGCGATAAGTGACTGCAAGATGGAGTAAATGATGTCGGTAAACAAAAAAAAAAACAACGCCTCACGGTTTGGGGTAAAATGTCACTATCGCCAGATACACCTAGCTCCTGATTTCCTAGTCATTATAACCTTCAAACATTTAAAACCAACGTCCACCGGCACCTCAATTTCTATCCTCCCTGACTTTCCTTTGCCCGCCCTGTGTGCAAACATTTTAAGGGTACTCAAATCCCTTGAGCGGGCGCAAATTATAAAAAAAAAAAAACACAAATTCGAAATGAATTTTAAACTCACAAACAAGACCTTGAGAGGAATCATACATAAATTGACCGTAGTTAATCGTTTGAAAAAATAACAAAGTCTTAAAACTCCTAACACAAAAACCCAAGGACATGCTGTACAAAGTTCTGGTCCTTCCAGATCTACTCTACGGACCGGGTGTAGGACGCTAAGCAGAAAAGCGATGTTGACATCGAAGTCGGTTGGAAGAAGACTACTTTTTCGTTCACAAGGTCTTGTGTAGGAATTGAAGACAGGGCATTGGATAGATGAGTGCTCTATACAGCTCACTTAGAGCAACAACGGATCATTTTCCATTCTACCCCCAGAAGCTGTAGAGATTGGCTCATTTAGAACTGTCCAGATTAGGATCTCGGAGGATCGTCAAACTCAATTTTGCTAACATTCTGCATCTCATCGAACAAGTACCCCACCTGTGATCTAATTTTTCTGTCAGCAATGGCAGGATAGTCACACAGCAGGATCTAGAAAGATCCCGAAACGTCCCACATGAATACCAATAGCAAAGCGCCCAGAGACGGCACCAATTTTTACCACTAAGAAGATTTTTTTTTTTTCTCATCGGATGACGGTCATAAGGTTTAAGCCATTGGGAATGTATTCGTGACAGTCCAGCATATGGGGCCTTTATTATTTGCTTAATTCTCAATGAATTTCTACGTAGTCTGAAAAAATCTAACTATAGACTCCTTTCTTGCGTGTTCGTCTGCCCTTTCATTGCCTGCGTACAGTCCTCGGGTGTCTCATTTAAATGTCCCCTACAATTTATTTACTAGACTTGATCTTGTTACTTCGCAGTCCAGACCCATAATTGCGGTCTGTCTATCTGAGTACAACTTGGATGATTCTACAATCACTACATATTTAAATGATTAGCATTAGATTTTTGCAGTCAGTTCTATCGGGGATTTCTTTATCCCTTTTTCCAAATACGACGGAGGTATGTTCTAATGGCGTTGATTAAGACGCCACACTATTGCACCAGAAAAAAATTACGGGATGAAACCTAGCATGGTCTGCATCAACCCAGGGGTGTACTCGTAGTTCTTATTGAGTCTAAAATCTCACTATAGACCGTTCTCTAGACTTTAATGAGATTGGAAGATGTGCATTTCTTATTGAGTGCCGTCTAGCACGCATGTAGAAAACCCTTCAGTAGTACAATAATTGGCATTATACGACCATTGTGAGATATATCTAAACAAGTCATACCTATTGACACGTAGAAGACTACAGGCGAATGTATAACCACAATCTTTGCCAAGATAGGCATGTTATCTAAAATACAAGATGTGAAGACTTCATTTGCCAATAGACGACAAAGCTTGAGGTAAGAGCGTTATCGGGATGTCAGCTCTTTGGTTCGAGATTTAAATTCAGTTGGCGATAGCGGTTGCCAAAAGGATTGACATGACAAACACCGAAAGCAAAGCGCAAGATTGATTTTTAATAGACTTTTTACTACTAAATTCACTTCAAATCCATTAAGATATTCTACGCATACATGTCTATAAACACCACAGAAAAAAATAAAAAACAAAAATCTCGATTTGATGGACAATTTCCTTTTCTTACAATTTACACACGTGGGCGCGCAATTTTGTTTGGCAAAGTGCGGAAGACAACATAAAAACGATTTTTTTTTTTTGAGACATTTACGAGTATCTTAAGTTGAATTCTCAAAGAAATGAGAAGACTTTCCTCACTTGTGCCCGTAAAAAATCAATTCAATTTCTTGTCTCCGAGTCTTTTTAAGCTTTCCATTCCAAACAAGATACAACTCTTTTCATCAGGTCTTTACTAACTAAGACACTATTCAGTGAAAATAAAAAAAATTGATAAAAATAAAAATTTAGTACCACATGCTTAGGTGGATAGTGGGTATCTTATGTCATTGCCGAATGCCGAAACGTTGGGTGGTTAATGTTAAAAAAAAAAGCAAAACCAAAAACAAAACGACTATTCAAAGAAGAACTTCATAATTTTAATGGTTTCCACTGAAAGATACATGCTGTTTCGGTGTGTAGAAAAACCATGGAAAAATATTTGTTAATTGGCAAGGCGATGATTAATGATCCGAAGAATCATACATACTCGTATACTCATATTTGCTGTGATTATGTTGAGCCTCCAACTGAGCAGAGGGAAACCCACCAGTTTCTGTATGAAGTAGGCATAGGAATAAAGAAACAGATAATGAGCTGGTGAATGATGTGCGAAATGCCTCCAACTAATGAGTAAATTAGAAATTGTCCTTGCGCTGTGGTCACGCAATGATTTCAATTTTTCTTTAAACAATAATTGAGTTGTTTAAAATAAGTTGTTCATAGGCGACACATTTTTTTCAGGCAGTTCTTCTTATAAGCAACAAATGTACAACTTATGTGTATACATGATCTGATCAAAGGGACAAAAAGACTGGTAGGAGCTGAAGCCCTCAAAATTCACAGTGAGCTCCTCCATTTTTTAATTAACTGGATTTAATTTAACCGGCGAAGAAGCATATTTCCGGCAAAGGTATAGCAAGCTAAAGCGCCGGTTCAATGACGGACAAAAGTTTCAAACTAGAAAACGTATTAAGGTTATGTACAATCACCATACTATGCAAAATCAAGAATCCACTTTTCGAAATGTAGGGAACAGGGACTACTATTAGAACTTGCAAACGAAACGTAGGAAATGCATATTATCCTGTCAAACGAACTCCTTTTTAGATAAGATACGCTAACCTATCAAAAAATTAGTAACAGGCAAATGGGAATAAAGCTACGAGTAATCACACAAGGTATGCGGCACAACTTATAAGAAAAATGTCCGCAGCAAGGGTAAGCAATCTAATATTTTTAAAATATCAAAACTTTTAACAAAAAAAAAGCTCGGAAAAAATTTATGTAATTAAGACCAGCAGCATACCTGCTAACGGCTAACAAAGAAATTGGCAAACGATGGAAAGAGTACTTCAAGCCGTTACCCAACATAGTATTACCGCGCAGTACTTATTCAACGGCTGTCAAAGACGTAGGAAAAACGGCCCATTTTATGGAAATCGGTAAAAAGAACTCCGAAGTGTAGGCTACAATCAGAAATTTTGGATCGCAACTGTAACAAGCAATCGGTTATCCAATCAATGGAGTCAGAGCCACCTTGTTCCTATAAAGGCAAAACCGACACGAAAAATTGCAACAACTACCGATCGGTGAAACTTATGTCGAATACCAGCAAAATATGCAAGCGAGTGTGCAAGACAATCGGAAGACCAAGAGTTTTAAGCATCAGACAGACAATTCGGCTTTGTGGGCGGCAGGTCGACATACAACGCTGTTCAAAGTTCTCAGATATTAACGGAGAAACATTTAGATAAAGCCTGCGAATGAGCTGATAAATCTTATACCGACCATGCTAAGATCTCAAAATATACCTGAGACGAATATAAGACTGGCACCCGATATGTACGACGACGTTGAGACGAAAGTTAAATGCGCAGCTGAAATTTGATGCTAAGTTGGAGTACACCAACGTAGCGTTCAAAGTCCATTGCCTTTAAATGTTGCGCACGATTAGGTATTGAAGCACCACTTGTCTTCTTATCGCCAATGATATTGCATTTATTAGAAACGGCCTGGCAGGCCTTCTGGCAACTTTTAATAACCGGATAAGGCACTGGAAGATTGGGGTTACGAGTCAGTCATACTAAGACCGGGTGCAGAAAGACTGCAACCTACCAATCAACTTTTGACATCTATTTAGCAGGGACATTATGTCAAAAACGAGAGATAGGAAAGAAGTCCAAGCTGGTAAAAACAAATTCTGTGCTTTTCACAGGGAAGGATCTCAATCCAAATCCGCATCCTTCTTCTCCCTTCTGTTCTGACAATTTTGACGTGAAAGATACATCACGCTCTGGATGTCCAATCATCCAAAAAGCTGGTGAAATTCTTGAGAAAGCCAAGCAAGACAGGCATATAAGTGTTGCCGATATTGGTATGGAGCTAGGCATTGACCACTAAACTGTTTTCAACCGTTTACAGAAAGCTGGATTCAAAAGGAAGCTCGATGTATGGATTCCTCTTATTTTAAGAGCGAAAAACATGGTGGACAGCATGAACACCTGAGATACGTTGTTGAAATGTAACGCACTCGAGCGATTTCTGGAACGAGTCATAACCGATGATAAAAACTGTGTCGCATACGACAATCGGAAGCGTCAAAGATCGTGGACAAAGAATGATGAGCCAAGCGTTTGCGAAGCCCGGATTGACAGCGCAGAAGGTGATGCTGTGTTTGTAGTGGGACTGGAAGGGAATCGTTTATTATCACCTACTTCCATATAATCAAACGGTTAATTCCCAACTCTACTGTGCACAACTTGAGAGACTACGCTAGGTAACTGAAAGAAAACCACCCTAATCAACAAAAGTACATTTTTTTGATGACGTGTCAGAAAACCCGATGTACTCACGTATAGTCCAAGCCTGTTATTGCCCTCTGACTATCACTTGCTCCGATCTCTGCAGTACACTGTTGATAAGATTAAGCTCGCTTCAAGGCAAACCCGTGAAAACCACTTGATTCAGTTTTTCAACTTAAAACCACAAAACTTCTTCTCGATGGAATCGTGGCTTTACCCGAAAAATAATAATGAAGCATATTTGGCTTAGATAACACATAACATAATTGTGCGAAATGTTAGCGGGTGTGACAAAACTTGATGTAATAAGAAGTACGCAGATTCGCAGAAGAATCCATAGGGGACAATCCCCAGGCTTAGAAAATCAGCTGGTTTTTTGCCATTGTCGTTAGAAAATCGCTCTAAAAAAGCAAAAGAGGCTCAAGTTCCAGCCAAGATTCGAAGAAGAGACCGAAAGAAAAGTAATTTAACCATTTAAATACATTCGGCTTCACTGACAATGTAGTCCAAATTATAGTGGCGTTTAGAATGATTCAAAGGACTGCAAATTTAGAAATTTAGCCAGCCCTACAAGCGTTAAAGTCGCGACACGGATACATAGAAAAAATATATACGAGGGGCGTTCAAGATATTCTCGGTATCGGGGTGAAGCTGTGGTTGCATATATAAATTGACTTATTTATCAAGTAATACTATTATTTTAGTGCATTCATGTAAAATTTCATATAAATGTGATTATTAATTCGCGTTTTATCTCTAGTTAAACAGAATCATAGTGGCAACTGAGGCGATGATGGTGAAAATTGAGCATCGCGCTGTAATTAAATTTCTCACTAAGCAAGGAAAAAGTCAAAAAACTATTCATGAAGAGATGGTGGCTGTTTACCAGGGTTCCGCACCTTCATTATCAACTGCGCAAAAGTGGTCAAGTGAGTTCAAGAGAGGCAGAGAGAGCATTGAGGACGACCCCCCGCTCCAGCGCCCCGGCTACTGCTTGTACGGGAGAAAGCATCAAAGAAGTCGAAAAACTTGTTCTTGAGGATGCCCGAATAAAAGTGAAAATGATGGCAGAGATCACCAAGCTTTCAATTGGTACCATTCACACCATTCTTCATGACCATCTTAACCTTTCAAAGGTCAGTGCAAGGTGGGTGCCACGAATGCTCACAGCGCCTCAGATAAAAAGTGAGAATCGCATGCTGTAGAGAGCTTTTGGAGATGTGTAGTGAGAACGCGGACGGTGTTATGGATCGAATTGTTACTGGGGACGAAACATGGGTCCACCACTATGACCCTGAAAGCAAACAAGAGTCCATGCAGTGGCATAAAAAAGGAACAGACCCCCCGAAGAAGTTCAAAATCACTCCGTCTGCCCGAAAGCTCATGGCCACAGTTTTTTGGGACTCAAAGGGAATCTTGCTCATTGAGTACAAAAAAAAAGGTGAAACCATCAACGCCACATCCTACGCTTCCACTTTGCATAATTTGCGGGAGGAAATTAAAAAGAAAAGACGGGGTAAACTCGCAGCGGGTGTGTTGCTTCTTCATGACAACGCTCCTGTTCACACGGCGCGAGTTTCCAAGGCTGCTGCGCGAGATTGTGGTTTCGAAGAAATCCAACACCCACCCTATAGTCCAGACCTTGCCCCTAGTGATTATATCCTGTTTCCGGATTTGAAAAAATGTGTTCGTGGAAAAAGATTTTCGGATGATGAAGAACTCAAGTCGGTATTTTGCAGAGAAAGAGGAAATTTATTATTTTGAGGGTTTAAAAAAGCTTATCTCAAGATGTAACAAATGCATTGATGTTAGGGGAGATCATATTGAAATATAAAAACAATTTAAATTGAATTCGCATTTTCCTTCATATCGATACCGAGAATATATTGAA
This sequence comes from Volucella zonaria, assembly GCA_963966105.1. Taxonomy (NCBI): domain Eukaryota; kingdom Metazoa; phylum Arthropoda; class Insecta; order Diptera; family Syrphidae; genus Volucella; species Volucella zonaria. The sequence continues at coordinate 44,370,501 of OZ014531.1, forward strand.
CGCCCCTCGTAACATGAGATATATTTGTACGCGTTATATATTTTCAATAAAAATTCGCATTTGAAAGCTAGGCAAATTCAAGATACCTAACGACTTTTGGCAAGACTATGAACGTATTCATATTCTAGAAAACCCACCCACAGAGAAGAATCCCTCAAGGATGTAATAAATTTTGTCCTCTTTAATAAAAAGTCACGTCAAACTTAATCACTATCAAACTGACTCATACATATTCTCTGTACCCTGGGTTGGTTTTCCCTCCCATCTCTTCGACACATTTAACTCGCCAATGTATGGTATTCTTAAAAAATAAAAACGAAGAAACGAAAAAATTAAAACAAAAAAAAAAACATATTACAGCGTAATCGCGGAAGAAATTCATAAATATTCTCTCCAGTCCAACATTCAACGTCACATTACGTTTAGCAGCAGTATAAGCTGACAGCCATTGCATTTTAAGTGAGAGATGATGTACCGAACGAAGCTTAGAATTTTTACATGCCAAAGGCAAATGCACGAGAAAAATAATATACGACAGAAAGAAAAAAAAAAGGCAGAAGAAGGAGGTGGAGAACAACATACGAGTAAATATCTAAACAACTCAATTTGCTTGAGTAGATACAAGTCTCTTGTGTGTAGATACTTTTTTATCTCGAAGAAATATATTTCTTTTTTATTTCTTACCTCACGATTATTACAACATAAAACGCGCGAGCGCGCGCAAGTGAACGTTGTATCTTTTTGCACATTTTACCGTTAATATAATGGTTAAATCACCGTTTAGTATTCACTGAAGAAGACGGCAAAAAACAACCTCAAAGAAATGCGAAACTATAGGGAATCCATAAGACGAAAAATAAAATTAAAAAAAAAAAAAACAATAAAATAAAATAAAAGAAGAAAAAAGAATAGAGGTGCTAACACTGTGCCCTGCGCGGAGCCAGAATTTTCTGCATTTCGCCTGAAGGAAACCGGCACAAAATCAAAACACAATAAGACAAGACTGCCGCCGCCGCCGCGTGAGTTCCCTTTTTACCCTATTTCACTTCACCCTCGCTACACCATCGTTTTCGATTGGTTAATGTTGTTCCAGAGATTTCTTTGAGATTTGCCTTCGGAATGGAATTCTGCAGATAGTGACGCAAGCATAAGAATCGTATTCCCATTCGTAGTTGTAGTCGTAGTCGTAGTCGTATCGTACTCTTTATCTGCGCGCACCATGCGCCTTAGCTTTTTTAATCGTAGTGGTTGCAATTGCAGCGGAATAGAACCGCTAGCTAACATATTTAGCGTTATTCTTTCAGTTTTCTTCCATTTATACTATTCGACGGATATGCGAGTACGTAGCCGATACGCGAAGAAGGTACGTGGTACTAAAATTCAAACTTATGCATAAAAAAAAAAAAAAAAAAACCAAAAGGCAGCAACAGAAGCGGCGGCGTATGGCGTGTGTTTTTTTTTTTTTGTTCTTTTTTTATAAATGGCGCGACTACACTCTTGATGTGACGGTGATGATAGTAGAAAACGGTTTTGTGTTGTTTTTCATCAGATTGATATGCATACTAAGCGGTTCATTACAGGTTTGTCTCTTTTTTCCATTCAGGAAATTTGTCGTAGTTTTTTTTTTGTTTTGTTTGTATCTGAATATATTTTTCCTTAAGATACACGCACGTCTGTACATTTGTCCATTTGTACATTTAGTACTTACTCGTAGCGATTGCTGTTGGTCACATGTAAGGGAATGCGCATTTATGCATGGACAATCGAAATGAATTGAAATTTGTAAATTTCATTTTGAAATACTCTCGACTGTTGGCAACGATACCGTTGGCAAGTGTTGAATAAGTAATTGTGCAATTAAACTTTTAAAATAACAATTTATAACGGAGTGCGCTACAAAAGCGATCACGTGGTTGTGAAGTTGATTTTATTTTAAAGTTGTACTAAATGTGGACTAAATGTTAAATTGTTAATGCTTTTCGCCAATTTAGGCCGCTGGAGGCAACGTAGCATAGATTTTCGAACGTATTTCTAGGATTTCTTCGTTATAAGAAAAACCATTAAGAGCTTAGATTAGAGGTGAAGTGGATCAAAAAAAGTAAATGTAATCGAATGATTCAAGGTCCAATTTATACTGTTGCATTCAACAAATCACATCGTAAATACATATAAGACTTGCGGGTGATTAGCTCCGCTTAAAGATATTTCTTTGTCCCAATTCTCTGGAGCTCGAGAATCTACAGGGTGAATGACTCGAACTCCAACTTTTTAAAATGATATAATTTTTTTTATTTTTTTGATAAATTTTATTGTACCAAAGCAAAAAACGTTGGAAAATACATAAATTTTCAAATTGTATCAGTAGTTTTCAATATGTCCACCTTTGGCGCGAATAATGGCCTTGAGACGGCCGAAGAAAGCATCGCACCCTGCACGCAAGTGGCTCTGCGGTATTTTGGCTCATTCCCGGCGAAGTGCTTGTTTGAGGTGTTCCAAACTTTGGTATTTTTTAGTGCCAACCTTCGCCTTCAAAATACCCCAGACAGAGAAATCCAACGGATTTGCATCCGGAGAATTTGCAATCCATTGTGTCGAAGAAATGAAGTGTGGAACATTGTTTTTTACCCAATCTTGGTTGACGCGCGCCTTGTGAGACGGTGCCGAGTCTTGTTGAAATGTCTACGGTCTCCGACCGAAATGATTGTTTGCCCAAGGCTTCAATACTGCCTCTAAGACAGTTTCACGGTATACGATCGCATTAATTTTGACGCCACGGCCACGGACCAACTGCGGTTATGGCGGCCCAAACCATGACCATCGGTGCTGCCTGCTTTCTGGTGGCCGTCCGAAGGTGTACATTTTCGAAGGACCTCTGTGGCAAGTAAACTCGGTCATTTTGTTTGTTGACATGTTGCTCGATAACAAATGGCGACTCATCGGAAAAAAGTCACGGCAACTCACCACTTTCGTGCAAGCGTCGCAACTTCTTCGCTCTTTCGACTTTTAACTTTTTTCTGTTGGGGTGTAAGATCGTGTGCTTTTTGGAACTTCAATGGCTTGAGCCTAAGCTCATTTTTCAGTATGTGTTGCATCCGTTCCAACGATATGTTGAGCTCACGAGCCATTTTTCTTCCACTTCGACGCGGATTTCGCTCAATTCGAGCCTTCACTTTCCGAACCATTTCTGCCAATGTTGCTGTTTTTTTCTGACCACGTCCATGGCGTTTTGCAACACTGGCAGTATCACGGTAACAAGCTATGGTTCGATACACAAATGATTTATTCACGTTGAGGTGCTGGAGCTCTAACGATAGCTACTTGTGGTTATCCAGCCAAATATAAAGCAATCATAGTATCACGTTTGAATTCCATCGCGGATAAAAATTTTTCAACACAACTGAGACGCAAATCGTTTAAAAGGCTTGTAAAAAATAAAATTATCTGCACTGTGTCAAAATTTGAGCTCACTGTCATGAACGAATTGGAAATGATAGCAGTCTGAAGTTGGTTGCAGTTCGAGTCATTCAGAATGTATTTCGCTTCTGAAGTTCTTTTATTCCACATGTAGCATTGGGTATATGTATTTATGGAGTTATGCAGTTTCCAAAAGCGATAATTGTCAAACGAGTTGTCAAATTTGGCAGGGGTATATGGCATTTTTGCTCACTACATTTTGGCAACAAGGCTTGCATGTCGTAGAAATGTATGCCCAAAATTTGTGTCAACCAAACTTATTAAGCGCTTTGTCTATGGTGTACGATGATAAACCGCCAACCATTCGGGACTTGTACGACAATATTGGTGAGAAGGAGCCTGATATGCTTGAAAGTGAGCCACTAAATTGGATCAGTAGGGCGCTCTGCGTCAAGAACAACCGAAGAAACCTCATGCTTGAAGTCGCATTCACAAACCATTAAATTTTACTAAAATTGAGGTAGGAGCGATACAGGAATTCTATCACTCCTACCTACATATAAGGGAGGTTATAAGAGTAACATATTCAATCATAGATTTATCTATTTTAACTGTCATAGTTCTTAAAGCTAAACCAACAAAAAAAAAAAAACCAGACGTAGGTTAACGAATTTGTTTTTAACAAACTCAATACTTTGGAATGTGATTAGGAAAGAAAGGTTTAGACCACTGATTTCAAAACCCTTTTGACAAGCGTTCCCTTCAATTAGGCGCTTTGGTTCCTCGCTTTAAATGTTAAACTGATGCATCAAAACCGCCTCCGTATTTAACCGAATAAATGCAAACTTCGGAGATCTTCGGGGCAGTCATCTCGGACCCACACTTTTTAAACTGACTATTAACAATAATTTCAAATTTCTTTTAAGGACGACTCAAACAACATAAGGGTTCCTAAGTCAACCTAATAGACTGCTGACTCTCGAGCACTGGAAGTTGGCCTTAACATATTCCTTATCTGTAGACAAAATAAAGTAAAGTTAAATGTCAAAATATACCGAGGCATAATTTCCTCTCGCAAGCGCCTATATTGGGAACCAGTTACATATCACCTTGATCAAGTTCCCGGAATTATTCAAAAAATTAAAAATACAAGTTTATTCATCTAAATCTATATTGTCGCCTTCAGAGTAATCTCCATCGACTGCAACACACTTTTGCCAGCGCTTGATCCAATCCTCGAAACATTTTTTATATTCGGTTTTCAGTATGTCCCTCAGTGCTTCCTGCGATTTTTCCATTACTTCCTCTCGGCTGCTGAAACGTGTTCCCCGTAGTGGTTTTTTAACTCGATTGAATAGAAAGAAGTCACATTGAGCCAAATCAGGTGAATTCGGTGGCTGTTGGATGGTATTTGATGCATTTTTCGTCAAAAAATTACGGATAATGATGGCACTGTGCGACGGTGCGTTATCATCGTGCAAAATCCACGAGTTTGTTGCCCACAATTCTGGTCTCTTTCGGCGAATTGCTTCACGCAAACGTCTCATAACGCCCAAATAATACTCTTTGTTTACTGTCTGGCCTTCTGGCAAAAATTCATGATGCACTACACCGTTGTACTCGTAATCCATGAAAACCGTGAGCATAGCTTTCTTTTTTGACTGAAAACGACATGGTTTTTTTGGTCTCGGCTCATTTGGTGAACGCCATTCACTTGCCTGAAGTCTGGATTGCGTGTCGTACCTCATAAGCCCACGTCTCGTCTCCAGTAATGATCCTTTTGATGAATGTGGGATCGGATTCAGCCCCGCAAATTATCACTTTTGCGACGTCAGCACGGTGTCTTTTTTGCATGAAATTGAGGTTTTTTGGCACCAACGTTGCCGCTACACTACGGAAACCCAAATCATTAACCAAAATGTCTTGGATGGATCCATAGGCAATGCGGTTATTGACCAACATTTCTTTTACTTCATCAATGTTTTCGTCGGTTTTCGATGTCGATGGTCTGCCACTGCGTTCATCATCTTCGATTGTCTGACGTCCACTTTTGAACCGCTCGTGTCACTGGTAAACAAACGACCGTTTTCTTTAGAGAATCGTTGCCGAAACACTTTTCCAACATTTCCAACGTTCGCGCACCATTAAATCCGTTTGTTACGCAAAATTAAGTTATGTCAAGCTATGACGCTAAGATTTAGAGCGAATGTCAAGAACATTAATTATTATTAACTTATTATTAACTTAATAAAAAAAACAGAACTCAAATCGGAACAATGGGAGCGCCACATACCGGGAACTTTCTGTATGTCAATTTATGATCTTGGCATCAATTTTAACATAAAAATTACCTTTTGCTGACATCGATGTTTGGACTCCATTTCAATTTTTTAAACCAATAAAGGGAAGTTACAGTAAGACTTACTCTTTTATAGTACATATACAATTAAAATTTTAGCGATATTCTGAACTAAACAAGCCAGAAAACAATAACCATTATAAATAATTAAATTAAAATAAAGTTTTTTAAAGGTTCTGGAAACTATTCGATACTAGAAAAATAAGGCTGAGGGTGAGTAAATTATAACCAAGGCAGATGGCGAATTCATTTTAAACCTGGATAGGTAAATATCTCGCACCAGACTAAGATGAAAAGATTTGTGAGAAATCGGTATAATTTGACATTTGGTGGGATTTAGTTGCAATCCACTGTGTATCGACCAAGCGTTTATTGAAGATAAGTCTTCATTTAATTGAGACACAAGATCAACAATATTGTACGTTGGCTGACAAATGCGAACCTGAGCATCATCTGAGTAAAAATAAATAGAAGAATTTTTGTATATTAAAGGTAAACCATTTTAAAAAAAATACAAAACAAAATAGGCCCCACAATTGATCCCTGAGGTACACCGTGGTTGGAAGACTATCTCCAATAACAACTTTTTGTGACCTGCCCATTACAAAATCCCTCAGATTTTTAACAGCTATATTACTAAAACTAAAATAGTACTTCAGTTTCCAGCACAGGATATCGTGGTGCACTTTGTCAAGTGCTTTTGAAAAATCAAGCAAACTAAGCAAAGTTACAGATGCCTTATCAAAGTCTTTTCGAATATCATCAATAACATTGACCATTACCGTCGAACAGCTATGCCCCGTTCTGCAACTTGATTGGAGAGGGTATAATAAGTCGTTCTTGGAAAAATGTTCAAGGATTTACGTAGAGAGTACTTTTTCCTACTACGTAGGACCATTCCTCCAGGGCCTTTCTTTTGGGGTCACAGCTGTACCATTTGTGCAAAAGCTTTTAGTTGGAAACATCGATTACTGGGTTTTTGGCATACTTTTAAATTAAATTTGCTTTTTCTCTAAGATACTTGAACTTCTATCTTTTCTTTATGAACTTGTAATCCCACCCTGATCCTTTTCAAGTTTAAACGATAAGGGTCGACACCATTTTTACACTGGGTGTGTACATGCTCTTTACGCGCAACAATGTTCTGTTTTATTCTAGAAAAGAATTCGGGAAAGCTAAGGGGAAGTTGCAATTGGATTGTTGCTAATGCCACCAGTACTTGCCTGACAACACCATTTTGGGATCAGAAAGCAAAGTGCTTCGATTATAAAGAATAACATCCCAACGCAAGCGTCGTCTTTTGATGAGAAGAACAACTTCTTCGACCAGATGGACGCTGTTGCAACAGGACACCAAATTGAGACATCCTCATGAAAATGGGAGTATGAGCACCATCCAGCATGGTATTGGGAAGTATGGGGTTGACGAACAACTTGATAATGGTGAATGCTCGATTAATTGTCGTAGTGCGCAAGATATTTGATCAAAAGAACTGATTTATGTCCAGTTGGGTCTCAACTGGCAAAATCTAACTAAATTGACCATTTTGACATCTGTCACTGTATTAGAAGCAGTCTTCTGCAAGTCAGGAACAGGCGAGGAATAAGGAAGGGAATATAACGTGATCACTACCTTATGAAGTAACATCCGAAATGGAATGAAACAGTTCGACTCTCAGAATACCCAAATGCAAATAAAACATTGACAGGCTACCTCAATGTGCCAACAATTAAGGGACCATCTTGTACTAGATAGTCGACCCACCTCAACAGTAGGAAGGAGCGATTTGTGTCCCTATATAGTAAAAATTTGAGAGAAGTTTGCCGTAGCGTGCGACGAGACAAGCGCAACCATATCTAGGCCACAACTGGTGCGATTGTAAAGCCATTTGCAAAACCTACACCCGGTGAAAGTTCTAAACTATTTGTTTCGGATGCGGAACAGGTCAAATTTCGGAAATAAAGTGAACTAAACGAGGCAACAGCTAGTCAAATTCCTACTAGAACGCCTACAAAAGATGAGATAACTACCCTGATCAAAATACTGAAAAACAATGAGGCATACAGACTTAACGGTGTCCCCGCTTGATGCGAAGAACACCAACAACTACAACATAGCTTCTTTATCCACTTGTGTGAACAGCTGAGGAGATTTTCAGTATTGAAGCGTGTAAATTGAAAAGGTATTCGTATGTTCATGTGTGCGTAAGGTACTGCGAAAATAGTAAATAGTAGAGCGAATACAACAACTAGAAAACACGCTTCCTGCAGAGCAAGCAGGTTGGATCAGCCATCTCGTCTCGATCATCTCAACGCTCTGTGGATCATCAAGGTAAATTAAATAAGGCGTTCAACAGTGTCAGTGATAAGCTTCACAAAAAAGAGATATTCCAAATACTACATATAAAATTCACTCATAATCAGTCAAAGTGTGAGATGTTGCATAGACAAAGACTTTCGATTCAAACAAGGCTGTATACTGTCACCAATATTGTTATAATATTATTTTTTTTTTGTTATGATCAGCGCGCGCTCAAGGGGTTTTTGTACCCTTAAAATGTTCGTACACAACGCGGGCGAAGGAAATTTAGGGAGGAAGAAAAGACAGGTACCGATGTACATTGTTTTTAAATGTTTGTAATTTATAACGACCAGGAAACACAGAGATCGGCAGGGCATTCCATAAGCGAGTTGTACGGCTTAGGAAAGAATCACGATATTTTAGAGTACGTCCGAAAATGGGCTTGAGGGTATGCTGATGAGCATTCATAGCAAGACGGGTGTTACGGTTGAAAGTTTGAATGGGCGGAATGCTACTGGCGATTTCAATGGAGCACTGGGAGTGGAAATAGCGATAAAACTAAGTGAGACAGGAGACATTACGTCGGTGTTCGAGGGTGTCCATTGATTGACTCATATTAGTATCACCAATGAATTTTTTCGCACGGTTTTGGATCTTATCTAGGAGGTGCAGAGATGTTTTGGGCGCACCCGACCAGATGTGAGCATTGTACTCCAGTTTTGGGCGGATAAATGCCTTATATATTGTGACCAGATCAGAGGGGGTAAAATATTTCTTACATCGCTTGAGGAAACCTAGGCCTTTCGCAGCATTTTTGGCGACATCGAATGTGGTCATTCTAACGTAAGTTGTCACTGACACACATACCGAGAATGGAAAGTATATCGGTTTCGACGATGCAAGTGCCATTCATGGATAATGGCTGGGTATTTGAATTTAGTTTTAATGACTGCAAACAGCATTGAGTTTTGGGAGCATTAAATTCCACTCGGTTGATAGTTCCCCAATTCATTATGCTGTTAATATCGGAATTTAATGAGTTTAGCATACGCTGCCGTTCCCGTTCTACAGCCGAAGAGCAGGGGCGTGCCACTGGGAACGAATATGAAAAGCAGAGAGTGCTGTCATCAGCAAAGAAATAAATTGGATTAGAAGTAGCAGACAAGAGATCATTAATGAAAATTAAAAAGAGTGTCGGAAACAGAACAGAGCCCTGGGGCACACCAGCATTTATTTTGTGAAAATCAAACTTGAAACCGTCCAACACAACTTAAATTGATCGTTCCGAAAGGTAATTTCTAATCCATTGAAGAAGAGAGTCGTCGATCTCAGGAGCACGCATTTTCGACAAAAGAGCCTAATGCCAAACTCTGTCAAATGCCTTAGAAATATCAAGTGCAACTATCTTGCTTTCGCCAGATTGATGTACGCTTTGGTTCCACTTTTCGGTGAGACATGCCATCAAATCACCAGTGGACCTGTTGCTACGAAAACCATGTTGATGGTCATTCGGAGAAGTTTTCGTGTTTCGAGATATTTCATGAGCTGACGGTTTATCAGTGTTTCCATGACCTTGGAAAGGTCCCTAAGTGCAATGGGTCTGTAGGAGGAGAGAGAAGAAGGTTCGCCTTTGTTTAGGGACGGGCTGGATAAATGCTGTTTTCGATCTGCTCGGAAAGAGTCCTAAAGAGTAGGATTGATGAAAAAACTTACGCAGTGCTTTTGCCAGCGAGAAGAAGAAGAAGAAGAGGAAATATACCATCTGGACCAGCGGATTTATGCATGTTGAGATCTTTAAATACTCTTGCTACTACACGAGTGCGAAAGTGGATTCGTCCCATTGAAGATTCGACGCACTCAAGTGTGGGTGGGGACAAAGCACAATTTGGCAGTGTTGAGCTAGCCGCAAAGTGTGCTACAAGCAGATTGGCCTTGTCCAAAGAGCTGACAGCTGGAATGTCATTGTAAATGAGCGTTGGGATGGAGGATGAGGCAGAATTTCTGATGTTTTTGACGAACGACCAAAAATTTTTACTACCTTTGGGACATTGCAGTATTTTTTGCCTCAGGTTTTGGTCGTATTGGAATTTCACACGCTTGAGAAAGGCGTTGTAGTCATTTCTGGCTCGTTTAAACTTTTTTCGGTTTTCCTCTGTCGGGTTGGTCTTGCAGGACCGAAAAAGCAATTCTCTAACTCTGACAGCCTCTTTACAGTTCGAGTCGTACCATGCTTTTTCGTCTGGTTTGATACTCTTCATCCGATGAGGGATAAAGCATCTCATTCCAAAGAGAATAGTTTCTGTGATCATGTCAGCAACGGCATCCACGTCGTTATCGAGGAAACATAACGACCAGTTAAAATTCCTAAAGTAGTTGTTAAGTCCGCTCCAATTGCCTTTCTCGTATTGCCATACGGTTCTTTTAGGAATCTTTTCTCTAACTGTGTGGTGGGTGTACGAGAATTTAGCTGATATAACACAATGGTCCGACGAGCCTAGAGGGGAGAGCACATCAACGCAGTGCTTATCTGGGTGAGAAGTTAAAAACAAGTCCAGGGGATGTGCTCCAAAGGTGCCTTAACCATACGAAAATAAGGAATTCGGCGCAATATATGCTTACTTCCTCAGAAAATTATGTACACAGATCCATGAAATGACATCAGATGTGGAGATGGTGATTTGGTGTGTCGACTAATGTCATACTGACGCAACAACATCAGATCTTCATTTGGTGCGATTTCGACGTTATTTGTACTCTCTTTGGTCAGAAAGTGAACAGAAAATATGGAAGTCTATAAAACCAATTGCATCGTAGTGCTGGGGTTTTCGTTGGACTATGACGGCATCAGACTTTACTCCTCGATAGATAAACACGAATCTATCTTTTAGGCTAGATGCGACATCTTGACGATGTTGATGGATATAATGAATAACATCTGTAAGCAGTAAAGTATCTGTGCCTTACTGAATTTTTAGTATTATAATTTATGCATGTGCACATGTTATACAATACAATTTGTCTCATGACTTCTCTTCTTAATAAATTTCCACCCCTAACAACTGAAACTGAGTATGACAAATGAATCATAAAAAATCTCCTACTGTGACTAACAAATTACTAATTAGCATTGTTTTTTTTTATACTCGTAAATAAAAAAAAAAAAAAAAGCGAATAAATCAACGGCCTCCAGCGGAGTGCGGGAGATTTTTATCATTACGCTCAAACACTATAAACTACGTCCGTTTTTAATGCCATTTTCGAAATCGCTTCTTTTATTCTTTAACCCCAGCATTTGTGGAAAAATAAAAAACAAAGCACGTGCGAAAATTTAAATTCCAATTTACACCTCAACTACAACGACGCACGCACGACTTACTAATAGATACTCGTTCCTTGCTTTGCTTTGTATCATTTTTATGTCATTGTCGCGGTGTCGTGCGTTCGCCGTCATCGTCACTCAAGACCAACACAAATATAAATACAAATTCAAACACAACAAACATATAGCAACAACAATAAATGCAAATAAACTGCAATTAATTAGCAAATGTAATTTATTTGTTATGTTCATCGGACTAAAATGCAAAAAAAAAAAAAAACACATTTATTGGTTCAAATAGATACTGCAGAATGAAACCGAAACAACGCTAATGAACAGAACAAAAAAAAAACAAAAACACAAGAAAACATGACAAAATCAACAAGAAATGATAAAAAATAAAGAAATACTAAAAGACAATAATGCAAAGAAATACATACGAATATATGCAATGAAACCATAAAAATGTGAATGAGAAAAAAAAATCTCTGAGGTCAGTTTCATTGGATTAATCTTAACTTTGATTCAGATACTTGTACAGAGATAAACTCACAATCTCTTCTTCTCTTCTACATGATTGCGTATATCTTTTTATTTTTCAACAAAAAAAAATCTTTAAAAAAATAAATGAAGAAAGAAAAACAGGTAGAATCTGCGATTGTATGCATTTTCAACTTACTCGTATCTTACCTAACTTAAGTTCCAATTGTCGTATTTCTTATTCTTAAAGAATTTGGAATACGAATTCCTTTTCTACATACTTTTCTGGTTATTTAAACTTCATTTCCCTACCCACTTAAAAAAAAAAAAACTTAAGCACGGGAAAATTATGCAACACGATAGATGCCTACTGTTAACAGAAATGAAAAAAAGTACTAAATTTGTACTAAAAACAGTCATTTCAAGCAACAGTCAGTCAGAACAGTGGAAATGTGGAGCATAATTAACTTTTATGTCTTTTCGCAAGTACTTGTAGGAACAACGTCAATACGAGCGCTTACAGAGCTCTGAACAAAACGAAGTTTGTATCATGCATACTCGTACCAAAAGGTAATAAGCCGTGAAAAATGAAGGCAAAAGTTAAAAATAGATTTACGCACTGACGTAACATATGTATATTATATGAATATATTATATGTAGTAGCCGGTTTAGATTTGCTGTTTTGTGTCAGAATACGTGTGTTGGAATGTCGCTGGATGTTGGTACTGCTATTGACGAACTAGGAATAGTACTGGAGTATATTGTACAATAACAGAGTTTTTCCAGGCTCCTTCATCCAAATTCAACAATATGATACTTTACAACCGATTTAAAATATGACAGTTACGCCATCTGGTGATAGATAAACCTTGTGTCCGTACCTGTATCGATTACGTAAGGAAAATTTAACACTGGGACTATGTGATTTGTACTCTTGAAGGCACGATATGGAATTCGGGCTCTCTATGTATTTACAATACCACCTTGATCAAAAAGTTCCCGCACCACACCACCGTGTGGCGCTCCCATTGTTCCGATTTCAGTACTGTTCTTTTATGTTATGTTGGTAAATCTGATCTTGACATTCCCTCTAAATCTTAGCGTCATAACCTGACATTTGTAAAAGTTATGTACATCTATCTCTGTGTGTGTTGGCGATTTTTTACAATTTTAGAAATGGATTTAAATTTACGACAACGAACTTGTACGAGTATTAAATTTTGCTTAAAAAACGGATTTAATGGTGCGCTAACGTTGGAAGTATTGGAAAAGTGTTTCGGCAACGATTCTCTAAAGAAAACGGCCGTTTACCAGTGACACGAGCGGTTCAAAAGTGGTCGTGAGTCAATCGAAGGTGATGAACGCAGTGGCAGACCATCGACATCGAAAACCGACGAAAACATTAATGAAGTACTCATAAAAGAAATGTTGGTCAATAACCGCAAATTAACCATCAGAGAGATAGCGGAGGACTTGAACATTACCTATGGATCACTCTAAGACTTTTGGGTTAATGATTTGGGTTTCCGTCGTGTAGCAGCAAAGTTGGTGCCAAAAGACCTCAATTTCATGCAAAAAAGAGACCGTGTTGACGTCGCAAAAGAGATGATTTGCGAGGCTGAATCCGATCCGATCCGATCCGATCCGATAATGATCAAAAGGATCATTACTGGAGACGAGACGTGGGCTTATGAGGTACGACACGCAATCCAGACATCAGGCAAGTGAATGGCGTTCACCAAATGAGCCGAGACCAAAAAAACCACGTCGTTTTCAGTCAAAAAAGAAAGCTATGCTCACGGTTTTCATGGATTACGAGTACAACGGTGTAGTGCATCATGAATTTTTGCCAGAAGGCCAGACAGTAAACAAAGAGTATTATTTGGGCGTTATGAGACGTTTGAGTGAAGCAATTCGCCGAAAGAGACCAGAATTGTGGGCAACAAACTCGTGGATTTTGCACGATGATAACGCACCGTCGCACAGTGCCATCATTATTCGTAATTTTTTGACGAAAAATGCAACAAATACCATCCAACAGCCACCGAATTCACCTGATTTGGCTCCCTGTGACTTCTTTCTGTTCAATCAAGTTAAAAAGCCACTACGGGGAACACGTTTCAGCAGCCGAGGGGAAGTAATGGAAAAATCGCTGGAAGCACTGATGGACATACCGAAAACCGAATATAAAAAATGTTTCGAGGATTGGATCAAGCGGTGGCATAAGTGTGTTGCAGTCGATGGGAATTACTTTGTAGGGGCCAATATAGATTTAGATGAATAAACTTGTATTTTTAATTTTCTGAATAAATTCCGGGAACTTTTTGGAATATGCGAAAAACTGCGTGATACGAATATGAGTTGCCAATTCTCATTGTATGTTAGGCCGATAATTTAGCATTATCGAGACTTCTAACTAACGGTATAAGGATGTCTTGAGTGGGTTTGAAACGTACATAACAGACTTAGCCACTTTTAAATCATATGCAATGTACGAGTGAGCTAATCTAAGGTGCTCATAGTTTATTGTGGAAATCAAAAATTCAATTCAAAAAAATCTTCCTTGCTTTAAAAATGAACTATTTTGTATGAATGTTTGCATTTTCATCTTCTATTAGATTTCGAAACCTATTTTTTGTTTGGGCAACAAACAATACGGAAACGATTCTGCGAATCTATTGCCAGGATAAATGAGGCCCCGAGGTTGTGTAATATTCTCCCAAAAGGCGCTACTTTTTCTACACAAAGAAAAATGATAAAATCTGGGACGAAAGCCGTCAATTCTGGTGAAAACTCACTTTCTAGGCTCCACCATTCCAAGAATACAGTGGTCTAGAGCTTTTCTCTCACAGTTGTCATTATCAACCGAAAAAACTTCGATGGCTTATCCAGTCCTTAAACCGTATAAATCACCGGATTCAGAAAACATTCTCCTGATTATGCTGCATACGACACTGTAAATATCATCAATGTTTTTTTAGGCTGAGTCTATCAACAGGGTATATGACAATACCAGTGAAGTTCATACCTAAAGCTGGCAAGCAACGGCCGACAATAGCAAAATATTTCAAGCCAATCAGCATGTCACCTTTTATGGTGATCCAAGGACTGGTAAGCATAGCCCTCACGACGCGAAACTGGGCGGCTTTCGGCACTTAATTTACAGACAAAGCGACTAGCGGGAGACAGTGCGCTATGGCTCACTAATTTGAACTACTTGTTGCATTAGACAATGTTAATAGATTTAATGGCAAACAATTCCACATTCATTGCCAGAATTTCTGTTTTGGTCGATTTCGACATTCCATATACATCTACAAAAATGGATCTAAAAAAGAGGAGGGTATGGATTCAATTGTCTTCTTAGCAGATCCTCACCTGAGGGCGTCAGTACTACTCCTGTGGAAAAGCAGTCTCGTACAGTCAAAAATTATAGCTATGCTTAGAGCGGCAGCGGTTTATGCCTCTACGTCCACATCGATAGTCAGGCTGCACTCAATGCGTTGGAATCTACTCACATCAATTCTGAAAATCAGGAGTAGGCAAGCAGTTAGGCAGCCCCAAGTAAGACTGTAAGTGGACACTAGGAAAAAGGAAATAAGCTAACTGATGAGCTTGTGCCAAAAAGACGAAAACTAGAAAGGATTGATAATGTGGGTATCAAACCAGCCTGAGCATACTATTGAAGAAAGACTTACGAAGATAATAAAATTTAGGCCAGCCAAAGAGTATCTAAGCCGATATTATATTTTTATTTTTGATCAGCAGATGAGATCTAGAGATATTTTCAAACCTAGCAGGGGCCATAAGGACACTGTCACCCAAGGAAACATGCTAGAAGGCGCAATCTAATAACTTACTAACCGAGGAGAACATAATGCGGTACTGTCCCAATGAGTACTGCGTATTTTCTTCGAACATTTAGAGGAAATAGACTACAAAAACCGTAAAGGGATACTTATATTCTGCAATAAAAGTAGGTCTTATTTTCAACAGAGACATTCAGGCATTTCAGATTGGGTTTGGCGTTGTTCAGCACCTAATGTCGTACGAGATGAAGATGCCGCCATAACCCCATTTTTAACCCAACTTAACACATAGTCAAGGACCATATAGGCTTAAATTCTTATAAACACAACGTTTTTTTTTTTTTTTTTTTCAATAATATCCATAGTCATCTAATACAAAGCCGTGAAAACTGTTGTACCTGCCACAATGGCATAAGGTTCCCAAAGACAGTAAAAGTAAGGACCAATTTTAACCAGTTGTTATTTAATTTTTATGACCATGATATACTGACTAACATACTATCTATTCAATAGGAATATGCCCAATGGAGAGAGTGATGGACGAGACCATAAAACGAACGAAGGACAGTACGCTACCTAGGTACTCATACACTTACAACGAAAACTCATTCCGCAACGCAACTATGAAAACACTTCACCGACACAGGAGTACACTACTGTCGAGACTAAAAATCTTGTACAGACAGTTTACTGACAGATATAACCCGGAGATCATGGCATTGAAATCGTCGATCACAAACCTCCAAGCATTAATAAAAGAAAATTACAGGGCTTCTGTAAATTTGTACTGGAACAACAAAATTCGTGATGTAAACACAAGCAACGCGAATATTTTCCCGCAAATGAATAAAATATTTCGGTGTAATCAAAACGATCTTCCATGTTTAAAGATCGCCCGAACGATGAACAACGAACAATTATTGCTAACAGCAGGCATATACCCAGAAGAAGCTGTCGATGATGACAAGATCTTTGTAGTCGAAGATCCTCAAGAGAAGGTAGAAGCCAAAGGAGCATTTTCCCATTAAGTGTACAAGGCAAATAAGGTCATTGGCCCGAATCGCGATCCAGAAAATTTGGTGCTTTTATACAATTCCAGCCTTTGAAATAATATGGAGAACTGGCGATTCGAGAGCTCAGGAGTCAATGACGAAAATATGACAAATAATGTCATCGCCAACGAGAGGGAGCTACAGCCGTTCCTTCATGCGATCTTCGAATCACTAAGAAGTGGGGAATTCCGAATATTGTGCTTCAACAACTCCCAATAGAAACGTTGGACATATACACCACACTGGTTGATAATACTTTGTACAATATATTGCCCATTATCCAGCGCATTGGAAGACAGCGGTGGTGCATTCGATTCCCAATCCGGTGAATCTTCGGTCGACAAGTCTCCTTCCCAATATCAGTAAGGCGTTCGAAAAGGTGATCAATGGAGTCCTGACTAAGTGTGTCGAGGACAAAAATATAGTTCGGGATAATCAATTCGGTTTTAAGGCGGGACATGATATCTCACATGCGACGTCTAAGCTGGTATCTGACCTCCAACTCAACGAAAGTAAGAAACAATGCACGGGTACCTGCCTGATATACTTAGGGAGGGACTATTCCTCAAGCTGAACAGGCTGGACATAAGTACTCGTAAACCATTTCTGTACATTGCTTTTAATATGCTCACCAGTAGACGGTTCATCGTGAAGAATGGCGATGTGATTTCTGCTGGAGTATTTCACGCAACAAGATGAGGTTAATTCACCGATCCTATATAAATCTATGCCAGCTATCTTGTGAGCTCACTTCGCCGTACCATAGCGTACGCAGACGACTTGATCACGTACAGAGCAGGTCGAAAGATCGAGGTGATAAATACGCGTTTGCAATGTGAATGGATTGCAATTAATGGAAGCTGAAGATTAACTTTCAGAAGTCGTAAACCATTCTTTTTAGGACGCCTTTGTCTGGAGCGAAAGTTTTCAATTGCGAGACAACATGGGCAACCACTTTCTTGTCGAAATGTAGTCAAATACCTTGGGATGTGATCTACATTTTAATAAACATATGAATGTTGCCAGCAGCAGGTGCTGCTGACCAGCAAAAGGTGCTTTTGCCCTTGCAAAAAGACTGTTTTATAGCAGCCCACTCAATGCGAGCGTAAAGGTAATCTTCCAAAGATTCGGGGTGTTTGAGACGTTTGCCTTCACTTGCACAGAACACCAGAAGTCTTATACAGTAAGAGTGGACCTAATAGGGGTGGGCAATTTCGTCGAAGGCACATTGCTAGAGTAATGACCTCGACGAACAATCTGATCTCCGGGGCTTATTATCTCAATTATGTACATCACAGGAGCGTGCGCTTTAAAAAAAAGAGTTAACCCCGGACAAATTAGCGGTGCCGCTCACCTTCTACGTCACTCGAACAACTGCGGACAGGCGACTCAACTACTAAAGAGACGTCGCACAAGACAGTGCGGAGCCTTTCCAGTCGGTTCAGTGGAGCGGCTGAAAGTCGCGATTTCAGGGATGTTGGTAAGCAGCACTAACGATTTTCGGACTTAGAGAAGGAGAGAAGCTGGGGTCGGTTTGGTTGTTGTTATTGTACATAGAATATTATAAGTTGATTAAGCAAATTTTTAGGCATTTTTTTTACTATCTATATAAGTGTAAATGAGCTGAATATAATAAAATGAAAATGAGCATTCTTTGTTTGGGCATGGTTATAGTCTAGGGCAGACCTGTCCTTAGAATAGTTCTTTGAGCTTTGCCCAATCTTGCGAACTTGTATACCACGTTGAATTAAGCCCATTTGTGCTTCTATACAATATATGCATTTGTAAGATAACTCCACTTCCAGTGTGACATTGGGATGGCCTCCTTGTAGGCCATCGTAGTGGCTATGCTTTGTGCCCAAACGGCCAATACAGTAAACCTCTAATTTGATTCGACGGTTGTGGAGTTGGGTTCTCAGAGAAGTCATCTGCGTCAAGGCCTTCGGCTGTTCGAAAGCCAATTGCAAAAATGGAGATGGACCTACTGAGAATGGCGTCGTGTTATTTCCAATTATTCCTTTCGGAACTCGTATACCTGAAGTCAAAGTGGAAGTCAATTGAAGGTTGGTTGGAAGGCCGCCGAAATACAGCGTGAATAGTCTGGGATACCGTACTACCTTTACGACAGTTAATTGCAATCTATGATACACACTGATAAACTCGCAAATTAAACAGGGTTTGGAGAACCGATGTTGGGGAGGTTTTTAACGGCCAAGTGATGCTCGTTGAGTTTTCTGTTAACAGGCTTATGTTAGTCCGTTTTACCAGTGCACGTTATCCCATAGGTGAGTTGATCTCATGACAGCTGTGTGACCCAGTGCGTGATTTTCACTCTTGTTTACCAACGAAAAAAGGTTATATTATGACACCTCTTTTAAGAATGAAGTAGATTAAACTGCAGATTGCAATTACACGTTCGTTCGTACTGCAAAGAGGCCGGTCATATTATATTCGCTTTACGCATTTCAATTTGTTGACTGTGGCTTTGACTTAATATATTGTAGTAATAGAAAACACAAATTTCTTCCCCAATAACAATTATGTTCATAATTTTTTCTAAATTATCGTCATAAGGCTCTAAAATCTGCGCATTATACTCCAAATACATCAATATACTCTACTTTTAACTCCTTCAGTGATGTTCATTTAATCTCATCTAGGCCTATTCATCGACGGCTCTTTAAGGTTCTTTTTATTTATGAAGAATCTGGAGCATCATTTCAATTTTGGATTTGGTTAAAAATACAGGAACATGCAATAAAGGGTTAAGCAGGCGCATTATTGCGATGTAAAAGTTATGAATTGTTTCGAGACAGATTCGAGCGTTGTTAGGGGCACTCCTTATTAATCGTAAAACTTAAGAATAGGGCGTACAAGACCCCTTAGATACTCATAGCAGACCCTCCTAAACGCATATAACTAGCTAAAGATCCGACACGTTCAGATAATTTTTTCAGATGGCGCAACTTGAACTAATACAATCCGCAAAATCCAAAAATTTTGAGGATCTTCATTCCTGTATGGGCCATTACATTGTTTAAATAAACCGCATCATTCGTAAGCCTTTATCCATAAATTGATTGAATTTTAATTTGAATCTTTTTCACAGTATTTACTTGCTTTTCGATGTGGGTCAAGTCTTTCAGGTCAACAAAATTGCATCTTCTACCGGTCTTTCACTCCATAGTTCCCATGTTGGGCGCCACTTTTGATTGATTTGATAAATGTTTTGAAGAGAAAAATATGTACAATCCAAAATTCTATTTCATACCTGCTTATTAAATTTGTTTTGTTTTTAATCTAAAAAAAACAAACAAATGTCAAGGTTGGATCTGCCAAAATAAATATATACATACAAATATGGTAGATACCCAGATACTACCATCAAAAATAATTTAGTACAGCTAATTTTAGACGTAATGGTAAGAAGAAACAATACAAATCTTTACAAAAATAATAATCCAAATAAACAGAAGTCTCTAAATAGAATAATCCACACCCAAAAACTGGTTTAGTATAACACTCCAACGTCAAGTGTGATAACTAATCATGTGAACCAAAGTATCTACACATACACCAGCCCATATGACAATAAAAGAGTACCTACATATGGGTAGATACCTTGTATCTGCATATCTATAAATATATTTTGATCAGCTAGATTTTGGCTAATATACGAGTACATGTATAATATTGAAAGGGAAGCCATTACTTATCAAAATAAATGCGGAAAATTAGAATGCGGATGACGATAACGATCGAAAGTTTAAAAACAGAAACAATCAAAAATTCTTTCATCGACAATTATGAGATCCCATGATCTTGGTGATAGTCATAGTCTAGTCACACACTAAGAATATCACACCTGTACTAAAAAAAGATACAACGAAATACATACATACATCAGGTAGAGACCTACTCGCACAACAATTAAACAAATTACGTAGAAATATTTTTAAGTCATAAAAAAAAAAAAAATAATAAGAAACTGAAGTGAACAACTTTTTTTTTTATTTTCAAGGTTTCGAGGACATTGACGTTTAGCCGCTGCCGCTGCTGCTGTTGCTGTTGCTTTTGCTGATGTTGTTTTTGTTGTTCTTATGATCGTCACCGCTCGCGACTGTAGTGTATACAGCCACTACAGCAGCAGCAGAACAGGAACAAAAAAAAAAAATAAAAACAACAACAAAACCACCACCACAAGCCTAAAAATCCGGAACAAATACGATTTTAGAAAAACTTTTTATTTTTGTGCTTATGTCAGCGAGTGAAGTCAAGTCAAGTCGCCAAAGGTATGTCGCCCGGTCGCTTAGTATCACAGTATCCCGGCATCATAGTATCACGACGACATCGGAAGGAAAGAGTCGTTTTTTTTTCGTATTTTTTTGGCGGCACCTAACTGGGCAATAGTTTTAAAGTTCAATTGACACATGCAGCCCCCCAAAATTCCCTCGCACACAATCAATTAGCACTCGCTCACCGGCTCTCTCAGTCTCTCTCAGGTATTCGTAGGTACACCATTTTGAGAAAATCGTGGTAACTGTAAAATGTCGAATGAATATCATTATTTTAGCACACAATTCGTCATTATAATTAGAATCAAATAGAAGAACGAACACAATGCGAAAAACAAACGCATTTGTGTAAATACAGATACTCATACTCTCGAATCTCTGGGGGGGGGTATGTTCTCCTGACAAGTTCGTGAAAGTATCTGTGCATCTGTGTTCCTGTGTAGGGTTTTTGTATAAACATTTCAATTTTATCATTATTTTCACTTCACATTTATATTTAATTTATTTCACTTCGTTTCTTCTTCCGCCATGGATGACGGCAAACACACGTAGAGGACCAGAAGCTCGATTGAGTAAAGTGAAGTAGAGAACAAAAAGAGAATGTTATGTATGGTAAGAGAGAGAGAGAATAGAATGATGTACATGTGTGCGATGGAATTCTCGTTTTTTCTATCAGCCAAGCAGTGCATATATTGGTAGTGGTTAAATTTGCTGTTACGAGTTACGACTGCTATTTTACACAATGGACAACGATGGCTTCAAGTGTGTGTGGTAAGGGCAGCGAGATTGCTCAAGTGGAATGCACTCTCAGTAAAATTGTACGCTTTAGCCTTTTGAAAAACAAAATTTTGTTTTCGAATGTGAGTTGAGGTTTTAGAATGAGGAATTCTGTTTTCTTTTTCTATAAATTCTTTGGGATAGGATTGAAATATTGCTAGTGAAAGTGATGAATTAAACGGAAAGGCAATCATAATTAAGTGCGTTTTTGATGTAATTTGCAACCTTTTTCCTGTGACCAATAAAAGTAAGTAGTTTAGTACAAAACTACTAAAAGAACAACTTTAAAACGAAACCGAATTTCATTACAATTCGTTTGTTAGACGATCGGTTGTTAGCATTTCAAATGTTACCTTCAGGGGTAATTTGAAACCCGACTATCCATTGTTGGGCGCCACTTTAATTTGGGAAAATTTAAACTTGTCTAGAAAAACGACTGCGATTTCTGATATATAAAGAATTTTTCATCGGATGCGCCCCATTTTCCAATAATGATAGTGTACCATCTAATCATGGAAAAGTATACGCTTCAACAACGATTACAATTATCCAGTCAGTAATAACTACGTTACGTGTGTTTCCCCCGATTAGTAAACAAATTCCAATCGACTTATTCACGTCATACTATTACCACGTGAGAAAGGGAAACGCCAGAACTGATGAGAATATAATGGCTGTAAACGAGCCGGTAATTCAAGATCACAATCCGTCGATTCCACCGTCTATGTGGCTTATTTTGCGAAAAGATTGGACGTGTGTAAAATATCGTGTTGACCCAAAAGTTAAAGCCGAATGACTATCATGCCCAGACTATCGTATAGAAGATGGGGAAAAGATCTTGATCGCCATCAGTTATGAGGTGCATTTTTGGTAAATGGCAGCAGCACAAATTTACTCTTTGGTTTGGTTTTCATGCAGGATGTGAGCCGTACTTCTTCCGAGATGATTACAATCAATGGAGACCGCTATCGCTCCAAGTTAACCATTTAATTTTTTTTTTTTTTTTTAATGAGTTGGTTCTGGAAGGCTTGAAGGATATGTGGTTGAAACAGCACTTTGCCAGTACCATAATCGACCTATTGCAACGAAATTCGGCGATCGTCTTATTCCCAGAAATGGCCCTGCCAATTGGCGAGTTAGATTTAGGTGGCGAATCAGATTTAGCTGGCGAACGCTGATGTTTTTATAACTCCTCAAAGAAGATGTTTGTTTACTGAGGCGAGAACTTGGCACGATTAGTGGGACGTGGTCGACTACTTACAGTGTGAGACGACACCTTCAGACCTTTTGTTTAGAGATACGTACAATAAGTCTCTAATCTGAGACAACAAGCCAGAAAACTAAGAAGACTTAGACGATTCGACGTAAAATTACCAAATTATGCCACAAAGTCACGAAAATATCCGCGCAGGTATTCGCGTCTATACCGTCAGCCAAGCTGCACTTAAGGCGTTGATCAACCTTTTAAGCATTTTAAAAACTTGACCGAGAATGCAAAGCAATAGGAAGACTGAACTGATCGCCGATTAGTGTTACAACCGGAGACAGTGTTTGGATTAGCTGGTCGTAGAGGAGCTGAGGAGCTGGTTTAAGTCACGTAGCCGACAAAAGAATTGTTCCAAATGTCTCTACATTCAAAGGCACTCTTGATGTGCCTTAGCTGAAAAGACGTTCTGATTGACGTTTTATGAGTAATGGGGCACAAAATCTATGATAGAACCCTTAATGCTCCAGACACATGCACCTTAGCCTTATATACTCGGACTTCTAGTAAAGCTAGCTAGAGAAAAATCACCAAGGAATAGACATACTCGTATTTGAAACGGTCACCATCTAAATCTAGTGACAAAAGGCACTTTGGAGGGCATGTGCATATTACTGAGCCTTCTGTAAGGGGTGAGTGAAGTCGTCCGTCTTGAAGAAAAAGTCAGCCAAGGATGGTCATTTCTCGTAATTCTAGGCGATCTGTGACATAAAAAGAAAAACTTCTGTGAGTTGTGCCTCCAATTATTTGAGGAAATGTATGATAGCTTGACAGGCAACATCTATGTGATGTGTGAACAGTCCTCAATAAGAATCATGTTCCACAAAAGCATAAGAATATTCTGGAAACAGCTGGTAATCAATCGATGCCAGAACAAGCAAATAGAGTGGAAGTCACATTATTTCCATCGCCATCGTCATCGCAAATTTAACGAAACATTACTTGTTTTGCGGTGTTGCATTGATTCTATTTAAGATAAATCCCTGCATGCCAATTTCCCTCCGTTCTCTGAGTAAAATTTCGCGTGATGCACCAGTCTCCGGTGTGGGCCAAGGCCTAGTCTCTCCACGGACACGTTGTTCGTCTTGTCGTCTCCGACAGTAATTTTAGGGTTTTACCATCGACTACCGAACCGTCAATCAAATACTAATCGGTGTTGGCGTATGATTCGAACCCAGACATTCTTTCTCAGTAATCGACGAACTTAACCACAGCTTCAGCACTTTCAGCAGCAAGTTCACTAAAACTAGGTCTCTCCCATTCCATTTCAAATTAAAAGATTGGAAGAGGGAATCCATATATCATTTGCTGTTTCAATGCAAACATATGAAGGAAGTCAGACTTGTAGGTCTGAAGCTCTTAGCGGGCGTGTAGTTATCTTTTCCGATTTTCGGTATCAAGGCTGTTTGTTCGCCTGGCAACAAGTAGTGGAAGTGCCAGACTCTATCTCTTTAGAGTTGCCAGCAGCTGTAATGGATATAGATATGCCATCGGTTCCAGGCGACTTTAGACCATCAAGGAAAGCTACAGTGTGCTTGATGGAGTTATTCGGTTGTCTTATTTGCAGCTTAGTTAATTGGAGCTGGTTGTGTGTTGGTTCTGATAAGGTTCCCTGGGAAGTAATTCTCAAGTATAAAACTCAATGTAGATGCCCTCAGGTTTTCTGAGCGAACCTAGTCTGCCTGATTTGACTTTGACCAACCTGTCGCTTTCACCGAATGTTTCGATCTTTTCGCAAAAGTCTTTAGAAGAGGCTTCGATTCCAGTTGTTCTCCAAAAGGCCTTTTTCTAAGTAACCTGCTTACAAATTTATTGATCTACTAAAGTTAACGCTGCAAAATTCTGCAACTTATAGAAGTTTTACCTGGCTGAACATGTCAGTTCAAAGAATTTGGTGAGGATACCGTTCAGGTGCTGAACAGCTTTCTCTACATTCTGTACAGTTCTTTCTTGAAGCATGTTCAGTTGATTCTCTCTGAACTTCCGAAAGCTCTTTCCATCTCTTTAGCGCACCTGTTGGATAGCGTTCAGTGGATTACATGCGGTCTTCGTTTCGCAACAAATTTGGGTGAGATCAAGCATTATTGACAACCAAGCCAGACGATAGTATGTATTCTGCTACTCTCCCATAAACTATTCTGAGCATTAGCATCGAAGCATATGATAAGACCCTTCTTTCTGGAATTACATTATTCAATGAGTTCGGCTATTGCCTCTGGTGGCGGTGCTTGTACCGGATCATTGGGAAAATAAGCTGGTAGAACGACGAATTTTCACCATTCCTCTTTTGCTTCGTAGCTTATGTCTGCAGCAACTAAGTCATGGCTGCAAGATTGCTCACATTTAGAAGATGGAAGGGGATTCGGCATAACAAAACAAGTTCTCGATTTTTCTGATAGCTCATCATTTAGTAGTGGGAAACTCCTTAAAAATCCTCAGATGCTTTTATTCCACACCCATGGTTCCTGTATGGATATTATGTGAGGTTTTGTAGTCAACGCGGAAAGCCTCTTCCATATGGATGCGGTACAAGTCAGGGAATATTGAAGGTTAATCTGACTAAATATAATTGAGAAGTACTGGTCATCGTCTCTTGTGTGACCGCACATAAAGTGGAAAGTAACCCTTCTAAATATCAGATGGAGACATGAGTTATATGTAGATTTAATAGCCTCGGCGGAAGTATAGGCCCATTTTTCAATTATCGTCCATATAATGGATATAATGGCGCCCAACATGAGCCCAAGAATATATATAAATATTTCTCTATAATATTTGTTTTAATAGATAATCAAATAAACGACAATTTCTCGCAACATTTTGTAGTTGCCAAGCACCATATTTTGTCGACGAAATGTCTAAAAAAAAACCTTTAAAAACCATGTCTCAAAGTCATCTGTGTATTATATCGCATTCTCCAGTCCAAAAAAGACTTCACCATTATAATAAACGAGTTGCGCAGTATAACAATTTTTGAAATTAACATCGATACTCCATTACGGAAAGTCCCAAAAAATAAATATCAAATCAAAAGAAATGATCTTCCTTTCGATCGTAAATTATCTTCTACAAATCACATTCTGTCTTACCTCAATGTACTTCTTTAACATATGCTTAGCATATCTAACCAAAGTAGAATTCTGTTTTGGAAAAGAAAAAAAAAAATCAACAAAAACAAAACCATTTTTGGAACGTGTGTAAAAGCACCGGCCATCAAAACAAAATACCAATACCAACTCCTTCTTCCACTTCCTCCCCTAGAAAAAGCCAGTGCTACCTACTAATAATCCCAGCGTTGTACAGCACCGCTCAAGACCCCCTCAATAAAAGAAAAAAATAAACAAAAAAATAAAAAAAGTACAAAAATTCTATTTTTATCTTTTGCTTAGCAAAATTTAAGTTTAAATTTAATTTTCGTCTTTTTCTAGATTAGGAACTTGTTTTTGCGCAAAAATTATAATTTCCAACAAACTCACATCTAAATATTCAACAACCAAATTCAATTCAGATAATTATTAAAAGAATTGAAAAAAATATTGTAATAAATAAAAAGTATGAATAGAGAGCGACAGCGATTGCATAATTATTTTCGTTTTGTTTCTGTGACCTTTGCCGGTCGGTCGCACTTTTCATAAAAACACAAACTCACTCTAATCGTTAATAAACAAAACAACAAAAAACAAAAATGTGTTCTTCCAAAAGTTCATTGGTGAACTTTTTCCCCAGCCTGTTTGTTTGTTCTGTAGATATTTTGGAAAAAGGGTACATAAACACCATACTTACTACTAAACAGAAAATGTTCCTTTATATGGTTTTAAATTTTTATTTTATTATTATTATTTCTTTTTAAACAAAACATGTACTTGCATTATGTAAGAAAACGACAAGTTATCGGTAGACGTCAGTGAGTGATCAGTAGTCGGAGAATTCTCCTTTCGTCAGAATGGGCCTAAAAAAAAAGACACCGAACAAAAATATATCTTACCGAAGAGAGTGTGAATGATAAAAGTTTTCATAAATTATGACTGTTACTACGCCCACCACGATGGATTTTAGATGGCAATATCTCGACAACGACTTTTCTACAGTGGAATCAATCGTTAAAATCTGTGGAAAAAATTCTTTTGATAGTCGAATCCTTAACATCTCATCCACTTTCCTTTTAATTCAATGGACGACGCATTTGTTATATTTGTATACCATTGAATCCAATTCAATTCAATTTCATTTTATTACAACATTTCAGCTGGCATTCCACAGGGTTCTATATTATCTTCGGTACTTTTACTTATTTTTAACAATTAATCTACATTTACTACTCGTTTAATTTAATGAGCTGGAAATCGAAGGGATAATGTTTATTAGATAATAAGGAATAATATTGCTGAAAGGCTGGCTTCGAGGCCTCCAACAAAAATACGACCAACCGATTAGGACGGTGTATCATCAGTATATAAACATAAACCTGTCATAACCGCTTAAGATGAAGAGTCATGTATTCAGAAATAAGCTGGCTAAAGTAATGGTATCGCTAAAGAGTTAGACGTTAAACATTTTCAGCATACTCGTTATTGAGACATGTATATATGCACTACACGGTCGAACCGATAGCGTTTTGCGTACGAAAATTGTTTCAACAGTTGGTTGTTGTGAATTGAATTTTCAAATTGAAAAATAAGGCAGAAAAAACCGGTTACAGTTTATCACATCAAGCTTTATAGCATCCGCCATCGATTGATGCTTCAATCGGAAATCCGAGCTTGCATAATGCCTCAAGAGACCAATGTTGCTGAAACTGTTGGAGGAAAGAGTCATTTAGGCCCTTAGTACCGGACAAACTACAATATAAACAACTCCAGATGTTTCTCATATACATATCTTCTGTTTACATTTCTTTCTTGTTTACGAAGTTGTAGGTTCATGAATCATTACTATTATTTTTGCCCCTACTAATTGAATGGCAATGGGTAGCAGTGGGATTCATAAAAGTACTACTAAACAGCAAGAGCCTCTGAAGCCGAACATCTTACAGCTCTGTTAGTAGATCCTTCCTCACGTATCATCGTGACGAATAACGAACCATCTGCGCGTCAAAACTTGCCTGTGGCCAAAATGAGCCGTAAATTACAAAAAAAAAATCTCGGATGTAGAAAAAAAGCAGTAACGGATCCACGATTCTGGAACGTGAAGACCCTCATTGATGCATAAAGAAATCTCATCAGAATCAGTTCTCCGAACTGGAGTTGGAGTTTGGTGACTGTAGTTGTGGCTGTGGCTGTTCCGTGCCCTTCCATACTCTGGCAGACTAGCATTAAGCAAACGTAGTCCGGCGTAGAACTTATACTCGCGGAAACTGGACATTGACTGCAAGATTTCCGAATGGAATAAGAAAGATCTCGATTTTACAGACTAGCGCAACAACGGAAGCCTCAATAGAGGTAAGATCAATTTAAGCCATCAAATACAATAGATGCCGCCTGAAACCTAACGTAGCCTGCTTAGTTATTCAAGGCATTTCGCTTGAGAACCGGATCTGCCATAAGACTAGCTGGGTTACATCTGTTTGTTTTTGTTTTGTGTACAAAGACGTGTTATATGAATAAGCAAGTCATGGGGTTGACCCAACGATTTAGAGGTTGCCTTTTGAAATCCTAGTCAAAGTGTAATGTGATTGTCACAATGGAAGCTCAACGGCAATGTCAATTCGGGATCTCACAGTGCGTTGGCAATTCAAGGATCATCTCAACTAAGGAGCGGGATCAATAGGCGGATTTAAGCACACAACTGTTGGCGACTGCTGGAAACTAGTAAAAAATGCTTAAACAACCGGAAGGCAGAGAGACAGAAAAACAAACTACCGGGGCGACCACAAAATACTCAAAAACGAAATGAGAAGGATGTTGAACTTTTGCAGTGAACTCATAACTCAAACTCAGAATGAATACCAGAGCAAATTGCGACGCGGGACTCGATATTGTAAAAGGCAACACCATTACTCCATCTCTGTTGACCAATCTAAGCGGATTCAACTAACGATGTGACTGTTTCTTATGCATTTCTTCCAGCTGGTTACAGTACTTCTTAGGAATGATATTGTCACTACTTTTCTAGAGAAGGACTAGTGGATAATGCCAGCAGAAGACAACTTGGATGAAGTCTCGGTTTTGGCATTGGTTTCGGTGCCTCATCAACATCTAGCTATTGTGCAGATCGGCGACGATTATCGTAGAGAATCCGCTTTTCATCACATGTCACTAGGGTGGGGAGAAACAAACCCTTTTTGTGCCGGGAAAGCAGAGAAGTGCTAACCTCCAGCCGACGCGTCATGTTTTCTCTCAGTCAGCTCATGAGGAACCAATTTGTTGAGTTTCTTGGTTTTCGAAGTGCTTGTAAACTACGCGAAACAGTCGAATAGCGCACATCCAATTTCTCTGCAATGTCCCTTACAGTTTGGCGCGGGTCAGACTCCGCTACACCTAGCAGTTCGTCGTTGTCAATGGCTGATGCTGCATATCCGCGTGGCTCGCTTTCAAGAGGAATGTCGCTCGATCGAAGTTTTTCGAAGCATCGCTGTCGGGTTCTTTCGTTTATTGTGCAAGTTCCGAACGCATTGTTGGTGTTTTTGGTTGCTTCCGCTGCATTGTGGCCAAGTAAAATTGTTCCGCCCACTGCAAAATATTGACAAAAGGAATTCGTCAGGGTGTCTGGACAATTATTGAGCTACTACTATTACTACTGCCACTACTACTACCACTACTACTATTACTGCTACTACTACTTCTACTACTACTGCTATGTATTACTAACTACTGATATTTTTTTTGGAAAAGGAGGACCATTTTGGTAGCACAGTCGATTGAAATGCCCTCATTGACGGCATATCCGACACCGGGTACATTCGCAACGGCCTCACTTCAGGGCGAAACATCATCGTAGCAAGCACAATGAGTGCCTGATCAGATCACCTACCATCTACCAGTCAACATTGACGCGGTCCACTACCTTATTGTAGCTAAGCTAAGAATATGGTAATATTTAATATCGCACAGAGGCGAAAATACATTGAGGATAATTGATTTCGAAAGGCTGAAATTTCCAGAAACCCCCAGGTACCTTTGCCGATCAAGTGTCCCTTAACCTCGCTCAACGTACTACGCCGTTAATATGTTGTCACAGTGGGAAAGTTGAGTAGAAGTCATTAGAGATGTTGCAATTCCTGCGCTGGAATCACCACAGCGAAACCCGCACTTGACAATGATTGCCACCTGACGAAAGCAAATAAACAGAGAGTATATAATTTAGGAGAGCGCTACAAGGGAAGACTAAAGCGGCTCATGAGCTCTACGAGCCAAAATGATGAACGAGCACCGACTTCCCAGAAGGAAGAAAAAAGAACACAAGCAACGCGAGGTGAGCGACTCATCAGCTTTACGAGCAAAAATGGTAAAAAAGCACCGGCTTTCCAGAAGAAAGAAAAAAATGAACAAGAAGCGCAAAGTGAGCGGCTCATGAGCTCTACGAGCAAAAATGATGAACGAACTCCGGCTTCCCAGAAGGAAGAAAAAAATAATACGAGCAGCGCGAAGTGAGCGGCTCATCAGATCTACCAGCAAACATGATAAATAAGGACCGACTTCTCAGAAGGAAGAAAAAATAACACGAGCAGCGCGAAGTGAACGGCTCATCAGAAGGAAGAAAAAATAACACGAGCAGCGCGAAGTGAACGGCTCATAAGCTCTACGAGCAAAAATGATGAACGAGCACTGACTTCCCAGAAGGAAGAAAAAAATAACACGAGTAGTGCGAGGTGAGCGGTTTATCAGATCTACGAGCAAAAATCATAAACGAGCACCGGCTTCCCAGAAGGAAGAAAAACAAACACGAGCAGTACGAGGTGAGCGATTTATCAGATCTACGAGCAAAAATCATAAACGAGCACCGACTTCCCAGAAGGTAGAAAAAAAGAACACGAGAAGCACGAGAAGCACGAGCTGCACGGCTCATCAGATCTACGAGCAAAAATGATGAACGAACACGGGCTTCTCAGAAGAAAGAAAAAAGAACACGAGAAGCGCGAGGTGAGCGGCTCATAAGATCTACGAGCAAAAATGATAAATGAGCACCGGCTTCCCAGAAGAAAGAAAAAACAGCACGAGAAGCGCGAGGTGAGCGACTCATGAGCTCTACGACCAAAAATTCTGAGCGAGCACCGGCTTCCCAGAATGAAGAAAAAACTGCACAGAAGCGCGAAGTGAGCGGGTCATGAGCTCTACGAGCAAAAATGATGAACGAACACGGGCTTCCCAGAAGGAAGAAAAAAGGACAAGAGCAGCGCGAAGTGAGCGGCTCATCAGATCTACGAGCAAAAATGATAAATGAGCACCGGCTTCCCAGAAGAAAGAAAAAACAGCACGAGAAGCGCGAGGTGTGCGACTCATGAGCTCTACGACCAAAAATTCTGAGCGAGCACCGGCTTCCCAGAATGAAGAAAAAACTGCACAGAAGCGCGAAGTGAGCGGGTCATGAGCTCTACGAGCAAAAATGATGAACGAACACAGGCTTCCCAGAAGGAAGAAAAAAGAACACGAGCAGCGCGAGGTGAGCGGCTCATAAGATCTACGAGCAAAAATGATAAATGAGCACCGGCTTCCCAGAAGAAAGAAAAAACAGCACGAGAAGCGCGAGGTGAGCGACTCATGAGCTCTACGACCAAAAATTCTGAGCGAGCACCGGCTTCCTAGAATGAAGAAAAAACTGCACAGAAGCGCGAAGTGAGCGGGTCATGAGCTCTACGAGCAAAAATGATGAACGAACACCGAATTTCGAGAAGGAAGAAAAAAGGACACGAGCAGCGCGAAGTGAGCGGCTCATCAGATCTACGAGCATAAATGATGAACGAACACTGGCTTCCCAGAAGGAAAAAAAAAAACAGCACGAGATGCGCGAGGTGAGCGACTCATGAGCTCTACGAGCAAAAATTATGAATGAGCACTGTCTTCGCAGAAGGAAGAGGTCGAATAATTCAAGAGGTGTTATAGCACGAAAAGGGTTTGAAAACTTTTCCACAAGGCAAAAAGGATATGCTTACAAGCAGTAAGGAAACTATTTCAGAAGGGATTACAACACAGAGCAAATATCAACCATATCCAAAGCCAACAGGGGTTCTACAATTAAAATGCATTCCTCATCCATCCCCATTCAAGTACTTAGAACTGTTTTGTGTGCTTTTATTGTAATACCATTACCACCTTATCTAAAACCTATTTTAACATGAGTATATACCATAAAGACTCGTAGGTATATAAAAAAAAAACACCGTTCACTGAAGACAAAGTCAAATTTCGACCACTGTATTCGCACATGTCATAGCGACAAATAACAAGAGAGCGACCACAAACATGTTGACAACGGCCAACGCACGTTGTCATATCTGTTTCTGCATAAACAAACATACTACAATATATGTATACGAGTACTTATTTATAATATAATAAATCTTTTTTTCTCAAACGTATTTCTGACGTTTGCAGTTAGTCAGTTTCGTATAATTTGCTTCAGTTTTTTGGTCGATTTTCGCGGGATGACCTTGAAAAAGCTTTATCTAAAATTCGAGTGCAATCAACTTTCGTGCAATCTAATTTTTTTCCCTCGCACACAGATACATAGATTCTTTATTTTTTTTCATGTGATGAAATTCACCATTTTTTCTATTCTAATGGAAATTTTTGTATTTGAATTTTGTTATTTTTTCATTTTTTTTTTTAATAAGAATGTCTTGTAAGAATAAGTGTTTCTCGGTGTATCTGGATCTTTTATAGTGAATCGAATACATTGCAAATATTCGTAACTGCTTTGCATAGAGAAAAGAACGTTTCACTTTGGTCAATCCGGCCGATGGTGCCGATTTCTGAGTGCTAAAAATGCTGAGTGTTCTCTAAAAGAGAGAGGAACGAACAATTATTCTAATACGCAAAAACCCCTACCAAAGAATTTGTTTTGTTTTGTTTTTTTTTTTTTTATTTTAGATTTGAGCTTTTTTTTTGGTTTTTGCATATTTATTTACTTTTATATCATCACTAGCTTTTTTAAGAATTATTGTTGATAGATAGTTGAGACAATAAAAACGTCTCTTGATGACATTTTTTAGAATGTGTCAGTTAAATAAATTTTTGAAGAGCTTTGTCATAATTAGACAGACGATGAAAGGTCTAAAAAAAAGAAAAAGGAAGGTGAGCACGCCGGGACCGGACAATGGTTGCACATTGAACAGAAAACCTGGCGGAAGAAGCTCCTTAAAAAAGAAAGAACCTCTGCTAGAGAACGAGAAGGGTAATCTCACCTTTAGTTGACCTACGGTGGGTTCGACGATTCCTTTATGGACTGAATTTTATTTTTAATCATTTTTTTTCGTCTTGTTTTTCGGTTGCTTAAACGTTGTGTGTAGGTATAGGAAATTGTTGTTAGAGTGGTAATGGCCAGCTACAAACGCTTGTGAGTTGTGAAATGCTCATTTTTATGTACGTATTCTGGCGGTTGTTTCATTGAAGACAATCTTTTCAACGCAGCTATGTACATACAAATTAAAGAAATAAAAAAAAAAAAAAAGCTAATATAAACGAAAAACCGGCGCGACGTCGGCAAAGGTGAGTTTAGGTAATTGCACTAAAGAAGTCAATTAAGGTCTTCTATAAATGAAAAAATATGCTATGGAGTAACAAGCCATATACCATTATAAAATATGTTGCAATCTGTGCTTCGGCCATAAGGAAGAGTTACATTTTTATGAACAAAGGTCAGGAAGGTTTGTTAAAATATATAGAGAGTGCCGGTGGTCTGAAGGAGAAAGTTGTCGTTGAGTCATACCGTCGCAATGTGCGACTGGAAGAATGCTGAAGAGCATTCCTATTCAATTCAATCACTATATGCTCAAGTCAATTTATCAATTTTAAGTTAGAGGTGACCCCTTCTGTAGCTTTTAAAGCGAAGCAACATCACGGTTGAGCCCAAAGACACTGATCACTTTGCTTGGCTTTCAGCTTAAAGGAAAACTAATTAAAATCAACTGAGTTTTATACAGTCAAATAGTGCATTATAACCGCTTCTTGACAATCATCAATCTTGACTTACAGATCGAAATGGCCCCCACTCGTTTGAGTCATATTCTCATATTCAAGTGATAGTCTATGAGCAAGGCGCCTACTATAACATACAATACATGTTTACACATTTTTAGACTTATCTAATTCATGCCGACGTCCCCTTGATATATCTTCGGAAATGTGATACTCAGCAGGTAGTGTTATATATTTAGAGAAGATATCTAATCAAAGGCAAAACTCTTATTAGAAGTAACCTCATTTATAATAGCCTCATCAGTACTACAGCAGGGCCTCGACAATCTGAACACTCGCTAATCCGAATGCCTCAGTAATCCGAGCGCCCCCCTGAATCCGGGAACGAGAGCGAAAAGTCGAAGAATAGATTTAACTTGAGTCTACTGGCACTCGCAGTTTTTTTTTGTTTATAATCGGCGCGCGCTCAAGGGGTTTTGTATACCCTTAAAATGTTTATACACAGAGCGGACGAAGTAAGGTTAGGGAGGAAAGAAAGAGAAATACCTATGTACGTTGGTTTTAAATGTTTGTAAGTTATAACGACCGGGAAACACAGAGATCGGCAGGGCATTCCGTAAGCGAGTTGTACGGCTTAGGAAAGAATCACGATATTTTAGAGTACGTCCGAAAATGGGCTTGATGAGCATTCATAGCGAGACGGGTGTTACGGTTGAAAGTTTGAATGGGCGGAATGATACTGGCGATTTCGATGGAGCACTGGTGGTGGAAATAGCGATAAAACAAAGTAAGACAGGAGACATTTCGTCGGTGTACGGTGATATTAGTATCACCAATGAGTTTTATCGCACGGTTTTGAATCCTATCTAGTAGGTGCAGAGATGTTTTAGGAGCACCTGACCAGATGTGGGCATTGTGCTCCAATTTTGGGCGGATGGATGCCCAAGTATATATTGTGGCCAGATCAGAAGGAGTAAAATATTTCTTACATCGCTTGAGGAAACCTAGACATTCCGCAGCATTTTTGACGACACCGAATATGTGGTCATTCCAAGGTAAGTTGTCACTGATACACATACCGTGAATGGAAAGTTTATCGGTTTCGACGATGCAAGTGCCATTCATGGATAATGGCTGGGTATTTGAATTTCGCTTTAATGACAGCAGACAACAATGAGTTTTGGAAGCACTAAATTCCACTCGGTTGATAGTTCCCCAATTGGTTATGCTGTTAATATCGGAATTTAATGAGCTTAACATACGCTGCCGTTCCCGTTCTACAGCCGAAGAGCAGGGACGTGAGTCCGGGAAAGAATACGAAAAGCAGAGAGTGCTGTCATCAGCAAAGGAATATACTGGATTAGAAGTGGCAAACAAGAAATCATTAATGAAAATTAAAAAGAGTGTCGGAGACAGAACAGAGCCCTGGGGCACACCAGCATTTATTTTGTGAATATCAGACTTGAAGCCGTCCAAGACAACTTGAATTGAACGTTGCGAAAGGTAATTTCTAATCCATTGAAGAAGAGAGTCATCAATCCCAAAAGCACGCATTTTCAACAAAAGAGCCTGATGCCAAACTCTGTCAAATGCCTTAGAAATATCAAGTGCAACTATCTTGCTTTCGCCAGATTGATGTACGCTTTGGTTCCACTTTTCGGTGAGACATGCCATCAAATCACCAGTGGACCTGTTGCTACGAAAACCATATTGCCGGTCATTGAGAAGTTTTCGTGTTTCGAGATATTTCACGAGCTGGCGGTTTATCAGCGTTTCCATGACCTTGGAGAGAAGGGACGTAAGTGCAATGGGTCCGTAGGAGGAGAGAGAAGAAGATTCGCCTTTTTTAGGGACGGGCTGTACAAATGCTGTTTTCCATCTGCTCGGAGAGAGTCCTAAAGAGTAGGATTAATGAAAAAGCTTACGCAGTGGTTTTGCCAGCGTGGAAGAACACCTCTTCAGAAGAAGGGGAGATATACCATCTGGACCAGCGGATTTATGTATGTTGAGATCTTTAAGTACTCTTGCTACTACATGAAAATGGATTCATCCCATTGTAGATTCGACGCACTCAAGCGTAGGCGGGGACAAAGCACAATCTGGGAGTGTTGAGCTAGCCGCAAAATGTGCAGGAAGTAGATTGGCTTTGTCCAAAGAGCTGACAGCTGGAATGTCATTGTAAATGAGCGTTGGGATGGAGGATGAGGCAGAATTTCTAATGACGAATGACCAAAAATTTTTACTGCCTTTGGGACATTGCAGTAATTTTTGCCTCAGTTTTTGGTCGTATAGAAATTTCACACGCTTGAGAAAGACGTTGCAGTCATTTCTGGCTCGTTTGAACTGTGCAGTGCCACACACACCACGCAATACTAAGTCTGTTCCCTTAGGCCCGGTGCACATGAGCTTCAACGTATTTCTGCCTATCAACAGGGTGAATGACTCGAACTCCAACTTTTTAAAATGCTATAATTTTTTTTTTATTTTTTGATAAATTTTATTGTGCCAAAGTAAAAAATGTTGGAAAATACATCAATTTTCAAATTGTATCAGAATTTTCAATATGTCCACCTTTGGCGCGAATAATCGCCTTGAGATGGCCGAAGAAAGCATCGCACGCTGCACGCAAATGCCTCTGCGGTATTTTGGCCAATACCCGGTGAAGTGTTTGTTTTAGGTGGTCCAAACTTTGGTATTTTTTAGTGGCAACCTTCACCTTCAAAATACCCCAGACAGATAAATCCAACGGATTTGCATCCGGAGAATTTGCAATCCATTGTGTCGAAGAAATGAAGTGTGGAACATTGTTATTTAACCAATCTTGGTTGACGGGCGCTTTGTGAGACGGTGCCGAGTCTTGTTGAAATGTCTCCAGTCTCCGACCGAAATGATTGTTTGCCCAAGGCTTCAGTACTGCCTCTAAGACAGTTTCACGGTATACGATCGCATTAATGTTGGCGCCACGGTCCATACATACGAGCGGAGAGCGACCATCGGCGGTTATGGCGGCCCAAACCATCCAAACCGTTCGAAGGTGTAAATTTTCGAAGGACATCTCTAGCAAGTAAACTCGGTCATTTTGTTTGTTGACATATTGCTCGATAACAAATGGCGACTCATCGGAAAAAACCAAATTCGGCAACTCACCACTTTCGTGAAAGCGTAGCAACTCCTTCGCTCTTTCGACTCTAACTTTTTTCTGTTGCGGTGTAAGATCGTGTGCTTTTCGGAACTTCAATGGCTGGAGCCCAAGCTCATTTTTCAGTATGTGTTGCATCCGTTCCAACGATATGTTGAGCTCACGAGCCATTTTTCTTCCACTTCGACGCGGATTTCGCTCAATTCGAGCCTTCACTTTCCGAACAATTTCAGCCGAAGTTGCTGTTTTTTTATGACCACCTCCATGACGTTTTGCAACGCTGGCAGTATCACGATAACGAGCTATGGTTCGAGACACAAATGATTTATTCACGTTGAGGTGCTGGAGGGCTCTATCGATAGCTACTTGTGGTTTTCCAGCTAAATATAAAGCAATCATTATCACGTTTGAATTCCATCGCGGATAAAAATTTTTCAACACAACTGAGACGCAAATCGTTTAAAAGGCTTGTAAATAATAAAATTATCTGTCATGTGTCAAAATTTGAGCTCACTGTCATGAACGGTTTGGAAATTATAGCAGTCAGTTGCAGTTCGAGTCATTCAGAGTGTATTTTGCAGCTAATGTGCACCGAGCCTTACTTTTTCCAGTAACTTTAAGTTGACGCGCAGAGTAAGCAGATGTACCGGAGAACGATGACGAAAAATGGTATCACTTCACATCAACATTTGGATCATAAATCGTGGAAGATGACATCTCAATCCAGGACCATTAAGCTGTCAATCATCATCGTCAACAACAAAGGGGGGTCGTAAATATTTGGTTGCGCAGTAGCCCAAAGGGATCTGTGGTCATCTGCTAACTGCGTAGGCGTAACTGCGTATTTTCAGGGTGAACAGCTGCAACGAGATTACCATAAATAGGGAGGATCTTAAGTCATAATTCATCAGTTATCAATTGTCCTGAAAAGTGAAGTCAGTAAAAACTCTTATATTTATTGAATGGGGCTCACATTTCTTACAGTCGGTTTGTCGCGCAGTTTTGTTTTATTTAACACTGTTGCGTGGTGTTTCTTCGACCATGTTGTGTGCTTTTTAAATTATGGCTTCAACATCGAAGAAAATGAAACTTATCACATTAATAATATGACAAATGTGCGAGATTTTGGACAAGATTAAGCAAGGTATCTAGTTATCAGTTTTTGCAATGCACTATACCGTAGGAATATCCACTAGGCACCAGAAAAACCTTAAAAACTCCTGAAAACTCCCAGCTTGAAGAGGCTTTACTTACGTGGTTTTTACAGCAGCGAAGAAAGAATGTCCCTTTGTCAAGGGAAAAGCTAAATTTTTCCAAGAAAGGCTTGAAAAAGGAAAGTTTGTTGCCAGCAGAGGATGGTTAAACAATTTTAAGAAAGGGCATGGTATACGCCAACTAAAACTAACCGGTGAGAAATTACCGAATAATGAAGCAGCTGTGAAGCCATTCCAAGAAAAATTTATGGACGTCTGTAGGGAAAAAAATCTGATTGCAGATCAAATCTATAATGCTGACGAATCAGGCTTGTACCGGAAAATGATACCAGACAAAACGCTGGCGCCTGGGTCAGAGAGTAGGGCCCCAGGTTCCAAAGTATCGAAGGGGAGGATCACATTTATGCCATGCGCAAACACCAACGGAACGCACAAAATGCCTTTGCTGATTGTTGACGAAGCACAACGGCCACGTGCATTTGCAACAGGCAAAAAGTTACCAGTCAAAGAAATGCTTGGGCTACAAGACCCATATTTTTAGAGTGGCTAAAAGGACATTTCATTCCCGAAGTAAAGAAATATTTATTGAAAAAAAAACCTACCGCTATAAGCACTATTACTTCTTGACAATGCACCGGTGCATCCACTTGAAGAAGATCTGTAATCGATCGACGAAAATTTCATTGTTTTGTACACGCCACCCAATTACACAGCTCTTGTTCAACCCATGGACCAAAATGTGATTCAAAACATTAAAGTGACATACAAGAAAAAACTCCTATTGCAAATTTTTGGCCAGCAAGAAGTTGGTCCAGAATGCGCAGTATCTGAACTGCTTAAAAAGACCACAATGAAAGATGCAGTGTTTTCATTGGCTCAAAGTTGGCAGCAATTGTCTTCAAATTTTATTACAAAGTCTTGGAAGCCTCTGTGGCCTTTGTTATTCGAATAAGAGGAAATGTCTAGCCAAGATGTAGATGATTTTGATCATGAAGATGATCTCCCATCAAGCATTTTTCGTAACATTGACTGCCAGGAGCCGTTAACTGATGAAGACATAGTAAGACAAGTAATGAGTCAGCAGGCCATCGAAAGCGAAGAAGAATTGGAGTCATCAGAACCAGTTGCAAGGGTCTGCCTTAACTACTTAACTACTTGCTTAGAATAGGCGGATGAAGTCGATATTTCGATTCCAGAAAAAATGTAAAATAAGGGATAAAGCGTTTTCTATGTCGATAAAAACCATTTGTCAAAAAGTATTATATTGGAATATTTTAAAAAAGCGTAATTACATATGTTAAATTGCACCACACTGTAATATGTATTACATATACTAGATGGAGTGAAAAGTAACCTCCTTGGGAAATAAAAAAAAAATTTTTTTTAAATGCCTTTTTCTTTATTTTATTCGATATAGTCCCCTTTTAGTTTGATACACTTATTCCTGCGATTTTCCAACTTCTGGATCCCGTCCGAAAAGTAATTTGCCGGAAGGTCTGCAAAATACTCTTCCGTGGCGTCGATGATTTCCTCGCGTGAGCTGAATTTTTTATTGATGAGCCATCTTTTAATTTGAGAAGAGATAATAGTCCGAGGGATCCAAATGCAGTTTCCAATCGACGCCAAAAGTCCGCTCGATTCCGCATCAGCAAGTCTAAACACTTTTTGGAAGTGCTCTCGAGTTCGTGTTTTTGGTCAGGAGTGAGCATGCGCGGCACCCAGCGGTAGGATAACTTTTTCATATGAAGAATATTGCCCAAAATATGGCGTGTGCGCTCAGTAATAATCTTTGTGATATCTGCTAGCACCTTCACTTTCCGGTTAGTCAACACCATTTATGTATTTTTTTGACATTGTCCTCTGTAACCACATCGGTGTGGAGTTGCGGCCACCACGAAACTCTCGAAACCAATATTTGACGCTGTAATCTGACGGAGCACTAGGCCCATAATATTTATCCAACTTTTCTTTTGTTTCCTTCGCCGTTTTGCCTCTCAAAAAATGCTGTTTTATGAGAGAACGAAAATCGTTTTTGTCCATACTCAACATGATGCCAAACACGTCAACAACAATCAGCTGTCAAAACAAAACTTAAGACACTATCGCACTGAAATTTGGCATGTCTGCCTAAATATGAACGGACTTCAAGGCACCATAACCTTTTCTGCAGTAGCAGCGCATTCTGGCGGTCAAGGAGGTTACTTTTCACTCCACCTAGTATAACATTTTTTTGAATTATTAAAATATACCACCTTGATCAAAAAGTTCCCGCACCACACCACAGTGTGGCGCTCCCATTGTTCCGATTTGAGTTCTGTTTTTTTTGTGTTAAGTTGGTAAATCTGATGTTGACATTGCCTCTAAATCTTAGCATCATAGCTTGACATTATCAAAAGTTACGTAGCCAAGAGTAAATCTATCTCTGTATGTGTTGGCGATTTTTTATAATTTTAGAATTGCAACAACGAACGGATTCAATGGTGCGCGAACGTTGGAAATGTTGGAAAAGTGTTTCGGCAACGATTCTCTAAAGAAAACGGTCGTTTACCAGTGGCAAGAGCGGTTCAAAAGTGGTCGTGAGTCAATCGAAGGTGATGAACGCAGTGGTAGACCATCGACATCGAAAACCGACGAAAATATTGATGAAGTACTCGTAAAAGAAATGTTGGTCAATAACCGCAAATTAACCATCAGAGAGATAGCGGAGGACTTGAACATTGCCCATGGATCCGTCCGAGACATTTTGGTTAATGATTTGGGTTTCCGTTGTGTAGCAGCAAAATTGGTGCCAAAAGACCTCAACTTCATGCAAAAAAGGGACCGTGTTGACATCGCAAAAGAGATGATTGGCGAGGCTGAGTCCGATCCCACATTCATCAAAAGGATCATTACTGGAGACGAGACGTGGGTTTATGAGTACGACACGCAATCCAGACACCAAGCAAGTGAATGGCGTTCACCAAATGAGCCGAGACCAAAAAAATCACGTCGTTTTCAGTCAAAAAAGAAGGCAATGCTCATGGTTTTCATGGATTACAACGGTGTGGTGCACCATGAATTTTTGCCAGAAGGCCAGACAGTTAACAAAGAGTATTATTTTGGCGTTATGAAACGTTTACGTGAAGCAATTCGCCGAAAGAGACTAGAATTGTGGGCAGAAAACTCGCGGATTTTGCACCATGATAACGTACCGTGCGTCGCACAGTGCCATCATTATTTGTAAATACAATCCAACAGCCACCGAATTCACCTGATTTAGCTCCCTGTGACTTCTTTCTATTCAATCGAGTTAAAAAACCACTACGGGGAACGCGTTTCAGCAGCGGAGAGGAAGTAATAGAAAAATCGCAGGAAGCACTGATAGACATACCGAACACCGAATATAAAAAATGTTTCGAGGATTGGATCAAGCGCTGGCATAAGTGTGTTGCAGTCGATGGGGATTACTTTACTTTGAAGGGGACAATAAATAACATAGATTTAGATGGATAAACTTGTATTTTTAATTTTCCGAATAAATTTAAATAAATTTGATCAAGGTGGTATGTTATGAGGAGTAAGACTAACGTCAGTATTAGCTTCTGTGGTGCTTCTCGTGGTGTGAAATAAGCAGTGATCCACAAAATGCGAAGACATCAACAAACTTATAAGTTCCATGCCGAATAGGATATTTGCTGTAATCCAACAAAATGGAGGACACACAAAATACTGACGAACTGATGGAAGGTCGTTTATGAACATGCAAA
Source organism: Volucella zonaria (assembly GCA_963966105.1). Classification (NCBI taxonomy): domain Eukaryota; kingdom Metazoa; phylum Arthropoda; class Insecta; order Diptera; family Syrphidae; genus Volucella; species Volucella zonaria. The sequence goes on from OZ014531.1 coordinate 44,412,743, forward strand.
AAAGTATCGGTCTTAATGTTGAGTCTTGAGGCACTCCCTGCTTGATTACTTTTAAAACTGAACAACATGCTGTGGAACAACTATGCCCTGAAATCGGAATGTTTAGCATACAGCAACTTGTTGAGTGATAAATGCTTTATTATTTGCTTAGCCATAACTTTCTCAAATGCCTTTCACAGACAAGGTAGAATACTAACTGGTCTAAAATCAGCAGGCTTTTGGCAAGACTCATGCAGTTTTCCGGATCTGAGGAAAAGTTGATGTTGTTATACATCAGTTGATGGCATGGGTGAGATGAGAGATAATTTGAGGTAAAATAAGTTTGATGAATCGTATTGGAAGGCCATCTTCACCTAACGAATTTGACTTTACAGCTGCTATGCATTGAGTGATGTCGACTTCTGTGGTTACTACAAAGTCCTCAAATATTGGTACAGAACTTACAATGTCTACCCTCCGATTATAATCAGAACTACTGACAGTAGGATCATCACCCAGAAAAAAATTATTTAGAGCATCGGGATCAAGAGCACACTCATAGTCATTGCTTGCACTGAAGATAACAATTTTTCGTAAGTTACTCCAAAGTTTTTTCGCAGGGAGCGAAGTATTTAATTTGGGGGCATAACAGTTTCTCTTTGATGTACGAATGATGGCGGTTGAGTAATTACGTGCTGCTTTCTTTGCTGACCAATTGACATCGGATGGTCTACGCTTCCATTTGCTGTATAATTTGTTTCTAGTTTTCATAGAACTAACTACCTCCGACGTGAACCAAGAACGTGCTTTATTCGGAATTTTAACTGATTTAGTTGGTACACATGCACTAAGATTAACTGAAACAGCTTTACTTTTTAAATGCAAAAATGCATGGGACGGCGGTTTTCGGCAAACTCATGTCATAAGTACAAAAAAGTAGATCATGATCTGAAACATTAAGTGATAGTTAATCACACATAAGAACAAGCAATGGACATAAAACAGCTACCAGATCTAAAAGACTAGGTAAATTATTTATTGCAAAACGTGTTTTGCATTCCATTTCTACTGAAGAAATTGAATCCTTCAATTGAAAGGAAATGGAAAGAGGATCATTTTTCAATAGATTGGCATTGAAATCACCACAAATGATTATGTGTTCGTAGAGTGTGCAATATTTAGAAATAGTTGAAAAGCCACCCCACCATCCGTGATATCCGTAACTCGATCGTTCCTGAATATTTCATAACTGGGAATTTTATATATTAAATCAGTTATCTTGCCTACTTTAATTGTAATCTGCTGAATGGCAGGTGGTCTAGGATTCAAGATTTTGCTAATAGTATCCCATTCTCGTTTAGTATAGTATTGCTCTTATTTCTTTCCAACTTAGTTACATAGTAGTTCTCCTTACAAATTTTTATTTCCTTAGAAACGTCCTTACACAACTTGCTGAGTGCTGTATTATATTTCTCATTTACTTTGCTCAAAAAATGCTCTGTCATCCATTCGCTTAATCTTTTAGACTCACTTATTGGTCTTGAGTGAGGTGAAGGTACAAATATCAATGTGAGAACTTAATTTCAAAATAAAGTTGTGATAAGCTTTAGACCAAAGTTTAAACCGCAGAATGAAATTGTTTAATTGTAATGACGCAATGATCCATTTTATTAAATAATGGATGCTAGTCATACAGTGATCTGTAATACCAAAATCTGCTAATGAACTCACTAAATTAAAATGTCCCAAACGACTATTTCTGCAAAAAATATGGTCGATGCAGGTCTTGAAATTATCACTGATACGAGTAGGCGTGATAAGATCGGAATCCAAACCATTAGCAGCTAATAACAGTAAACAGTTGTCCACTAAGTTTGATTGCGTAAGAATATCAATATTAATGTTACTTAGGAAGATAAAGTTTTTGGTATGTTCGCTTTGTAACAGATCATACAATAGTATGATATGGTGTATTTTAATACGATATCTTCAATAGTGTGTGTTTTGTTAAAAAAACAAAAACATCGCCATTACCATCATGAAGCCTGTAAGCACATACGAGGGTTGTCCCAGACGTACCCGACCTAACAAAGAAAATACAAATAAAATTTTGAAAAAATATGTTTATTCCTCTACTTACGAGTACGTACTAGATGGAGTAATAAGTGACCTCCTTGACTGCCAGAATGCGCTGCTACTACAAAAAAGGTTATGGTGCCTTGAAGTCCGTTCATATTTAGGCAGACATGCCAAATTTCAGTGCGATACTGTCTTTAGTTTTGTTTTGACGGCTGATTGTTGTTGACGTGTTTGGCATCATGTTGAGTATGGACAAAAACGATTTTCGTTCTCTCATAAAACATTATTTTTTGAGAGGCAAAACGGCGAAGGAAACAAAAGAAAAGTTGGATAAATATTATGAGGCTAATGCTCCGTCAGATTACATCGTCAAATATTGGTTTCGAGAGTTTCGTGGTGGCCGCAACTCCACTACCGATCAAGTCCGCAGCGGCAGGCCCTCCGATGTGGTTACAGAGGACAATGTCAAAAAAATACATGAAATGGTGTTGGCTGACCGGAAAGTAAAGGTGCGCACACGCCATATTTTGGGCAATATTCTGCATATGAAAAAGTTATCCTGCCGCTGGTTGCCGCGCATGCTCACTCCTGACCAAAAACACGAACGCGAGAACACTTCGAAAGAGTGTTTGGACTTGCTGATGCGGAATCGGGCGGACTTTTGGCGTCGATTGGTACCTGGATTTGGATCCCTCGGACTATTATCTCTTCTCAAACCTCAAAAGATGGCTCATCAATAAAAAATTCAGCTCACGAGAGGAAATCATCGACGCCACGGAGGAGTATTTTGCATACCTTCCGGAAAATTACTTTTCGGTCGGGATCAAGAAGTTGGAAAATCGCTGGAAGAAGTGTATCAAACTAAAAGAGGACTATATTGAACAATATAAAAAAACATTTAATAAAAAAATTATTTAATTCCCAAGGAGGTCACTTTTCACTCCATCTAGTAGTCTCCTTTTTGTTCAAAACACTTTTCCCAGCGATGTCCAATTACTTCGGTACCCTTTTTATAGTGAGAATCATCGAGCTCCTTAAAATAGCCATCAACCGCAGACTCCACGTCTTTACTGTTGGCAAATCGTTTATCAAAGAGTGATTTTTTTCAAATTCGGAAATAGAAAATAATCCGAGGAGGCTAAATCTGGCGAAGAGGGTGCATGAGGAAGCAATTCGAAGTTTAACTCATTGATTTTGGTCATCGCGATGACGGATAAGTGAACTCGATTTTTTCTTCGCCAATTTCAGCTTTCAAACGCTGCAATAAGTTCGCATAATACACGCCGTCAACTATTTTTCCTTTCTAAAGATAATCAAAGAAAATTATCCACACGCGAATTCTAAAAAACTGACACCATGAGCTTGCCTGCAGATGGAACTGTCTTCGCCTTCTTCGGAGCCGATTCTCCCCTTTGAGTCCTTTGTTTTAGCTGTTCCTTCATCACGGGTGTAAAGTGGCCGAGCCACTTGGTTATGAATCGACGCCAAACACTCGATTGAAACATTCCCACGACGCTGTTTTTGTTCCATTGTGAGCAATCGCGGCATCTTTCGCACGCCCAATTTTTCAGTCAACATGCAATGTACAGCCCTTTTTGACATGCCTACCATATCTGCTGGTTCACGGACTTTCAATCGTGGGTCTCCAATAGCATTTTCTGGACTTTTCCCAACATTTCTGGTGAACTCGCTGATTTGATCGACTACTGCGATGTTCGTCTTGGCAACTCATACGGCCTCGCTTAAACTATGCCACCCAATATTTTATTGTTGTAAACGAAGGAGGAGACTCCCCCAGAGTAAAATCCAGTTCCGCTTTGATGTTTCTTGAATTAAGGCCTTCCAAATGAAAGTATTGTATCACATTTAAGCCTTATAAGGCTGGTACTTTCTACAATTCTCATTCTTTTTAAACAACAACCGCCATCTATACGTCAGGTCGGGTACTTCTAGGACTAAACTCGTAGGAAACAATATTTTTTGGCGATCAATAGTTAAAAATTTCTGAAACAAAAATTCAATCAGGCTTATAAACACGCAACTCGATATGAAGCAGATTCGGGATAATGTCTAAGTTTTTTGCATTCGGGAGAACTAACTCTTCAACCCAACCTTTTTCTTACAAAAATTTCAACCGCATTGATGTCCAGGCATTGCAAGAAGCTGTCAATTATGAATATAAAAGTATGTCCTCGCTAAAACGGTTAGCATTCGTAGTAATATTTGTCCCTGGGTATTGATAAGACCAAAACACGTAACACAAACTATTGGAAGAGGAAACCCACTCCTTCCCCGATTAATTGGAGTTCCTTTAAAGAAATTACTAGACTTCTAAGTTAAATGCATCAATGCCACCCAAAAAACTAAACTTTGGGAAAATTTACGAATAACTGAAAGTAAGACTTCCTCAAGCTGTCATATAAATCCTGATGAACTAAATAATAATTTTTTGGACCACGGTGTTCCAGCGAATAATCGTTTTAGCTTCGATAGGAATACTTAGCCATTTGTTCAAGGGTCTCTCGATCTTGAGGTAGTAACTCAGAGCGATGTTGTTGAGTGTGTTGCAGCTATAAGTCGAAGTCTGCGGGTGAAGATGGAGTACCAATTCGCTTTATAAAAATAATGTTGCCAACGCACATTATCAACCACTGTATTACATCCTCGAAAATCCCGCAACAATGAGAAATTTCCCAAAGATCATTAACGGTAACGTTGTCTCCTTCTTCATTTCGAACGAACTAAGGTCCGATGATGCCGGCATGCCATAAACCGCACCAAACAGTCAATCTCTGTGGATGCATGCATTGATGCTTGGTGGAACACTTGTGGATTGTGTTCGCTCCAATACTGGCTTGTTTACATTAGCCGCTGAGCCAAAAATGAGCCTCGTCCAACGAGATGATTCTTTGGCCAAAATCCGGATCTCTGGCCAACATTTCCAGCGTCCAATTAGCGAACTTTCGGCTTTGTCTACGGTCGTCCGGCTTCAATTCTTGCGTCAGCACAATCTTATACAGCCCAAATCCAAGCCGGGTTCACTCTGTGTCGATGCCCAATTCAGCTGATCAGCGCCGAATCGACATTTCTGGGTATTCTTCGATACTGGCCGATACGTCGGCTATGTTTCCTCTATTTCGCACCAATCTCTATCTGGTTGGTGGCCTAAGATCCAAAAGAGTGTACTCACGCTTAAACTTTACCACGGTGTGACGAATTTCCTGTACGAAATTTACGTTGCGTATTTACAACGTTCGGCTACCGTAAGGCGATGCACGATGAAATGGCAAACTTTACTGAATATTTTGACAGCTGAATGTCATTTACTTTGACAGCTGCTGAAACATAACAATTGGAAAAACTATCATTGCTATCTGGTCACCCGTTATTATTCCCTATCTCTATCTAGCAAATTTTAAACTGGATTTGGTTAAGTCTGTCACGTGCCTTGCATTTATTCTAAATCGCAACGTATCTGGCTATAATCACGGAAATATGGTTGTCTGACAAATCTATGGATGTCTCCGTAAGCTCTGGTTAATGGCTAGTTATACCCGTACTGAATCTGGGCAAAAACTTATACGAGCTTTACTAACACCCATTATAACATATTCGGAAGCATCTTGAGTATTTGTCTCAGCATAAGCTGCAAGTAGCTTATAAGGACTCACTACGACATATCTATGGGCTTCGTAGACATGATCAAGTTTCTGGATTTTGGAGGAAACTGCTGGGATATAGCTTAACAAAATACATCATTGTCTATTTCTACATAACATCATAAAAAATACACCACCGTATCTTTTTTGTAAAATTCATTCCGCACAATCACTGAGAACCGTAAATCTGATCAGGTTCTTCGTTCACGCTATTAACCTTTGCAACACTCTACCCTCGCATATTAAGGGTATTTCAAACACTGCAAACTTCAAAAATGCAATCTTACATTATTTTTCCAATATTAACTAAATTTGTCGCTCCCTTCCCATCCGCTCCTAATTTCACTGCCCCATCCTTTCTTTTAGAAATTTAATTACATACATATACAATTTAATGTTAAAATTAAAATATTAAATATAATGTTAAAATCTTTATATGTTACTAAGTACAATACTATAAAAGACTAAGTCTTATTGTACATGTTTATAGAAATTAATTTACTCTCGTCATAGAAACTCATTTATCCTTATTGTGTTAGGGAGGCGGAGATCCTTGTTAGTTTTTGTTAAAACTTTGTAAATTTGAGAAATGACTTACAATGCCAAATTCTTCAAAATCAAGCAACAATTACGGAACCAACAGTCCCAGTATTTATATTGTTTGCTGACGTTCAAGATTGTCCGAATCCTGAATCGCTTTTAGTCAACGTGACTGATAACCTAAACCGCTTTAGTGGTAATGGTGTTGCTAGTCGCTCATACAAATTTAGGGGCCTATAGTCTCAAAGTCTAACAAAACTCTACAGTCGTATAGTCATACATTCGAATTCTCTTAACCGATTTATATGACAGAAAGCGAACTAATGGGTCTGGCAATTCTCATTCTGTTGCAACAGATCGGAACGGCGGTGATACCCCGACAGCCGTAAAAAATATGCGCCCCTGTCTTATTATTATCATTAATCCTGTCTTTCAAGTTACAAGCTGGTAAACTATGTACAATGTATTTTTAGGTTATAGACAGAGTTACATTGTTCAACAAACGCTGTCATGACTGTTCAAGAAGAAATTGCATCATTAAAACGAAGACATCCTAGATGACATAAACTGTGAGGATATAAAGAAAATACTTAAGCTCCACGAAAATTGGTGATAGTCTGTAACTCATTTCCAACTCCATTTTATTGAGTTTTTTTTTCCCTCTAATTCACCCAAACTATTATTCGACGACATTGAATGAAAACAAAACGAATACACAATATTGATTTTAAAAATCAAGGATAACTCAAAATGTGTCCTTCATATTGTTGAATTTCGGTCAGGGTTTTGAGTTGGACTACAATACGAATGCCATGTTTGCATATTGAAGACTGTTTGGTCATATCAATTAACACATTAGACATTCATGCGATTATCCTTCAAAATTGGAAAATCAAACAAGTACGTTTGGGTACTCAGAAAATAAATAAAAACATAAAATCAAATCGTAAAGTCGGAAACCCGAGACTAAAATTGAAAATCCCTGCCAGACAAGAGGCGAATTTTCCTTGAAATATGTGCGCAACAACGATGTATCCCTGGTACAAGAATGGTTCTTATCTACTTCTCCTCTTAAATTATTTTTTCGACAAACATTGTGTTTAGGGACTTTGGGATAAGTCTTATACCGAAATACATCTCTACGCTATGTAAAAATGAACAATATTTGTACATGTCGATTTTTTGCTTCCTCTCGAATTCACTTAAGGTACCATGCCAAGCCAGCAACAGGAAGATCATAAACAGATGCCGGCACACCAAATCCTCGGAGATGGAGGTGAAATGATAATAATGCTCCAGACATATTTTATAAATCGAAGGATTTCCGTCTACCCATGCTCCAAAAACAGCAAATAGAAAAGGGAGTATCTGTATGTAGTCGTACAAGTTGTTAGAATTTGGGTAAGGTTCACCTTCATGGGTATCTGTACCGTATACGGGTACACTGTACCGAAGACTTTTCAAGACATTTATTTGTATCTACGAGAACGATATAGGAAAATAAGTTTACAGGTGTGTATACGCCTTATGTGGGTGAAGGTAGGTATTGAGGCACTAGACGGCGGATGGGTTTTTTGTCTTTGTTTCGAAAAAAATACTCGTACTTCTTTCTGGGACTGAATATCTGTTTGAGTACATGGAATAAGAAATACAGTAAATAACGAGAAGCTTTAATGAGATAAATGTTGGCAAGCCTTGGATAATATAGCAGATGAACACACAAGCATACATAAAAATGAAGAAATACAATTTGCTCACCTTTCTCTAAAGTTTTTAATTGGCAGTCCTGAGATAAAAACGAACAATTAAGAGTTTTTTTTATGGTTCTGTGTCATTGCCTCACCCCAAGGCAATTGGCTGACGCAACTCCTTTTTAAAGATTAAATAATTCCACCGAAAGGAAATCGTTTGAAGATGTTTCATATTCCGTCCTTTGAAACCTCTTTTTTTTTAAATACTTTAAATCTTATCATCTACTGGAAAAAGCTTACATAATTAAGGGAGTACCATCAAATGACATTACGTCGATCGAAAATCGGATAGTGCTAGCATTTTTCATGGCTCCTCAGAGCTATAAGAGTGAGTTGTTGTGCTTGGCTTATCCATCGCAAGTGTTGAGATTTTCAATATGAAAGACGAAGTGGTTCGTAACTTATCACAATTTGGGCGAGACCTTACACATTCCGATATTCCTATAGCAAGGCAAGACAAGTTTAAGAATTGTCCGTATTAATCTCTGGAAATGAAATGGTTTACCGCAAGGATATACATATAGGCCTAAACTTTTTTTTTTTTTTAAATAACTTAACACTCAAGTGGGTATGAATACACTTATAATGCCTCAGCATGTGTTAAGTTTTTTAAGGGATAGAGAGAGAGAAAGAAAGATGATTGGGCTCAGTGGTTACTTCGCTCCATAGGTGGCATCCAACATTTAATGGGAAGACTAAATTCTTAGAAGTTGGCTTGATGCTGATTTCTAGTCAACTACTCGTCTTACTAGAAATCGAATGAATATTTTCCCACTCCAAATGGCTACAAATTGTAGAACAACTTATTCGAAATGGCCCCCATTTCTCTTCCAGCAACGGCGAAGTTGGTCTGGCCACTCAAGAATTGCAGTACGCACCTCATGCATTGGAAAAAATTTCACTGCTCGGACAATGGTGCGCTTCAAAGACTCAGTGCTTGAATGTGGTGTAGTGCAAGCCATTGCCTCCAGAACGGACCCTAGTCTTGTAATCTAATGGATTCAGATCTGGGCTACCAAATGGTCAATCATCCGTTTGAGTCGTTTTTGCCTTATGAACTGGGCCGGAGTTTTGTTGAAAAGTCTACAGTTTATTTGCGAATAGTATTTTGTTGAGAGACTCCAGAACGTTCTCTAAAACGTCAGTTTAATACATTTTCGACGAGGCTTTGACACCTTTTTCGCAGAAATGAAGCTCGATCACCCCATCCTAGGCGACTCCCCATCAAACCATAACAGAAGCTGGGAACGAGTTCAGACGCATGTTTTTTCGGATGACAGAGCATATACTTTATCGTTCTGTTTGTTTAACGATTCTTCAACGGTGAAAATTTTCTCCTTAGTTAATAAAATTCGTCAGTGGCCGTGCTTCGCGTGATGGTGTAAGTAAGGTCTTCGATTTTGACTTACGTTTCTGATTCAGTGTTTTTGCGAGTAAGTGGCCGGTATGCGCTGAGTCCCAAATCACGTTGTAAAATGCGCGATATACTGTCCTTGATGATATCCATCTCCCGAGACATGATTTTCTGCTTGCACAGCGTATTTCGACGAATTCTCCACGGCTTCGATGGCCTGTGGTGTTCGTACAGTGCGCGGAGGGCCGGATTTTACATGGTCGGCCTTCCCACCAGTACTGACTTTCCCAATTTGCTGTACGGTACACAAAGTTTCGTGTGAGTTTCAGTGGTCCAACATCCGTTTTCGCCTTTTTCATAGCCGCAGCTTTGTAAGCCAATTACGAAAACACGATTTTCGAGCGAGCTCTATTCCATGATTGCAAACAAGTGACGTCAAAAACTTTTTGAGCAGCAACTTTGCATAAATCTCACTTGTCAAATGGCCGTTAAGTTTGAGGGGAAGCGTTTATTGGTTCTTGAGAATGTACATATCATACATTTCTTCAACACATAACAGCATCTGTCACGAAGGACGTTACAAATATTAATCTTGATTGGCGCGGTAAGGACCTCAACAGACAGATGCATATTTAATTTGTTGCCAAGAAACAAAACCAATACAGATCTCATTATGAGGAGGAAGTTAGTTTCTATTGAGCATACACTTTGTAACCCAGTGACTAATATCGTTTAATAAGCACTTGATTGGAACTCAAGTGGAAGAACAGGTATCGAAAGCGGAAGTTTCACTAGAAATACCAACAAAACAATTTTCCATAATCAATTAGAAAAGAGCTAAGATAATAAAATACGAATAAACGTCTGCTTAAGTTAGTCAAAGAATGCATAAGGGCAGCTTAAAATAAGTGCTTAACTTTATAACTTTTAAGAAGAATTTATTCTTGCCAATGTTATCAGCTTGCAGGAAGTTAGTTAGTCGGCTCCTTCCAATTCATGGTAAGATAACCAAAGTAAAGTAAGCATGGAGCAATGGAAGTATTCCTCGTACATAGTGCATAGACAATTGTCTTACAACATTTTTTTATTAATAACCGCCTTATCTTTCACATTTTTAGGTGGCGCTACAGTTCAGGATGAACTTTGGCCTCAACCAACAAACCTGTGCAGTTGGTCCGGTCTTAAGCTAACTGGCTTCCCCTATTACATTACTCACACAAAATATGTTCTCAAGCTCTTACTAAAAAAAAATAGTGTAAGAGACAGACCAAACCCTTGAGGCACACTAGCATTTTGTTTTTTTGAAGAACTGAAACTATTTTGCCAGATTCCTACCCACAGTAAAAATTTTGTAAATGATTCCAGAATAAAACTGAAGGATGGCATACGTCTAGGAATGGCAATTCCCGAGAAATGTTGATTCGCTTAAAAACAAAAAGGAACGGAGTGATAACATTTCGAAGACCTTTGTTCATCCAAAGCCGACAACGATAGATATATGGCGGGTTAAAAAACAAAGGCGCAGTGGGCTCTCAAAGCTATATGTAGATACCTTCATCAGGATGGCCAAATTTTGAGGTTAAGTGAAATATCCACCATCACCAATGCAATGCTCTTACAGATCTTACAAATGAAGACGTGAACGATGACACCTACAACAGAATGCGTACCACCTACAGAAATGGGGGACCTTAATGCCAGATTGAGCCAGGAAAACGAGTCAAGACAACATTGCCAGTGGGAACCAAAATGTCGAAAGGATTACGTTTTTTAGTGTGTGTCGCCCTACCGTTGGTGGAATACTGTTCAAGCACAAACATGTGTTTGGGTCTTAGAAGATGTCCACCCAAATTCTTTAAAGAACTGTTCTTCAGATATCTGAAACAGTTATCCAGATCGGTTGCCTGTTGATCAGTAAACGTTTTTCGGCATTGTACGCAACCACAACTTTATGCTACTTCGTACTACACCCGACAAGATGTGGCGTAAGTAACAAGGAAAAAAAAAAAAAACAAATTTATATGAAACTCATAAGCCTTGCAAAGGAGCGTCATCGAGGCTGTATCTCGCTGCCGAGGTACGAATGCATTGGCCATTAGGGCATCTGAGAAAAATACGAGTATGTTACAGCCCCTTTTAAAGAGCGCGTCACTACAGAACACCTACATAGCACTAAATATTGCTGCTGACATTCTGCGCCCACTTTTAGGTAGAACGTGTGAGAATGACTGGTTGCTGAACAGTCTGGCGAACTGCATTTGGAGGAATTTTTGGAACTCGAGTCCGAGCAGGAATACCGCAAGGGAACATATTTTCACCATTGCTATTCCCAATTCTCATCACCGACGTGCTTTGCACAGAATTGACAGTGAAAAATCCAAGTATTCAATGGAAACACCTGGATTACGAAGGTGACGTTTGGCTTATCGGGTCTCAACAAAAATACGGATAAGGAAGAAGTTTCTGTACTTAGTCCTTTTAACTCTATGGAAACCCCTTTCATTGCTGGACAGCTGGTGGAGTAACTTGCCAACTTTCTGGACCTAGCTCCTGGCAGTGGCACGAGATGAGATTTAGGCCAAAGAATCAATGCAGGAAAAAATCCGAAGCAGTAATGTGTACACTTCTAAAAAAGAAATCAAATAGCTTTGTGCCATCCTTTGGGCTATAGCTGAAATTCATATCTTACGAAGGGCTTTATCGGAGAACCTGGGAAGGCTCTATCGATATTATCGTACGGAGAAGAAGATCGCATTGGATCTGTCACATTCTAAGGCGTGCAGATACCATGAGAAGAAATACACTTACTCAACTGAGTGTGTCAGCCCAGGCAAAGTTGGCGGCGGAGAGATTGTCAGAAACCTTTCGCTGAAGCATAAGCCCAAGGCCACAGTTTGCCATCTTCCTGAGGAAATTTAGATTAGTACCAAACTGAAGTTGTGTGTTGACCAGCACTTCGCCTTTGCCTAAAGCTGAAGCCTATCTAAAAGCTCGACCCAATCTAAGGATCATGGCGCTCTGTATTTGCTAAAACTTCGAGTAATCAGAAGAAAGTTTGAAGAGCTTCCCTTCGATTTAGGTGTAATCCCAGTCACCAAGACGCTTCCACATGGGATAAGCTCTCTCTCTCTCTCTCTCTCTCTCATGGTACCAGAATACAAAGTCTATTGAGGCTACCCCAATCTTATGGCTGTTCGCTGCGTTGCACATGAGACAAAAGCCTGATGTTCATTTTCCATAAGACCAGCTAATGATCGTAACCTACGTACGCCCAGTGGAGGCGGACAGTTGTTACAGGGAATAAAAACGTGTTCCCTGTGCATTGTCATAGTTAAGGGGATGGAAATATTTTGTTTGTTGTGGACGCCCTATACAAGTACTCGTAACAGCTTGGACTTGGCATATGTACTCGTATGATATCTTAGTCTCGTATCCATCCATTTATACATATTTATATTTATCTATTCAGCTCTGCCCACGCTGAGTATTAATCTTCTCGCTTCTTCAAAAAATCAAATTTCAAAGCTGGATGAGAGAGTAGCTTTGATTGAATGTCAATGCAAACACGTGGGGCTGCGTCGTGTATTATGGGTCATGTGTATAAAAACTAACGAGAACCGGAGTTGGAAGTGGAAAACCGTTGTTGAGTTGCTTGGGTTTTTGTCGTACAGGTTACCAAGCTTACTGTTGAATAGAGTTTATGTCCCTTTTGTACATTAATCCATTATGTAACTATTTGAAGAAAGACACCAAAGTAAATTGAAGGAAAATTCCATCCCAAAAGTACCTAATTACAGAGAACAGGGTCGAAAAATCGTTTCCCTTTTCCAGATATTCGCTGTGATATCTTGGAAGACATTTTGACAAGGTAGGCATGGCTCTGTAAATCTTCAATTACTTAAACATGAGGCATATAAGTTAGATGTAAAGATAAGACCTTGCAAGAAACTAGTAACAAGTCTTTTACAAATACAAACGGGTATGTGGGAAAACCCAAAACCATAATCAACACAAAACAGATCTTATCTAATCACAATCAAATAATCACCAAAATATATTTCTCTCCGCTCTTAAAAAAAAAAAAAAAGAATAAAAAGAATATATAAGATACTCCAACAAATAAATAATCTTCACCCACACTTACCAACTCAGAAAAGCAATCCCAAATTTTGAGGCACTTTTAAAAACCCTAAGATGAGAAAAATGTAATTTTTTTTTTCGAAAAAGAAATTAAGCTCCGTTTCTCCCGTCCGTAAGCTTGTCTGCTCTGCTCCGTCCAAACTCCTTGATGTAATTGTATTTTCTTTTTTTGTTGTTTAAGATTAAAACAAATATTTATCTCTCGTTGTATATGTATCTTTATATATATTTTTTTCTATTTTCTGTATGATCCTTTTATTTGTTTTTGTTTTTTTTTTTTGTTTCCTATAGCAGGTGTAAGAAAGGAAGTTATATCAACAAAAGTGTGGCTATGTGTGTTTCAAGTGTATAAACGTATCCAATGAGTAAATAATCCCTTTTAATCCGTCCAACAGAGTATTATCTGTATCTGCTTTGTTTTGGATTAAATTTTTAATTGCCCGAATTAATTAAACATTAAATTTGTTATAAGCTTTCTTCGTAGAAAAAATAAAAAAATAAAAAAAACAGAATAAATAAATACGTTTACGATTTGTGTAATCCGATTGCGTATTTACAATAAAATGATTTTTCTTTATTTCATTTTTATTTAACTTTTTTAAAATCAATTATTAGGAGATTTCCGGTTTTCAGAAATAGCGACGACACTCTTTCACACAAAAATATCATTTTATTAATTATTTTTCTTATCTTTTCACCTTTTTTTGATTTTTAATGATTTTGTATGCTTTGAGGGCATAAATTGCACACTAATTGACGATTTAATGTTATAACACTGAGATCACAACATTTACTTACACAATTAATGAATTTATTTATTTTTAATTTTTTTTTTTTACTTTTTTTACTTTTAAGAACTTTTTTTAAGAGCAGAACATGGATTTTGTTTTATTTTTTTATGTTTTAACTGAAAAGAGAGGGATTTGATGAGATTTTTAAATGGTGACACTTTTAATTGTTTGTTGTGGATTGCCTTGGATTTTTGTTAATACAATTTTGACATTTATGAGTGTTTTATTGTTGAACTTTTGGTTGGTGGAATCGTTCCAAATCGCATTAAAATGAATGTCGGTTTTAAAAGAGAAAGAGGAGTTAAAATACAATAGAATAGGTCCAGACTGTTGGGTAAGGTAAAAAGACGTAGAAATGCTCTTAGGACCCTCGAATTTTAAGTCCTCTGATCCAACGTACTCATCCATAAGACAAAATTCCAAATATTACTTCTGGTAGACAAAGATAGCGGATCGTGACAGTAGGGTCTAATTAGATACTCAATAAGTACCCTCATTCAGATTCCTATCTGGATTCTGTTCAATTTAAACTAGAATGATGTTGCCAGAAGCCTACTTGTGGGCCAAGTCCTTCTATATTTTAAACAAACGATAACCAGACCTTGAAACGATACTCAAATACAAGATCGACCTTCGGTATGTTTAGAGCTTTCTTCTTTGGGCAAACAGTAACTCAGAAAAGTTACGGACTTGAATGATATGCATAAACGTAATAGCCCTAAACTTTTTTAAACCAACAAAGTAAATGGGGAGAGATCCACATTAGCAACATCCATCAGTAAATCCATTCATGAGACTTAAAAGGTTCTTTAGAATTCAGTGAATAGACTAAATACCTCGAGTCGTGTTCGCTGGCATAGGTAGTTAGATTTTCCATGAATTTTAGCAAAAAAATGCTATCAAAGAGAGCGTTAAATACTCAAATTCGGTGCACTTTATAACTGTACCTTTATCATGATAGATACCATTCGTTTTAGATATCTAATCACCCACAAAGGGTCTTTCAAGACTCCTGATCGAAAAGCAGTCAACCGGTATGATCACATAAAAATCAACTCCTTCTGCAGCAATGATGTTCGGAAACCTTACCAAAAGGCAAAAACAACATCCCAATGACATGAATCCAAAACAGGATTATCCAAGGATTAGGATGGGAGCGTTGTAGTAGAGTTACAGTCAGGTAGATAGGTAGAGGTGGCAGTTCAACATGAACCCAAATAGCACTAGAATGTGTCTTTTTGTTATGACGACTCGTGTGACTTGGTTGATGATGTGGTTGATGCTGGTGTTCTTATAATTCGTCAAAGATAGATGTTTGTTTACTGAGGCGAGAAAATGTTGTGGAGGATGTGAGACAGCTGGTGTCTAGATCCAGCCTGTGGAGTTAAGAAAACGGATTAGATCTCGTATCCATTTACCCAAGAAGTCATTAATGTCGTCCAAGAATGGTTGGTTGAGTGCACGCAGTCTGACTATTGCTAGTGCCGGACATTTGCAATGGGATACATAGATTAGGTCTCCAATTAGCAAAATGCCCCGTGATTACCGCCGTGATTCTGGCGATATCTGGGCGGATTCTGTTTAGTAAATTTTTTGTTCTACTCTTATCGTAGGTCGGCCATATCGTCCTTGATATGGCGCAGTTGGTTAACCCCCTCTGGATTTCTGCAGGAAGTATGAGTGGATTTGTTCATTAACCGCTTCTAGCAGGAAGTGGACTCTTACCGCGAATGAGCTCTGCCTGGCCAATTCATCTCCTTCCCTTTTACGTCGCTATGCCCTGGAATCCAGAGCAGTGCAACCCAGAAGTGTTTTCCCAAGCCGGAAAGTTCGTTCCGGTACTCCTCACCAGTTTGGAGTCAATAGCTTTTATAGCGGCTTGACTATGTATGACGATAGCAATGTTTTGTTTGTGCGTTGTGCACGCCTATCGGTAGTTCCGCCTGCTGCTAAAGTCTGTATGTCATCCTGGACTACGCTGTAAATTTAAATGATTACGTCATTTTAGATCTTGGATCACTGAAAAATAACAACGAACCAACCTCTATATGCCCATTATCATCGCAACCCTACTATTTGGCTCGGAAGCATTGATTTTAGCAAAAGCGGATGTAAAAGCCTTTGGAAGATGAGCTTTTTAAGTGGTATTCGATCCCATTTGCATGAACGGAATTCGGGGAATACCATAAGACACAGTTAGTTGAATTATTAGTTTGTATAACCCATACAAAGTAGTTGGCCTGCTCAGAGAAATCCGAAATTATCGAAGCTAATGAACATCAACACTTCAGCTCGACAGCGCCACTTTATGAATCCTCTTCGTTCGACCCGAACAGAAATCGTGCCCGTCGTGTAAGAGCGACTGAGGAAATTGCTTCTGTATCACGCATAATGGCCGAATATCCTGGTTTGTTGTCGATCTCAAGAATCTCCAGGTTTCTGAGAAGAATGTATCATTAGATCTTTTCTGCTCGAAATTGAAACAGGTGTGGCTGATACTGTGAATGAATTGTTCTATCGAATAGTAAACAAAACTGGCTGCCTTTGTTGGCCATGTGAAAAATAAAGTTTATGCCAATGCTTCCCAGTCAACTGAGATACTTAAAGTCAGCACCCCTGCTGCTATCGATGAAATAGAGCCGAAGAGCCGAAAATGTATGAAAATGTGATGAGCAATTATATTAAAAAAACAAATCTGGATGTGCAACGACCCCTGTAGAAGGTCATCTGGCTTCCTTGTAAATGGCAAGCCTCCTTGTATTGAATAAAATAAAAGCCAGGTCTTATTTCCTAAAAAATACATGTATTCTTGAGAAATCATAATGAAACCTCTTTTTGGAAAACCCTTTATTTTAGTATCTCAAATCAGAAGCGGGATTGAAACTTCCTTTCGAAGGAAATGGGCAACGACAAGAAAAGCATTTTTAAAATTAATAAAATTATTATGGGATGGTGGTAAGTTCCTTATTATAGGAAGGCAAATTGGTCATCTCATGACCCCAACTTGCTATCATCAATGAAAATTCGTTGACTGGCTTTTCCAACAAATTCAAAAATAGGCCATCCCTAGAGTTGTACTAAATTTCAAGTTTTTCTATTTCGAAAACACATAAATTTTAAAAGAAGTTTTCTCGGTCGCGTACACATTTTCAAGTCCGCAACACCCCCGCAATCAGACTCACAGAATTACAGGAATCCTTTATCAATGGTGTGCTAAAAACCCGTAATTTCTTACACCTACACTGAAAATGGCTCTTCTGAGAAGCAATTCCGAAATATCCTTAAGTGAACATGGTTCTGTCGAATTATTACCAAAGAAAATGTGTTAACTAGATTTCCGGAAGATCACCGCAATTAGATTCATAAAATTCCAGGAATCTGTAAGCAATGATGTACATCTTCACTGAAAATAGCTCTTCTGAGAAGCAATTTCGAAATATCCTTAAATGGCCAACATACTTCTGTCAAACTATCATCAAATAAAATTCGTTAACTGGATTTGCGGAAGATCACCGCAATCAGATTAACAGTATTCCGGGAATCCGTAAGCAATGGTGTGCTAAAAACGCGTAACTTCCTACATTTACACTGAAAATAGCTCTTCTGAGAAGCAATTTCGAAATATCCTTAAATGGCCAACATACTTCTGTCAAACTATCATCAAATAAAATTCGTTAACTGGATTTGCGGAAGATCACCGCAATCAGATTAACAGTATTCCAGGAATCCGTAGGCAATGGTGTGCTAAAAACGCGTAACTTCCTACATTTACACTGAAAATAGCTCTTCTGAGAAGCAATTTCGAAATATCCTTAAATGGCCAACATACTTCTGTCAAACTATCATCAAATAAAATTCGTTAACTGGATTTGCGGAAGATCACCGCAATCAGATTAACAGTATTCCAGGAATCCGTAAGCAATGGTGTGCTAAAAACGCGTAACTTCCTACATTTACACTGAAAATAGCTCTTCTGAGAAGCAATTTCGAAATATACTTAAATAACCAACAGATCAACCATTTTTGAAAGTTCGACTTTAAGGCCATCCCACAGTGTCAACAACCAAATCCTAATTTCACATTGTCCTTCAAAAAGTGATATCTTCTTCTCAAAATTATGGACCATGCTCATATTGCTTTCGAAGTGCCTATCCTTCCATAATTTTGACGTTCGAAACAGATTTGTGCTCTCAGTATTTTATATGGAAACGTCATACGAAACTTCAAATGTCAAATTCTACCCCAAATTTTATTTTCAGCACGTTCAGATACGACCTTAAAAATCCAAATCCATCGATTTGATCTTCACAAAAATTATACATCAACGGTAGGAAATCAACGATATTGCCAACATCAAAAGTCCTATACTATAGCCGCAGAAAATAAATCTACAGAAACAACAAAAATAAAAAAAAACAAAACGAAAAAAACTTCTGATAACTGACCATTTCGAAAAGAAAAAGATACGTAATCTCTATTTCATTTTACTGCCAACACAATATGATTATTTTCGAATCCGATAAGCGGTTTATACTATACAATTACGAACATTATCCCTCCTTCACCACGAACAACGATGACAACGCAAACAACTTTGACAAAAATTCTCTAATTTGACACAAAATACAAAATTTTCTATTTCTCATGCTCTGTGTGCTCAGACTCTCAGTTACATAATTTGTTTGATTCAATTGAAATTCTGCTGACAGCAGCGAAAGAAAAACAAAAGAAAATTCACGCCAATCTGACAGAAGTCACTTTTTTTTTTTGGCCTACCAATTGTCAATCGGGAAACTCTAACCTCAAAACTGAAAACGAAAAGGAATTTTCATTTTAATGAAAAACTTGAAAATATTTCATCGACTTTTCTCAATTAAAAGCCCATTCAAAGAAAAAATATTCACAAACGAGTATGATGGGAGTGAATAAAAGAAAATATGGATTTCATTAACACAGCGTTGCCAGGTGCTAAAATAAGAAAAACCAAATACGACAAAATACCAACCAAGGGAATGAATGCATTTTCGAAATGTTTTTTTCTTCATTTTCTATAGCTTACGCGTTTACGTCACTATTTTTCTACCACAAACACAAAATTACATCTTCTCAATCCGAACATATGTACGAGTATATATGTTTTCTCTCTTCATAAAAACCGTATATGTATTTCGTATTCGATGTATCTAAAGCTACACAAATGCAAAGCCAACGAGGAGGAAAAAAAAAAAATTAAAAAATTAAACACCAACAACAATCTACTCATAGGTATCTAGACCCCATCTCTTTTCCTTGAAATTCATAGCTTTCAAGCTAAAAAGAGACGAAGGTTGCCAGTTGCCAGTTGCCATCGCAGAAATAAAAATTCAACGTAACCCATCGATCGGTATTCACGAAAACGAAAACGAACAAAACGATAAGATACGATACGATACGATACGATACGATATGAATATTCGTATGTTTCGAAATTCCATTGGGTAAAAGGTAGTAGATACAATACGAGTACCTTGGAAAAAAAAAATCCATTTAAATTCAACAATAAAAATCATTCCACCTCTTGTTTCGTTTCCAACATCACAACGTTTCCAATAAATCCTATAAGACAAGGTAGAGAGCATGCAGAGCCCATGAAAGAGAAAATGCACAAAATAAAAAAAAAATTCAACAAAAATCAAATCCAAACACAATCCACACACATTCGACGATTCACAATTAAATTGAACCTCGAAACACTTTTTTCTTTTCTTTTCGATCCACTTAATTGGATTTCTTTTCTTCTTTTTTCAAAATTTTCTCACTTTTTTTTTTATTTTTTTTATTTATTATTATTCCTACCACAAAAATGGTAGATTTATTTAGATTCTTTGCTTATTTTCTCTTTCTTTGTGAACACCAAAAACCAACGATAAGATACACTTTTCGATAAAAGTAGTATTGAAACCGATTTTCTAAGTCACTTGATAGTTTTACTTTGGTTAAAATTCCTTTAAACCCAACTTGCAGAGCGGAGACGTGTATTCCAAATTTCCAATTGTAATTTACGAAATTCGTTTTGGTATCCTGTGTGTACGTAGTTTTGAAATGTGATTTCTATTGTATTTTGACGACATTTGACGTATTTTTGTCACGATTTTTGACAACTTTTGACGTATCTTTGACTCGTTTGACGAATTTTCGAACTCGAACCGATACAACCCAACGCGACGACAATGTTTTTCTTTTTTTTTTTTTTTTGACAATTTTGACAGATTCAGAGATTGGAAAAATACTACAACTTTGTTATTTTGGTTTTGAATTTTTTTTTTTTATTATTTTTGTTGTTTTGAGAAGACAAAAAGAAACCAACATAAAAAAAGAAACAGTTCAGTTTGAAGCAAAATAGAAGATTTATATTGTGTATGATAATATATATATATATGTATCAAAGTCGCGAGGCCGCGACACGAAATGCACCTCCCATCCGTCCGTAACGAAATACAAACTCGAACTAAAAAAGTTCAACATTACACCAACCAAAGGAACAAGTTGCGTCGTCAACAAACTGTTAAAAGTCATTTCATTCCGTTTGCTGAAGATTTCAGTGTATATGTACGTGAGTGAGAACAAGAGAGCCGCACTTGTAAAATGAGAAAGTATCCGTGAGATACTTTATTTTGATATTCGCTCTCATGTGGTGTGGTACTTTTTAGTGTGACTGTGCACGATATAAGGCATATTCCAATTCGCCCCACAAGTATCTGTGCGAATGTTTTGACGGTGGCAGGCAAGTAGTGTTGTTTCGTTTTACACTGACGGAATGAGATGAGCATGCGTTTGAAAAAATTAAATTGAGAAATTGAAAGTACAACGACTCAGACAATGAATCGTCGAGAAAAATTTCTAAAATGAAGCCAATGGACAAATGAACAACAAAAAATAACAGCTTATATATTTTTGTAGCACCAAAAGTAAACTTTCGCACTACATTTATACTTTTGGACTTCAGGCCACTGACATTGAATGCTAGGTGAGGAGATTCTAATTCATCGATTCGTTATCGTCTGGAAAAAATTGGCCTCTGTCCATCGACTATGTGGAGGATTATGCGCTAGGATCTCGGTTTGCACTCTTACAAGATTCCTCGTTTGTCCCCAAAATCTAATGGCATTCAAAACTGGAAATAATAAAATATGTAGATAAATCTCAAATCAAAGAAGCAACTAGTGCTAACCCTAACTGGTATTTTAAGGTAGGGACATTTCCTTTTTTCCTTTCCACAGATCCATTATCGTTATGCTGTATCTACCTAGAATCCCCCAAACGTTCAGAATCCCCTACGTTCAGAACTCGCCTTTAATAAATCAAAAACCCACAAATGCTTACCTTTTAATCTTACTCCTGATTTGACAGGGCAATCAACTTTTCCTTATCCCGCTATAACTCGTCCAGCTTACTCTAACTTTACATACTACCTCGATCAAAAAGTTCCCGGAATGTTGGAAATACAAGTTTATTCATCTAAATCTATATTGTCCCCTTCAGAGTAATCCCCATCGACTGCAACACAATTATGCCAGCGCTTGATCCAATCCTCGAAACATTTTTTATTTTCGGTATACCCATCAATGCTTCCTGCGATTTTTCCAATACTTCCTCTCGGCTGCTGAAACGCGTTCCCCGTAGTGGTTTTTTAACTCGATTGAACAGAAAGAAGTCACAGGGAGCCAAATCAGGTGAATTCGGTGGCTGTTGGATGGTATTTGTTGCATTTTTCGTCAAAAAATTACGAATAATGGTGGCACTGTGCGACGCACAGTGCGTTATCATGGTGCAAAATCCACGAGTTTTCTGTCCACAATTCTGATTTCTTTCTTCGAATTGCTTCACGCAAACGTCTCATAACGCCCAAATAATACTGTTTGTTCACTGTCTGGCCTTCTGGCAAATATTCATGATGCATTACACCGGGCAAAACCTCTACCCTAAGCATCGTACTTGTCGGGTTGCAGAGGCTGTGTAAGGTCATTGAATCTCGAGAAGTTCTGCAGATGAGTCCCGAAACTTCCCCGTTCACCCCACCTTCCCAACTACTCCTTTTTCCCCTGGGCTGCATCAGGGTGGCAGACGACTGGCGTCAAGGACCAACCTGGCTGAGGGCCCAGAATCACCAAAAATAGCTCAGTTGCGAACAGAGTATCCGGATACCTGGCGACCTCCGGATTAGCTAGCCTTATCTGTATACAGATGGACAAGCCTTTCTCCGCTACTCGTGGGATCTAATAATGGATACAATCTCAAAAAGACAAAACCCGAGCCCGGTATTCCTTTAATACCCGGCGGTAGAACGGTGACTGCACCGATTATCGACAAAGCTCCTGTATTGTCGAGCGGCGGTAAAATTGTAGCAGGCCATGTTGCACCATCCTGTAAAGGCAAATGCAACGAGCCTAAAACTAAATTTTCAAGGATTGATAAGACTGTGGCAAGCCATGGCTCTATCACTTCCTCCACCCATAGCAGCAGCAAATTAGTGGCAGGCCACGGATATGAAGGACCCTTATAGATGCGCGTTGATTGTGATCAGTAAGGAATCCCTTAACCCTCTACCGCAGACTAAAGGCATGATTCGGTTCGGTTTCGAGTCATTGGTCACCTCAGGGTTACAAAAAGGATGAGCTGGATGCTGATAAGCAACCTCCTCCTCTTTAACTGAAACTGTAAATTCGACCTTGGTTTTCGGAGCGTCGATATCCTTTCCAGGACGTGATGGACGCTCTCTGGTAAATTGAAGCAATGACTCAAAAGAGGCTTTGGCTGCACTTATTCTGCGTCTTTCCAAAAACACAGAAGAAAATATCCTAATCCAGGAACCATGGATCGTAGAAGGCGTGGTTTGTGGACTTGGGACACCTGTATGTGCTCCGCTCTAAACAACAGACAAAGGTAGGATTTGAACTTTTTTTTTGACTGAAAACGACGTGATTTTCTTGGTCTCCGCTCATTTGGTGAACGTCATTCACTTGCCTGATGTCTGAATTGCGTGTCGTACTCATAAACCCATGTCTCGTCTCCAGTAATAATCCTTTTGATGAATGTGGGATCGCAAATCATCTCTTTTGCGACGTCAACACGGTCTCTTTTTTGCATGAAATTGAGATCTTTTGGCACCAACTTTGCTGCTACACGACGGAAACCCAAATCTTTAACCAAAATGTCTTGGACGGATCCATAGGCAATGTTCAAGTCCTCCGCTATCTCTCTGATGGTTAATTTGCGGTTATTGACCAACATTTCTTTTACGAGTACTTCATCAATGTTTTCGTCGGTTTTCGATGTCGATGGTCTGCCACTGCGTTCATCATGGTTGATTGACTCACGATCACTTTGGAATCGCTCGTGCCACTGGTAAACGACCGTTTTCTTTAGAGAATCGTTGCCGAAACACTTTTCCAACATTTCCAATGTTCGCGCACCATTAAATCCGTTTTTTACGCAAAATTTAATACAAGTACAAGTTCGTTGTTGCAAATTTTAATCGCCAACACACATAGAGATAGATGTACTCTTGCCTACGTAACTTTTGCAAATGTTATGCTATGACGCTAAGATTTAGAGGGAATATCAACAACAGATTTATCAACTTAACAAATAAAAACAGAACTCAAATCGAAAGAATGGGAGCTCCACACGGTGGTGTCCCCCGGGAACTTTTTGATCAAGGTGGTATACGCTCTCATATTTTAACTATCTCTCCTGCACCTGAATAACACAACAGGTACTACACCATTATTTTCCTTTTTAGACCCCATGCCTAAAGTGAAAGTAACTAAGCATATACTTGATTCTGGAGACGACGACCGTTATGTTGTATCTCGTTTCGAGTACGTCCGGTTGTATCTTGCGTACTTGCATGATAAGCCCGACTCTATTCGATGACAGAACCAAAACAAACAATGGTCTCAATCCAGCAGTAGAGGGTCAAGTAACCTAAAAAAGACTTTTCACTCGATTTCATGAAAACTTCAATATCACTCCGGACGATATCGCAAACGACCTCTCATCTTTCGCGCCTCATGTAAGATTTAAGTGTCTATGGTACCTTCTAGGAACACCCTCTAATTTTAGAAACTATTACTGTTCCTAACCATGCTCAAAATGCCTTTCAGTTTATTGTCAAAACGTAGGAGGGCTTCGAACAAAAACTTCTACCGTATATGTAAATATATTAATTCCCACCTTCTCCCTTACGACATTTTTGCTCTGTCTGGAACCAATCTAGTGTCTAACATTATCTTCACCGTGCCGATGGTCATGAAAATGAAGATAACTTATATAGCCGTAGAGTTCTTCCGGCTATTCCTTCACATCTTGATTCCAAACACTTTAAAGAATCTTCCACATCATACTTTGAATTTGTCTGTGCACGAGTCCCTTTTTCAAACCGTTATCTTTACATATGTTGTTGTTATATTCGTCCTTCCCAACTAGTCCATGGTTAGCATGAGATTGTAATTTTTTTAGGAGATTTTATCGTGCCAAAGCTCCAATGGGTTCAAACCGATCAATACTTTTTTTTTACGGCCGTTAATGCCACCTCTGAAAAAGATGTTATTTCCACCGATTGCCTTACTTATTCCGGACTTTGATCAGTTGAGTGGAGTCACCAATAGCATTGGTAGGCAATTTGATCTTATCTTTACTTTCGATACAGAGAGTAACCACCACCGGTCTAAAAACTGTTACTTACGAACACTTTCAATTATCATAGAACAAACTTTAGCAAACTAAATATCCTTCTTAGAAATGCCAATTTTAATTTTGTATATGATAATCCAGGACTTGCAATCAATGATATACTATCACTTTTTTACACCGAGATTTGTAACTGTATTTCACAATGTATACCTTGCTTACCAAAGGAGAACCCCCCATATTCTGGTATAACAAAAAGTATCGCTTTCTTCGAAATAAAAGAAACTAGCTCTGGTACAAATATCTTATCCGACCCTTAACAATTCTTTAAATTCATCAAACGAAAGTCTGTTAACTACCCATCCCCAAGCAATTGCAAATATTTTTACCGCTTTTTTCAGCCAGGCTTTTACTGGTCAAAGCCATAAACCTGACTATTCTAACTTTTCCTATCTAAACAGCTGTTCGCAAACAATGTTAGAATCAGTATACTCGTATATAACGTTACAACAGTAAGCAACAAAATTGAAGATCTCAAGGACGACCAGTCCGCTGCCTCGATGGGTTGCCCGCCGTACTTCTAAAAAAACATTTGCACTCATTTAGCTGAACCTTTCACTGCTAGGAGTATCTCCTAGCTTTCGATATCTCAGGGAACTTTGCCCATAATCTGGGAGAATTCTTAAAAAGGACCGCAAAGAGGGAATTTCCAACTATCGACCCATTGCTAAGCTCTCCTGCATTCCTATGCTGTTTGAGAGCATTATTTATGACTCACTGTATTTTCACTGCAAGTCTAGCTTTTCCCCAAATCAGCATGGATTTTTTAAAGGTCACAAAATTTACTAAATTCGTCTCAAGTACCTAGTACGCACTGGAATGTGGATTTGAAGTGGACGTGATCGCAACTGATTTTAGCAAAGCTTTCGACAAAATCTCTTACAAAATTATTTTGCTCAAACTATAGGTTCTCGGCTTTTGGTCGTGCTATATTATTTGGGTTAAATCCTACTTAGAAGACCAATAATATTACATTTTACTCGTATTTAGGTCTCAAACTTCTAACCCCGTTAAAGCCTCTTCCGGAGTACCTCAAGGTAGTAATCTTGGTCCTTTACTATTTATACTAACAATCATTGATCGTATCATTGAAAGTATTTAAGTGCCAAGCTAATGGGTGATTTTTTAAGCGTTTGGTTTTTATTGTAATTGTCAAAAAAACAAAAAAAAACAAAGTGTATACAATTTTTAAGTCGATAAATCAATGCTTGCCATTTACTACGCTTTTTTAAAGACTATTTCATGTAAATGTTGACCACGATTAAGTTTTAAGTGGTCGATATGGAGAGTCCAATTTTTGAATAACTTTTCGCCAGTAGCATTCCGCACCTTCAAACTTTTAACCGTAACACACGCCTCGCTATGAATGCTCATCAATATAACCTCCACTTTCGGACGTACTCTAAAATATCGTGATTCGTTCTTAAGCCGTACAACTCGCGTATCCTGTCTAGCTCTTTATTTCCTAGTCATTATAACCTTCAAACATTTAAAACCAACGTTCACCGGATCCTCGCTTTTTATCCTCCCTGATTTTCCTTCGCCCGCGCTGTGTGCAAGCATTTTAAGGGTACTTAAATCCCTTGAGCGCGCGCAAATTATAAAAAAAAAATAATAGTAGTGACTGGTATCTCCAATTCCAAGACTGCAATTGATGCTGGTTTATCGGCATAGGCGAGTGATTTGACGTATCCCCATAACAAATAGTCTAAAGGCGTCAAATCGCACGATATAGCCGGCTAATTCAGCGATCCAAAACGAGAGATAAATTGCTCACCGAATTCATTTCTCAATTGGTCCATCGATTCGCATGCTGTGTGGCATGTAGCGATGTCTTGGTGGAACCACATGTCGACCAGGTTCAGCTCGTGCATTTTGGGCAAAAAAAAAGTTCAAAATCATTGAACGATTGTGGGCGCCATTGACGGTAACGTTGTTCTCACGGTCATCTTTGAAAAAATACGGGCCAATGATTACGTCGGACCATAAACCGCACCAAACAGTGCATTTTTCCGGGTGCATTGGCAGCTCTTGTATTGCTTGAGGTTGCTCATCGGACCAAATACGACAGTTTTGTTTACTAACATACCCATTTAACCAGAAACGAAGAGCGGATCTTCCTCCAGCTTTTCTAAGGCCCGCTCATCGAAAATTCAACGCTGTGGCAGATCATCGGGTTTAGCTCTTGCACGAGCTGTATTTTGTGAGATTTCAGACCAAGATCCTTACGTAAAATCCTCCACGTAATCGAGCTACACGATCGCAATTGCTACGAACGGCGACGAATGGACAAATCACGGTCTTCTTTAACACTGGCGCACACAGCAGCAATATTTTCCTCTGGTTAGTGGTTTGATGTTCAATATCGTGAAACGAATAGAGCAATACATCCAGTAGCTGGGATATGAGGTAGAGCTAAATCTTGAAAATAATATCAACTAGAAGCCATACCAGGTCATCCCAGGTGTGGATGCACAGGTCAGAGCAGGGTTTGTGGAGAGTGCGTTAGGGCCGAGGAACAGAATGATTTACAGCCGACTATACAGCAAAATAACTATTTCCGTGATGAACATAGTATTGTTGAAATAGCGACGGTACTAAAGCTACGTGGAGGACTCTTGCAGATGATGACAGGGATGAACTACCAATACTTTGTAGCCTGTGCAACATGGCAGAGAGATTGCACTTTCTTGGCAGATGTCCAATCCTCGGGGAGACAAGGAGGGAAATCTTTGAAAGCGATACCATATCGGAAAATGAAGAATAAAGAGATACAGCCTCGAATGGTCGAAAATAAGAGCTCCAGAATGCACCTCCTGAGATAGCAATTTCAAATCGTATGACTCTTTAAAAAAAACACTCTTTATAAACAGCCCTTGCAGCTACAAATTTCTTACAGTCCTTCTAAGTTTTGATAACGTATTTCCAGGTGCAAGATATCTTCGCCTTTTTAGGTTTGCATGTTTTCGACTGCAGTTCGAGTCCAAATCGAACGACGTTTTGAGTAATTTGTTCACAAAGTGCTCGTTTCATCCCAATTTGCATTGAAAATATACAAGGTGGGGCAAGAGTAATGTCATAATTTGAATTGGCTGCCATTTTCACGAAAAGTTTACTTAAAGGTGTACAATTTATGACATTAAGTGGAAAATATAATATCAGTCGATTGACCACCTTCTGAGTTGATGCACATTTGTGCTCTTTTTACGGCATTTTGAATTGTTGCTCGCAAAATATCTGGCTCCAAATTGGTGATTTCTTCTTCAATGTTGGCATTCAAGACTTGCCTTCAGCTTGGCAAGTAATGATGCGTAGTATGCTCCTGTAATGATTTTTCCTCTTTGAAGATAATCGATTAAGATAACTCCTTTACTATCCCAAAAAACAGTCGCCATCACTTTCCCAGCCAAAAAAACAGTTTATGCCTTTTTTGGAGCCGGCTCGCCCTTTGCAGTCCACTGTTTTGACGCCCATTCGGGCGTATAATGGTGTATCCAAGTTTCATCTACAGTAATTAATCGGCGCCAAAACTCGGATTTATTGCACCTAAACTGCGCCAACAGAGCGTTGGAAATGTTCATTCGAACACGTTTATGGTCTAACGTTAGCGCGGACAGCTTTCTCATGCCTAAATCTTGATTTAATATGTAACAAACACATTCTTTTGACATTTTCATAACCTCTACTATCTCTCTCACTTTAATTCGCGGTCGTCTAACACCATTTGGTGAACTTTAGCAATGTTATCGTCAGTAGTTGCAGTTTTTGGACGTCCCGAACGTTCATCAACACCCAAGCTCTTACGGCCACGTTTAAATTCAGCTGCCCAAAATTTCACTGTGGTAAATGATGGTGCAGAGTCCCCATATACAGAGTCCAACTAATAACAGCTCGATACTCAAATTTTTCCATTTTCACAAAAAAACACTCACATCGACTAACTCAAACGACTGTCAACTAAACACTGCGCGTCCGAAATGACTGAACCTTCGGTAAGTAACTGTCAAAAGATGCACAACTAGTATTCACTAGCTATTATTGACGAGTGCCGCTATCTTTACGTTCAGACAACAATCGTACATATTTCTTAGAATCCATACGACCATCAAAACGAAACATTTTCCAATCCTGTCTGATATCACCCAGCCACTGATATTAGTGTTGCTTTCGACGTATTTTACCATTGGTACTGCGTATCCTGAGTTGTATTCTTCGCATCAGGATTAAAAAACAAGCTGGGCGGGGCAGTTGTATACATTTACTCGTGATTTCAGGACCTCAATATAATGTTTACCTCAAGCATTGATTTAAATGAGGCCAAGACGTTAAACCTACCTTCTTCAGGAAGTATTTCTATTTTTCTGCTCATTCTACGATAGGCATTTTGTTTTTCCAAGGCTTTGATAGAAAGCCTTCTTCTCATGTTCAAAAGGTGAATTGTTTCTGATGTTTCCTTTATGATTCAGGTGAGGTCCAATCTGCTGAAACACTGCTTTGGTTCTTGCCTATCGAAATTATGCACAAAACCAAAGAAGAAGGTATAGAATTTTTTTTTTTAACAATGAGATAGGATCAGAGAGGTTTGAATCAAAAATCTTTACTCATTATGAAGAATGGTTCATGGCTTTAAGTTTTCAACACGTCTTCAGACATACGGCTCCCTCGTTGCTTTTATGACACTCATCCTCTGGGTCCAATTTTGGGTCACTGTTTTGAGCATTTGTGGCTCTTTCTCACCAATAGAGCGTCGGATGTCGGCTTCCAAGGCCTGAGTGGTTTGTGATTTATTAGCATACAAACAAAGACGATGTCGGTAACCAATGCACTGGGGCATTTCGCGATATTGCCTTATCTTCTGTAAAACAATGGTTTCAAGAGTAGTATGGTACGGAGCATAATTCTGTCGTCCAGTTCAATGTCGTTCATATTTTCCAGGAAATAATCACTGACCATTGCCCGGTAATTTTACCCCGATCCCTGTCCTTATGTTTTTTTTTTTTTTTTTTTATATATAATTTACGCGCGCCTAAGGGGTTATGATACCCTTTTACTGTTGCCAGGGCGCGGGCAGAAAGATAGAAGGAGGAGAAAGGAAAGAATTGTTGTGATGTAGTGGTTTGAAACTCAGGTGTGTTTGGTTTCGATATTGACTCTCCAGGGGTGGGAGTCCGAATAGGACGGAGAGATTTTCTTTAATCGGAATGTGAGGTTGTGAATTTTAACGGTTGTTTTGTGCTTGAAAACCCTACAACAGCCAAATCTACATGTCAGTGATATGCCTTCACACGCAGATTTTTCTGACTGAGTTCCAATACACAAATGAAAACTTTTGTCGTGGCTAGGATTCGAACCTTGACCCTCCGAGTGAGAAGCGATTAGTACCACTACACCACGGCCACCCCCAA
Organism: Volucella zonaria; assembly: GCA_963966105.1. Lineage (NCBI taxonomy): Eukaryota > Metazoa > Arthropoda > Insecta > Diptera > Syrphidae > Volucella > Volucella zonaria. The sequence continues at coordinate 44,443,172 of OZ014531.1, forward strand.
AAAAATAAAGACCAGCGCGAAGACTACAAATATAAAACAGTGCACTTTTGTGAGAGTAATTAGGTGTCATGAGTCTCTTCTAGACTTGCCTCACTCCAGAAATAACAATTTCGTATGTTCACAAACCCAAAGTTGGACCAAAAGCGATCCTCGTTCCTAAACACGGTTTTTCAATAAAAATTAGGCTCGACGAGCCACGGTCTCGCGGCTTTAGTTTATGCACCAGCTGGACCTTATACATATGTACGAGTGTGAATCTAGGCTGAGATCTTTTTTCAAAATTTTCCACATAGTGGACGGCCGGACAAAAGTCAAACTTTAGAAGCAGGGGATGATCTAAGTTTCCTAAACATTGATGTGCTTATGGGCTTGGAAGTCTTATGTTAAAATAAATAAAGACGCTTAGTATTAACAACTTTACCTGTTAATTAAAAAAAAATGTCAATCAATCTAACGAACTTGTAGCTCACCTGAAAAGAAAAAAAGAAAAAGTGAAAATTATAAAGCTGTTAAAAACTACCATATATAAAAAATTGAATTATTTATGTAACATACAATAACTTTCCATACAGGATACCATCAGACTCACTGTATCACAATAATGGCGGCGAAAAATAAACACCATATAAAAAAAAAAAATACAAAATTAAAGAACATATTTTCCTTTCCATCCACAAAAGGTTTTTTCCATTTTGGGAAACCAAAAGAGAGTATTCGACTTCGACCCAAAACAGTTTAGAGATGAGAACTCTCTCTCTCGCTCTCTTTTGGCAACACAAATACTTATACCCTGTAAACAAACACTAGTAGGGCAATCTCTGTTTTGTTCAATTATGTGTTGATGACGAAACAGATGTTCGTCAAAAGTGGACGGACGGGCGTAAAGCTTTTTCTGATTTTTCCTCATTCTTCTTCTTCTATTTCGTATAGATGTATCACGCAATAGTAACAACAGAAAAGCTCTCAGACGAAAATAATTCTCCGGTTCGGTTTAATTTTTTTTTTTTTTTTTTTTTTGTTTTTTTTTAATATTAATGTCTGCGTGCCCACCTCATAGAGAACAAACCCAGTATAAATGATCAACCTTTACACAGTACTATCGAAAAAGGTGGGCAAAAATCAAAGGTGGAGGCACCAGGAGGTGGTCATCAAATGAAGCAGAATGGTGAAATTAAAAAAAAAAAAAACTGGACGGTTCAGTTTTGGTAGATTAGATTCGAGTACGATTGTGATTTGGATTATTTTCCCTTTGTGTTTCTTCCTTTTCTCATTATTTTTCGTCAATCTTTACACTTTTAAGAAGTTCAGCGGTCCAGTCGCAGGAGCGACAAAGGCTTATTCAAAGGAACAAGCCTTGTAGGTATTCGCCTCTATGTACTAAAACTCATTTACAGTTCAAAAATTAGACTCTTATGAGCTTCATTTACGAAGCAGGACCTAATTCTAATAGACATGAGTTTTAGTACAAAAGTACTAAAATTACTAATTTGTAAAATGTTTGATTTTTCGCAGATTATCGTGATAATATATACCCACGTAGCAATTTCCAAGAAATCACTTCTGAAAAAATGTACTAAAAAAAGTACTAAATGCGCATAAAATTCGATTTAAACATTTGTGGTAGAAAATTGGTACGCCATTTTCAACAGATGAACCACGTGAAAGTATACACACAAAATCATCTAAGTTGTTTCAGTCCTCAGGACGCTTTGGAAATTTTTATTTTTATTTTTCTGATATGTACGAGATCATACATATTTCAGATTTTAAAAGAAACAATTTAAAAGAGACTGAAAATTTGAACCTACAAGTATCTGTTAATACAGATAGGCTTTCAGTTTAAAACTATAATCACCAAAGCAATACCTGCTCGATAGGTATTTTCCTATGTATATATTGTAGGAGCAAGTTTAAATATTTCAACGTTTCGTGCATTGCACGAAAGAGCTTCACTATCATGAACGGATTGATAATATGGCCACAAACATTAAACAACAACAACTAACGAATAGAGTATCTCAATTAGTTGGAAGATTAGTAAATTATGGCCATTAACTAACTAACCACCGATAACTTAACTACACGCGAATACGAAGGTACTTGAAGAGTTTAGATACATTCTAATTTATGGATTAATTCAACTCGTCCGAGAGAATAGGATGAGAACAAAACGACACAGACTCAGACTGAGAGTCAGACTCAAGAGTCAGAGCAACAGTGAATATCTGTTGTGGTTTAGTTTAATAAATCTTCGAAATGCGAGCTCTGGCTTTTGGTTGGTTAGTTAGTTGGTTGGCTTGTTGGTTGGTTGGGTCAGTTTGATGGTTACTGATGGCTATGATATTGAATGACATCATCTGGAAAGGAGTTTGATATAAGAGGTACGTACATAGATACAGATAATATATGGTATAATCACATGATGACAAAGAGGGCAAAGGAAGTGCTGAAATAAACCATGAATATAATCCGGAGTGGCATTTTTATTGCAAAACTTTTGCTTTTATTTAACTATGTTATGTACCTACATGGATTTTGGGTAATAAATAATGGAGGAGAAGAAATCAGCAATTGAAATAGAGCTGTATCTAATGAATCGACTTCCTGTATTTTATATTCACACGTCACAATTGGGGAGTAAGAGAAAAGATTCTTTATTAAAGCACTTTAAATATTTAATAAGGTATTATATAATTTGTATCTAGAAGACTCCTAACTTCTAAAAAATGCAACATCCTGTTTTGAATTTCACAATAATGAATTTTTTTTTCTGGGAATTTATTTGAATTGGATTTTAAAAAAAGTACATAGCCAATAGCCTACAATTGCTGGGGCAGGACAACATTGGCAATATCATATTTTATTTCCTTTTTTTTTTTCTGTTCGAAATTAAGCCGGCATTATAATCAATAATTCAACGTTTGACGCACATATGTATATAAAAATGAATTTGTTGGAAAAAGGAGCAAGAAAAGAGTCCTATAGCATGTTTGCTGTCGCCTATGCTGGCCGTCAAATACTCAACAATTCATTTCGAAATAACATACAAAGTTCGTTCCCAAGTAAATGGACTTTACATGCGTCGGAAAGGTAAATCAGTCACTGATGTAGTGGCAACATTTTATGACATTTGGAAATAGAAGCAGAGCTATTGCGTCTGAAGTGACAGTATGTTTTTGTCGTCGGTACAAAAATGATTGACTCAGAATTCAACATTTGATGGACATAATCGAGGCGGCTAAAAAAAAAAAACTTAGCTTACTTATGATTGGTGATGAAACGTGGTGTTTGCAGCATGATCCAGAAATCAAGCGCCAAAGTACCGAGTGGAAGACGCCAGACGAGCCAAAACTCAAAAAATCTCGTTTGGGGAAGTCAAAAGAGTTCATTCCACTGGGCCAAATAGTTAATGCATAATTCTATCTTGGTGTTTTGAAGCATTGGTGGCCGTGGCTCAAGTGGTAGTGTATTGGATTCCCAATCGGACGGTTCGGGGTTCAATACCAGCCGTGACCGAAAGACTTTTCTTCTGGCAACTAAAATCTCGTGAGATCAATGGTTCTCTAAATACAACAAGTCAATTTACACTAATAATTTAGTCTCCCCATTAAATGTTGGATGCCACCCATGGAGCGAAATAGCCACTGAGCCAAAAAATCTTTCTATCTCTTTCTGTCCCATTTTCCAAAAAACTTAACACATGCTTTGGCATCATAAGTGTAGTCATGCCCACTTGAGTGTTAAGTTCTTTAAAAGAAGGAAGTAGGGATTTGTTGCACGATAATGCGCCATCCCATCCCAAATGCAGACCTGTGACCGGGCTAAAATCGCAGTTTCACTGTCAACCACTCCTTCGCCTGATTTGGCACCGTGCGACTTTTACCTTTTCGGAAAATGCTTTTGCTGACAAAAGGTAAGGCTTGTACCCACATCCAGAAGGACATCCCGGCCAACGGACATGCTTTTAGACCGTGCAAATCGCTGTATTGAGTCGCAAAGGGACTACTTTCAACAACACAAATCGGGTTTGCCAAAAAAGCTTGCTTTTGTTTACTTAGGAACGCACCTTGTACCGATTGTATCGATTGATACATTTTGCGACAGCTCAGTTGAAGCATATTTAAAAAAAAACGCAACACTCATTGCAAGAAATAACGCAAACCCTTTTTGCAGGGGTAGCATCATGTCGGATTCTATATCGTAAGATCCACACAACAAACTAAAAATGTCTAGGTTGTTTAACTAAGAGCACACATCCAGCAGCTTAAGTCGATTAGTCATTTAAGTGGATTAAATCATTCGAAAGATTGTTTCACGCCCTTTAATATTTGAAAATAGTTTCGGGCATATGTCCACCACGGCTACCTCCTACAAAGCGCATCCTAGAGGTCCGGTTTTCGCCCATGCTTCCGAGTAATTGACGGCATATATCGCGCATTACTCAAACAATGTTTTGCTCCAAAGCGGCAATTATTTATCGGCATAAACAAGTGACTTAACGTAGCCCGACAGAAAAAAATCGAATGGCGTCAAATCACGCAATCTTTGTGGCCAATTGATGGCTCCATTTTTTGAAATGAATCTATTGCCAAATCGTGTTTTCAATAGAGCGATATTTTTGTAGGTAGGATTCGGTGCAGCACCATCCTGTTGGAACAGTTCTTCCACATTGATGTCATGCAAATTTGGGCTCCGGCCTCATTAAAAAAATAAAAAATAGGGACCACCGGCGTAAAATCCACACCTTACGTTACATTTTTCTGGATGCAATGGGATCTGGGGAACTTCTTGGGGATTGTCCTCGCTAAAAAAATACGGGAATTGTATCCCTGCATCATGATATTGAAATCGTTATTACGAGCGATTTCAATACTTATACACAATTCTGGGTGGCTTCGTCATTCTGGGCAGACAACACCTGAAGGACGGTATGTTGAGATCTTTACTGGCTGGTCCAGATGGTATAACTCCCCTTCTTCTGAAGAGATGTTCCCACGTTTCCAAAACCACTGCGTAAACTTTTTGAATTAAGAATTTGTCCAGCCCGTCCCTAATGCGAACCTTCTTCTCTCTCCTCCTACAGACCCACTGCACTTACCTTCCTTCTTTCCAAGATAAACTGTCAACTCATGAAATAACTTCACGGAAACAGGTCTACTGGTAATTTGATGATATGTCTGACCGAAAAGTGGAACCAAGGCGTACATTAACCTGGCGAAAGCAAGATAGTTGGACTTGATATTTCTAAGGCATTTAACAGAGTTTGGCATCAGACTCTTTTGTAGGATATGCGTGCATTTGGGATCGACGACTCTCTTCTTCAATGGATTAGAAACTACCTTTCGGAACTTTCAATTCAAGTTGTCTTGGATGGTCTCAAGTCTGATATTCACAAAATAAATGCTGGTGTGCCCCAGGGCTCTGTTCTCTCTCCGACACTCTTTTTAATTTTCATCAACGATCTCTTGTCTGCCACTTCTAAACCAACATATTCCTTGTTGACGACAGTACTCTCTGCTTTTCATATTCGTTCCCGGACTCACGTTCCTGCTCTTCGGCTGTAGAACGGGAACCCCAGCGTATGTTAAGCTGGGTATGTGTCCATTGTCGGTATGTGTGTCAATGACAACATTCGTCCGAATAACCACATACAGGAATACTACAGATTATCAAGGTTTCCTCAAGCGATACAAGAAATACTTCACCCCCTCTGATCGGTCCTCAATAGATAAGGCATTTAACTGCCAAAAATTGGAGTACTGTGCACATATCTGGTCAGGTGCGCCTAAAACATCTCTGCACCTGATAGATAGGGTTCAAAACCGTGCCAGAAAACTCATAGGTGATGCTGAAATCTCCTAGACAATGGACACCCTCGAATAGCGACGTAATGTCTCGTGTCTCACTTTGTTCTATCGCTATTTCCACCACCAGTGCTCCCTAGAAATCGCCAATAGCATTCCGCCCCTTCAACCTTTTAACCAGAACACCTGTCTCACTATGGAAGCTCATCAGTATATTTTCGGACGTATTCTAAAATATCGTTCGGAATGCTCCGCCGAGCTCTTTATTTCCTGACCATTATAACCTTCGAACATTCAAAACCAACGTGGATCGATATCTCTCTCACTTATCTCCCTAAGTTTTTTTCCTTCGCGTTGTGCACAAACTTAATTGAGGTGCTGAAAGAAGTTTGTTCAAACCTGTATCCATACAAGAGATCCCATTTAAAGGAAAAAAAAGCTTAGGGATTAGTTTTCATAGTTTTTCGAAAGTGAAGCAAGCAAGCAAAAGGCTAAGCCGTTGTTGTAATAATCCGCATCAAGACTGAATTCGCTAACATAGGCTTGATACACACTCACGCACCTACAGGAAAAATAGACGGGACGAATAAAGAACGTCTCTACGAGCTCACCGACATATCCTACGAATAATGACGTTTTGTGAAAAAGGAAAAAGAGGACAATCGGAAAGCATAGTCTATAAGATTTCAGGTTTAGGAAATGTCCTTAAACAAATTGACTTTGATGCGGGCCGAAATATCGCTATAACTGGCACACAACTTCCTCACATCAATATTCACAAAAGGATATTGAACACACCCAATCATAAGCCAGGCAAACAAATTGATCATGTTGCGATTGACGAAAGGCACTCGACAAGCATTATACCATAGATACTTGAAGGATCTAAGCGACCAATCTAAGACACATCTGCAGATATCTCAAATGCCACAAGAACGGAGATATACAACGAAAAATTCTGGCTTTGAACGACTGCAGAACAACATCTCGTTAACGCTCCTACCAAGCAGCTCTTGGACTCTACAAACAAAGGAGGAAGGAAAAATGTCAGCTTCCCTAAAGAAAAAAGAAGGATCATGAGAAGTAATCGCTCAATGGAGCAGAGAAACACTTTTCTACAACGTTTTTTCAAACGGCACCAAGTTCAAGCAGAACAGACACGTACACGAGCATGGACATTCACTTGTGAAGTCACAGTCAGTGCTGATCATATGGCAGCCAGTAAAAACAGTGCAGGCGACCCAATTTCTGCCAATAGGCATTCGACTTTCGCGATTGAAACCAAAATTTTCACCCACCCAACAAGACCGCCGGACCGAACAGCCTATCTACCGAGCTATTTAAGGCAGTAGGAGATGATATGGTAGAGGGTATTCACCAAGCCATTTCCAAAATTTGATCGGAGGAAAACATGACTGGTTATGGTTTGCTAGACTGGAGAAGAATCACACTCTTAAACAGGATCCTGCCTTCTGTTTTGTGTGATACTCACTATTTCTTTATCGCTTTTGGGACCGCATACGAAAGCCGCATGACAGGAAACATCCAAATCGTTGAATTTTATTACGAAAATTCAAGTTCACTCGCGACAACGATGAGCAAAAATTCGTATCAATTTTGCGCATAATTATGTGCCTTCTAAGGGTTGTGTGCGCAACATAATCAAAAAATTCACAGGGACTGGGTCAGTACAAATTGTATAGACGCCGAAACTATCGCCGCAGTAAACGAAAATATCGAAAACGACCCAAACAGATCTCTTCGTCGCCGTTCTCAGGTCCGAATTTGGACAAAAAGATTCAGCTTTGGATGCGAACAAGGTCCAATTAACGCAAGAACTGAAGCCGGCTAACCACCAGCCGCGCCGTCCGTTTTCAGATTGGGTCGTGGTGTTTTTGGATGAGACCCATTTCCATATTGGCGGCTATGTTAAATTGCAAAATTGGAGCACCGAAAATCCAGGATAGAAAAGGAGGACATCTTTGGTAGGACAGTAGGTAAACATAGCCAACACGCCGAACTTAGGTTTATTGACTCTGAAGTGGGACGAAATATTACTATAATAAGCACACGGTTTCATCATCTCAATATACACAAGAGGACATGGTGTTCTCCGCACCAGCAAATGCTAAATCAAATTGATCATTTTGCGATAGACGAAACGGGTCCGAACGTTAAGGGTAGCCAACACTGACTCGGATCACCACCTTGTTGCAGCCAAGGTGCGATTGCGGATTTCCCAAGCGCCACAGTACTACTGTGAGAAAATATAAAGTAGCGGAGGTGCAATCGCGAAAGACCGCCAGAATCTTCGCCGAACACGAATCCCGAAATCTTTCAACAACTCCTATGCCGGAAGTATCAAGTACTGTAGACCAGTGGCAACACTGCCAACATATCAGAGACACCGCAACTAATGTACCACCACCAAGGAATCCCTAGTTTGATGAAGAATGCCGGCAAGCACATGCAGCTAAACAAGAAGCCTGTGAACATCGGTTTCTCCAAAAGAAGAAACAAGAGCACGAGAAGCGCGCGATAGAAGATATTGAGAGGTTGTACCGCAGGAATAAGGTACGTAAGTTTTACTAATTTGTAAAAAGAACGTGTCAAGGCAAGAAGACGCGTACAGAAACCTGTAGAGATGAAGAAGGAAACCTTGTAGTGGAGTCACACTCGGTGCTGAGAATATGGAAAAACTTTATCAGCGGACTGTATAAAGGCGAAGAAGTCCAACATCGATGAAGTAAGAATGGCAATATCGAAGCTAAAATCCAACACCGGGACCTGACGGCTTACCTGCCGAAGTATTCAAAGCTGCTGGAATTTACTTTGTGGAGAGCATGCACAAACTCTTTTCTCAGATCTGATCAGAAGAGTATATGCTTGATGAATGGAATCTCTTCATCGTATGCCCGATCCACAAAAAGGAGACCCTCTCAACTGCGTCAACTATAGAGCTATAAGTCTCCGCAATATCGGATACAAGATTTTATCTGTTATATTATGTGAACATCTGAAACTCTTCGCCAACAACCTAATTGGTCCCTGTCAGTGCGGCTTCAGAACAAGAAACTCAAAGATCGACCAAATCTTCACACTCCGGCAAATTCTGGAAAAATCTGAAGAAGTCCAGATCGATGCCCACCATCTTTTCATCGATTTTAAGGACGCACATGACCGCATTTGTAGAGACGAGCTATATAGAGCCATGTCTAGTTTCGGCATCACTGCCAAGCTCTCCCGTCTGTGCAGAATGATGATTAAGAACGCTCTCTGGTCCCTCAAGGTCGGCAACGACCTAACCGAGATCTTTGATGTCAAAAAAGATTTTAGACAATGTACCGCGCTGTCAAGTAACGTCTTTAATATCATACGAGTACCTGACAGAACTGTGCTTTCAAAAGTCTGCTACTACGCTAGCGTACAACGATGATATCGACATAATTAGGAGAACTCAGAGGGCTGTCACGGGTACGTTACCTAGTATTGAAACGGAAGCGGTCAACTAAATATGTGTAGCGGTAAATGAGAGCAAAACCAAAAGGGGACCCACAACATCGAAGAATTGGACAGAACGTCACAATAGACAGCAATATTTTCGAGGAAGTAAAGGACTTGAATCTGCTTAATCATCCAGCAGAGATAAAACGAAGAATAACTCTTGCTATTCGCTGTTTTTTTTTCGGGCTAAGAAGACAATCGAGTACTAAGGCCCTATCCCGAAAAATTAAGGAGACTCTAAATAAGACCTTGATCATCCTAGTTCTACTTTATGGCGCAGAAGCATGGACCCTATGGAAAGCCGATGAAGATATCTTCAATCCTTCCGAGAGAAAAATCCTTGGAAAAATATTCGGTCCCATTTACGTTGACGGACTTTGTGGAAAAAGCAACGACGAACTATACGCGCTAAACAGCGACATCGATCTAGTCAGAAAATTGCGCATCAGCCGCCTGAGATGGCTATGACATGTAGGGCGTACGGACATCAATGCTCCGGCCTGCAGAGTCTTCGGATCTAACCCAGAGGGACAACACAGTAGAGGAAGACTTTACCTTAGGTGGCACGCATAAGAATTGTAGGGGGTGACCTCAACCTGATTGGCGAACGCAATTGGAGGCAGCTGACTAAAGACCGGACTAACTGGAGAGACTTGTTAGTTGAGACCTAGGTTTATCCCAAACTACACCCTGAATGACTCCAACTGCAACCAATTTCAGACTGCTATAATTTCCAAACCGTTCATGGCAGTGAGCTCAAATTTTGACACATGACAGATAATTTTATTATTTACAAGCCTTTTAAACGATTTGCGTCTCAGTTGTGTTGAAAAATTTTTATCCGCGATAGAACTCAAACGTGATAGTGTGATTGCTTTATATTTGGCTGGAAAACCCCAAGTAGATATCGTTAGAGCCCTCCAGTACCTCAACGTGAATAAATCATTTGTGTCTCGAAACATAGCTCTTTACCGTGATACTGTCAGCGTTGCAAAACGCCATGGAGGTGGCCATAAAAAAACAGCAACATCGCCAGAAATGGTTCGGAAAGTGAAGGCTCGAATTGAACGAAATCCGCGCCGAGGTGGAAGAAAAGTGGCTCGTGAGCTCAACATATCGTTGGAACGGATGCAACATATACTGAAAAATGCGCTTAGGCTCAAGCCATTGAAGTTCCAAAAAGCACACGATCTTACACCGCAACAGAAAAAAGTTAGAGTCGAAAGAGCGAAGGAGTTGCTACGCTGCACGAAAGTGGTCAGTTGCCGAATTTGGTTTTTTCCGATGAGTCGCGATTTGTTATCGACATGTGCAACAAACAAAACGACCGAGATTACTTGCCAGAGAGGTCCTTCGAAAATTTACACCTTCGGACGGCCACCAGAAAGCAGGCAGCACCGATGGTGGTGGTTTGGGCCGCCATAACCGCCGATGGTCGCTCTCCGCTCGAATTTTTGGACCGTGGCGTCAAAATTAATGCGATCGTATACCGTGAAACTGTCTTAGAGGCAGTATTGAAGCCTTGGGCAAACAATCATTTCGGTCGGAGACCGTGGACATTTCAAAAAGACAAGGCGCCGTCTCACAAAGCGCGCGTCAACAAAGATTGGTTAAAAAACACTGTTCCACACTTCATTTCTTCGACACAATGGATTGCAAATCCGTTGGATTTCTGTCTGAGGTATTTTGAAGGCGAAGATTGGCTCTAAAAAATACCAAACTTTGGACCACCTCGAACAAGCACTTCGCCGGGAATGGGCAAAAATACCGCAGAGCAACTTGCGTGCAGCGTGCGTTGCTTTCTTCGGCCGTCTCAAGGCCATTATTCGCGCCAAAGGTGGACATATTGAAAATTCTGATACAATTTGAAAATAGATGTATTTTCCAACATTTTTTACTTTGGCACAATAAAATTTATCAAAAAATAAAAAAATTATAGCATTTTAAAAAGTTGGAGTTCGAGTCATTCACCCTGTATAGCGCCACCTAAGTACTCGTAAGTAAGTAAGTACGATCTGAAAGAGTTAGTTGGCCCAAATACTCTATTGGTCAGATATATACATACTTGTACATATATTACATTCCGTATAAATGTTTCGAAAACCTCTGTGCTCTCATGCAACTAGTGTTATCGCAAATGCAAAGACAAACTTTAACCAAAATCCTCACTAATTTTCCCAAAAAATGTACCCCTAACCAAGCAAAGAAATGCCCCCACCGTCCTCGTACCGGTCATACATAATTACGTCGCTTTTGTTGCATTTAACAAAAGTGATAACTCCCTGTGTGTTGTCAAACTAACAAAGTCATGTACCCGCTACACCTTTATCGCCACACAATTTCCATTCCCATTTCCATTTCCATTTTCATTTTCATCACCATTACCATTTACAAAAACCTAACTCAACGCTGTTGTCATTTTCATGAATTTAAATCGAAAAATGTACATTTTCCAGTTTAAAAATAAAAAAAAAAAAAAAAAAAAAAAAACTTGAGCAACCGTCTCTAATTAATGCGCTTGCAGATAGTTGGACGACGGTTTACAAGGTATGTTACACATGTACGTTGCGTTGCCTTTATAAGTGTTTCCTTTAATTAAAGGCTAACCCAGCTATCTACATTTTGACAATGTTGCACCATTTTTTTTTTTTTTTTGTAAATCGCCCCCTGTGACTTTTAATCGTGTTTTTTTTTTTTTGTGATTGCATGCATACTCGTACGAATAAAAACTTCCGCATTTAAAATTCAAATTCTTCCGAATAGATATCTTTTCGTGGTTGGCATTAATAAATCATTACGGGTTAGGTGATTGAGAGAAAAGAAAAAAAAAATAAAAATAAATCCAACTATTAGCTACTGGTGATCGTATATGGTGTATATGGTATGGTACAATATGTATCTAGAAGCTTTAACACCTGGCCTGGGTGTAACGACTATACGAGTACGAGTAACATCTATCCAAAAATTGACAATACTTGAATTTTAGCGAGCAGAAAACTACTGACGTCGTCGTGAAATTAGCGGTTTTCTTCATAATTTTTTTGTTGGATATGCTAGTTTTTGTGGTCGTTCTTCTAGTTTTATTTTTATTTGGCAGAATTGTTCTCCGAGTTTTGTTTGGTAAGCATTTAAGCTTTTCATGGACTTCTAAGTAAATGAGTTGGCGCTTTGTGTTCGTATGTAGCTAGGTCTGAATGCGACAGGTAACTGAAAGCGTCATGTGTCATGTTTGCGCCATATGAGGCATAATGTTGAAATGAGCTATTTTATCTGCTGGCTGAGCAAGTTTTTTTTGTTTGTATTGTATTTTGAGGTGTTTTTTCTGCGAGTACCTTTGTAGTGTTCTGGTTTGTTTTCTCTCTTGGAGGAAGAAAACTCACTGAAAGGATGTTTTAGAGCACATCACATGTCTTTGCATTCCTGATTCAATAATTATGTTCGATACCTAAGTGCAAATCATGTCAGACTGTACATCGAGTATTGAAAAGTTCCTCATTGACAGTGGTAAATCTCCCAACTGTCATGACTTTAAGTTCCTACGTAGGTTGGAAGCCAGATTTCTACAAATTTCGGTAGAAGTGGAAGTTGCTCTGGAAGCAAGGTCTTGTTTATTATCACTGAACAGCTGTTAGAGCATATGGATATGGAGATTTAGGATCACTAGAAAAGCAATATTGTGACTTTTTTCCCCCGCTAAAGCTCAGAGCTAAGCATTTTCAAATATACGAGGGTTGCCTGAAAGGTTTCTGACCGCAACGTAAAGATTGCGACACTCTTTTGACAGTTACTTACCGAAAATTCAGTCATTTCGGACGCGCAGTTTTTAGTTGACAGTCGTTTGAGTTAGCCGATGCAAGTGTTTTTTTGTGAAAATGGAAAAAATTGAGTATCGAGCTGTTATTAAATTCTTGTTTTTGAAAGGCAATACGCCTACGTAAATCAAAAATGAGTTGGACTCTGTGTATGGGGACTCTGCACCATCATTTACCACAGTGAAATTTTGGGCAGCTGAATTTAAACGTGGCCGTAAGAGCTTGGGTGTTGATGAACGTTCGGGACGTCCAAAAACTACAACCACTAACGATAACATTGCTAGAGTTCACCAAATGGTGTTAGACGACCGCCGAATTAAAGTGAGAGAGATAGTAGAGGTTATGAAAATGTCAAAAGAACGTGATTGTTACATATTAAATCAAGATTTATTCATGAGAAAGATGGCCGCGAGTTGGGTGCCGCGTTTGCTTACGTTAGACCATAAACGTGTTCGAATGAACATTTCCAACGCTCTGTTGGCGCAGTTTAGGCACAATAAATCCGAGTTTCGGCGCCGATTAATTACTGTAGATGAAACTTGGGTACACCATTATACGCCCGAAACAAAAATTCAGTCAAAACAGTGGACTGCAAAGGGCGAGCCGGCTCCAAGAAAAAGCAAAAACTGTTTTTTCGGCTGGGAAAGTGATGGCAACTGTTTTTTGGGATAGTAAAGGACTTATCTTAATCGATTATCTTCACAAAGGAAAAACCATTACAGGAGCGTACTATGCATCATTACTTGCCAAGCTGAAGGCAGAAATTGCGGAAAAACGGCCACATTTGCAGAAAAAGAAAATCCTGCTTCACCAAGACAACGCATCGTCTCACACCTCAGCGTTTGCCATGGCGAAAATCCACGAATTACGGTTTGAACTGCTTGACCACCCGCCTTATTCACCAGATCTGTTCCCTCATCTATTTGCAGAGAAAAACGCACTATTTGGACGAGTTAGAGAGATGGGAGCATTGCTGGAAGAAGTGTGCAGAGTTACAAGGAGACCACGTAGAAAAATAAAAAAAAAGTTTTGAGAAAAAATGTCTTGTATCATTGTTCGGTCAGAAACTTTTCAGACAACCCTCGTATGTACTTCGAATGAACTATTTAGAAATCAAAGCTTAACTCTGTCTAGTTTCATACGAATGTTTTTAAAAAAAAAAATGCTCCAGTTCAACACAGGAAGATTGGACACGCTTTTGCATAACTGTATAACGCCTTGATTAAAAAATCTTCCGAATTTATCCAGAAAATTTCAAATACAAGTTTATTGATCTAAATCTATATTGTCCCCTCCAAAGTAATCCCCATCGACTGCAACACACTTATGCCAGCGCTTGATCCAATCCTCGAAACATTTTTTATATTCGGTTTTCGGTATGTCCATCAGTGCTTCCAGAGATTTTTCCATTACTTCCTCTCCGCTGCTGAAACGCGTTCCCCATAGCGGTTTTTTAACTCGATTGAATAGAAAGAAGTCACGGGGAGCCAAAGTGAATTCGGTGGCTGTTGGATGGTATTTGTTGCATTTTTCGTCAAAAAATTACGAATAATGGTGGCACTGTGCGATGGTGCGTTATCATGGTGCAAAATCCACGAGTTTTCTGCCCACAATTCTGGTCTGTTTCGACGAATTGCTTCACGCAAACGTCTCATAACGCCCAAATAATACTCTTTGTTTACTGTCTGGCCTTCTGGCAAAAATTCATGATGCACTACACCGTTGTAATCCATGAAAACCGTGAGCATTGCCTTATTTTTTGACTGAGAACGACGTAGTTTTTTTGGTCTGGGCTCCTTAGGTGAACGCCATTCTGGATTGCGTGTCGTACTCATAAACCCACGTCTCGTCTCCAGTAATGATCCTCTTGATGAATGTGGAATCGGATTCAGCCTCGCAAATCATCCCTTTTGCGACGTCAACACGATCTCTTTTTTGCATGGAATTGAGGTCTTTTGGCACCAACTTTGCTGCTACTTACACGACGGAAACCCAAATCATTAACCAAAATGTCTTGGACGGATCCATAGGCAAAGTTCAAGTCCTCGGCTATCTCCCTGATGGTTAATTTGCGGTTATTGACCAACATTTCTTTTACTCGCACTTCATCAATGTTTTCGTCGGTTTTCGATGTCGATGGTCTGCCACTGCGTTATCATCTTCGATTGATTCACGACCACTTTTGAAACGCTTGTGCCATTGGTAAACGACCGATTTATTCAGAGAATCGTTGCCGAAACATTTTTCGAACATTTCCAACGTTTGCGCACCATTAAATCGGTTCGTTGTTGCAAATTGAAATCCATTTCTAAAATTGTAAAAAATCGCCAACACACACAGAGATAGATGTACTCTTGGCTACGTAACTTTTGCAAATGTCAAGCTATGACGCTAAGATTTAGAGCGAATGTCAACAACAGATTTACCAACTTAACAAAAAAAAACAGAACTCAAATCGGAACAATGGGAGCGCCACACGGTGATGTGGTGCGGGAACTTTTTAATGAAGGTGGTAGTCTTAAGAGTTTCCGTTGGGCGATAAATATTGTAGTAATGGTGTCGGCAGGTTGTACTGCGACAGATGAAAATCAAGGGCTTGTGGTGAGCAGACAAAAACGCGCCACATGGGCATAGTACCCCGGCGTTAAATCCCGGACCCTACAAATTAATTTGTATCGTTCCCTTGATAATAATAATAATAATAATAATAATAATAATAATAATAATAATAATAATAATAATAATAATAGTTCAATGCCCCATTGGGCTAGCCGCTTCCGTGAAAGCCATAAAAACTTAAGCGATGAGCCGCTTCTAGGAAGGCCGAAAACATCAACTGATGGGCGAAGTGTGAAACTTGTGTCTTATTTTCTTAATGAAAATCGTCGAGCAACGTCTGAGGAAATATCCTTGCTACTGGAGTTTCAACATCTACACATTTTCCGCATTGTAAAAAATGATGTGACGCAAAAGAAAAATGTCGTGCCGCAGAAGAAAAAACCTCTGAACACTGTAACACTATTGAATATTGAAACAAAGATTTGCCGGTGAATGTATAGAGATGTATTTACCCTTTCTAATAGAGCTTTCTGTTCCAGTTACCAAGTGATGAGGTAGCTCAGGACATTGCGTAAAAATGCAATTTAAATCGTGGCACATCAAGATATTTTCTACAGCTCGAATGCTGTTTTATTATTTACAAAGGATCAAACAAGATCATCGTGGTCCTTTGATTTCGATCTTATTACAGGTCTTGATCTACGAGGATGTGCAAATATAAATCTTGTTGTCGGGTCTTTATCTTCCAATTTACGGCTGGATTTTAACTTTGATCTTGATTTCTTGATTTAGCACACGAGGTACGCTCGTCTTTCTTTTGATCAATATTTTCTTTTCACTTTCAATAAAAATTCTTAGCACGTACATGAAATGAATCGACATGAAATCTTCAACATTTCCAAAGTCTTAAAAAGGTCTCGATATCTTAGGTTGGTCTTTAAAGTTGTTCTTTAACAACTTTTTTGTATTAGAGACATTCGTAGCACTAAAAATCCCAATGATCTGATGGCCGACATAGCTGCGATCTAGCAGACATGCTGAGTAGGTAAATGTCTGTAGAAAATGTTAGGATGAGAATTCTTTGTGACAAATCAGTTCAGATCACTGATCATGGCCGAATTCTTTACCATAAGTCTACTCGTATTATACATATATGGAATTCTGGATGCTTAAGAGAACTTATAACGAGTTGGACCAAACTCGTCGACCAGCCTACCATAGCACCTCCAACCCCAGTCACAGGGAACGAGATTCTAGTTCGCCGAAGATGCAGCTGCTATACGGCTCGCTAATAAACGATGTTTGTGACCCCCTGTCTAACAGCGGTGGGAGCTGAAGGCAATCGAACACGGATAAGAGCCATGCAGATACCAGTTGCGCCCGTGTTATGTCCTCGTTTGATAGATCTGGGGTAAGAGATGTTTTAGTGTGGGTGTGATAAGAGCTTACCCCGTTGCTGGCAGTTGGAATATGTGTACGCTGATGTCCACTGGTGACATCGATGATCACCGCACAAACAATTCCAATCATAGCCCCGCCTTCTTAACAGTTTCCATACGTTGAGCCGGAGTTTTCCGCTTGAAATTCGCACAGAACATTAACAAGCAGTCCAATTGGAATGGGTTCAAGGAACTATTGCTTGATGACTCCGCACGGTGTGTACTGGTTGATGTTGGCTGATCGACTTCCTTGGAATTTGTCTTTTTGCCAGTTGATGTCATAGTTTCGAGACCTTAAAGGTGATTTTCAAGGAATTCATTCATCTTTGCATAAGTGGAAAGGGAGTTTGGGGATTCCTATGACATTTCCCAATTTTTAAGAGTGATAGCGTCCTGTTTATTAACAACACCCGAGTTGTTGCAGCGCCCTAAATGCTTCGGTTGCTCCATCCAGAAGCCGACGTAAGCCCTCGGTAGACCCCTCAATCATCGATGGTACTTGTAAAATATCCCGCAAATAGGTTTTTACCTGTTTCGAATGAGGACATTGGCTTCCTCTTGGACTGAGTTCTTTAAATAATGTAACCGTTCTACATGATAGCTTTTATGAGTCGATGTGCTGTGCGGGTGTAAACCTTTAACCTGAACTAGACCAGCATTTACGCGGAAACCACCATCTTTAACAAATATGTCCAGTTGTTGGGCTTTGCTGATGACATCAAGATCAGCGGTTGCACTCATGGTGCCGCTGTAAGGACAATGGAAGAAAAGCTGAAACCAGATCTGATAGTAGGTGTGCACTGTATTTTCATTTTCCAAATTAGCTGGGTTCAAAGCCCCTAACTTTAAAAACCAAGCTGATGCTCTATTAAACCCAGCTTAACTCTACTGCGTGCCGAGTACCTACGAAAACTTTACTTGGGGTCCTTTGAAAGAAGTATACTTCGTCGAATGCTAGGTTCTATCTGCGGGAGTGCTAATGAAAGTAAAGGCATATCTTTGAATTCACAAGAAACTATTGTAGTTTGACGTAATTACGTAAAGACTTAGTCTCCGGTTCAATGATAAAGTTACCGGGGGTGCCAGTAAGCTTGGGTGTTGCAAACTGAAAAAACCAGCGATCATCAAGGTTGAAAGACTACTGTGTCCCAGGAGTATGCCGATAACCTAGCCAAATCACTTAATCTTTTAAGAGCAAAAACAAATCATACCTCCTCGGATGGCGCTTTAAACATTTTATCATCTCGAAAATGCCATGACATCAACCACACATTACCCATTAAGATCTTTATAACCCCCTTACGGAAGGCATAATTTACCAATTATATCCGCGAGATATTCGTACACGAGCAGTGTCCAATTTCTCGGATTCAATGACTTTTATTAGTTAACCGAGGAATGCTTTTTTTTTTTCTCGTGATGGTGCGTTTTATTCTGTTGCTCTTTGATGATGACCACTAATCTGATAATTCGTTATGTTATGCAATTTTTATTGTACACCCGCTTATCGTGCATTTTTTGGTTCCCTTCATCTCTTTCATCTTATTCATTTTGTGTGCTTTCGCAAAAAAAAAAAAATAAAATAAAAACTTTTATTGCACCACAATGCTGTGGCACGAAATACGAGTATCTTGCTGTTTCTCTTCCCTATACGCCATAAAAAAAAAGAAAACAGAAAAAACAAAAAGGGTTCTGCCCTTTTATACTCCCGGCGTTCCTGGTTGGTTGTGGAGTTGCCTCCGAGTGGCTCGTGCTACTGCTAAACTGGCAAATTATTAATGGCTTAATGGGGTGCGCATTAATGCAAGAACATCACACTAAAAGCACCAAACCACCAGAAGGATCCGAAGAGCATAAAAGTCGTGTGTTTATTTTGCTGCGTGAGAAATGTATGCTCAACTTTTTTAGTTTCAGTGTTTTTTTTTTTTTTTCTTTTATTGTTTTTCCACAAATTGAATGGTTTTTATGTGATGACAGTTTTATGATTTAGTACTAAAAGTTTTGGTGTATGGAGGCACCTAGAAAATCAATCAAATTGTGTGACTGGTCTAATTCTCAGAATTTTGTAGGCTAGTGCTTTACGCCAATTAAACTCTGGTAGACGACTTAGATAGACATACTCGTACAAATGGAAGGATCGCAGTATGGTTGCGATACAAAGATTTTACCTAGTATGCCAGAGCGTTGGGTGGTTGGGCCTACACTTTTAGCACCAAGTGATTGAATCGTTTAATGCAGTTCCGCACAAGAAGAGTTGATTTTGAGATGCTTCAAAAATGCATTTTCCGGCACTAATGACCACTCAGTCACTAATGTGATCCAAATATATAACGCTAGTTTTAGTCTCTGCAGCAAGAGTGACTGCGCGGCTTGAGAATAATACTAAATTACGAACGAAGTAAGAACAAGTCTCGGATGCGGACGGGTCTACTATTGACAACCACAGCAAACGAAACAAGAACAACGAACTTCGGATCTGCACGTGGAATGATAGGTCCCTTAATAGGTCACGTGCAGCCTAACGACTAGCGGTGACCCTGGACTGCTGCAAAGTAGGGACAAAAAGAGGATGAAAAAGCAACGCCTGTTTGGCCGCGTATCTGTTGTTAGAGGCAGACCTGGGCAAGAAGACTTGGATTTTCGGCATGTTAACGAGCAAGTGGTAACAATCCATACTAAGGCTAAATTTGCAAACATTAGCCTTATATACCATATGCGCGCACGACCCCAGAGAGGAGGAAGATGACGACACCAAAGATAGCTTCAACGGGCTCTTGGACAAGACTAACGAGTAGTGTCTACCTTTAAATTGTCCTTAGCGACTTTAATGCAAAGCTAGAGAGAGAGGGCATCTTTGGTAGTACTGTGGGAAAGCATAGCTTGCACGACACCACCCTCGACAACAGATCCAGGCTAATCCACTTTGTGGCGGGGCGAAACATTCTCGTAACTACGAGTAGCACGACCTTTCCACATCTCGATATTCATAAAGGGACTTGGAGAATTCCTGATAAATCAATCGTCAACCAGATTGACCACATTGATCGCATTACGATCGACGAAAGGCACTCCTCCGATGTCCGAACATTCCGAGGGGTCAACATCGACCCTGGCCATTACCTTGTTGTACCCAAGGTACGGTCGCGGATATCCCGAACATCGCAAAGGCAAGCTAATACCGTGTAGAAGTTTGACGTCGGATGGCTACAATCGCAAGAGATCGCCAAATCGTTCTCCGATCGAGTCTCCCTTAATCTCTTAAGAGGTCCTATGCTGCCAGCATCAAGTACCGAAGACCAGTGACAACATTGCCAAGAAGTCAGAAGAGATCCCACCTCTATCATGGCGGGTTTCAATCGACCACCACAACGAAACCACTGGTTTGACGACAAATGCAGGCAAGCACATGCAGCTAAGCAAGATGGATATAAAGCGCTGCTGGCCTTAAAATGTTTGCACACACCGCCGACGAAGGAAAGTTAGGGAGGAAAGCAAGAGAGACATGCCGGTGTACGTTCGCTTTGAATGTTTGAAGATTATAATAATCAGGAAATAAAGAGCTCAGCAGGGCATTCCCTAAGCGAGATGTACGGCTTAGGAAAGTAACACGATATTCCAATGTACACCCGAAAGTGGGCTTGAGGGTAGACTAATGAGCATTCATAGCGAGGCGGGTGTTACGGTTAAAGGGTTGAAGGGACGGAATGCTACTTCGAATTTCAATGGAGCACTGGTGGTGAAAATAGCGATAGAGCAATGTGAGACGGGAAACATTTCATCGGTGTTCCAGATTATCAATTGACTGGGTGATATTTGCATCACCTATGAGTTTTATCGCACGGTTTTGAATTATATCTAGCACGTGCAGAGATATTTTATGAGCACCTGACAAGATGTGGCCATTGTACTCCAATTTTTTGCGTCCGAATCCCTTATATATTAATGCTAGATCAAAGGGTTAAAAGTAGTTCTTACAACGCTTGAGGAAACCCAGATATTTCGTAGCATTTTTGGCGACATTAAATATGTGGTCATTCCAATGTAGGATGTCATTGACACACATACCAAGAATGGACAGTTTTTCGGTTTCGACGATGGAAGTGCCATTCATGGATAATCGCGTTTGGATTTCGCTTTAATGGCAGCAGACAGCATTATGTTTCACTCTGTTGGTGATGATGTTTATATCGGAATTTAATACGCTGCCGTTCCCGTGCTACAGCCGAAGAGCAGGGACGTGAGTCCGGGAACGAATATAAAAAGCAGAGAGTACTGTCATCAGCAAAGGAATATATTCAATTAGAAGTAACAGACAAGAGATCATTAATGAAGATTAAAAGAGTATTTTAAACAGAATAGAGCCTTGGGGCACACCAGCATTTATTTTGTGGATATCAGATTTGGAACCATGCAAGACAACATGAACTGAACTGAACGTTGCGAAATGTAATTTCTAATCCATTGAAGAAGAGAGTCGTCGATCCCAAGAGCACGCAGTTTCGACAAAAGAGCCTGATGCCAAACTCAGTCAAATGCCTTAGAAATATCAAGTGCAACTATCTTGCTTTCGCCAGATTAATGTATGCTTTGGTTCCACTTTTCGGTGAGGCATGCCATCAAATCACCAGCGGACCTGTTGCAACGAAAGCGTACTCGAGATGTTTTATGAGTTGACGGTTTATCTGCGTTTCCATGACCTTGGAAAGAAGGAACGTAAGTGCAATGGGTCTGTAGGAGGAGAGAGAAGAAGATTCACATGTATAAATGCTGCTTTGCATCTCCTTGGAAAGACTCCTAAAGAGTAGGATCGATGGAAAAGCTTACGCTTGCCAGCGTGGAAGAACACCTCTTCAGAAGAAGGGGAGATATAAAATCTGGACCAGCGGATTTATGTATGATAAAATCTTTAAGTATTCTTGCTACTACACGAGTGCGAAAGTGGATTTTCGACGCACTCAAATGTAGGCGGTGAGTGTGCAGCAAACAGATTGGCCTTGTCCAAAGAGCTGACAGCTGGAACGTCATTGTAAATGAGCGTTGGGATGGAGGATGAGGCAGAATTTCTGATATTTTTGACGAACAACTTTTAGGACATTGTAGTATTTTTTGCTTCAACTTTTGGTCGTATTGAAATTTCACACGTTATAGTCATTCCTGGCTCGTTTAAACTTTTTCCAGTTTTCTTCTGTCAGATTGGTCTTGAAGGACCAAAAAAACATTTCTCTAACCCTGACAGCCTCTGTACAGCTCGAGTCGTACCATGCCTTTTCTTTTGGTTTGATATTCTTCATCCTATGAGGGATAAAGTATCTCATTCCGAAAAGAATAGTGTCAGTGATCATGTCAGCAGCGGCATCCACGTCGTTATCGAGGAAACATAACGACCAGTTAAATTTCCTAAAGAAGTTGTTAAGTCCGCTCCAATTGCCTTTCTCGTATTGCCATACGGTTCTTTTAGGAATCTTTCCTCTTACTGTGTGGTCAGTGTACGAGAAATTACCTGATATGGCACAATGGTCCGACCAACCTGGAAGGGAGAGCACATGTGAACTTGTGCTTATCAGGGTGAGAGAGAGTCTAGGGTGTTGGCGGTATGAATATCAACGTCTGGTATTTGTGTATACTCATTTATAAGCTGGGTCAAGTTGTTTCGGTACGGAAGATCTTAACACACCGGCCTTCGGGTGTTGTCTGTTCAGTATGTCGAAGCCACCAAGAATTGTGTATATTGAAATCGCCCGTAATAGTGATTTCAGTATGAGGACAGGGATACAATTCTTTGAGTGGAGTCAGCTAGCGCATCAAACTCGTTAAAGGTCGAATTGCTGTGCAGTTTGGGGCTTAGTTTTTACCACATGAAATTGAATTCCAGATTGGAACAGTGACTACGTCGTTGTGGAGTTTGGTAACCTACATCACTACACACGCAAGTTGTGAGACCGCGGTGGATGAAGAATATTTGCACTAGTTCGTAGCCAGGTAGCTTCAGATCAGAGTGATATGAGAGGTCTGGGCGAGGATCTACCTGTGTTTCACTAAGTGCCAAAACAGCTGGCCTGTATTTACAAACGTGGCCGTACGCAGAAAAGTGATTACTTCTTAGCCCGCGTATGTTTGCTATGCTCACTCTAAATTCACGAGCCATTATAAAAAAGAAACACAGAAAACACAAACACCAACATTGCTAAGCAAGGCTGGGAAGTGAAAATTCTGATTCTGATTCACATCTTTTCCCCATCTTTCAATATGTTCAAGGAGAGCTGCTTTGAGAGAAGCCTACGACGTTTTCGTTCGCAATGCTGCGTTGTTTGTTTCTTCCTATGCTACGTAGACGTAAATATCTCGTTGAGAGGTTTTGGAGTATGGTATGGGCGCAATTCTTAGCGGTTTCTGGCGATTGCAACTTCCTCACAGGATTTCTTATTTTTGGGTTGCTTCTGATATCTTCCTTCGTGTTGGTCAAAGTTAGTATTACTTACTTCGAACCTGCTTTGACACTTAGTTGCTATTTTGACATTTTTGAAACGTATCTGCTAGTTTTTTTTAAATTTCGTTGAACTCGCAGAAACATTCCGGATGGCGTTGTCCATTTCTTCTACAAGGACATGAGTGCAAAAGAAGCTGATGGTTATAAAAGCATTAAGTAGTAGTTGCCTTAACTATAATTAGTCGGCGCCATCGATGATTCCATATCATGCGGTTGTATGAAAACAGGGAGAGATCCTTGTTGAAAACATTCTTTCGTTCAAGAGTTATAAGTTGTTAGATCTGTCGGCCAACAGACGCCCCTCTTTAAGAACTAAATGTACGATGGAACGACTCCAGGTCTCATTCATTAGGCTTACCCTGTGCGAAAGTAGTGCGATATCTTCTATTGAATTTACGTACAAAACAATTAAAACTCCTGCAAAACGACATTCAGTGTTTAGGAACATGAAATACTACGACGAGCAATTAAGACAGACAAATGGATTCCTGTGGCAAAAGAAAGTAGTTTCTCCTTCACTATATAGCACTAGCAACTAAGATTTGCAAATCCCCTCTTCCATCAGAATCATCGGAATAAGAAGAGAAGCAAATGAACACTTCATAAAGCGCGAACAATTAATGTAATGCTCAACGTCATACGAGTGTAGTGATGTTTTTCAAGCACGTGCTTCAATAATCTGCCGCTGCCGCTGCCGCTGCCTCTGCCTCTGCCTCTGCCTCTGCCTCTGCCTCTGCCTATGCCTCTGCCTCTGCCTTCCCTGGTGCCTCACATTTCCATTTGCATTGGCGTGCCAACACTACTTTTTAAAATGCAATTTGAAGTAGCTCAAGCAATCGGAGAGGAAATTATTTCCATTAAGAGCTTTCATTCCACTCCTACTCTAATTGGATTTCTAAGCGCAATTTGCTTGTAAGTTTTTATTTTATATTTTTTTTTTTAAACAAAATAGATTTTTAAATAAAAGTAAAATGCCACGCCCTTTTGTGGACGATTGTCGGGGCGAAATTTCAGATTATATCGTCATCGTCATAGTTCTCTTAATACATAATATTCTCTCACTATTATTTGCTTCGATGGTTTTCATAGTACGTAAGCACATTTAGGATTTTTATTTGATTTGTTTGATTCATCTACAACATATCCCTTCGAGTGTCCTTGGTTTTAATTTTTTTTTTTTTAAATGTGTAACAATCTTAGATGTTTTATTGAATATTCTCAGAGGAGTGACAAACCTTGACTCATCTGCTCTTTCATTCTCTTCTTCGTGTGTACGAATATGCTCTGCTTGCTGAACGTTTCGGTTTTAACTCCTCTGCTGATCTTGATGGACTATTGTAGCGGAACTTGATATTTTCATGACAAAATAAAAGCCCGAGAAATTTTCTTAAACTCTAAGACAACCAATTTCACATGAATTTCGTAGTCTTCGTCGTGGTCGTCGCGGTCGTCGTCCGGCGGTCCAGTCGGCTAAGCTTCTCTACAAAATGGAAGCAGGTAAAAATGAACTGAGAGAATACGAACCCAAAAGAACTGAATTTGGTTGATTTTGATTTTATTGTAATTTTTATTTTTATTTTTTTTTTTTTAAGGAAATTAATCTTAGCTGTGCTGGTGATCATCGTCGTCGTCTTAAGGAGTTTTTCTCTTCTTTTTTTTTCACTCAACTCTTTCAATTTTGCTGGTCCTCCTAGGTATCCATATGTTTTGGAATGCGTAGTGATTTATTCTAGCATCAAAGGATGCTTAGGTTCCTTTATATAAACATTTTTCGGTTTTTTAGCAGAGTGAGAAAAAAAAAAAATTGTAAAAGAACTGGGAACCAGTTTATTTCGCACAGTAGGGTACGTCATGAGTTATGGATTGTAGAGCTCTATTAAGAAATGAATTTTGAAAAAAAAAACGTACAACAGAATATTACTCCCTATCTTAAAGATGGGAGAAACAAAAAACACTCTGTTTACTATAGCGGAAAGGTTTAGTACTGTACTTGAAGGGTTGAAGCTACTCTATGGGTACGTCTGACTTGGTTCTATTTGTATACAGAAAGTCGTTGAACCCTCGAAGCGTATTCCAAAATGAACTACCGCATGGTTGCCGATTGTGACCACATACTTTTTCTATTCAAAACAATTACGAGTCATGGAATCTTTCATTGACTGTTGGATGACTACGAGTAATGTTACTCGTGGTACACGTGGTTTATTAAGGAACCTGCCATTCCTCGTGCAAAAGAAACCGCTCGCAGATCTAACCAGATCATCCAAATCATCGAAAAGGTGCAATAGAATGGACGAATTGAAAGAGGAAAAATTGCCTTCCGCCTATACATAAGTACTACATTATTGCTACCAACAGGGAAGATTTGGATTTGGATTTGTCATTAGAGGCAGAATTAGGCAAGAAGTATTGAGGTTTAGACATATAAACGAGCGCACATCAGCCCGCATCGCGATATTCATAATGGCACCACACGGTCTCCTGATCAATCTACCACCTCTAGTATTCTGATTATTCAAAGGGCCAACATTAACTTGAGACAATGACGGACGGACGGAAATGATGTGAAATACTGATGTTTAACTTCGGTACGCCATGCTTAGCGATCAAGTGTCTCTTAACCTCGTTAGAACTTCTGCTTCGTGTTCGGCAACCTAGTAGAAAAGCTGTCAACAACTCATAAACAACGCTGAAGTGATAGGGTCCGCCCGACCGACAAATCGATGGTTTAACGATCATTGCCGACCGGCGCAAGCACAGAAACAGAAAGCGTACATATGTGTATGTGGAGCAGCACTCCATGAGGACCAGAGCGATTGTGGAGCTAAACCAGAAAAAAAGAAAGTACGAGCATCGATTTCTCAGAAAGTGAAAATTATTACACGAGTAGCGCGAAATAAAGGAAGTTGAGAGACGTTACAGCCAGAAAGGCCTTAGGAAATTAGTATATTTGAGATGTTTCTCGCCTCAACGACACAAACATCTTCTCTAGGAGATAGAAAGAACATGACGATCAAGAAAGCATGATGCGAGGCCTGCAAGGACAAACGAGGAACCTTGCGGTGAATTTCCAATCAGTGCTAAGGACACGAATAACCCATTTCTGCAGACTGTTAAACGCCGATAACAACCAACATTCCGCTGGCAGACATAATTAAACGGCATCCAATCCTCCGAAAACGAAATGAGGCAGCCTTGCGACCTGCTGATAGAATATTGACGCCGAGGATTATCCAGTGATACGTTTCGTTAAACTATGCGGATGGGGATAATATGGACGACTTCTATAGCAGGATAATAATTCTATGGGGATAATAAGCACAGCCGGTAAGGATTTCCCAGACTAAGACAGGGTCATGGAACAGAGATGGTGTCAGATGAGCCCTTAATGGGCCAGCGGCAGCACTCACAGTTTACTGGTTTCAGTCTAACGGACCCCTCGTTCTAGGGGTATCTATAATGGAACTGGCCCTCTAGGTTGGCGGTTGTGTCACCGGGGTATCTGCCCGCTAGTGGAAAAAAATTCACAGTTACGAAGCAAGAGCAAGCCTCCGATACGGACGGATATAAATTTGACAACCTCTGCAAACGAAACCACGACAACAAACTTCGGATCTGCACGTGGAATGTTAGGTCCCTTAATAGGCCACGTGCAGCCGAACACCTAGCGGTTCCTTGGACTGCTACAAAGCAGATATTACCCTCATACAAGAATTCCGAAACGATGGTACGGACGAAACCAGGATGAAAAACTGCGATTGTTATCGACGGCAAAAGCAGCGCCTTATTGGATGCGTATTCGTTGTTAGCGACAGACTTTGGCGAGAAGTTATATGAGCACACGTCCCCACAGAACAGAAAAATTACCACGCCTCTATGAGCCCTTGGAGAAGACTTACGAGCAGTGTCTTAGCTGTGACATTAAAATTGTCCTCGGCGATATTAATGCAAAACTAGAAAGAGAGGGCATCTTTGGTAATACTGTCGGAAAGAATAGTCTGCACAACACCACCTCCGATAACGGATTCATGTTAATCGAAACATTGTTGTAGATAGTACACGGTTTCCGTTTCTTAATATTCATGAGGGACTTGTAGAACTCCTGATCAATCAACCGCATTACGACCGACGCAAGGCGCTGTTCCAGTATTATGGATGTCCGAACCTTCCGAGGGGCCAACAACGATTTGGATCATTATTTTATTGTAGCCAAGATAGGGATGCGGATATCCTGAACATCGCAAAGACAAGCTAATATGTTACTGTGAGGAAGTTTGATGTCGGATGGCTATAATCGCAAGCGATCGCCAAATACTTTTGCGATTGATTTTCCATTAATCTCATAATTCCGCCAGCACCAAGTATCCAAGACCAGTGGCAACACTGCCAAAAAGCCATCAGAAATGCGGCCTCTGGTGTGCTGGATTTTGATCAGAAATCACAACGAAACCCTCAGTTTGAGTGCCGGCAAGCACATGCAGCTAAGCAGGATGCTTACAAAGCGGATCTGAATCATGAGAGCTGCCCGGAGCTCTACGAGCAGAAGAGGTTGGACAAATACCAGCTTCTCAGGAGGGAAGGGAAGGAGCATGAGAAGCGCGCGGTCGACTAAATTGAGAGATGCTACTCCAGGAATGAGATTCGGAAGTTTTGCCAAAAGGTAAAAAAAAAAACCGAAACCTGTAGAGACGAATAAGGAAGCGACTATGTAGAGTCGTAGTCGATGTTGAAGAATTGATGTTGAAGCTGCCGGAGTGGACGGCCTGACTGCCGAGCTCTTCGAAGCGAGAGGCGATGACTTGGTGAGGAACATACACCAACTTATCTGTAAAGTATGCTCGATTAATGGAACCTAAGCATTGTCCATCCGATCCTCAAGAAAGGAAACCCTCTGAACTACGCCAACTACAGGAGCATCAGTATTCTTAAGATCGCCTACAAGTTTCTATCTGCCGTATCGTATGAATCTGATTGATCCATACCAGTGTGGTATTAGATCAGGAAAGTCACTCATCGACCAAATATTCACACTACAGCAGAGTGTGGAGAATGCACGCTACTCCATTAAGGTCGGTAAAGAACTCACCGATACGTTTGATGTCAACAAAGGATTTAGACAGGCCAAGCGCTATGTGCTATCTCTTGCCAATCGTTGCTTTTTTGGGCTAAGAAAGCAATTGATTAGCAAGGCCCCCTCTCGAACAACAAAAGTGACCCTATAGAAGACCTTAATAATCCCAGTCCTGCTCTAACAGAGGCATGGACCTTATCAAAAAAAGATGAGGATGTTCTTGGCTGCTTTGAGAGGAAAATTCTTTGGGTGATTTTCCTCCTCGTTTCCAGAAGAGTGGAGGTCCAACGACTAAGGTGGAAGCTCCGGTCCGAAAAGTCTTTGAATCCGCCCCCGAGAGACAGCGCATTAGGGGAAAACCGCGACCACGGTGGCGAACGGAAGTGGAAGGAGACCTCGGTCAACTTAGCCCGCGAAACTGGGGCAGCTAGCTGAAAATCGAGCTGTCTGGAGACGCTTGTTAGTTGAGGCCCAAATCCACCCCAGACTGAGCAAAGCCGTCAAATCAACGCCTACCATTGGTATCGTGTGCATAATGAAAGATTTAATAATAATGTGAAATCGAAGACATAAAAATTGACAGCCCAAGGTTTTTTGAGTCTTTTAACCTCATCCGCCTATTAGACCACGTTTACCCATAAGATTAGCTAGTTCTCAGCTGATCTACAAGGAACATGGAACCACATCGATCGCTTTACCATTAGCTGTTGCTTTAGAAATTATACCCAAAACGTCCATAACAAACGTAAAGCTGACATCGGAATGGAGAGTGAACACCATCTAATGTTAGCTACTATACGTGTTCGTTCTGCATCTGTTAGGAAAAACCAATCCAACTTATTAAGGATACCACCAAGGTATTATACCGGCAGAGCCCGGGATTTCCAAATGCATCAACAGATAAGGGCCCACTTTGCCATAAAAAAAATGTCTGGGACAGACACTGAAGCGCAGATTGAAGCGGCCTCAGTGCCCTAAACTATAAGTGCAATACCAAGAAAAACAAGGCAGTTGACATAGGCTGCATCCCGGCAGAACTCTACCAAGCTGCGCCCAACATTTCGGCGGGAATGCTGCGAAGATATAAAGAGGGATATAATTGTTAAGCTGCCCAACAAAGCTACTTCTGGATCGAGTGAAAGAAGGTCTTAATTAAACGCAGGCAGTTGTTCAAGCTGGATCTTCCCACATCGACCACTTCAACATCTTGCGGATCGTCATTGAACAGTGAATCGGCGGCCTAAAAAGGCCGAAAGGGAACAAAAAAGCAGTGCTTAGTTGACATTGTTGGTAAGCCGGATGTAAATAAAGCAAACGTGAAAGAGAGAGTGAAAACATTATTTACTGCAGTCAATGGCGAAGAAATAAATGACTGTGAAATCGAATCTTGCTATGTCCAGACTATCAAAACAAATGCAAAGAATAGTCAACATGCACCTTCTAACATTGTGTGCGTAAAATTTGCATATCCCTCTCTCGGAAGAAAGCTGTGATGGACAATATCCGAGTGAACAGAAGCTAATGTATTTGGTGTATCACGCAACAACAATGGTGACGTCGACAACAACAACATAAGCAACAGACGAAAGATCTACAAATACACATAAATGATTGTCTGACTGGATACCCAAGAGCACTATTGAAAAGGGTTGATGACCTCAAGCGCAATAACAAATCCAAGTTTGTTTGAGCGAGGGGTGCATCCTTTTTAACAAGAAAAGGGAAGGTGACAAAACTATTAAAATTAATACGTTTGAGCATTTTTCAAAACTTGAAACCAATTACTGTTTCCTTAATTTATGGGCAAAATAAATGTAAATAATAGTCCATTTACGAATCCTTACGATATTGTAAGTAGTGACGATAGATCTTCCCCTTTACCTAATAACTTTTGTATAGCTCATCCGAACAATGAAAATAATTCAGGTCTTTCCTGCATTCTCCAAAATATACACAGTATGAGATCTAATCCTGATAGTTTTTACCCTCATCTCGCATCTTTGGATCATTTATCAGATCTCATTATTCTTTCTGAAATTTGGATCTTTTAAGAAGAGGTTTCTGACTACATAATACCGAATATCACATTTGAAGCAAATTATAATAACTCGTATTCAGCGGGGGGTCTCGTAGTATTTTATAAAAACAATTGTAAATAAATTGTAAAATTAAAAAATTATAAATAATCTCTGGAATTCGTTACAGTTTTATATGTAACCTATTTATAGATTGCACAAGTGTACAATTGAGATCTTTTTAGATGAATTTTCAGGATTTCTCGAAGTACAAACTGGTGAAAACACAATTGTTAATGGTGATTTAAATATCATATTAACAATTTGTCTGATTCAACTGACGTAGCTAAGTTTCTGTCGATCTGGTTTTGATTCCGCGTTGACTCAGCCCACACGTTTAGATTCTTGTTTGGATCACATATTTCTACGGTTTCAGAGCAACAATGTCAGTTATAGAACAATAGCCTTTGATTTATAAATACCTAACCGCAATTTAACCATCGTTCAACTTGATTGTAGGGCTCCCAGAATTACACGTCACGTTATCATAATATATCTCATTGCCCCCGAAATTTATGTACACGTAATGGATGACTGTCCCTTCATTAAGAAAGATTAAGCAGAAAAGGGCGTTATGTGCTTGAATTAGAAAACATCGCAACAACATTAGACTCAAAGGTTATAACGATAAACTAGCTTATATCCGTCGCCTCTGACGATTGAATATCACACAGGATATTCAAAGGCTTTTAATGAATTAGACTTTTAGTGGGTGGGTGTGACGCAATTGGTAGTGTTTTATCTTCTCAATCGAACGGTCCGGCGTTTAATCCAAACCGGGGCCTGAAAGACAAACATTTTTGAATTTTAAATCAACGCCTCTCTTTATACGTAATGCATAGATCAAACAGTTCCCGGAATGCATTCAAAAAATTGGAAATACAAGTTTATTCATCTAAATCTATATTGTCCCCTTCAGAGTAATCCCTATCGACTGCCACACACTTATGCCAGCGCTTGATGCAATCCTCGAATTGGATTCGGTTTTCGGTATGTCCATCAGTGTTTCCAGAGATTTTTCCATTACTTCCTCTCGGCTGCTGAAACGCGTTCCCCGTAGTGGTTTTTTTTAACTCGATTGAACAGAAAGAAGTCACAGGGAGCCAAACCAGGTGAATTCGGTGGCTGTTGGATGGTATTTGTTGCATTTTTCGTCAAAAAATTACGAATAATGGTGGCACTGTGCGACGGTGCGTTATCATGGCGCAAAATCCACGAGTTTGCTGCCCACAATTCTGGTCTCTTTCGGCGAATTGCTTCAAGCCAAATAATACTCTTTGTTTACTGTCTGGCCTTCTGGCAAAAATTCATGATGCACTACACCGTTGTAATCCATGAAAACCGTGAGCATTGCCTTCTTTTTTGACTGAAAACGACGTGGTTTTTTTGGTCTCGACTCATTTGGTGAACGCCATTTACTTGTCTGATGTCTGGATTGCGTGTCGTACTCATAAACTCACGTCTCGTCTCCAGTATAGTAATTATCCTTTTGATGAATGTGGGATCGGATTCAGCCTCGCAAATCATCTCTTTTGCGACGTCAACACGGTCTCTTTTTTGCATGAAATTGAGGTCTTTTGGCACCAACTTTGCTGCTACATGACGGAAACACAAATTGTTAAGCAAAATGTCTTGGACGGATCCATAGGCAATTTTCAAGTCCTCTTGATGGTTAATTTGCGGTTATTGACCAACATTTCTTTTACGAGTACTTCATCAATGTTTTCGTCGGTTTTCGATGTCGATGGTCTGCCACTGCGTTCATCATCTTCGGTTGACTCACCACCACTTTTGAACCATTCATGCCACTGGTAAACGACCGTTTTCTTTAGAGAATCGTTGCCGAAACACTTTTCCAACATTTCCAACGTTCGCGCACCATTAAATCCGTTTTTTGCGCAAAATTTAATGCTCGTACAAATTCGTTGTTGCAAATTTAAATCCATTTCTAAAATTGTAAAAAATCGCCAACACACACAGTGATAGATGTACTCTTGGCTACGTAACTTTTGCAAATGTCAAGCTATGACGCTAAGATTTATAGAGAAAAAAAAACAGAACTCAAATCGGAACAATGGGAGCGCCACGCGGTGGTGTCTCCCGGGAACGTTTTGATCAAGGTGGTATGTACATTATTTGTTCGGACCTCGGAAGCGTAAATGATAATATTCAAGGAGCTCCTGACCGTCTGAAGACTACGACTACGCCGACCGTCTTTATCGTCTGACCCAGCGACTTGTTGACGGCAATGGCGAGGCAGATAGCGACGGGGAATTGGAGCCGTTTAAACTGGAATGGGAAGCGAAATTCGCGAGATGAAAACAGCCTATCCGCGGCCACATGACTTCTTTGACGTTCCTTAGTTGTTTTTTGATGCAGAATCCCATTGCATGGTTTCGGAGGATCCAAGTTACGCTTGAGCATTATAGATGCCCCAACAGCTAATGCGCCGGAAACATTTAATCAGATTCATAAATTACCCCTTTATTCCACAATTTAATTAACAGTGTTAGACTTAACAAAAATTGTAAGGTACCATTCATTTCTGTAACTGCTCCTAAACTAACAGGGTGAGATTGTTAGAGCGGTACCGTTCGACGCGCGTGATTTACCAGTCGCACTGAGTCACTGGTTGAAAGCGCACAGCGCGTTCGCGGTTAAGCAGTATTTAAAGTGCTGTGATTCGTTGGTTCATAAACCTTGTGCTCACTTCAATATTCGACGAGTAAATGATGATCCGAGCGCGCAAATTATTTCGTCATGAGTTGAAAAGCAAAGACAAGAACGGACAACGGTTAACCAAAATTCTCGGGGAACGTTGATGCCAGCGACACCAGAACATGTGGCTCAAGTTCGACGCGAAATTATTAGCAATCCGCCTAAATCGATAAGGTAGATTCCGTTCTGTACTGGAATAAAAGAAATCAACACGATATTTTGAAAAAGAAACTTAAGTTCCACCCCTACAACATGCAAATCATGCAGTTTCTCAACGAAAATGTATATTCTTTACAGAGAACAACGGTGGAACCTTTTTGAACAGCACGAACGCTTAGAAACATATTGTTTACTGACAGAGCACATTTTCATATCGATGGCTGTGTTAATAAACAGAACATGAGATATTGGGTCTACAAGTAAGTTTCCAGCGTTTTTTTCCAAAATTTGAAGTTTTATTATGAAAACATAATTACAATGCTTTATTCAAAGTATCGTCCATCGGAAGCTACAACTTTCCCCCATCTTTCTGGCAATTTATGAATTCCGGACCAAAAAAATTTCTCGTCTTTCGAGCCCAAGAACGTATCGAGCCAATTTTTGATTTCTTCTACTGAGCTGAAGCGTATTCCCGTAAGAGCGTTCTGCATTGAACGAAACAAGTGGTAGTCAGATGGTGCCAAGTCTGGACTGTAAGGCGGGTGAGGCAGAATTTCCCATCCACTATTTTCCAAAACCGCAACATGTGACCGAGCGTTGTCGTGATGAAAAATGACGGACTCATGCCTGGTCTCATATTCTGGCCGTTTTTCTTTTAATGCCCGCTTCAAACGAATTAGTTGGGTTCGATATAATGGTCCTTTGATGGTTTCACCACTCGGAAGCAGTTCGTAGTATACGACACCCTTTTGATCCCACCATATGCAGAGCATGACCTTATTCACGTGAATATTTTGTTTCGGCGTCGATTGGGCGAGCACGCCGGGCTTTGTATACGATTTTCTGCGTTTAGGATTATCATAATAAATCCATTTCTCATCACCAGTGACAATACGATGCAAAAATGATTTATTTTTATACCGCTGCAGTAACATTTCGGACATGCAAAATCGCCATTCGACGTCTCTTGGCTTCAATTCGTACGGCACCCAGTTTCCAACCTTTTGAATGAATCCCAGTGCTTTTAGGCGCAAGGTAACGGCTTGTTGCGTGACGCCCAATGATGTAGCAAGTTCTTCTTGAATCTGACATGGATCCTCATCCAGTAAAGCGTCCAATTCCTCGGCTTCAAAACTTTTCGGCTTTCCGGGGCGACCTTTGTCTTCAACTCCAAAATCACCTTTGATCACTTTTGAATCGCTTGAACCACTCGCGGCACGTCGATTCATCAATACATTCCGCCCCATAAGTTTCCAAAAGCAAACGATAGGTGTTGCAACGCAACATGACATCTAAACAAAGATTGTCAATCAATTGCCGGGATAATTAAATCAATAAAATTCCGTCGGCAATAGAACCAATTTTGGCAATGATGATAGTGGAGATCAATGCGTGAAGCAACTCGCAAAAGGTGCATAGGCAAAATTCTATGTTTTGTCTATGGCCCCTCCCACTACAAAGGAAGAACACAAGATAAAAGGAAAAGAGGAAAGAAAGAGAAAGGGAACTATCAATAGTTGCTTTGGTATGCACATTCTATTAATCGCCGATTGGGGAAATGAACTCTGAGGTCAATGACCGGCGGACCGGTTGCATAATACGCTGTGACAACGCCGTTCATGCTCAGCTGTTTCCTAAACTGCATCAACTGCGGAATTAAGAAGCAATGACCGAGATGCACTTTCAAGGCCATGACATCGATAGTTTTCGTTAGAGATGAAGAAAAGAAAATTGTAACACTCTCCAGTAGACCACCGAAAAGAAAGGTCAAAAGAAATATACACTATAATATCACTTCCATCGGTTCGTGTTTTCTTTTTTTATGAGCATTTAAAATAGCTGACTAGATCCAGTGGCGCCAGTTGCCCTTGGGGTATTTATTTAAATTTCATTTTTTTTTTTAAAGAAAGTCCTCGCGAAGTTTGCTAGTTTCTACGCGAAACATATGGTCCTTCTAGCCAGATTTTAAGGATCTAGACAGTGTACAACATAAGAAACTAAATACGTAAAAAACATTGCGAACGACAAAATCGCAACTAAGTGCGCGCTTTTGCAATTGTGCGGTAAATGAGTTTAATTTAAAGTCGTCAATCCATCCTGAAGTACAATAATAATCCTCATCCGGAGAAGTTGGTGCAGCGAGGGAGCAACGCAGAAAGAACAGGTGTGTGGCATATAATAATTTTTAAAACATAATAATTTAACTACATATAACATTTGTTGAAAATAAAATTTTGTACTATCAAAAAGGGGTTAGATTTTAATTTTGGCAAAATGAGTAAGGGCAAATTAGGAACGCTAATAGAGTCGATACAGTTGATTCAGGTAGAATTAGAAGTCGAGTATAAGGCCTATGCTGCTCTTGCAAAGACTAGTAAATCAGTTCATATGAATGAGGTGCGATTAATTAACTTAGAAAAATCTTTCGATGAGGCCAGAGAGCTTCATCAAAAAATTATTGCCGCTCCCAGTGAGGAAAATAAGATAAAGTATATGGAAGCTCTCACCTTTCATCAACTAAAAGAGCTTTATTTTAAGTACTCGGCTGAATTAAAGGATCAGTTGTCCACCAACGATAGTCACAACCAGACACAAAGTGCGCTAAACAATTCAACGACGCTAAACAAGAATCCGACAGTTGAGTTAAAACTCCCGCCAATAAAAATTCCCACCTTTGACGGCTCCCTTCAACACTGGCCTGAATTTAAGGGCCTGTTTGAAAGTATAGTGAATAAAAATGTATCGATTTCCGATGCACAAAAATTACAGTACTTGAAAGGCAATCTAACCGGCGAACCTGCACGAATTCTCCGTAATACTGACTCCAATTTCGAGTCTGCCTGGGCGTTACTGATAAAGCGATATCAGAATCTTCGGTTGCTCAAAGACAACCAGTTTAAGCTTTTGTTCGAACAGCCAAACATAGCGAATGAATCAGCAGAGGAAATTAAGTTATTGGTAGATACAACCAACGAAGCCAAGCAATCGCTTGGAAACTTAGGTGTTAGTGTGGACACATGGGAAGACGTACTCATTTATCTTACAGTTAATAAGTTGCCACTTACCACTCGAGGTCTTTGGGAGTCTCACATAGCATCATATGCTGATTATCCTACTTACAGCGTACTTGAGGAGTTCTTACTTATGCGTGCCAGAACTTTAGATGTAATGGGACAAGCAATATCAAGTCAACAACAAAGCAAATTTAAAAAACACTCCCCAGGCACAGTGCGTGCACACAACTCCATCATTCAGAAATGCTCCATGTGCCAAGGAACACATTCAATTAGGAATTGTTTCAAATTCAAGGCACTAAATCCAAAAAAAAGATTGGATATTGTTAAAAAGAAACGATTATGTGTCAACTGTCTGTCAAGTGCACATCTTACTCAAAACTGCACTAGCACGTTTACGTGTTCTACATGTCACAAACGACATCATTCGTTGCTTCACTCTAATGAGGCATATAACGCAATACATAGTCAGGAACCGGCTTCAACAGTGGTCACCTCGCCACCTACTCAACCAAACTTCTCTTTAGTTCAAAACCCACAGTCGGTGCACCAAGATAATTTAACATCCTCCACCAGAACAACTCAAGCACTCAACACTTACGTAGCCGAAACTAGTCAACAACAGACTACTGCTCTTCTGGCTACTGCGCTCATTAAAGTTTTTACAATTGCTGGCCAACCGTTAGTGCTTCGGGCTCTACTGGACCCTGGATCGGAGGCCTCTTTCATTTCTGAGGCTGCCGTACAACAATTGAGGCTTAAAAGGAAAAGGAGCTGGGTAAACGTTCACGGGATTGGAGCAACTGATGCTAGCATAGCCAAGCATAAGGTTTCGCTCACCATATTCTCAAGGGTAAACGACGACTTCAATTTACAGTTGACAGTGTTGGTCTTACCCAAACTCACTACTAATCTTCCAACACGACACATTCAAGGTGCTAATTGGAGTCATCTTCAAAACATGGAACTTGCCGATCCAACTTATAATATACCAGGAAAAATTGATATTTTACTTGGCAGTGATGTCTATTCATCAATTTTACTTGATGGCATAGTAAAGGGAGATCCAGGCACTCCAATGGCTCAGCGGACGGAGTTTGGGTGGGTGCTGTCAGGATATATCGCTCCCAACAATCAGATAACAATAAGGACTCACCATACGACCGCTGAAGGGGGTGAGTTAGACCACATTTTGCACAAATTTTGGGAGCTAGAAGAAATGGCTAAGAAGATACCACTTTCATCAGATGAAGAGCAATGTGAAATGCATTTCCGCCGATCCCACCAGCGTCAAGAGGACGGAAAATATGTTGTTGAACTTCCCTTTAAAGAAGGAATGCGACCCCTGTTAGGTTTGTCTCATCGAGCAGCTCTTGTTAGGTTCTTACAGTTAGAAAGAAAATTCGGAAAAAATTCTTCGTTTTTTGAGGAATATAAAAGAGTTTTTCAGGAGTATAAGGAGCTTGGACACATGACAGAGATAAGCCCCACTATACTTACAAAGTCTCACTACTTCGTTCCTCACCACGCGGTAATTAAGGAATCTAGTTCCACTACAAAACTGCGGATTGTATTTGACGCGTCCTGCAAAACCTCTGATGGCACATCACTAAACGATCACCTCTTTGTTGGCCCACGACTCCAAGATGACATTTTTGTCCACGTTACGCGATTTAGAAAGCACAAAATCGTCTTCGTAGCAGACATTAGTAAAATGTATAGGCAAATTTGGGTTCCGTCCGAAGATGCTGCATACCAATTAATTCTGTGGCGAGATCAAGATGGAGAAGATGTCAAGATATATCGACTCAATACAGTGACGTTCGGTACGGCCGCCGCACCATATTTAGCAGTACGCACTCTTCAACAATTGGCATCAGACGAAAGAGAAGACTACCCAATTGCTTCAAAAATCGCCTGCACGAATTTTTATGTTGATGACGTCATTCACGGGGGAGACTCGGAAGACGAAGCCATTGAAATGCAGCGCCAGCTTCGGACGATGTTAAAGCGTGGAGGTTTTCTATTACGAAAATGGGCTAGTAACAGTGAGAGGTTGATGTCTGCAGTTCCTGAGAATGACAGAGAAATCCAAGTACCACTCGCATTTGATGAAGGTAATATCATAAAAACACTAGGTATTCAGTGGCATCCAGGAAAGGACAAATTTTCATTTCAAATTTGTATGAATAATCAACGAAGGACGACGAAAAGAAAGATCCTGTCAGATATTGCCCGGCTTTATGATCCGATGGGATGGATTTCTCCGTGCGTCGTCATTGGGAAAATCCTCATGCAGGAGATTTGGAAACAAAATCAACCGTGGGACAGTGAGCTTCCATCAACAATCATTTCAGCTTGGCAGAATTTAAGGACTGATTTAAACGCCCTCAACGGCATAGAGATTCCTCGCTGGCTTGACCTTACCAAGCAATCAAAGGTTGAAATCCACGGTTTCTGCGACGCATCGGAAAAGGCGTATGCTGCAGCAGTATATATTCGAGCAATTAACAGAAACAGCATGTCAACGAACCTTCTTGTATCAAAAACTAGAGTCGCACCGCTCAAATGCAAATCACTGGCACGTTTGGAGTTATGTGGAGCGCAGCTACTTGCGCACCTACTGGTGCACACTGTGAAGACAATGGAACTTCAGAACGCAAAAATATATGCTTGGTGTGATTCACAAATCACACTCGCGTGGATCGCAAGCCCTCCATTCATACGCACTACCTTTGTCGCTAATAGAGTTGCAGAAATACAGGAGCTCATAGATCCTAATTGCTGGAAGTATGTCCCATCAAGAGATAATCCAGCAGACATAGCGTCAAGAGGACTTCCTCCAACAGCTCTTCTTCAAAATCAGCAATGGTGGCACGGTCCGAAGTTCTTGCAAACATTTGACGAGCGAATCGATTGGCAAGGAGAAATAAATGGCACCGATCATGAGTTAAAAACCTCAGGAGTTTCAAGGAGAAAAAATGACTTCATCGCATCTGGGTACCCAATCAAAAACATTTTTCAGCTCTGCGTACATTTCAGTTCCTTCGAAGACAACCAACTCTTTAATCGATATTCATCATTACCTCGTTTACTTCGAGCCACAGCGTATTGGCTTCGCTTTTTTGCAAACTTGCGATTTAAGGCCAGGAAGATATCACGTCGCATCACTGGACAGCTTTCATTCAACGAGATAATTGCAGCCCAAACTCGATTAATTACGATTGTGCAGCAAGAATTCTTTCCCAGTGAAATTGAAAAGATCGCGAAAGGAGAAAGAGCCCCTAAAGGAAGTAAAATTGCAAAACTCTCTCCAATCATCGATGACAAAGGAATAATCCGAGTTGGAGGCCGATTAGAAAATGCTAACCTACCCTATTCACAACGACATCCCATTATATTGCCCTCAAACAACTTTTTAACATCTCTCATTATCCACGATATTCACATGAGAACGCTGCATGGTGGTCAGCAACTGATGATGGCAACTCTTCGAGCTGAATACTGGATTTTGCACCTTAAGTCCAATGTCAAGGCTTGTATCCATAAGTGTTTAAAGTGCTTTAGGTATAAGGCTACACAAATGCAGCAACAAATGGGAGATCTCCCATCGCTACGAGTCAATCAGGGTCGCCCGTTTCAAACTTCTGGGGTAGATTATGCTGGTCCTGTGCAGCTAAAAGCATGGAAAGGTAGGTGCAGTAAAATCACCAAGGCTTACATAGCTATATTTATATGCTTCTGTACGAAAGCGGTGCACCTCGAACTCGTCAGTGACTACAGCACACCAGCATTTCTTGCAGCATTCAAACGCTTCACTGCGCGTCGTGGGATCTGCACAAATTTGTACAGCGACTGTGGAACTAATTTCCAAGGAGCTGCAAGAATGCTCGACGGAGAAAAGGCACACAAGTCAAAACAATGGACGGAGGACATCGCAAAGCAGATCCAAGCCAATGGCACTTCATGGCATTTCAATCCACCTGCGGCTCCGCATTTCGGCGGTTTATGGGAAGCAGGAGTTAAATCCATGAAACATCACCTAAAACGAGTCATCGGACACTACACTCTTACCTTCGAAGAATACTCAACCGTGTTAGCGCAAGTAGAGGCATGTCTTAATTCGCGTCCACTTTGTCCAGTAACTGAAGACCCTGAAGATCTATCCTTTTTGACACCAGGACATTTCCTAATTGGATCTTCGCTCAACACAGCACCAGAAAGGGACTTGACAGAGATTAAACCTAATTATTTGGATAGATGGCAGCTCATGCAAAAAATACAGCAGGACTTCTGGAAGAAATGGAAACTTGAATACCTTGCCCGTCTCCAACAGCGCCCAAAATGGTTATTTTCAAATATGAACCTGAAAATAGGCAGTTTAGTACTCTTGCCTGATGAGCAATCGCCGCCTACGCTTTGGCGGCTTGGTAGAGTTATAGAAATGCATCCTGGAGCGGACAAAAGGGTTCGCGTCGTCACAATTAAGACGGCAACAACAATATTAAAGCGCCCTATTGCCAAACTTTGCCCTCTCCCAATGGTAGAATAAGCCACTAACCTTATGAATTAAAATAAATAACTTAAAATGAATTAAATAAAACTGAATTATATTATAATAAAACACATTATAGCCACACGCCACTCACCAAATGTTCTTTTTTTTCATGTACCAACCGATCAAAATTTCAACAAGCCGATCAGAAGCAGAATTCATCTCGCAACATACACCTTTATGGGAAGAAGATATCCAATAGAAGGCAGCAACTACATTACTCATGGATCACAACGCCCTTGACATCCATTCTGTGGCCCGGCAGGATGTTGCAACGCAACATGACATCTAAACAAAGATTGTCAATCAATTGCCGGGATAATTAAATCAATAAAATTCCGTCGGCAATAGAACCAATTTTGGCAATGATGATAGTGGAGATCAATGCGTGAAGCAACTCGCAAAAGGTGCATAGGCAAAATTCTATGTTTTGTCTATGGCCCCTCCCACTACAAAGGAAGAACACAAGATAAAAGGAAAAGAGGAAAGAAAGAGAAAGGGAACTATCAATAGTTGCTTTGGTATGCACATTCTATTAATCGCCGATTGGGGAAATGAACTCTGAGGTCAATGACCGGCGGACCGGTTGCATAATACGCTGTGACAACGCCGTTCATGCTCAGCTGTTTCCTAAACTGCATCAACTGCGGAATTAAGAAGCAATGACCGAGATGCACTTTCAAGGCCATGACATCGATAGTTTTCGTTAGAGATGAAGAAAAGAAAATTGTAACACTCTCCAGTAGACCACCGAAAAGAAAGGTCAAAAGAAATATACACTATAATATCACTTCCATCGGTTCGTGTTTTCTTTTTTTATGAGCATTTAAAATAGCTGACTAGATCCAGTGGCGCCAGTTGCCCTTGGGGTATTTATTTAAATTTCATTTTTTTTTTTAAAGAAAGTCCTCGCGAAGTTTGCTAGTTTCTACGCGAAACAATAGGCCTCAGCCGCACTTTTCTTCATATTAAAGAATAAAAACAGCACTTCCCGCAAATGACGTTTATTTGGCTGGAAACTTGCCATGATTTTGCTCGATAAAATGTACGACACCGATAGAACTGCTCAAATATAACGCTGCAAAGTTGTTGACAGATACAAAACCTACAAATAAAACACATGGGGTCTGACATTTCTGCCCGGAATCCACTGGTGGCGCCATCTCTGACAAACGCTGGAAACTTACTTGTAGACCCAATACTAGTGCGCCGACAACCCTAGGGAATGCCATCGAAAACGTTTGTATTTCCCAAAAAACGACAGTGTGGTGTGCAATTACTACTCGAGGGATTATTGGCCCTTATTTTTTTAACTAGCGAGAGACAGGCACTACTGACGTGTATTACGACGGGTTGTTGGTACCGCAACTGCAGCTGTTTCCCGCGGGTTCAACAACAGAGCACAACTTCAGCGAGACGGGGCCACTACAAACACAGCTAGAGTTTCAATGGAGAGCCTGAGGCTAATTTTTCCCAATAAATTAATCAGCAAGTACGGAAACCCTTTGGCCACCGATTCTTACGCCGTGCAACTTTTGGAAGTGTAACTTTTTATCGCTCGTAATGAACTCCAATGAAACGAAAAAGCGACATGAAGTGATTCCGAACTCCCATGAAACAAATTCTTAGTCCATTTTGTACCCACTAAATGGCATTCAAAACCATGCGATAATACTTGTAAATAGCACTAATTTCATTCAACAAGGATAAAGTGTCCGTTGCTTCGCGATGTTATATCGCTATTTCCACCAGTAATGCTCCTACGTGGCCAATAAAAGTTATTCCTCCTCAAATCCTCCTTAAAACACCCATTTAGTTGTGAATGCTAAAAATTCGAGAAAACGAAAAAGCGACAGAGGAACGAAATGGTGACAGAGGAACGAAAACGCGACAGATTTGAAGTAGGGAACAAAAATAGAGGGGGTAACGCGCGAGGTGGGGCACTAACTCGGGCGGAATGAAACATAAGCCGTAACGGGAGCGGTATGGGTAAGATAAACATTTAATGCAAAATTCCAGCTTAACAATCAAATTTGGCTTTTCTTTTCTTTATCAACGCCAAGGAGATAAGCAGCATAGCACCGCCCAGCAACAGAATTGTTTCAGTGGCATCCAAGCAAAACAAAATGATTGTTACCTGTTAACTATCAACTCTTCATTATATGATATGTTTTGTATTATTCTAGGTATTATGCTAAGTTAGTTCAAGAAAGCAAGTCAGTTGTGTGAAAGACTTTGAAGTAAAAAGACATTATTCAAATAAGTTGTGCTTTATTTGTAACGGTTGGACAAACACATAATACGCGCGCGGTGCTCCATCTGGTGTCCGTACAATAGACCCGAGTATAGACGCATGGAATCATGGGTGGCTTCGTATCAGTATGGCGAATTCTATGTTGTAGAGTATCCCGGGAACTTGTCATCAGTCGTGCAACACTTGTTATTTGTCGTATTCTGGACGTCCGATTGTTCCAGGCAGCCAACATTGATCGGATCACCATCTTATTGCAGTCAAGGTGCAAATGCGGATTTCCCAAATACCTCGACAAAGAAGAATTACTATGAGAAGATGTAACATAGAAAAGTTACAATCGCAAGAGACCG
The DNA here is from genome assembly GCA_963966105.1 of Volucella zonaria. NCBI lineage: Eukaryota > Metazoa > Arthropoda > Insecta > Diptera > Syrphidae > Volucella > Volucella zonaria. The sequence continues at coordinate 44,486,973 of OZ014531.1, forward strand.
CCAGAATCTTCCCGTATTCCAAAATCCCTCAACAAGTCTTATGCCGCCAGCATCAAGTACCGAAGACCAGTGGCAGCGCTGTCAACAGAGACGTCACGAACTGATGTGCTGGGTTTCACCCGACCTCCATCACAAGAAATCCCTGGTTTGATGAAGAATGCCGGTAAGCACACGCAGCTTACCAAAAAGCCTACAAAGCGGCGCTCCAACGAAGGATGAGAGTCGCTCGTGAGCTCTACGAGCAGAGAGACGGAAATGACTTTGTGGACAGCACACACCAACTCATTTCCCAGACATGGCCAGAAGAGTGTATGCCTAATGAATGAAATCTCATCATCGTTTGCCCGATCCACCTCCGAGACACTTTCAACTACGCCAACGATAGAGGTACTCATAGAGGTACTCATGTAAACATCGGATACAAGATCTTATCTGTCATATCGTGTGAACGTCCAGACCCCTTCGTCAATAACCCGATTGGTCCCTATCAGTGTAGTTTCATACCAGGAAAGTCCACAATCGATCAAATCTTCACACTCCAGCAGATACTGGAAAAAAACTCAAGAAGTCCAAATCGATACTCACCATCTGTTCATCAATTTTAAAGCCGCATATGACAGCGTTTACAGAGACAAGCTATATAGACCCATGTCTAGTTTTGGCATGACTGCCAAACTCGTTCGTCTATGCAGAATGACGATCGAGAACGCTCGCTAAGACCGTTGATGTCAAAAAAAAGGCTTAAGACAAGGTTACGCGCTGTCATGTGACGTCTTGCACATCATACTTGAAAGAATTGTTCGGAACTCACAAGCATACGCCAATGACATATTTGAAAGAACTCAGCGAGCTGTTACCGGGGCGTTCGCTAGTTTTGAAATTCCCAAAATGGGTTTAGCGTTAAAAGAGAGCAAAACAAAGTATATGCTGGAACACACAACATCGACGAATTGGACAGAACGTCAGAAGCTACAGCTGTAATTTCGAGCTGGTAAGGGACTTTGTCTACTTTGGATCTGCCACGATCCCCCAGCAGAGATGAAGCGAAGAATAACTCTTGCAGATCGCCTTTTTTATTTGGGGCTAAAAAGGCAATCGAGGAGTAAGGCCCTATCCCGATAAACTAAGGAGACTCTATATAAGACCTTGATCATTAAAGTCCTGCTTTATGGGCGCAGAAGCATGGATCCTATCGAAAGCGAATGAAAATATCCTCAGTCGTTTCGAGAGAAAAATTCTTCATACAACATTCGGTCCCAAAGGCTTTGGAGAAGAACATTCGTTGACGACACCAGCTCTACAGCGGCATCGACCTAGTCAGAAAGCTGCGCATCAGTGGCCTGAGATGACTTGGACATTTAGAGCCCACGGAGTCTTCGAATCTAACCCGAGGGACAACGCAGTAAAGAAAGACCTCATCTTAGGTGGCGGGTACAATTAGAAGCGGACCTCAACCGATTTGGACTGCGCAACTGGAGGAGGTTAGCTAAAGACCGTATTAGCTGCAGAGGTATGTTCAGACCCAGGTTCACCCCGAACTGTAGCGCCACCTAAGTAACAAAACAGATAAGACAAGCATAGGGAAAGATAATCGAGGAGGATTCCAGATTTTTGGGGATGACTAGGTAGAAATAGAAGGTTTTTAATGCCATATGCCCCTCGTAGGCAGTAAAAAGTCATTGTGAGGATTTAGGAATTCATAAAATTAAAATCGTCATAACCTTTTGTATACTCGTATGTATAACAAATTGTACACTTTTTGTCGCTTCTTTAATTTTTCCAGATCTTCCTTCACAACAGCAGAGATATCTGTTACTGAAGAGCACCAAGAACGTCTACTTCCGACGATCTTATTCCAGTTTCCATCTCATTTAACTGCTATGACTACATCTAATCAAAACTGACTCATCAATGAGGCAAGCATACGAGTGGCTCATTAAATATACAAACTCCATTCCAAAGCAAAATTCCTAAACGCTCCGTATTTCCTTTTTTCCTGGCAATCTTCTATCGAAAACATGTACATTTAGCGCTCTTCAGTCCACACTTCCTGTACATAATATGGTCGCGTCGAGTGCTTGTTTTGCAATATTAATTCTTCACTATTTAGTATGCACAAAACTTTATCAATTAATTAACAGAGAGGCGGGGAGGGGGAGACAATGGAAAGAGAAACAATAAATTTTGCAAATTATTTCGCGTTGTTTTTTCACTTTACTTATTCTTTTTTATTTTATTTTTGGATTTTAGATTTAATGTATTCACTAAGTTTGTCGCGTGTTGGCAAGTTTTTTGCAAAAAAAAAAAAAAAAACAAAACAAAAGTGTCTTCATGTCAAGAGGCAAGTAGAAAAAACGGAGACGCTTCGAATGTAGTGGAGTTTGACTTAGTCAAGCCGAAATGGATTAAGTCGGTTGGATGGATTGATGTGGAGTGGAGGAATGTCACAAAGTATTCTAGATAGTTTTTTAGCCATTCATTAAAAGATGGAAAGATACACGCCTCAACGATGGCCTGGAATTGCTACATTGATTTTAGAAAAAATTAGGAAAGTCGCTTCGAAGTGTGGCCGAAAACCTAAGTTTGTCGATCCCGGGAATTTGGTTACAAAATCAATAAGGTTCAAGTGAATAAAGCCTGCCGACTATCAGCAGAGTTACGAATATAACTTTGCCAATTTGACAAAAATTTCACCGAAGAATCATTTAGAGTATATCCCCATTTTAAGGCTTTGCCAATAGGAGCAAATGCAGCATTTAGGGCTTTAAAAATCCAAGAATGATTATCTAGAAACCTCTATGTGTATAACGTATTAGTATTTGAAGCGGATTTTAGGCTGGCAACACCGTTGAACCCAAAAACAAGCGGTTACCCTGACAGATGACGCCATCGAACCATGAGCAATGGATTTTTGTGACACGAATTGAAGATAAAGGGTGAGCCAACAGATGGTGTGGATGTTGGCTGTCAATTACTGTCATTTACTGAATTCAATGTGGTTGATCTTTTTGACAGATGCCATACAACCTTTGGCAATTTTAGTCATGGAGTCGCTTGCCACGAAGCAACGCATTTTTGTTATTCAATCTTATTACGAAGAAAATGGACGATCTGTAAAGTAACGTTTCGTAAAATTCGTCAAGTCGTCCTAGTGAGTCCGGAAGTAACTGGTTCGGTATCGGGTTAGACTCCATATCAGCTTGTTCGGCCAGCACGTAAACGCCAAAACATCATTGAGTACCGTGTCGACCACCGACGGGTGCACTCGTAGTATCAAAGAATTGTATCCCTGTAGCGTTATATTGAAATCGTTATTACGGGCGAGTTCATTACACACTATTCTGGGTGGCTTCGACATTCTAGACAGACAACACACGAAGGACAGATGTCTCTTGTGTTTTACGTAGGTACCTGCCGTGAGGGCTTAAGCCTACGGTACGTCTTCGCACAAGATATCAAAATAATGCGTTGATAAGCGCCCTTCGGGTAGTACAAGTACTACCACCAGTACCAGATTCGAAGTCGTGTGTAAGGCACGAACTTCCCCTTTGGTGAAGGGTCGAGGCCTATCTAATACCTCAGCCATTCTGTGGGTCATGGCACCCGGTTGCAATGCAACTCCACATCGAGCAGACCAATTGGTTCCATAGCAATCCCATGGTTTAGCACAGGTCGTAGTAAACTACACACATGCTAAGCCTTGAGATGTCCAAGATCCATTCGGTCCATTCCCCCCGCGATTTTGGGTTTAAACCTACAGCCACCACGATACTCCCACAAGGGGGCCAACTCCTAGGTCAGGCCGGAACCATAGTTCCGGGGGCTCCTGACCTCCCGTGGTACCAGAATATAGCTTCCGGTCGAGCTTCGCAACCTTGAGGTTACTTCCAGTTGGGCACCTCACTGCCCAGGACTGGCGGCCTTTCAACAATTTGAAATCTACAAACTTCCCGCTAGCTGCCTACTGCGCCTTCTATTGAATACATCTTTTGCAAAACTACGGGTTCTTTCAAACCGTACGGTATCAGTGATAATTCCACTGACATCGTAGGTCTGACCATTAAAGGTGATGCCCATAGCCTGCAAGTTCCTTATGTCAGCGTAATTGGGACACTCACATAGGACATGAAGCCAGTCCTCATAGGTAGCTCCACATGAGCAGCTCACAACCTCGCTAAGCCCCCTCTTATGCAAGAATGCATTGAGAGAGCCATGCCCGGTCAACAAAAAGCCCAGGCTGAGGTTAAAATTCCGTTCAGGAAAAATTCTCATGGTTAGCACATCCCTTAGGACACGAAGGACAGTATGTTGAGATCTTCGCTGCTGAAAATAATTTAACACAGCTTGTAAATGAGCCCACACGAATACCGGACGTTGATAGTCATACCGCCAATACCCAGGACTTGTTTTTAACTTCTCACCCTGACAAATACACTTTCTCCCCTCTCCCCTAAAGGCTCGACGGACCATTCTGTCACATCAGCTAAATTCTCGTACACACAGTTAGAGAAAAGACTCCTAAAAGAACCGTATGGTGATACGAGAAAGCCAGTTGGAGTGGACTTAACACCTTCTTTAGCAATTTCGTCGTTATGTTTCCTCGATAACTACGTGATCATGCCGCTGCTGACATGATCACAGACACCATTCTCTTTGGAATGTGAAACTTTATCCCTCATCGGATGAAAAGTATCAAACCAAAAGAAAAGGCATGGTACGACTCGAGCTCTAAAGAGCCTGTCAGGGTTAGACAAATGTTTTTTCGGTCCTTCAAGACCAACCCGACAGAAGAAAACCGAAAAAAATTCAAATGAGCCAGAAATGACTGCAACGTCTTTCTCAAGCGTGTGAAATTCCAATACGACTAAAAACTGAGGCAAAAACTACTACATGCAATGTCCCAAAGGTAGTAAAAATTGTTGGTCGTTCGTCAAAAACATTAAAAGTTCTGCCTCATCCTCCATCCCAACACTCATTTACAATGGCATTCCAGCTGTCAGCTCTTTGGACCAGGCCAATCTGCTTGCTGCACACTTTGCGGCTAGATCAACACTCCCAGATTCTGCTTCGTTCCCGCCCACACTTGAGTGCGTCGAATCTACAATGGGACGAATCCACTTTCGCACTCGTGTATTAGCAAGAGAATTTAAAGATCTCAACATGCATAAATCCGTTGGTCCAGATGGTATATCTCCCCTTCTTCTGAAGAGGTGTTCTTCCACGCTGGCAAAACCACTGCGTAAGCTTTTTCATCAATCCTACTCTTTAGGACTCTTTCCGAGCAGATGGAAAACAGCATTTGTCCAGCCCGTCCCTAAAAAAGACGAATCTTCTTCTCTCTCCTCCTACAGACCCATTGCACTTACGCCCCTTCTCACCAAGGTCATGGAAACGCTGATAAACCGTCAGCTCATGAAATATCTCAAAACACGAAAACTTCTCAATGACCGGCAATATGGTTTTTGTAGCAACAGGTCCACTGGTGATTTGATGATATGTCTCACCGAAAAGTGCAACCAAAGCGTACATCAATTTGGCGAAAGCAAGATAGTTGCACTTGATATTTCTAAGGCATTTGACAGAGCTTGGCATCAGGCTCTTTTGTCGAAAATGCGTGCTTTTGGGATCGATGACTCTCTTCTTCAATGGATTAGAAATTACATTTCGCAACGTTCAGTTCAGTTCATGTTGTCTTGCATCGTTCCAAATCTGATATCCATAAAATAAATGCTGGTGTACCGCAGGGCTCCGTTCTGTCTCCGACACTCTTTTTAATTTTTATCAATGATCTCTTGTCTGCTATTTCGAATCCAATATATCAACCGATCGGAATTTAATGCTTCCAAAACTCAATGCTGTCTGCTGTCGTTATAACAAACTTTTAATACCCAGCCATTATCCATGAATGGCACTTACATCGTCGAAACCGAAAAACCTTCCATACTCGGTATGTGTGTCAATGACAACCTACGTTGGAATGACCACATATTCGGTGTCGTCAAAAATGCTGCGGAATGTCTAGGTTTCCTCAAGCGATGTAAGAAATATTTTACCCCTTCTGATCTCGCCACAATATATATTTGGGCATCCATCCGCCCAAAATTGGAGTACAATGCCCACATCTAGTCAGGTGTTTGTAAAACATCTCTGCACCTGCTAGATAGGATCCAAAACCGTGCGAAAAAACTCATTGGTGATACTAATATGAGTCAATCAATGGACACCCTCGAACACCGACGTAATGTCTGCTGTCTCACTTAGTTTTATCGCTATTTCCACCACCAGTGCTCCATTGAAATCGCCAGTAGCATTCCACCCATTCAAACTTTCAACCGTAACACCCGTCTCGCTATGAATGCTCGTCAAGCATACCCTCAAGCCCATTTTCGGACGTACTCTAAAATATCGTGATTCCTTCCTAAGCCGTACAACTCGCTTATGGAATGCCCTGCCGAGCTCTGTGTTTCCCGGTCGTTATAACTTACAAACATTTAAAAAGGCCCTAGAAGGGATCAGCTTTCGAAACTCGAGTAATCAGCCTGTCTTTCCTTGCTGTTGTTTTCCTCCTGTTTTTTTTTTTCTTTCGGGATTTACAAAACTGCCTGTCCTCTTGAAAGCATGTACGGCTCCAAAAACCATCTTCTTGGAGTAGCCAAATCTTCTCCCGATTGCTGCCATGGATTCTTTTCCATCCCGGGTAGAAGCCTGACCAGAATTCTCCGCAACTCTGGAATGCATGACTTTTTTCCCCCATTTTTTCTTTTATTAATAATTATATTATATTACTAATTATATAAAATACTTAAAAACTAAAATTACGTCAATTACTTGGGTATATGCAAAGAAAGGAATATTTTGAACATCGTTTCTAATTCTTTGTCCGCACCAAATTTTTCACGCCCAACGACTATCACGATAATCAATGAAGTACTAACTGCGTAACCCTTAACTCCAAAAAAGCTTGACACTTGCCAATTATGTATTTTGCCTATCGTTTCTAGTTTTCTGACCACCACTGTAGGTTCTACCATGCCTAACATGGCAAATCAGGCAAGAGGAGATTTATTTATGCAAGAAAACATAGAACACCGTCCAGATACAAAAATAGAAGAGGAGCACAAACCTACAGACATACTAAAAGTAACACAAGCTGCAAAAAAAAACCTAAGATTAAGGAAACTGAGGAAGGTTAAAATCGAAAACGGTTAGATTAGAATTGACCTTGTCCAGCATAAAGGCATAACAGAATTTGCGAGAAGTTGGTGAACGAACAGAATGCGTAGTACGTCCTCGGTGAGTTCTTCACAGGGATTAAAATGTTAGATAGGCAGATAGGAAAAGAGAGTCTTTTTAGGGGATACTACGAACAACAAAGCATGAACACTTGAATTCGCTAAAATTGTCCCAATGGATCTGGTCACGTAGGGGATGGATTATCTTATCAATATGATAACGGAAAATAAGCTCCTTTTTGTACAAAATGACAAGGTTCCGAGAGAATAAACAAGGAGTCCAAGTTGACCGCTAATAAGATAAAATCGGAGTGGGGACTGGTTGCAGTTACGCTGTAAGAAAATTAATTGAATTAACATCTGGCGACGGTAAAATTTAAGTAATTTTTAAGCTGCCAAACAGAAAAGCTACCAAGGTCAACTTGAAGAAGTTTGGTGTCTTATGGTCAAGCAATAGCTTTAAAAATAAAAAGTTGGTATCATCAGCGTAGAGCCAGAAGATGAAAACTCCGTTTGTGGTTAGGATGAAAAGATTAGGGCTTATGTGGCTACCTTGTGGAACACCGGAAATGACCACAAAATACCCCATCCAAAGTTGTGCAGGTAAGAAGAAACTGATTTTAATGGATAGATGAAAGAATATTATTTTTAAGATGATAATTATGAAATTATTTGGTTTTAAGGACTACTTTTAAACAGGAAAGAAATTTACCAATATAACTGCATACCCTTAAGAGAGGAAGGCATTTTACTTTTTTTATAAAATAGGTTTGCCGAAACCTATGAAAGACAAGCATATAAAACAGATACTCCAATTCTGGCAACAGGGAACGATACAGTAGCAGCAGCCTGGGTAGTACAAAAGGAATGAAGTACTCGTACTTATCTAGTCCTGCCATAAGTTCTGTTACAAATATAAAACGCTATAAAAAAAAAAAAAACAGTAAAAATATTGTATTCAAATTTGTTTCATTTATTAGACCACAATATTGATTATTAAAAAAAAAATTGTATTCACTCGAAATGACTGCCTTTTGCTTTAACACAAGCTTCCAAGCCGAGTGGAGAATGGGCTATAGCGGAACGTACAGTTTCCATGAAGATCGTTGATGCTGCTTTGGTTACTCCTATTTTAAGGCTTTCCAAATTTCTGTGGGGAGTCTTGCAGGCCATGTTCTCCAATTCTGACCACAAACCATAATTCAGTGGATTCAGATCTGGCCTCCCCGCCGACTATAAAGAATATTGACTCTGAGCCGCTACTACGTGGTTTTGGTTTTGCGCGCTGTTGGAAGATCCATTTGTATTCATTGAAAAGGGTATTGATCAAACCCTTCACAACACCCTCTTGCACCAGTTTTTACGCCTTTTTCACAGAAATGGAGGGTTGTGACACCATGGTGAGAGACCCCCCACCAAACCATTACGGAAGAGGGATGATTTCCACACTGAACACTTGGAACAACTTTTTTCGCTTCCTTAGATGACGTGGCATCAATTTTGTCATTTTGTTTGTTGAAAACTTCTTCCGCGGTAAAAATTTTCTCATCCGTTAGCAAAATGTTTTCATGGCGATTGGCCGCGTGTTACTGCAAAAGTCGTTTGCATCTTTCCAGCCTAATTTTTTTTTAGTTGAGGAGTTAGTAGATGACTCGTGGACCGACGGTATGCTTTCATATGCCGATCATCCCAAATCAACCTAGACATCGATCTGGTTGATATATCCAATTCCTTGGAGATGATCTTCTGCATCCTAAGGGGATTTCTCCGAATTCGTTCACGCACTACCTTTACTACCGCATTCGTACGGACGACGCGCGGGCGATCACTTCTTGGCCTGTCTTCTACTCCAGACAATTCGCCGAAACGAGCAATAACCCGATAAACGAATATTCTCGATATTCCGAATGGTTTTAGCAACTCGAAAATTTGGCCAGCATTCTTTCCGCACTTATGCAATGCTATTACCGCGACTCGATTCTCTTTAACGCCCCACTCCATGTTAATAGTTTGCAACCTGACTAGTATTCTTTACTGATAAAGTCAAGGGTTCCATTCCCGCAAGAAGTTTTGAACGATAAGCGCTGGAAATTGTGTAACAGAACTTATGACAGGACTAGGTATACTCAACTTAAGAAAACAAAATAAAGAATACAAACTATCTTTGAACTACAAAATAAATTCACACCAAATACCATATGCAAATATGGCAAAATATCAGGTTGCAACATAAATATTGCGCGATTTTTGAATGTCTGTTTAATGTTGATTACAACACTTCTGCCACTTCTCAGGCAACTTCTGAATGTCGTCACTAAAAATATTGTTTGACTTTGAGGCAAAAAATACCCCAAGAACCTCTTGGACATTAACCTCTTGGACAGAAGCGAGTTCTTCAGGACTCGGACCTACGTTAGGTCTGCCTGCGTCCTCGGTGAGGACTACCGCTGACAATTCTTTTTATATGAGCCCGACTACAGATGGCATGACTCTCCAGATTGTCAGCAGATCGAACGAATTCTACCCGACGTCTTCAAGAGGTCAACGGCCTCCTGCTGTTCCTCAGTAGGAGAGACTGCCTGCTCCTTACAGAAAAAAAAAACATGTCGGAAACAGAACGGAGCCCTGGGGCACACCAACATTTATATTGTGGTGTCAGACTTGAAACCGTTGAAAACGACCCGAATTGAACGTTCTGAAAGGAATCTTTTATCCATTTAACAAAGAGATTGATCAGTCCTTGGTACATAAAGACCATACTGCCATTCTCAATGACGATTTATCAGCATTTTCATACCTTTGGAAAGGCGTCAGAAGCACAATGGGTCTGCAGGATTCGGCTTTTTTTTACGACTTACTGGACAAATGATGTTTTTCTTCCACTCGGAAAGAGACTTTGAGAGTTGGATTGATGAGAGACTTACGAAGTGATTTTGTAAAACTCTTTAGAAAAAGGGCAGATACGAGGGTGGGTCAATAAGTCCCTGAAAATTTAAATAAGGAACACCCTTTTCGGCAAACAACTATTTAATTTTTCAACATAATCTCCTTTTAGCTCGATACAATTCCTCCAATGTTTCTCCGATGATTTGATTTCTTGAGGCCCTCAAAATAGGCGTTTGTTTCATCGAGTCGCAGGGGGCTAAATTTGAAGAATGTGTGCTGGATGAGGGAGCAATTTGTAACCTAATTCATGCAATTTTGCTATTGAAACTGCGAACTTTTGCGCCGCTGTGTTGTCCTGGTGGGAGAGAACTTTTTCCTCGCTTCGAAACGGTTCAACAGCTCTGCGTAATAGGCGCCGGTGATCGTTTTACCCTTTTCAAGGTAATCAATTTGAATAATACCGCGCGCATACCAAAAAACGGTTGCCATGACCTTCTTCTACAGCAATTCACCAGGAGGAGTTCACTGTTTCAACAGTTCCTTGGTCCCCGGTGTGTTGTAACGAATCCATGTTTCACCCGCGGTTACGAAACAACGCAAAAACTCGTTCGGATAGTGATTGAACATCGCTAAACACTCCTTTGATGTTGTCAAACGATTGCGTGTGTTGACGATTGTGAGCAAAAGCGTGACTCATTTAGCGGAAAGCTTTTTGATATCCGAATATTTTTGCAAGACTGAAATCACTAATCCATGTGATAAGCCCGTAGCCTCTTCAAGTTCGCGCACCTTCAATCGCCGATTGTCCAATATCATAACGTGGATTGGTCGATAATATTTCTGGTGTGGTGACCTCAATTGGGCGTCACTTATGCCGGTACGATCGCACCGAAATTGAGTAAACCGGTGGTGGATGGTTCCAATCGATGGTAAAGAGCCTCCATAATACTTTTCAAGCTTTTGTCTGGTTTGCGTGGTGGCTTTTTTTCGCAAAAAATTGTGTTTAATGAGCACACGAAATTCACTTTTTTCCATCTTTACGAATTTACGAAAATTCTCGTAGCGGTCTGTTTGACAGATCTGCCTGAAAATTTGGCTGCGTTCTTTTGAAAGACGCTTCTTGACAAGCAAAATGTCAGACTCATATACCATATGTTCCAGCGAATTTATATGTATTGAGTACTTTGGTATTACACGGAGTCCCATTGAAAATTCGACGCGCTCAAGTAAACGCGGAGGCATGACACATGAAAGCATCAAAATGTTCTCCAAAGAGCTGATGGCTGGAATGTACTTATAAATGAGCGTTGTAATGGATAGATGTGTTCAACGAGTAACCAATAACTTTTACCAAGTTTGGGACATCGTAGTATATTCTGCATCAACTTCTGCTGAAGAAAGGTGTTGTAATCAGTCCTGTCTCGTTTGAACTTTTTTTTGGTTTTCCTCAGTCGGGTTGGTTTTGCTAGACGGTCCAACACAGACAACCTTTTCTCTTCGTTTGATACCCTTAACTCAATGAGGGATAAAATAAAGCATCTTACTCCAAAAAGTCTGCTCCAATTGTGTGTCTCGTCACGGCATACGATTCTTTATGACTCTATTGTATGATATGTCCGATGAGCATAAAGGGAAGAGCACATCGACGGTATACTTGGCAGGATGAGGTTTTGGCGATATGACCGCATATCAACGCCAGATATTCGTTGGGCTCATGTAAAAGTTGGATCAAGTTGTTTGCCGCGGTGAAGAGCTCAACATATCGTCCTTCAGTCAGGAGTTTTCTATCCACAATGTCAAAGCTATCCAGGATCGCGTATAGTGATTTCAGTATGCGGATACCTGGATACAATTCTTTCAATGCAGCCTGACCCATAAACGGTCTAATTGCGGTTCAGTTTGAGGGTTCTGTAAATAAAATAGTAGTGGATAATTTGTTTACGGAGTTGGGATTTTAAGCCGCGATGTTGAATTCCAGATTGGAACAGAGACTATACTTTGAACTGGACCTGGGTGCTGAACTTAAATTGAGAGACAGCGTAGACAGAGTAGATTAATGTCTCTAGGTCGAATCCAGGCAGTTTCAGATGTAAGTGATCAGAGAGTCGTGCTTCACTAAATTCCTAAGCATCTGGCCTGTACAAGTATTTACAGACGTGAGCATACTCATGTCATGTCATTATCCTTTTTTTTATTTTTTTTTTTATAATCAGCGCGCGCTCAAGGCGTTTTTGTACCCTTAAAATGTTTATACACAGCGCGGGCAAAGGAAATTTAGGGAGGAAGAAAAGACAGGTACCGATGTACATTGTTTTTAACTGTTTGTAAGTTATAACGACCGGGAAACACAGAGATCGGCAGGACATTCCATAAGTGAGTTGTACGGCTTAGGAAAGAATCACGATATTTTAGAGTACGTCCGAAAATGGGCTTGAGGGTATGCTGATGAGCATTCATAGCGAGACGGGTGTTACGGTTGAAAGTTTGAATGGGCGGAATGCTACTGGCGATTTCAATGGAGCACTGGTGGTGGAAATAGCGATAAAACTAAGTGAGATAGGAGACATTACGTCGGTGTTCGAGGGTGTTCATTGATTGACTCATATTAGTATCACCAATGAATTTTTTCGCACGGTTTTGGATCCTATCTAGCAGGTGCAGAGATGTTTTAGGAACACCTGATCAGATGTGGGCATTGTACTCCAGTTTTGGGCGGACAAATGCCTTATATATTGTGGCCAGATCAGAGGGGGTAAAATATTTCTTACATCGCTTGAGGAAACCTAGACATTTCGCAGCATTTTTGGCGACATCGAATATGTGGTCATTCCAACGTAAGTTGTCACTGACACACATACCGAGAATGGAAAAATTTTCGGTTTCGACGATGAAAGTGCCATTCATGGATAATGGCTAAGTATTAAATATTTGTTTTAACGACAGCAGACAGCATTGAGTTTTGGAAGCATTAAATTCCGATCGGTTGATAGTTCCGCAATTGGTTATGCTGTTAATATCGGAATTTAATGAGCTTAACATACACCGCCGTTCCCGTTCTACAGACGAAAAGCAGAGAGTACTGTCGACAGCAAAGGAATATATTGGATTCGAAATAGCAGACAAGAGATCATTGATAAAAATTAAAAAGAGTGTCGGAGACAGAACGGAGCCCTGCGGTACACCAGCATTTATTTTGTGAATATCAGACTTGAAACCGTCCAAGACAACTTGAATTGAACGTTCCGAAAGGTAATTTCTAATCCATTGAAGAAGAGAGTCGTCGATCCCAAGAGCACGCATTTTCGACAAAAGAGCCTGATGCCAAACTCTGTCAAATGCCTTAGAAATATCAAGTGCAACTATCTTGCTTTCGTCAGATTGATGTACGCCTTGGTTCCACTTTTCGGTCAGACATCTCATCAAATTACCAGTAGACCTGTTTTCGTGGAGTTAATTCATGAGCTGACGGTTTATCAGCGTTTCCATGGCCTTGGAGAGAAGGGGCGTAAGTGCAATGGGTCTGTAGGAGGAGAGAGAAGAAGATTCGCCTTTTTTAGGGACGTGCTGGAAGAACGCTGTTTTCGATCTGCTCGGAAAGAGTCCTAAAGAGTAGAATTGATGAAAAAGCTTACGTAGTGGTTTTGCCAGCGTGGAAGAACACCTCTTCAGAAGAAGGGGGATATACCATCTGAACCAGCGGATTTATGTGTATTCAGATCTTTAAGTACCCTTGCTACTACACGAGTGCGAAAGTGGATTCGTCCCATTGTAGATTCGACGCACTCAAGTATAGGCGGGGACAAAGCACAATTTGGGAGTGTTGAGCTAGCCGCAAAGTATGCAGCAAGCAGATTGGCCTTGTCCAAAGAGCTGACAGCTGGAATGTCATTGTAAATGAGCGTTGGGATGAAGGATGAAGCAGAATTTCTAATGTTTTTGACGAATGACCAAAATTGTTACTGCCTTTAGGACTTTGCAGTAGTTTTTGCCTCAGTTTTTGGTCGTATTGGAATTTTACACGTTGCAGTCATTTCTGGCTCGTTTGAACTGTTTTCGGTTTTCCTCTGTCGGGTTGGTCTTGTAGGACCGAAAAAAACAATTCTGTAACCTGACGGCCTCTTTACAGCTCGAGTCGTACCATGCCTTTTCTTTTGGTTTGGTCAGTTAAAATTCCTAAAGATGCTGTTAAGACCGCTTCAGTTGGCTGTCTCGTATTGCCATACGGTTCTTTTAGGAATCTTTTCTCTAATTGTGTGGTGGGTGTACGAGAATTTAGCTTATATGACACAATGGTACAACGAGCCCAGATGGGATAGCACATCAACGCAGTACTTGTCAGGGTGAGAAGTTAAAAACAAGTCCAAAGTGTTGGCGGTATGACTATCAACGTCTGGTATTCATGTGGGCTCATTTATAAGCTGTAAATCACGATTTCAGTATGAAGATACAGGGATACAATTCTTTGAATCTATCACGAGCGCATCAAGGTCGTGAGTTGCTGTCCAGTTTGGGGCTTCTGTAAATAAAGCAGTAGTGGATAATTTGCTTACCGAGATGGAATTTTAACCACATTAAATTGAATTCCGGATTGGAACAGGGACTACATTGTGGTGGAATTTGGTTAGCTACATCACTACGCACATAAATGCGCGACCGCGATGGGGAAAGAATAGTGGCACTAGTTCGTAGCCAGGTAGCTTCAGATCAGAGTGATCTGAGAGGTGTGGGCGGGGATCTACCTGTGTTTCACTAAATTCCCAAACATCTGGCCTGGACGAGTATTTACAGACGTGGGCATACTCAGAGAAATGATTACTTCCTAGCCCGCGTATATTTGCTGTATCCACTCTGAATTGCCGAGTCATTATACTGAACAAACACAAATAACGCAAATACCGACGATCCCTTGTAAAAGTTGAAAAACTGAATGAATTTGTTTATCCTGATAATCAGAAAGGAAAAACCTCAATTATCCATAACCTGGACCGCCGAGACAAGTTAGTCAAGATGAGCAGTTTGAAATGTCTGTCAAAATTAAATTTATAGAGACTTAAAAGATTTTTCAAAAATTGCAGCACTTTAAGCACTTCTCTCCGCCATGTACCGGATTCAATTTCACTTATCAGATATTTCTAAGATTTCAATGTAAGTACATATAACGAACGGCGCCAAGTCGTCGCGGTATCTCTGGTTTCTTCTTCATTTTTTCAATGCCATTGGCAACTTTGCATATCACCACAAAAATCAAAAAAAAAAAAAACAAGAAAACAAGAACATTTTCAGGAAATAAAAATTCAGTTTCTATCTTCTACTCCAACTTAGCTAGCCGAATGAGCCAATTAAAGAAATACTTGCTAACAAGCCAGGAATTACTCGTATATTTTACGATTTAAAAACAAAACATCCAAAAGTTATTATATAAGAACTAAAAAGTATCTCAAAAGCAACTGTAGCACATACTCGTATTGCGAACAGGTAGTCAGAGAATTTTATGAATACTCAGCTCACATGGGAAAGACAACCACCAACCGCATGGATGGAAAAGGAGACCAAAAAAAATAAAAAAATTAAAAAAAAATTCGTTCTTAGAAATAGAAGAGAGAAGAATTTCGCAAGATTGAAATAAGCAACAGCAAAATGAAAACGAAACGTTTGCAAACTTCTTAACGACGGCAATAAACGACAGCGCAAAGTGCTGGTATAACACATAAAATTGAGAATAAAATTTTTATATTTGCAAATTCATTCTTTTCTGCTGGTTCTCGGATGGTACAATGGGAGGGGGGCAACAGCACTGATTTTTTTTGGTGGGTGAGCAGCTCTTTTAAAGGAATATTTAGATGTTTTTGCTTTTCTAAATCGAAAACAACAAATTCCTAGATTTTATGAAATTAAATCACATAGATGGCGCTAGAGTCCTAGGTGTACCTGAGCCTGTAAACATCTCCAGCCAATTTTTTGTTTTTAAAGAATTTAACACTCAAGACAACTCTTAAAATGCCAGCACGTATTAAGTTTTTCGAGAGATTGGATAGAAAGATGTTTGGGCTCAGTGGTTACTTCGCTTCATGGGTGGCATTCAACACATTTAATGGGGATGTTGTTGTTGTATTATAGGCAACCACTCATCTCATGCGAGTTTTATCATAGTTACCTGCAAAAAAGGAACATCTTTCGGGCACGGTTGTGATTGAATGCTGAATCGTCCGATTGGGAAGCCAATACGCTATCACTTCGAAGGTTCATCGGATAGAAGCATTCGTGTCCATACGATGAGCTTATCCCAACAATTGACGGCGTGACATTCGAATCCATCTATCTAAGCCGATGTCGCTATACAAGCCGTACAGTTGTGCGGACGGAACCATAGACCACACCAAGTTTTTTTTTCCGCTCAAAAGTACCATCCAGTAGAATTGGTTTGGTCATGATCTCATACAGGACCAGCTTGTTTGTACGAGAGAGGTCTTTTCTGCATAATTGCTCACCAAGGAAACAATAATTGGGAAGAGTTATTCCGTTCCAGGGCGAATAGAAACATCCGTGTCAAAGCCCAACGTGTCGAGATTTGGAACGTCGGCACAATGACGAGAAAAAGTTTCGAACTAGAAAATGTATTACGGTCACGTAAAATAGGTATAATATGCTCACTACTTGAACAGACCGAAGTTGTCATCATCTTGAGACCTAAACTGCTAGATACGATCGTAAGCAGAATAAGCATGAGCAAGCAACTGAAGTCAATGAAACTAATAATTCAACGCGGAAGTTAGAACTCAGCCCCTTAAGCACTCTAAGTAGACACTGAGCAGAAATATTTTTCCGCGATTTCGATGAGCTTTCAAATAGAATATCAAGGGACGACTACGCTTTCAGATCGAGAGGTTCAGCGGGAGAAGACATACTAAACTCATGCAAATCACACGGTCTAACTAAACTTTACATGCTATTGAGTAAGCAAGAGCGGCACTTGATTACATACTGCAGCGGCGGGCACCAAATCCGTACAGATTACCATCGAATAGGGAAAAGCGCGAAACCCCGAGTAAAAGATTCTAAAGTGATGTTGGGTGAACCGCTAGCAAGTCAGCGCCGACCTTTGGTTACAGAGTTTTACGAAAAATAAACTGGCACAGTTTAAGGCTAGATCTCTACTAAGCAGAGTTCAGCATGTCTATGAATAAACAGAGCCCTACGTTGTACTCCCTCCGCGACATTAGATTTTCTGTTTCCCTTGACACCCCTCGATATTTTCAGCAGGCAAGCAGCTTCGACTGCAGCTATTCGCCATATAGCGACTACACAGTGGACAAATAATTTAGTTGGCCACGCTAATATTCTTCATATATTAGGAATCCAAACAGAGAACATCGATTACACCATACCTGAACTTTGACAAAGATTCCCATGCAAGCTTCTCCTCCAGATCCTTCTGGAAGGAAGATGCTTTCATGGAGGACAAGTCAATCCACTTTTACAGAGATTGGTCTAAAACCGATAGCGGGGTTGGCGGCGGTGTTTCCTCAGATAAGCTAATTCTAAATCTATCCTTACATCTTCCAAATCGCTGTAGCGTGTTCCAGGCGGAAATTTGGCTGATTAAAGAAGCTCTGTCCTGGCTGAAGGAAAACGTGGTATTTGCAAAGGATATCCATATCTTTTCGGATAGTCAGGCCGCTATCAAGTCCCTGTCATTTAATTTTAAAACCGCCCTTACGGAGATGGCAGAGCAGTTCAACCTTCACCTTTGCTGGGTGCGGGGCCACAAAGATATTCCAGGGCATTGTAGGGCCGACGAACTCTCCGAAATTGGAACACTTCACCTATTCTACCGGAAAATCAATACTTAAGCTGGATGCTAATAAAAGGACATTGGACTGTTGGCTAACATGTCTAGCGACCAAGCAGATCTGGCCAAAGCTAGATCTGCATCGCACTTAGAGTCTGATAGTTTAAATAGTAAACATCTCAGCGCCATCATAGGTGTCAGCACTAGACACTGCCTTATAGGCAAGCATGCAAGAAGGCTTATTGGTTTTACAAACGATTTTTGTAGAAGTTGCACGGACGAGGAGGAAGAGGAGACAATCCTCCACCGACTCTGTACATGTCCAGCTCTCTCGCAGAGTAGAAAACTTCACTTAGGTGCTTTCTTCTACAATGACCTAAACGATCTAAAGAATATAGACGTTAACAGTCTCCTAGACTTCATTATAAGCTCAAATGTGTTCCATGAGTAAGAGGATTACAGATCCACGTGGCATCACAACAGCCACTTTTACCTACAATACCTACCTACTTAAGGCCAGTTCTGGGCGCTATATTTGCAAAACGTGGCTTTAAAAGTCAAAAGGTGTGACTTCCAAGCGTGAACTAAGTACAGCAGAAACAGCGAAACCGATACAGAGTGTCTTGAGCTGTACGACTAAAAGTTACAAACAGGAGTCTAAAAAACAAAAAGCATTTTATCGGGCGGGAATTAGAAGATGAACCTTACAACCAATAAGCCGGCGCCAAGTAATAGAATAAGTACAATGTTGAACCATGGGCAAACGAACCAATATTTCACAGATTGCAGCACAGCGTAGAAGAAATTACCATGGAAACGATTAAGTCGCGGATGTACTCGTATATTAAAGACGAGCAGTGACACGTGCTAGCGGAGAACAACGACAATTGTAATAGATTGAGGGAATACTTCAAAGTCGTGCTATAACACTTATAGGTGACGCCAATATTACACAGTCAATTGACACCCTCGAATACCGACGTAATGTCTAGTGTCTCACTTTGTTCTATTGCTATTTCCACCAACAGTGGTCTATATAAATCGCCAGCAGCATTCCGCCCCTTCAAACCCTCAACCATAACACTCGTCTCGATATGAATGCTCGGCAGTATACCCTCATGCTTGAGGGTACTGGAGTACTGTCGGACGTACTCTAAAATATCGTGATTCGTTATTGTACGATTCGTCGTACAACTCGCTTATGGCATGCCCCGCCGAGCTCTATATTTCCTAGTCGTTATAACTTGCAAACATTTAAAACCATTGTACATCGGTAACTCTCTTTCCTTCCTCCCTAATTTTCGGTCGCCCGCGCTGTGTGCAAACATTTTAAACCCTTGAGCGCGCGAAGATTATACAAAAAAAATTTTTTCGGCATGCAAGACTGGATAGGAATAGCATAGGTTGCGTGGTCATCATTAATTGAACACTTTCAAACATATCTTGCTGTACAGAACGGATAACAATTGAGTGACGATATTGCTTCTTAAGTTGATTGTAGTACCATGATCTTCGGTCTCGCGCTGAGCAATATCCATCTGTCTCATGTCAAGACTCCTTTGGAGTCAGAGCAACTTGATTTTGACCAATTTCTCTCTTCTTAGTAAGTGGGATTCTGTATACGAGATGCAGAACCATATTCTTTGGAAATTATATTGTATCGGTTGTATATCTTTCGGGAAATGTATCGTCCTTAGCATTAATATTCATAGCTAGTAGAACTGTTTCCGATTAAACAAAGTGAATTCTTCTATTCAAATGGAAACAAAAAGTGCAAGCCCTTAATGCCACCCCTGTGGTAGCCCATGTTTCTCAGTAAACAACAGTATAACCCAATTTTTCTCAAGCAATGTTCACTCACTACCAACCATGCATCCATAAAAGGGTAAAAGCCAAAATACAATTCAAATTCAAATCTAAAGCTAAATTAAAAAAAAAAAAACAAAAAACAATTGCACCAGCACCATTGCCATTACCATCACCAGTAAGTAACACTTCTTCATCTTTTGTATGCTAATATGAGAGAGATCTCTTTCATCATCTTCATCTTCATCTTAATATATTTCACTTCACTCTCTCATAATCAGCAAAAATGGAAGTATAAGTGGCCATCACACACTAACTACAGAATATAATCACCGGTCCCAACAAAAACACAAAAAATCAAAAGACCGAAGACCCGAAAAAAAAAAAACACCTCCCAAATGAAATGCGCAAGCATCACATAAATCTTGAAGGTTACTTGAGCAGCGGCAGCAGCAGCAGCAGCAGCAGGTACGAGCTAGCTATAAGCAGATACAACGCGCGATTTACGAATATATGAAGAAATCCAAAAAATACACGTTTGTGTTCTACTTTAGTACTCGTATTGTTTTGTTATACTTCGTAGTCTCTAGAGTAGAGCTCTGTATCTATAGTCTACAGAGCTCCGGTTATAAGTTCCCGGTTATGGTTCTCTTGTGTTTCTCTGGTTGTTTTGTCTTGTGCATTGTTTTGTGTAAAATAAAAGTGGGAAATAAAAGAAAATAATAAATGCATGATAAAAAATATAAATGTGGGATTTTTTATTCTCCTCCTCATCAAAAGAAGAAAATACAAGAACAGGAAAAAAAAAACGAAGAAAAATTGGTAAGATGGGCGCCTTCCACGTACGAGAGTTGAGCTGAAGAAAAAAGGAAAAAAAGAACACAAAATTCTTCAAAAGGAGTGGTTTCAGCTGCTGCTGCTGCCGTTGTATTGTAGCTGTGGCGGCTGCCGATTGCAGCAGAAGCCAAAGGAATCAGATGCAAACCGGTGATACCGGAGTTTTTATAGACATACCCTATAAAAATGAGTGATTTGGATATAAAACTGTATAAGGTAATGATATGCGATTGATGTGTTGCTATCACGTAGCGGCTAAAGGTGAGCTGCTGCATTGAGGTAGATGTACATAACACTTCAATTAGAACGGAGTTAGCCTTCAAGAATGAGAATTTATGTCAACTGTGGGTCGACTAACATACATAACTGCAACTCGAATTGTATCTTTCATTTCAACACCTAATGTAAGAAGGATTTTTGTATTCAATTCAGCACTTAAAAGAATAGGGCTAACAACGGAATCTTGTGGCACCCGAATTTTCCTAACATTTTAGACTTAAAGACCTATTTTATCAGGGTTGTCTCTAATTCAGAGCTTTTACCTCCTCTCCACTTAAGTTAAATAAATCCTGAGGCTAGCTCGGCCAGTCCAAAGCCCAGATTAAGAAAAGAGGAGAGGAGTCACACCTTAGATAACCACCACTACGCTGAGTCTGACCGTAGAAATGTAACTGAATACTGGGACCTTAGCAAAGACTTGCACTTGGACTTAATCCACACAAAGCCCAATACGCAACAATTTCGGCGAATAAAATTCCAAAAGATCGAGTCAAGGGTGACGTGAGAAGTTGATCTGGCGATAACCTCATTTGAAATATGGTACTTCAACAGAACACTGATGAAGATTTTTCGTCATCTACCCATGATGTTGAAATAGAGATGGTGGTAATGTATATTTTTACCCTTCCAGACCATGTAAAAGACTTTATGTTGTGAAGCGTCAAAAAGCCTGAAATATGGATATAATTAAGCAAACAAAAAACGAAAAACGACTTTCGGCTTTGCAAATAGAACACGACCACATGAAGCCGAACAATTAGCGAAGGTGGTGTTGGCCAAAAAGAGGATACCACTGCCATCCAAGGAGTGTGATGGAATGGATTACGTAAAGAGGGATGAACAGAAACAGCGCCTATTTGAATGTGAATTTGTCTTTAGAAGAAAACTCAAACAAGAAATTTGAGTTTTAGACAAATGAACGAACGTATGAATACAATTCGCATCAAGGGTAAAATCGCTGGCATAAGCCTAATGTACGCTGACGCCCAAACAAAGGATATGGGTGACAAGCTAAAATTGCTTCTAATAGCTCCTCGACCAGTCGTATGAGCAATCTCCTAAGTTAAAATACCCTTAAACGACAAGAAGGAAAGCACAGTTGAGAAGCCTAGCCTACACGACACCAGGATTGATGGGCGGAGGAAAATGTCGTCATAGCTAGCACATGTTTCCCACATCTCAACGTCCACAAAAGGACCTGGCAGTCACCTGATCAAGACACAAAAAACTAGATTGATTGCATTGCGATCAACGATAGGCATAGCTTCAGTATAATAAATGAACAAACTATTCCTACTTTTTGTAGCGAAAATATGAATAGTAGGACGTCAAGAGACTGATAGAAACTTTTCTGATGGAGTCTTCCAAAGCCGTACACTGGCGACATTATCAGCAAGTTATAACCACAGCTAAACCCTCATGTTTGATAAGCCGCCATGAGCTTGTAATGAAATAAGACGCATACAAGACGGTGGCGCTGGAAAGAAGGATTAGATCTGCTCGCGAACTACATGCGACAAAAAAAAGGAATTGGCAAGCACTTGATGGAGGTCATACACCCTGAATGACTCGAACTGCAACCAATTTCAGACTACTATAATTTCCAAACCGTTCATGACAGTGAGCTCAAATTTTGACACATGACAGATAATTTTATTATCTACAAGCCTTTTAAACGATTTGCGTCTCAGTTGTGTTGAAAAATTTTTATCAGCGATGGAATTTAAACGTGATAGTGTGATTGCTTAATATTTGGCTGGAAAACCACAAGCAGCTATCGTTAGAGCCCTCCAGCACCTCCACGTGAATAAATCATTTGTGTCTCGAACCATAGCTCGTTACCGTGATACTGCCAGCGTTGCAAAACGCCATGGAGGTGGTCATAAAAAAACAGCAACATCGCCAGAAATGGTTCGGAAAGTGAAGGCTCGAATTGAGCGAAATCCGCGTCGAAGTGGAAGAAAAATGGCTCGTGACCTCAACATATCGTTGGAACGGATGCAACATATACTGAAAAATGAGCTTTCGCTCAAGCCATTGATGTTCCAAAAAGCACACGATCTTACACCGCAACAGAAAAAAGTTAGAGTCAAAAGAACGAAGGAGTTGCTACGCTTGCACGAGAGTGGTGAGTTGCCGAATTTGGTTTTTTCCGATGAGTCGCCATTTGTTATCAAGCAATATGTCAACAAACAAAATGACCGAGTTTACTTGCCAAGAGAGGTCCTTCGGACGGCCACCAGAAAGCAGGCAGCACCGATGACGATGGTTTGGGCCACCATAACCGTCGATGGTCGCTCTCCGCTCGTATTTTTGGACCGTGGCGTCAAATTTAATGCGATCGTATACCGTGAAACTGTCTTGGGTAAACAATTTCGGCCGGAGACCGTGGACATTTCAACAAGACTCGGAACCGTCTCACAAAGCGCGCGTCAACCAAGATTGGTTAAAAAATAATGTTCCACACTTCATTTCTTCGACACAATGGATTGCAAATTCTCCGGATGCAAATCCGTTGGATATCTCTGTCTGGGGTATTTCGAAGGCGAAGGTTGGCACTAAAAAATACCAAAGTTTGGACCACCTCAAACAAGCACTTCGCCGGGAATGGGCTAGAATACCGCAGAGTCACTTGCGTGCAGCGTGCGATGCTTTCTTCGGCCGTCTCAAGGCCATTATTCGCGCCAAAGGTGGACATATTGCAAACTACTGATACAATTTGAAAATTGATGTATTTTCCAACATTTTTTGCTTTGGCACAATAAAATTTATCAAAAAATAAAAAAATTATAGCATTTTAAAAAGTTGGAGTTAGAGTCATTCACCCTGTAGAGAGGAGTTACTGAAGAAATAATGTTCGAAAATTTTACCAGAAATTTAAAAGAACTTCCGGGAAGCATGTAGAGATAAGGATGGAAAAGTGATGGTGGACAGAGCTGAAAATCTGGAAATAATGCTTTTGTAGACTGTTTAATGACAAGGACTATCAACATCCCGTTGTCTAGCAAAATAAACCAGTGAACGTAGAGCTAGTGTAGGCTCAGATCATGTTGGATGTGCGTTCCTTGATAACTCTATTTTCCACAAGACTAAATCTCGTAATCTACGTACCCCTTCTACCTACAACCCACCACACCTCCTAATGCGCGAACGAACCAATGATCAATTCAAACCTTACTGTTTTTGACTTTAATCGCAGCACTTCCTTAACCACTCCAACAAACCTTACTCGTAGTTTTGAGTTTAAGTTTAAGTTTAATTTAGGCCAGTTTAAGATTGTCTAGCTTGTATTAAGCCCGATAATGGCCTTTGTCTCACCAAAATTAAAATTAACTAAGCTTTAACTATGATACTCTACTCTACTCTACCAACCAAACCAGCAACCAGACGATGTTAACAGTCCATTCAACATGCACTTATCTCCTGTTACACATTCAAGCCTGACGGACTTATTAGATTTAAGCTTTGATACTGCTAACTTCGACAACCACTTTAATCAGGGCGATAAACGCTTCGAGTTATTAAATGAGCATTCGTTTCACCAGTGAGGCCAGTTTTATTATTCCAGGTGGAATTGTATAGTTTATTTGAAAACCAATTCAGTATCATATTGAAAATCTAAAAAAACAAGAGGCCCAACGACGGTATCTTGTGGCATCTCAACTTTGCAGACATTGTAAGCGGTGGTACACGGCAAAATGCAGGCAAAAATGACAAGTGTCATAACACTGTCCTGCGCCGTCATAAAGCTCACAACTCTATACGGAAGCAATAAAAATAAAAATGTGACTAACCAGCTAATAGCCGCAGATAATACCGAATTCACTGTCGACGACCCTGGCAAAGAATCGGCAAGGCGGAGATCTTCAGTAATACGGATGGACATCACTTCCGGAAACGGGAGCAGGCTTATTGATCTTGCGGCAGGACATAATGTAACTTTGCCCAGCACACGGTTTCCCTACCTTGATATCCATGGCTGACTCCTGATAAACTAATCGTCAACCAAATTGATTATGTTGCGATCGATGCAAGGTACTTCTTCACTGTTTTGGATGTCCGAACATTCCGAGTAACATCAACTCGAACCATTATCTTGTTGTACCCAAGCTAAAGCCCAAAAGCAACGAATAACTCTGAGGAAGTTCAACGTCGGCAACGTCGAACGGCTGCAATTGCAAGAGACCGCCAAGGCTTTTTCCGATCGAGTCTCCATTAACCTATACCGCGAGCGTCAATTTTACAAGACCAGTGGCACAATTTCCAAAGACCATTGCAAACACGAGTGCAGAGTTAAGTCCAGAAAAACACCGAATATACAGAGCAGCCCTGCAGGAAAGAACCAGAGCAGTTCGCGAGCTCAAATAACAGAAAAAAGGGAAGAACATAGGTTCTTAAGAAGAAAAAAAGAAAGAGCGTATGCACTCGATCAAGCCTTATAGAAGTTCTACCAGAAGAATGGAGTTTGGAAGTTTTACCAAAAAATAAAAGGAAAATGCCAAAGATGTAAAGCCCGATCTGCAAAGATGGAGAATGAAACCTCGTAGTACAACCACAGTCGGTGATGAAAACGTCCGACAGAATAAACCATGACGAAGACAGAAAACATTTCCGTCCACCCGGCCAAGATGAAGTCAGGATAGCAATTTCCAAGCTCAAGTGTAATAAAGCTGCTGAAGCCCATGACCTAGCTGCCGAACTCCAAAATCTCGGTCGACGAATGGAATCTCAGCCTCATTTGTCCAATCCAACAGCAAGGACATCTCCTGCATCGCGGTAATTACAGGAGAATAAGTCTCCTCAACATCGCATATAAAATCCTGTCTACCATATTATGCGGATGCCTAAGAGTCTTCGTCATCAGGCTGAGCGCCATCAGTGTGGTTTTAGGCCAGCAAAGTCCACAATAGAATAAATTTTCGCATTAAGGAAGATCTTGGAAAGAACCAAAGAGTTCCAGATCTATACACACAACCTCGTCATTTTTTTTTATAAACTAGCGCGCGCTCAAGGGGTTAAGGTACCCTTCAAATGTGTACACACAGCGTGCGCGACAGAAATTGAGGGAGGAAAGAAGGATAGGTGCCGATGTACGTTGGTTTTATATGTCTGAATGTTACAATGACTAGGAAATAGAGAGCTCGGCAGGGCATACCACTAGGGAGTTGTTCGGCTTAGGAACAAATCACGATATTTCAGTGTACGTCCGAAAGTGGGCTTGAGGGTATACTAATGAGCATTCATAGCGAGACGTATATTACGGTTAAAGGTTTGAAGGCGCGGAATGCTACTGGCAATTTCTATGGTGGTGGAAATAGCGATAAAACAAAGTGCGACACGAGAGATTTCGTTGGTGTTCGAGGGTGTCCATTGCCTGAGTGATATTGGTATCAGCTATGAGTTTTATCGCACGGTTTTGAATCCTATCTAGCAGGTGCAGAGGTGTTTGATGAGCACCTGACCAGATGTGAGGATTGTACTCCAATTTTGGGTGGATGAATGCCTTGTAGTATGCATTGAGGCCTGATCAGAGGGGGTGAAGTATTTCTTACATCGCTTGAGGAAACCTAGACATTTCGCGGCATTTTTGACGACACCGAGTATGTGGTCATTTCAACGTTTGTTATCACTGACACACATGCTGATAATGGAAAATTTTCCGTTTCGACGATATAAGTGCCATTCATGGATAATGGCTGGGTATTTAAATTTCGCTTTCAGCACAGCAGACAGCATTGTGTCTTGGAAGCATTAAATTCCACTCTGTTGATTGTTCCCCAATTGGTTATGCTGTTGATATCGGAATTTAATGAGCTTAACATACGCTGCCGTTCCCGTTCTACAGCCGAAGAGCAGGGACGTGAGTCCGGGAACGGATATGAAAAGCAGAGAGTACTGTCGTAAGCAAAGCAATATATTGGATTAAAAGTAGCAGACAAGAGATCAATGATAAAAATTAAAAAGAGTGTCGGAGACAGAACGGAGCCCTGAGGCACACCAGCATTTATTTTGTGAATATCAGACTTGAAACCATCCAAGACAACTTGAAGTGAAAGTTCCGAAAGGTGCAACTATCTTGCTTTCGCCAGATTGATGTACGCTTTGGTTCCACTTTTCGGTGAGACATGCCATCAAATCACCAGTAGACCTGTTGCTACGAAAACCATATTGCCGGTCATTGAGAAGTTTTCGTGTTTCGAGATATTTCATGAGCTGACGGTTTATCAGCGTTTTCATGACCTTGGAGAGAACGGTCGTAATTGGTCTGTAGGAGGAGAGAGAAGAAGATTCGCCTTTTTTAGGGGCGGGCTGGACAAATGCTGTTTTCCAGCTGCTCGGAAAGAGTCCTAAAGAGTAGGATTGATGAAAAAGCTTACGCAGTGCTTTTGCCAGCGTGCAAAAACACTTCCTCAGAAGAAGGGGAGATATATCATCTGGACCATCACAAATTCGTGAATGTTAAGATCTTTAAGTGCTCTTGCTACACACGAGTGCGAAAGTGGATTCGTCCCATTGAAGATTCGACGCACTCAAGTGTAGGCGGAAGACAGAGCACAATCTGGGAGTGTTGAGCTGGCCGCAACGTGTGCAGCAAGCAGATTGGCCTTACTCAAAGAGCTGACAGCTGGAATGTCATTGTAAATGAGCGTTGGGATGGAGGATGAGGCAGAATTTCTAATGTTTTTGACGAACGACCAAAAATTGTTACTGCCTTTGGGGCATTGCAGTATTTTTTGCCTCAGTTTTTGGTCGTATTGGAATTTCACACGCTTGAGAAGACGTTGCAGTCATTCCTGACTCGTTTAAACTTTTCCGGTTTTCCTCTGTCGGATTGGTCTTGAAGGACCGAAAAAACACTTCTCTAACGCTGACAGCCTCTATACAGCTCGAGTCGTACAATGCATGTTCTTTTGGTCTGACACTCTTCATCCGATGAGGGATAAAGGAACTCATTCCGAAGAGAATAGTGTCAGTGATCATATCAGCAGCGGCATCCACGTCGTTATCGGCCGTCATTGGTCAAGTCCAGCTTTGGCATCGCTGCCAAATTCATTTGACTGTGCGTCGGCTATCGATTTAAAAGGGAATTGAGAAGTAAAGCCCTCTCTCGAGCAACCAGTAAGACTTTATACAGATCAGCCCAGTTACTTCCCGGCGTTCGAGAGGGAAGTCCTTCGGTTAATTTTTGGAACCGGCTCTATAGCGATGCCGACTACGTCAGGGAAGCTCGGATAACCAGCGCCCCGATCCATAAAATTTTCGACTTCAACCCAGAGGGACAAGGCGGTAGAGGACGCCCTCATCTTAGGTGGAGCATACAAGTAGAAGGGGAACTCAGCCAACGCCATGTACGCAACTGGAGGTAGCCCGAAAAAGACTGCCCTAGCTGGAGAGGCATGATAGCTGAGGCCCTGGCCCACATTAGACTGTAGCGCCATTTAAGTAAGTAAATAAGCGTTCAACTTAATTTTACATGGACTACCTTCGCCCACTGTTTTCGACATCCATCCTATCGGAGAAGTTGACATCGTTTATACGCATCTTGTTTGCTACAGTCCGTTTCCATCTTGCCATTGGCCTTCTCCGCACTCAGTCATAGGAAGGGCGGACATAATCCATAATAATTACTAGTATTCCATGACGATGACTTTTCAATTTGACGAAGCACTATGGTGATGACAAGAGCCCTATGCTGTAAAAAGCATTCAAGTGAAACCGCTTAGGCGTTTCTACATCTAATTGCACAAAATAAAAAAAAATAATAATAATAATGGTCAAATTCAATAAGATTGGAAAAATGGATCCTTCTCACAACCAAGAGCACCCACCCAATCTAAGCAACTAAGCAGGTCCTTTTAGTTCCCCTCACTGAAATTCCGTTTCAAAAAATGTGCTAATAACACCCCACACCAACCACCACCACTTACTTCGACTTTCACTCAAAAACATTCTCTGTTGTTAATTTCATGTTTGAAGGACGAATATTGAATGGATCTGAGAGTAAATTCACTTGTTATCCCTGTGGGTGGTCAACAGTAATATCATCATGGAACGTGTCCCGATTTCACTTTGTTTTCTTATTACGATTTTATTTTGTCCTTTAATATTTGCTGTGAAAAAAAGGAGAAAATTCTGAAAAAAGGAATATTGTACGAGTATATTAAGTTTATAATTGTACGAGTGGTCCCAGCTGTATGGGTTGTAGTAGTTGTAGTTGGTGTAGCATTGAAAAGTTTTCTGCAAAATTATAATTTGCATGCTTCGGAAAACTGTTCATGTGTCTAGAGTCTGAATTGAGTCTTGATGTGTTGCATGCAGCTACGAGTAGCAGCTCCGCCATGCCATTGGGAATTCATTATTGAAATATCCTTGTCTGCCTTTGTTAAGTTTCTTGTTTTCCTTTCGGATGAAATCAAAGTCAAATTGTGCATTGTTCGCATGATTTTTTCTTCGAATTGACTACATAGTTGGAGAGGGTTGTAGTAGTTGTTGCAGCGTGATGCAAAAAGATGGTAATGGCGACTTGCTAATGGAAAACTTAATCAAAGTGGAATGAAATTGCATGCAACTTTGATTAGGGTATACATTCAGAGACAAATGTTGGTAGGAACCTTCAAAGAGACGGGGTCTTCTGAAGCTGATATTTGATATTAAATTGGAAAGAGAGTTAGATGATGTAAAAGTAAAAGTATATCACTTCCTCCCAGTAACTGGAGGCGTTGCAAATTCGGCGTAATCTATTTAACCCGATGTTCGTAGTCGGGACAGCTTATGTCTTAAAGAGTTTAGTTATTTTATTATTACAATGCGGGACGGACTTCTTCAGTTAGTGCAGTCTTGAAGTTCTTGACTAACTGCTTTCAAGATAGCTGAGGTACTCTTCCATCGTACGCTCGTGCCTCATGAGGCGGCTAGGACGAATATAATGTTGAAGACCTTGTTGGCAACGAATTTTGGTTTTGCATATTGATTGTAAGGGCCCTTAACAGATGTCTCTTGTGTTTTACGTAGGTACCTGCCGTGAAGGCTTAAGCCTACGGTGCGTTTTCGCACATGCAAAACAGTGCGTTGATAAGCGCCCTTCGGGTAGGACAAGTACTACCACCAGTACCAGATTCGATGTCGTATGTAAGGCACGAACTTCCCCTTTGGTAAGTGTGGGTCATGGCACCCCGGTTGCAATGCAACTCCACGTCGAGCAGACCAATTGGTTCCATAGCAATCCCATGGTTTAGCACTGGTCGTAGTACACTACACATATGCTAAGCCATGAGATGTCCAGTACAGCCACCACGATACTCCCACAAAGGGACCAACTCCTAGATCAGGCCGGAACCATAGTTCCGGGGGCTCCTGACCTCCCGTGGTACCAGAATATAGCTTCTGGTCGAGCTTCGCAACCTTGAGGTTACTTCCAGTTGGGCAACTCACTGCCCACCCGCTACCTGCCTACTGCGTCTTCTATTAAATACCTCTTTTGCAAAACTACGGGTTCTTTCGAACCCTACGGTATCAGTGATAATTCCACTGACATCGCAGGCCTCACCATTAAAGATGATGCCCATAGCCTGCAAGTCCCTAATGTCAGCGTAATTGAGACACTCACATAGGACATGAAGCCAGTCCTCATCGGTGGCTCCACATAAGCAGCTCGCATCCCCGCTAAGCCCTCTTTTATGCAAGAATGCCCTAAGAGAGCCATGCCCGGTCAACAAAAAGTCCAGGCTGAGGGTAAAATTCCGTTCAGGAAATACTCCCATGGTTATCACATCCCTTAGGAAGCCATAAGTAACCCTCCCATTTTCGCTAACATCCCATCTAGATTGCCATCTAGATAGAACACATGCGTGTAGAAAGGTTTTACGCTGCTTCAGGGATAGGCCATTCAGTTCTTCCGGGGAAACCCAATCTCGCCCATTTAGAGGGAGACCTTTTCTGATCTTGATAGCAATACCACGACGTATCACTTCCAGATCCAGAGGTGGCACTCCTAGCAACACCTGCATTGCCTCTGTGGAGACAGTGTGGCACACAGGTAAACACCCAAGTAAGGCGACTCTTTCTCAAGACAAGATCCGCTTACGACCATCCAGAGTCATAACCCTGTCGTACCATACCGATGCTCCATATGTTGCACAAGCAACAAAAAGTCCATCGTATATGACACGGACAGAGCGCCTGTTGAGTCTCCAGTCGGATCGCAAAATGCGCCTTATTACCTGGCCTACAGCACTCAGCTTGCGTTGTCTGATTCGAACCAGGTGAGGGATATGTGACCTCAGCCACACATCTAATGCTAACGCCGTTCAAATGTATCGCAGGAGCCCGACTTATTGTATTCAGTTTGCCTTTGAGGTTCATTGAAACAGTCTTATCCTGCGACATACTTACCCCAACGCTTTCTCCCCATTCAGCAACGACTGCTAGAGTTCTGTCTCCTAATACCTCGATTTGGGCCCCGGATTGGCCTTCAAGGATGAGGAGCAGGTCATCTACATAGGCGCAGCACCCACAGAGCTCGTTTAGTCGCCACAAGAGGTCCATCATCAGGTTCCAAATAAAAGGACCACAGATGGACCCCTGGGGGCAACCTCTCTCAACACTAATTGAGACACTGTCGTGCGTATTTACCACACTCGCTTTTCTGTCGGAGAAATAGCTTCCCCAAAGCCCAATTTCCCGACAGCCGAATTCCTGTAACCTGGTTCCGATTTATTTCCTGCCAGTTCAGGTTATCAAAGGCACCTTTGAAATCAATACAAATGCCTATAACCACTTTGGCGCCACTTCTCAGGACCCTGTCTTTTAGGAAAGACCATGCATCCTCGACACACTTGCCTTTTGTAAAGCCGAATTGGAAGGGAGACATTGGTTCCTTCATGCTCTCCGAAACCCTTTCCAACACTTTTCCTAGTACCGGAAGCAGGCTGATGCGCCGATAAGATTCAGGGTCAGACCTATTATTATCGGTGGACTTTAGGAGCACAACCACCCTTGCCTCCCTCCAATCATTGGGGAAGTAGCTGCAGGTAATGCATTTGCTATAAAGACAAGGCAAGTATTCTGGGACGGCCTTCCAGATGGCTTTCACCATCTCTCCATCCATTCATCCAGTCATTCCATCTCTTGGAGCGAAGAAGTGAAACGCCATACTCGACTTCTTCAGTCCTTAACTCCGGAGGGACCGGAGGCTCTTCATATGAAGAGTCCTCAAAGCGCTCCTCTCTCGGGAAGAACTGACCAATCAATGCAGTAAGGCAATCTTTCCATGTGGATAAAACCGTATTATCCACACGAATGCCTTCAATGTCAGCAGTCTTCTTAGTACTACGGCAAATCTTATAGAGTTTGCCCCAGGGATCATGTCTAATGTTAGAGGCAAAGTTTCTCCAGTGAGACTCCTTTGCGCTGACAGTGAGACGCTTATACTCAGCGAGCCCTTGGCGAAAGGCAACGCCCAGCTGAGTCAGGTTCTCAGCGTTAGCCGCCCTAGCCCTTTGGAATCGCTTCCGTAGGTTTCTAACAACCCTTCACTTCTCTGTCAGACGGCGGTTCACAAATCACTTCCTGCCGAGCAACTCACAGAGGCCCTAGACTGCTATAAAGCAGATATTTCCGCAATCCGCAATCCGCAGACTGCTACACAGAAAGAATACGACGCTTATTTGAATGTAGATTTGCTATCCGCATCAAATTTAGGCTTACGTCTTCGGCATGTATTAAGCTTTCGGCATATAAGCGAACGCATCATAAAAACAAGCATAAAGGCCTAATTCGGAATTATAAGCCTGGTTTGCATTCCGGCAATAACATTTTGAGTGTTGGCCTCGAGCTCTTCCAGAGTGATTGGCTTGTTAGCGTAGATTAACGGCTTGACGTAGCCTTAGAGAAAATATTCGAGTGGTCGATCGCGGCGGCCAATTGATGAACGCTCGCCAAATTTCTCCTTCACAAATTCGAGCGTTGCGTCGCTTGTATGATATGTAGAGTCGTCTTGTCGGATATATCGATGTTGTCGAGCTCTGACCACAGAAAGTCGGTTAACATCGCTCTATACTTGAGAGCATTGACGGTAACGGCGTCATTCCAAAGAAATAAAGTCCAATGATGCCGAGATGCCATAAACCGCACCAAACAGTTAATCTTTGTAAATGCATTGATGCTTGGCCGAACAGTTGTCGATTGTACTCGCTCCGTACATTGTATTTTTGCTTGTTGATATAGCCGCTGAGCCAAATATGGTCCTCGTCCGAGAAGATGATTTTTTGGCCAAAATCTGGATCTTCGGCTAACATTTCCAGCGAATTCACGGCGTTGTCTTTGGTCATCCGGCCTCAATTCTTGCGTCAGTACAATCTTATACGGATGTAGGCCCAAATCGAACTGCAAAATAAGCCGGGATGACTCTCTGGCGATGCCCAATTCAGCTGATCGGCGCCGAATCGGCATTTCTGTGTCTTCTTCGGTACTGGCCGCTACGGCGGCTATGTTTTCTTCATTTCGCAACAATTTCTGTCTGGTTGGTGGCTTAAGAGCCAAAAGAGTGTACTAACGCTCAAACGCTCAAACTTTTCCACGGTACGACGTGCGACAAATTGCCTGCACACTGAGGCCATGATGACGACCGACCTCACGACGAAATTCGATAAAAAAAATTTTTAATAATTTCCGCACGTTCGGCAAGCATAAAACGATGCAGATGAAATGGCAAACCTTACTGAATATTTTGACAGCTCGATGTCATTGGTAACTTTGACAGCTACTGAAACATAGCAACTGGAAAAGCTATCATTGCTATCTGGTCACACTTTACTTTTTAAAATGGCTACGTTTTAAGTGGTCCATACGGAGAACTGAATTTGGCTGGTATCTCGCTAACAACACGCGTAATGTTGTCTTCCAAGGCTGCAATCGACGCTGGTTTATCGGCATTGTCGAGTGGTTTGACGGTCCAAAACGAGAGATAAATGGCTCACCGAATTCATTTCTCCATTGGTGTATCGATTCGCGTGCTGTGTGCCATGTAGCGACATCTTGCTGGAACCACATGTCGACCAGGTTCAGCTCGTGCATTTTGGGCCAAAAAGAAGTTAGAAATCATTAAACGATAGCGGGCGCCATTAACGGTAACGTCGTTCTGACGGTCATCTTTGAAAAAATACGGGCCAATGATTATGGCGGATCATGAACCGCATGAAACAGTGCATTTTTCCGGGTGCATTGGCAGCTCTTGTATTGCTCCAATGACCAAATACGACAGTTTTGTTTACTATTCAACCAGAAACGAAGAGCGGACCTTCCTCCAGCTTTTCCAAGACCCACTCACCGAAAATTCGACGCTGCGGCAGGCCATCCGGCTTTAGTTCTTGCAAGAGCTGTATTTTGTTTGCGTAAAATCTTCGACGTAGTCGAGTAACACAATTCCAATTGCTACGAACGACGACGAATGAACAAATCACGGTCTTCTTTAACACTGGTGGATACAGCAGCAATATTTTGCTCTGTAAACACTCTACGCATACGGGTAAATGGGTTGATGTCCAATAGCGTGAAATTGGTGCGACATTTGGTCACTATGGCTTGAATTACTTGCTCAGTAAGTCGATAATGACGACGGTAAAATGGTCGAAGTGCGCCCAAAACACTTTTCACATAGCACGAATTTTGATAATAAAATTCAATAATTTGTAAGCGTTGCTCGGTTGTCAGTTTTTATAAGATGAAATGGCAATGCTAACTGAGCATGTTTGACTTTGACACATGTCACGAATCACGCGTGAGCTGTCAAAAATAGAACACTAAAAAACAGCATAAAAATCACCCGTGCCGCAGGTATGTCACCAAAGTGGTGCTACGAGATTTTAAGGCAAAGTTGGTTCAGAAAGGCGTCTTTGAAGCGGGTAATCGGAAATCATACCCTGCAGAACACGACGTCCGACATTGGATTCTGGTTTTTAGATTTTATAATGTTGCGTAACCCTTTATTAGCCAGCTTACGGTTCCCACAACATAACATCCATAAAGGGGTTTGGCTAACCAACAATCAACAGTCAACCAAATAGATCATATCACAATCGACGCTAGACACTCCTACAACATTCTGGATGTCCGAAATTTCCGAGGAGCCAACACCGACTCTGATCATTACCTTGTTGCAGTCAGGGTACGGATATCACAGGCACAAACGCAAGAGACCTGTAAAATCTTTTCCGATCGCGTTTCTCTCAAGTTTTTTTTCATAACATTAGGCCGCACCACTAAACATTGAATACCAACGTGAATGTTGTCAACAAGATATCAGAGAAGCTGCTTCTGGTTTGACGGTGAGTGTAAGCAGGTACATATAGCGCCTCATTAAAGGACGAGAGCTGCTCGTGAACCTTACGAGCAGAACAGAACGGAAAAGCACAGGCTTCTCGGAAAGAAAAATAACGAGCACGAGAAACGTGCGATCGAGTGGAGACACTTTACTTCAAGAATGACGTTCAAACGTGCCAGAATGGAAGCTGGTAAAGATGAACGTGGGAAAGTAGCAGTAGAGTCGCAGTTGGCACTTAGAATATAGAGATACTACTTCTGCAAAGTGAAGCATTCACCCGAAGATAGAGAATTCAGTCCCCCTGACCTAGACGAATTTATGGCAGCAATATCCAAGATAAACTCTAATAAAGCTGCTTTCGCAGACGGACTGCTACTACTGCTCTATTTACAACAGCTGGAGATTACCTCGTTGGGAACAAGCACCAGCTCAACTATAGGATATGGTCAGAGCATGCTCGAGGTATGGAATCTCAGCGTCGTTTGTCCTATGCACAAGAATGAAGACCCCATTGACAATATTTACAACAGCTGGAGATTACCTCGTTGGGAACAAGCACCAGCTCAACTATAGGATATGGTCAGAGCATGCTCGAGGTATGGAATCTCAGCGTCGTTTGTCCTATGCACAAGAATGAAGACCCCATTGACTGCGCCAACTGTAGGGTTATAAGTCTACTAATCATTGCCTACAAGGTCTGCAATTTCATGTGGATGTTTGATACAATTCATGGACAGCCTGGTTGGTAGGGAAAGTTCATTATCGATCAAATATTCACACTACAACAGATCTTGGAAAAGACCCG
Organism: Volucella zonaria; assembly: GCA_963966105.1. Lineage (NCBI taxonomy): Eukaryota > Metazoa > Arthropoda > Insecta > Diptera > Syrphidae > Volucella > Volucella zonaria. Next base: position 44,522,927 of record OZ014531.1, read on the forward strand.
CGAGTTTTAGATCGACACTTACTTTGTGCATTTCAAAGCCACATATGAAAGCATGCGTAAAGACAGTTATAAGACGCTAAATCTAGTTTTAACATCCCAGGATGACTATTGCCACTCCATCACGGCGATGCGATTTTATGTGACTTTTTTTTAACATCGCTCTAGAAAGAATCATGCAAAACTCACTGGCCAACAAAAGAGGGACGACTTCGGATGACATTGAATGAACACAGCGAGACTTTCGTGAGTATTGGGGCGGAAGCAGCCCAAATAGGTCAGACAGTTAACGAGGACAAAACAAAATACATACATGCTGTTATGAGAAAAGGTCACCATTGGAAGGTATAATTTCGTAGTCTACGACTTCGTCTACATTGGCACCGCAGTTACAATACAAGCAGCAACGACATCAGCGATAAAACGGCAAGAATTACTCTTGCCTATCGCTATTTTTTGGCCTCAAGAGACACAAGTTGAATGGATGGACGCTACAGCTCCGCCCCAAAGAGTTTTTGAATCTAACCTCGAGGGATATCGCAGCAAAGGACGACCGCATCTAAATAACTTGAATTGCAGCAATGGAGGCAACTGGCGAGAGATTGTGTTAGATATAAAGGCTTGTTGGTTGAGGCCTAAGTTCACCCCGGACTATAGCGCCACTTAAATAAGTTTTATGATCACCTCACAGCAAAGACAAATGCCTACCCCAGTCCGTTTCCAAATGTAGTGTCGTGTAGAATATGCTTTCCAACTGCGCTACAAAATATGCCTTCTTTTCCTAACGAACTTAGCATCATACTTAGGCGATTGCTCGTAAGTTTATCGTAAGTCATATCGCTTAAAATAGATCCGCACTCAAATAGACGATGCTTTAGTTCTTTGTAGTAATCACCGAAGTTTCTAACATACAACCCGTGGTTCCTGGTAGGCGGCAAGAATATCTAGTTTTTAACAGTCTAAGACTTCCACTTGTCCAAACATTCTATGGGCAAATCTGAACGTCGCTGTCCTTCTCGGTCCATCCATCCTTATACAAGGCTATGCTTTGCAGCAATAAGGTTTTTACGCAGCCGGACATTTAACCCCACACACTGACCTATAGGGTCAGTCTCTTCTAGGGTCATTTGGGCAGGTGGGGCAGGATGTTCTGCAACCAGTAAATTATCGGATCTGCCGTTGACCCAGTAAGGATTCAGTTGCTACCATCTCTATTTCAGCATCCTGACTGACTATTACTGGCTGCCATTCTTACTCTTGACACCATCGTTGATTCAGTCGCGTGGATTTATCTATGGTGGTTTTCTCCTATCATCTAAACAGAAATAAGCCAACAGAAAATAGGAAAAGGACGTGAACTATAATAGTAAAGTCCCTGTCTGCAACACCTTCATCGTTTTATAAGTGACGACAGATTTTCAGAAAAAGCTAAATCCCGCGTCCTCGCACTCGTGTATTGAGCTGAGTAACTTTCCCGAATAATTCCACTGAAATTCTCGTCAAAACCATCCATTGCCATCCCACGCAAACAAAAAAAAAACAAAAAAATTTCTGCAATTTTCCAAAAAAAACCTTTTCAAACTTTCAAAACCATCTTCAACCCCTTTAGCCATTTTTTGGTTATATTTTCCGCTCCTGACTCCACCGGATGAACCAAAATGCCTATACCTCTTGAACCCCCAAATAACCCGAAAGCAAACAGAAAAGGAAGCAAGGAAAATAAATTAAAAAAAAAACACACATCCATCTCCTATTACGAAGTACATATCAGAGCAAAGGAAAACCATCCGAAGCCTTCTCACTCAACCTCTAACGCTCTTTCTAAGAAACCCACTCGCTTCTACATGGTAATTGTTACTGGCGCTGCTCTTAGCTTTCAGTTCTCAATTCTGCGGCTGCTGTCTACCAGTGCAATCTTTACCACCACCACTACAATCTTTACCACAACAACACGAATTTGTATCGCAACCTAGCCATAGAGAGAGAGCAAATAAATAGCCCCATGGAGCGGTAGTAAATCAAAAACAACAAAAAAAAAATCGTTGAAAAACTTCAGATATCAAAAAATCCACTGCGGAATAGAACCCCAAACTCGAATCCGAACTCGATTTCGAGCTCAAAGACCACAACGAAGTACAACTAGCACGAGTGCCAAAGCCGAATGAACCCCAAAATCCAATCCAAAACGGCCAACACCACCAAGTCAGAACCGAACGCTGATGAACTGACGAAGGGAAAACTCAACACAAAAATTTGTGCTGCGTTTTAGAATTTTTTCGTCAGTCAATCACCTTTTTTTGGCCATTTTGTTCCTCCTTTTTATTTTTTTATTTATTTTTTCTTGCTGCTTTTCGTCGTTTTATTCTGTTTTGGGTTGCCTTTGCCTATTGGCTTTGCTTTGGTTGTGTGGTTGATTTGCTTCTTTTTTTTTCTGTTGAGCGCGTTCTATCGGCCTACAACAGTGGCGCACTCTCGTCCACAATCACAGTGACAAATTCTATTTTTCTCGCGATCCCCTGTGTCGTGTTGTTAGATATTTGATTGTGTGATAGATACTTTTTTGAGATATTACGTGTCGAATGTAATCGTGCGAACGAGAGTGTATGGTATGGGCTGTCGAAATATGGTTAACGATATACCATACATTGGCAGCAAGTACACTTCTAAAACAGACAACTGATGGCTACCGCGAAACTTGAAGGTATCACTAGGCTGACGTGAATGATGATTAGACGCTGAACGAGAGCATCACACAGCCATAGATACTCGTACTTCATGTTGATTATTAGACTTTCGCATATCACAGGAATTGGTTGTTTGTTGGCTCTTGAGTTCAAAAATTTACCTGATAAATGCTGACAAAAACTTTAACTGCCAATTTCAGAACATGTAGTTCTTTCGACTGACCATAATTCCCCGTGAATATTTCTATGATTGGACATACTACAAAATTCCAATAGAAGTCTTCCCTCATGATATTCCGACGAAAATACAACATATCCCTTCGTAACACGTATCTGTAGATACATTGGTCCCACTGATAGCTGGCTTTTTCTGCTCCAATTCAAGAACCAATCACCTACCTATCATTAGCAATAATGATTTGAAGACAACCACCTGGTGAGTTGCCAAAGATAGCGCCCATTTAGAGCTAATTTTTACCAGCACGCCGCCTAGCAACATCTCGGACTAGTTGGCATCATCCTACCTTCCTCAGAAACGCTTTAGTTATCACTTAAATTCTATCCAGCAGGCACTCTACACTTTTAATCATGCCATCGTACATCCGTTATCCACTTTCGTATACCCCGGCATAGGAAATTCTTGAAAACTATGGCCAGGAAAGGCACGCTTGCATGCTGAATATTTTTACCCGAGAGACGATAATTGATGCTATCTGCAGAGACACCTCCTATGACGCCGCGCCGTAAACAGGTTAACTGCAAACAATGTATTCGTCATAAACTTTAGTAGAGTAATGTCGGCCTATTTTAGAGTGTTGAAGCCTGTTATGGCCGGTAAAACATCTTTACAAAGCTTGAGAAGCAAACTCTTGTGCTCCTACAACAATTTCACCGTGCGACTGTTTCTTCTTCCATCAATCGAGTAGGTACATTGGCATACCCACGACCTTCAATATCAAAACCAATTTAGACCTAAGTCTCAACCAATAAATCTCTGCAGACGGCTTAATCATTCAAGAGCCTCTAGTTTCGCACGTCAAGTTTGTTTCCACCTAAAATGTGGTTTTGCTCTTTTGCGTTGTACCTCAAGTGTTGATTCAAAGCTTCGCCCGGCTGCACGTCTAAACCCGCGAAATCGTTGTAACGACTTCTTCCGGCCATTCGATGTACTCGTAAGTATCTGTGTCTCCACTTAGCGTTGACCCAGGCAGGACCCCACGTCACTCGGAGCATTTTCGACTTGAAACGGCTAGAAGTCGTTCTTGATAAAGCCCAAGCCTTTGCACCATAGAGTACGACTTGATCATGCCTTGATTGTACGACACAGAGCCTTTATGACACACAATTCCCCTCTTAACTCAAAAGGGCAGTTTTTGGCAGGAGTTATTCTCAATTCGATTAATGCGATAATGTGATCCAGATCCTATTTGACAGCATATACTCCATTCTGTACTCATTCACCCTTAAATTATTTTTCGCGGCCTCTGATGCAGTAGTAGCAATCCGCGACAGTGCGCTGGGTTCCAACGATAATGTTTATACCGTCCGGGTAAGGGTGCAATTGTACAGAGGTTTAAAGTATTGTGCCCAATTGAGTGCAGAATTTTGCCCTTTGATTTGACAGCGACCATCTATGCCATGTACTACGTGGCGCAAAAGTCATCACCCTATCGGAAGATGCTATAATTTTTGCAAATGGCGGCAAATGTCAATTCTACTTTGACATATGTGAAGCAAACAGGTACAAAATACACGTCAATAAGACATGAATCGCTATACTCCTAAAGAACGGGGAATAATTCGTCGGTGGCGTTGGCACAGCGTGAATTTCGGTGCAGATTTCCCGGTCGGCCGACACCAACTGGGCAAACACGGGACAACACGAGATCCTGCCAGGTCTGGCCAGCCCTAGTACAGCCATTCTGCTCAGAATATTGCAGCTGTGGTTGAAGATATCGCAGAGGACCCCGAAGTATCGACTAGACGACGTGCCACGCAATTGGGCATCAATCGGCGGTCTTTGCAAAGAACTTTGGTGAAAGACTGTAAGATGTTCCCTTACAAAGTGCAGGCAGCGCATCAGCTATTAGTCTTTGACCGCAAAGCGCCTGTAACCTACGCTCGGGCCATCCTTAATCTTGACCACGAGGGAGACAACTTTTTATCGAAAAACACTGGCCGGCAAGATCGCCTGATTTTACCGTTCAGACTTCTTTTTATGAAATTTTTTGAAGTGACGAGTCTATATCAACAAGCCTCAGACTCTTGAAGCCCTCAAAGAGAATATCCGTAAAGAATGCGAGGACCTATCGCCGGAAGTTCTCGCAAGAGTGATGGAAAATGCCACAAATCGGGCCCGAATGGTCATCACTTAAGGCGGCGGCCGCTTAGCCGGTATCATTTTCTCGACTTAATGAACAAATATTTAAGACATCAAATAAAAATAATCCAAAAGCAGAACCAAAGTTCTTCATTGTTAAAAAAGTTACAGCCAAAGAACGTCGGATAACAACTTTTGCGCCACCTTGTATAGTGGATTTTTCTGTGGCTAGTGAAGCTTAAAGGGTCGTCTTTCTATTGAATCGAACAAACCACGCCGAAGTTTCATTCATCAAGCACACTTGTTTCCTGTCGAAACAAAGAATTGGTCTTTCGTAGAAGGACTAGTAAGCGCCTCAGAGGTAAAGTGCCTCCGGTACTAGCACGCACCACATCAACCTCGAGGACATTTACGGAAATGGTGTCTTCATCACTCTCAGCAAGCGTCATAGGATGTTGTGCCACTTGTGCCCAGTACACTTAGGTACTTAGGCTAGTACCCTATTACGACGTCAGTAAGCAATGCACAGCCGTTCCTACTGAGGGACAGCACAAATATAGCTGACCTCTAAGAGACGTCGGGATGAATGCGCTTGGTCTGTCTGGAGAGTCATGTCATCTGCAGTTAAGCTCAAGCAATCCAAACGAAACTTTGGGTCCTGAGAAACTCTGTCTGAGTCTTGCCTTCCGTCATTCCATTGTCACCTGGGACCCAAATAAGACTTAGTCAAATCAGCCCTCCTTCTGTGTTCGTAAGTAGGTTCAGCAAGGTTTTCAGCGTAGCTTGGGTGTCGCTATAGACGCAGATATTTCTAGCCCTCAACTGATTCTTCACAATTTAGTTCTATTTCATCTGAATTGCTTGCATGTGTTTGCTAACGAGAAGTGAAATCTAACGCCAGCCACGAAGCCATCCGTAAAAGACTACATTTCCTTCCTGGCTCAGATTCTGATACTCGTTGGAAAACTTTCGAACATCATTCCCTCAGCAGCATCTCTTTTCTTTTTTGCATACCCCTAAATGCTTGTACACAGCGCGGTCGACGGAAAATTAGAGAGGAAAGAAAGATAGGTACCCATTCACGTTGGTTTTAAATGTTTGAAGGTTATAATGGCTAGGAAATGAGAGCTCGATAGCGCATTCCATAAGCGAGTTGTGCGGCTTAGGAAAGAATCACGATATCTCAGAGCACGTTCGAAAGCGGGCTTGAGCTGGGGTTGAATTGGTGAGCATTCGTAGCGAGACGGGTGTTACGGTTGAAGGTTTGAAGGGGCGGAATGCTACCGGCAATGGAGCACTGGTCGTGAAAATAGCGATAAAACAAATAAAGGCATCACATCACATCGGTGTTCGATGTTGTCAATTAACTGGCTGATTAGCATCACCTATGAGTCTTATCGCACGGTTTTGAATCCTATGTAGCAAGTGTAGAAAGGTTTTAGGCACACATGACCAGACACGGGCATTTTACTCCAATTTTGCCCGGATGAATGCCTTATAAATATATTGAAGGCAGATCAGAGGGGGTAAAGTATTTCTTACATCGTTTGAGGAAACCTTGTCATTTCGCACATCAAATATGTGGTCATTCCAACGTAAGTTGTCATTGACACAGATACCGAGAATGGAAAAATTTTCGGTTTCGACGATCCAAGTGCCATTCACAGATAATGGCTGGGTGTTTAAATTTCTCTTTAACGATAGCAGATATTCCACTCTGTTGGCGGTTTCCCATATAGTGGTGCTGTTTATATCGGAATTTAATGAGCTAAACATACGCTGATGTTCCCGTTCTTCAGCCGAAGCTCAGGGATCTGAGTCCGGTAACGAATATGAAAAGCAGAGAGTATTGTCATCAGCAAAGAAATATATTGGATTCGAAGTAACGTACAAGAGAAGATCATACATTTATGAAGATCAGAAAGAGTGTCGGAGACAGCACGGATCCCTGTGGCACACCAGCATTTATTTTGTGAATATCAGACTTGAAACCAACCAGGACAACTTGAATTGAGCGTTTTGAAAGGTAATTTCTAATCCATTGAAGATGAGAGTCATCGATCCCAAAAGCACGCATTTTCGACAAAAGAGCCTAATGCCAAACTCCTTCAAATGCCCTAGAAATATCAAGTGCAAGTATCCTGCTTTCATCAAGTTGGTGTGGATTTTGGTTCCACTTTTTGGTTAGATATGCCATCAAATCACCAGCGGACCTGTTGCTACGAAAAGCGTACTGGCGGTGATTGAGAAGTTTTCGTGTTTCAAGATATTTCATGAGCTGACGTTTGTCAGCGTTTGTCAGCGTTTCCATGATCTTGGAAAGAAGGGACCTAAGTGGGTCTGTTTGAGGATAGTGATTTTAGGGACGGGCTGAACAATTGCTGTTTTCCATCTGCTCGGAAAGAGTCCTAAAGAGTAGGATTGATGAAAAAGCTTACGCAGTGGTTTTGCCAGCGTAGAAGAACACCTTTTCAGAAGAAGAGGAGATATACCACCTGGACCAGCGGATTTGCGTATGTTGAGATCTTTAAGTACTCTTGCTACTACACGAGTGCGAAAGTAGATTCGTAACATTGAAGATTCGAAGTTCGAATTGTTGAACTGGACGCAAAGTGTGCAGCAAGCAGATTGGCCTTGTCCAAGGAGCTGACAGCTGGAATGTCATTATAAATGAGCGTTGGGATGGAGGATAAGGCAGGTTTTCTTATGTTTTTGACGAACGGCCTCGTTTTTGTTCATACTTCAATTTAGCGCGTTTAAGACAGGGGTTGCAGTCGTTCACGGCTCGTTTCAACTTTTTTCGGTTTTCCTCTCTCGGGTTGGTCTTGAAGGACCGAAAAAATAGTTCTCTAACCCTGACAGCCTCTGTACAGCTCGAGTCGTACCATGCCTTTTCTTTTGGTTTAATAATCTTCATCCGTTGAGGGATAAAGTATCTAATTCCAAAGACAACACTGCCTGTGATCATATCAGCAGCGGTATTAACGTCACGAAGAAGGAATTTAGGAATCTTGCTTATCTTTTTCTGAAACGGCTCAGTTTTTGGCCTTCAGCACCGCTTTATACATGTTATATCTCTGGCTTAAATGCAATGTGAGGGCCTTCATTTATCATCAAAGGTGTCTTTCTAATGATCGGATAAGACCCAGCAAATCAAAGTCAGCATTGGTTCTAGGTATTCATAATTTGTTGAGTGAGAATTGAGTCGGAAGAGTGGTACAGACCTTAAATTAGAGCTGTCATTGTTACCAGCTAGTATCTGATGGGTAAAGGGAATATCGGCGTAGAGAAAGTGGCTGTAAGTCTACAAGTTCCAGCCGATCTGGTTACGGTGGTAAATTTGAGTTACAGTCCAAGAGGGTCCCCGTAAAACGAATCGAAGGAACCTAGGTTATACGGCTTAAACCCGGAGAGCATGGGTGGTGTAGTATTGTGACCAAACTTGGCTAGAGTATCTAAAAGGGGGCTTAGTAACATAGGTTTTGGAAGATTCCTTAGACCAGCGCTGGATAAAACCAAGCAAGAAGTTTGCTTTATTTATGATACTTTCAATATGGAAACGAAAATGTAGTTCTCTATCACAAAACGCACCTAGGTCCCGAAACTCACGAATCCGAAACTCTTAAAGGGACAGGTTGATTAAAAACTAAATACGTACGAGGGGAGATTGGGAAGCCTTACGAGTATACCATAAGTCATTGCTGGGCAAATCCTGCTGCAGTAGAAGACAATCAGAGAAGGTTGAGAAATGTTTGTCATCGGCATAGACAATGTTACGATCAACATTATTGATTGTTAGTATAAATAGCAAAGGACCTAGATGGCTGCCTTGTGGAACTCCAGAGGTAGCCAGAAATGGAACTGGGTAGGCTGACCTAAAACGAACACTGCAAAAACGGTTTTCCAGGTAAGAGGATATCCATTTTAACAGAATGGGTTCAAAGCCGAGGGCAGACAATTTGAAGAGTATTAATTGATAAAGGATTTGATCGAATCGGTTGAAACTACATCGACTCCATTACCATTCTCTAGGAGAGGGCAAAGGATACAAATTCAACGAAATTTGTGGTGATTGACCTATCCTACAGAAAGCCATGTTGTTTAGGGGAAATAAGTGATTTGCATTGGAAGCTTAGAGCTTCATACAAAATACTTTCGGAGAGTTTGGGTATATGGAAAAGTTTAGGGATGGGACGATAATTGGTCATTTCATTCTTTGATCGTTTTTTCGTTGATCGGGGTTATGAGGGAAGTTTTCAAAGCCTGAGGAACTTCTCTTTATGAAAGGTATAGACGAACGAGATTAGGAAGGGCAAGGGAAAGGGAAAGAGAGGGGAAATATTTTTTTAAGAAATATGGCAGGAAGACCATCTTGGCCGGGTGTGAATTCGTCATTAAGTTGGTGTACGTTATATTCGATAAAAGACGGGTGCACGGAATGAGAGAGAAGTGGGCCATTGGAGAAGTTCAGTAGGTTTTTACCAGTTTGTATCACAGGAGTCGTTAGTGAAAGATTGTTTAAAAAAAGGTGGCAAACATGTTGATAATGGTGAGTGGATCGGTTGATGACTTGTTGTTGAAAGAGAGGGAAGGAGGGAATCTTTAAAGTTCGGTAAAATGAAGAAAGTACCGAGATAGCTGGAATGATCGGAAAATGATTTGGTACGAAGGAAAATAGCCCATAACTTGTTTCTTTTATTTCGTAGGGAACGGGGCTGGCGATTATACCAGGTAGGACTAGCAGATGATGTGAGAATTTGATTTATGAAAGTCATAGAGTGAGAGAGTTGTGGGGGACTGGACGGAAGAGTTGTGAAAAAACGAGAGAAGAAGAGGAGGATGGTAGTTATCAACTGTTCAGAGAAATAGAGGGCAAAGTGAGACTAAGGAGTTAATTGAATCTGTTGAGAAAATAAGGTCTCATTGCCTGCCTATGTGGTTGGATATACCGCTGATTGGGCATTAACTTGAGTCTGTTAACCGTTCTAAAAAGAAACATTCCTTAGCTCAGCTGACATTTGAGGCGATGAAAAACGATTGATCATCTGACGGACTCCGCTGTAGCCGCTCAAGATATAAGAATATCGTCAATAAGTCAGACAGGTCAATTAAATGGTCGATCGCATAGGCCGATCTTTCAAAAATTCGACTGGTTTGGGGAAAAGATGGGCGTGTAATGAAAACAGCTTAGGAATACAGGAGACCTTAGCAATGGATCGATAGTTAAAAATTTCGTCTTTGCGGCCGAAGTATGTATGGATTCTTCCATTCTATGGGCCCTGGGATATCGAAAGCTGGAAGCGAGCAGTGAGATGTTAAAAAACAAAATTAACTACAAGTTTTTTTTTAAAGTACAACTCGGAGCCAGTGGAGTAGTCGTCCTTGAGATTTTAAGTTTTTTTGTTCCAGTTCCTGCTCCAAACCTAACGTTTGCGAACAATTGGTTAGGTACGAAAAGTAAGGATATTCAAGTTTATGGAAGCTGAAGAAGACATGGTGTCGAAGTGTCTGTCAACACTTGAAAGATGTTATTTTTTCAGGATGTCCGGAGTTAAATGTTGCCATACTGAGAGGTATAAGGTCGCAGTAAAGACCGGTAGATCCTCTGGAATGGTAGTCGAACTTAACTGCTGCAACAGGCCGACTACCTTAGAGGCTGTTGCTGATTTTCACTCCGTCCGTGCACTTCAAGGCTGCAATTTTCCGTTAAACAAATGGATTTCTTTGGACGTCAGTTAGATTTGAGAAAAGAATAAAAGTGTACCATGAGGGTTGGAAGATGAATCGAATCTTTAGCGATAAAAGAACAAGAAAAACTCTGAATATCGGCAGACTGGTCAAAGCCCACAAGTAGTACGCGCTTTGACGGCGTCTGTAGCTGATCGTGAAGATTTTTCACCAACTGACCTGACTTTGTTCCAGATGCAATGACGTCCTCTGATACTTATATCATGTGCTCTACTCTCATTGCCATCTTCCGTTTAAAAAGTGATCTTTGCTAGAAATCGCAGTAGAGTTTCGTTGACCTTGACTGTTATTTACTCTGATCACGTACATAGACACGCAGTCTTACGTAACGATCCCTTAACATCGGTTGCTACTGGAATAGGTACGAAGTCAAGTTACAGAGTAAGAATCTGGACAGTAAAGGAATGTAGTCGAATCTCCACCGATGGTCGCAGAGCCGGTCCAGGACATGGCCGATTTGTAAGCCAACCTTGCGTCTATCTTGCAATTGGAGGCATACACAATCCTGTTGGTGAGATTGTGAGAAACGGAGGCAAACCACCTCTATGATGATAGCTAAGCTCCGCTTAAAGCCTTGCACACAATCGTCTGAACCTCTAAGTTATTTCGAGAATGCAAGGCTTCTTTAAACGAAGTTGGAAGGCGTAGTCTTCTCTGAAGAGGTCACGTATGAACTTGCTGGGCCCAGCGCAGGTGACGATTTCCCGCTTTGAGACTAATGCCGTACTCGATTAGGGTTTCCATTGATAGGTGGGTCATTTAAAAGGATGAGGGTAGGCGGCAAGACCCTTCAGATGGTAGGCAGACCAAACGAATGCTTTTGACCGTCTCTACGGACTTATTACTCCGTCTTAACAGACCAAAATGCTTTTGCTAAGGACTTTAGGATGAGAGGTATATGAGACACCCCTCTATGCAACGCTTGCTTAGGGAATTATGAACACATTGCCGAGCACTTCCTCTTTAAATGCCCTCTTACGCTCGTATAAGGGCTGTAGGCACCTGGTGAGCAGGGTGCTAGTTTCGTATGCGTCCCAGGTCATAAGCATCTCCTCAGCGTATTGCAGATCCACGGTCTTCCATTGACAGCTGAGTTTCTTGTGAGCACAAACTAAAAGCAGGACCACTGCACTTCCAGCTCAGTCAGCCCAGAATGAGCTTTTCCTGGCGCTCATATCTCCAAAGTTTGGCATGAACCGGCTTCTGCTTCCTAATTTTCGAAACGATGCATTGGCACCGTGGCGATGTATCCTCTGTAGCCTGTGGAATGACCATTTTCCCAAATATGATAGGCGTACGATATTTTTCCACCAAAATACCGTTACGCCATTCCCTACTCTAATTGAAAAGATAAAAAGAAAACAAAAAAAAGAAAAAACTTGGTTATCTATCAACGACACCCTAATTTCATTAGCAACAACATGCGGTCCATGGTAGGTAGTCGTCATGAACATTTGTGGGTTCCATTCCAGTCTTTCTGGTTCCTCCACTCTCGTCCATTGTTCAATTGTTTGTCACAGTTGTCTAGTTCTAATTGGAGTGTTAATTTACCCTCTTCCGAATGGCAACGACAACGGAAAACCTGTTGAATTTATGTACATAGCTGCCATTCATGAAGCACCTAGAGCTGGATGGAATGAACACACCACCGAAAATCCTGCGCTCTTCGATTTGCCGGTCGAACTTCGATAGTCACGCAGGGATTGGGGTCTGGTCTGTTGGGCAGAAGGACCTTGTACCATTCTTCACCTGGCAAATTGTTGTCACAACGTAACCATCGCTCATGAAAATGCAGAATCCCGTCCCGAACAGTTCTAGGGCATAAGATGGAGCGGATTCACAGTCCGGCACAGAAGGCAAACAGAACTGCATGACCATGCACATAGCTGGCTACACACAAACACAACCAATTGCCTCTCTCTCTCTCCCTCTCTCTCTCTCTCGCTCGCTCGCTCTCTGGGTGACCCGCTCTCTTTGAATACGTGTGAATAATTACCTGTAATCTCGTTTCGTCGTATAATTATAAATATCGTCCTTTCCTTCGCACCTCTGTGCACATCCTATCAATCTGTCTCTCCTGGGCTGACCAAATCAACACAAAATCGAAGGCGAGAGAGCATTACACTCTCTTACTCTCTGTGTGTACTTATGCAGTTCAGTGGAGATGTGTAGGTTTGTAGGTAAGCAAGAGCGAGTACCGGGAGAGCAAACGGCCGATTCGTGTTAAGGACCTATGGCAAGGTCAATGCTTTTCGATTTTTGTGCGCGATGCCATGCGACGACAACATTCTGACTGACGACTGAGAAAATTGATTCCCAATTCGCTATTGTTGTTGTTTTTGTTGTTTTCATGTGTTTGTGTCAAACTTATAGACTAAAACTCACCTTTGGAACCGTTTAACATACTCCGCCGCACAGGAAACGTGAAATTTTGCTTCGTCTCGTCTTCAACGAAAAGCCAAAAAAGGAAAAAACCGACGACCCGACGACGTCACTAGAGAACAAGACACCAAAACAAAACCAAAAACACGCGACCGGCACTTTTTACCTCAGTTTCTCTCACCCGCGCACTTTCAACACTCAAATTTCCTTAGACTTTCACTTTTCTCTTCTTCACAGGAGCCGGGGGAGCTACGATATCTGTTTTCAAGGGAAAAACTTTGAAAATTTTCGCAAATTTTCGATTCGATTCGATTTAAAGTAGAAATTTGACGGAACTCAACCTGACACTTGTGTATTTTGACACTACAATTCACCACCGCGGTGGAGTTATTTCTTTCTTTTCACTGCCTCCAATCGAGCATAGTGCCGTCACTTTCACACATGTGTTAAGGCATTCATTTGGTTTTTTTTAATTCCCACTACACCACTGAATAGGGGAAATTCAACACAAAACAAAACTCACCACAGAGCACTACTCCACTGGAGGGTTGGATGCCAACGGGTGGAAAAATAAGAAAATAATCAGCGGAGAACGGGAAATGAAAGAAAAGACGAAAAGATGAAGAGACAAACGAGAAAAAACTCGGGGCCAATGTATTTTTCTAGAATTATCAATATTTTTGTTTTTGTTTTGAAACGGAGAATTTTTCTTCTGATATTTTTCGTTTACGCTTCACCACGGCGAGGGCACTGGGGAATAAGTGAAAATTTCCTATTTTCCAGCCCTGTGTGGAGGGTATGGAGATTTATTTTGTATTTTCTTTCGCTGAGGTATTTATCTGTTTTTTTTTTTTTCTATATTTTTGGTTTTTCGTTTTGTTTTTGCGCGTTTCACGAGCGATTTAGCGATTTGGGTGATCCGCTAGATTAGCTGTCGACAGGCACGCGAATGGGGTGAATTTTTTTCGTTTTAAGAGCGCAAATGACAAACGATTCGACTGGGAGATAAATACGCGAAAGATTTCGAGAAGGAAGTACCGAGAAATGCTGAAATGAAAAGAAGTTTATTTTTTTTGTAATTTTTTTTTAACACGACGACGAAGTTGAAAAAAGCGAACAGCACGTCAAAAAAATTTTCCTACGAATGAATGGGAATTTGATGAGAAATTATGATTGTGAATGATTGGAGTTGTGGGGTGCGAGAGAGATGGCTTATGTGTGGGTGAGCAGGATTGAGTGTGGGTAAGTGAGATAGATTAGTAATTTGTCGGTTTCGAGTTATGGCTGCTGAAGTTCTCTTGCTGCGAAAAGTCTAATCTGGTTAAGTTTCTCGAAGGTACGATCACAATGGGTAGTGAGATTTTTTTTCTAAAAATGTTCTTATAAGATTTGTACAATCTATGCAGTTTCAGTATGTATTGGAGACATTAGCAAATAAAATTGATCTTGATTGATTTTATCACAGAGTTTGTTGTCACTGGAGCTGAACTAGTGAGTCTTCACAGGCGGGCTATGATGGCTGGTGGAAATAATCTTTTCTAATCTAGTGACAAGCACTCCTTCTTTTGCTTCTTTATCATGGTAAGGACGATTAAGTGTCAAAGTTCTGAACACACGCAGAATGGGTAATTGTATGTCCCTATAGATACTACTCCAGGGAGAACTCGCAATAGCGACAAACAATACACCCTTGGTCTTCTCAATCACGACCGACTGATTTAGGCGCTGACCCAAGAGTTAAGGGCTGCTTCTACTACAGGTTCGGTAGATTGGGTTGTAAAGTTTGAGAGGGTTACGGTTAAACCCGGAGTCAGAATAGATAAGTTCTTGATCTGAGGGTTGTTTTTGGCGCCGTTTCTCGGGAAACCGAAAAGGTCGAATGGGCTCCAAAAGAAACACACTCTGAAAGGCTACGGTGGGCAGTCGAAGAGGATAAGAAAACGCAGGGCAAACGCATGGTGCAAAGAGGCAGTAAGTGGCGTCAAATGCGCGAGTGCTAAAAGTCTCAATCCTCCAGCGGCGACAAAAAAAAGAAACAGACCGGCAGAAGTGGCACCCACTAAAATCGACAAACCTCTGCTTGCATCGCGAACAAGGCCAAGAGGAAGAAAGCTTTTACACTTCCTCTGTCGATTGATCTCTCAGCGCACGATGACAGGACGAAATCGGTTCTTCAACGAGTGCAGGCTGCAGCTCCAGTGGAAGGAAATCGAATGGAGCGGCCTAAAATATCGCAAAAACAAGACCAACGGTGGTTTTAACAGCACACGATGGCCGTATAAGTTAAGTACTACAACAAGAAAGGTCTGTAGCTTCGGTCGACGGAAAACGGCTGATGCGGTGAAAACTTTGGCTTTGGTGGTGGCTTTCTCGCGTACAAGATCCGGCTGATACCGGTGCTGTAACTAGCAAAAGTTTCAGTTCGGGTGGACCTGGTGTCGCAAGATAACCTCCAAGAAAACCACAAAACACCATTTGGAACGAGACCAGTGCGCCTATAAAGATGCTGGTACCACCACTCTTGCGCTTCGAAATAAAAAGGCTGGCAGTAACAACAGTCTAAATCACCCTTAAACACATTAGGGAAAGCAGAAACGTTTGCATTCAACCATGGGGTTGCGATATGGAAAAAAGTAACTCTTAGAGTGAAGCGCTCCACTCAGGAAAATCTTGAATGATTGAGCAAGTCTGAACTCAAAATTCCCACGTGGAAACTAGCGATTTGCTGATATGTCGTTATACCCAGTACCATGGACTCAACACTGAAAAGTGAAGAATCTATTCACACTGGGAGAGCAAGAATCGGGAATACAAAGACGGCTCTTGTTGTAGGTTTATACAAAACTCCTGTGGGGATCATTATATGAAAAGCCTCCGCATCTGCGCCTGGGAAGGGTTAATTTCCACTTTGTTTCCAAATGAGTCCAGACAAAGGACGACCATCCCAGTACTTATCTATTATGTTTACTGAGATCAACCTTCAACATAACAAGGCTGTAACTGCATTCCTATGTTGGGGACTTTCAGAGTTGAATACAACATACATACAGGAACCATACGTTCAGATGTTTGAGGCGTTTCACACCGCTGTACGACGAGAACTTGTTTTTGTGTGCGGACACACTCTCACCACCTACACTGCACTCTCAAAATCATCTTCCATTTTACCCTGATCGTAAAGACATGCCGTCTGATGCAATGACAGCAGAACTCCTGTTGCCGAAAAATTACGAAACCGGCTTTCTCTGTGTCCACGAACGGTTTCGGTAGGAATCTGAGCCAGGAATAGTCCTCACGGATGGCTCCAAAACCGATTTAGGATGCGATGCTGATGTCTTTCTGGATTTCCTCGTTAAGAAAACCTGTGTCCATCTTGCAAGGGGAGATATAGGTAGTCCTGATGGCAACGACTTACATTATGAAGAAACGCTGAGGAGGGTGAAGCATTTGCTTCCACAGCGACAACCAAGCCCTCCTAGAACTCGAGCCTACATTATGTCTGCCTGCGTCCTCGGATAGGGTTTCCAATGACAGTTAGGTCTTATATGAGCATAACTTCAGATGGGATGATTCTCCAGGTTGCCCGCACACCAAACTATTCCTTCACGATGTCACTATAACGAATCCCCAGTTATCCTTCAGTAGGGAAGTCTGCAAACTCATTACTGGCGTCGTAACGGGCCATTATGCTTTTGCTTATCACTTAGATGTCCTGGGTATAAGTGACACGATGTCCTGCGGTGCTTGCCGTGAACGCCAAGCACTATCTCTGTGAATGCCCGGCCTACGATTTCACCACATCCATAGCAAAAATTACAGCAAAACTGGGGGTAATAATATACCATACATGTTGCCAATGAAAACTTATATTGTAATGACCACATATTCCATGCAGTTTATGAAATGTTATGTCAAGCTTTGTATTAACTACTCATCACAACCTGCTAAAGTTTAAAACTAACGTAAATCTGTATCTCTTGCTTTCTTGTTGTGAAGATAGGCGAATAAGACTTCCTTATCAGATTATGCTGATACGATGAAATTGAATGTTGATTTTGGACAGATCAACAAAGCTCTCTATTCATCGTGTTGTGGGCAAAATTTGTATCACTGACAGGTGTACATGACGCTAAGCTAACAACATTTTAAAGTAGTTTGCGTTCAGAAGAAACTGTAGTCGCTGTGAGCGAAAATGTGGCCGACGATCCAGAAAATCCGGACAACAATTTGTTTGTGCTCTATGTGAGAAATTTTGCGAAAAGATCTTGGCCTACGACGTATAAGATTCTGCTATCACGTGGTCTAAAGCCACGAGAACATGCCTTGCGATGGGAGATCGCGGTCTCTTTAGTTTAAGTCGACTCTTCATTTGTTCTAAAAATCGTGTGTAGGTTCAAATTGGTCCAATCGATTTGTAAGCAAGCAAAATTGTCGTTTCTGTAGTGAGGCAAATCTATAAAAGCCTCATGAAACACAATTTTATCAGCAAAAGTGCATTGTGTGGTGTGGTCTACACACTGATGGCACAAGTAGTCTTTTTTTTCATGAAGACATTGACTTACTGAGGACTCGATTCAATGACAACATCATATCGCGAAATGGAACATTGATTTAGCTCCACCGAAATCTTTTGACTTGACGCCACCGGATTACTGACAATCCATAAGCTATCCAGCGCTTTATTGGTGAGATAGAAGCACAAATACTCGAGAGTGGGCAAAAATTGGGCCGACAGAATGCGCTTCGCCAAACGCAACTGAGGAAGCAGTGTTCAGAAAATAATGTCACGAATGATTCTTCACAACGAATAACGATTCTTTATTAAAACTAAGTTCCTGTCGTTATTGACCTCTTGTTGTATTACATCCTTTTTACTTAACTTGCTTAGACGCTACACTGTTGATTTCAATGACACCCATCTGAAGAAGTCACGCAACCCTTCGGTTCGATTCCTACTTTTTCCAGATGTCGTTTGAACTGCTATCACAAATTCAAGAGATTAACGGCGTAACAACCATTCCGTACCTGCATCCCAAAGTCATTCAAAACAACGTACAAATGTTCGTACGAATGAATAGTTCAATGGAAGATATCTGACAATTCCATTCTTACATCAAAATGTTACAATTCAGTGATGTAACACGTGCTTCTTTATCCAAACTCACCCCTGAACACACTCATTGGCGTAGTTTCAACAATTTTACCCTTCAACAAAGGAAGCTCATCACCACACGACTGACACTTTGACTTATGTCAAAAAATCAAAAAAAGAAAAAAATATGTAAAAAAGCTCTCCTTCTGTCAGTAATCCAAATTCTGTGTTCGAATAAGCAAGTGGAAAGGAAAATCATGGCCGCACTTGTCGGTGGTGGTGGTGCCTCTTCTGCTACCGGAAATTTCACACGATGGCTCAATAATAAACTTCAAGAACTAAACACTGACGAAAGTGTATTTGGTTCGTACATCATCGGCATTCTAGAAGGCGATGAAACCAAGGACGAAAAGCAAGATGCCCTCGAGGGCATACTCGGCGAAATCATCGTGAGTATACAAGGGGAATGAGCATTTCGAATACTTACAATTTGCCTCCTCCTTCCACAAGGATAACCACATCCAAGAGCTAATTGACGAGATATTGAACAAATGGAACGATTGCCATCCGAAAGTTGATGATAGCAAGCCAAAGGTAAGCTTAGATGTTGACGAGCAATTGGCTAAAATGCTCGAGGCACAGCAAGTCCTGACCACCGTTCAACGACAGTATACCGCCGATGAATTGCGCGTTAGAGAGCAGATTTTAGCCCAATACAGCCAGGTGGGTAGATCTCTCAAAATTCTCTTCAGTCCTCAACACTTTTGACTTGTCTTTGCACCTTTTTTTTAGACTGAAGTTAGTGAAGAGGAGGACACGGAAATCCCGGACGACAAACCAAGTGGAGGTTTGGTTAAAAACACCAACGCACAGGATGTCCTGCAGCTACAGAAGGAACGTCGGGAACAAGCACGCTTAGATAGTCAGAAAAAGAAGGAGAAAGACAAGGAAGACAGGGAAAAACAGAAGCAACTTAGAGAGGAAAAGAAAGAGAAACGAAAAACCGTCAAAGGCGAACGTCGCCGGTAGCGAGATCCACACTGCAGTAACCACAAAAATCCTCCATCCCCGCCTCCATAATTTTACCACTTTTCGCTCTTTATATCTATCTTGAAGGACAACTCTGTTGGAACATCTTTTGACATCGTTATTTAACCAGTTGATAGATTGCCTCGCATTGACGGAATGGATCTTTGAAGTGATGGCCAACGATAGATGAAAGTGTGTAGCGTTTGTTCTTCCCTGGATTTTGCACTCTTGTTTTGTTGCGCTGTTTCATGTCCGTGACTCAGACGAAACCCTCTAAACTGTCTCTAATGGAAAAGCAAATTAATAAAAGTCGTCACGTAATTCTCTTCGATGTCAATGAGACGTACGCGTTTTAATTTCTTAATTTTTCTAATTTGTGACAGTTCCTGCGGGGAATGGGATGTTGTTTGCAGTCGAGCACCATTTGAAAATGTTATTTGGCTTCGCCAGGAGAAGGGCGGACTACTAGAGAGATCTAGTAATGAGCCAGAGGTCTGGTTGGTCTACTTCAGTTTCTGTCGGAAGAGAGGACTCAGATAAAGACTAGTCCTTGTTGGATTTTTTTCGTACAAAGACGCATAAGTTTCAGTGCCTAGAGTAGCAGCGTCCGCCAGGTCGGCGCCGAGTACCGGGAGTCTGATTCGAGCGTAGGCCCGGCACTCTTAGGGTAGTGCTCTGCGGTCTCGAGTTCACTCTTACAGGAGGGGCTTAGCAAAAGCATAGTGCTCCGTCGCGATGCAAGTAAGCAGTCTGAGGGACAGCACGAAACTCGACCTTTTAGTGACGCCATGAAGCACTCATTTGGTCTGCCAGCAACCTGAAGAATTATGCTATCTGCTGTTATGCTCACATGAAACCGAACTGTCAATGGAGGCCCGAATCAAGGAAGTAGACAGTCCTAACGCAGGTTCGAATGCTGAGAAACTTTTCTCTGAGTCTTGTCCAGCAAGTTCAACAGCGACCTCATTTCCCGTGATGCTATTGTGTTCTGGGCAGTGAATTAACCCTTCTGACTTTGATCAGTGGAGTCTTGTAGTCTTGAACACCGAGTCTTTACAATATAGTTCGTTGCCATCAGGTTTACGTATATCTCCACTTGGATGATTTGCTCCACCTACGCGAAGGATATGATTTGTCTTCCATTGCTGTGTAGATCCGGATGAGCCTTTTTGGTGATAAGCATCAAAGTGACAATGGTTTGAAGGTTTTCGACGTGGCATGTTTAGTCCAAAGAAGTTTATTGTCCAGGAATACTTACAATGGACGAAGGGTTAGACCACTCAGCTTCCTCAGTAACCTCAATTTTGTGAGGATCGACTCAAAGCCAATTTCTAATGTACCAATCGTCGACCACGTTAGGAGTACGCATGCCTTACAGCAGACGGTCGCTAGTCATAATTCAGCTGACAGTATAGCTACCTCATTTCCATGTGAAAGCTTTAAGCAGTAAGTTGACCAACATGCACCAAAGCAGCCGAGATATGACGCCGCCTTGCGGGTAATTCCTGTTTATCCCCGACCTCACATATTGGCTACAGTCAACCTCCGTAATCCGGGTCCTATTCTTCTACCCCGTGTTGTCTGACCGAGTTGCATCGCAATCGAGGGTTGCGTTGTCAAAAGCACCCTCAATGTTGACTAAAATGCCCAGCGCGTACTACTTCAGATTTTCAAACGCAATCCCGTAGGATCTTCTACATTGGTGTGCATGTTATCTCTTGGACAGAGGGTGCATTCGCAAAGAAGTTTTGCGGAGAAGCTGGTCATTCTCTCCATGCTCTTCAACAAGAACGAAGTCAGACTGATAGGTCTGAAGCTATCGGCGATCGTATATTCATCTTTCCCAATTTTCGGTATAAAGGCTACTCTTACTGTTCTCCAGGTGCTCGGTATGTGTGCCATTGCCAGGTTAGCAGTGAAGATTCTCTTCATAGTTGCCAGCAGCTGATCTATGTATCATATTTGCGTGCCAAGCAACTGAAAGCCATGAAAGAAAGAAACAGAGTGGTGGATGGCCTCATCCGTCGTCACAACCGATGATAGCTTACAGTTACGGCGTATTGTGATACTCAGCTTACTTGCAGCTTCGAACCCGCTTGCGTTCTGATTAGTTTATTTGCGAAGTGAGTCGCAGTAAAACGAGCCTTGCATCTGTCCTTTCTTTAGGGACTGAGATTTTCTCCAGGTATTTACGGAATGTTGTTGGTCTCAGCTATATACGGCTAAGGTAGGCACGAAACTGAACCAATCTGGCGATGCCCTAGCCTTTAACTGCACTTAAATATCAATTGTGGTTATTTAAACTATTGTGGTAGCCGTCGAATAATGGTAAGTGGTAGTAGCAGTAGCAATACAATAATGCCCTCTCCGAAGAACACTAAACAAGCGGTGTTGTTTGGAGCTTAAAGTTCAAAAGGAGGGCGGTGGATAAACCCTAAATTTGTCAACAGTAGTACTTATATGTATGTGTATCCTGGAGGCAAGTAACCAGCCTCGGAGTATCAGGTCCATTGTTTCCAAGGGGTCCCAAGAAGGGCCTAACATCTTGTATCACATAAAATCCTACTTTCGCGAAGTAAATAAAAATCACTGATGAGGACGGATTTGCTATTGACGACTTTGCAAAACGAAGCAAAGGACAACGTGTGCGCATGAGACGAACTGACAATCTTCACAGAACTAATAGACGTAACATCATCAATGCAAAAAATGTTTCTACAACCTTCAAAGCCTACCGACAAAGCCTACTTTAGTGCATTTTTCGGCTAAGTATGTCATCAAAATCGTTTTAGATTATTTGAGGGCCAAAATAGGAAACGATATCTTTACTACGGCAAGCGGAAAGTACAGCCCATACGATTGTAGCTAGCACACGATTTCTCCGTCTCAATATTTACATGTGAACATGGCGGGACACCTGATCCTAAAATAGGCAATCCATCTGATTATGCTGCGATTGACGCCAAGCAATGTTCCAGGATTATAGATCACCGAACATTCTGAATGCCCAACCTAAGCTTGGACTATGCGAGATATATCTCAAAAGCCTCAATAACGGAGAAGACTTAACGATTCAAATTGCAGCAAACCGCCAGCACCTTAAACAAGACAAGGATGCCGTAAAAGATGGCCTAACTGCCGATGAGTTGGTTGAGAACATACGCAAATTCATTTCCATGATTTGATTGGAGGTATGAAAATACATTGTCATATGTCCGATACACAAGAAAGGCCTTATTAGTTCCTACTATTGCGATTTTAGGTCTGCTAAGACCACAATTGGCCAAATATTTGCACAACGGCAAATTCTAGAAAAAAAAAAACAGATCGGCCAGATTGATACTTACCAACTTTATATTTATGTCAAGGCCGCACTTGAGAGCACTTATAAAAGTGAGCTATACAGAGCCATGCATGGTTTTGGCAGGAACCAAGGTCATCAGATTGAGTAGAAAGACGACTGAGAACTCTCGATCGTTGACGAGCATCTTCAGTTACGCAAATTAATTTGGTTGAGATCCCTTTCCAATTGTGTGTGCCGATCTTCCGTTAGTAAGATATTCCTTTGGTGTTCATTCGAAGAGCATTGATATACGTCTGATCTTCGCGTCCCAATCATTGAAGCCATTGCTTGCGAATTCTTCTGACCACGTCGATATCGCTATACGGCCCGTGTGATCGTTAGTCCCGCCTGTATGGGGGGTGAATTGAGACACAGATTCAACGACGAAGATCGGATGAACCAAGGGTTCCCTCATCTGGTTTTGATACGCTCTGTATCATAAAGTTGGACTGGTATGTTCAAATTGTAATATAGGACCATCTTGGTTGTATGACAGACGGCTTTGTACAGCGAATGGAAAGAGTTATTCTAAGTTAAATCACTGCGCTCATGTTGAATTTTTAGCGAAGCCTTGGTAGTCGAGCTTGGAATTAAGTTTGCCAATTGTGGGGTTTTATGCAAACGTCGGTTCCCTATGGGGACGCTTTTTCCTGAACATACCTTGGAAATGACTTGATGCATAGGCTTTACTAACTCATCAATGGTCAGCGCTTGTGGCCTTATTCGATTTAAGCTTAAATATCCCAGATCTTAGTCAAGATCGGGTAGGAGCGAAACTTGTTCATGGTAATGGTGGTCATTGCATTTAATAATGCATTTTGCTGACAGTGGTATTGTATGCGCCTTTATCAATATCCTCAGCACCGACTACGATTCTACAAACTTATGTTCTAAAATGTGAATATCTCAAAAAGTTATAAACGGTGTTAAGGTTGGCGTCATTTGAATCATCGCGATTTCAGATCGGGATGGTCGGATGGTCGGGAGACCGACGCGTACGGTGCAATATTCGGCCTTTAAGCGATGGAGTAAGTGTAAATTTAATTTCTTGTTCCGCGAAACCTCTTCAACTCTGAATACCACTCAGTCAGGGTCCAGCAGGAACACCGAAAACATCCGCGAGTTGGAACGAAGTTTGCGGGGAAATCCCAGAAACTCCCAAAAACTATCGTACATGAAATTTTACATTTTAGAGCAACGAGAACCACTTCCACCTGAATGAGCACGTAAATATGCAAAACGTTCGCTACTGGGCTCCACGAAAACACAACCCGCGACTTAAAGACTAACGATATTTACATTGCCCCAAGAGTAAGCGACTTTCATGATTTTGCTGCGTAAACATTTCCCACGAAAACTGATCAGCTCTGGAGAGGCCTCGTTGGCACCGAGGTCGCCAGACTTGTCACCATGGATTTTTTTCTATGGGCGTACGTCAGAAGCAAAGTCTACGCTAATAACCCGCGGCCTATCACAGAGCTGAACAAAAATATCCGCTGTGAAATTTACAACATCCAGCCAAGCACGCTTCTACCAGCGTGTGCCACTAAATGGACACTAAATGTTTCTTTCAACGTCTTTACAGGACTAGTAGAACCTACGAGCAGCCCTTGTTGATCTATTTGCCTCTTGTTCAGCTCCAGTGTGTTGCAGACTCAGCCCATTTTCATCATTAAATTGGAGTGACATTGTAGTGGGTGGATTAAACCCAGGACATCACATGCAGCTTTTCTATTGCCACTGGTTTTCCACACTTGAAGGGACGTAAAGAATATCTTTATTCGTATCTTGCCTATAACAATGTAGAGATACCAGTCAACGTTGGCGTCACTGAAAATTTGGACATCCATAATGCTAGAAGAGAGCATTGCTTGTTGATTGATCAAGATATGACAGAGTGTCTTTGTGAATGTATGGATGTGGAAGGCGCGTGCCGGATACGACTAGATTATATTCCGTCGTACAGTCGATTAATCTGAATCCGATATCGGAGGCGTTGCCATGCAGGCTATGTCTATCGATAACTTCTAAAGACACCTCGCTTTCCTTGTGTCTCATTCATGTGTACGGCATTTTTGGTATGCCCTTTCCAAGAGAAAACTAGAAACTCTCTTTGCAGCTAACATTACGCGTACAGAACCGAAAGTAGTAGTCCTTTTTCGAATGCGTAGACCCGTTCATATTCAATGTTTTTGGTTGCTTCGTAATAGTTGCTTTTTACGTGGTCGAGTAGTTAACCCCATGCGTAATCACCAAAGTGGAGTGGAAAACGCTTTCTTGTATCCCTTGGACGAACAGAATCGGATACTCCGTTGTCAATAATCGATTTTCGGAGTATGCTTGCTGAGCATTCATCCTCCGCTTTTTCTATCTCAACATACTGATCAGTCTTGGAAAATCCTTATTAATGTAAGCTCCAAATACGTTGGAGTCCGTACCACGAAGGGGTAAAGTCATAGTTACAGCACTGGGTATCGCCAAATTGGCACAACTCAGAGTCCTACCCTAATCGTACAACACCGTGCCACCTAAATGGTCCGTCAAAGGCACATAATAAAAGTGAGAATCAATAATCTAAGGAAGAGGGTGATTCACTGAATTAGTTGTATAATCTGGCTATCTTTCCGAGTTGGAACAGAAACATCCAAGCCAACACTTGAACAGTGCAGGAAGGTTTTATATTCCCGAGGCATAGCAGAACCTCGTCTCTGTATGTGCTAAATCAGTAGAAGCAAAAACATGATAATAAAACTTGTACACTCTTACCCTCATAGGTGTTGCATTGCGCTGTAGATATCAAACAATACACTCTCCAAGGAACTCAAAGTACCTGGACTATGTACAAACACAAAATTCATCTCAAACAATCGCATCTGATGCGTAAGCTTGATTGACGCCCTGTTCTTTTCAAGGTTTAGCACGACATAGTAATGGTGGTACCGTAGGCATGCTCTATATTCGTTCAAAGCAAACGATGTTGCATGCAAACAACAAGGAATTCCAGATCGCCAAATAACCCAGCAATACCAAGACAGCATTGAAGTCATTCGCAGCCAATAACATCTTCCAAATTAGTTTTACATAAATGATTATATATTTCTTAATCCAAATTACAGTTACCAAATACTTTATCTGATCCTTACATTCGATACTTGTATACTCTAAGTTGATGGTGTTATCTAGTTAATATGCCATAAGGGCTACTAATATCATACTTTATCTGCTGTGCTGGGGCACTACAATTATCATCTAACAGACGTTAATAAACAATATAAAGCGACAAACTAATTTATAAAAAAGAAAACATACGAACTTAACAGTAAATCACATTTTTCCTCTTGGTTACGCTTAACTTAAATTTACAAAGAACGACTTATCGTTGTGTACTTAAGGATACAATACAATACGACTTAGGATTGGTTTTTGTTTGTTTTTTTTTTTATTTAATATCTTTTACTGATGCTTTGAGCATTCCGTAATGAGATCTACAATTTTTGGCATCTCTTTGAGCGTTTTGGTTTAATCTGATGTGTCCTTACACCTTTATTGGTTCATATTTGAATTGGAGTCGCTTCGAATACGACTCTGATTCAATTGAGATTGCCCATTATAAAGCTATGGCTAGACATTTGACGGTCCTTAACTTATTAAGCTTACAAACTAAAATAGTTAACAAATAGATAAGACCCTCACAAACGTTGTCCACAATTGAAATTCATTTGCTGAATATCTGAATGAGTGGAGAATTTTTGTAAGCGTCAGCAAATTTACAAGGCTTTTCGCAATAACTAAACGTAAAATATAAATAAAAGTCTAAGGCTCTCCTTCGAATCGAAATAAAGGACAATCTTTGAACAAATTGATGGATGAACGTCTATGTGAATTAATTATGCTCAGCCTCATTCTCATTTACGTTATCATCGAGTTCTGAATTGTCGTCATCTTCATCTTCTTCTTCTAACTGACCGAACTCTTCGAATTCCTCTTCGTCTTGATCATCGTCGGAGGCATGTTCTTCTTCGATCTCTTCTTCAACCTCATCGATGTTATCGTTCTCGTTTTCGTTTTCGTTTTCGTGTTCATTTTCATTTTCAATATCGTTATCGTCATCGCCTTCGGCATCATCTTCATCAGGACGATAAGAGTCATCATTTTCATCGCACTCACTGCCAATGGAATTGTGTTCACTTCCATCAGCATCGGCTTCAGCATCATTCTCTTCTTCGGCATGGTGAACTTGTTCCAAGCAGGACGATACTCGTTCTAATTCGGTTTTAGCTAGAGAATGCAGATCGTTTGTGTTGACGAAGGTTACTCGGCGATTGTTTTCCTCCAGACATTTAACAGAGACATTAATAAAATCTCGACGACGCTTCTCATCCCACGTAGAGTACTGAAAAAGAAAAGTTTCCACCATTAGCTAGAGGATAGGCAAACATTTGTAAGTACCCACCACAGAAGACGATGTGAATATGAATTCTGCAGGGACACCAGTCTTAACCCGGATATACTTCTGCAAGAGATTTGTTCCATCCTTCCTCCACAAGCATAAATGCGGATTAATCATGTAGTCCTCTTTCAAGTCCTTCCGATACAAATACAACTGAAACACACCAGTAGTGTTCCCATTCAAATTGCGCTCCTTCTTCTTTGGTGGTAAAATAATAGCCTTCGGTTCGACTTCAGCAGCTAATTGTGTCCTAGCCTTGTAGTACTCATAATCATCATCGTCCTCGTCATCTGAATCATCAAATGTCTGATAGTTAGCATCTTGGGCTGCTTGTCTTTTCGGATTCTTCTGTGAACTATTGCTGGAGGATTTCCTTTTGCGATTGCCACGATTTCGTCCCTTTGTAGAATGAGTGCGCTTCTTTACATTGCGAGTTGATGCGGAGGGGCGCCAGTCTTCCTCGGAGTCGTCTGTTTCAGTGAAATCATCTTCCGAGTCGATGAACGTTGTGGTCACGAGTTCTGTGCGACTTCGCATGACTTTGACCTGCGATTTTGTCGATTGGAATTTGTGTTCTTGATTTTTGGTTTTCGTGTTTTGCTTTTTGTTTTTGCGTCGCAGTGGCGTTGGAGTGAATAAAAAATAGGACACCGACACACTATCCCAAGAGTTGAGGATACTAAAGCGTCTGCCTGGGAGAAAAAGAAAGTTGTGTGGGGATTTTTGTTTTGATGCTTTTGACAGAAGGATAATGCACTTTTAGCGAATGGGGGTTGGGTAAAGCTTTTGGTTGTTTTTTCTTTTTGTTGTTGTTCTTGTCGAAGGCGGATTGTTGACATTTTGTAAGAGCTTTAAGGATAATTACCGGTGGTGGGTGTACAGGAAGAGCTTTGAGATGTTTAGCTTCTGCACTGGCATTGGAATAAGTGACTTTAAGGGGTTGAATGAGTGCGTTCCATGGCATGGAAAAAGTGTTAAAACTTTTTAGGAATCTAAATTTTTGAGAAAGGCATAAAATGTAGTTAAGGACAAGGATACGATTATATGGTTCTGCAGGTAGTCATTACAGAATGACGGTTTTGATAAGTGAGTAGAAGTGAAGGTTTCGAGCACGGTAATGCCTATATTGAAGAACCGACGTTCAAAAATCCGCTTCGAAAACATGGTACGTCAGAAAATATGTCCGTATACTGCGCTCTTTGTTAACATTTATCTTTTTTCCAAGATACATTTTCAGCAAAGCATGATGGTTCCTAGTGCAAAAGCTCGAGATATGGTGGACTCATATCATCTTTCTGTAGAGATTTAGAAGCATTGGTTGCCAGACAACGAATCACTTATTTTAGCTGAATAAAATGCGAAGAAGAGGAACAGTGTCATTTCTGCAACAAATGGGCTACTGGTTGTAATTGCCAACGCTCGGGCACCTATTTTACTTATGTTGTAAAGTTCAATCATGAGGTCTATAAAGACATCGAGCTTATGCGTCTTGTGGTATTATGCGGGCTCCACCCATTAAACTGGCTACGGGGGTAAACAAAGCTGGCCTAATGTAAAATAAAATCAGATTGGAGTGACTGATGCACTTAGCATTCGACCAGCGGCAATATTTGAATGTCAAGCGGCCAGACGACGCAATGGATCTGTAAGGGTTTAATTTTTAGCGAGTCAGGAGCCCTTGGATTTGTAGAGTTTCCCTTGTGCGAGCGTCATGGTGGCTGTGGTTTAAGTCTAAAGTCGAAGGGAGAGTTTTTCGACAGTCTCTGGAAAACTCCAAAATGTAACAAATACTACAGGACCCCATGACTCTAAGATTGGCGGAGGTTTTAGACAGGCCTCACGCTCGACCAAATGGGGAGTTTATCTTACACGATGATTTCGAATTGGTACTGCTCTGAATGGAGTTTCTCCAGGATGGTCAAAAGATCAAGAATAGGGATTATTGTCCATTGTAAATCAGGGTTGTGATTGACGCACTTCACTCCCTATATGAGCGTAGGTGCCGCGCAGAATCAGGCCGTACGGCGACGTTCTGTGGTCTTATGCACTGCACATTCTGAAGTCTTATTTTATTCCACTTCCGTGTACGTTCCCTTTTGTAGGGCGAGCGGGCTGTCCTGAACGATTGGCGTCATACAGTAAACATAGTACAGGCTGTTGATTTTTAAGAGGTTCTTTAATTGAAAGCCGCATTGCTGAATTATACCATAATGAAAGTCTAAGATGCGGCCTTGCGCAATTGAGCAAAGCAGCCCGCACTTCGCGACTGACTTTAACCCGGAACATACGCTCCTCGTAATTTTAAGAAAACTCATGTCATCGATCCAGTGAATTGTAAGTGTTTTTAAACAGTACTTCCAGGTGGTGCTTAGTGGGCATCGTATAGAAAAGGTGACAGGTTAAAGTGTGGAACCAGCTTTCAGATTGCCTTGTTCTGTATTTATCAAAGGAAGTGATCGTGGACCTATCGACATTCCGTGTCAATGGTAGGGGATCACATTCTTTCGGGCGATCAGGAAGAAACTACAGCACCACCCATGGGGAGGTGCATATTAATAAATTGTTGTTTCAAACTAACGAAAAACGGAGTACCCAGGCATGATGCGCAGGCATCATTTTCTTAATTGTCAGGACACTTTTACTAAAAAAAAAAAGAGATCGAAGTTGAAGCATCAAGGACAATACCATCACCCACGAGGCCCCGGCAATAATAAAAAGTAGGAGTGAACAAGATCTTGAACTTCGTGCTAAAGGACACTATCAAAGAGATCATTGCATGACATGCCTTATGGAAGGTATCCGTCTTCTGCAGTAAAGAAGCAGCGAGTAGCTCTCTTCCTAAAGGGTGGCTAGCCACTTGACGAACCAATCTCCCGAATGCCCCGAAAGGTCAACTCAATCCCTTTTTGATTTCTACCTGAGCACTCCTCGTCTCAAACAAGATCTCCTCTATCACTTCCTTGGTCCCTAGCTCTTAAGTCTTTCTGTTAGTTTTTAGGTTAGATTAAGCTTGTATTAAGCCAATAAATAGGGGCCTCAGCCCCCACCAAAAATTTAAAAATTTCAAATTGATAAATCGAGCTGGAATGCTGAATGGATGGATCTTGCTACGGACTGCTGCATGGATTTGAGTCCAGCTTGTCATCAGCTTGTTTCATCAGTGGATTTGAAGTACAGAGAGAGATTTCTGAGCAACGCCAACGAGTCGCTCCACAGAGCAATATATTCCCAACTTAACCACAATTTGGAAGAAAGGAATTACTTTCGAGATGAAAATAGCGTCGATGAAATAGCAATGATGGTCAGGCTACGGGGAGAGCTGATACATTGAAACTTTATTCCTCGCAGAGAAGATCTTGTGCTCTTTGTGTAACTTGGGTGAAAGAGAAGACATCTGTCACTTCATGTCCTATTTTAAGAGAAATAAGAAGGCACACTTTGGGATCCAGTTTTTTGACGGAAAACGAAGTTATATCTCTGCTAAACACAATCGAAGTTAAGAAACTGTACCAACACTGCAATCTGGCTCTAACCTATAGTTTTGTATTTATCAGTATAAAGTAATTATCGCATTTGTTTTGATGGAGTAGAGTAAGTTCGGGTAATGTGCACGAGCTGTAGATTTTGCGCAGTTCGCTGATTCTTGTTTTGATGTGAGGTCGATGTTAATTTTTGCTCCGATTAAAAAGTTTATATTTTTAAAACTAACAGCTCAATTGATATAAGTGTTTCTATTTCGCGTTTGATATTTTGTGTTTTATAAATACAGGTCAAGTGGTGTCGGTTATCACAAAATTATAAAAAGAAAACCAAGTCATGAGATCTGACACCCTGTGACGATCTTTCAAGTACTGTGACCACAAATCTTTACTTTTCTTCGCATGCATGTGGTATCAACAAGATGGCTTTCCAGCGCATTGTGCTCGCACAGTAAGAGAGTTCCTCGTTGGGAATACTCCAACAGGTGGATAGGGCGGTCTGGTACAATTTCGTGGCCAGCCCGTTCATCTGATTTAAATCCACTCGATTTGTTTTACTGGGGAGTAGTAAAAGAAAAAGTTGAAGACATCAAGTCCAGAAGATATGCCCGTCTTATTACCAGAAGATGTAGAGCTTAGAGCTTAGTAGAGAACGTAGTGTTCTGTGTGCTCTGTGACGGGAAAAAATGAAATGAAATGACAGGTGTGGCATCTCTATCTGTTTCACTCACACTAGTTGAAATGGCGTGTTTATCTGTCCCAATCACGCCGTCACTGTAGGTTTCACTCACACTTGGTACTCATTTTAACTTATTAAAAAGAATTAACTATGAATCGCGATTCTTTAACAAAAAATTTTTTTTGTCCTCAATTAAGCGTTAGTCTAGCAAGTGTCATGCCATTTTGGAATCCGGACTAAATACGCCATCTTTTAAAGTTACTTGCCAAAATGGCACAGTACATTTTTTTGTCAGTACAGTCAGTTCAAGTTGGGTGATTAATGATTTTCAGATACATGGGTGGACAAAAAAGCAATAGTTTAGTTAAAACCGTTATAATTATGTTTCAATTTTGGACCGTAATTTACAGAACAGTTACTTAGGGTTACGTGCCAACAAAAAAATCGAAGAAAAGTAAAGATTTGCGGTCACAGTACTTGAAAAATCGTCACAGGGTGTCAGATTTCTCGATTTTTTTTTTGAGTGCCAATAATTTGAAAAGTACATGACTTGGATTTCTTTTTATAATTTTGTGATAACCGACGCCACTAGTTCTAGCTTGACGTTGATTTTTGGGACACTCTGTATATAAGGTGAGTTTTACTGTTTGGCTAAATTTAATATAAACAATGTAGAATTTCTTATGACATACCACCTTGATTAAAAAGTTCCCGCACCACACAACCGTGTTAAGTTGGTAAATCTGTTGTTGACATTTCCTCTAAATCTTAGCGTCATAGCTTGACATTTGCAAAAGTTACGTAGCCAAGAGTACATCTATCTCTGTCTGTGTTGACGATTTTTTACAATTTTAGAAATGGATTTAAATTTGCAACAACGAACTTGTATTAAATTTTGCGTAAAAAACGGATTTAATGTTGCGCGAATGTTGGAAATGTTAGAAAAGTGTTTCGGCAACGGTTCTCTAAAGAAAACCAATGGCACGAGCGATTCAAAAGTGGTCGTGAGTCAATTGAAGATGGTGAACGCAGTGGCAGACCATCGACATCGAAAACCGACGAAAACATTGATGAAGTACAAGAAATGTTGGCCAATAACCGAAAATTAACCATCAGAGAGGTAGCGGAGGACTTGAACATTGCCTATGGATTTGGTTAATGATTTGGGTTTCCGTCGTATAGCAGCAAAGTTGACGTCAAAAGACCTGAATTTCATGCAAAAAAGTGACCGTGTTAACGTCGCAAAAGGGATGATTTGCGAGACTGAATCCGATCCCACATTCATCAAAAGGATCATTACTGGACACGAGACGTGAGTTTATGAGTACGACACGCAATCCAGACATCAGGCAAGTGAATGGCGTTCACCAAATGAGCCGAGACCAAAAAAACCACGTCGTTTTCAGTCAAAAAAGAAAGCAATGCTCACGGTTTTCATGGATTACAACGGTGTAGTTCATAATGAATTTTTTCCAGAAGGCCAGACAGTAAACAAAGAGTATTATTTGGGCGTTATGAGACGTTTGCGTGAAGCAATTCGCCGAAAGAGACCAGAATTGTGGGCATAACGCACCGTCGCACAGTGCCCTCATTATTCGTAATTTTTTTACGAAAAATGCAACAAATACCATCCAACAGCCACCGAATTCACCTTATTTGGCTCCCTGTGACTTCTTTCTGTTCAATCGAGTTAAAAAACCACTACGGGGAACGCGTTTCAGCAGCCGAGAGGAAGTAATGGAAAAATCTCAGGAAGCACTGATGGACATACCGAAAACCGAATATAAAAAATGTTTCGAGGATTGGATCAAGCGCTGGCATAAGTGTGTTGCAGCCGATGGGGATTACTTTAAAAGGGACAATATAGATTTAGATGAATAAACTTGTATTTTAAATTTTCTGAATATCTGAATAAATTCCGGGACCTTTTTGATCAATGTGGAGTACGCACAAGCGGGTATAGTGGAGTAGTACTCCACATTTGCCACCTGTTTTTGTTGAGGTCTTATACTCGTATTATGCATACATTTATAGATTCATTCATTGCCTTGAACCCGCAACAGACTGGCATTGGAGAGCGGATGTTTGATTTCCATCAACTGAGCGCTCAGGTACGCTAAGCTCATATTCTTTGTTGTCTGAAATGTGTTCTTCAGAATCTGAGCTTGATGTTTCGTCTTCGGTTTCATAATTTTTGTCGTCCAAAGAATTATCGGAAAACCCCGGAGCACCATCGCTGTCGTACTTCTCTCTCCAACTCTGAATTTTTCAAAATTCTGTCCATTCCTATTTACTGTAAACAAGCAAAAAAACAACATAAAAAAAAGTGGACACCAGGGGACACCGGTAAACACGTGGTCCCACGGTGTAATTTCACATTCTTCTCATATCTACGTTCGGTTTTGACTCTTTGCTGTCTCAGCCTACCCGTTTGAACTCGTGTCTGGACCACATATTTGCGAGGGTTCACCGTAATAACAAAATGAAGTTCAAAACTGCGTCATTTGACCTGAATTTAACAGACCATCACTTAACAAGTATCCAAATGGATAGTTATGTTATGCGTACCAAACCAACTTTCGATAAGATCAACTATAATGTCCTCAAGAATCGCTTGAACTTGGAATTTTGGGATGAAGTTTTTAGCACAGCCAATCCGTCAATGGCTTTTAACATATTTTTAATGAAGCTTCAATCTCATATCACGAATAGCAAACATATAAAAAGTGGCATAAGCAATAAAAATAAATGTCTGAAGCCGTGGATGACTCTTTCAATCCTGAAAAAAATCCGAAAAAAGCATAGACTCTGTCTTCGTTGCAGAAAATACCCAAATAATACTAGGTTAAAACAATATTATGAAAAACTAAATAAAGAGCTTAAAGTGGAAGTCCCATACTGCAGAGATAATTATTTTCGTAGTAAATTAACTGGAAGTCTTGGTAATTCCAAAAAAGAATGGCGGGTTGTTGATGAAATGCTTAATAGAAAAGCTTCAGCCATCTCCGACCCTTTGCAAATTTCACTTACTGGAGTAGTTTTGATTTAGTGGATATCGAAAGTCAAGCAGAGAGTTTTTTCTGTGAGCCGTTCACTGCTCTAGAGATCCATAAGATAATCTATTTTCTTAAAACATTCAATTCTACTTCTTGTGATAAGATTTCAAGTTTTAAAAAATAATTTTATGTTTTATTTTTAATAGCAGTATACAGTCAGGAATTTTTCCACAACCTTTAAAAACGGCGACAATACTATTTTAAATAACTATCATCCTATATCTTTGTTATCAGTATTTTCAAAAATATTTGAGAAGGGTATTAAATCAAGAATATTGTTTGTTTCTAGAAAGAACACACTTTTTCAGTGATTGTCAATTCGGCTGTGATTGGTTTGTTTCATATTTAAAAAAAAACCGCCAGGAAATTGTAAAAATCAAGAAAATTTACAGCTCTACGAAAAATATCGATATTGGTGTTCCACAAGGTTCGGGTTTAGGTCCTATTCTGTTTTTAATATATGTAAATTCTTTGTTTGTTCAACCCTTTAAAGGTAAAGTTACTGCATTTGCTGATGATACTGCGCTCTCATACTCAAATAAAAGTTTGCTAAATATTTTCTCGGATGTAAACCATGATCTCGATTTACTGAGAAAATGGTTTT
This sequence comes from Volucella zonaria, assembly GCA_963966105.1. Classification (NCBI taxonomy): domain Eukaryota; kingdom Metazoa; phylum Arthropoda; class Insecta; order Diptera; family Syrphidae; genus Volucella; species Volucella zonaria. The sequence goes on from OZ014531.1 coordinate 44,557,790, forward strand.
CAATACACAAGCTCAAAATCAGCGAGAAAACGAAATACGAAATTTATGATATTCAGTATTAATAGTAAAATTTGTGATGATTTGCAGTTATTTTACCACTCTGTGGTAGAAGTTGCAGAATCTTTCCCCTATTTAATTGCGACGATAATACTTTTTCCTTTAACAATTTAACGCCTTGTTGCAGTAATTGTTTTAAAGTTGAGTGCGCCGACAATTTTAAATATCTAGGTATTATCTTAGATAACAAGCTTAGTTGGTGCAATCATGCACATTATCTCAAACAATATATTAATAAAGTTGTAAGACAACTGTATCACCTTAGCCTTTATTATCCACAATCAACCTTAAGACTTGTATATAAGGGTCTATTAAAATCTAAATTGGAATATGGTATTTCGTCGTGGGATGGAGCTTTTTTTAATAAAACAAAAACACGCAATTCGAATCTTATACAGAGTAAATCGCCGAACTCCAAGTTTGAATTTGTTCAGAGACCTTGAAGCTCTTCCTTTAAGGCATCTTTACTGCTATAAAGTACTAAAAATATTTTTTCAAAATGCGGATTTTTACGCAGTTAGAAATATTGATAACTATGGTTTGCGAGGAAATACTAGAAATTTTGTAACCGTTCCTATAGTTCGTAAAGTTCATTTTGGACGATTTTACTTTGCCACCGCACCCCGTCTGTTTAACCTACTTCCAGATAATATGAGATGTGAAAGAGTGAAAAATGTATTTCTTAATGATAATAAAAAATGGATACTGTCCTTTGACTACTCACCTATAAATAGTTTATTTATTAATGAATTTTATTCTTTGAATGTCTAATTATTTCTTTATATTTGGTCTTTAAAATACTGTAACACATGGGCTAAAAAGTCCGTGCCGTTTCTAAGAAAACGATTAGTTCTCGAGATATAGCGTTGTGAGTGAAGCAACTTTTGTTATTGTGAAAAAAAAAATGGAATCAAAGCAATTTCGTGTGTTGATTTATCATTGCTTTTTAATGGGAAAAAATGCAGCCGATGCAAAGAAATGGACTCTGCACCAGCCGCACGAACAATCCATTCGCAAGTGGATTGAAAAATTTAAAAGTGGTCATACAAGCATTGAAGATGATGCACGAAGTGGATCGGTTTCAGATGAAAACATCAAAAAAGACCACAAAATGATTACGAATGACAGTAAAGTGAAGTTGATCGAGATAGCTGAGGCTCTGAAGATATCAAAAGAGCGTGTTGGATATATCACACACGAATATTTGGACATGCGAAAGCTGTGTTCAAAGTGGGTGCCGCGTTTGCTCACAGTCGACCAAAAACAACAACATGTTGATGATTCAGAGGAGTGTTTAAAGCTGTTCAACCGCAATAAAGCCGAATTTTTGCGTCGGTATATGACAACGGATGAAACTTGGCTCCATCACTTCACACCAGAGTCAAGTCGGCAGTCAGCTGTGTGGCGAGCCTCGTCCAAAACGACGAAAAACTCAACAGTCGGCTGGCAAGGTTTGGATGCACATGGAATAATTTTCATCGACTATCTCCAAAAGGGGCAGACTATCAATAGCGACTATTACATTGCATTGTTGGAGCGTTTAAAGGACGAAATCGCAGAAAAACGGCCGCATTTGAAGAAAAAGAAAGTGCTGTTTCATCCAGACAATACACCGTGTCACAAGTCGATGAAAACGATGGCAAAATTGAATGAATTCGGCTACGAATTGCTTCCCCACTCACCGTATTCTCCAGATTTGGCCCCCAGCGACTATTTCCTGTTCGCAGACCTCAAAAGAATGCTCGCCGGAAAGAGATTTAAGACCGAATCGCCGAAACAGAGGCCTATTTTGAGGCTAAACCGAAATCGTACTACAAAACTAGTATCGAAAGATTGAAAAATCGTTTCAATCAGTGTATTGCCCTCGAAGACATCTATATTGATAAATAATGTTGAATTTTGTGTTTTACTATAAAACGGCACTGACTTTTCAGCCCATGTGTTATCTAATATCTTTTGCTTTCATTTTGAATCTCCCCATCAATATCAATATTATATGTTTGTACGAGGGGCGTTCAACATATTATCCGGTATCGGGGTGAAGCTGTTTTTTTTTGATTTGATTTGCGGCCCGGGTTAACCCCGGACAGATTTATTATTGCTTATTGCAAGCTTATTCTTAGAACTAACAATTTTCACTTAAAACTAAAGATAAAAACTAAAGGGTGGGAGCGGTTAAAAAAAGTTAGGATGTGAGGCATAGGTGGAAATAAGAGTGTTTTTAAGAGAGAGTTTGGTGAGATGGTAGTCGAAGAGAGGCAGAATATCGTTAACTTCACGAAGCATTCTAGACATTGGCTCCAAGTGTCCGTAATTCGTTCGGTGAAGATTGAGCCGGAAAAGTGGCACAGACCTAAGATTGCGTGGGTTGGTATTAAAAGAAATAAGTCGAAGTAAAGAAGGACAATCGATATTCCCAACTAAAATTTGATGAATAAAGAGAATGTCGGCAACTTTTCGACGTATAGAAAGGGGTTGTAAATTTATAAGTTTCAGCCGGTCGGTATAAGGTGGTAAGTTTTGGCTATCATCCCAGGGAAGACCACGTAAAGCGAATCGTAAAAACCTGCGTTGAACAGCTTCTATCCGGAGGATGTGTGTTCTGTAGTAGGGTGACCAAACTTGGCTTGCATATTCAAGAAGAGGCCTAACAAAGGTTATGTAAAGAGATTTGGTAACATAAGGATTGGAAAACTCCTTAGACCAGCGCTTGATGAAGCCAAGGGCAGAGTTGGCTTTCTTTATTATATTATCAATGTGAGAACGGAAATTGAGTTCCTTATCACAGATAACACCTAAATCACGCAACTCATTCACTAAGGGAACAGGCAGATTAAAGATTAGATAGCAGCGAGGTGAAGTAGGGGGCCGCTTACGGGAATATGTTATAGCCTGACACTTATTGACGTTAAGCTCAAGAAAATTCTTCTGACACCAAGTACAAAATCTGTCAAGATCATCCTGCAGTGGTAGGCTGTCTGAGGAAGAGGATATATATCTAAAGATTTTCATATCGTCTGCGTAAATAGATATGTATGAATTTTTAATGATGCAATCAACATCATTAATGGCCAGAATAAATAGTAAGGGGCCAAGGTGGCTGCCTTGAGGGACACCAGAGGAGGCTTTAATTGGGTCAGAAATCATGGACCTAAATAAAACATAGTATTGTCTTTCATTTAAATATGATTGAACCCATGTTATAAAGTTAATTTGGAAACCAAGAGCTTTTAATTTCAGAAGGATTATATCATGTGAAATCCTATCAAAGGCTTTGCTGAAATCGGTGGCAATCACATCAACTTCATTTCCAGATTCCAGTGCACATAAAGTGCTTGATACGAATTCCGTTAAGTTGGTGGTCGTAGATCTACCTTTGAGAAATCCGTGCTGGTTTTGGGAAACAATAGGTTTACAATGGAAAAGCATTATATCATAAATAATGCTTTCGAAAAGCTTAGGTATGCAGGACAGCTTAGCAATTCTAAAATGATGCAGTTATCTGTATCAGTGGCGAAGACTAGGTCGAGTTGTCTGCCAATGTTATTGGTGACACCACTTAATTGATACAGACCAGAGTCAGTAAGGCAATCGATGAAAAGGTTTTCTTTATCAGAGGTGGGATTTGTTGCCGTAAAGTAGGACTGGTCAGTCTGAGCCCATACAAGCTTAGGTAGATTGAAATCACCTAAAAAAATAACTACGTCGTTGGAATCAGCAGCATTAAAAATGCTGTCGATTGCATCAACAGCTAGCTGGTAACCTTGAATTGGTTGAGAGGGGCGAATATAGCAGCAGCAAATATATAGGTTGCGCTTGCAAATAGGAATTCTAGCGCATACAAATTCAAAGAATGCAGTGGACGATTTTTTAAAGGGTTTAGACTCAAGACGAGAGTGTATAGCTAGAAGTACCCCACGGCCATATAAATTTTCCTCTTTATCTAGACCGTCGTCACGGTGTAAATCAAAGTCTTGGGAAAATAATTCATTATTCTTAATATTAGGGGTGAGATTGGTTTCTGTGAGGGCAAAAATGTCGTAGGGCAGAATCTGCGAATTAAGATATATAGCAGAAATCTTAGTTCGTAATCCTCTTACATTTTGATAATACAGGGACAGATATTTGGGAGGCTTCGGCAAAGAATTGAGTGGTGGGTTAGGAGCGATGGTAGTTTTTGAAACTAGACCGTGTTCGCTGGAGGTGTAGTATGCGTTTGGAACTTACGTGAGATGCAAAAGAAGAGAGATCATTAGCCACATCATCAGGAGTCATATCTAATTGCTCATGAAAACGTATAAAAAGTTGCCGCAGATCATTGTGATTAGTGGGAAGGCCTTCTTGCAGAATGGAAACCATTGCATTGGTTTTCGTTATACCGTCTATACAGACAGAATCTGGCTTATCATGTAGATATGCGAGATATAAACGAACATTATCGTATAGTCTGCGGTCTCGTCGTCGAGAGAGAACATACCGGCCATCTTCCCCTGAATCGATAAGGTTCTTGGTTAACTTTGCCTTTGGAGGAAGTATGGGGTCTAAAAAAGAAGGTGGTGTGGTATTAGAGTGGGACTCTAGCTTAGAAGATGGGGAGGGATTTAAAATATGGGAGCGAATAAAGTTAGGGTATGTCGTTTTAGTTTGAGTGGGATGAGGAGAAGTTGTTGGGTTTTTTAAATGATTGAGAGGAGGATCAAGATTAAAAGATACACGTTTGGGAATTGGGTTAGACGGGGTGGAAGAACGTTTTATGTACACGCGATTAGCAGTATGAAGTGAAGAAGGAGTGAATAAAGGGAATGTCCCAACTTTAAAACTCCAGTTTGGATCAGGAGCTTGTTTGTTAGGCTTTGGATTTTTTTTGTGAGAGTTGGGCTTTGGTAAAGGGTTAGACTGCTGTTTTCTAGGTTTAGTGGGATTTGAATTAAAGGTAGTATCCTTGCGATGTTTGTTGTTTCCTCTATTTAGTTTTACTCTTTCCATGGTTATTCCACCCAGATTGATGACGTCGGAAGCAGGGTTGATGAACATCCATTCATATTTTAATGGGATGCTTACCTTGAGGGTGTTGGTGGAGATCTTACGGCAGTTGATGACATCAATTTTAAATTTAGATTTGAAGAGACTAGTTAGCCTGCCTCGATCGAGATGTGTACCTCTTATTAAAAACGCAACCGATTCGGCTTTGTTGGAATTGTTCAACTTTTTGATTCTATTGTTCCAGTCCGAAAGTGTCCATAAGGTGCCAAGTCGTGAAATTGTGGGTTCAGGAGTTGGTGTATTTGGATGAGTTTCCGGAACGGGTTGTGGTGGAGGAGATGATGACCCAGGAGTTATTGGTGGTTCCATTATTGCAGATTCTAGCATCTCAGTCAGAATCGAGGTGTTGTATGGTGCAGTCGGTAGAGCTTGGGATTGCACCGGTATATCGTCGATTTTACTGGAAGCTATCCGGATGTGATCAGTAATTTCGTTTAAAAGCGCGCGTGATTCGGTTATCTCGTTGCTCAAATCACTCATTTGGCACATGATATTTATGAGCAACTGATCATTATTTGGCGGAGAGGGAACGCTACTTCGGGACGTACTTTGGAGATGAAAATCGAGGGAAGACCGTAGAGAACTTAAAGAGTCTGTTATTGTGGGGATGTACGATTTAATTATGGATTTAACACTGTGGGATATACAATTTTTTAAATCTTCACTAATTTCGTGTTTATCGTTTCGTTTAATTAAATCACTATTTTGAGCCAACTGCATAGATAAGTTTCTAAATTGACTCTTATTATAGCTTGCAGATTGTTCGAGGGAAATTGATAAGTCTTCAACTGTTTTTAAAATGTCATCATATTTGGTGAATTGATTTTGAATCGATTTCAACGCATGGTTGTTTTCCGCCGCAAAATTGTTGACCGAATCACTGAGACACTTAATAGCAAGCAAGATGTGGGACGGAGTGATGTGGTTGTATATATAAATTGACTTATTTATCAAGTAATACTATTATTTTAGTGCATTCATGTAAAATTTCATATAAATGTGATTATTAATTCGCGTTTTATCTCTAGTTAAACAGAATCATAATGGCAACTGAGACGATGATGGTGAAAATTGAGCATCGCGCTGTAATTAAATTTCTCACTAAGCAAGGAAAAAGTCAAAAAACTATTCATGAAGAGATGGTGGCTGTTTACCAGGGTTCCGCACCTTCATTATCAACTGTGCAAAAGTGGTCAAGTGAGTTCAAGAGAGGCAGAGAGAGCATTGAAGACGACCCCCGTTCCGGCGCCCCGGCTACTGCTTGTACGGGAAAAAGCATCAAAGAAGTCGAAAAACTTGTTCTTGAGGATGCCCAAATAAAGGTGAAAATGATGGCAGAGATCACCAAGCTTTCAATTGGTACCATTCACACCATTCTTCATGACCATCTTAACCTTTCAAAGGTCAGTGCAAGGTGGGTGCCACGAATGCTCACAGCGCCTCAGAAAAAAGTGAGAATCGCATGCTGTAGAGAGCTTTTGGAGATGTGTAGTGAGAACGCGGACGGTGTTATGGATCGACGAATTGTTACTGGGGACGAAACATGGGTCCACCACTATGACCCTGAAAGCAAACAAGAGTCCATGCAGTGGCATAAAAAAGGAACAGACCCCCCGAAGAAGTTCAAAGTCACTCCGTCTGCCGGGAAGCTCATGGCCACAGTTTTTTGGGACTCAAAGGGAATCTTGCTCATTGAGTACAAAAAAAAAAGGTGAAACCATCAACGCCACATCCTACGCTTCCACTTTGCATAATTTGCGGGAGGAAATTAAAAAGAAAAGACCGGGTAAACTCGCAGCGGGTGTGTTGCTTCTTCATGACAACGCTCCTGTTCACACGGCGTGAGTTTCCAAGGCTGCTGCGCGAGATTGTGGTTTCGAAGAAATCCAACACCCACCCTATAGTCCAGACCTTGCCCCTAGTGATTATTTCCTGTTTCCGGATTTGAAAAAATGTCTTCGTGGAAAAAGATTTTCGGATGATGAAGAACTCAAGTCGGCAATAAATGGGTATTTTGCAGAGAAAGAGGAAATTAATTTTTTTGAGGGTTTAAAAAAGCCCCTTGTATGTAGACTGGTACATTCAACTCTTGTCACTTGGACAATAGATTGTACTTACTATTTCATATTTTTATTTTTTAAACAATGAATTTATAAAATTAAAGATTTGTTAATGAAAATGTGAAATAAAGCAACCTTTAAAAAAAAAAAAAAAATATGTTTTGTGAACTAGGCAGACGGCAGGAAAGCCAAGCTTTTTTGGATCCAGAGAACATTACCAGTGGACCTCGCGCTTCGTACATGCAGATCCACATGTATACTATATTATTTAACAATCCAGGGTAAAACCACTGGGGTTTAACCTCTTTTCAACCAAACAATGTACTAAATATTTTTGAAATGTTTTAAAAAAAAAAATTGCAGGAATGTTGGGAAAAGTGAGTTGAAAACTTTGAAAAATAGTAAAAATAAAATTTTGAAAAACGTACTTGTTGATCCACCCTCATATATTCACAAAATCCCTTTATTCCTTAACAATTGGGATATAAGGATTCCTCTTCATTGAACAAACATTTCAATTGTCTTCATAAAAATCATTTTTATTATTTATCTCATATTTATGTATTGTATATTCAAATTGTTACACAATTATCTCGTTTCAAATACTTTTTCCTCATTTAAAATTTCATAAATTCATATCTCAATAAGAAAACATTTAAATTGCATAAAAATTATACCAAACAAAATGAAAGCAATAACAGTGGAATATGGGAATTTTTTTTTTGTTTGTTTTTTTCAAAACTTGAATACAAAGTGATTTTTAAAGAAATTAAAAAAAGCAAATACATAACGAGACAAGGATAACTATAACTTAACAAATTATTATAATTTTTTTATTTTTCAACGGACAAGGACTAAGTTATGTTTTTTGTTTTTTTTATTTTTTTAAATTTTATAAGAGTACATAAATTATTTAGCGCATTTTATTTTACGAATAAGTTCCTTTAAAAATTCACTTAAAAAAATCGTTGCAAAAAATTCTTTGGAGCTTCTTTACTCGTTAAGTTGTTGTTTTTTTTTTTGTTTTATAGTGTTTTATTGGTTTTTTGTTTTTATTTAAATCAATTCGAAGCTATAGTTTATTTTATGTTTTGTTTTAATATTTTCTAATAAACAAATTAAATAAATTTTAGTCCTAAGTTACAAGCTACAATAATTATGATTATTGATTATACTAATTGTTTTAATGGTTTTGTTTATATTTTTTTTATTTTATCATGTTTCACAGTTTTAAGTTTATTTCTATTTACGTTGTTTTTATATTATTTGTTTAAATGGATAAATACGTATATTTTGTAAATACATCTACGCGAATCATTAATTAATTTATTGTAATATGCTTTCTTAAAATATCCTGTTTTAGTCCAAAAGTTTACTTCACCCCCCTTTAACTCACATATCGATCGATGACAGAGAATTAGCGCTTAAACTATTGTAGTTTATGAATTTTTATTTTTATTTTGAATTTTTTAAACAAATTATGAAAATTTGTAAATAATTAGACAGAGAAAATAAAAATTATAAATTAAATCTTTAATCGCTATACACGGGTGGGTGTGCCAAATATTGGAGCACGACGTGGCGTTGGTGATGGATTATTATTAACAGAACGACGTGGTGGTCCTTGCTGACAATCGGAATAGGAACGATCTAAAGAAAAAAATAAGGAGACGGCATTGGTTAAATATTTTTATTCTGATTTAATTAATTATGGTGAATAATCGTGCAAAAATAAACAGAAGCATGCAATACATATATTTAACAGGCAGAGGCATTCAAAAATAACGAAACGCACATACTTAAAATGGTGCAAGAAAACAAAATCATTTTTATACGGAATAATGGAGCTTGAAAGGACATTAATGAAATCAAGTCCCAACACAGCAGTGCAGCGTGTCCGGTTGCAGAATCAGGATTCAAATTTCCAATTGTTCTAATACCGTTCGCGTTCGATGCCGCAGTGGATGGGTGAACAAGGTGAATTTTACGTGACACTCCAAACGGTGATTTGATTCGATTGTGAGTGCAAAGGTTCCGGACAACAAGTTCAGCAGCAATCAATCCGTGGCCGCGACCTAGCCGAGCGCCGAAGACTGATGGCAACATCGCACTCATCGCGAAAGCCTTGCGCGATAGTCTGCGTCAGTCCGTGCATAAGAGGGCGGCTGCTCTATGGCTCCTAAAAATGATTGTACACGAAATACTAAAAAAGGACCTTCAATTTCACCACTTAAATATTGAAATTGCGCAAGCGCTTAAGCCCAATGATTACAATTTGCGTAAAAGCTTCTGCGGCAATGTTAGAGCGATTCCATACAGTAAACACAGTGTTTTGGAGTGATTAATCCCATTTAAATAGATACGAGAGCAAACAAAATAGCTGTTATTGGTCACCTAAGGGACTGAACCCACGCTTGAAACATCAACAGCTGCTCCACAGCCCGAAAGTAATCGGTTGGTGTGTGTTAACATACGTCAAATTGGAACTTATTTTTTAAAAATTCTCGAGGGCAAACCATTACTGTAGATGGTGATTCTTATCGACGCATGATAAGTGATTATTTTCTTGCCAGACTAAGAGAACCTCATTCCTTCACTTCACAGACATGGTTTCAGCAAGATGGCGCCACGCTTCATACTGCTAGAGAAACAATGACACTATGCACTTGAAGGAATCTAGACTTTTCGCAGCATTGCAAGTGTCTAAATTTCGCTTTAACTGCAGCGGACAGCATTGTATCTTGATAGCATTCGATTCCACTCTATTGGTGATTCTCCAATTAGTTTTGATATTAATCGGAATTTAATGGGCTTAAATTACGCTGTTTTCCCCGTTTCAAACTGAAGAACAGGGATGTCAGTCCGAGAACAAATGTGAAAAGGCACGTGGTTGTTAATTGAAATTAAAAAGATTGTCGGAGACAAAACAGAGCCCTGTGCTTTGGACTTGAAACCGTCCAAAACTACTTACATTGAACGTTCCGAAAGGTAATTTCCAAGGGCACACATTTGCGATAAAAGAGCGTAATTTGACAAACTTTTTCAAATGACTTTCAAATATTAAGTCCAATTATCTTGCCAAATGGGTGTAGACTTAGGTTCCACTTCTCGGAGAGCCATGACATCAAATCATCAATGGGCCTGTTGTTGCGAAGACTGTACTACCGGTCATTGAGAAGTTTTCGTGCGTGAAGAGATTTCATAAGCGGCTTATTAGCATTTTCATGGCCTTCGAAAGAAGGCAATGATCGGAAGACTACACCTTGGTCCAACCCGGACTTTAACGCATCTCGGGTACAAAACGCGGTCTTCATATCAACTCGAGTAAAACGGAAATGATGCTATTCATTGCCAAAACAAAAATATTCGATTTTGAACATCCTCAGCTGGATAGTCAACTAAACCAATATATCTATAGGCGTGTTTCAGAAAATCTCGCGGCTACGTTCGCAGTGTTGGTTTCAAAGTCCCTTAGAGTGGCTTTCCATTGGGCGAATTCAATCGTACTTTAAATTTCATTTAGTGCGTTTGCTTCAGTTTTATATGAAGATTTTAATTTTAAAGATTAAATATTAAGCTATAAGGAAATTAGTTATGGTAAATTAAATTAACCCAACCCAGTTAACCCAATAGAAATCAAAAGCAAAAGTATTTAGTTGCTTTTTCACAAACATCTGTTGCTTTTTCCTTAATATTTTCTCCGATAAACTGGAGATTTGGTGGCATTTTGGAAGGTGTTTTGAAAGAAAATAAGCACCTTCGCACACACTATAATTTTAAAAAAAGGTCCAAGTTCCTTTTTGGATAGAAGAAAAATGACAATTTTTTCCAAGTGTAAAAAGCCCAAAAGAATGGTCATTATTGACTTGCTCTTTCAAAACATAAGTTGATCCACGAACACATCCCAGAATAGGGAGAAACGGGGTGCTGCTACCAACCATCATTGCGACATATATAATTCAAATCCTTCGTAAATCTATCCTCATTTCTGAAAGTGAACTAAATTATTCCCACTTCTGACTTTGTTTTTGTTTCGTGTGGAAAAGTGGCTAAGCACTTTTGAATAAAACACGACTTATATTGAATTCTATTAGAAACTTGGCATAGATCAGCAGCTAAATATATTTCGTAATAGAATCTTCGGAAGAAAATCGGCCTTCAACGAAAATTTACTCATGAATGTACGCAGATAATCTACGGTCGGTTCTCAAGAAAAAATAGAAGCTAACTAAATTTAATTGGGGACAAACAACACCTTGTTTTTTACATCACGAGCGCCTTGCGGCGGAATACGTCAGATGATGCTACGGTTTTTCTATCATCCTTCACGTTCAGATTTACGCATTAAAAACATTGCAAAACATGCCACAATCAGACTCAGAAAGCGGAGCTGCAGACTGCGAGAATTCATGGTCACAATATTATTTTGGATACAGTGTCAAGAGAACCTCTATCGCTTTCAAAATATAACAAAATCTCCAAACGAACAGTATGGTTGACAGGTGGTCAGGGCCAAATTGAATGATGAGTCAAAGAATTCAGGTTCTCCTGGGGAAGGAAGACCTGGTATTGGAATCTTTTGAGGCAAAGAACCTTCGTCACATACAAGGTTCTGTTTGTTAGAAGAGGGAATGAAGGAAAACTCACGAATAAGAAGCCGCAGGAACTCTGAGTTGTACCTAGATGTGGGTGTAGTTCGAAAAGCCAACTTACGAAGGGTACATTGACGTAGCTACATCGAGCGAATAGACAATGATACTCCACCTAAGAGAGTCAATCATTCGCGACGTAAAAGAAAATCGAATCTCCAGTTGAAGGATCAAACTAACGCAGATGCCACAGCACTTAAGGTGATGGACCGATACTGTGAGAAGTCTCGTTTTTTTTTTATCAACTACTATGCATGTTTTCAGTTTGCTATTCCTTTTGTTTGAATTGCAAATCTCATATTCCTATGGCCATTTCACATGTGCTGCATAAGAAGAACAACGAGCACGAGGGATTACCACCCAACAATCTACACTCGTGAAGATGTATTTTTGGGACCCCTCAACATCTCTGAAATCCTGCAGACTTCTGCATTCAGCTTGTCGATAAATCAAACTATACATAAACCCTGTTGACAGTTGCCTTGGTAATTAAAGAAGTTGCCTTGGCGTTGCCTTTCCGAGAGAAAACACATATCTAGAAACGAACAACCTGACTTGGCCAAGCAAGGCTCAATTCCTCACTACCCTTTCTTACAAAAGCCAATATTGGAGGGATTAGGCTGATGACAAATTTAAAAATGATGACCAAATTACAACACGTCAAAAATGGAAAAAGAAAAAGCTAGAGAAGCTATGGAGGGGTGCTTCAACAAGAAGTTGAAAAGAGTATGCTAAGGAGATAAAGCCTTAACAGAAGTATACAGAGATATAACATACGCAGGGATGAAATAGAGTACGGCAGTCAAAGACTGTTAAACAGCGAGGACAACCAACATTTTGTTATGAGAAAGAATTGTATTTAACGTGAACCATAAACGACAACAGCTTCGTCTAACTTAACAAAAAAGAGGGAATTGTTTAACTAAGGACCATGCACTTACTTAACTATAAAACATTGTTGTACGAGTACTGTGGTATGTCTGATGAGAGCAGGCATTTTCGCGTCGCGTACACCAGTCCGAACAGTACCTCACAATAGCTTTAACCCACAACGGGAAGCTCAAGCTTGGATGTAGTAGAGTAGTGTCTATTTGAGCTCTATTGTAGATTTAAAAACCAACGCTAACGCAAATAATATCCCTTCTGTTGAAAATTACGAACGTACTAAGTTATGCTGTATGGCGCGGAATTATAGACTTGGTCTCGAATAAAATCTTCTTGCTTTCTTCAAGAGAAAAGTTCTTTGAGCGATATTGGGATCATGTTTGTGTTAACGAAATTTAGAGCAGAAAATATAGCGTTGAGCCAACATCGTTGGCTTTGATAAAAAGGTTCTAATTTACCGCCTAAGATGTATGGGATATGGGATATGGGATATAAGCTTGTAAACTCCGGAAGGTCTTTAAATCTAAAGCGTTTGAATAGAGTGGTCGAGGAAGACTTCGCCTTAATTGGCGCGCTTAAACAACTTGCACTTAACAGGAGGCGGTTAGCTGAACAGCGAGTTAAGTAGAAATTACTTTTCAGATTAAGGACAAGATGACCACCGGACAGTAGTGCCACTTTAGGTATGGAAAAGAATTCATAAGCAATACCATTACCGTATTCGGAAAAAAAATCTTAATCATTGGCTTCCAGGGTCGGTTTTGGACCAAATTGTAGTTTTTCACGCAAAAATGAGCAGTCTGCCAAATGTGGCCTTGCAGTTGTTTACTTCGTTTCGGCAGAAGGTCATGCAAACGGTTTTTAAATTATTTTAAGCAAACGACATAATCAAACTTTCCTACATGAGCAACCAGGTAGTTGGAATTCTAAAACAGCTCTAACTGCTGTGACTGAACTGGAATTTGTGAAGCCCTAAGAGTTCGCAGCTATGCATACTGGTCCATTTTCTTTCTTCTCAACGGAAATATTCGACATAGTTTCTTGAGAGAAGTCCAAGATACCCACCGTCATACTCAGCAGTGTGATATCGTTGGCATCAAGCAAACAGCCAAATATTTCTTCACCTCAGGAACAAGTTTATTCTGGTAAAAAGACGAAACTCGTAGCTAGTCCTTCAGTAGGAGTATAGGGACAAGACACTGATTTCGATTTCGTCATCAGTGTAAAATTCCATCCACCGTACAAGGTTAAAAATAAGTCGTAAGGTCCTCCTCTTTCTGAAATCGTTTGTAACTTGGAATAGCATGGAGAGTCTGGTTCTCAGGTGATTTCAGGACATGGGCATCCGGCACTCAACTAGCGTATACTATTGCTGGAAGTGGCCCTTGTTCATTCAACTATTTACTGGGTAGTAACTTGAAATGTTCACATGATACGAAAGTTTCGAAATTCGCGACGATTTAACAGACGACTCAGCAGTCGATTGGATTAAGGACATCTTCAAGTCACCAAACAATTTGAGTAGAACGAAAAGTGTGAACATTTGCTTAGCAATGCCAGAGGGTCGAGGGAAAACCATGTTCCGAGTCGGCACCCGAACAGTAAGGCGAATTTAAATGGAATCCCTTGGTGTGTCAGAGCATGAGTAAACTAAAACTACAATTCGTGTAGTTGGACTTATGCTGTCTTATGAAGCTGAAGATTCTAGAGATTGCTGCTACAGTCAAGAAGTTAACACTGAGAACCTTAAAAAGTGCCTAAAAATGTCTACACAAATATAACAAAAAGTAAAAAACATAAACATGCAGTGCATTCCATGTGGGTGTAACCTCGTGCATATCTGTGCATCTGTAGGGATTCCAATTGTTAACAAACAACATCACAACACCGAGAGGGAGAAACAGAGCCACCTAGTGACTAGTGAAATCTACAAGTCCTACCTCTAAACTTAATGCCTTGCGATTCATTTATGATTGCAGCCAAAGCAGGGTGCTGATACCTTTCACGAAAGATACCCGAACCACTGTTGGTCGTTGTGTTACCATTGCCATTACCATTTCCAACTCCAGCTGCAGATGCTGGTGTATGCGTTGGTGTCAGAGATTGATTTCCATTTGCCATTTTATAATAACGATTCTGATTCGGATCATACAATTCATTGTGATTGAAACGATTCACCGATTTAATTGATGCACAGCGATCTTCTTCGTTGCGAATTTTGAGGACACGTTCCTGAACACTGTATCGGGAGCCATTAAAAGTGTTCACTTGATTTAGGTTGGTAATGTGATTCATGTGTTTCGAACGAAAGCTACCACCAGGCGAATGGAGTAATGTACCTCGAGATGAACTGACAGTGGTCTCGGTCGAATCACGTGGACTAACATGACTAACATCACGATAACTGGACGGACGATGTGTTGAGGGCGGAGTATCCAGACCACTATCATTGGCCGTGTAATCCAAGTCGGTTGTTTGAACTAAAAAGAAAGAAACAAGATTCCATTGAATCAAAAAGTTGTTAGCAAAGATTTGTGTAACATACCTGAATGTCGGACATCAGTTGTTGGAGCCTTTGGCTTTCTGTACAGCCAATCTCGATCCAATTCATTGCCATTCTCATTATTGTTTCTAAACATTCTCGGACGTCTTAGTTGAACTTCTTCATCCTCCTCATCCACGACCTGATTACTTCCGAAACTGCTGTTTATGAAGATCCTCCTTGGTGATCCGTACAATCCATTCGAGAAAGAACTATTCTGACTGGCATAACCATTCGAGTATCGGCTGAGATTTAAATTATTTGAGTAGGGTATCTTCTGTGGCGTTGAATGGTTAGTGGACATGCCGCTGTTGTGATTCTCATTATTTAGTGCACTTAAATCAGGAACCGAGTCAGAGAAGAGGAACGTGTTCGCTGAATTGCCATTCAATTTGTATTGCCGACCATTTGTCATAAGCCAATCGTCTAGAGCACTCGAGTATGTGCCACCCAAGCCAAAGTGATGTGCCTGCAGAGAAGCGTGTGTGACTGGAGCCGCAAGTGATGCACGCGATCTGGGACCTTGCGTGATCTTAAGTGCACGACGACGTTCCTTCGATGTTAATGTGCATTCCTAGACAGATTACATGGGAAGAATAGAAAGAAAGAAAGAAAGAAAAAAAAAAACAAGAAGAACAAGTCTGTAGTTGAAGATAATTAATGATGATGAGATGAGAAGGAGACTAGGAAGAACATGGAACGCAAGTCAACTGAGCACGAGTAATTACAGGTTGATTGCGTAGTTTTATTTTTTTATTTTTTATTTTTCCTAAAGTAAAACCCTGTTGTTGTAGGTGCTCACAGGGGTACTTATTTCATAAAAGGGTAACGAACTTACCTCGAGTAGTTCAAACCAATCTTCTAAGCCTTCATCGCAGCGTAGGAGTACCCGACCCTCTCGACCGAGGAGCAGACCAATTGCACTATACGATCGTCGGTTGAGCCATTCGACTTTTTCAACATCTACAAGTTTAACCTGGGAATAAAGAAGATAGGGTTGAGATTAGTTTACAGTTTATATTATAGTTATAGTTTGTAGTTTATAGTTTACGGTTTACAGTTTCTAGTCTAATGGAGGTTAGTTGAGAGTGGATTGGGGAAGACTTGAGGTAATGTGTAGCTATCCGTACATGGGAATCTTTTGAAAGTATACTGACAGTTGGTGTATCATTAGTCTTTGAGAAGATAGTTAAGACTCTAATTTAGTTTTAGGATCTCTAACGATCACTTGGTTGCCCTAATGCATCTCTAAGAGATGATTGATCTATTGTAACAATGCTTTCATTGTGCGTATTTGGGGATGAATGAACATGAACAACAAAAGGAGATAACTTTGTATTTTGGAAGCATTTCAATTTAATACACTGATAGCTCTCCAGCTGGTCATGATTTATTGTGAAGAGCAGAGATATGAGTCCTACACTCACGAAATGATAAACAGCGTGTATTGCCATCAGTTAAGTGAACAAGTTGGATTGTGAGTAAGAAAATATAAATGGATATAGAAGACAAAATGGAGCCCTGGGGGACCCCAACTAGTAGCGGATTTAGAAACAACTCAGACTACTTGAGTTCAGCGTTCGTTAAAGCAATTCTTAGTCCTTCCAAAGAAAGCCTAATCAATCCCGAAGGCAGAAGGGTGATGCCAAACTCGATCTATTGTAATATAAATTGGAACAGTATTGCTTCCGCCAGATTGGCTTCCGTTTGACGCCAGATTGATCCATCTCTTGTTTCATTTTTCGATGTTTCCCTGCAACAAAAATTATACCGCTCTTCCTTCTCTTCCTAGACAAATGATGTTCTTCGTTTGATAGAGTGCTATAAAGCAGAAATAGGTTAGAAGAAGACATCTTCAGAAAAAGGGGATATTTATGACCTTTAAGGCATTGTAGAATAGTTAAGACCTGCACAAGTAGAGGAGCTTAAGTAACCATGTTTGACTTAATCTTTTTTTCAAAAACCAAATGCGGAAAACGTCATAGTGCCGACAGCTATGAATTCGTAGCAGTTATGGAGACTTGCATCTGTGTTGATCTTAGCTTCACAAGTGACACCTTAGTAGTGCAGCGATGAGCCCACTTTTGGTTACTCAACAAAGACAACATGGACTGAACCTCGTAATACCTAGCCCTGTTCCGCCTGACTTAATCACTTATTTGCGCGTGGCGAAAGAACTCTCGATATTCAACTATACAGACATCAACAGAATGCCAAAGGCCGCGTGGACTCAGTCTCCTAAGCTCTCGGTTCATCTTTGCATATGAATCTAGCTATAAACGCATAACACAAGGCTATCACAGCTAGGTTATGTGCTCTGGTGTACCCCTGAGCTCGGAAGCTGGAAGACAACAGCAAGAAATGTATTTAACAAAACGGTTCAACTCCTAAAACGAGTATAAGATAGCTCTAACGATCTAAACAACATGAGGATGGAATTAGGAAACCCAAAAAGGTTGCATGGAAAAAGTTTTCCCTGTGCATAACGAACCCCATAATAATGGAATTGGTTTCCTACAAGAATTTGCCGGCAGTTGTTACATTGATCAAGGACTGCTCCTGGACTCTTTTTTTTCTGAGCGCCCACAGAAATAGACTCCCCCTTCCGAAAAAAAAAAATTCCTCCTCAACTTCATTAGATAGAACATTCCATATAAAGCTCCTGCCGGATCTTGTATTAATCTTCAGAGCTAGTTAAGAACTTAGCTACTCGTATATAAGGTGTTAAAATCCAAAGCTTGGCATCAGTCTCAAGTCGATCCCCACATTCGAAATTCCGCCTTCATAGAAAAATAATAAACACATATTAACAGGTTAAATCCTCGGTAACAGCCTTATATCATCTCATCAGCGGAGCTGAAGAGACTCTGGCCCATAGACGACTAAATGAATATGCTCCATGCTTAACAGCAAAATAATTATCGCCAAGCTAGGACAACAGTTGATCTCCGTAAAAACTACCAAAAGTAGCCCTTAAGAAAGCTTCATACCACCACCAAAAAGTTTTCGGAATTTATTCAGAAAATTTAAATTACAAGTTTACTTATGTACACATCTATGATAAGACTCATTCTATCCTATGCGCAAGTTATTTGGTGAAATAAGCCTTGGCTTCAATGATACTAATACTCATACATTCACCAGACCCCAAAGGACGATTTGTCTAAGTTTTGTTTAACATGCCTAACTCCGCTCAAGATGCATTGATAAATACAAGGTGCGTTCCAAAGTAAACAGGACTTTTTAAAAATAAGAGCAACAAACAGTGCGAAAAAGCAAAACCGTTTTATTTTATTCAAAATAGTCCCCTTCCGACTCAATACAGAAATTTGCACGGTCTAAAAGAGTGCTTTAGATCGTCGGCCGCTGTGTCCTTCGGGATGTTGGTAAAGCCTTCATCGGCAAAAGCATTTTCCCAAAAAGGTAAAAATCGCACGGTAACAAAGCGATTTTTAGCCAAAAAATCGGACACAAATGCTGATGTATGAGATGGCGCATTATCGTGCGATAAACGACTACTTCCTAGCCGAATACAACGAACATGATACACCAAATGCTTCAAAATCCCAAGACAGAATTGTGCATTAACTATTTGGCCCAGTGAAACGAACTCTTTTTGGACAATGCCCTTGGGAACGTAAAAGCAAATCAACGTTTGAATTGCCCAAACAAATTTTTTTAGGGTTTTGGCTCATCTGGCGTCTTCCACTCGACACTTTGGTGCTTGATTTCTGGATCATATTGAAAACACCAAGTTTCAACAGCAATCACAATGTTGTAAAGTTAGTTTTTGTTCTTTTTGGTCTCTTTGATAATGTCCTTCGAATATTGAATTCTGAGCAATTTTTGGTCGTCAGTCATTTTTGTACCGATGACACAAACATACTGCCACTTCAGACGCAATAGCTCTGCTTCTATTCGTCCAAATGACAACACATCAGTGAGGGATCTACCCTTCCGATGCATAGATGGCGTCACTAGAAGTACACATTTTTAAAAACTTATGTTTACTTTGAATGCGTATCCTTGAAATAGGCTGTATGATCTTTGATACAACACTCTAAGTTAGAAAAAGAAAATGCAGTCAAGCCATCAAGGTTGTTAAATGTTGTAGACTTCTCACCTCGTTAGGTAGACATCTGACAGTCTTTGGATGCATACTTATGGAATACTAATGGTTATGGTAAAGCATCAGGATTTGCAGCCACCCTCCGTTTAAGACCCCACTCAACTCATTAATTTGTTTGCTTCCAGTCTTAAGGCTCAATTAATCCCGGATTGTCCAGGTCCTTTATTTCAATGAGGTCGCCAATAAACTAGTAAGATTTCGAGGAGGATTTCTCAGGATCTGTACCTGCGTTAGGACTACTGACCCTCATCGGTCAGGGCGTTTATACGCAGTTGAAATTCGTGAGCACAACTGGCTTGGCTAATACCATCTTGATCAATTTATTTTTAATTTTAATTTATTCAGAAAATTAAAAATACAAGTTTATTCATCTAAATTTATATTTTTCCTTTCAAAGTAATCCCCATCGATTGCAACACACTTATGCCAGCGCTTGATCCAATCCTCGAAACATTTTTTATATTCGGTTTTCCGTATGTCCATCAGTGCTTCCTGCGATTTTTCCATTACTTCCTCTCGGCTGCTGAAACGCGTAGCGGTTTTTTAACTCGGTTGAACAGAAAGAAGTCACAGGGAGTCAAATCAGGTGAATTCGTTGGCTGTTGGATGGTATTTGTTGCATTTTCCGTCAAAAAATTACGAATAATGATGACACTGTGCGACAAGTGCGTTATCACGGAGCAAAATCCACGAGTTTTCTGCCCACAATTCTGGTCTCTTTCTCTTTGTTTACTGCCTGGCCTTTTGGCAAAAATTCATGATGCACTACACCGTTGTAATCCATGAAAACCGTGAGCATTGCCTTCTTTTTTGACTGAAAACGATGTGGTTTTTTGTGGTCTCGGCTCATTTGGTGAACGCCATTCACTTGCCTGATGTCTGGATTGCGTGTCGTACTCATATACCCACGTCTCGTCTGCAGCAATGATCCTTTTGATGAATGTGGGATCGGATTCAGCCTCGCAAATCATCTCTTTTGCGACGTCAACACGGTCTCTTTTTTGCATGAAGTTGAGGTCTTTTGACATCAACTTTGCTGCTACACGACGGAAACCCAAAATGTCTTGGACGGGTCCATAGGCAATGTTCAAGTCCTCCGCTATCTCTCTGATGGCTAATTTGCGGTTATTGACCAACGTTTCTTTTACGAGCACTTCATCAATGTTTTCATCGGTTTTCGATGTCGATGGTCTGCGATGGTCATCATCTTCGATTGACTCACGACCACTTTTGAACCGCTCGTGCCACTGATAGACGACCGTTTTCTTTAGAGAATCGTTGCCGAAACACTTTTCCAACATTTCCAACGTTCGCGCGAGTACAAGTTCGTTGTTGCAAATTTAAATCCATTTCTAAAATAGTAAAAAATCGCCAACACACACAGAGATAGATGTACTCTTGGCTACGTAACTTTTGCAAATGTCAAGCTATGACGCTAAGATTTAGAGGGAATGTCAACAACAGATTTACCAACTTAGCAAAAAAAAAAAACAGAACTCAAATCGGAATAATGGGAGCGCCACACGGTGGTGTGGTGCGGGAACTTTTTGATCAAGGTACACCCATTTTTTTTGGTCCAATGGGGTATACACAATGCTGATGGAGTGGTTTACAGTTTTTCGGATTTCGAAAGGAAGCTACTCGTATGCAATATGACGTAGTCATAAGCGATAGGGCAAAGAAAATTCTAACATTATGTGACAACTGCAAAATGTCCAATTCAAAGAAGAGAGTGGTCCTAAAGGGAATGGTTAAAGGTAGCCGCTATCCTCCGAACGATACCAATGAATGGAGTACAAATTATATGCTCGTATTGTACAAAAGCATCCTATACGGAAGAGATTAAAATATGTGACAAACCAACTTTGGATAAAAATGGACTCATGGAAGGTTCGGAGCCTCAACAGGCCACGTGCAGAAGAACCTTTAGCAGAGGTCCTTGACTGCCATCACGCAGATCTCACCGTCATCAAGGAAGTGTGATGGGATGGGACGGACATAAGGAGAATGAAAAACTGTGATATGGTGGTTGTTATAGAGGAAAGAAACAGCGCTTGTGCGGCAGACTTAGGCAAGAAGTCTTGAGCGAGCATCTGAGCGTTCCGGGCGGCCAACATTGACTCGAATCATCACCTTGCTACAGCCAAGGTGCGAATGCGGATTTACCAAACGCCACAACAAAGAAGAACTACTGTGAGAAGATATAACGTAGGAAACTGCAATCGCAAGAGACCGCCAGAAACTTCGCCGAACGCGTATCCCGAAATCTCTTGCCACCGAGACCAGTGGCATTAAAAACGCCGCAACTGATGCGCTGGGATTCACCCGACCACCATCAAAAAAATCATCTGAACAAGAAGCTTACAAAGCGGCGCTGCAATGAAGGACGGGAGTCGATCATAAGCTCTACGAGCAGAAGAGACGTGAAGAACATCGGCTTCTCTAGAAGAAGAAAAAAGACCACGGGCAACCCGGGAGAGGTTGTACTCCAGGAATAACGTACGGAAGTTTTACCAGCAGGTAAAAAAAAAGTGTCAAGGCAAGTAAATCCGTACAGAAGCCTGTAGAGATGAAGAAGGAAACCTTGTAGTAGAGTCCCAGTCGGTGCTGAGAATATGGAAAAACTTTTCCTATAAACTGTATAACGGCAAAGAAGCGGAGTATACCATCCAACTTTAACGTAAATAGCTGATAGCTAAAACTTCCGTCCACCTGACCAGAACGAAGTGAGGATAAAAATATCTAAATTGAAACTCAACTGCGTCAACTTGAGAGGTATAAGTCTCCTCAATATCAGATACAAGGTATTATGTGAACGTCTGAAACCCTTCGCCAACAATCTGATTAGTCCTTATCAGTGCGGTTTCAGAGCAGGAAAGTCAACGATCAACCATACCATCACACTCCGGCAGATTCCGGAAAAAACTCAAAAAGTTCAAACCGATAGCCATCATCCTTTCATCGATTTTAAGGACGCACATGTAGAGACGAGCTATATAGAGCTACGTCTAGTTTTGGCACCCCTGTCAAGCTCGTCCGTCTATGCAGAATTACAATTAAGAAGGCTCTCCGCTCCGTCAAGGTTGGTAACGACTTAACCGAGACCTTCGACGTTAAAAAAGGTTTTAGACAAGGTGGCGGGCTGTCATGTGTTTAATATCGTACTTGAGAGAATTTTGCTTTCCAAAATCTGTGCAGCTACTAGCGTACGCCGATGATATCAACATGCTCGTAATTGGCTGAACTCAGCGGACTGTCATCAGCGCGTTCACTAGTTTGAGTTTAGCGGTAAATGAGGGAAAAACTAAGTATATGCTGTCAACAAAAAGGGACAAATTGGACAGAACCTCACAATCAAGAGCTCTAATTTGGAGGTAGTAAGGGACTTTGCCTACCTTGCCTTTTATATGAATTCTGCCAACAACACTTCAGCTGCAATAAAACGAAGAATCACTCTTGTCAATTGCTGTTCCTTTGGGCTAAGAAGGCAATTGAGTAGTAAGGCTCTATACCGAAAAATTAAGGAGACTCCATATAAAACCTTGATCATTCCAGTCCTACTTTATGGCGCAGAAGCACGAACTTATCGAAAGCGGATGAAGTAATCCTCAGTTGTTAAGACAGAAAAATATTCGGTCCCGTTTGATTTTATAGGCTTTGGAGAAGAAGATTCAACGACACACTATATGAGCTGAAAGTCAGAAAACTGCGCATCAGTTGTCTGAGATGGTCAGGACATATAGAACGGACACCAATGCTCCGGCCCGCAGCATCTTCGAATCTAACTTTGCTTCAACCAGCAACTAGATTTCAGCCAGTAGACAGCACAGTCCAACAAACACACGCAATGTGACTACCTGTCTCAGGCCTTGGCATTTCGAAATATCGTCTGATGTTACCCCCTTTTTCAATTCTGCCAATTTATGATTCATCCAGCAGCTAGTACGTAGCACAGTCCAAAAAACACATAGAGGAATGGTACAAACGATTTTATCTGGTCTAAATGATTTTAAGGCACCTCCTATGGCTCCACTCTTCTATAACCAGAAAAAAATTGAGGTGATCGGAGGAAGATTGATTCCAGAACTCCTCTGTTACTGGGTTCAAAATTCTCAATTTAACAGACCTTGCTTCTTTCAGCTCTATTTTCTAGCCTTTTGGACTGCAATCAGGAAGGCGGATTGTCGATATTGCCTCGATATTGTATCCAAAAAGCCCAACAGCAAACACTACATAGGCGTGATCACGTCGAATGGACGTGGACTATGAGTAAGAAAATCATCGAATTCCAGCAACTCGGATCGAAAAATAATTGAAAACTGAATCTCCACTTAAAGGATCAAGCGATTATGAATGCCACAGAGCTCGGTGTGACAAATTCGAACTAACGTGACCAGGTTTGAGGCGGTTGGAAGACGTCTGTTTCTAGCTCAAACCTTCAATCCGGAATTCGAGTAACTAAGTCATCTATAGCCCATTTTCTCAGCCTTTCAGAGAAGTGGTTCGAAGAATGGGTTAATTTGCTGATAACCCTTCCAAGAGTGTTCATTTCTCGAAGCTTCTGATGATCATCACAAAATTTTCAATTACACTTATTTTGTCAGAGTTTGATCTTTCATTTTTCTTTTGCCGAACCATTGCCCGAAACGATTTCAGGTGTCAGTAACCTCCTCTTACTTTTGTACCACCAACTGGTGCCACCCAACTTTGGGTACGACTTCATGTTAAAAAATCTTTCAGCGGTTGACCTCCCTAAAATTGTAGTCCAAATGACGGTTTTGGTCTTGACCAGATTTTCAAGTAAAAAAAAAAAATCGTCGCAGTTAGCACTTCCTGCCCTTGGTCACACTACTCATAACATGCAACAAACTTCACGGTACATTACCATAAATCTTAAAACAGAAAAAAATATGTAAAAAAATCTCTAGACCATGTCAAGTCCGCTATGCTAATTACCATGCTGTCATTAGTACACAATCTCATACACCTGCCTCCGACATTTGTCACCCTGAAAATAGATCACTCCGACCGGTTGCTGTAGCGGTTCGCGTGTGCCAGTACGCGCCACTATGCGAATCGTCATAATCCTTTCAGTTCGCAACAAAGGAATAAAATTGCGAAGACCTCGCTCCAATTAGCATTTCAAATTTTCGCATATGAGCACACAATTTCATTTCTCACTTTTTTTTCTTGATCTTTTTCAAACGTCGAATTTTGTGATGACCGCCTGTTGGCGCTAATCCGACTCAATGTCAGTGTAACGCGGCCCTAACACCTTCTAACCGTGCGAATAGATGGAGGCGGCTGGCTTGGGCTATTTTTCGCTTTCATCTTTCGCGTTTTGGTCCAGAATTTTCAGTGGAAATTATTCTGACGTTTATTTCACTCGAAACCAGATGGGATGTGCCAACTGGCAAGTAATATAGACGTGGACGTGGACGTGGACGTGGACATGGACGTTTATCCGACCACGGACGGTGAACGTTTTCAGTGCGCACACAACAGACGCTGGGGCTGTCCAAAGTCGGACGTCTGGTTTATGGCACCAGTATTCGGTTGTTGTGATTCCGATGAAAAATCAATTAATTTTCAGCGGTGGATAAAATTGGAAAATGTATTTAGATATGTTCGCATATGGAAACCCCACTTGTGTCGGCCCTATATAAACACTGAGAGCTATGTACGAGTATGGTCCCGGTGATATTAGGAAGAGAAAAAAAACCGAATTGAAGCGTTGAAAAGTTAATTGCCACTGAGGGAAGTTTTATTGGTTTTGAGTGTTGAATTCGAGAGTTTGTGGGGATAGTACGAATCTATCATACTCATACATGAAACGAATGGAATTCTGGCGAAAAATTACCATCGCAACAGGGGATGATTCAGTAATTCACAGAATCCAATGAATGAGGGTAAATATCCGTAGCGAATGACCAACTTTTTGGAGGATGACATGTGACGCAGTGCAAAATCAGAAAAAAAAAAAAAAAAAACAAATCGCACAAATCAGGGGGAGTTTTGAATCGTAGGCAGACGAGTGGATCAAGTGTGAGACAAGTATTATACATTTCGACTTTTGTTGCTTTGATTTTACTTGAAAAGGAATGTCGCCGATATCCTGGTGCCAGAATTCTTGTCTGCGAAGGAGCTGAAAATTTCTGATTACGACAGTAGTATGTGTCATGACATAAAAAGACGATGGGTTTGAGTGACCGATTCCAGTGATTGATGACAAAAAGGCCCAACTTCTTCTTCTTAAGGCGATAAATCATCCGAGCCTAAGAAAATGACAATAATGTCACAAGGGCGTCAAATCGGACTTCTGATTTCTAATTCTGCCTCAAGTCTTCTTTTACATTCAGACCTAGACGGAAGTTTGGACAACATGACATCGGCTATATTTTCTTCTTTTGTGAAAACAATTTAAAACAAAACGAAGACTTTGAGGACAGACCTTAGGAAACAGAATCTGGGCTCGGCTAACATCTCAGCGAACATTCAGAAACTTTGAATTGAAAACATCAGTAAGAGTTTAACCATTGGAACGGGTATGTTGAATAGAAGTTCGGCCTTTGGTCCAATATTTGGCCGACGCTAACTAAAATTTGGTACCGCAACACCATTATACAGATATGACCGTGGAAGGACATGGAATAAGAACTCCCAGTTCATGATGTACAAGAAAGAGCAACAAAACCCTGGCAAACATTGATCAAGACAACCCGCAAACAAAAAAGCTAATCCATCTTCGTGGAAAGTTCGACACACATGCGAAGCATCCCGATTATAAGTCCTAAATGGTGGCAGTAACCACAATCACTTAGACGGACAAGACTATTGACGTGGAATCCAACACTTCGAAGAGGACTAGCAAATTAACGAAGTCCAGAAAAAGTCTTGTTGTCGGTGTCGGAATTATAAATCTTTACGACGATGTTGGGAGAATCTCCTGCGATAAATGGAGGCCTCTTGAAGGAAAATTGATGAACGAACTGCTTCTTTGAACGTATTTTGTCTCAAGCCAAGGTATGAGATGTGACCATCAAGGATTTTTAAATTTAATCGACACTTTTGCTGATACCTGATTACGAAGGATTAGAACGGGCTCAATGCGTTTATAAGCCGCACCTTGATCATCCCAATCATCATGGAACCACTTTATTTTATTGGTAACTAATCCATTTTTAGGTCAAGTACGGTCTCAAAGAACTAAACGTCAAGGTAGAACAAGGATAGCAACCGTGCCACATCACTTATTTGCTGTAGGTGATGCCACGGTCCGGACTGGACCTGGGCCTCAACCAACAAGCGTCTCCAGCCAGCTCGATATTTATCTAGCTGCCTCCATAGACAAGTTGGCTGAGATCTCCTTTCATATATGTGCGTCAACTGAGCCGTAGTCTTCCGCCCCTTTGGGGGCGGATTCGAAGATTTTTCCGACCGGAACATTGGTGTCCATCCTTTCTACATGACCCAGCCACCGCAGTCGTTGGACATTCACTTCTGACTAAGTCGACGTCGCTGTACAGCCTATACAGTTCGTCGTTGTATTTCCTCTTAAAGCAGCCAAGAGCCCCCTGATCCATTTTTGATAAAGACATAGGTTAGGACTGGGATTATTAAGGTATTCTATAGTCACCTTGCAAGAGTTATTCTTCGTTTGATCTCAGCGCTGGTGTCGCTGTCGGAAGTGATAGCGGAGTCTAGGCAAAATCCTTAACCACCTTAATATTATAACTGTCGAGAGTGACGTTCTGCCCGAGACGTCGGCGTTTGGTGTCCTTTCTGGTTGACAGCATGTACTCGTACTTGGTCTGCGCCACTGCTTTCTTCCGATTGAGTCAATATCATCGGCCTATGCTAGTAATTGAATGGAATTTTGAAAGATTGTACCTGTTGTGTCTACATACGCGTGAGTTTTTAACTAGTCTTTCAAGAATGATGTTAAAGAAGTCGCATGATAGCGTATCGAGTTGTCTAAATCCTTTTCTGACATCAAACGTCTCGGTGAGCTCTTTACCGACGTTGATGGAGCAGCGTGCATTCTCCATCGTCATCCTACAGGGATGCCAAAGCCAGACATTGCTCTGTATAGTTCGTCTCTATAGATGCCGTCATACGCGGCCTTAAAATTTATGAAAAGGCGGTGTGTATCGATTTGGAGCTCATGGGTTTTTTCCAAGAACTTGCGTAGTATGCATATTTGGTCGATAGTGGACTTTCCTGGGCTGAAGCCCCACTATATGCATCAGTCAGGTTGTTGAGGAACGGCTTCAGGCGTTCACACAATACGGCAGATAGGATATTGTTGGAGATGCTAAGAAGACTGGTTCCGAACAAACAATGCTGAGGTTCCATTCATCGAGCATACTTTAGTCGAACAATATTCTAAAGATAAATTGGTGTATGCTCCTTATCAAGTTATCGTCTGCCGCTTTGAAGAGCTCAGCAGTCAGGTCGTCCGCTCCAGCAGCTTTGTTGGATTTTAGCTTAGATATGGCTACACCTTCTGATCAAAAAGTACTCAATAAAACGCCGTCTAAAAATGCTTTCCACGAAGTGGTAACTTGAGTCGTGAGAATAGGAAAAAGTCACAAGGAGCCATGCCAAATAGATATTTGAGCGCCATATGGCAGATGTACGATGTACCTAAATCGGAAATTCCGGATACTTTTTGATTAGAATGTATTCACTTCATCCGGGTCGGGTGCACGGAATTGTTGGTCTACATCTGCCTGATAGCAGTATTTTGTTCGTCATCGTCGTTATGCAGTCTACAGAAATGTCCATTCCAAATCCTCAGCATCGACTGCGACTCTACTACTATGTTCGTCTGTATGGGCCTCGGTTCGGGGTTTGTGTCCGTGGCATGTTGTTTTTACATTTTTACCGACCGCGCGCTTCTAATGCTTCTTCTCTTTCCTCCTGAGAGGCCGGTGTTCATCATCGGTCATCTGCTCATAGAGCTCGTGAGCAGCCTGATGTGTATGCATCTTGCTTAGCTCCATGTGCTTGCCGGCACTCATCGTCAAATCAGGGGTTTCGTTGTGGTGGCCGAGTGAAACGAAGCACATCAGAGGTGGCATCTCTAATGGCTTTTTGACAATATTGGCACTGGTTCTCGGTATTTTATCCTGGTGGCATAGGACCTCTTAAGAGATTAAGGGAGAGCGATTGTAACCGTCCGAGCGACGTCAAGCTTCCTCACAGTATGAGCTTGAAATGTTAGTGATATCCGCAATCGTACCTTGACTACAACAAGGTAATATTGGCCCCTCGTAACGTTCGGACATCCATAGTACTGGAGGAGTGCCTTGCATCGATTGTAATGTTGTCAATCTGGTTGACGGTTGATTGATCAGGAATGCTCCAAATCCCCTTGTGAATATCGAGATGTGGGAACCGCGTGCTAACTATGACAAAGTTTCGTCCCCGCCTCAGAGTCGATTAGCCTGAATCCGTTATCGGAGGTGGTATCGTGCAGGCTGTGCTCTCTGACAGTACTTCCCTTCCAAGCTTTACATTAAAGTCGCCGAGGACAATTTTAATGTCATAACTAGGGAACTGCTCATAGGCTGTTAGAAGCCATCTTCGGTATCGTCATCTTTCTTCTCTGTTGTCTGTAAAAACAAATCCGCATCCAAATAGGCGGTGTTTTTGTCGTCGATAGCAATCACCGTAGTAGATGTCGCAGCTATTCATCCTCTTTTTGTCCACCCCATCCCATCGCATTTGGCCTATACTAGTTGTTCGGCTGCTCGTGGTCTATTAAGGGACCTAACATTCCACTTGTAGATCGAAAGTTCGTTGTCGTTTGCAGCACTAGATCCGTCCGTATCCGTTTAGGATTTTTTTAGGATTTCTTTTTCCATGGCCGAGCAATTACCCCGACGGCACAACGCCAAACCTGCAGGGCAAATTCTATTATAGATACCCCTAGGACGAGCGGTCGATTAGACAGAGACCGGTAACCCGCGTGGGGGTATGAGCGCTGCTGTTGGTCCTTCTTTTTATAATTAGCGCGCGCTCAAGGGATTTGTGTACCCTTAAAATATTTGTATTCAGCGTGGGCAAATGAAATTTAGGGACGAAGAAAAGAGAGGTACCGATGTACATTGTTCTTAAATGTTTGTACTTTATAATGACCAGGAAATATAGAGGTCGACAGGGCATTCCATAAGCGAGTTGTACGGCTTAGGAACGAATCACGATATTTTAGAATACGTCCGAAAGCGGGCTTGAAGGTATACTGATGAGCATTCATAGCGATACGGGTGTTACGGTTGAAGGTTTGAAGGGGCGGAATATTACTGGCGATTTTAATTGAGCACTGGTGGTGGAAATAGCAATAAAGTAAAGTGAAGCAGAGTTATCAGTAGAGGAGCACTGCAAGTTGAAATCCTATGTCCCCTTCTCTTCTTCCAAGACACAACTATACCCCAGTTACAGTTCAATAAAAACATTCAAATGACATCGATCCACTTTTACTCCAACATGTCAAACATTACAGAATAGTGGGATAGGTGAAGATGTTTTCTCAGAGAAGCTAATTCTTAGATGGAAAGCATCTTATTAATGTCTGTAGCATGCTCCAGATTGAACGGGGATATGCGTATCTTTTCGAACAGAAAATTTACTATCAAATTCTCGAAATCAGTTTCTATAAACTCTATAAGCAGTTCAATTATGGTTTTTGTGAGAGATATTCTAGAGACCCCGGGAAATATAGAACCACACTATCTATTCAACCAGCTGGATAAAATTTGACGAGCAAGTGAACAAGTGGTTCAATAGGTTTCACGACAAAACAGATTTAGCCAAATCTGCATCTGAAACGCTGTAAGAATTTGAACCTTCTTAACGGACATCACTGCAATAGGTGTCATAACCGCGCACAGTCACATGGGCAAGAATGCAACAACGCTTGGCATTTATTCAAAGGATTTTTGTCGAAGTTTTATAGATGAGGAAGAGGAGGAGTAGATAGACTATATTCACGGCCTTCTTGTCCATCTCCATCTAGGAGCTTTTAACCATAAAAATCTCAAAGATTTGGCCAACATGGACCATAAAAGCCTCATTCCAACTGTTTTAACGATTAGAGTGAAAATTTCTCCCAGATTAAGGAGGCGCCACAATAGACATTACACTGGCCTTAGTCTGTCGGATTTTATTCCTGTTCGAGCAAATTAAACTCCAAGGACTGACCATGTCTATGGCAATCTGTGGTCTTGGAGAAGGTCGTATATTCAGATAAATGGTATAACTATAAGTTCGGTATGAGTTAGTCACTTTGTAAAAGCGTCTTCCATCCCAGGCCCCGGATATGGAATGAGTAAGTGCTGTATACCTCCCCTTGCTCTTAATATAACGACGTATGGATATACAGGCATTATCTACGGCTATTGCAGATAAAACAATCATTTGCAACCAATTCCATCGTCAAACACTAACCAAAGATCTAGAGCTTTGAAAATGCCACAATGGCTACGGATATCAAGTGTGTTCCCTGCATTCTCTTCATAATGATTGTCAAGGCTGTTATCAAGAAATGGCCTTCGTCGCCTTACACTTATGATCTACCCTCCCTGATAGATCTTGACCCTTGAAAGTCATAAAAATTCCACAACAATCGCGAAACA
Source organism: Volucella zonaria (assembly GCA_963966105.1). NCBI lineage: Eukaryota > Metazoa > Arthropoda > Insecta > Diptera > Syrphidae > Volucella > Volucella zonaria. The sequence continues at coordinate 44,588,794 of OZ014531.1, forward strand.
TCTACTATATCAACGTTTTCTTTTACATTTTTCCCTTCCAAGCCACCCAGATTGTAGCTGCATCCATGCCATACAACAACAACTCGTAAACTCTTTAATTTCAAAAAAAAAATCTTGGTTTTCTTGTATCGAATACAAAACAAAGTTTCTCTCTACTATAAAAGTATCTGCGCTGCTTTTGTTTACCCCGACAATGCACTTTTTGATTAAAACTCACCAGCAATCCGTTCTGTAATTATCAATCAGTCACTAGACCGATGACTGTTAAAGGAAAAAAATGGAAAACTTCTTCCTCGTCTCGATTACGGATTGCCAACTGCCATTATCTGTATTTTGGCGCGCAATTACTTTCGAATGATTTATTTTACGCTACTAAAATAGACGCAAAGAACCGCATCATCTCAAGCCATGAAGATTGATTTTCGCTTTCAATTTAATTTCTATTTTGCTTACGGGGTTTTCTTCTATTTTTCATTTTTAGAATAACTAGATAGAATACCGGTAGAAGAGAGCTTAGGAATGATTAATTTTATGAGTAGTTAATCGCTATTTTGTTCTTTTGTTGTTGGAGCAAGAGATTAGCGCACCTCGCCAGTTGGGTATCTTAATAAGTTTGTCGTTTGATTGATCATCACGTAAAAGTTTATTGACTGTGATTTATTCGGTACGAGTATGTATCATACAATAGGAAACGTGTCGTTGACAAATTGAGAACAATAGTCAAAGGCGAATTTAAACCCAGATAACCAGTTGAAAGTAACTTGACACATCAATTACGGAGAAGAAATCCATTTATCGTAGCTAATGGCTTAGAAAATTGATAGAACGTGGTTGGGGACTGTCATAAGGTTTACTATGAAGTATGTCGTAATTGTTATCTGGAGGCTTACAGACATTTAAATTCGGCATAAGACCGTTGGCGACGGGTCCGCAGTATAGCTAATCTTGGCGCCTATATACTTGAGATACTCATAACATTACATTATCCCCTGAATGACTATACATTTGTTAGGCGTGACAAAGATGACATTGAAAACCAAAGCTACTACTGGCAACATAATTAATGAAGAAGTTAGAAAACTTTCCTTCGATTTGCTCCAAGTCTACCAACTTATATCGAGACAGTATCTCTATCCATGAAGGATGGTGTTATTTACTGCTAATGGTTTCTTCTCTATTTCGGCCGGAACAAGGCTTCTGGGAAACCAACATACATACAGAGCTGGCCCTACTCTTAAGCCAGAACATCTAGAGATGTGGAACAACATACATATCTTCTCCGATGATTATAAGTTTAAGCTGAATGTTAGAGATGAAAGAACCCTCGTACGTGGAAATAAGCTCAGCGATGGAGTCTAGGAAGGATGTTCCGAAAGCTAGAAGGAAGACTTCGAATATTGTTTCTGGCCTCAAGAGTTGCAGGTTCTACAAAACTAATCACAGAGCTAGAGCTCTTAATTACAGCTAAAAACGTATGTAAGTAGACTTTAGTTTCGAATTAGTGATAATAATTACTTAGATGGTGCTATAGTCCGAGATGGACATGGCCTCAGCGAATAAGCACGTCCAGTTGGCGGGGTCTTTGGCCAACTGCTCCCAGTTGCGCACTATAAGCTGGTTAAGATCCCTTTTGAGTATCCCCGCCACCTAATCCGAGGTATTTTTCTACAGCGTTGTCACTCCGGGTAGAAATCAAATCTTCGTATCCATTCGTTCTAAAGAGTGTTTCTGTTTTAGAGCTTTGGTTCTTAAACTGGCAACACTGTTTCTACAGATTGTCAATTTGACAGTTGAAAGTTTATTTGTGGTTAGGACGTTTTGCCATTTTACGATGAATAGATAACGCCAGAACAACGCGTGCAAATTGTGCAAACGTATTTTGAAAACCATGGTTCGGTTCGCCAAACTTATCGTGGGCAGCGTCCATTTTACGGTCGATATAATCGTCCATCTGAGCAAGTTATTCGGAACACGATGAATCGTTTTCGCACCACGTACACAAGACAGACAGTGCGAACAGAAGAAGTTATTGCCGTTGTGGAGCTCAGTGTTGAGGAGAATCCGAATGAGTTGATTCGCAATGGTGCCCAGCAATTGGAGCTATGCCCATCCACTTTATGGAAGATTTTACAGAAAGATCTTGGCTTAAAGGCTTATAAAATCCAGCTTGTGCAAGAGTTGAAACCACGTGACCATTATACACGTCGTAGGTTCGGTGAATGGGCCCAAAAAATGATTCAGCTTGATTCGCATTTTCAACGCAAAATTTCGTTCTCCGATGAGGCCCATTTTTGTTTAAATGGATATGTAAACAAGCAAAATTGCCGACTTTGGAGTGGAGAACACCCAGAAGCCTTTGTCGAGACACTCTTACAACCATTAAGACTCACTGTTTGGTGTGCTTTATGGGCTGGTGGAATCATCCATAATTCTTTAAGGACGATGCCGGCCAGAATGTTACCGTCAATGGAGAGCGCTATAGAAACATGATTTCTGACTTCTTCGTTCCTCCGTTGAATGGCATTGACCTGAGAGAGCTTTGATTTCAACCAGATGGCTCAAGATGCCACGCGGGAAACATATGCTACCCGCATACCTTCGCGTAATGGACCTGTGAACTGGCCTCCACGATCCTGTGATCTCATACCTTTAGATTACTTTCTTTGGGGGTATGTGAAGTCACTAGTCTATGCCGATAAACTAGAGACGTTGGACGATTTGGAAGTCAACATTCGCCGTGTTATTGCTGATATACGGCCCCAGTTGCTCGATAAAGTTGTCGAAAAATTGGACCTCACGATTGCGCTTTATTCGAGCTAGCCGTTGTGCGTATATGTCCGATATCATATTTAGGCACTAATGACATAAAATTGTCTATTAAATGAAGCTAATATGATAGAGACTAAAATTAGCTTCCAGTGTTTTATTTTATATTGAATTTGTATACCTTTAAAAAGAACAGCCTTTCTAGCCATCTCAGGCTGATGACACTAAATAGTTACTATCATCCAAGGTCCGTCAACACAAACAAGACCAAAAATCACTCGAAAAATTTTGCGTTCAAAAGGAATAAAGATGTGTTCATGCGGCCTCGTTAATATCCATGCTTCTGTACCATAGCAGGTCTGGGGAGATTGGTGTCCTTAGTTCTTTACAGCAAAGCCTTAAAAGCTTAAATGAAGCAGCGATTAGGTTTCATTCAGAGTTACTTAATTGCGGAACTGATTCAGTCACTGGTGATATCCACCAGTACTTTCGAATATTTCCGAAAAATTGCGCCTTTGGTGCTGGCTTACCAGTTCTTAAGTATAATGATAAAAAAGTCACTGTCCGAACCCAGTTTTTTTTTATATTAGAGGTCTCGATGGGATTCGTTAGGTTCTCTAGCGCTATTTTCCACAATATGACCAGATTGACCAGGATGTTGAAACTAGACATAGCTCTGTCTGCTGGTTTAAATTTGTACGGTCTGTCGGAACAGAACTAGTTCAATGCATCATCACTCTAACAGTAAGCGTCGCAGGATGTTATGCCACTTATCCTATCACAGCACTCGGTATAGTCTAAAATCCTTCCTGCTGAAAGACCGCAGGACCTGTAAGAACCCTCAGGAAGCATTTATTTAGTCCGACGGCATCCGAGAGGGTTATGACACCGCTAGTTATGCTCACACGAAACCCAGCTTTCAATGGAAGCCCTAACCGAGGACAAAGGCAGTTCGTACGCTGATTAGGATCCTACAAAATTCTTCTCTGAGCCTTGCAAGTTCTTTTTGCATTCTCAAACTGCGAGTAGTTTGCATTGTGACTCGCCGTGGCTCGCTGAGTTGTCACTCTAAATGTCAATCAAAATGCCCAGCGCCTATTTCTGCTTGTCAAGTGTGCCTTCAATTCAACCCACCAAATTTTGGATGTAGTCTTGTAGAATCTTCCACATTGGTAGGCATGTTGCATCTTTGATAGAGGATGCATTCGTAAAACTTAAAGGTTTAGACGACCGTATGGTCATCCTTTCGGAAGTTCGGTATGATGGCTACAACAACCTATGACAGATAACAGACATGTTGTGTTACCCAACTCACTTGCAACTTCAGTGATAGGAGCTGATTTTAAGAATGTTCCAACTTTAGGTGGAGTGTCCTATGCACTTTAGTTTTGGATGGCTTAGCAATTGTGTGCAAAAAATCTGAGTAATCCATTTTTGAGGTTTACAACTCGACGTGCGCCATATGCTGGATACCACGGTACCAGAGGAACAAGGAGGCATCGGTCGAAGCGCCTTCATATTCAGAAGCCCATCCCTACTCTCACGTGGTTACTCTCCGGGAAAACTAGGACGACAGAAAGATGTTCTTCTTATTCTCTGCTATAATGTATGTTAGTCAGTCTTGTTCTTGGCACCCTCAATAATTTCAACATCTATGCTCAGACAAAATCAGATGATAGGGTGCACTAACTGCAGGATCAACCATAGTCATAATCGAAAATTGGTGCACTAGTATTGGTCGAGAAGAAGAAGAAAAAAGCCGATGATATCACAAATTGTTCCAACGAGGCTGAGTAGCTGCATAACTATAAGGACTATACATTTTTGTATACTTGAAATATCATCTCCTACCTTTATGAATGCAACTCAAATTCACTCATATGTTCATAAGTCCAATTTTCAACCACTCCACACATTTCGGCCGATATTCCGGTAATTTCGCGTTCAGTATTTTCTCTGAGCACGTTTAGTGTTTCTGGCTTGTTGGCATAGACAAATGATTTAATGCAGACCCAAAAAACAAAGTCCAGAGATATCAAATCGCATGACCGAAGCCCCTAATTGACTGGCCATTTCTTGAGATAACACGCTTACCAAACTTAGACTTATATAGCTCGATTGTTTGGTCCGCTGTGTGGTAAGTGGCACCATCCTGTTCCAATAAACAAAAATAACGTTTCAACGTTTCAAAGGCGATTTCCATTAACTGTAACATGGCGCTCATCATCACCAACCAATAATGCCGTCGGCATAAAAACCACATCAAACGGTCAACTTTTGTGGGTGTAGTGGCGTCTCATGAAATACATGTGGCTTTGTAGCCGTCCATAACCGCATATTTTCCTTGTTAAAATGACAAGACGCACTTCATTCGTGAAGATGATTTTGCGATGAAATTCTGAGTCGGTTGTGACCATTTCCAGAGATCAATTTGAGAAACTTCGACGCTTCAATTTGATCTCGTAAAGGCGTAGGTCGAGATCCTTTCGCAAAATTCGCCACAATACTTATGTGGAATGAATTGTTTTGGATCGCCGTCAACAGATGCACTTGCGGCCTCAATATTTTCAGCACTTCCTGCATTTCTTTCTTTCACTGATACCAGGACATTAATCAATGAAAATGTAGGCTCAAATTTTTGGACCGAATTACGAATTGCGAGTCGGATGGGGCAATCACAATATAATGACCGAAATTTGTCGCTAGCGCTCTTAAATTTGAGGCCACTGACTCAACCAATTTTGGTAATAAATTTTAATAATTTGTAAACGTCACTCCTTCGAGTACAGAACCATAACTAAATGGTAGACATTGGCAAGCAAAACAGTAATGACAGTTCACAAAAAAACATTAAAGGTACGTTCACAATGTGTAGTTCTTAATGGAAAACCTTGCATTTATGTCGCATCAAAATTTGTGCGGTGTCAGTTCTCTGGCTTCTAAAGAAACTTTCGACAAGACCCAAGGGGGTTCCTTTGGATATAAGAGGATGTACATATACATCTATGATAAGTCTCATTCTATCCTATGCGCCGGTTATTTGGCGAAATAAGCTTCGGCTTCAATGATACTAATACGATTTATCTAAGTTTTGTTTAACATGCCTAACTCTGCTCAAGACGCTTTGATAAATACAAGGTGCGTTCCAGAGTAAACAGGACTTTTTAAAAATAAGAGCAACAAACAGTGCGAAAAAGCAAAACCGATTTATTTTATTCAAAATAGTCCCCTTCCGACTCAATACAGGAATTTGCACGGTCTAAAAGAGTGCTTTAGATCGTCGGCCGCTGTGTCCTTCGGGATGTTGGTAAAGCCTTCATCGGCAAAAGCATTTTCCCAAAAAGGTAAAAATCGCACGGTAACAAAGCGATTTTTAGCCAAAAACTCGGACACAAGTGCTGATGTATGAGATGGCGCATTATCGTGCGATAAACGACTATTTCCTAGCCGAATACAACGAACATGATACACCAAATGCTTCAAAATCCCAAGACAGAATTGTGCATTAACTATTTGGCCCAGTGAAACGAACTCTTTTTGGACAATGCCCTTGGGATCGTAAAAGCAAATCAATATTGTCTTCACGTTTGAATTGCCCAAACAAATTTTTTTAGGGTTTTGGCTCATTTGGCGTCTTCCACTCGACACTTTGGTGCTTGATTTCTGGATCATATTGAAAACACCAAGTTTCAACAGCAATCACAACGTTGTAAAGGTAGTTTTTGTTCTTTTTGGCCTCTTTGATGATGTCCTTCGAATATTGAATTCTGAGCAATTTTTGGTCGTCAGTCATTTTTGTACCGATGACACAAACATACTGCCACTTGAGACGCAATAGCTCTGCTTCTATTCGTCCAAATGACAACACATCAGTGAGGGATCTACCTTTCCGATGCATAGATGGCGTCACTAGAAGTACATATTTTTAAAAAGTTCTGTTTACTTTGAATGCGTATCCTTGAAATAGGCTGCATGATCTTTGTTACAACATTTTAAGTTAGAAAAAGAAAATGCAGTCGAGCCTTCATGGTTGTTAAATGTTGTAGACTTCTCACCTCGTTAGGTAGACATCTGACAGTCTTTGGATGCATACTTATGGAATACTAATGGTCATGGTAAAGCATCAGCATTTGCAGCCACCCTCGGTTTAAGACTCCACTCAACTCATTAATTTGTTTGCGCCCAGTCTTAAGGCTGAATTAATCCAGGCTTGTCCAGGTCCTTCATTTCAATGAGGTCGCCAATAAACTAGTAAGATTTCTAGGAGGATTTCTCAGGATCTGTACCTGCATTAGGACTACGGACCCTCATCGGTTAGGGCGTTTATACGCAGTTGAAATTCGTGAGCACAACTGGCTTGACTAATACCATCTTGATCAATTTATTTTTAATTTTAATTTATTCAGAAAATTAAAAATACAAGTTTATTCATCTAAACCTATATTGCCCCCTGCAAAATAATCCCCATCGACTGCAACACATTTATGCCAGCGCTTGATCCAATCCTCGAAACATTTTTTATATTCGGTTTTCGGTATGTCCATCAGTGCTTCCTGAGATTTTTCCATTACTTCCTCTCGGCTGCTGAAACGCGTTGGCCGTAGTGGTTTTTTAACTCGATTGAACAGAAAGAAGTCACAGGGAGCCAAATCAGCTGAATTCGGTGGCTGTTGGATGGTATTTGTTGCATTTTTCGTCAAAAAATTACGAATAATGGTGGCACTGTGCGACGGTGCGTTATCATGGTGCAAAATCCACGAGTTTGCTGCCCACAATTCTGGTCTCTTTCGGCGAATTGCTTCACGCATACGTCTCATAACGCCCAAATAATACTCTTTGTTTACTGTCTGGCCTTCTGGCAAAAATTCATGATGCACTACACCGTTGTAATCCATGAAAACCGTGAGCATTGCCTTCTTTTTTGACTGAAAACGACGTGATTTTTTTGGTCTCAACTCATTTGGTGAACGCCATTTACTTGTCTGATGTCTGGATTGCGTGTCGTACTCATATACCCACGTCTCGTCTCCAGTAATGATCCTTTTGATGAATGTGGGATCGGATTCAGCCTCGCAAATCATCTCTTTTGCGACGTCAACACGGTCACTTTTTTGCATGAAATTGAGGTCTTTTGGCACCAACTTTGCTGCTACTTACACGACGGAAACCCAAAATGTCTTGGACGGATCCATAGGCAATGTTCAAGTCCTCCGCTATCTCTCTGATGGTCAATTTGCGATTATTGACCAACGCTTCTTTTACGAGCACTTCAGCAATGTTTTCGTCGGTTTTCGATGTCGATGGTCTGCCACTGCGTTCATCATCTTCAATTGACTCACGACCACTTTTGAATAGCTCGTGCCATTGGTTTTCTTTAGAGAGCCGTTGCCGAAACACTTTTCTAACATTTTAAACATTCGCGCAACATTAAATCCGTTTTTTACGCAAAATTTAATACAAGTTCGTTGTTGCAAATTTAAATCCATTTCTAAAATTGTAAAAAATCGTCAACACACACAGAGATAGATGCACTCTTGGCTACGTAACTTTTGCAAATGTCAAGCTATGACACTAAGATTTAGAGGGAATGTCAACAACAGATTTACCAACTTAGCAAAAAAAAAACAGAACTCAAATCGGAATAATGGGAGCGCCAAACGGTGGTGTGGTGCGGGAATTTTTTGATCAAGGTGGTATGCTCAGTGGTACTCATTTTTTCAACGATTGCAGTCTATTTGCATCCTAATGGGCACTACGATTTGGTCAAACATCATATGTCATACAATAACACATCCTGTGACGTTTGTCATTGGGGGTGACAACGAACTCGTGAAGTACTAGCATCTTGCTGCAGGCAGATGATGCTGATGCGGTGAGTGAGTATAGCAGCTGTTGATAATTCTTCTAAAAAGGGTTGAGAAACTGTGTGCCTCTAAGGAATCAGAAAGGAACTTAGAGCTTGCTATAAATAATAAAATATAAATAATAAAATATTCGTCCCTACCTTCCGAATGGCAACTTTGAGGAACTAAAGATGATATCTCTTCTTCAACACCAAATTGAAAAAAAAAAAACAATTTTCTACGCAGAAGTGAAATCCGTAAACCCATCTCCCTAATCGGTGACTATTACCTTTCAAACGGTAGAGATTCTTAAAAATTACTTTTACCAAACAAATCACCGTATAAAGTACAACGGTATCTACATGCTCTCCCACAAGGCACGCTGCGAATTTATAACTTTCGCTTGCCGAAATGAAATTGTATCTTCGAAAAACCGACAAAAAAAGAAAGCAATAAATTAATGTCTTGCTAATTTAAATCTCATGTTTCTTGCGTGCGTATTAGCCTCATGAGGATCTTGTTTTTTGTTACCACCATCAACTCAAAATCTCTCGCGATAATGACAGTGAAATTAAAAAAAAAAAACAACAAAAAACAGAAAAAAAAAATTGAAATCAACGAAAAATTTCCGCCAAGTATGCGTCATTGGAGGAGTATGATGGCGGCGCACACTCTTGGGAAATTTGCCAGAAACACACGACTTCGTCGCTTCAGATTTTCCGAAGAAAAATATCCGAATTCTCCATGTGTAACGTCGTGTAACATAACACCCACGTACTTGTGCATCATTTCAACAACAATAACAACAAGTGTAAAATTAACCGTAACTACATATTCAGCTGTCATTTGTGACATTGTGTCACATTTGGCTTGACAGAAGCCAAATCAAATAGAAAACACAAGCATTTGAAAACCTCAACCAAATGGGTCATTAAATATTTAAATAATGTTTAAACAATCTAAATCTAGAGTTTAATGGCTTTTCGGCTAATTATCCAAAACACTGATGAATTAGCATTAAAATGTAGTAAAACAAAACAGAAAGATTAGATGATGGCTGCCTGAACGATGCAAATGTCTATAAGTAGGTGCGGATACGTTGGCAAGTTGGCTGATATGTTTTCGGTATTTGACTGTTGGGGTTTCTAAATTTGTCAAATGACAGAATCCGGCCGATGGAAAAGAGTTTACGATGTATGGTATGTTTGTTTTATGCATAATGGTTAAAATGAAATTAATTATATGTAGGAATTAATTGGATTGGAGATTGTATAATAAAATGAATGACATTTAGGGGTGACCTAGTTTCTGAGATACACAGAGTTGAGGGCGCGTGGTGGCCCATTTGAATTGTAAGTGGTTTTTGGAAGATGTATTCGGTATGTTGTTGTTGTTGTTGTTGTTGAAAACAGGCCGTTGGCCTTGCTTGCTGACGACTGATGCCGAGGTGACCTTCATTGAGTAGAGGACATTAAACCCAGATATATGTACGAGTATTCTGGGGTTAGCTTCTGCCATCATATGCGAATATAAACTTAAGTACAGCTAATGTGAGTGAAGTATTGAATGCACTCATTTCATGTTGACCTCTACTTGACATGTGACATTTATGCAACATTGTCGCAATAAGAATATGTTGTCTTTAGTTGTTTTGCAAACAAGGAATTGAAGGAATTTCGGATGTTACAGCCGCTTGTAATCACTTGTAATTTTGGGTATCGTAGTGTGAAGTTATTCGAGGATACAGGAGGATATCAACACCGTGTGTCATCAAAGCCATGCATTCTCGAATCAGACGAGAACTGCTCTCGCTGGAGACAAAAATTTCGCCGAAACCCATCTCTCTCTTAATTTGCATTATAACCTGCAAACATTTAAAACCAACATTCACCGGTACCTCTCTTTCTAACCTCCCTGATTTTTCTTCGCCCACGCTGTGTGCAAACATTTTAAGAGTAATTAAATCCCTTGAGCGCGCGCAAATTATAAAAAAAAACTTTCCTACTCACAGTTGCGTTGAAGCAAAAATGCTCTGAGGTGACGTTACGAGGTGTGTTCAGAAAATAACGAGAATTTTGAAATTTCGCGGGTTTGGAGAGTCCGTTTGTCATTTTTTTTTTATTATATTGGTATACATGCCCCTGAAGTATGATACAATTTTCTGTTGTATTCAATGTTTACTGTGTCTGTGGTAGCCGCTAAGGTTAGACATGTTTTTATGAGCTCGGAGATTTTCGTTTGTTAAAAGAAATGGATCAAAGAATTTGTAAAAAATTTTGTGTAAAAAATGAAATAAATTGTAACAAAGTATCTGAAATGTTAACAAATCCCTATGGTGAGTCTGCTATGAGTAAAACAAGTGTTTACGATTGGTTTTCAAGACGTTGAAGATGACGACCGTCCCGGATGCCACAACACATCAACAACTGATGAAAACGTGGAAAAAGTGAATGAAATGGTTATGAACGGTCGCCGTATCACAATTAGAGAAGTCGCTGATGATTTTGGTATATCGATTCGGTCATGCCATGAAATTTTTTTGAATGTTTTAAGTATGAAACGCGTGGCAGCAAATTTTGTTCCAAAATTGTTGAGCTTTGACCAAAAATAGCGGCGAAAGGAGGTTGCTCCGGAATCACTAAATGAAATCAACGACAATGGAGAATTACTAAAACGTGTTACACCAGGAGACGAAACATGGGTTAATGGATATGACGTCGAAACTAATCGTGGAGGCATTTTGGCTCGCCAAGACCGAAAAAGGCCAATATTGCTGAAAGAGCTAAAGGCTATCCCAAAGGTCGAGTTTGATAAGCGCTGGCACAAGTGCATAATATCTAATGGAGACTATTTTGAAGGCGACAACATTAATGTAGGCGAATAAATAAATATTTTTTTGATCAATTCTGTTCCCTTGGAAGAAAATCTTCACCGTTTTTCAATAAACAGAACGATCAAAAGTATGCTTGGTCATCAAAAGAAGCATCAGAATTTATTTCGACCGTCGAAGGTGGCCGTGAGGAATGAGCTACAACTGTTTGGAAGGGCATTGTGAAGCCTCGACAGCAAGTTGTGCGGATTGTAACGAGGTTCTGTTTTAACTCATAAAGCAAAAACACCCAAAACTGGCTCAAAAGCAACGTTTCGGACTTCATGATTGGCCAGTAGTTAGTCTACACGTTAATTTACAAGCTAGCGAGAATAGCCTAGTCCTCTTGACACCCAAGTATTTAGTCTTGTCCCAAAAGTGGACAATTTCTCCGTGCATGCAGTTGGTTCAGTATTCGGTTACTGTCAGAAGGTTAGGTTCGGTACTATTGAAATTGCAAGCTTTGTGATACCACTTATTCTTATAGAGAACTCTAAAGGCCATGAAGAGCTGCTTTGGAACAAAATTTATCAAAGATAGATCCATTAGGTATTTTAGGGCAAGCCCGATGAGCTTGTCGACGCTAATTTCGTGCAATTTTTCAACATTTTCAAAGGGAAAGTGACAAAGATAAGTTTCTTCTTCCTTTGATAGGGCCAGAGTATTCGATTTAAACTCAGACGGGACCTAGCCTAAGGTGATGCGGACAAGTGAAAGGAGACTTCAATCACCTTAGAGGTGGAAACAATTGGCCAACGTTCGTAGCGCGCAATTGGGAAACAGATGTAGAGTGGATTTTTTTACCTCCCTGTCTGTTTGTATGTCTTAATTTCCTTGGTTGGGATTTCGGTTGTGCTATTTTACTCCATGCTGTTGCTCTTTAGATTTAGGTTATTGTGGTAGGTGGTAAAAAGAATCTCAGATCACTGCGACCATAGACGGGCCTATTTTGATATCCTCCATTTAAAGCTCATCCATGGTGCCGCAATTTGTTAGGAAGACGGCTATGTCTTTAGGTGAGCTGGCAGCTATGTCTGCCGTTTCAAGGTAGAATGTACCTAGGAAACGTTGACGTGTTTTGGTTAAACCATTCCAGTCACATAGTATGTATTCTGCTGTTTCCACGTCCTCGTTCTGTGTGTCTGTATTGTCTTGTGCTATGCCCATGGCCATCAGGTGTTTTTTCACACGGCAGTGTCCTGTGGGAAAATCTGTGTTCACTTGGCGACGGGCCACGCAATTGGGTATCACCAGACGGACCCTATAGCGAATTTTAGTGAAAGACTTACATATGTTTCTGTACTAAGCGCATACAGTGCACCAGTTAATGCCTCCTGACCGTCAGTCGCGTGTGAATTACTGTAAAGCCATTCTCAATCTCAACAATGAAGAGGACGAGGCGCATTTCCACTTAAGCGGTTACGTCAATAAGCAAAATCTTCGTTTCTGGGGCACTGAAAATCCGCGTGTGGTGCACGAAGAGCCATTACATCGACTCAAAACCACTCTGTGGTGCGGCATTCACGCGGGAGGAGTGATTGGGCCTTATTTTTTTGAGGACGCCATCGGCAGTATGGTCACTGTTACTGGCGAACGCTACAGGGCCATGATAAACGACTTCTTACTGCCGGAATTAGATGAGCGGGGCTTGGTGAACACGTGGTTTCAACAAGATGGTGCAACCGCACACACAGCGGGAGCCATAATGGATATTGTGAAGGAAGCCTTTCCTGGTCGCTTAATATACCATTTTAGCGATTTGGCATGGCCAGCAAGATCGCCCGATTTAACCATCCCAGACTTCTTTCTTTGGGGCTACTTGAAGTCGCGGGTTTATGCCAACAAGCCTCAGACAATCGCAGCCCTTAAGGAAAATATTCGACAGGAATGCGAACAGGAAATCTTGCGGAAAGTCATGGAAAATGCGATAAAACCGGCACAAGTGCGTATCAACCCTGGCGGCAGCCACTTGACGGATATCATCTTTTCCACTTAATAGAAGTAATTGTAAAGGTTCAAATAAAGATTTCCATCGCTCAAAATCTTTTTGTTTTTATTTAGTCAAAAAGGAATTCAAAAACAAAATTGGATGATTAATTTTGCACCACCTTGTATTTCCTTAATAATAGAATGGTCTTGATATCATGAATTGGGATGCGGATCCTTTTCTGGCTAGTTCATCTGCTTTTCCATTGCCTTCATAGTCGCTATGTCTTGGCACCCAACTCAGGTGAATTTTATTTGTGGTGACCAGTAGTTGTAGGAGTTGAGGGCAATCCCAGACCAGTTTTGCTTTTGTTTCAAAGGCGTTAACTGCAAGTAGGCATGCTCTACGTTCGGAGAGTATATAAATGTTTTTGTTTGTTATATGTTTCTTTAGATTCTCTCGAATGCAAGGCCCTATTGCATGAATTTCAGCCTGAAATACGGAGCTGCTTGTATCTATACTGGCATGTATGGATGCCTTAGTGTGAGGACTGTACACTCCGGCTCCAATTCCTTCTGTGTACCATACATGTGAGTCCTTGGCAAATCTTGGTTTTTTCTGTTCCCAGTTAAGACGGTCTGGAAATGTAACCTTAAAGTTATGCCGAAAGTTATATCATGGAAGACATTTGTCTATTAAGTTTGGAATACACTTAATACAACAGTTCGTTTTTTTTTAATTGGATTCATCTCTTGTGATGAGCATGTAGGCATTTATCATTGCTTCTTTCATGAGTTCTAGATGAAGTGCTGGGGTGCTTAGGATAACTTCAAGCGCAGCTGTTGGTGCGGGTTTCATTGCACCAGTTGCACAGACACAGGCTAGTCTCTGTAATTTGTTGTGTTTGGCCTATGTAGACCTCTGCTTTGCTTTATGCCACCAAACGGCGCTGTATACGTGATGGTAGGTCTCGTCATTGCATTGTACATCTATAGTGTCATTTTGGGATTAAGTCCTCAACTTATTCCAGCTAGACTTTTGCTGGTCCATAGTGAGGTCTTGGCCTCGTCAATGGTCGTCGAAAAATGAGCGGTTCCACGTAAGTTTTTCATCCAGTGTCATTCCTAGATATTTTACTTCCGCTGAGAACTCTATTTTTTCACCGAAGAGAGTGGCATTTCTTAGTCTTCCTCGCCTTCTTCTCTTGGTGAATTTAATAATGGCGCTTTTCTTTTGATTGGCTTTGAGGCCAACTTTGGTGCACCATTTAGCAACTAAATTCAAAGCCCTCTAGAGGCGATCCACGGATTGTGTCTTCGAATTTACCTCTGATTGTGCAATGGATTGCATGGATATTTAGGATTCTGCCACCCCCATAGCTTGATCAGTTTTTGAGCCATCAGCATGGAAGTGAATAGATCTGCTCTCGGGCCTATCTAGGCCTGCTTGCTTAGAAATAGTAAACTGAAGAAAGCTAGCTCTTGGTGAAGTCTCAAGTCGGCCACGGAATATAGCGCCAGAAAAGTGAAAACACTCCACAATGCACTGATGGGATACGCGAACAACATCAACATCATTTGTCTGTATTAACGTGCCGTCGAAGAGGCTTTTACGGAAGCCAAAGAACAGGTGAATCCTATTGGACTATAAGCAAATATTCAACTGCCAAGCTAAAGCCGCACATCTGGCGCTACTGCCTTAAATCAAATCGTCAAGAGGGCGCCTAGGATGGATCTGGAACTAAACTATCAAGCCACTGCATTATGCTCAATCGTAAGCAAGCTGCCCATCGAGGTGTTAAAGGTTCATTCCAGTTGAATCAAAGTCTTTCTACAGTGAACCGCTTCTATGGCACATAGAATAGCTGATTGACTAGGGTCTTATATGGAGTCGATTTAGTTGTTTGAAATGGCTTTGCTACTTAATTACCTGCTAAGGCCAATGAAACAGCGATTGTTCAAAACGCCTGTGTCGGATTAGCTTTCTTGTAGACACCATACTTTGATTTACTCTCGTTTGTCGTGCATCTAGCCGCTTCTGTAGTGATCCTCTTGAACATATTACTGACATCACGATATGTTCTTCCAATTTTGTGGAAAATGTTGGCGTATAAGAGTAATTGAACGAACTTTTGAAAGATTGTAGCTCTGATACGGATATTATCCTGTGGATTTCCTAGTATTGTTAGAAGAACCATATCAACCACAGCGCATCGCCTTGCCATAATCCTTTGTCGATATCGAAGGCCTCTGTGAGAATGAACTTTTGTGCATTGTGCATTCTCCATCGTCATCCTGTACAATCGGACGAGCTTGGGATGGATACCAAAATTTTTTATTTTTTTTTTTTATAATCGGCGCGCGCTCAAGGGGTTTTGTACCCTTAAAATGTTCGCACACAGCGCGGGCGAAGGAAATTTAGGGAGGAAGAAAAGACAGGTACCGATGTACATTGTTTTTAAATGTTTGCAAGTTATAACGACCAGGAAACACAGAGGTCGGCAGGGCATTCCATAAGCGAGTTGTACGGCTTAGGAAAGAATCACTATATTTAAGAGTACGTCCGAAAATGGGCTTGAGGGTATACTGATGAGCATTCATAGCGAGACGGGTGTTACGGTTGAAAGTTTGAATGGGCGGAATGCTACTGGCAATTTCAATGGAGCACTAGTGGTGGAAATAGCGATAAAACAAAGTGAGACAGGAGACTTTACGTCGGTGTTCGAGGGTGTCAATCGATTGACTGATATTAGTATCACCAATTAGTTTTATCGCACGGTTTTGAATCCTATCTAGCAGGTGCAGAGATGTTTTAGGAGCACCTGACCAGATGTGGGCATTGTACTCCAGTTTTGGGCGGATAAATGCCTTATATATTGTGGCCAGATCAGAGGGGGTAAAATATTTCTTACATCGCTTGAGAAAACCTAGACATTTCGCAGAATTTTTGGCGACATCGAATATGTGGTCATTCCAACGTAAGTTGTTACTGATACACATACCGAGAATGGAAAGTTTATCGGTTTCGACGATGCAAGTGCCATTCATGGATAATGGCTGGGTATTTGAATTTCGCTTTAATGAGGCATTCCTCTACATGGGTCATTTCTATAAATTCTTTGTCATAAGACCTGGGGTACTGTGAAAATTCCGTCAATGGTGAACTTTAATGGCCTAAAGTGGCATAACCAAATGTCGAAATATCGCGTTAAATATGGTGAAAAAAATATCCACTCAAAATGTCTAGTAACTTTATCAATTGTGTGAAAACGTTTAGGAATAAACCCACAGTCTTCTCTGGGATAAACGTCTAGGGCACACCTACTCGTATATGTCGCTCCTTCCTCGGCCTTGCTTCCTAATCATAGTCTCATGAACGATCATCCTGGTTTGCTTCCTTCATATGTATCTAAGTGCCATCATTTAATATAGCCAAGCCAAGATCGCCATAAGTTGATCATCATCAAATTCAAAAAGACGATGGCCTTTATGGGACCCAGAGTATCTACAAGTGAGT
The DNA here is from genome assembly GCA_963966105.1 of Volucella zonaria. Taxonomy (NCBI): domain Eukaryota; kingdom Metazoa; phylum Arthropoda; class Insecta; order Diptera; family Syrphidae; genus Volucella; species Volucella zonaria. The sequence continues at coordinate 44,605,715 of OZ014531.1, forward strand.
TTGAACTGCTTGGCTGTGAAGGTACGCCTTCCCACAAAATCATTGCCGAGGTATAGACAACGTAATTTGTAGCATAGTTCAAAGTCTTACTTCACAACGGATACCAAAAGTCCATTCCCCCGATAGAAAAGTGCCTTTAGATGGTAACTCAAGAAAAAAAAAAGAAGAAACACTTACCTAACCAGCATAACACCATAACCTCTTGCCAAGACCAATGTTTAACTCGAATACCTGCTAACCTAAATTTTTCTGCCACTTCGCCTAACCCTAAGGTCACACTTTATGGAATAAAGAAAACATGAACGTAATTCGTTGCCATCATAAAATACTATGCCACAGCGACCTACTAACTCTAGAGCTGTGCCCGACTGTTGCTGTCAGTGGTGGTGCCTCTGTGCTATTTCTATGCTGATGCTGGTATCTCGTACCTCAGTATCTGGTGGCAATGCTGGTATGACAAAGCCATACCAAAGCTCTAACAAAAGTGGTAAAACCTGAACAATGACCATGTTGGGTGCTGTGAAATGTTAAAAGCATGCCAGACCGTCACAGAGCCGTAACACTTGACAAAAACTTGACCGCACCTGAATGGTGTGAGTAAACAATAGTTGAATAGGTTTTTTGTTTTTTTTTTTTTTATTCTCTCTGCGGATTAATTTAATGTGACCGCTATTGTTGTCGCGCGATTAGCCGCCATTGAAGCATTTATTCCTCTGACAACAAATCTGTTATGGGTGTGTGATAAAATGTCACATGTTGTAGGCGGATAAGGTCAGTTGAAATGGGAAGTATTGTACTTTCGAAACTGGTTCACAAAAGATACAATAATTTATCGTTTAGATTGGAGAAAGACTTACCTTAAAAATGAATTGCCCCATGTCGGAGGCTCGTTCATTGGCCGATCCAGATGCACGCTTGAAACAGTGTAGGTAGTCACGTGTCAGGACGAAATATCTGCAAAAGAAACAAAAACGTATTGGTTAGAGGATTTAAGATATTGTTAGAAAAAATGTGTTTCAAAAATATGAGTTTCCAAAATAGGATCACCGTTTAAACGAAAAATCACGGTATCTGGGCTGCTGGATTGGCTTTTTTAAGTAGCATTACTTTTCTGCTGCCGCTTAAATTCTTCTTTTTTCAGTTAACAACTGGGAGCGGAAAGAGTAGATGATATTCCTACCACACCCTTTAACAACGCTTTGAAAAATGCTCATTATTCGACACTTTGGTATCCATATCCCCAAAGAAGATAAAGATAGGACTAGCCCTACTAATTTTCGGTCAGTTAGTGTGCCTTCAAATATTAGCAAAGCATTCGAAAGATGGCGTCAACAGCGACGTCAGCAATAACTTTATTTGAGCTACTTCGACATACAGAAAGCTGGCGAACTAATGGCAGTGGCCGTAGCAGGCTATTGTCATTTCCATCTGAAAGATTTGGCCCTCGATGCTGGAGGTTGTGTTATCAGTTTATCTGCCCGATTACGTTGAACAATACGAGTATATTCCGTAAAGCACAGAACAGCCTCAGATTGGACAAACTTACTTACAATTGACGGCCCCAGAAAGCGAACAACGGACAAAATCTTTCTGCTATGTACGAGAGATGTTTAGACCTGTAACAGTCGAGCAAGCGGAGGCCATAGACCCTGACATCCAAAAAGTCCAAAAAATAGATGATAAACTGTGACATCCACCACGGAGATTGCTATGAGTTGAGCACAAGCAGCATCTACTTTGAGCGTTTGCCAGATCACATTCCATGTCAAGGCCTAATCCACCAAGATAAGTCTGATATGCGCGCAAGTCCTTGCAGAGAAAAAACAAAACGAACGTACATCGGCACCTGTCTTTCTTTCCTCTCTAACATTCTTTCGTCCGCGCAGTGTGCAAACATTTTAAGTTTAAGGGTACCTTAACACCTTGAGCGCGCGTACATTTAAAAAATAAAAAAAAAACTTTGCCAAACATTTTTCTCCGACCAGACGTCTGAGCAAAGCACGACGGCCTTAGTAGTTTTCACGCCAAGTTGGGAAGAGAAAGCATATTTGGCGACACAGTTGGAAGACATAGACTACACATAGACTACACGTAGCATATGCGCATTCTACAGACTAACTGGGGAACCATCAGATGTGCCGCCCATACTGTGCACGGTCTGTGATGCCTGTGCAATATTTGGGGCATCGGCTTGGTACGAGAGGGTAATGCCAGACTGTGGCCTTGCTTGGCCGTTCACCACTTTGTCGAACCGTATTTACGCATGCATTACAGGTGCTGTTTGGTGTGCCTCCCCTTGACTTGGAGGTGATACATCTAGGTATCGCCCACAAGATTATAAAGGGACTCCTGGTGACAAATGTTGATTTTGGCTCTTCGACGGAGGTGGAAGATTTGTTCCGTAGGGATCGTAAGCTCCTGCTTTCCGAATGCGCTTGACCTAGATTGCATTCTAAATATGACTTGAGTTGGGCTATCTGTTAACTGGGCATGGCTCCTTAAATGCGTTTTTGGTTAATAGAGGCCTTAGCGAGGTGGCAGGTTGCTCATATAGAGCTCCCCTTGAGGACTGGATGCATGCTCTGTGCGTGTGGCCAATGTACTTTGATGCTAAGTACTTCCAAGCTATGGCCATCACCTACGATAGTGTGGCATGCGATGTCAGCGGTGGTCTCATTGACCAGAGCGAAATTCGAAAGAATTCGTAGCTTCGCAAGTGAGATTTTCCGTTGTAGACAGCATAGGTATCATGCTGTACAAAAGGCCGCCAGCCTCTGGCTGTAAGGTGGCTAACTATTGTAGAAGTGACCGTAAGATTGTTAAGCTTGACCGGAAGCTACAATATGTTATGGTACCATTATCACCTCTAGAGACCCTGGTTAGACAAATATTGTCAGTCAGTCAGTAAAGAAGCGCTATTTTATCTGCGACTGCAGAAATGATGTTTGACAAAGGCAGTGAAAGTACAAGGAGTTAGACAAGAATACAAATAGCCACAAGCCACGGTGCTGACAATTTGAAAGTAGTACTTCTACAGACTGTTTCACAAGGTAGAAATAAATCTTTCAACTTGGACGATGTCGCCAACTACTCCGGCCACCTAACCAAGAAAAGGTCTTTTTTATATTTAAAGCTGTGGGCATTTATTGCTTTGATAAGGAGCACCTAATCTGTAAAAGAAATGTGACCGATTGAAAGAACACCCAGTGAATGGAATTTCAGCATGGTTTGCATTATCCTCAAGAAAGGAGATCCTCTAAACTGTACCAACTCTAGGGAAATCACTCTCTACTATGTGAGCGCTGGAATCCCTATATCACTAACCTGAGAGGTCATTATTAATGCGCTTTTAGCCCTGTTAGTTACCTTGGTATCTGGATCCATAAGAGCAAGGTAAGCAAGATAACTTAATTATTTGAAAAGAGCCCTTCAAAACTGATGGGAGTCCCAGGCGTCTGTGCGTGGTCTCGTTCGAGAGCGGATCTTAAAGTTGTGTTTCAGTTGTCATCATGCGTTGGAGTAACGAGCAGCGTGCGTTTGCCTTAGAGCTCTATTTTTTCGATGGCCGTTCGCTGGTTTCAACCCAGCGCGCCTTCTGAAATCGCTTCAATATTGCACCATTGGGTCCTGTTCCGGACCGTAAATCAATTTTGTTGAAGGATGGTTTTTCAAGGAAGATCAGCAAACCGACACAGTGAATTCAAACCGTTATGTAAACATGATCGAGGAGTTATTTTTGCCGTAACTTGACGAAAGGGACTTAGGGGCATATGGTTTCACCAGTACGGAGCAACAGCCCATAATTCAAAGGCATCGATGGCTGTGTTCCGAGAGCACTTCTTAGGGCGCCTTTTCTTATTGACGGGTGATTGGGTGTGGCCGGCGCGTTTATCTGATTTAACCCCTGGTGACTTCTTTTTTGGCAATATTGGAGATCCCGTGTCTAGACCAACCGGCCAACATACCTATTAATATGCTGGAGCGAGTGATAAGAAACCGCAGAATTCGGTTCGGTGATTTTTAAAACGATGTAAACTACAACTTTAAATATTGACCTTCTTTTCCTTAGCTATTTTTAGCTTACCGGACTTAGGCTCTTCCCCACTTGCCACTTTTGAGTGCTCATTTTGCAGCCTTAGGAATTTATCTCGCCCCTTTTACAACTCCCTGGCTCCTTCGCAACCTCGATAAATAGCTGAGTGTTCTCCTTTGCAATTAATACACATTGTAGAGGTTGGGTTGCTCGCTTCACAGTCTTTGGTGAGGTGATTTCCTGCGCATTTTACACAACGTTGCTCATACTGGGAATACGTTTGGGTCTGATTGAACAGAGCATATTACTGGTCTTATCGTAAACATCTTTAGATGACACCACCGAAGGTTGCTACGATTTGACCAGTTACAAGTTGCCGGTCATAGGTCTTGTTGGCCGCAAGACCACCGGTAGTCCCTACTAGGACTTAAATCACGGTACCATGGAAGTCAAGAACCCCCCGGATTTCGGTCCCGGCCTGACTTGTTGAGGTAGGCCCCCTTGTGGTAGCATCATGGTGGCTGTGATTTAAACCTAAATTGCGGGAAGGGTCTTCCTGTTGGTTTGACCCATTGCAGAGTTGCAAATAAGTACTGGGTGCTGTGACCCTAAGAGCAGTAAGAGGTTTTAGATCGGCTTTGGCCCAGACCAAGGGTGGAACTTATGCCTCCAACACAGTTCCGAATTGGTATCAAAGGATTGACGGAGAGCGATGGCAAGGCGTATCCTTGCTCCCATAGATGTATGGCCATCCCGTAAACAGAAGTCTACATGACAGGTGGTTTACGTTAAAAACCAGAGGCTATGAACCCTTGACAGCGTTTGCACTGAGGGATTAGTTTTATTTTCTCACGCAGGGGTTAGATTTTGATTTTTTGAAGCCTTGTCGAAGGTAAGCATGGAAAGAGGAAGGCTGCGTTTTACTGTAATTTCCTTCCCTTCGGATCTTTATTTCTCGCGCTTGTCTATATTTACGGCATCGACAATTTTGACGTGCCTGCTTTTTAGGTCACAACCATCTAGCTACGACACCTATTGGCCTTTACGATTTATTTCTCGCAAGTGTACTATTCAATTTCCTCGGTACTTAACTTTCGGGACAGTAAGCGTTAGCTGTCAGCGTCGTTTACGTTGATCTTACGCAATGTGTTGTGATCCACAATCCCGATCACGTTAATTGGCGGCGGTGAGGTCTATACAATCCCAGCTTTTGAAAAAACATCACAAATTGAATTGCGCCAAATGGACTATTCATTTCTCGATATTCTACGCTCTGGGCTATAAATTAAGAGTCAGGATCAATTAAACCACCAGACTTACATATTTTCTACTGTAAAAATTTCCACTCGATTTAAAATTTAAAACCACAAGTCGATAGATAACCTACCCGAAAGGATGAACTTTCATTTTAACCTTAAAATATAGTGCTGATGCTTGTTTATTATATTTATGCGGTTCCGTTTGTGTACCAAGTCCGTGTGTATCCACATGAACAGAGTAGAAAGAAAGGATGGCAGAGATAATCACAAAATAAAATAGATTTCCATGCAGTAAGGCATCAAGTTAGATGCAACTTTATGTTGCACACAGAGACAGCAGAGCTGCCTAACCATACCTTACTTCCTCCTACACTCTATATTCCCACATATGGAATCGTGCATTATCTCATGCATCCACAACGTTTGTGGCTTACATAAGAGTGAAGAAAAAAAAAAAATGTATCTATAGGAATGGTATCATCCTCGTCATCGTTATTATCATCATTTTTACCGCTATTCTCGTGTTTTACTCGTATCTCAACTCCCTAGAGGCGATGAAACCTGCTGCTGTAACTCGTAACTGCTGTAGCTACAAAAGAAAGCAACAAAAAAACCAAACCAAACCAAACCATGATGAGGAAGAAAAAAGAAACTTTGAAATCCTCCAAAGGCTAATGCTGGTCCATTGCAGGAGGAGTATACCATATCAAGACGACGAAGGAATGAAATAGCATCCTTAGTTCCCTTCCAAAGTTTTATTCGCACGACACCATCCATCAAGGGTGGCGAATAGTTGTACTGGGCTTACAGGGTAGTTGGGTGGTACTCTCCTTCCTCCTTGAGATTAGAAGCTTGTTGTGTGGAATGGATTAAGGCTCTTCATCTTCTCACCTCATTTTTGGTTGTACGTATTTTTTGTGTTGGCATTCCCACTCGATTTATTCGGAAATCTCTTTCATCACACAAGAATTACAGGAGCAGAGGCTCCGTTTTTTTTTTTCACCCACCACTTCCATTCCCTACTTGCATACTCTTATGCCATTCATTATTTATTCCATCAGAGAGATTACAATGGAGCTTTTGCGAGGCTTAACAGATGTGCGACACATTTTTCTGTTCGTCCTTTTGGTGGCATATTGTAGTGGTTGACGAAAAATTCGGCCAAAAATGGGGATGATGGGCGGGAAAGGAAAGAAAAAAAAAAAAAAAAAACATTGGACAGCAGTTGAAGGGACTATTGACAGTTGGGTTTTAGGTGGTTTGATGAAATTGGACGTGAGAAAGTGCCACAGTCGACGGTTGGCCATTTTGAGGGTGGAGAAAATTGACAGATGTTAATGTGAGAGACAAACATGACAGAGATTTGCTAGTTGGATAAGATGCATAAGCGTGGTTGCTTTTTATCTTTGATTAAGCCGTGGTAATGAGGAGCAAAATGTTCAGTTGAAGTGCAAATATTAGGCCTAATGCAAATTAAGGAACGAAGCTGACGTATGGCGGACTTCCTCGAGATGAAAAGCTTATTTAAAAATCCTACATTACTGTGAGAGGTGAAACCAGTTGGATTAAAATTGTACAACTTGGGGTTTAGTTCATCTATCGGCCCATTGAGGGATTCTTGCCGGCTGAAACCGCTTTGATTTGTCCGGTTTATATGCCAGCATATACCACTTCGTCCAAACAGTTCGCTAAGGGGATGGATGGATTTGACTTTGCTTTGAGTCTTATCGTTTTTCGAACTCCTCTGGGTATATTTTATGATCTTGCTACAGTGGAGCTCAGCTGACCATTTGTTGGAGAAATGTGAGTAAATGTGCAAGATATACGTATACCTTACGCCAGACGTAGATTTCCTCTAAACCCAGAACAGTTCCGCTCCATCGGTCTTAGGTCGTTTGAGGGAAAATCTTTTGACAGATACGAGTACGTAGGTACGATATAAGCTCTGGATAGAGCACTGGAATTCTCTGTACAAGAAGAAGAAAGAAAGGCAGCCACCTAGGCTCTGCATCTAATTCGATCAAACCACATTACAAGAAATAGTTTTTTCTCCACTATCGTGGTCTACCGTAGTTCATGACAATATGCTGGCAATACTTGATGAAGATACTTTTCATGGCTAGTCATCTACATGATCCAAAGAGTATTGTTATTGCCTTCATAAGAGCAAAAAGCGGAAAATATTCATAAGCATATGCACATCCTGTACTAGATGGAAAACTTACAATACTTGGAGCTCTTACTTCACAAAAGACATAAACAAGAATCTCACCAAGGACATGTACAATTTTTCTTGGCAGAAACTGGGACAGAATAAATCATTCCATATGAAGCATGTGTGTAGGGGCAAACACCAACATAAGGCAAGCTCAAGACTGAAACGGCGTATGGAACAATACCAAAACTGGGAAGGCATTCTGTTCCTTTGATGTGAACGAAAAGTGATTGAAGTGCACAATGCCAAGACTATTCTGTGGTTTCATCAGCGCTTGTGTAGTAACAAGAGTACTCAAAGATCTCAATATACACAAACACTCTGGTCCACATGATATACGAGTATCTGCCATTTTACTGAAAACGTATTCATCCACGCTGCAAAGACCGGTGCGTAAGCTTTTTCATCAAACCTATTCCGGAAGAATCCTTCCGACCGAGTAAATGGAAAACAGCATTTGTTCAGCCCGTCCCTAAAAGCGAATCTTCTTCTTCCTCTTGCTAAAGATCCATTGCACCTTAGTCCTGTCTCTTCTTTACAAGGTTGTGGAAAGGCTGATAAACATTCAGCTCATGAAATGTTTCGAGACACGATAAATTTTCAATGACCGTCAATATGGTTTGGTGATTTGATACCATGTCTCATGGAAAAGTGGAACTAAAGTCTATACAAATCTAGTGAAAAGAACATAGTTTCGCTTGAGATCTCAAAACCTTATGACAGAGTTTGGCATAAGTCTCACATGTCGAAAATGCATGCATTTGAGATCGATGAATCTCTTCTTCAAAGAATTAGAAATTACCTTTCGGAACGTTCAATTCTAGTTGTCTGGGATGGTTCCAAGTCTGATATACATACAATAAATGATGGTGCACCACAGGGTTCCATTCTGTCCCCGGAACTCTTTTTAACTCTTGTCTACCACTTTTTAACTAGTATAATCCTTTGCTTACGACAGTACAATCGTTCCTGGACTCACCTCCCAGCTGCAGAACGGGGACAGCAGCGTATGTTAAGGTGAAATGGAACTACATATACATATGTATCTAAAACACAATCTTGTCTGCTGTTGCTAAATCCAAATTCAAACACCCAGCCGCGAAAAGTTTTATTCCTTCAAGCGATCAAAGAAAAACTTTAACGCCTATGATTTGGCCTCAATATGTGAAAACATTGGAGTACAATACTCACATCTGGTTCTGTACTTCTTAGATCTACCTGCACTTACTGGATAAGACTCACAACTCAGAGGTGTTGCCGAAATTGACACCCACAAACATCGATGTATTAAGGTCTCTAGCTTTACCTTGTTCTATAGCTTGGGTTAGTTAAGCCGAGCGCATTTTATACCTCATCACACTTAGGTCTGTGTAGGTCTGCGGTTCCTAGTTCTGGTTTCCGCTTTCAGTCTCGCGTTGCTGTCGTTTGGTCTCTTAGGGGGTCTAAGTCATTTCGTTACGTCCGCGATTCTGAAAAGAGATGTAAGTGAAGCAGCAGATAGTACTAAGAGCTCGTTGAAGTAATAACTTCCTAAAGTTCTTTGTCTCGAATTACTGATGCTGGGACTGTGGCACAAAAAGTGGAGGGTTTCCACCCTTGAGCCTATGTACCCACATGCTCTGCTGATGTCGTCGTAGGTAAGGCGCAGCTTTATTGCGTGCACTCCCAGAAGATTATACCCGGGACCAATCCAACAAGCGTAGATAGTTCAGCTCTGCTTTTTAATAGAATCTTACTTGTTCTGGATTTGCTGAGTTCCGGTCATAGTTGTCTTGAGGTCTCGCAAGTTGGAAGGTTTTTCCACCTTTCATTGGCTTTTATTTCTATCGTTCGTTCTCCGTGCATTCTCAGAGTGCAGAGTGGAGGTTTGATGTTTTGATCTGCCAGTTCTTTTTCTAGGATCCTTTTCAAGTTAGCTCGTCTGCATGATTATTGTCCGCCATTGTTTTGCGGCCTTAAGGTCTTCACAAGCCTCGATTTCATTTCGGCTGCCGCCATGGTCTTTTTGGCAGCCTGGCTGTCAATAAAAATAGTAATATCCTCGTGGGATATTGCCTTTATTGCCGCAAGTTTGCCTGCTTCTGCTTCAGGCGATATATCACCCTGGGAGATATTGCTGTAGTCCGGCAGGCGTCGTGAGCATCATAAGTTCAATTAATCGGAGAAGATTCCGGTGCCAGTACCTGTTCCTATCTTTGACCCATCCGTGAAGGTGGATATCGAGTCTGGTACCATTTGGTTCCTGTACCATTCCTCTCTGATTGGAGCATAACCCAAGATCACTTGTAAGGATCGAGGAATGGCGTTTCGGCTTTGGTTTCCACCCATTAAGCTGACTCAATTTTAAAGCGCTTTTCGCTGCAGATTCTTGCATTTATAGATCTAGGGTCAGAAGGTCAAGTATATTTTCCAGTCTCGCCCTTGGCGTCGTTCTCATGGCATGAGTCGTGCCTATACATTCAATTCACTGTACTATTGCCAATAAACTAAGGTTCTTAGTTTTACTTGTGGGTTGCCACCATACCGAGCTATCGTAAGTTAAGATGGCGATAGAAGGCGATCGTTGCTTTACTTTACTCGTTCTTCGACATTGAGCTTCCAACTCTGCTTACTATTTTGTACGATACCTAGGCATGTAGCACTGTTCGATAGCCGGAGGTTTGTCCCATCTATGGAACGAAGGTGAAATTGTAGCTTTATCCTTTTATGTTTTTTTCGGGTTGATTTCCAGCCCACAGAGCTTTACTTACACTCCAAGGATTCTAAGGGCATAGTTTAGGATTTCACAGATCGTGGGGAGGAACTTACCGGTGGCCATAAGAACCATATCATTCGCGTATTCAGTGACTTTTATTCCGTCACTTTTTACATTCATTATTTCATTAGTCACTAGGGTCCACAAAAGAGGTGCCACTTGAGGTGGTTACCCGGAATACCGAGTTAGCTAATGTGGCCTTGATGAACTCCAGCATTTCCTAAGTTTCTACTTAACGAGAATGTTGACACCGTTGAAGGCTCCTTCGACGTGAAGGAAGACCTCTATTGTGTTCTCTGTGTCATGAAGGCTTTTTCAATCATGATGCCAACTTCATGTAGGTCCGTTCGCGTGCCTTTGCTATTGTATAGTCATGCTGGGATGAGAATAAGTCTTCTAGGTGCAGATTACTTCGAATATGAATGCCAAGCTGTTTTGGTATGGTTGGGCTTACCTGCCTTAGGAATGAAAACTACTTTTACTGCTCCAACGAAATTTGCAGTCGCATTTTGCCTTCTCAAGGCTTCGTCAATAATACCGGTCTCTCTATTTCAGATGCACTCTGAAACGTAATTCTTTCCAATGTTCAAGTCATTATAATCTGCAAACATTTTAAGGATATTCATAATCCCATGACAAAACTTTTTATGTCGACGTAGCAGTTAAGTTCGTTTGACAATTCATTGCTGTGTCAAGAATCATCGCCCAAAAGAATGGATATCGTAGGATAATGCACACAGACGGTTTAACGACGAAGTCGGATCAGCAGACCAGATACGTTACAACTACTTAGACCTTATTTTAAATTGCGCAAAATTGCTGCCAACTGATCCAAAGCTTCAACATATTTCTCATCAATTTCAGAATCATAACTGAGCCCTAACACAAGGACATCAGATCACTGTACATTCTACAGCCTATTCTGGGAATATCCAAGAGCCTGTGGCACACCGACAGTTAAAGGCCGGTAAAGACACCTCACACTGCTCTCGTAAAATGTTGCAGTACTTTGTGCTCCTGCCTTTCCAAGACTTGTACTCTACAATGGCTTTGGGTCTCGTTATTATACGAGTAGCGTTGAGGACATCATTTGGAGATCGTGACTTACAAATACCATATTGGTGTCTCGAAAGGACTCAGCAGATATAAATGATGAGGTTAAGGACTTAAAGGAGGAAGGTTCATTTCAATTCCATTTCTCTTTTAATATTTCTCATTTTGGTAAGTAAATGACCCGGATATCTCAAAGCGGGGTTTTTAGATTTTGGAATCCAATACAGTTCCAGGTGCTTCTTTCACACGTACTGCTTATATGCCCTTCAACAATTCTTCGAACTTTATCATATGAATGGATGCACTTTCACTAGTTAGCTTCCTACTTTTTTGGTGAGCAAATATGATCACAACTTTTGGTAACATGCATCTGCAACCTGAAATGTAGAGCGGATCCCTCGATCTCGAAAATTTCGGATTTTCATTTTCTTCTCACCCGACTGATGGAGGTTTCCAAGTCGATGCAAATTCAGATACTTCAGAACATTGTCTTATCCAGCCATTGTTTCTCAATAAACAGCTTGAAGAGCACTTAGAAAAGAAGAACTCTCCTAGCATATAAGACTGTCTTCATCAAATGCTGTTCCAAAATTTTGCGGACAAAAAATAGGGCGAACTCTTATACTCGATAAAAATTCCCAAAAAGTTTCTTAGTGAAGACAAGATAACTCTTCGGGTTCCACAGATACTCGTAGCTAGGTGACGTAATTAACTTTTTTGGTCCGCTTTCAGGTAGGATCTATACAATAATGAACTTGACGACCCACCGCTATAGGAGTTATCTTTTGTTGCGGCTTCTACATGGTAGCAATCCGCATTCCCTGAAACAACTATTTTCGTTATTTTATGATCGATTTGTTGTTGCATATGAGCACAAATACTTTTGCTTGACTCGCTTGTGGAGAGCTCATCTCAAAATCACCAATGTTGTCGACTCTGTCCTGATTAAAATAAACAAATTTGACTAAAGTCTGATATATCCAATAATCTAGTCCTGAATTGCACATCACATAAGTATGAATATCTATTTCAATGGTATAAAATGAATGATGTTCAGTGATAAGTACTCAAACTCTTAACCACATTCCATTGGAGATTACTTTTCACACACCAATTCCTGCACTCATCAACAGTCTAACTCGCTCTTCACATCAGCTATAACCATAAACCTAAATCTCTCAGGCTCCTATCCTCTGATCCTTGAAAGCCTATCTCTTACCTATATTCTGCACCCAATCAATTGCAGATTAAATAAAGTTGAATGCGTTCCAATTATAAAATTCCATCTCATTAACTTAAAATTCCTTTGCAATTAAAAACCGTTCGCCTTCCTACCCTCTGGCACGGATACGAGTATTTGTAGATATACGTACTAGTACTCGCATACTCCTACAAGCGCATCCCTGGACGACTTGGGTGTATGGTATCTACTCGTATCCTTTTAGCTAAAAGCATTCCCAGCCGACATTCTACTTCCTACTTCCGGTATACCTTCACTACTAATTACGTCAGTGGACTACAATTAAATTTACCTTGGCCCTAGTCCCAACCGCCACCGTCAATCTACTCCCCCCCCCCACTAATTGTATCTGAACTTTATGCTTGCTCACCTTTCTTTCCATCGTGAAAATAGCCGATCACGTTGCTGCCACAATAGGCCACGTTTAATGGGTCCTGTCATCGATGCGACTGGGATACGTCCTGCCAACAGTGATTGCTGAAAAGAGGAAAAACCGATAAAATTAAAGATAATATTGGTTATGAGATACAATATATAAAAAAAACACATACACACAGAGAAATAAAAATAAAATTGAAAAGATAATAACGAATACGAATGTGAGTACGTGAGTATAAAAATCAATTCCAGTCGTCGATGGAACTGGAAAGACAGGCATCGTTTCATACCGTGATACCATGTTGTTGCCACGATACTGGGATACAGCTCATTCCATTGAGCAGTAATTATTTTTATAATACTACGAATGTCCTTTCATTTTATTTATGAGCAGTAAACCAGTGAAATTGAGGAAAGTTATTCGAAAGTAGGCACTTACATTTGGGGCATCTACGAGTGTCTCGTTCCCCATTGGGTGTGGCTTTAAAATAATAATTAAGACGACAAATTGAGACAGTAATGGGGTTAAAGGTTAAAAGCCTTTCACTGTCGAAGGCCGAGTGGAGGGATGTTTTCTTAACTTTACAGGTAATAAATTGAATGACCTACCTAAAGTTGACAGTAAAATGTATTATCTTAAAGTACCACAGGGGAGGCTATTAGGTCCTGAGACTTTAAAAAAGTTTTTTTGTTTTTCAAATTCTCACAGTTTGATAGGAGTTAGAGGCTTCTTCAGATAATGCCTAATCCTTCTAATAAGCGCAAAAGAGTGCGATTGTAAGACCTGCTCAAATTTTGTTCCTCAAAGTCGATTCCCATTGAATGTACGCATTTATAGTTTAGGGTGGGAGCGTCATCTCAATCCATGTCGCCATATCTAGTTGCGTAAGATTGCGTTATAGAGTACGTCCGAAAGTGGGCTTGAGGGTATACTGATGAGCATTCATAGCAAGACTTGTGTTACGGTTAAAGGTTTGAAGGGGCGGAATGCTACTGGCGATTTCTATGGAGCACTGGTGGTGAAAATAGCGATAAAACAGAGTGAGACACGAGACATTTCATCAAGGGTGCCCATTGACTGGGTGATATTAGCATCTCCTACGAGTGTTATCGCACGGTTTTGAATCCTATCTAGCAGGTGCAAAGATGTTTTGGGCGCACCCGACCAGATGTGGGAATTGTACTCCAATTTCGGGCGGATAAACGCCTTATATATTGAGGCCAGATCAGAGGGGGTGAAATATTTCTTACATCGCTTGAGGAAACCTAGACATTTTGCAGCATTTTTAACGACACCGAATATGTGGTCATTCCAACGTAAGTTTTCATTGACACACATACCGAGAATGGAAAGTTTATTAGTTTCGACGATGCAAGTGCCATTCATGGATAATAGCTGGGTGTTCAAATTTCGTTTTAATGACATCAAACAGCATTGTGTTTTGGAAGCACGAATTTTACTCTGCTAGTTCTTCCCTAATTAGTTATGCTGTTAATATCAGAATTTAATGAGCTTAACATACGCTGCCGTTCCCGTTCTACAGCCGAAGAGCTGGGACGTGAGTCCGGGAACGAATATGAAAAGCAGAGAGTACTGTCGTCAGCAAAGCAATATATTGGATTAGAAGTAGCAGACAAGAGATCGTTGATGAAAATTAAAAAGAGTGTCGGAGACAGAACAAAGCCCTGGGGCACACCAGCATTTATTTTGTGAATATCAGACTTGAAGCCGTCCAAGACAACTTGAACTGAATGATCCGAATGGTAGTTTCTAATCCATTTAAGAAGAGAGTCGGCGATCCCAAGAGCACGCATTTTCGACAAAAGAGCCTAATGCCCAACTCTGTCAAATGCCTTAGAAATATCAAGTGCAACTATCTAGCTTTCGCCAGATTGATGTACGCTTCATTCCACTTTTCAGTGAGACATGCCACCAGTGGATCTGTTGTTACGAAAACCATATTGCTGGTCATTGAGAAGTTTTCGTGTTTCGTGATATTTCATGAGCTGACGGTTTATCAGCGTTACCATGACCTTGGAGGGAAGGGACGTAAGTGCAATGGGTCTGTAGGAGGAGAGAGAAAAAGATTCGCCTTTTTTAGGGACGGGCTGGACAAATGCTGTTTTCCAGCTGCTCGGATAGAGTCCTAAAGAGTAGGATTGATGAAAAAGTTTACGTAGTGGTTTTGCCAGCGTGGAAGAACACCTCTTCAGAAGAAGGGGAGATATACCATCTGGAATAGCGGATTTATGTATGTTGAGATCTTTAAGTACTCGTGCTACTACACGAGTGCGAAAGTGGATTCGTCCCATTGAATATTCGACGCACTCAAGTGTAGGCGGAGACAAAGCACAATCTGCGAGTGTTGAGCTGGCTGCAAAGTGTGCTGCAAGCAGATTGGTCTTATCCAAGGAGCTGACAGCTGGAATGTCAATGTAAATGAGCGTTGGGATGGAGGATGAGGCAGAATTTCTAATATTTTTGACGAAATACCAAAAATTGTTACTGCCTTTGGAACTTTGCAGTATATTTTGCCTCAGTTTTTGGCCGTAGTGGAATTTTACACGCTTGAGAAAGACGTTGCAGTCATTTCTGGCTCATTTAAACTTTTGTCGGTTTTCCTCTGTTGGGTTGGTCTTGAAGGACCGAAAAAACATTTGTCTAACCCTGACAGCCTCTTTAGAGCTCTAGTCGTACCATGCCTTTTCTTTTGGTTTGATACTCTTCATCCGATGAGGGATAAGGTTTTTCATTCAACAGAGAATAGTGTCTGTGATCAGCAGCGGCATCCACGTCGTTATCGAGGAAACATAGCGACCAGTTAAAATTCCTAAAGATGTTGTTAAGTCCGCTCAAGTTGGCTTTCTCGTATTGCGGTTCTTTTAGGAATCTTTTCTCTTACTGTGTGGTCGGTATACGAGAAATTAGCTGATATGACACAATGGTCCGACGAGCCTAGAGGGGATAGCACATTGACCTTGTATTTGTTAGGGTGAGAGGTTAAAAACAAGTCCAGGGTGTTGGCGGTATGACTATCAACGTCTGGTATTCGTGTGGGCTCATTTACAAGCTGGGTTAAGTTATTTTCCGCAGCGAAGATCTCAACACACCGTCTTTCGGGTGTTGTCTGTCCAGAATGTCGAAGTCAACCAGAATAGTGTGTAATGAAATCGCCCGTAATAACGATTTCAGTATGGGTCGAGTTGCTGTCCAGTTTGGGGCTTCTGTAAATAAAGCTGTAGTGGATAATTTGCTTACCGAGATGGAATTTTAACCACATGAAATTCAATTCCGGATTGGAACATGGAACATTGTGGTGGAGCTAGGTAACCTACATCACTACGCACGTAAATGGCGAGACCGCGGTGAGAGAAGAATAATGATACTAGTTCGTAGCCAGGTCAGTGTGATCTAAGAGGTGTGGGCGGGGATCTACCTGTGTTTCACTAAGTGCCAAAACAGCTGTTCTGTATTTACGTGAGCCAATCTTCTTGCCAATGCGGATCAATATACCCCTCTCTATCGTGTTTTTTTCAAGTATTATATACAATTTACAAGATATGCACCTGGAATTTGCGGATCCACAAACGAGAGGTCCCTTGTTACATCTGGATAGCGTCCTTATAAAATATAAGGCTGACGAAACTGCGCAACAGGGGATATGATAGTCGAGACAGAACTGCTTCAAAAGGCCGTCCTCTGAGATCCACTATACCTGTCACGTGGATAGATATTGTATGAATTTGTTGAAATCAACGAATGGTTTACAACAAGGATTTTCTCATTAGCCAGGCCTGTTACACGATAAAAACAACGCGACCAAAAATGCTTTCTATGCTCTTCTCGAGCAAACATATGAGCGATGTAACTTCGATGTAAGCGTGGACAGGGAGAGTATCTTCTACCTTATAATAGGAAAATTTAGCCTCGACGAGTATCGCCAATACAGGAATTAAAACTACAGCCGAAGAGGGGACTTCCTTCCAAAGTTAACGAGGAGACCAATGACAAAACGGTGAGGTGAAAAAGCTCGATTGCCTTGGTGTCAGGAATGAGATTCGAAAAATCTTCTACGGTATAGCGATTGGGGTCAAACGTACAAATGAAAAGACCTTCTTATCTTTATCCCAGTTCAATATGCACTAAATACAAATTAATTAAGAAATATTATTCGAGTTCAATCGACCGATATGATGTGGTACCTCGTGGTGACTGCCCCGTAAATTGATGAACAAGGTATGCGGACTCTAATTTTGTGGGTAGATTCAGAGCCCACAAAAGAATAAGACGTCTTAAAATTGATTTGGTGACCAAAGTGGTAATCTGTTGACAGATATTTCCAGCATTCGAAAATGCTGAAATCTTGAAAACTATTTTCCGATCGAAAGACAGAAAAGTCGCAATTGTTGAGATGCTCTGTTGCCGTATATGGTCAAGAAATGAGGCTGAATGTCAGCGTGATTAGCCTTGCAACTCGAAATTCAACTCCCCAACTGTGTTCAACGAACTCCTGCATTCTTAAATCAGCTTGGAGGCTGTAAGGAGGTTCAGTAATGTCTTTCCATATGTTTCCAATAATGTGCTACACTCCGCTTGGGAGGGACGGATACGAGCTAACTAACGAGTAGCCATTGGTGAAAAGCGGGTGGCTGTTGGATGGTATTTGTTGCATTTTTCGTCAAAGAATTACGAATAATGATGGCACTGTGCGACGGTGCTTTATCATGGTGCAAAATCGACGAGTTTTCTGCCCACAATTCTGGTCTCTTTCGGCGAATTGCTTCACGCAATTGTCTAAGCGTGGTTCATGACGTTTGGGATAGGTCAAAATCGACCAGCACTTATTGCTGGAGCGATCTGTTGAGAACTTCGTTGCGCACCTAATAGAATTGGACCTATCTTATCTCTGGAGATTCGGAGTACTCTATGCGGTGACAAGTCATATACCAGATGGACGCCAGCGAACGTTTTCGTCCAAGCAAATCTGCTATTCAGGATAATACCTAGATATTAGCCTTAGTTGTAGAAATAGATGAGTACTCTTTCTGACGGCACAACTTGGGAAACTGGAAATGTTAAGCAGGATGTGAAGAGAGAAATGAAAATGAGAAGAAGGTATATGGAGCCGAGGGCTTGAGTGCTGAAAGCGAGGTTGCACGAATGGTCGAACAAAAATCCATTTTCATAAAAATCACAAAAGGCCAAAGGGGAGGAAGTCAGTTTACATAAAAGAGTGTTGCCATCCGACGTTTTAAATTGGGAAAGATGTTAATGACAATAATCTGAACGACACTGTTGAGATATCTGTGGCAACTGGCTACAGCAGAGAATGTCTGCATTGAATTGGAGAGCAGCACCCGTAAACTCCTGAGTGGTTATGCGAAGTTCCTTTTGTAGTTAGTTAGTTTAGTTTTAAATGCATTTTTATTTTCTAAATCATTAACTCTTACATACTAACAAAAAATTCTTAAATGCTAGCTTAAAATTACTTAACAAACTTATACTAACTTACTGGCCCCACACAGGCACTCTAAGCTACTCTAAATTCTTATATCTATGTCTTTCGACTTTGTTTACATTTTATTTATCAATACTTATTTTCTATGCTTAGGGCTAAGAAAAGAATTTAACAAACAACTTAGCATATGGACGCAATTTTTATTTTTTATAAAAAACTTAATATCTAACTTAAAATAAACCTTAGCCTACCTAACCTACATACACAATACACACATACATACATATAGACATTATACACAATGACATACATATACTAGTATATACCTATATATATACTAATATATATATGTATTCCATAAATGCTAACCTAAACCTATGCAAGCTGGCCATCGCTATTTACAGAACAAATAGACTGGTCAGCTCTGCCTCATTAGTGAGGCTGGTCTGTAATTGACGGAAACGACGACGTAACATCTTCTCCATCATTCAACCACCAGAAATGCTGGTGCTGCCGAACGACATCCCTCTTATCGCGATTCCCCACCGCCATACTGAACCTGAGAAGATCCACACTGCCGTGTGCGACGTCTCTGTTGTAGTTGAGTCGCCTGTCCCCAGCTTTCCGAGCGACATGGAAGATTAACGGGACCGCTGATATATCCTGGATCAACCCCATCTGATCTAGGTAGAGGAATGCTTCCGGTGGAACGAAGCCGTCAGAGCGCACACTCTCGTGGTAGAGGTAATTGGGGTAGTAAGCCCCAGATATCAGGTTATTCGTTGAGGTCATTGCTCTTACAATGTGCCTTCGAGTCAGCTTAATTACGAAATTGTCCACTCTTATTAGGTTCGCCCTGTTGTAAAGGACCTCATTACGATAAAATTTTTTGTACTCCGACTCTGGTGTTCTGTACAAGCGAAGGCAAGCCCTCTCAAACACCCGAATCTTTTCCATTAAGCTTGCTCGCACATTGAACCACACGGGGCACCCGAATACCAGCATGGGCCTGATAAGAGCCATTAGTAGATTACCTTTACCCTCTCATCGAGTTGGTTGCTATAAAACAGTCTCTTTGTAAGGGCAAAAGCGCCTTTAGCTCTGGCCAGAGCAGCATCTACATTTTTGTCAAAATACAGAAACTGATCTAGCCAGATCCCAAGGTATCTGACTACATTTCGACAGGCAAGAGGCTGTCCGTGTTGTCCAATGATCGAGAACATTCGCCAATTTTTTCTGGTATCCCTAGAGGCTCCAGACAACAGCGTCCTAAAGAGAATGGTTTCCGACTTCTGAAAGTTGATTTTCAACTTCCAGTCATCGCAAAATCGTCTTATCTTATCGAAGTCACGCTGCAAGAGAGTATTAATGACCTCGATTCTTGGACCTGTTCTGTACGCTATCAAATCGTCTGCGTACGCAATAGTATGGGGAAGTGAACCTATCAAGTCGCTTGTATAAATGTTGAATAGGATCGGCGAATTGACCGCGCCTTGCTGAAGACCATTTTTAATTTGAAATATTCCAACAGAAGTCACATCACCGTTTTTCACGATGAACTGTCTGTTGGTTAGCATATTATAAAGAATGTACAAGAGTGCTTTACTAATCCCCAGCCTAGTCAGCTTATAGAAAAGACCCTCTAACCATACGGAGTCGAAGGCCTTCTCCAAGTCAACAAGGCAGGCACCAGTACATTGGTTTTTGCCTTTATTCCATTGGATATCGGACACCAGTTTAGACGCGGCATGTGAGATATCATGTCCCGCCTTAAAACCGAATTGATTATCCGGAACTATATGTTTGTCCTCAACCCACCTAGACAGAGCTCTATTGATTACTTTTTCAAACACTTTACTGATATTAGGAAGGAGACTTATCGACCGGAGATTCGCCGGATTGGATATATCCTTTCCCTTTTTGGGGATAGGTTGAACCACCGCCGTTTTCCAATGCGCTGGATAATGTGCATTATTCATTGCATTATTAAACAGGGTAGTGTAAATGTCCACCGCTTCTAGAGGAAGATGTCGAAGCATGATGTTCGGAATACCATCGGTCCCCACTGATTTCTTAGCCCTAATTGTGTCAAAGATCTCATGGAGCTTTTCCTTCGAAATGAACGGGGGTAGGTCACCCTCTCTGGTAATGACATTATTTGCCATATTTTCTTCGCTGAAGCGAGTGAAACCAGAGCCCTCGGATCGCCAGTTCTCTACCTCATTTCGAATGAAGAAGTCGTGCACCAAGACGCGATTGTCCAGGTCATAATTTGGGCCAATGGTATCAGTGGCCTTGTATATTTCCTGGAAAGTCGCCCCTATGACCTCAACCTTCTCCTGTGGATCCTCGATCACAAAGAAGTCGTCATCATCAGCGGCCTCATTTGGATCAATACCTGCTATTGTCAGTAACCGTTCGTTGTCTGTTGTCCGCGCTATTTTAAGACACTGAAGGTCGTTTTGATTTTTTCTCCGGAATAGTTCGTTTATTTGAGGGAACATATTCGGGTTGCTGGTGTTTACAGCCCGAACCCTGTTGTTCCAATACGAACTTACAGAAATTCTGTAATTCTCTTTTATTAAAGTTTGAATATTTTTAATCGACGCCTTCAGTGTCCTAATCTCCGGGTCTTGTCTGTCAGTAAACTGTCTGCACAAGTTTTTGAGTCTTGTCAGAAGTCTACTTTTCTGTCGGTGCAGTGCGTCAATAGTAGGATTGCGGAACAGGTCTTCGTTAGTCGTGTGTCGATATCGTGGTATTGTAGCGTCCATAGTTTGTTTAATTGTCTCGTCCATTTGTTTTAGGTAATTGTCGATCTCCTCGTTTGACAAATTCCTATTGGCCGGTGGATGGAGCGTATTCGAGGAGAGCGCACTTGTCATGGTTGCGGAGAAGCGTGTCCATCGAGTCTTACTGTAGTTGTAGGAATATCTTTGGACAAACTCCTCCAATTCCGCAATTTCGTTGGGAACTGTAATTTCGGTGCTAAAACCGCAATGGTCACTGTCATACACGAATGTGCGCAGACAGTTTAGCGTTTGTAAATTCGTACCTGTCAGTCGTATACGTTCGTCGTACAGCAGTAGATCCAAATATGACCCGCCTCTGGGAAACATTCCTTTTGTAGTCTAATAGAGTTAATTGCTTTAGGGAATTGAAAATACTATGCACTGTAGTTCAGATTATAGATTCAATGGTGATAGATACTTATGCTAAGTTTCTTTCACTGGCTAAGCCCTGACCAAAAAAGCCTCTTGTTCTCTTCAACCGCTCGTTTCATCCGATTGCCAATTTTATTTCTCAATTGACGCCATCCAATTCCAAATTGGATTTTTTTCGCTTCCATAAATATTAATTTCGCATTTTTGGTTCCACTTCCGTTGTCTTGGTTTGCCAATAAACAAAAAAAAAAACTCCTTTTGTGTAATTTTGGTTTAAACTTACTTTTACTATAATACTCGTAGCTACCACCATAGTTGCTCATCAGTCTATCTTGATATAGTTAGCGCCGTCATAACCATCATTATTGGCATACCGTTGTTTTCACAATTGGTTTGAGTTTGGCTTTATTGTATTTAGACTTGCTCATGGCCTTTATATGCATCCGGATCTTCAGCAACACAATGAATGTGAGTGGGCATATACTCGTACAATAAGAAAATAATTTTTTCACACAATAAATTCCAGTTGGATGGGCTGATTTAATGATTTTTTCACTTTTCAGTTGAGATACTTTTGGATTTTTTTTTTGAAAATTTTTCATTACGCTTCTTTTGTTTCAGCGATTATCATTGAAGTGGAATTTATTTGCAATATACACACACACATATATTTTGAGTCTATGACTACCTTGGCTATTATTAAATTGCAAACTCTAGGTGTATCTTTGTATCTGTATTGTCGAATTCGGAGAAGCGGATACAATAGAGCATTCTTCCAAAGGCACATTCATTTATTCGAAACAATCTGTGGCCGGCTCTTTGTTTATCTTTGGCATCTTTGGATCACGTTTAATGCAATTCATAAAGTGTATGTGAATGGTATTGTGTTGTGGTTCCAATAGTTGGCCAAATGTGGCTTCAGATGGCTAGAGGTGCCATAGAGGTTACCCAGATGAGTCGTAGAGGTGGAACAGAGGTATGATAATGGAATGAATGGTGAAATTTGCATATCACATTGTTTACGCTTGCATTCGAATGGAATTTTATTGAAAACACGTCTCCTTTGGCCGACATGGTGAAGAACATATAATTGCAATGGGAAATAATTGAATAACTGTTGTTTATCGTTTTGATAGAGAGATTCTTTATTCGTATTGTTGGATACTTGCATAATCTATGTTTTATAATTACAGTTTGCCGAGAAAGTTTTTTTTCTCTTCTTTTATTGACGTGTAGCTGTTAATAAAATGGGAAATGTATTGTTGAGATACTAAGTGTAATTGAAGAGGCAAGAAAATAGGTTCTAATGGAGAGCATAATTTATATAATTAAAGCTTGCTCATTATGAGCAAAGATCATTGGCCAAATGGTTTGCATTATCTTTGGTCATGGAAAGCATTTCGACGTAATTGGTATGAATATCTGCACAGAGCTTCTATATTACATCACCAGCTAAATATGTATAAGGAAACCGAAGTTACGTGTGGCTATTAATTTAATTGGCCTCTAAGTTTTGAACCCGAAAGTTACCTTTAGGGTAAAGGATCGTCGAGTCAGTGACTCCAAATTATCAGCATTAGCCTGGGAGCTAAAAATACTTGAATCGATTCAGAAATGATTGGCGTTCGTGATCCTTATAAGAGATCATCGGTTGTTGTTTAATTGGCTAAGGAATGATGCTCAAAATGATTAGTAAGCTTAAACCTTTGCTCATATACTCGAAATGATGCCATTGATCTTTAGCGGATTCTATAGCTTTTGTAGGAGATCTCACAAATTTTAGAGCCATCCAACAAAGATGAGTCATTTATGGGTCATACGTTTTTTCCAAACCAGACTTTTTTTTTTACCTCTCCCCGTATACATAGACATAGGGATACCTGAAGAGAAATGAGTGTTTTTTGGTATTGATTGTAAGATGATCAGGTAATTTACAAAAATTCACATTATCCGTCATATACTGGTGAGGCTTACAGACAGATATAGATACTCCGGCAAGTGCTTTCGATAAGTTTGTCTAAAGTAAGCCAGGGTCGGGCTAAAAGCCTAAAGATTCCCACCGGCTCATAGTCCACCTGCCGAAGAATAGAGTAATCAGGGCGATCTGTGCTCTATTAAAAGATGAAAACATTACGAAAGTCACAAGGAGAAGCGCTATCTTAACTGCTTTAGAATTAAGCCATCGTAAATGTGTCTGGAAAATATCTGCAAACACATTTTGGACTACTCGAAATTGTTCTTCGCAGGTTTACCACCTGGACCGAAGTTCCGTTCGAAAGGTATGACCTGGGACTTGGGTTTGACAGAAAGTTGACAAAGAAATAAATTACACTGGGAAATTTCTAGAGCCTCTTGGGCTCGATGTACTCCTGCTTTGCCCAATCGGTTCCATATACCTTCCGAAAGGACTGCATGTCAGCTCCTCCCTGGCACAACAAGGAGTTGCGCTCTCTCCGTAATTACAGAAACAAGTTGTGGCATAATTTCTTAAGGACTCGATCTGATTCCGACTACAGTAATTATCGATTGGAATATAATCGCTTTTCTGAACTTTGTGAGTTTCTTTACCTTGAGTACCTCTACCGCATGCAATTTAACTTAGTCGCAGACCCTAAACGCTTCTATCAGTTTGTTAATACCAAAAGAAAGTCAGACGGCTACCCATCTACTCTCAAATTTCTTAGTGAATCTTCTGCCGACCCGAAAACCATTGCAAATTTCTTTGCCTGTCATTTTAATAAAATCTTTTCTAAGAAAACAGCTGAATCCAATCCTAGTTACTTTAGCTATATGAGAAACTATCCTGAGACATCATCCGTTTCGCTAAATATAACAACATCTTTGGTATCTGATAACATTACCAAACTTAAAGATGATTTTTCGTCCGGCCCTGATGGCCTTTCGGCTATTGTAATAAAAGAGTGTATTAACCATCTCGGTCCTCCCCTTGCTGCCCTATTTAACTTGTCTGTCTCAACAGGTACTTTCCCTTTCCTATGGAAGGAATCTTACATCATCCCTATTCATAAAAAAGGAAATAAGGCCGAAGTCGATAATTATAGGCCCATAGCAAAACTCTCTTGCATACCCAAATTTTTTGAAAGCATAGTCTATCAACAACTGCTTCCGTACTGTAGGCCAAATCAGCACGGTTTCATGAAAGGTAAATCAACGACCTAACAGAGTTCGTCTCCAGGACGCTTCATGCTTTAGAAGACGGTGATGAAGTCGATTCAATTTCCACTGATTTCAGCAAGGCATTCGATAAAATTTCTCACCAACTTATCATTTTTAAACTAAAAAAACTTGGCTTTTCCCCTCATTTTGTGGCATGGACTAAATCCTATTTAGAAGACCGAGAATACAGGATCATCTTCAGATCTTCAATATCCAACCCCATTAAAGCAACATCTGGTGTCCCTCAGGGTAGTCACCTTGGGCCAATCATCTTTATTCTGACGATTAACGACATAAATCTCATTTTAACGAATTGTAATCTTTCTATTTTCGCTGATGACATGAGAATTTCCAAAGTCATTTCATTGCCTTCTGATTCCCATTGCCTGCAAGATGACTTAAATAAGTTTTCGGTATGGTGCAAGCAAAACTTTTTGGAGCTCAATGTCAGCAAATGCTGACTTCATCTGCAATGAGCCACTACCCAAGTACGGGTAGTGGAAGGAACATAGAATTGAATTTCGACTCACATATTGACAGCATTATAAATAAAGCTAACTCTGCACTTGGTTTTATCAAACGCGGGTCGAAAGAATTTTCCAACCCTTACGTCACAAAGTCCCTGTACATTACTTTTGTTAGGCCTCTTCTCGAATATTGCAGCCAAGTTTGGTCACCCTATAAACTAACCCACATTCAAAGAATAGAAGCAGTCCAACGCAGGTTTATCCTGGGCCGACCCATATGGATTACCCCCCTATGAAAATAGGCTGAAACTAATTAGCATGCATACCCTAAAAAAACGTCGTGAAGTCGCTGATGTACTTTTTATCCACCAGTTACTGACTGGAAACATCGAGTGCTCGAGAATAACGCAAAATATTGCATTCACTCCCAATCCCCGTAATCTAAGATCTGTCCCACTCTTCCTGATCCGAACTCAACGCACCAACTACGGTCACTTTGAACCCATATCTAGAATGTTACGTATAACGAACAACTACGCCAAAGTCTTTGACCTAAATAGCAGCAAATACGAAATAAAAAAAGCACTGCTCAATATGCCACTCCCTTAACATCTCCCTCGTCAACCATTTCTCCTCGCCCCATTAGGTTAAGAATATGTTTGTTAGTTTTAAGTCTAGCTTTAAGTCTTTGCTTGTTAATAAGCTAAATAAAGTGGTCCGGGGTAGACCCGGGCTAATAACAATAACAATAATAATAATACACTTCCCTTACCAAAATGATACTCATGTGCGGCGTAATAGAATTCAGATACCTGAATACTCAAAAAGATTCAGTCAGCTGTCTGCATAAGCATCTTGTCTGCACTTAGAGACTCTTCTACGGCGGCACTTCAAACCATACTACTCCTACTCATTCGGTATTGTCGACAAAAACATGTCTTCTAATGCCGCATTAAACCTAATAAACTGCCGTAGCTACGGGAATGCAAATGAGAAGGAAACTCTCTCTCATTCCCTATGGCAAGAGTCAGAGTGTTTGCATTAAACCAACCATTCTTCGATGATCTTAATGACATTTCGGGTAAAGGAATACGAGATCCGATCTGTTTTCTTAACTCCACAGGCTAGATCTAGGCACCAACTGTCTCACATTCCCAACAACACATATCATCAACCAGGTCAGGCGAGTTGTGGTAACAAATAGGCATATTCTCGTGCTACTTGGGTTCATGCCGAACCGCCAATTCTACCTATCTACCTGAAAATGTAAAATAGGCTTTAATATGCGGGTCATGCTAGTATGCTGAAAATCCTTAATTCGACCGGTCTCATTCCATCTAAAGGATGATGGCATTAATTACAGACACACTTTCCTCTCGATTTGCAGTGATGCTGTAATCTTCTCTGAAGACCTAGACTTTCAACCATCCTTTAGTCTTTCCAGATTTACTTAGAATTCACCTCTCGTTGAAAAAACTTGCGCAAGCAATCGTTGTGTCAATGATCTACATATATTGCAAAGGATCAGTGGAGGGAACGAAGTATTTGCATCTTTAGCGAACGTCGGTACTCTTGAGATCTCGTCACTTTTAGGGTTAGTTCGAGAATGTAAGGGTTGTTTGAAACCGGTCGAAAAGCTGAATCCGCTTAAAGCTTGTTAGGGTCCTTTGACAGTTGGGTTTCTGGCTACGTTGACTCTCCTAAATAGTCCACGTCCACGTCGCTAATCGGGGCATCAGCCTGCTTCCGGTACTAGGAAAAGTGCTGAAAAGGGTTATGGTGGAAAGGGTTTCGGAGAGCATGACGTCCCCCCTTCAATTCGGCTTTGCAAAAGGCAAGTGTGTCGAGGATGCATGGTCTTTCCTAAAAGACAGAGTCCTGAGAAGCAGTGCCAAAGTGGTTATAGGCATCTTTATTGATTTCAAAGGTGCCTTTGATAACCTGAACTGGCAGAAAATACATAGTAACCAGGTTGCAGGAATTGGGCTGTCGGGAAATTGGGCTTTGGCGTCTCAATTAGTGTTGAGAGAGGTTGCCCCCAGGGGTCCATCTGTGGTCCTTTTATTTGAAACCTGATGATGGACCCACTCTTGTGGCGACTAAACGAGCTCTGTGGGTGCTGCGCCTACGCAGATGACCTGCTCCTCATCCTTGAAGGCCAGTCCAGGGCCCAAATCGAGGTATTAAGAGAAAGAGCTCTAGTAGTCGTTGCTGGGCTAAGTGTGTCGCAGGATAAGACTGTTTCAATGAAGCTCAAAGGCAAATTGAATACAAGAAGTCGGGCTCCTACGATACATTTGAACGGCGTTAGCATTAGATGTGTGACTGAGGTCACATATCTGGGCATAGCGTTGAGTGAGTGTATGAACTTCAGACAATGCATGCTGAGTGCTGTAGGCCAGGTAAGGCGCATTTTGCGATCCCACTGGGGACTCAACAGGCGCTCTGTCCGCGTCATATACGATGGCCTTTTTGTTGCTTGTGCAACATAAGGAGCATCGATATGGTACGACAGGGTTATGACTCTGGATGGTCTTAAGCCGATCTTGTGTTGCCAAAGAGTCGCCTTACTTGGGTGTTTACCTGTGTGCCACACTGTCTCCACAGAGCCAATGCAGGTGTTGCTTGGAGTGCCACCTCTGCATCTGGAAGTGATACGTCGTGGTATTGCTTTCAAGATCAGAAAAGGTCTCCCTCTAAATGGGTGCGATTGGGTTTCCCCGGATGGCCTATCCCTGAAGCAGCGTAAAACCTTTCTACACGCATATGTTCTATCTAGATGGCAATCTAGATGGGATGCCAGCGAAAATGGCAGGGTTGTTTACAGCTTCCGAAGAGATGTGCTAATCATGAGAGTATTTTACCCTCAGCCAGGGATTTTTGTTGACCGGGTATTCTTGCATAAGAGAGGGCTTAACGGGGTTGCGAGCTGCTCATATGGAGCCACCTATGAGGACTGGCTTCATGTCCTATGTGAGTGTCCCAATTACGCTGACATTAGGGAGTTGCAGGCTATGAGCATCATCTTTAATGATAAGGCCTACGATGTCAGTGGAATTATCACTGATACCGTACGGTTCGAAAGAACCCGTAGTTTTGCAAAAGAGGTATTTAATAGAAGACGCAGTAGGCAGGTAGCGGGTGGAACATAGGAATTTTTAAATGTGTTGAAAGGCCGCCAGTCCTGGGCAGTAAGGTGCCCAACTGGAAGTGACCGCAAGGTTGCGAAACTCGACCGGAAGCTATATTCTGGTACCACGGGAGGTCAGGAGCCCCCGGAACTATGTTTTCGGCCTGATCTAGGAGTTGGCCCCCATTGTGGGAGTATCGTGGTGGCTGTAGGTTTGTACCCAGAACCGCGGGGAGAATAGAACTAATGGTGCTTGGAGATCTCATGGCTTAGCATATGTATAGTGTACTACGACCTGTACTAAACCATAGGATTGCTATGGAACCAATTGGTCTGATCGATGTGGAGTTGCATTGCAATCGGGTGCCATGACCCACAGAGTGGCTGAGGTATTAGATAGGCCTCGACCCTTCACTAAAGTGGAAGTTCGTGCCTTACACACGACTTCGAATCTGGTACTGGTGGTAGTATTTGTCCTACACAAGAGACATCTGTCCACGTCGCGAGAAATGAGTTCGTCGATAGGCCTAGCAAGGCCAGATAGTTTCTCAAGAACAGAATATAGGGTGTAATTTCCAGCGTTCTCGGTTAGGGCTTTCATTGACAGTTGGGTTTCTTGTTCCGTCAATTTTACTAAAAGTCAGCGATTTGCTGCTGTCTTTCAGAGATACTAATCTTTTGCTGAGCACCTATGTAAATATGCTAGCCATATAGTAAGTGAAACAACATCCTGCGATGTTTACTGTGAGAGTAACGACGATACCGCTCTGTGAGTGTCCGCCCTACGCTCTAATCAGGCTGAACTTACTCGAGGCTGATGTGGCGGTGCCGCATGTACTCAATCACTAAAGTGATCACCTTAAGAGGAAAACTACTCTGGTCCGACAGAAAAAAAAGTCCTTGCTGTCATAGCAAGCTGATTTCTCAACCATTCATCCAGCAACCATCTAGTTATCGATAAACCCAATATTTCAAACCGATGTCTGGTCAGTATACCTTCACCCCCTGTTGGGTGCCTGGTCACTATGGCGATCGAGCTGTAAACTCGTCTGAGTATCGTTCTTCCTAGGCCGTGTTATGTCAGATATCTTGCCTTAGCCGCGATGGTCTAGTTGGGAAAGATAATCGGATCAAAAATAATAGAGAGCTACTGTCTGAATTAAGGCATACAAAGTAACTGGTGGCGTTCCACGGGGTTCGGTGATGGGTTCCCTACTGTAGTGATCCTAAACATGGGGTTATGACAAGAATTTTTAGAAGAGTAGCTTTTCGGTAATGCTACAATTACAGCTACAAATGTGCAGTTTATTAGCTAGTGGAGTAGTACAGTCAAGTGCTGCCATGGTTAAGTGTTAACTTTGGGAGGTCAAATTCACTCCCCTGCATAAGCGCACTAAAAGTCGGCAGTCCGTTTAAATTTATTTCAAATGTCATACTTGTCGTATCTGCGTATATACCGGCAGCTAGTATGTCGGTAATAAATGGAAAAACCGTAAAACAAAACAAGATAATACCCCGATAGATTGAAAACAAAACGATAAACACATAAAGAGTTCTGGGCCTAGAACAGATACTTGTGGTTCACCAGCTCACACATCGTACTGCTTTAGATCGCACTCTAACATATGCTTGTGGTATAAAATTTCAAAGAACACTTTCTAAGGGCCTTTGATTTATATTTTTTCGAGTTCTGCCATCCTGTTTCTTGCGTTGTTTTTTCTCTTACGGCTACGACTTTGAATACCTCTATGGTTATGGACAGTCTTTCGGAAAATAGTTCCGTTGTGAGTAGTTCCCTTGCAGATAATACTAGACAATGTCATATCTCTTGCTCTGGGGACATCCTTTCTTTGGAAGATGAATAGTAAAGGATGAAAATGCTTTCTTGAAGGTTCTTTGATACCAATTTTCTACATTAACCCTCACCACATTGGTTGCTTTTGATAAGATGGAGAACATTATTGCGCAAACATATAAACATTTGCATGTCCAACAGCAGAATCTATCTTTTCACTGAATCCACAAATTCTTTGCGGTAGCCTTGGCATTTTTTATCTGCATATGATTTTCTAAAATCTCTCCAAAAGAACATCAAGTAGCTCATATGAATATAAGCCCATACATAAATTCCACAATAAGAAGAACGATCTTCAGTGCCTCCTCTAGACCACTATATCTAGAACTTTTCCACTTGAACACGCTTTTTGTTCGTAAAATTTAATTTCTTTGCACACTTTGCGTTTAAAGTTTACGACATCCTTTCGTTTAGTTTTGTCTGCCTGCCAGCCACAAAAATGAAACAAAAAATCTCATAGCACTCTCATAGTTTGCTTTCGTCCTTGTACGAGTATTGTATATCCTCATCAAGTTTTTTGTTTGCCATCATAAGCAGAAAAGTTCCCAACAAGAAGGCCTCCTCGCACTTCGAAAACCATATTGCACTCTCTGAGAGCAAGTTGTAAACACGCTCAGTTTGAAATTCATTTTATTTTTTATGTTCTAAATTTTTTTTTTCTTTTAAAAAATCCTTTATACTCGTACACTTGTTTCGTATTAAAAAAAAAAAAAATCTGATAGGACTATTGTTAGCTGTTACTATGGACCCCGAAGCTAGCCATGAACTTTAAAAACGACATAAATCGCCGCTTGCCTTTTCGTCGCTTTTGTAAGGTCCTTCCGGCCTTAGCAATAGGTCAAAATATAAAATAAAATCAACAACAACGGCCGAAAACCTCGGAAAAAGATAATTTATATTCATCTGCACGCAAAAAAGAATAAAAAAAAAAGGAGAGAACAACAAAATTATATCTATTGTTTGTATCCATATTCGTATCTGTTGCCTGTTGGTGTTTTAAGCAAATGGCAACCAAAAGACAAGTGGGATACCCACCGCCCCGTCATTGTCGTTCACCAGATTGCCACCATTTACTCGAGGCTCATTTATTTATCCATAAAAGGAAAGAGCGTACTAAAACATAAAAAAAGTACGCCAACAGTTGAAAAATGTGTGGAAAGCAACGAAAATAGAAACAGGAAAACAACAACTCTAAAAACAACAGCATCAATCTTTGTAAAGGTTTTTTTAGTTAGTAAAAAATAAATGTATAATAAATTGCTGGTGTATCGCATGTTGAAAGGATAATGTATGGTCATTAAACAAGGATAAAAATTTGAGTAATTTGCGGGTATTACAGAGAATGTTTTAGATAGGAACCACCCTGTTGAGTTGGTTTTAGTGTTGAAATGGAGTCCTTCTGACTTTTGAAGAGTCTCCCATTATTCAGTTTTCGGGACAAAAATTTATACTCTAATTAGGTTTCAAAACAAGTAAATAAATTTCGATAGATTTTGTGGGATGCCACAAGTCTGAGCGTTGGGACCTGAACTCTTAGATATAAGAGCGACTTAAAATATGTCGCGCTCTTAAACTCAGACACGGCATCGATGATGTTGCATAACTTAGAAATGAGACAGCAACTGATATCTGTCAATCAAGTTCATAGAAAGTCGTGACTGTCTATCATGCAATAGACCCTGATGCCAATTGTCAAAGTGGTTCAGTGATGATATCCTTGAGTTGGATTTCACTTAAAAAGCCGGGTTAACTAATAAACCCATCTAAATCTTTGAATGAAGTGGAAGCCACGCAGTATATGTATCTTCAGACTCTGAGGAAGATTTATCTAGGGAACATACGAGTAAATGTGTTTTGAGGAGGCCTTTACAACGTTATAGAAGTTGTTGTGCTATTTTAAAAAATAGGATTGCTTAAAAGATATTCGGCTGCTTGTTATCTCAAGTTTCCGCCCAGTTCTTTATGCAGCATTTAATAGAGCTAATCGGAATCTTGAAAATTCCTTATCTGGCTAGTTCGTGTGCTCTTTTATTGCCAACATTGTCACTATGTCCTAGCATCTGGAATAAGTAAATTCTACTGGTGTTGGCTAATCTAAACTACATTTTTAACATATCTTAAGAGCGTTGAAAACAAGGATGATCTTCCGTCTGTGAGAGCGTAGATATTCTTGTCAGTAAAGACCTACTAAGATTTTTCTGATGCAGAGCTCTGAAACCTTCGGTGTTTATTGAATCTGGGCTGTGTAGACTTTTATTTTGTTTTATGCCGCCAAATAGGCAAAGTGTAGGAAGGTATAGGTCTAGAAATTTCTACTACAGGGTCACTCTAGTAATAAGTCCCAGGTTTTTGCAAGTAGGCCCTTGTTGGTCTTTAGAAAGATCTTGGCTTTACTGATGTTGTTTCTGATGGTGGCGTTACATGCAAGTTTTTATTAAAGAGTTGCCATTAAAAATTACATTAGTGAGGGCTGCTATGATATATTTTTTAGGGCTAATGTTGAGGTTAACCTCTTTGCAATAATCAGCTAGGCGGTCTCTGTTTTTTCAAATGTATCTCTGAGTCGATGATAGAAATTTGGTCAGTGTATCCTCGAACAAAGAAACCATCATTAACAAGTAAGGAGTTCATTTAGGCCAGGTCAATGGTGCTCGTTAAGGTGCACATACTCGTAGACCAGCACCATACTGATATCATTGGGAGTGCGTATGAGGACGATGCTCCTACAACTCCTGGAATCACAAAGACCATTGTCAAGGTCGATGATATTCATAGAGCACAGGTTATTTAGATCCTGGGAATTGTAACTGTCTGTGGATTGCATTCTGATGTGTGCTGTAGCAATTGTAAAGGAAGTGCGCCTCAGATACCTACTTCTCTAAGTTTGGAGATATCTCTTCCCCAGAGGTTGACCAGGCCTGTTCATCGATCGGGTTGAATAGGGGCCATATTTGTGAAAAGTCCATCTTTGGCAGGACTAAGGGAGCGTTTAAAAGTACGTTATTTGTTTGGCGTAGGATATTGGCAGCTTCACGACGTCCTTTTTGTTTCCACATATACGAGTCTGGCCAGTTCATCTGTGACACAGTTCTCTGCAGAATGATCTTGTGCTACCTTCTCGTCTATGTATCTACCATATATTGCAGTATCGACGTGGGTTCTGGATTTGGACTAAGTCAAGCAGCGGCCTAATTAATAGCTGACGCGAATACTTCGGGTTAGAAGACGATACAGTATGTAAGTAGACTCTGTGACGATGGAGATGAACTTTCTGAAAATGACTTTCTGCCTGAATAAACTGGAATGCCCTTCATTTAGGTCCTTCCATTGCTGAACGCCTTTCAGTCTGAGGGTAGTGCTATTTGCAATCTGCATGCCGAACAGGTCTATACGTAGCAAATGAAGAAGAGTTTTTAGACCCGCCGTTGGAGAAGTTCTTAAAGCGCCAGTGATTGTACAGGTAACCGATTTGCACAAGTTGTTTCGTTCTACAACATTTTCGTTTCATCACAGAGTTTTCACAATGAGGGCTAGTTAACTAGTAGGGTGTTAATTTTTTTTTTTTTTTAATATATAGCAGGCCAACTAGCAGCCTACTCGAAGGCCAAATTCGTCTGCTATTAAAGCTACTAGTTGGCTACCAATTCGCTCTCTCGTGTACAGATACACTAACTCATGTAAACCCTACTAGTTTAACTCGCGTGTGTAAGCCTTAGGCGAAGAGAACCGACTCTATCTTACGCTAAGGCCTATAGAATTCCGGATTGCTTGATAAGTAGCCCATTGCAAACTAGGCTTCATAAGGGATGAATGAGTATAGCTTCTTGGGGTAAGGGTTTCATTCTTTTAACGCTGCGATTAACTACTGTATTTGTAGCTCTACTGCTGAGAATAAAGTTCTTTCACCTCCTTCCTATGGACCACTTTTCGCCACTTGACGTTGAGGGTAATGAAGTTTTCACTATCCTGTTTGCTCCTCCTTTCTTTATTTTGGATGGATCAAAATATCCGGCCATCATCGGTGTGGCCCGTCAAGTTCATCGGCAATTTCATTTCCCGTGATCTCATTTTGACCTGGGGGCCAGACAAGATCCAGCGAATTTAGCCTTCCGAGTTCAATAATGTCTTCCATTCTTGAGCAAGGTTGTCGCTAGAGATGGAAAAGGGGTTCGCCTCCTCCCCAGGTTCTTCACAATATAGTTCGTTCCACTTGGAAGACAGGAACAAATTTTTACTAACGCGGAGTCAAATCCAACGTTTTCGTTCACCAGCACCGCACCCTATATCGGTTTTGGAGCCGTCTGTGAAGACCCGACTGCATTCATTTTATGACTCAAATTCTGACCGAAACCAATCATGGCAAAGTCGTTTTCATATTTTTTCCGCAGCAGGAGTTCTGGTGTCGTTGCATCAGACGGCATGTCCATAAAACCAGAGTCATAGGCGCGCCGGTCATCCAAGCTTTAGAGCGTGTTATACTAAAGCCCGCTTCTTTTTCAACAGAAGATGACTTCGAGAGTACAGCCCATGATATGAATATCAAGGGAAGCGAGATTCATCAATGCATCTAGAAAGCCCCCATGCAACCGAAATATGTAAATCGTTTTTTGGAGTCTGGTAAAAGCAGCAATCAAATATTTCCGTGAGAACTTATTCTTTCAGACAACCGACGCATAGGATATAATTGGCCTTATCATAGCCGTGTAAATCCAGAGGACCCTTCTCGGTGACAGGCATTATGTGTTACTGAGAGCTCCATTGCGCTGCCAGAAGAACCACAGCGTCTTAGAGGTTTTCGACGTAACATCTTTAGTCCATAGAAGTTTGTTATCCAGGATAACACCCAAATACTTAGCTTCTTTGGAGAATTCGATAGTGATGTCTTTAAGCACTAGATGTGTCAGACCCGACAGCTTCCTCCTCATGAAGCGAACAACTTCAGTTTTGAGAGGATTGACTGAAAGCACATTACTAGTGCACTAGTCGTCGATCAGGGCTGCCTGAGTTTTAAAGCAGACAGTTTCCAAGCACGATCCAACATGCACTACAGCTAGATCATCCAAATATTTTTGTACATAAACGTCAGAATTATTTAGCGCATTGAGCAGTGACTTGACCAACATGCAGCAAAGCAGTGGAGGCAGAACGCCATTGGTTTAACCCCGCCATCACATATTGATCTCAGTCAGCATCCGCAATCAATGGCATATGCATCATTAATGCTTTCATCCACAAAGCCAGTGATTCATTCGCGTTGTGTTGTCTCACCGAGTAGCACTTGCAATCAAATGCTGCGTTATCGAAAGCGGCCTCAATGTCGATGAACGTGCCCGAGAAGTATTCCTTTTTGTAGAATTCGTCCTCAGTTCTGCCTACGAGATTCTGAAGCGCAATCTCACAAGATTTTCCCTGTTGGTAGGGGTAGATAGAGGATGCATTCGCAAGGCAGTTTTGCGCACATGGATCTCGACCAATTTGCTCTTCAACATGAAAGAAGTTAGACTTCTAAGTCTGAATCTCTTGGCGAGCCAGTAGTCCTCTTTTCCGATTTCCGATTAAAGGCTACTCTCACTGTTCGCCAGGGTTTCGGTGTATATGCCAGTGCCACGCTAACAGTGAAGATTCTCATCAGAGTTACCAGCAGGTGATCACACGTTTTTGTAACATAACTGAGAATACGAGTATGCCATCAGTGCCAGGCGTCTGCAAGACATCAAAGGAGGCAACAGCATGTTTAATGGCCTCATCCGTCACCACAACCTATGACATATACTAGTTACGGCGTGTGAACTAGATCCGATTTGGTTACCTGGGAAGTGGGACGGAAAGTCTGTGCTTTCGACTCAATATTGGTGCCATCAGATTTTCTGTGTGATTCCAGCTTGGTTGATCTTCTTCAGTTTCAGTTTCGATCCTCTAGCAAAAGTCTTTATAAGAGGCACTCTTGCAAATCCGAATAAGCTTCTTATATCCTTTTTGCTTCGATCTGTAAAGCTTCCAGTCTTCCTCCCAAGTAGTCTTAAGTGACCTGTTTAGAAGTTTCCTGGTTTCTTTACAAAGACACTGCAGATCTGCGTTCCAGCAATGAACGGGCGATCTGCAGGATTGCTTACTAGCTGGACTTGCCATTTCAAAACACTTGGTGAGGGCACCGTTCAGATTCTGAACAGCTTCTTCTATGTAGCTTTGGTTTTGCCGTGAGTTTAGGTGGATCACTGTTGGACTTGTCGAGCTCCTCCTTAAATCGTGTTCAGTTGGTTTTCTACGGGTTCCTTCTCTTCAACAAGGTCGATTCCGAACTCGTTGTACCTGACATAGAGACCTCCGATAGCAGTTTCCAGTCAGTAATCTCCTTAGCATACCTGGTTACTTGGTGGATAACGTTAAGTCGATTACTTGCTGTCTTACCCTCGTAATAAAAGTGGGCTGAGAGCCAACATTGTTGACAACCGCTCAGACGATAGTATGAAATCCAGGAGATGATTGCTTCTCACGTTGCATTTGCTTTGAGCATTAGCATCGCAGAATCTGATAAGTCCCATATTCCTGGAATCACAGTATTGAATGAGTTCTGCTACCGTCTTCGGTGATCGCGGCAGTAAGGGATCATAGAGAAAATAAGCAGATGCAACGAGTTTGTGCCATTTCCCGTTCGCTGCGAAGCTTATGTCTGCATCAACTAGATTTTGGTTGCAAATTGCAGAAGTTTAGATGGTTTAGATGATCGCTCGTCATATAGTGGTGTGAAACCCCTTAGACATTCGAAACCACAGATGCGTTTATTCCACGCCCATGGTTTCTGTATATGTTGAATGTTGAAGGTTGATCTGGTCGTCGCTTATCTCCACTCATATGCAAATAAAGTGAAAATTAACATCTCTAAAATGCAGATAGGGACGTGAGTCATACCTACACTATCGAGTCTTATTTCGACTTCTATAGGCAGTCTGTCTTGATAAGAGTTCTTACTTTATTCTGTTTGGAGTTATGACAATTTTGTAGATTTTGACACAGCATCCTAGTTCTTTAGTCCCTAGGTTGCAACTAATTGCTCATTTTATCCGTCTCTGATACTGAGTGATGGAAAATTCTCTTGGAGGACATTCGTTGGTGTCAGGCTGACTAGCCAAGTCAAGTCTAGTTAACTTGGCAAAACTTGACATGAAAAACTTAAAATATTCTCCTCACACCACTCACTGCTATATCAACGACAACCCACTACCCACATGCAACTACTGCAAATTAATCGAAAACCACTCCATCAATTAAAATCCGATTAAATATTCCCAACTGCATCTTTGCATTGTGACATCTTAAACTTCTTCTTCTTCCCCTCCTCTCCCTCTCTCTATTTCTATCAATTTGTTGCGAAATGAAAACTCGCATAATCACTAGTAATTAACTATTCCTGATATGTCGAAAACTCCACCAACACTTTGTCCATTTAAATCAGAAGTTAATTACTTTTCAATTAAAACACATGTTAGCAGACATAGAACAAGCAAATGACAAATCGCCAACACATCAAGGGATTACCTCATCCTTTCTGAAAGTTGATTGTAGCACCAGACGCCTCATATCAAGCCCAAAGACACCTTGACACATACTAAAATCAACATACGGCACACGCTCATCAAAACCTCCTTTATCTTTGAATTAATTTTATTTTTTAACATGCGTAACCATGTGTTGTAGAATTTCCGTCACACTCGTAGGCCGTGTTCTATTTTTGGGCCGCATTTATCATAGTTATGGAAAATCCAACGACACTTAACGGTGGACTTCCTCCGATAGTTATGGTAGCCCCATGGACGATTTCAATAGCCAAATGGTTATGATTCTGAAGAAAAAGGGCCATTTCAATTCTGGCCATAACCTGACAATGAAATATACTAGTCGTAGTAACAAAAGATACGAGTACTTCCAGATACTCATACTTCTCGACAGTCGGTACTTCTGTTAATGGCGTCATTGTTTCGCGGCATCTATGATACTTGCCCAAGATACAGGTTATACTCCTCGTCGTACACGTCGACCACCTCGTCAAGACATTTATTTTACGAGAGACGCGGCAAACCTTTAATTTTGTTCCCTTTCGCTGCCGACACAGATACGAATACAAATACTCATACGAATACTCATACGAATACTCGTACGAATACGTGATAGTTCGCCACCAATGCGGCTGGTACTCCGCATCTGAACTCTGTTTAGCTGGCATTTAAATGTAACTAAGATACACTGCTGTGATACCCTCCATTTTAAGAATGGATAAGGTCTTTATGATCACGTTTTGCCTCTTTCCTTTTTACCAAATGGCTTTAGCCTCAGCCACACTATTCATCCTTTCGGAAATAGTAAAATAAATGGTAAGAGGTTTACGGTGATGATGGCCTATACAGTTTATGGTTGGCGTTTTGGTTTTATACTCAGCACAAACTATTAGAACGAACGGCAGTAGAGGTGTTGGTTTTTTTTCAAAAAAAAAAAAAAAAAAAAAAAACGTGACTTGAGATCGCCGATTGTATTCGTACAAGTATCCCTAGAGCCACTAAAATGATGACCCTACCTTCAGTCTACTGCCTCCTCATAGTCTATTCATCCATGTGTATCTCATGCTGATATGCGCGCGGTTATTTACTCGTATTCGCATCTAATTAGGTTCGCATGTACGATGTTCATTAAAACGAAATCAGTCGCGTATTGCGAATTGAGTAAGACATTAGACACATTGTGGCAAATGAATGGAAATGATTCTTCTTTGATTGTAATTTAAAAATAAACAACAGACAAAAGACAAAAATCGGATTATTTTGGTAAGTACTCGTAGAATGGCGTCATCGATATACAATTTAACAATGCCTCCACCTCCTATCCTGAATGGAGGCGTGTTATAAATTTTTCGCAGAAAACTAGGCGAATGTACGAGTATAGTGTGCACGCCTGGGTGTGAATGCAAATCTGTTTGCAACTTAATTGTATACACACGCTGCCGTCGTTGGCGGCAATTGTTTACACTTGAGTTGTGCAAAAACAAAAAAAAAAAACAAAAAACAATACATTCTTCAACAATCCGGAAAATAATTATTTTTATTTATTTATTGCCCGCGAATTTGATTTATGGAATCAATATTGCTTGAAAAGACTTGATAGCCTTGGGTCATTAAAGAGACGATGCATGCTAATTAGCTTGAGGGAGGCTTTAAAGTCTATCCATATTTGGATACAGATTTTCGGATTATACGAATGGTGGCTGTTTACCTCAAATAAGCAATAATTTTGTCATCGAATATATGTATCTGTTTACGAGTCTTTTAAAGCAGGAAACGTAGCAGTTTCAACTTATTAGTTTTCATCTCAGACAATCGCTGGAGATAAGGCTCAGATCGCCTTTTCAGTGAACTCTGCATATTAGGACTATCAGAGGAGTGACGAAATGTAAAATGTACATCTCAAAACGTCAGTCAAGGTTTACATTTCTGTCATGGTGAAGTTCACCAACGAGCAACGTTGTTAGAAATTACAACCGAAATTCTGAGTCGGTGGTCGCAATTTTAAGAGCGCTTACTCCAGTAAGACAATGCACCTGTTGAAACACCGAAAATATCACAGCTACGAGTATAATTACTTCAGTTCAAAATGAGCCAAATTAGTCGATCCCACGACGCCATTCACAGGAATCGGGAATTTTTAAGTCGACTTTGTGGCGAATTTTGCGTAAAGATCTTAGCCTACATCCTTAGAAGATCAAATTAACTCAAAAACTGAAGCCTCTTGATCAGTTGAAGAGCTGAAACTTCTTCAATTGGGGACTGCAAAAGTTTGAACAAAGTCCTGAATTCCATCGAAAAATTATCGCCAGCGATGAAGCTCATTTCTGGCTTAGTGGCTTTGTCAATAAGCAAAATATGCGTTATTGGACAGCAACAAACAAACAGCGTGTCCTTCAAGAGACTCCATTGCATAGACAAAAGGTGACGGTGTGGGGTACATTTCATGACGGAGGTGTATTTTTTCATCGATAAAAATGATCGCCATGTTACGTTCAAGGGAGTTCGCTCTCGTGCCATGTTGGAAGACTATTTCTAAGCAGAATTGGATGGACTTGATAGAGAAATGGTCTGGTCGAATGTCCACCTCGCTCATGCGATTTAACGTCGTTGGATTACCTTTTATGGGGTAACGTGAAGTCGTTGGTTTACCCCAATAAGCCTAACCTTGTTGGCTCAGGAAAAATATCGAACCCGAAATTGCCAACGTTCTGGGCGATATGTGTGGAAGTCTGGTGGAAAATTGGCTCCAACAAATCAATGGCTGCAAACGTGCTTCGCGGTGGTCATATGCGTGAGATCGAATTCCGTACTTAAATTGAACCTGGAATAAATTTCAGCCCGAAATCTCAATTATTCTGTATTTTTGTTTATATACAAAAACCCGATACAACATACTCCTAAACGAGAAAAAAGGTACTCGTATTCGTAGATGCTTAGGGTGGACCTAGGGTGAGATATAACGCCTCAATCAAAAAGTTTCCGGAATAACCACTGTGTGGCGGTCCCATTGTTCCGATTTGAGTTCTGTTTTTTTGTTAAGTTGGTAAATCTGTTGTTGACATTCCCTCTAAATCTTAGCGTCATAGCTTGACATTTGTAAAAGTTACGTAGCCAAGAGTTCATCTATTGCTGTGTGTGTTGGCGATTTTTTACAATTTTAGAAATGGATTTCAATTTGCAACAACGAACTTAATTTTGCGTAAAAAACGGATTTAATGTTGCGCGAATGTTGGAAATGTTAGAAAAGTGTTTCGGCAACGGCTCTCTAAAGAAAACCAATGGCACGAGCGATTCAAAAGTGGTCGTGAGTCAATTGAAGATGATGAACGCAGTGGCAGACCATCGACATCGAAAACCGACGAAAACATTGCTGAAGTGCTCGTAAAAGAAACGTTGGTCAATAATCGCAAATTGACCATCAGAGAGATAGCGGAGGACTTGAACATTGCCTATGGATCTGTCCAAGACATTTTGGGTTTCCGTCGTGTAGCAGCAAAGTTGGTGCCAAAAGACCTCAATTTCATGCAAAAAAGAGACCGTGTTGACGTCGCAAAAGAGATGATGTGCGAGGCTGAATCCGATCCCACATTCATCAAAAGGATCATTACTGGAGACGAGACGTGGGTTTATGAGTACGACACGTAATCCAGACATCAGG
This sequence comes from Volucella zonaria, assembly GCA_963966105.1. Classification (NCBI taxonomy): domain Eukaryota; kingdom Metazoa; phylum Arthropoda; class Insecta; order Diptera; family Syrphidae; genus Volucella; species Volucella zonaria. The sequence continues at coordinate 44,647,111 of OZ014531.1, forward strand.
CAAGTGAATGGCGTTCAACAAATGAGCCGAGACAAAAAAAAACACGTCGTTTTCAGTCAAAAAAGAAGGCAATGCTCACGGTTTTCATGGATTACAACGGTGTAGTGCATCATGAATTTTTGCCAGAAGGCCAGACAGTAAACAAAGAGTACTCGTATTATTTGGGCGTCATGAAACGTTTGCATGAAGCTATTCGCCGAAAGAGACCAGAATTATGGGCAGAAAACTCGTGGATTTTGCTCCGTGATAACGCACCCGTCGCACAGTGCCCTCATTATTCGTAATTTTTTGACGAATAATGCAACAAATACCATCCAACAGCCACCGAATTCACCTGATTTGGCTCCCTGTGACTTCTTTCTGTTCAATCGAGTTAAAAAACCACTACGGGGAACGCGTTTCAGCAGACGAGAGGAAGTAATTTAAAAATCGCAGGAAGCACTGATGGACATACCGAAAACCGAATATAAAAAAATATTTCGAGGATTGGATCAAGCGCTGGCATAAGTGTGTTGCAGTCGATGGGGATTACTCTGAAGGGGACAATATAGATTTAGATGAATAAACTTGTATTTCTGAATACATTCCGGGAACTTTTTGATCAAGGTGGTATTTGTTCTTAAACAGGACCACAACCAGTTCGAAATTAATTTCGTATTCTCATATGATGAGCTGTGGAACGGCAAGCCGAGTTCCTTTCGGCATATAGTTAGCGGTGATTCCGCTGCTCGTAAGTGTCGACGATGCACGGCACATGAATCTTTAATAGCAGCGTAGGGGCGATGGCAAGATCATATTTAAAGCGAAATTCAGGAGCATTTCGAAAGTGAGAATGGACTTTTGAACAGAGATGAAGAAGTTACTGGTGGCAGGGATTTATACAATATAAACCACTGCATGGATATGGGTTCGAAATGCTGATAGCTCGTCGTGCTGTATCGGAATCACTTTCAGCAGCTAAACATTTGTAATAAGGTTCTCGTTGCTGTTTTGTTTTCTCTCAGAATGGAGCACGCAGACAGAAAACTAGTCAATTCTTTCACCGTTTGTATGTTCCTTTTGCAGGAATTTCTCCGTCTACCATAGAAAGATTAGTAAACGTTTCAGTCTACATTACCAGCATCCACCACACCAACGTCGAGTATCTGCAGCCTACTGTATGCGTATGCCGGAAACATACAGAAATAATACTCCACGGTGTCCTTATTACTCTCGCAGCAAGCATTTCAGGATGTTGTGTCACCTATGCCTAGAACACTGAGGTGCTGTCACGACGGCAGCAAGCAGTTTACACCCTTTTCTACTTAGCGATATTAGGAAAGTCCAACTACCTGACCTCTTAATGCATAGTGCCATCTGCAGTTACGCTTACACGAAATACAATAAGGTATAACCGAAGAGCGGAAACCTAACGCACATTTGGACTCTGAGACAGCTCCTCGGAGCCTTGCCTAGCAAGTTCACCGGCGATCTCATTTCCCGTGATATCATAGCGACTTGGAACCTAAGCAAAACTGAGTGAATTCAGCCTGACTGCGCTCGGAAAAGCCCTGAACTCTTGAACTAGCTAGGAGGTGGTAAAAGTATTTAGCAGCGCCATAAACGCAGCTTAGCTACAGATGCCGGTGCCGGTGCTTCGCCTTTCCACCGATTTTTCACAATATAGTTCATTGTCATCAAGAACACGTATCTGTTCTTGAAAGACAGCATTCTAGATCTAGTTTTGCGGCCAGATTACACTGAAGAGCAGATTACACCACTTTCCTGGCTCAGATTCTATTTATCAGCAACACGAGTTCTGTTGTCAATGGAATAGAGTCCGTCCGCAAGTGTAAGCCATGAAAGAGTATTAAGAGGAGAGAGATTCATCAGATCAGAGCAGATCTAGGAACGCTAGCAAATGTCCACTTGCAGCCGAGACCGAGCCTTGGTAGTGACATATTTTTGTAAAAGCTTGTTTCACTGGACAACGGACGCACAGGTTATTTTTCTAATTATAGCCGTGTAGAGACAAACAACCGTCCTCGGTGACAAGTCCCATTGTCTTGCCGAACCGCTGCAACCGGAAACATGTAGTCCAAAGAAGTATTTTATCCAGGAAGATACCAAAATAACTAGCTTCCTTGGAAAAATGGACGGTGGTGCCTCAAAGCTCTAGATGGCTCAGACAAGTCAGCTTCCCTGTTCTCGTAAGGAGAACATTTTCGGCTTGCGGGGATTGACTGCATTTCTAAATGTAGATCACGTCTAGGGCTGTCTGAGTATAGAGCAGCAGCCTATAACCGATTTTACGCAATGAACAACAGCTTAACTCGTTTTTATACGAAGTTTGTAGGGGATGTCTGTTTTTTTGTAGAGGTAAATAGAGTTTTTCTTAGTGCACATCAAATCCCTGGTTTATGCAAAACTATTAAGTCATCTCTGGCGAGAGTCGACTAGCTTTGATCAGAATCTGAGTCAGAAAAGGAACGTAATAGAATCATCATGGTCGGATCCAAAGCCAATCAGGAATGCTTCTTATTATATGGTGACAACCTCGTGAAGAACTCTTTCTTTCTCCAAGTGGATACATACGCAATCCTTATGGTTAAGAACTAGAATGAGAAGTCAGATGGAAAGGGCGCAGTAGCGATCAGCTTATGTCTACTTCTTGACTAGGTCGAGAGTGCAAAGCTTCTCTCAACGCAATCTGAACGCCGACTTTACTAAGACTGAGACTGTCAATGAACTGGTTAGGTTTCGAGAAGAATTTCTAGCCTCCATCTTCGCCTATGACTTCTAATGATAATCATACCGAAGAAACTTGGCCCGTCATCTCTTAAAAATCAGTAGCATCCATGTTGCTACTCAGCTTAACGCCTAACTGTGGTAGGCATAAGTCACATCGCCTCCAAGGCTTACAGTTCCTTTGTAAGTGTTGGACTTACGCTCGTATAGAACTGCAGATACTAGAGGTCCTGTGAGGATGATTACGAAACCGGAGAGCAGTTCCTTGTAAGTGTTGGACTTACGCTCGTATAGAGCTGCAGATGATAGAGGCCCTGTGAGGATGACTACGAAACTGAAGAGCAGTTCCTCAGTAAGTGTTGGGCTTACGCTCGTATAGAACTGCAGATACTAGAGGCCCTGTGAGGATGACTGCGAAACTGAAGAGGAGTTCCTCAGTAAGTGTTGAACTTACGCTCGTATAGTTCTGACAATGCTAGAGGCCCTGTGAGGATGACTACGAAACCGAAGTGCAGTTGCCTGTAAGTGTTTGACTTATGCTCGTATAGAGCTGCAGATACTAGAGACTCTGTGATGGGTGGTCTAAGGGATAGTAACAGAAGCCCAAAAGTACCACAGTGGCCACAAGTAGAAGTTAACTTGGGAAACCTGTTGGTTGATGCACAATTCTTCCTGACTTCGGATTCGTATATGAGGTGAGTTCGAATTTGGCATTGTGTACTGAAAAAAACTTACTCCAATCATCAATCTTCCGGCGGACAGTGGTCTAGGACCCAAAAATCTATGTACAAACAACTAACACTGAACAGGCCAATGTGGCTTTAGCTTGGACCCCCAAGCGCAAGTTTTTAAGTTGCCTAGTTACTTGGTAGCAAATGTTTTGTTACACGGTTTTCGACTAATGAAAACGAATGAATACTTCTCAAAACTTTTCATTTATTGGGTCAATGGCTACAAAGTGTAGAACAACTTAGTCGGTCTGGGCACTCATCGATTACATTACGCACCTCATGCATTGGAAAATTTTCCATTGCTCAGACAAGGGCGCGATTCAAAGACTCAATACTTGGATGTTGAATAGTGTAAGCCATAGTCTCCAGAACGGACCATAGTCTTGTAGGCTAATGGATTGAGGTTTGGGTTACCAGACCATGTTTGAGTCGTTTTTGCCTGGAGCGGAGTCTTATTCACGGTTTATTTGCGAATAGTGTTTTGTTGAGGGGCTCCAGAACGTTCTCTAAAACCTCCGTTTGATACAATTTTGCCGAGGTTTTGACACCTTTCTTGCAGGAATGGAGCTCGGCGGTTCCATTGTAGGTGACTCCCCACCAAACCATCACAGAAACTTAGGCCGTGATATCGTGATGACAAAGCTCTGTTTGTTGGACGATGAACATTTTCTTGTCATCAACAAAATCGGTGACCGTCTTTCGCGTACTGGCGAAGCAAGACATTCGATTTTAACGTTTCTGTTTGAATGCTTCTCTGAGTATGTGACCCGTGTGTCTTTTGTATGCGCTGAGTTCCAAATGACGTTTTAGACATGATTTTCTGCCTGCGCATCGGATTTCGACGAACTCAATTCTTCCCGGCTTTGATGACTTCTGCCATTCGCACAGTGCGCGGACGGCCGGCTTTTGCACGTACGACTATTCCACCAGTATCCCCAAATAACTGCGCCATACGATACACAGCCCTATTTTTGCTGGCCAATTACGACAACACGATTTTCGAGCGAACCCCATTCCATGATTGCAAACAATTGACGTCAAAAACGTTTTACGCGGGAACTTTGCATAAATGTCACTTGTGAAATAACCCTCAAGTTGGGGTGGATGTGTTCGTTGGTAATTGAGAAGGAATGTGTTCATTCCTTTGCTAGTACTTGGTATACAATAGTTAGCCTTGTGAATCCTAGCACAAAAGCTGGAGCTCTCAAGATTTTGAAAAGACATTTCTGCAGAGAAGGGGTAATAATTGGTCTTAACCAAGAAAAGGTCTATTGGACTTAAAGTCCAATTCCATCGTCTGCTTTTATCAAAACTTATAGTTAAAAGTTGTTTGCTAAGTTTGGCTTCTGTCCTAAGTTCGAGTATTGAGGACAGTGCAGAGCTCTAGACTCTATCCGACCAGTAGGCCGATGTTAATCCTTTTTGCAGTCAATATTAGTGTGTCACCTATGAAAGTGAAGCGCAAATTGATTGGTTTTAGGTCCAAAACTTATGATGCAGTCAAAAGGTCTAGTCCAGCGTACTAAGATTTGAGTTGATGACACAACATAAACACCTCTACCTAGGATTGAGCACTATTTCAACAAAAACTAATCACTCTTGGATTACAATGTCAACCAAGAGACCGCCTTCCTGTTTACAGTCAAACAATGTTAAGTTTCACTTTTCACTGGCAATTATGTCCTAAACGAACCACAACAATATTATCTCTCACGTGAACCTTTGTTGCAATGACTTGCCCTTTGTTACTGTTATCTATGGGTAAGTAAACATTTCCTTTGGTAGATACCTTCGAATTGTGCAATGAACACCACCAATACCGGAATAAGCACCCTGACGCCAAATTGATAACAAATTTCAAAATCAACAAACCTTGTCTCTCCCTAACACAACTTCTAAGACTCACAAAAAGTCAACAAAAAAGTGGTACCAAGGTACAATATACACATGTACTTGTACGTATACAATAGACAAATATATTCGAAGGTAAACGTAACATCCAATCGAACAAAGACTCACCCAAGTGACTACAACGAGCACTATTCATGACGACGGCACCGGTCGTAGCAGAATAGCGCAATTAGTCGAGCATACAAAAACTCCCTAAGCCCCACGAAAATAGCTACTGCTCCCTCAAAGAAAAGGCTTAAGTAAGTACGAGTATGTATCTATGTAACAAAGGTACCTCCTGGCACCATTTATTCGTACACAAAGTAGTTACAGTAGGAAGTATCTGGCAGATCAACAACAGCAGCAAAAAGCAAAATCCACCATCCAAATAGTCAGTAATATAGCAAGAGATGGTAATAACTGCCACTGCCTTCTTGCTCGACTAACCGTATTTGCATAGGCTAAACAGAAAAACGAACTTACAGATAAGAAATTCTTGTTAATTGAATGCGATAAGAGTAGAAGATTCAATGTTTGCATGGACCAGATGCAGCAAGAGTTACTACCACCAACTCCTTTGTCCGTTCGAAATTTATAATAAACATTCAAAACGTTACGCTCTGAACTGCGCAACGTACAATATTTTACCCGCCACAGTTATCGTCGATGGAGCTTTTTATGTCGTCCCTCCGACAACCATCGTCCGACAACATGGTGTGTTGAAGTTTTTATACAAGTGACGCGCCAATTATTGTTTGCCTTGGATTCGGAATGTGTTCTCATTCCATGCGAAATATTTTGACCAAATATTTAGACAGAAACTTTGAGAAACTCAGATACCCAGATACTCAAATACTCAGACTAGTAGTGTTTACCATTATTTGATTATGAAAATTAGTTTTTAACGTGTAAATAGCGCAGTTCTAGATGCAGTCTTTAGGACTGAAATTTGCACTCTGCATTGCAATGTTTATTTAGTTTGTTTGGTCGAAATGAGTTGAAGTTTTTGTTTACACGAATAAGTGTACTCAAGTTGTAGATACTGTCACAGAGTGAAGCATAATTTACCAACTCAGTTCGATTATTAAAATTTTCCTTGTAAAATATGGTTTCAATTAGATCAACCACTTTGCCAATAGAAATGACAACAGCGTTCTCGAGAAATCCAAGATAACATAGTGCTATTGATAGCCCTCACATACTCGTAATTTGACAATGGAGTCATCAAAAACTGAAAATTGGTTTATCCGAAAATGATTTTCGATTAGGTTCTTTATCGGAATTTAGTGGATTGATATAGGCAACAATGGAAACTACAACGACAACTTCAGATCGATAAAGGGACCTTGTGGAATTTCTGATAAAGTTTACCTATAGATTCATGGATAGTTGACGAAACTTGAAATATGTTGTACGTTAGTCTCTTCGTAAAATCAAAAGCCTCGTATACAAATATATGTAGACTCGACACAAGGAAGTCGTGGGATTTACACCGGAAAAATTGCGACTTTACATTGCCGTCTCTTGGATGCATATCTTGTTGACCTAATCGGCTGCAAGAAGGCGTTCTCTGAGCAATAAACGCCGGTATTGACCTCACAAGTCCTTTCGAAAGCGAATAAATTGATGGTGAAGCCTACAACACACTCGGATAATATTGATTTAACTGTTGACGGTCCATGCAAATGTGATGAAGTATTTCAAATATAGGAACTCTGAACAGACCGAGTGTTCTCGGACATCTAAAGATTATCGGGCAAAAAGTGCGGAACAGACGGAACAGACAAAAACACAATCAAAAACTCATCCATTATGACAACATCTATTGCGGCCAGCGCATACTTGAATGCCGGCTTGCCATTGGAAGTATACTTAAGAACAGAGCCATGTACGGGTACTTAATACATATAGCCGAGCGACTGGTGGTTGGCGACCCGTATCAGAGGTAATTCTGTCAGACTTTCATGCGCGTATGACCCCAACAGAGGAGAAAGACGACGATGTCAAGGAAGGTTTCTATGAAATCTTTGGGGAACCTACAACTACGACGTCAAAACCGTGCTTGGATCGTTTGGTAGTGCCGTAAGTATGCACAGCCAGCACGACACCTCATCTGGAAAACAGGCACAGACTGATTGATTACGCAACACGAAAACTTCTCAATGACCGGTAGTACGTTTTTCGTAGCAACAGGATCACTGGTGATTTGATGGCATCTCTCGTCGACAAGTAGAACCAAAGCGTACATCATTCTGGCGAAAGCAAGATAGTTGCACTTGATATTTTTAAGGCATTTGACAGAGTTTGGCATCAGGCTCTTTTGTCGAAAATGCGTGCATTTTGCATCGACGACTCTCTTCTTCAGTGGATTAGAAACTACCTTTCGGAACGTTCTATTCAAGTTGTCTCGAATGATTTCAAGTCTGATATTCATAAAATAAATCCTAGTGTGTCCCAGGGCTCCGTTCTGTCTCCGATACTCTGTCTGCCAAGTCTAGTCCAATATATTCTTTTGCTGACGGCAGTACTCCCTGCTTTTCATATTCGTTCCCGGACTCAAGTCGCTGCTGTACAACGGGAACGGCATCGTATGTTAAGTTCATTAAATTCCGATATCAACAGCATAACCAATTGGGGAACAATCAACAGAGTGGAATTTGTGCTTCCAAAACACAATGTTGTCTGATGTCGTCAAAGCGAAATTTAAACACCCAGCCATTATCCCTGAATGGCGTTTGCACCGTCGAAACCGATAAACTTTCCATTCTCGGTATGTGTGTCAGTGACAACTTACGTTGGAATGACCACATATTCGATGTCGTCAAAAATGCTGCGAAATGTCTAGGTTTCCTCAAACGATGTAAGAAATATTTTTCCCCTTTTGAACTGGCCTCAATATATATAAGGCATCCATCCGCCTGAAATTAGAGTAAAATGCCCACGTCTGGTCAGGTGCCCCTAAAAAATCTCTGTATCTGCTAGATAGGATTCAAGACCGTGCGATACAACTCATAAGTGATGCTAATATCACCCAGTCAATGGACACCCTTGAACACCGACGAAATGTCTCGTGTCTCACTTTGTTTTATCGCTATTACCTCCATAGAAATAGCCAGTAGCATTCCGTCCCTTCATACCTTCAATCGTAACACTCGTCTCGCTATGATTGCTCATCAGTATACCCAAGCCCGCTTTCGGACGTACTCCGAAAATGGAACGAAAATCATTTTTCGTTCCAAAACCGAACAACTCTCTTGTGGAATGCCGTGCCGAGCTACCTATTTATTAGTAATTATAACATTCAGACATTTAAAACCAATGTACATCGGTACCTATCTTTCTTTCCTCCCTAATTTTCCTTCGCCCGCGCTAAGTGCAAACATTTTAAAGGTACCGTAACCCATTGAGCGCGCGCTACTTAAGAAAAAAAAAAAACAAAGTGGACCGATCATCAGCGCAGAAAGTACGTGTTTCCTGTATCCTGCGGTATTCTGATCAAAACACTACAACCAGATTGCTCACATTGTGATTGACGGAAGGCAGTCATACAGTATTATTGACGCCCTCATTTCGAGCTGTCAACATTTCAACATTGACATGACTATCGAGTAGTAGTTAGGGTACGAATCAGGACACTAAGAGCAGCATAGCATAGAGAAGATAATGTGAAAAGGTTTGACGACCTCATTTACCGTATCACGAGCATCTTGGCTCTTGATCATCTGAAATGCTGCGTCTGATGTGCTAGGTTTCACAACTCTACATTGAACCGAAACCAACTGGAAGACCCTTCCTGCGTTTTAGGTTTCAAACAACAGCCACCGTGACGCTAGGGGGCCTACCTCTACAACTCAGGTTCGGATCGAAGTCAGGAGATACCTGTTTTAAGTCCTGGTACGGACTACCGGTACCCCTGTCACTCAACAGGACCTATGACCGGCAGCTTGCAACTGGTCAAATCGTAGCAACCTTCGGTGAAGTCATCTGACAGCCGCTACGATAAGGACAATCATTTACTCTACCCTCGCTTTTTATTAGACAAATTCATTAATTGAAAAAGCCTCGATAATTGGGCGAGGGCCCGGGAAAAAGGGGCAGTTAAAAAAACGCCAAGTTGAGGTGACCGCAATACGCTATTTTAGGATGAGGTTTGGAAATTCAGCTAGAGGATAAAAAAATCAAGCCAACAAAACCCGAACGGAAGCCTGGAAGAACGAGCAGGCTGTTAAACAGCGAAGATGGCGAGCATACCGCTTTTAGGCAGAACGTAATATTCGACCTGGACGAAGGTCACGAAAACTACCATCCACCTGACCAAGAGGAAGTGTGAATAACAATATTCGAACTCAAATTCGCAAGAAGCCAAACTCGCTGAGCTTTTCAGAGTGTGAAGCAATGATCTGATGAGGGACGTGCACCAGTTCATCTCAAAAATTTGTTCAAACGAACGAATGCTCGATAAATTCCGTCTCATCATCATCTGTTCAGTTCTGGACACAAGAGTTCGTATAGACTTCTATGTCAACTATAGGGCGAAAGCTTGCTAAGCCTCGCATTGAAATCGTTAAACGAATTTAAAGGTACATTTTAGGCCAGTTTTAGAACTTGTTAGACCATAAAAACTCAAGAATACATCAACACTCAAGAATATCAACATCCACCAGTTCTTCAACGATCTTAAGTTTGCTTAGGATGTGCTCCCATACCACAGCACTGGAAAGTTGGAAAAAACATCACCACATCTTTTGATGCCAAAGGAAGGCTCAGACAGCTCTCAGGCGCTGGATACCCTAGACGTGGTCGACGATTGGTGAACTAGAAATTAACTTTCAGATAATTCTGTAAAAACTGAGGTTGCTCGCTCCGCGAGAAGGAGGAGTTTCACTTGCCATCTAGGTTGAAAGCCAGCATCATTCGATAAGTCATCTTGGATAACAAACTTCTTTGGACTAAACATGTCACGTCTCCTTTGATGATACATATGCATATCATATATATCACTCTCAAAGTCGTCTTCTGTTAAAAAAGCAGTGGTATTCGGTACAACACGCACTGAAGTTTTGATGCCCATGCTGTCCTGTCTGCCTTTCCTCTGCTCTTATGGACATGAAACCATTACTCCTTCTTCTGCGAAAATACGAAATCGACTTTCCCTGTCCCTAGAAATGATTTCGTACAGAAGTCGAGCCAGGAAAAAAATGCATACGCCTTCACGGATGACTCCAAAACCGGTCTTGCATGCGGCACTGATTTCTTTCTGGAGTTCAACAGCGTTAGATTTCACTTCTCGTTAAGAAAACTTACGTCTGGCTTTCAAGCGGAGATAAACGCAATCCTGATGCCAGAAAACTATATTGTGAAAATCGGTGGAGGGGGCGAGGCATTTGCATTTGTAGAGACACCTACAGAGTCTTGCTGAACCCCCTTACGACATCCAAACTAGTTCGAGAATGCAAGACTTCACTGAATGCAGTGAGAAGCCAAAATCCATTGAGTCTTGTCTGGGCCCAAGGGCACAATGGAATCATGGGAAACGAAATCGCCAACGAATTTGCTAGGCAAGGCTCAGTGGAGACCCGAATTGGCATTAGAATAGCCTGCGTCCTTGATTTCGTTGATATTTGGGTTTTGTGTGAGGATAACTCCAGATTGCATGTCTTTCCAGGATGCCGGCGAACCGAATGAATGCTTCCATACATGCCTAAGATGTCAGTGAGTTCCTGTTGTGCCTCAGCAGAAAAGGCTGCCGTCTTACTGCCATCTTAGAGGGGCATTACTCGGCACTAAATTGTTTGGCATAAGTGAGACAAAACCTGCGAAACTTGCTGTAAGAGTGATAAGGTCAACGCGGAGCACTATCCCTGTGAGTGTTCGAAATACGTTCGCATCATCGCAGGTACTTGGCGCTGATGTAGTGGGTGGTGGAGCTGTACGCACTTTATCACTGAAATATTTGTTCACTCTTCTATGAAAGAACATACAAGGTGTACCATGGACTAGTTCCCTGTCTAAGTGCGACAGGAAGACCAGCTATCAGAAAACTTCTTCAACATCTTGTAAGCCAATAGCTAACCAGGGCACACAATTTCAAAAGTCTGCGTGATTTCTCCGATATGAAGCTTACATACTTTACTTACTTAAGGTGACGCTACAGTCCACCGTAGACCTGTATTTTAACAAGGATGTCCAGCCAGCTCGATACTTAGCTCCAGTTTCGCACGCTAAGTTGGCCGAGGTCCACTTCCGCTTGCGTGCGCCACCTGAGTCGCGGTCTTCCTTTACTGCCACTCCGGGGCAGATTCGAAGGCTTTTCGGATTGAAGTATTGTTGTTCATCCGCTCTACGTGACCCAGCCACCTCAATCGTTGGACCTTCACTCTTCTGGCTAAGTCAATGTCGATGCACAACCCATACAGTTCGTAGTTGTGTCTCCTCCACCACTCATTGTCTATGAAAGACTGGACCGAAAATCACCCGAAGGATTTTCCTCTCAAAGCAGCCAAGAGCACCCTCATCCATTTTTAATAAAGTCCATGCCTCTGTGCCATAGATCAGGATTGGGATTATCAAGGTCTTATATAGGGTCACTTTTGTTGTTCGAGAGAGGGCTTTACTCTTTTGTTTTCTCTAGGATCTGCCGCAGCGTGGATATTTGGTCAATTGTGGACTTTTCGGGCGTAAAACCGTGCTGATAGAAGTCCAAGGCCCCCGTTAGATGTTCGGCCACATGTGCCCTGTTCAAGATACGTACAATGCATGTGCTGATTCGAAAGTCGTTGTGCGTTATTTCCTTTTGGAGTGTTGTCAACAGTAAATTCGTTGCTATTGATTGCTTCGCAGGAGCAGGGTTCTTCCATCGTTGGGTAGTTAAAACAGCAAACATCCCGCAACCACAGAGTCCCTTTTTGGGCCCCTTTGGGTTAAAGAGATTGGATATTATGGAGCAAGTAACACGCTTCGGGGTGCGAAAGCTGCCTTATCCTGACTGCTGATTTAGTTGCGAGAATTTATCCGCCTTACGTCCTTCTTCTGGGGGTTTCTTTTGAGAGGACGATATAGTGTTGCTATTATCTTCTGCTCAACACTCAACCTTATAAGTCAAGCGAATTAAGCTCGGTTCGACGATACCAGTACCCATACTGTAATCATAGACCATAACAGGTATTGCGAGGCTTATAAGTCGGCTTCAGAACTCTAGCCTGACTACTTCAGAAAGGGCACAGAAAAATTCTCCCAAAATAGCCAACGGTGTGCTCTATGATCAGGCACACACCTTGTAAAAAAAAGAGCGAGCAAAATAGTAGATTCATTCAATGGCAAGAAGAACAGCCTGTTTGAATGGTTTGAAAAATTTAGAACCTGACAGTTGGCGGTTGGTTACCACTTAAATTTCTCTAGACTGAGTATTTTGCCACCAATCACATTTTACACTGTGATCTCTACCTCGACTCCCAAACCGAGTGACCCAATATTCGTGGCAAAACTCCGGAGCAAAGTAAAAGTTTATGCCCCGTAGTTCCTCTGAAAACAAAATGCCTGGAAACAAGCTAATTTCTCCGCTCTAGAACTAGTGCCAACATCAAGAAACGAAGAAATCATGCTTTCTGCTTTCAATTTGAAGTTCCCCCTAGGCATTTTCCTTTACCAGCATTTCGTGTCGATAACTAAAAGCCCCCATCCAACAGCCTACTAACTTCCAACTCAATCTTCCTTTTAATTTCCTTCCATCATTGCCCTTTCTTCTCTCTTATATTAGACAAAAACAACAAAGAAAGGACACGCAAACTCGATTTACTCGTTCAATTTTCCAATTCCACAAAGCTGTAGTACAAAAAAGTTGTTTCCTCCTTCCGCAGACTTTAAGTAAAGTTTGTTCCGTTTGTGCTATTTTGGCGACCCTCTATTTCCCTCCAATTGTCACCCTTATAAAGATATAAAAACCCAGGGCAGCCAGGAAATAAATAAGACTTCCTTAAACAGGGTATCTCCTCATACACACTCTGTACCCACTAACACCGAGGAGTCACACTATGGTATGTCGACATGTCAACATGTGCGCTTGCTACTGTCAACGCTTCTGAAAGCAGCACGAACTGCAAACAGAAAACGACAAAAAAAAAAAAGAGGAAGGTAGTACGAGCAAATGGCATGCCACTAGGTGGGTATGGGATACCCTGAAGAAGACCTGAAAGAATTTTCTATCCAAAAAAAAAAAAAAAAAAAAAACCTGAAAAGAGAATAAACTTAATTTCCTTATGTTAGATACACTGTTACAGTAATGCGGTAGTTCTAAGTACATAATTCCCTCCCCATACTCACGTACACCGAAAAGATATTGAATTACCATTCAACGCAACGACAACGACAACGACAACAGACCATATGTGGGGTACTTCCAGAGGCTTTATGTTGTTAGTACAAACGCAGATACTTTACTTTACTCATACGTCCCGCATTTACGTATGTATATTCACCTGCAACAGAGAAGCCTCCAAAACGGACTTTGGATACATAACATACTTGTACAGATACTCGTATAGTTTTTTTTTTTTTTTTTTTTTAAAGTGGCAACCCATACAATAAAATAAAGGAAATTGCATTACACAGAGTCAGAGGAGTCCCAAAAGATAGCAAAAAAAAAAAAAAAAGAAAATTAAAATAAAAATCCGTCCAACAGCAATGGAAGAACCCGATTTACCAGTTACAAAGTGACAACCCGCTTCGAAGTTAAATTCAATAGGAGTTGCTGGCTAAATAGACACGACTGACGATAGTCACACGCACGCACAAAAATTTACAAAAATAAAAATCCAACAGCAATCGTAGCGAAAGTGATCCTATTGACAGTTACAAATGGTAAAAGCCAGCTAAAGAAAAAAATCAAACAAGTCCTGAACGCTTCCACTTTTTAACAACAGCAGCAAAAAAATCTGTTTTTTTTTTCGTTTGTTTTTGTACTCGCCTGACGATAAAAGATACAAATACAACCAGTTCAATCCTCTTAACTAAAATCACTCGTTGGAGAGGATGATGTTTTTTCGCTGTTTTACCCGTTGAAATGATTTTATTTAATTTTTTTTTTTTTGTTTTTAATGAAATTCACATGCGTTGGATGCTGCCACTTGTGCAGTGATAGTACTGAATCCATTTATGGGCACATTCAAGCCTTTTTCGTTGAGATACTTAAATTTTTTCGACCGATGCTTATGGAAAGATAAAAGACTATGTTTTGGGTTGAAACTGTTTTAATTTCATGGGAAATTTTGTACGAGTATCTGTATGGTATGTATCGGTATCTATGCAGACAGTTTGGGTTTTCTTTTTTCTCAAACTAATGTATTCTGTTTGTTACCACCTTAGACTGGCGTAACAATGATAAATTGCTAACTGCTCAAGTTGAATGTGGGCAAAGACTTGCTCAGTTTTAAGTTTTAAGTTTTTTTGTTTTTTTTAGTTTTTTGCTACCATTTATGGGTGGGACGGGTTTTTGCTTAAGTCGTAGATACCAGTGGATTATGTGAATATGTGCGAGAAATTAGCTCATTGGCGTAAATTAGAAATAAAGAAGAATTCGTTACGTAATTGGTTGTTGCAAATGATGGTGTCATTAAGACTTGTACTCGTATCTCAGACGTGAAACTATGTGGTTTTGAGTGAAACGAACCATCATGGAACCTTGACAAGACTCATTGAAATTGCCAATTCACGCGTATGCTCCTATCTTTTTGTGAAAGTGAGCTTTGGCAAGATTTAAGATTTTTAGAGAGTTTTAATTTCGATGGACAGAGAGTCCCTTACATTGACCCTGGTTTTTCCAATGCAGTATACCGCCACAATATTGCGGTTTAGGTTGGCTCAAAAAAGTCCTCATTTGACATTTACTTTGGATGGCGGTTTATAGTCCATGGCGGGTCTCTGGGTCTCTACCAATATGCCCTTTCCACCAGCTTGATTCCTTGCCAGCTGCCAATAGGTATGCACAGCGAGATGGTTAAGGTCCCCTTCAACTGTGTGCGTCAAGGCAAGGTTTTCGTATACGATGTCCCACAAGAGAAGGTTTGAAGATCCCTTTGTGTGAAATACTGCGCTCTTAATGACTTATTTATACAAGGTGGCGCAAAAGTCATAAATTTTTTACAAAATACACGTCAACAAGACATGAATCGCTATACTGATAAAGAACGCTGAATAATTCGTCTGTGGTGTTGGCACACCGTGAATTGGGGCGCAGATTTCTCGGTCGTCCGGCACCAACTGGGCAAACACAACGACGTTTAGCAGCTTGCGTAGAAGAGTATGGGACAACAAGAGATGCTACCAGGTCTGGCCGGCCCCGGACCAACCTTTCTGCTGAGAATATCGCAGCTGTTTTTGAAGATGTCGCAGAGGACCCCGGAGTACCGATCAGACGACGTGCCCCACAATTGGGCATCAATCGGCGGTCTTTACAGAGAATTTTGGTGAAAGACTATACGATGTTCCCTTACAAAGTGCTGTCAGTCTTCGCTGTTGATCGCCAAGCACGTGTAACCTACACTCAAGCCATCTTGAATCTTAACCACGAGGGACACACGTGAATAAGCAAAATTATCGCTTCTGGGCCACCGAAAATCCACTTATCACCCACGAAAAGCCATTACACCCGCTTAAAGTTACTGCGTGGTGTGCTGTTTGCGCTGGGGACGTCATCGGGCCTCATTTTTTCGAAAACACCGCTGGCCAAACGACTACTGTGGACGACGAGAGCTACAAAATCATGCTTAACGACTTTTTCCTTCCTCAATTGAATGAATTGGGACTGGAGAATGTGTGGTTCTAACAGATAGGGCCACGGAGCATATTGCACGAGCCACACCTAATCTCTCGTTTTGGCGATTTGAACTGGCCGGCAAAAACGTCTGATTTAACCGTTCCAGACTTCTTTTTGTGAGGGTTTTTTGAAGTCACGGGCTTATGTGAACAAGCCTCAGACTTTTAAAGTCCTCAAAGAGAATATCCGTCAAGAATGCTGAGACCTATCGCCGGAAGTTCTGGCAAGAGTGATTGAAAATGCCACATATCGGGCCCGAGTGGTCACCAATCCTGACGGCGGCCAATTTCCCGATATCATTTTCTCGACTTAATCGAAAAAAACTTAAGACATCAGATAAACATAATCCAAAAGCAGAAGCAAAGTTTTTTATTCATAAGAAAAATTAGAGCCAAAGAACATCAGGTGAAAACTTTTGCGCCACCTTGTATTATTTGCTAAAACTGCAGCCTGCTGACCAGATCCATGTCATTGTATAGTCGGTATAGTTCCATAGATTATACGTAGATTCAGTGGTTCAAAGCAGCCAAGGGATATATCGTTCTTTTAAAGAGACATCAGTCTTTTCAACATTGCCTACAAGATCCTATCTGGCATATTGTGTGAGCGTAAGAAGACGTTCGTCAAAAACTTGATTCATCCATATCAGTGTGGCTTCAGGCCAGAAAAGTCCAGCATCGACCAAATTTTCACACTACGGCAGAGCTTGTAAAAAGCTCATGAGCTCCAAATCGATACACACCACATATTCACCGATTTTAAAGCCGCTTATGACAGCATCTATAGTGACGAACTATACAGAGCAATGTCTAGCTTTGGAATCCCTGTAGGATGACGATGGAGAATGCACGATGCTCCATCAAGATCGGCAAAGAGTTCACCGAGACCTTTGATGTCAGAAAAGGATTTAAACAAGGCGATGCGCTCTCACTCTTGGAAGAATAGTGCAAGACTCACGCGCCAACACAAGAGCCACAATATTTCAAAAGTCCGTTCAGTTACTGGCATACGCGGATGATGTTGACATAATCGGAAGAAAGCAGTGGCGCAGACCAAATACATATATGCTATCAACCAGAAAGGACACCGAACACCAACGTCTCGGACATAACGTCACCCTCGACAGATATAACTTTGGGGTAGTTAAGAACTTTGTCTACCTAGGCTCGACTATCACTGTCTGACCCTGAGATCAAACGAAGAATAACTTTTGCCAATCGCTGTTTCTTTGGGCTCAGAATGCAATTGACTAACAAAGCCCTCTTTCGAACAACAAAAGTGACCTTAATAATCCCAGCCCTACTCTATGGCATGGACTTTATCAAAAATGGATGATGACGTGATTTTCGGTCCCGTCTGGATAGACGGTGGGTGGAGGAGGAGGTACAACAATGAACTGTACAGCGACATCGACTTAGTAACAAGAATGAAAGTCCAACGAGTGAGGTGGCCGGATAGTCATGTAAATCGAATGAAAATCAATGTTCCGGTCCGAATAATCTTCGAATCCGCTCCCGAGGTAGAGAAAGACCGCTACTCAGTTGCTTTACTCAAGAGAAAGGGGACTTTAGCCAACTTAGTGTCCGAAACTAGAGGCAGCTAGCTAAAGATCGAGTTGGCTGGAGACACATGAGGCCCAGGTCCCAGCCCCACCTTAAGTAAGTAAGCTGCAACTCGCCAAGTTGAATGACCTCTGAGGAGGGATTGCAAAAAGCCACTCATATATCGTTGGAATGTTAAATTTGAAGCGACAAGACTTTGATGCTTTGGTTGTGGTGATTTTTTGGCTGTTGAAAATAGCGATTTTGTGTCGCTGTGATTTGATGCGCTTTCGATGGTAAAGGTGATAGAGTCGGGTTTGCTGCAGATACTTACTCGTATTGTAGTTTTCCAAGTCGCTTGTGCTATTCGTAAGAACTCCAGGAAGCACCAAATCGAGAGATTGTCGATTCAGGAGGTGGTGTAAGAACTTCGTCTAATCGTGTTGGTAATAGAGAGCGATGTGGTGCTAAAGGAGTCTCTTGAGGTAGGATAATAGCATTTTCAAGCATTTCAGGTAGGAGAGATGTATTGTACATTGAGTTAAGTTGAGATCATCAATTTTGTTGAATGCCGATCTAATATCGTCACCAAGAAGTAAATGAGATGCTGCGACGTCATTGCTCACATCATTCACTTTGCACATAATGAAGTTTTAAACGTATCTACTTTCAGAACTCTCAAGAGTGTTAACTCTGCTGTATACTCCCTAATTGATTTCTGCATCCCGCCTTTCGCCGCCGAGATAGTGAACATCTTAAACAAAAAGCTCACAATCAAATCCAATGGTTCCTTTGTACTCTCACCCACTTTCTTCGCACTTAAAAAAAATTATTGAAGAATACTCATGCATGCCTCATTCTTCAATTCAATTGATCCCTTAAAGAGTAGAACACCTGACTCACTGTCATGCCTAAAGATATTTTCAACCCTAAAAGGATTAAAAACAGGCGACATACTAGTACTTCGTATCTACACAATTCAAGTGTCAGTCTACTCGTACCGAAAAGGAACGTTGCAGTTTTCTTCTCTCCTCTTCATTTGTCATGTGCCGTCTGTAGCCTGTCTGTAGTTTGTCCATAGCCGCATTTTTCAACTCCTTTCCCTTGCCCCATTTGGATGGGAAACTGAATGACAGCAAATTTAATTGAAAGTTCGAATCGGCACGTACTACCCTAACCCTATGTGTGTATTGTGTGATCACTAGACCCACTTTGCTCATACTCAACAACAAGATGATGATGTTAATGATAGGGGTTTTAGGTTTTATGAACGCAAAACTGACACTTTTCACTCTAAGCTCACCTTTGCTCCTTTTCCAGTACAGACACATCCCATCCATCAAAGAAACTTGACAAAAAACAAAAAAAAAAAAAAGAATAAAAATCTCTATCTCCACATCTGACAACGACCTGTGATTGATATTGACACATTCATTCGGTCGTGTAATTTTGTGCCAAAGAGCTGAGAAATAGTGTTCCACAGCCAGAACCATGTGCCACTGCCACCCATATTACGTGACATTCGACACTTCATGTCGTAACCACTATGTCATCTATTGTTACATCTCGTGCGAGATAGTTTATTCGTACGACGAACAGATGACGGTAACTTGCGTCCTCGTTTGTGGTTTCTAGAGGAATTTCTGGGTGCCTGTCTATAACATAGGTGTAGATGGTTAACCAAAATTCCAAGTTCCAAACTCCAAGGTGTGTAGTGGTTAATGCCATTCTAATGGTACCGGTGAATCTTTCATTTGCGAACTTTGCCGTCGTTGTTTTTTTAGATTTTTTTTTTTGTTGTTTCTGCCGGTATCGTGATCTTTCAAGGAGTATCGAACTCAGATTGTGTGATTAATGGTTGCTAATGGAGTTTATCTTTTATTCTCAGTTTGACGAACGAAAGAGTTTTCGGTTAACTGTGGCTGATACATATTCAGCGAGAACCTAACGTCAAACTCGTGTGGGCACAATTCAAGTTTTAGAACGGTTAAGTGAATGTCTGACGAGTTTTTTTTTCGAATTTTTATTTAAAGATTTACATTTTTGACAAGAGATTAGAGGCAGCGGGACAGTAAACTTGTTTTTGAGGGTTTTTCTCATTTTTATTTATTTATTCGCTACTGCGTGGGCGATCCATAAATCATGGTAATATGGTCCAAGCTGATAGCGGTTGGGCTTTTTGTATGCGACACGCACAGCCACACTTGCCATTGTAAAGGAGAATTTCTTAAGAAAATCAGAAAATTCTGAAATTTTCTCGAGTGTATGGTGCTGATAAGTGGAGTATGTGAGGCATGCTTTCAAGTGAATGTATAATATGTATAAAGGACTGACGTAATGCCTTACAGTCTGCACTTTTCAGCTAATCTATCTGTCGGCAGATTCTTAAGAAACTTTTTGTGTTATTTCAGATAAGTACGACTAAAGTTTGCAAAGTGTGTCAGAAGGCAGCCCCACGTCGTTGGAATGAATCAGACCAAAATCAGACTGCGACGTCCCAACAAGAAATGGTTCAGGAGCCTTATAATATAAGCCAGAGAGATATATACAGTTTAGTCTATACATTTTGAACTAATGCAAATTCTGGCTATCGAATGTGGCAATCAAGTAAGCAAAGAAGTGTGGAAGTGGCTATGGATCATTCCGGCCAACGGTCAAATTGTCCTTAGACCTGATTCTATTTATTATAAGTTTCGTTTATTTCGTTTTCAAGTTTAGCTGTCCGCTCTGTATCTGTTGGATATAAAGACTGAATGACGAAATGATAAGCTTTCATTCAAAATTTGCAGAATCTTGCATTCGGTCCTTGGCTGCACTATCAGCTGCACTGCAGCTTTCGTCCTCACAGCACTGATAGCTCATTACTTCGATCTTTACACTTCACAAGCCGTTTCATGGGCATCTTTCATAATTCCCTCTTCTACATATGTCCGTCTTAAAGATAGGCAAGACATACGTGTATTGCTTAATCTAACTGTTTTAGTACTTATGAGTAAGAGATCTTTTGGTCGCCTAAGGATCTGAATTAAATAATTCTTGCTCTGTTAACAAGCCCTACTCCACGCCTCCTCGCTGCGTCATCTAGGAATTCATTCGAAAATTTCGAAGTGGACGTGACAAACGGGAAGCTGCCTGCCCCACAAAACAGGATTAGTATCGGTTGGCCAGTGTTGCAGTGAGCCGCAACCGTAAAAAATTGTATTGCTCCGAAACGGACTGACATTTTGCTGACAACCTTGACAGATGTTAGGACACTCCTCGACTCACGAGACGAGATCCTCAGAATGCCAGATTCATTCAACTGGAACAAGAGTTCTCACGATATAATGTAGACATCGAATGCTGGGGAATACCATTCGTCCACAAAATGCACTTACTCTGGAACACAAGCCAGAAGCACTCGAGAGTCTGGCGTAAGACTGATGCTAATTCAAACAACAAGAAGCAGCCTCATATATTGGAAACCGTACAGTGACGGATATTGACGACCAGGTTTCAGAGCAGGGTAAGAAAAATTACCATCATCCAGTACTATGCGCCGACGAAAACCGCCACGGAGCACGTACAGAACAGTTTTTACAGTCAAAATTGGCAACTCCCACAACTTAACGCCAACAGGTAGGCAACGACAACCCAGCGCTGAACACGTGATGGAAGTCCATGGCCTCGGAGACCGCAATGATAATGACGAACGGTTCGCGGATTTCTGCAATACTAACCGGCTAGTCATTGGAGGCACACTTTTCGAGCACTGGGTCCGCTATAAGATCAGTTAGGCCTCATCTGACAGGCAGCGAACGTTAAATCAAATCGAACAATTTGCTGTAAATTGACGTCTCAGAAATAGCGTCCTAGACGTCCGAAACAAACGTGTAGCCGATATTGAAATGAAGTACTGCATGCATCAACAGCAAACGTTCAAATTTGCTTCGAGTTACCAGATACAGTCCTCGCAGGCTTCGGGATCCAAGGGACCATCTTGCTACAGAAACAGAAACAATCAGCATCTCAACGCATGAAGACATGGATGACCATTAGAATGCTGATTTTTTTTTTTGTATCTCGGGACGGTACGAGGCAGAAAAGTTATAGCACATGGCTGTCAGAAGATACCTGGAGACAGATCGATGAGCGTATTTCACTTAAGACTCGGGCTGCAGCGGCATCAGCAGTAGGGAAAACCGAGTTAGAAGCCAAATATCGTATGAAGAAGAAGGAAGTGCAGCGTAGTGTCAGACGTGATAAGCGTTCATACATCAAAGCACTGCCCTCGAAGGCTGAAGAAGCAGCTGGCAGGTGTTTCAGCAGGACCGTCTACAGCATCACAAAATAACTGGTCGGAGCCCTAAGCTGTACCCAGTGCATCAGTGTTTTCTGATGAGGATCAGCTCAAGAGATGGAGGGAACAAAGTCCCATATTCAAACGAACGTGCACAATAACAAATTCCTGAATTCTAACCGGACCTCCCAGTAACATAGAGACAGTAGCCGCTTTCAGATTCCTCATAAGAAATAAAGCGGTAGGCATTGATGGTATTCCTACCGAGCTTTCTTTAAGCAGCGCCAACTACATCAGCAGAGTTACTCCCGATCCCCAGAGGCGTAGAAAAGAGGGATGACCATCAAGCTTCCAAAGTATGTCAATTTAATAGAATGTGGGACTGGAGAGGAATATGTGTTCTGCCAACCGCAGCCAAGATATTAGCTCAACACTCAATGCTGAACAGGCGGGAATTTCGTGGTGGATACTCTTGCGTAGATCACATCATCATTGAGCAATGTGTCGAGCTTAGGTCTCCGCTACATCTACTGCTCATTGTCTTTGAAAAGGCTTTCGACGGTTTGGACAGAGATTATATCTAGATTGCCTTGCGCAGGACAGGTATCCCCGGAAAAGTTTGCTATTCTGCAAAATGGTAATAACTTTGAAGACCATAGTGGACTATGTCAGGGTTGTATACTTTCACCGTTGTTATTCCTGGTACTCATCAGCCATGTACTTCGGGCAGCACTAACTGAAAGAAACCAAGGATTGAGATGGACAAAGACATCGTTCCTCAAACACTCGGACTACGCTGATGATGTTTGCCTCCTTGCACATAAAATAATGCATCTCCACCAAATATCACAAAATGTGCCAGCTGAGGCAAACAAAGTAGTGCTTATTGCCGTTAAGTCGAAAGCTTTCCATATTTAGGAAGCGTCTGACCAGACCGACGCCTGCGTCGAACTCAATATGGGCAGCGGGATGGCGAAAGTTCAAGCAAAATAAATTTCTTAGCTCAGAAACCAAGCTGAGACTGTTCAGGTTTGGTACAACAGCGGCACTCGTAACATCTTAAGGCGTTTTTGGCCGA
The DNA here is from genome assembly GCA_963966105.1 of Volucella zonaria. Taxonomy (NCBI): domain Eukaryota; kingdom Metazoa; phylum Arthropoda; class Insecta; order Diptera; family Syrphidae; genus Volucella; species Volucella zonaria. The sequence continues at coordinate 44,670,167 of OZ014531.1, forward strand.
AACACATCTTCAACAGCTTTATCTGAGAACGGGTCAAGTACCTATAGAAGTCACCATACGGAGTAGGAAGTGACAATGGATTGGCCACACTAATTGCGAAATATGCCATGCAGTGGAATCCACTCACCCAGTCAGGCAGAAGAGCGGATTGGTCTAAGCTAACATGGCGAAGAACAGTCGTAGAGGAATCGAGGAAAGAGCTGGAGTGAGTTGAAACGCACTGCAAAAATCCCAACAAGCAGGCGCGTAGGCGTTTTTAACACTCTATGCCCCTCAAGGGTTGACATGATTCAAGAAAATGTAAAATTACTTATTAAAGCCAAAGGTGAAGAGGTACTTGTGACAAATGTTTTATGATGAACTTAAGAACAACGTAGAATCAACGAAGGAAGCAGGTGGAAACTTATCGCGTCCGACAGGGTCGATTGTATAAGTATCCTTATCCTATCATTTAAGAAAAGTGGATTTTTCTATTTCCATTGAAGTCGGGTTGACGTAGTGGATATACCGTCGACTGCTATGCAACAGCTCTGTCAAAATCCGCCCTTGAATGCCGATTATCTCTTATGGAGATGGCAGAGCAGTTCTATCTTCACCTTTCCTGGGTGCCGGGCCACAGAGACATTCCAGGGAACTGTAGGGCCGATGAACTCGCCAAAACTGGAACCACTGCACCTATTCTACTGGGAAAGGGTAGCATAGGTATACCAATCGCTACATGCAAATTATGTATTATTAAAGCTGGGTGCCAATAAAAAAATAGATCTTAGGTGGACTGTTGGACCAACATGTCTAGCGACTAAGCAAATCGTGCCAAAGCTAGATCCGAATCGCTCTAAGAGTCTGATCCATCTAAATAGGAAGCATCTCAGTGCCATAATAGGTGTCATCACTGGACACTGCCTCATAGGCAAACACGCAAGATGGCTTGGCGCCTTAACAAATGATTTCTATAGAAACTGCATGGACGAGGATGAAGACCAGACAACCCTCCACCTTCTCTGTACATGTCCAGCTCTCCCCCAGAGAAGAAAACTTCGCTTAGGAGCTTTCTTCTACAGTGACTTAAGCGATCTAAAAAATATAGACGTAAACAGCTTCCTACGCTTCATAACCATAAGCTCAAACTGGTTTCAATAGTAAAAGGATCATAGATCCATGTGGCATCACAATGGGCCAATAGGCCTAAGTGGGTTGGTATTTCCAACAGCCACACTTACCTACCTACCTACAGATCTAATCCTGCCGATCTAATTTTGGGACACGCTTCCGAGCATTTGGGGCTTTACCTAACTAGTAGACGAGTTGAGTGGCGTTAAATCGCACGATCCCGGTGGCTAAGACACTGGTCAATCGAATTCTCAGTAAGCTAATGGCTTCATGGCCAGCATGACACGATAACCGCTGAAAAAATAGTCACTGATTAACATTGGCCATCCAAATATAAGGACCGATGATGACACCAGCGTCGAGACCACACCAAATAGTGTAATTGGTCTCATTGGTCTCATGGTAATTTCGGTTTTTCACAAACCCAACCCAAAACGATTTTTCGATAAAACGCCAAGGTGCTCGAAAGTCATGTGAATCAATTATGAAGAACATTGGATGCCATCGAAGATAGTGAGAGTATTGAGTGGTTAAGTAGTGATCAAGTTTTAAAACCTAGGAAGGCCTTAAGTTGTAGGTTGTCTCTTCTTAGGAAATCTTAAAAGACCAAGTGAACGCGTGAACTCCTTAGTTTTACTGGCAGACAGCCAATCGTTTCTTTTTCATGATCTGCGATTCGGAAGATATTAAAATGATATTTGACATACGATTCGGTCAATTCATATTTCGGTCGACAGTTCCTAGTTCCTTTAATCAAGAAAAGAATCAGAGTCATCTACAATACCTGATAAGGTTTAGAAGCTGTACAAGGTCTTAAATGTAATAAGAATCCTAGTAGTAAAGACAAGAAACAGACCTGGATGGACTAGAATCCAAGCGCACTCTACAGTTTTCACATCGAATAGTATTCATCCCAAAGACGGGGAAAAGATTCCGACTAAATAGTTTGACTCCTTTTATATCTTAGTCGCAATGATGTTCTTGATATTTACATAAGCCTGGTTCCCTTTAATGATAAAAGAGGGCAAATAGGCAAAGTATGACAAAATATCCTACGGCATTAACTATTAAAACTCTTCTGGGCCCTGAAGTAATTTCAGACCCAAGATGTGAAATTTTGTGGAGCTCAGAAAGCATGTAAATCCTTCTACGTCTGCAGAGACATGCAGCTGTATTTCATCCTAATCTCACTTATAGACATCCATTATTAGGGCATTTTAGTAAAGGACACAATGTAATAAAACTGAGCAGAATTCAAAGATATAAAGACGTAATCCAACAAATCCATGCTGCTTCTACTGGAACTTCAGTTGAAAAGCACCACAATATTCATCCATTCGGGAATCTTGCAAAGGTCCTTCTTGTGGCTTCAATTATTCACGATTTGAAGTGGAAAGTTGCTACACATGCCAGCTAAGAAAGTTAATGGCTTTTCCATCCCTAGGGGTGTGAATAAGTGGTTAAGACAACGAACTCCTCTTCATTATCCATAAGTCAAACGTTGCCATTTAACTATGTACAAAAACTAAATAAATAATTAAACAATACAGGTCTTACAGTAGAACTTTCTGGAACACCAGCAATTTCCAAGAACGACAACATGAAGTATTTAAAGGTGAATCCGGAATATTTTACAACCACCTACTGCTCTATTTCCCATTCCGGTTTCCGGTATTTTCTTATACTCTTTGAAGCAAGGAGTTTTCTGCGGAACGTTGCATGCGTATTGCAATAAAATGCCCTGCAGGTGGTTGACACAAATGCATTTTTTATTCCTTCCATTTCCCTTTAAAACGCCCCATAACTTGGCAAATTTCTTGACTGACAATCTTCGTAATGGGAATGAACTCTGCAAAATATCCTTGAAGCAGGTAGCGTGCAATTGCAATTGAATAATAAATGCAGGATGTTTAAAATGAAATAACAATAGAGTTTCTAATTATATCTATTCCCTATTCGCAGTTGGTTGTATAGGTATACCATATACAAAAATATGTATCTACTACCATCTATGACATAAAGGCGCATAGTTTCCCATTCTAGGTGATTCTTAAGAAAAGAAAAGAAACAGAAAAACGGATCCTTTTAAAGATCTATATCCGATTCTTTAAAATGTATTCGCAGTTTGTATTGTTTCTTTGCAAATCGTGACAATGAAAGGCCCGCATAACCAACTCCATTGTCCTACCATATCAGACATTCAGGCGACACAGGACATTTGTGTCTTTTTCCCACATTTCCAGAAAACCAAAACAAAAAAAAAAACAAAACACAGAAATAACGACAAGGACAAGAGTTTTAGAGACAAGGCAACTAGCGCAAAAAAAAAAAAAGTTAAAGGACTAACAAACACAGTATCCGTAGTGTTGTCGGGAACGTGATGTGTGGGAAAAATGAACTGCACGACAAGACGCGAACTATGACTGTGACTCGCACTGGCACTGGCACTGGCACTAGCACAAAAACATGACAACAACTTTTAGACCAGAAACATTTGTATCCAAGCATCTTCTCAAGGATAACCAACCCGAACACGATGTCGTAAAATACTCTTGCTCACATCGTTTTCCTCTCGTTGAATGATTTATGAGCGTAACGTAGCAAATCTGACCTCCGGGACAGTTGGGGATATTTTGTGCGAAAAATAGTGCTTACCCCGTATGCCATGTGAGAACCATTTTGACACCATATGGTTGGCATTTACATATGTACTAGACCACAAAGACGCTGGAGGGGTTAAAAATGAGCAAAATCACTTAAGCTTCCCGTTCTAGATAGTTTTTTTTTTTTTTTTTTTTCTAAAAATTATTTTCCTAAATAAAAATGTGCTATTCCCTCTGATGTATGAGATAGAATTCATAATTTCGTTTCATCTTCCCCAGGAAGACGCAGATTTTCATGATGTGTGAAAAATTTACCACAAGCCGGCATAGACATAGATAGAACGACTTGTATGATACATCTATGGATACATAGATACAGAGTATTGCAAAGGAAGCTGAGAAGGAATGTAACGAATGGACAGACAGTAATTAAGTGGCGCTATTTAGCGAGAGCATGCCTTAATGTATGGCTTTTCGTGTGCACGCGGTATGTTTCCGTAAATGATTGCTGCTGCCGCCTTCTGTGAGTTGTAATTTAATTTTATTTTTCCCCTTAGTTTAGAAGCTAGAGGATTACTCTGTCTATTTTATTTTTCGTGTTGTGGTTACAGCGGACGGTTTTAGTGTCAAATTACCACTTGTAATCGCCTTGTGTGGGGGCGACTCTCAGATGAGGTAATCATTCTTACAAAAAAGAAAAAGAAAAAAAAAAAAAAAAGAAGAAAGACCAATGGTTTCCTCCGCGAAGGGATGATGTAATATGGTCATGGTGGGAATAGATAAAAATGTTTTAAGGAAGCACCTGTCGAGAAGCAGAACATCTCATTTGTGTGGTTTAAATGTATCGGTCTAACATGGAAACCTCTTGGTACTCCAAGTTATTTGCAAGCATTTTCGAATATATTTTCTCGAAAACGAGGGTGAAAAACAAGATTTTTCATTCCTCAATATAGTCTCCTTTGAGCTCAATCCACTTCGTCCAAGGTTTCTCCATTCCAAATAGTAAGAATTGCCAAGGTCCTTTTTTTTTAAGCCAAATTTCCTTCCCCCAGATTTGGAAACAGAACAGAAAGAAGTCGCTGGAGCAGTTCGAAGTCAAATTCGTAAAATTTCTCCATGGCGACTAGCTACGCATGTTTTGCACTCGTGTATCGTCCTGATGGAAGAGCACTATCTGCTCGACCGTTCTCTCCTTAAATCGACGTTAAACCAGTCCAATAAGTTGGCATAATATTTGCCATTGATTGATGTGGATTGTACTGAGTGCCACCCACAAAAATAGTCGGCTTTAGATAAAATTCACGCCCTTATCTGCTTTCAACGACTCTCATACACAAAGCAAAAAACGCAACTTGCTCAAAATTGGAGAGTAATCCATTGACATATGGTTGACGGGACATAGTCTCTGGTTTTTAACGTAAACTACCTGTCGTGTAGACTTATGTTTACGGGATGCCCATACATCCATAGGAGCAAGGATACGCCTTACCATCGCTTAACTACGTTAATAGTATAATACCAAAGCGGAACTTGTGTTGGAAGCACAAGTTCCCCCCTTGGTATGGGTCGAGGCCGATCTAAAACCTCTTGCTGCTCTTAGGGTCACAGCATCCAGTACTTATTTGCTACTCTACAATGGGTCAAACCAACAGGAAGGCCCTTTCCGCGATTTGGGTTTAAACCACAGCCATCATGACGCTCCCCCAAGGGGGCCTACCTCAACAAGTCAGGCCCGTGATTTAAGTCCTATTAGGGACTACCTGTGGTCTTGCCACCAACAAGACGTATTACCGGCAATTTGCAACTGTCAAATCGTAGCAACCTTCGGTGGCGTCATCTGAATATGTTTACGATAAGATCAGTAACATGCTCTGCCCCCGCTTTTTATTAGACAACGTCATTGATGGGCGAAGCCTTGGTAATTGGGCGGGAGCCCGGTTGACGGGACAACTGCTCCTTTTTGAATTACAAAGCGGAGAATTCAAATGATCCCAGACTTATTGATGCATCTTTGCATTAAAGAAAAAGTGCTGGCCAAATATGGGAATCCTATGGAACTCCACAGATTTTTTTAAAAGGTTTGTTATTAAATGGCGCTACATTCAGGGGTTAACCAAGGCCTCAGTTATTGTACCCTTTTGAAGAGCTAGCCCCAGTTGTTCACACAAGGTTGGATGCGGGAACTTTCAACTTGTTTGCGAAACCCCGATGGGATCGCCTTGTACTCCGTTATTTCCCTGTGTTGGAGTCGAAAGCCTCCCGACCGGGTATCCGTGCATTTGAGTTGGTATATCAATCTAAGCCGGGTTTTGTGACGATGTCCGCATCGCTGTACATTCCGTACAATTTGTTGTTCGGAAGAACTTTTTTCTAGGAGCGCTTTTTTCAGTGTCCAAGCAGAACTGAGTCCAGTATAAAGTCTCCTTGATTGTGCGAGAGAGAGCTTTACTACTCGATTGTCTACTAAGCCTAAATAAGCAGCGATTAGGAGAAGTGATTCATCTCATTCCTAAGGGTAGAACTGTAATGACGGCCCCCTCTGGCTGACAAATAAATAAGAATTTGAATGGAACTATTTTCCGCTAAAAGAAGGTTGCCAAATATCTTGAGGGAAATCCAACACATGTACATATTTAGGGAATAAAGAGTATAGCTAATTATTCCGGCTTTATCACCCATACATCACAACAGGTATCGTTGGAGCCGAGGTAGAGTCCCTTACTATCGCAACGTGTACTCGCATATCGTGATGTTTTTCATCCTAGGCGTCGATGTTGTGTGTGCTTTTTGTTGAGAGTGTATATTTTGTTTTCCGTCCGTTGAGCGCTAAACCCATTTTTACCGCTTCTGCTTCAATAGTCGCAAACATGTGAATGCCGTCTGCGTATGTGAGCAGTTGAACACACTTCTGAACGATGGTGCCTTTGGAGATGGCTATGTATACCTTGCCTCTATAGACGATGTCATATACGACTTTGAAATCAATGAAGATCTGAGGTATATCGATTCGAAACTCTTGGGGTTTATTTTTCCAAGATCTGCCATAATGTGAAAATTTGATCGAAGGTAGACTTTCCTGGCATAAAACCACACTGAGAGATGCCGAAAGGACTGTTGACGAAGGGTCTTAGGTATTCATATAACATCACAGACATGATTTTATATGCATGGACATTCATTCCCCATATTGTGGCGGTTCAGGGGATTCCCCTTTTAAGTATCAGACAAACAATACCGAAGTTTCATTTGGCGGGCACACTTTCGTCAACCCTGATTTTAGAGACGAATTGGCTTACGCTCCGTATCCAATCATCACTTTCTTAAACAGCCCAGCAGTTAAGCTTGGAAATTACTGCCCTGACTTCATCTTGTTTGGGTGGATGGAAAGTTTGTCTGTCATCGGCCAGGTTGAATGATGATTCAGTCTGTATGATTGATGGTGAGATGTTACCTGTCTTCATGGCTTAATAGTCAGCAGAAATAATCTTACCAGGTTCCCAGCACTGAATGTGGTTGCACTGCGAGATTTCCTTCTCCATCCTTGCAGATTTCTGTTCCGGCTTTATAGCCCCGTTCGTTTTATTTTTTGATAAGACTTCCGAGCTCGATTGAGTGCTTCTCGCGTTTTTTTTTTCTTTTTTCTTCTGAGGAGTCTATGTTCTTCCCTTCCTTTCCGCTCGTAGAGATCGTGAGCCCATCTTGTTATTGTCTATAGGGCCGCTCATTGCCTGTTTTAAAAATTTGCCTGTCGGGCTTCTTTGTTGGGGTAAATTCGAATCGAGCACATAAGAGTCGGCCACGGGTCTTCTACGATTGATGCTTGCGGCAAAAATTCCGGGCGGTCTCTTGCGATTGTAGCAATAAAGATTGAATTTCCTCAAAATGGTTCACTGGCTTTGGGCTGTTACGGATATGTGCATCCATACCTTGATTATGACAAGATAATGGTCGACCCAAAACACTGATTACTGTGATCGCAATATGTATAATCAATCTGGTTGCCGGTCAGCCAGGTTTCTTTATGGAGATCAAGGTGTAGAAATCGTGTGCTACGTCTCGCCGGAAAATCAACAAGCTTGTGTCCGTTTGCCGATGTGATGTCGTGGATGATGTACATTCCGACCGAGGATGTCCTCTTTTCCTGGCTTGGTATTAAAAACGACAAAAATGATTATCACGTCATATTTAGGACATTGTTCGTAGGTTTCATAGAGAAACAATGTTTGGTAAGGTCGTCTTTCTCCCCTGTAAGGGTGTTTATGAGGGTTATGTTGGCGAATTTGGCCTTTAAGGCCATTGCTTATATTCTTGGAGCTTAAGACTAGTATTTCTCTGAAGGCAAATCCGCATTCGAATAAATACTGTTACTGCTGTCTTTATCGCGTCGGTTGCCTGTAGCATTCTCCATAGCAGATATCACAGCTTTTCATCCTCTTTCCTCCGGTTTATCCCATGGCACTTTATGGATAGAGGTTATGTTTGGGTTGTAGCAGTCGAGGATCTCCGCTAGTTGTTCTGCATTCGGTCCCTTATGGATCCGAATATTTCACGTGCAGTTCTGAAGATTTGTTGTTGTCGTTTAATCGCTTTGCAGAGTTGTCAACAGTGAATCTGTCTTTATCCGAAGTTCGTCACATTTGTAACTCTTCCGTATAGAGTTGTGAGTCCTATGTGATCGACCACGTCTTAGCTTGCATGCATAGGAATTTACTCATACTCCTACCGGGGACCACCACTGGGATGTAGAGCTACGAAACGCACTTGACTGTTGCACTTTCTCGATCAATCGCCGTAGAATATAGGTCACTAGTTGGTTGACCAAATAAGATGTAAAGAATGTGGGCTCAATGTCGAAAGCCTTGGGTACCCAAACACTTTTTAAAAATGCAAAAGAGCTCCGTCTTGTGATTGAATTGCTACCTTCCGCAGGGGCCAATGATTAACAACTTTAAACTCAATCTTCTTGCGTGTCCTTTTTTAAAATTTTTTTGTATCTGTCTTTTTGCCAGCGCAAGATTAATGATCCAGCTCATATACCATCTCACCAGGCACCAAGGAGTAATTTTTCATTCTCAATGCTACACCATAACGCTTGACACTTGTTTCGTGTCGCGGTCATTTTCCTCAGCTTTTTTCGTAGTTTCTTTTCCCGTCACTGGTTCTTTGCTTGTTGCATTAACAAATTAGTACCGCACCTAGTTGGAAGTTTGTTGGAAGTTGTGCTGCCCCAAGTTCTACAACCGTTCCACCCACATTCGTTGGAAAAAAAAGAACCCAACCCTAAAACTATAAAGGGCTTCATCATGTCGCCTTTGATTTTCTGTTCCCTACTCGTAATCGGAAGTGACATCTACGAAAGCTACTGTGTGTGAGTTCGTTTTAAAAGTTTCTCAACTCGCTGACATAATTAATGGCACTATAATTGACTTCACAGGGTATTCATACATACAGACACCCAAGACGCTGATGGAAGACAAAATTAATCGGCAGAATAATTGGATTTTTCTTTTCAGATCTTTTTGTTGAATCTTTCTTCAGTTCGCTTGTGTGTACTTTAGCACTTGAAAAGTCGAGAAAGTGAGGCGAAAAATCATTCTCTTTGAGGCAACACTTGATTTTATTTTGCTGGTGTGTCGACATTTAAACATATGGCACTTTGAATTTGGTTCATGACACGTAGAAAGTGTGTGACGAGGCAAGCGAATCCGATGAGAGTCAGTTGGCGAGCTGATATTTGGGTCTTATGGGTGAGATACATATATGGAAGCCAAAAGACAGCTAAACAGTGTAGGGGATTAGTGCAAGGAAGACTGCAGAGCTTAACGCAATGAATGTCCTCAGCATCAAAACGTTGTCCCAAAAGGCTTGCTAGTCCAATAATGGATCGACTAGCTTTGCCCCCTTGTCATGATTCCTTAAGCACGTTAACTAAATTTCTAAGTACGAACCTCATCCAATTCTTTTCGTCTGCACGACAGACTATGCCTCTGTGTAAAGCAATGGAGGAATGCCTGTGGTTAGGAGTCTGACGTTCCATCTGAACGTTCAGTTAAGAGGTGTTATGGGCAAAACGCAAGCCGGTATGATAAGCTTTTTCTTATGTCGTCTAAAAGCTTCGTAAGGTCATATGAAAGAAAAATGCGCAGACTAGTGAACCTGGCAAATGCAAGAAGACAACGATCTTCGGATCAGGATATTGGGACAATTAACATGCCAAGTGCGGTCGAACTATCAGCGGTGGAGTTTAATTATCGAGACCCTGACGAGGCACAAAAAAAACGATACAAACTGTAGCATCTACCATGCTGATTGCTTAAGAGAACGAAAGTTTTGTTTTGAGAGTCACACTTAGGCAAAGTGCACAAGGAGTAAGGAATACCATACGCGAACGCCTGCATTCCTACGGTTGGGTAAGATAAAGTTGGCAAAGAATGCTTTTAGGAGCTCCTGTGAACGCTTGACACTTTTACCCAGCCAATACATGGTTTTCGCACACAGTTCCGTTGACCCTTAGGGGTTCTGCAATGAGTTTCAGTTTTCTGCAAGTCGTCTCCAAAGACCTGGACTCCTTCTCGACACTCTCCGCATATGTACCTAGGCGGACGAGCTGCTCGTTAACTTGATTGGTTGACTGGATTTTCGCGCGTTAAGGTGTTACCAATATTGGTTCTTGGTAGTTGGCCACTTGTTAAATGGTTTGGCCGGGATATTCTTAAAATTTTACAGGGACATCTATATAGGAGGCTTTGTGACGGTGTCTACATTCATAAAGTAGCACGTTTAATTTGAACCGTATCAGCTTGGTTTTGTGCCGAAAATATTCATTCCTCAAATTGTAAATATTCTACCGAACACAGCTTTTGCTTGGCGCATCTGGTCCATATGACACCGTACTTCCTCGATATAGAAGTCTGCTTACTCTCTCGACTTACGAGTACTATCCGGCAGTGCTGAGTTGAGCGATGCTGACGTTATACTGAGGAATTGGAGTGCCTAGTGTTCCTATTTTAAGCCCTAAATTGGTCGCCTGTGACTCTAAGTTGCGGCCCATCTGGTGCAGTTCAAATGTCCTATGTGAGAGCAGATAAACGTCATTAGCGTATTCATATTCCATATTGCCTACAGACAGAGCTGCTTGGATCACATCGCTGATTATTGCAAGGAATAACAATAGCAAAAGAACGCAACCTTGTTGTACTGAGCTTCCAATTCCTCTGAAACTTCTGTGTGGGACATGCATTGACCTCCTTTATAACAGCGACTAGTTTTTCTGAGATATCTCTCCCGCGTAAGGCCCTCCATAATTCAAACAGTCAAAGGTCTTCTTGAAATCCAAGACAAACAAATATAATGGAGATCTATACTCGACGCATTGTTCAATAGTAATTCTCAAGGTGCTGATGTGGCCGCAGTTCCAAGACCTGCATGCCACCAGAATTATTCTATGCTACATTTCGTCAGATTTCCCTTATTGTTCCCTTGCCCTTGTTGGGCAGCTTAGCAATTGTTCTTAACTTGCAATCTTTGAAAAAGATTTCAGTATAAAATGACGTCGCGAAATGAATACTTTCGTGTTAAGATCGACACATTCGCTGCAGACTCATTCTTGAAAAGTCAGCACTAACGGCAAGGTGTTACTTTAATTAATGAAGATAATAGCAAATCTAGTGGTATGCAGTGTTTTATTTTAAACAACCAACGACGCTATTCATTCTTGCACAACTGTTGGAAAATAAGAAAAGGGTTAGAAGATTAAGGACAACAGCGTCCTCTTACCCAGTCAAAAACAATCAACCGATAGCAACCACAAATTCAAACTGTTGGTGTTCCATTGGGTTCCCATAATGGACCTATTCTCTTGTCAAAAGTATGCCCAAGTTATTTTGCTTCCACTTTTTCTGACGAAATCAAACAGCTTTATCTAGTTATTCGAATTGCAGATCAGCCAGAGTGAATAGGATTCCTTGTGAACCTCTTGTTTATATAATTAGAACTAGAACCCGCCTTTTAACTGCTTAATTATACCATCTAGAACAATTAGCTGATACGTAGATACATACTTCTACTAAGTGGAATGCAGCAGTCACCATTTCTAAGGCGTGAAAATTTTCCATCTACAACTAGCAATCAAGTTTCCATAATTGATTTACAATACCTTTCCCCTGACATCTGCAAATTCCTGAAGCCAGGTAAAGACTTAAATTATTCCACTACAACTCACAGACTAACTGACGGTGTAAAACCAGTCACAATGCCGCCATGACATACCCATTAATGTTTTAGTGCAGTCATTGCACAGTAGTAGTACGGACGGGACCAACAAACTCAATGCTCAATGCCCACGGTCTCTATTGTTAAATGTTGCGATTGTTGTTCCTGGGAACAAACCTAACAATGGTAAACATTTTCGCATAATTTCCCTTTACAATTTCCCAAACACACATCCATAGATACATGGTGTCTTATGATAAATTCACTTAACAAACCCTTCGAGTTAGAATGCATAACGTTCGTCTGTGTCGTCTTTTCAGATACGAGTACATGTGTGTCAAAACGACAGATTTTCCCACACACAAAACCCAAGCCACATGTCGTCATTCTGCAGCATGTTGAGCTACTTCTTTTTCTGTTCGATGGTTTTTTTTTTTTTTTTTGAAATTAATATTTCGAAATTTCGAGTATAACCCGTGCAGTTTTCCTTGTACCACATCCGACAGAGAGAAAACGTTAAGGAGGTGATGTAGTTTCCACGCCTTCAACGCATAAAAATTTCAATTGAAACGTGATAAAAGCTGCTTTGAATATTTATCTCGGTGATTAAGCGAAAAAGATTCCAAATTTTTATGTGCGAAATGTCATAAACTAATATTTTCGAATGCAGAGATACGAGTTTGTCTTTGAGTTCGAGTAAAAGCGTGAAAATTGTATACTTGCTCGTTTGATCGTTGTTGTGGTACGTCGTGCAGCACCCGGGTAACTCGTATCTACGCGAAAATATTTGCCAAGTAATCAGTTTTTTTTTATTTTTTTTTATTTTCCACTCTCCACATTTCGCATTCTGTTGTATCCACAACAGATAAAATCGAAAGGTAAATATTGGCTTTTTCAATGAACATACACCCCGCCAAGCAGGCAATCATTCGGCCATGGCGCAAAGCTTTTCAAGGTATTTTAGAGGTTTTCCACAGATTTTCGGTACTCGCTACGTGTAAATCGGTATTTTTGGCGTGTGCTTTGTGTATCTTTAATGGGGGATTTTGCAGACTCGAATGTGAATTTTTCAACGGATATTGTTGCTTGGAAGAAAATATAAAAGATAAACATGCAGCTGTGTTGAATATACAAATCAACTGACGGTAACGCGTTTTTCAATAAGGCAATCCTTTAATATACCCTTATTGTGAAGTCACTTACTAACACTTGAACAAACTTTAAGAACAACTACAATACGAGTAGTATGTATGGCAAATGTTTCATAAAAAGTGTCGTCCTCTTATCGGATGACTCGATCGGGAAAGGGTTCTTTTTTTCAAATCTCTGTGAGTTTAAACCGGATATGTCTCTATAGGTACTTGCCTTCTGAATAGAGTTATTTATCACTCTGGTATAGATCTTTGTGGAAACCACTGATTGTGTCTTTTATCTACCGAAGTTCGCTGTTTGCATACTACGAGTACTATGTACATAGATATATCGAAAAGATCAGCCCAAAGAAAGCGTTCTACATAGTATAATCTGGCCTCATGAATTAATAAAATATAGCGTTCTAGAGAGATCGCATAATATGCCTTTAGTTATACTGTACCAAATATCTTATCTTTGACGATACCTCCGATAAGATATTTGTGCCCTTTAGAGGGAAAAAGCTATCCGCATCCGGCCGCCTTTTCAGTGATTTCTTGCTATAGTTGGATGACTAATCTAATAATGGAAAAGCAAACGTCGATCTAGTGAGTTGTTTCGAAAGCATATGTGAAAGCCATCAAAGCGATATTTAGCCCTTTTGGGGCTAAGGTTCGTTCATCGGCCATATTGCATCGAACAATTCCTGAAAGTCAATAGTTTTGCTTTTAAGAAAGTTTCCCACACTCGTCCTGAATCGAGTCGACAAAAGTAGGCAAAGCCTCCTCATTGAATAATAAAAGTGATGGGATGGACTAGGCGAAGACCACGTCAGACTACCAATGTACTTCAGGTTGATGGTTGATGGTTGTGTCATCGGGTTAAATTTTCCGACTTTATAGACTCTCGTCTAAAGTGTAGATGTTTTAACTGTTTTACGTACGAGTATCTTACTGCAATATTGAACATACCAAATGCAGCAAAACATTTAACAGAATTCCTAGATTCGAAGATATTTGCGCCATCCAAGAGATGGGGTTTGGCATGCAAAAAAAGAATGATAAACTGCAAAATCTATGGTGGTTGATATAGATGGAAGAATCAGCGCCTATTTAGATTTGGGCATGATAAAATGTAATCCAGCTTCATCATAACTCGATCAGTACACCATTCGTCAACCTTAGCCTGATATGCGCTTATGCCCCCATAATGGAGAACAACGCCTTTGTGAAAGAGTGCTTCTAGAAGCTCATCGAGCAAACATACGAGCAATGTTCTAAGTATGATGTCCAAACCACCCTTGGAAAGGAGCGCACATTTTTAGGCATAGAAAATATAGCCTCCAAGACTGCCTTTAAGGACTGAGTCAGTCTATTTAACTGCGAAGAGAAATGTCACACAAAGGGATTTGACACTTCCTCGATGAAAAAATTTGCAACCAGACAGGCAACATTGACTCGGACTAGTATTTTATTGTAGACTAAGACTCCTCGAACGGAGGAGATTCGTTGCTGAATGGCTGAAAACAAGCACATAAGGCTACTAGAACTTTTCCTGATCCAGTGCTAGAAAACCTCTCAAAAAATCGTATCCTACCAACATACTCATACTACCAGAAGAAATCAGCCTGGTAACAAAACGTATGGTTGGATTAAGAACAGCGGGAGCCGTATACGTCTTTGTCTACCAGCAACGGAGACAACAGAAGAATCGGCTTTTCCAAGAAAAAACTTGAAGAAGCGCTAAATCAAGGAAATAGAGAGGTGCTAGCAGAGAAATGATGCTTATAACTTTTCCCGACAGGTGAATACGTAGCGACCTCAAGCAAAAGCATACAGGATTATGAATGGGAAGTTTTAATAGCGTTCCAAGCGGTGCTGAAATTACAAAGGATTTCTTCTGTAAGCTACAAAATATAACGACGAGGACGACCAGGGATCGTCGATGACAATTCCGTCCACTCTTTACTGAAGATTTTGCAGAAAGAAAAACAGGAACTTTAAATTTATATCCACCAGCACCTAGCTGAACCTAAACGTAACGGGTGACCAGATAGGAATGACACTTTTTCCCATTGTTGTTGCGTTTTAACACCTGTCAAATTTACCAATGACATCCAGCTGTCAAAGTATTCAGTAAGGTTTGCCATTTCATCATGCAGCCTTTGACGCTTGCCGAACCTGCGGAAATTATTATAAAAAAATTTATCGTAATTCCGGCTCAGTTGTAAATACGCAACGTGAGTTTCGTCATCAGGTCGGTCGTCACCATGGCTGCAGTGTGCAGCCAATTCGCCACACCGTGGAAAAGCTTGAGCGTGAGTACGCTCTTTTGGATCTTAAGTCACCAACCAGACAGAGATTGGTGCGAAATGAAGAAAACATAGCCGCCGAAGCGGTCAGTATCGAAGAAGACCCAGAAATGTAGATTCGGCGCCGATCAGCTGAATTGGGCATCGCCAGAGAGTCAACCCGGCTTATTTTGCGGATTTGGGCGAACAACCGTATAAAATTGTGCTGACTCAAGAATTGAAGCCGGACGACCATAGACAACGCTGTGAGTTCGCTAATTGGCCGCTGGAAATGTTAGCCGGAGATCCGGATTTTGGACAAAAAATCATCTTCTCGGACGAGGCCCATTTTTGGGTCAGCTGTTATGTCAACAAGCAAAATTGCCATTAATGGAGCGAATACAATCCACAAGTGTTCGGCCAAGCATCAATGGATCCACAAAGATTGACTCTTTGATGCGGTTTATGGCATGGCGGCATCATCGGACATCATTTCTTTCGAAATGAGGAAAGAGACACCGTTACCGTCAATGGTCTCAGGTAAAGAGTGATGTCAACTGACTTTTTGTGACCAGAGCTCAACAACATCGATATATCCGAGTTGAATGAGGAATTTGGCAACTGCGTTCATCAATTGGCCGCTGCGATCATGCGATTTTATACCATTCGATTATTTTTTCTAGGGCTACGTCATGTCTTTAATCTACGCTAACAAGCCAACCACTTTGGATTAGCTCGAGGCCAACATTCGACACGCTATTGGCGGAATAACGGCGCTCATATTGGACCGAGTCATCAAAAATTGAACCGACCGCTGGAATCACTGCCAGCGAGCCGAGGCGACCATTTGAATGATGTGCTATTCCACACATAATGGCATGAAGATAGCTTCAAAATAAAGCCAAAATCAATTTTATATCTCATACCGTTGTTGTTTTATATACATTTTTTTTCCTATCGTTCTTATCTGGTCACCCTTTATGATATAGTTCAGAGCATTTTAGCAATGTCAGAAAGCTTAGCAACGAAGTTAGTCACTTCATTCTTTGATCCCTTTTTGTGAACCGGCGTTATGAAAGAGATCTTTCAAACTTGGTGGAATTCCTCTTGTGTGCGGGATAGATGAAATAGGGAGGAAAGTGCGTGCGAAAGATCGGAGGCATACTTTCTGAGAAATATTCCAGGCTGGCCCGGGCAAATATTTATCATTGAGATTTTGTAAGTTTTCTTGGATAAGACTAGGACCCGAAGGTCGAGAGAGAGAGGGGCCAATGGATATAGGTGTTTAAATTATATGGGGTCAGGTATGAAGTAGTTTTCTGCAAAAGACTGTTTAAAGAAGGTTGCAAAATAATTGGCAGTAATTGATATATTATCGAACGAGAGAACAAAGGGGTCCCCATTAGATTTTCTTTTGTAGTTGACGAATTGATAAAAAGGCTAGGTCAGGGATACGGTATGCGGAATTTAGTCATCTTCGTCCAGGATGAATGATTCTTTCGACTTGACTGCGTTATACAGTCAGCAAAAGTAGTTTTCTCATATTCTCGGCACCGACTGTAACTCTACTACTAGGTGTGCATGTTCATCTTTGCAGGGTACCATTCTGGTTTTGTAGCCCTGGCGTGCTCGCTTTATTCCCTGGTAAAACTTGGCTCGATTGCGCTTCTTCTTGTCAGTTTTCTTATTTCTATCCGAAAAGCATGTGCTTGTCCTTATTTTGTGCTCCTAGAGTCCACGAGCAGTTCGTGTCTTTCGATGCAACGCAGCTTTATATGTTCTTTATTTGGCTACATGTACGTGTTAATAGACATACGTCGTCAGACTTTGAAATCAATCACATTAGAAGCTTCTCTGATGGCTCGCTGACAATATTCAATATAATGGAGGCAAGAACTTTGAGAGAGTTTAATTGAAGTGCGATCGGCTATGACTTTAGTGGTATCTTTGTAGCTATTGATCAAGAGGTTGGGCAGATTAGACACAGTAGTTAGTGATTAACGAGTATGCGATAAGTATATTGACAAGTAAAAACACTCAAGACAAGCGCCTTAGACAGCATGCCACAAGTACAGGTTTTAGCTTTGAGTCTAGCGGAGGAATCAGTCCAAATCTCCTCAATTACAGTATCTTTGGACACAGAGGGCAAGTGAAAACTTAGAATAAATAGCAAAAATTGTTTTGAAAATACTAATTATTTCAATAAGCCAACAAATTAGCCCAAAGATACTCTCAGAAACGCAGAAATTGATTTTTAAAACCACTGAAGTGCCCATATAAAGTTATGAGAATCAACAAGAAGGCACTCTTGCACTTGAAGCGATTTCAATCAATTCCAGCTCTCTTTCGTCATCTCTTGTGTCATTCAGTTGCTTTAAATTAAGACCAACGACCGAGAAGGACTCAAGCTCAAGCATTAAATTAACCCAAACATATACTCGTACATATATGTATGGATGTTCACGTGCACCTACGTATATTGTTATACCGAAAGCATTTTCACAAGTTCACTAGCATCTGACAGTTTTCTATTTAAAGTCCTTAAATAGTGAATGCAATCTCATTTGAAACCCCCAACGAACGAAAACTTTATCCTTTAATGAAACTACTTAAACCATGAAGGCTTCCTCCAACCAACAGTCATATTGAAGCTCAACATTGCATTTAGTGCAATGCTCGTACATTCCAGTACAACTTTTCAAAGTTGACATTCAAATGAGACTCCTAACTCATTCTAGAAATCCAACTCAGTCATCAGGAGTATACACATCCGTCTTCTACTTTCCTAAGATCTTTCTCTGTCACCTGTAAAATTTTAATGAAGACAGAACCATGAATGAATAATACCCATAAGAGCAACAGCTATCCTCCAGGGAGGACTACACATTTCTATACTTCTACAAGATACCCCCCCGCCCCCAGCTTAGGGTTAGACTCTCGGCTGAGGAGGAAAACTAGTTTTCCCGCACCGTATTTTGACACTTTAATTTCTAGAACACCCATGTTGGGGCAAAATAGAAAAAAAAAAGAAACCAACCTCTGGCAAATGTTTCTCGTTTTTCGAATTGGAAAACTGTGCGTTCATCTCCTCGGAGGGTAGGGAGATGCGTTAGAGAAAATTGTGCGTACGACTTAAACACCGCACGTAGAGAGTAAGTAGAAAATGGTAATGATTTAATGTAGCTAAATTGAGGTTAGTAAAAGTTTAACTTTTTTTTGTTTTATTTTATGTTTGCGATTCACTACATAAGATACAAGTATCATAACTACTATCCAACGGTATATGTAATGACAGTGGTAAAAGAGTTGCATTGCAATGAATACACGAATACAAGGGGAACGGTTGAAGACCTGTTGGATGTATCGTCATTATTTTTTACTATCTTGAGAGGAGACATTATGCGAAATGATGTTCTGTCGTTAACAAATGGCAAAGTAGAAAAGTCAACAATTTTTTAATCGTTTTTGTTTCTTGCTCCATTTTGAAGGGTGTGTTGGTGACTTTTGTAGTGGATGCCTTGAACAAAATTAAATTGATGGTAATTACTTTAAATTAGTAAGTGAGGAAGCCACCCGTCCGTTTTGTCGGCAATTAACTCTTTTTTTTTCTGCTGCTTCTTCATCCTGTTGAGCGAAAGAGTTCATTAGTCCAAGTCAATTATGTAGTAATTGGGGGTTATTTATTTTTTCGATGCCTAATTGCGGGGTGAGTTTCGGTTTTTTCCATTTTTAGCAAAATCGTGGGACCGAATAATCATTATGTCATTTACCGGAGGTGACTAAGCTAGGTTGCCATGTCTAATTGTCTGTATTTATCTTTCTTGTAGGACCCTGCTTACCAGCTCTGTGGAGAATCGTTGAACAGAGATATGTTTTCTTATGTCTCCAGTGGCAACACACAGAAATACAAGGGTTGTCTGAAAAGTTTCCGACCGACAAGACATTTTTTTCTCAAATTTTTTTTTCATTTTTCAACATAGTCTCCTTGTAAATCTACACACTTCTCCCAGCGTTGCTCCCATCTCTCTAATCCGTTGAAATAGTACTTGGCGTTTTTCTCTGCAAAATAATTGTTCACGAAGGTGATTGCCTCCTCATTTGACGAAAATCTCTGTCCTCCGAGCGCAGTTTTTAGATGCGGGAACAAAAAGAAGTCACTTGAGGCTAGATCTGGTGAATAAAGTGGATGGTCAAGCAGTTCAAACCGTAATTCATGGATTTTCTCCATGGCAACCGCTGAGGTGTTAGACGGCGAGTTGTCTTGGTGAAACAGGATTTTCTTTTTCTGCAAATGTGGCCGTTTTTCCGCAATTTCTGCCATCAGCTTGGCAAGTAATGATGCGTAGTATACTCCTGTAATGGTTTTTCCTTTTTGAAGATAATCGATTAAGATAACTCCTTTACTATCCCAAAAAGCAGTCGCCATCACTTTCCCTGACGAAAAAACAGTTTTTGCTTTTTTTGGAGCCGGCTCGCCCTTTGCAGTCCACTGTTTTGACAGAATTTTTGTTTCGGGCGTATAATGGTGTATCCAAGTTTCATCTACAATAGTAATTAATCGGCGCCAAAACTCGGATTTATTGCGCCTAAACTGCGCCAAAAGAGCGTTGGAAATGTTCATTCGAACACGTTTTTGGTCTAACGTAAGCAAACGGGGCACCCAACGCGCGGCCATCTTTCTCATGCCTAAATCTTGATTTAATATGTAACAAACACTTTCTTTGGACATTTATAACCTCTACTATCTCTCTCACTTTAATTCGCGGTCCCCTAACACCATTTGGTGAACTTTAGCAATGTTATCGCCAGTGGTGGCAGTTTTTGGACGTCCCGAACGTTCTCCCAAGCTCTTACGGCCACGTTTAAACTCAGCTGCCCAAAATTTCATTGTGGTGAATGATGTTGCAGAGTCCCCATACACAGATTCCAACTCATTTTTGATTTGCGTAGGCGTATTGCCTTTCAAAAACAAGAATTTACGAGTAATAACAGCTCGATACTAAATTTTTTCCATTTTCACAAAAAACACTCACATCGACTCACTCAAACGACTGTCAACTAAAAATTGAGCGTCCAAAATGACTGAAACTTCGGTAAGTAACTGTCAAAAGATACGCAACTAACATTCACTAGCTTTTATTGACGAGTGCCGCTATCTTTACGTTGCGGTCGGGAACTTTTCAGAAACCCTCGTATGCTAACACTTGATACCAATATCTTGGTAAACCGAAATTGTCTTCAGTGAAAAGTGACATCCTTGACCGCCAGAATGCGCTGCTACTGCAAAAAAGGTTATGGTGCCTTAAAGTCCGTTCATATTTAGGCAGACATGCCAAATTTCAGTGCGATACTGTCTTTAGTTTTGTTTTGACAGCTGATTGTTGTTGACCTGTTTGGCATCATGTTGAGTATGGACAAAAACGATTTTCGTTCTCTCATAAAACATTATTTTTTGAGGGGCAAAACGGCGAAGGAAACAAAAGAAAAGTTGGATAAATATTATGGGGCTAATGCTCCGTCAGATTACACCGTCAAATATTGGTTTCGAGATGGCCGCAACTCCACTACCGATCAAGTCCGCAGCTTCAAGCTCTCCGATGCGGTTACAGAGGACAATGTCAAAAAAATACATGAAATGGTGTTGGCTGACCGGAAAGTGAAGGTGCGCGAGATTAGTACTGAGCGCATACGCCATATTTTGGGCAATATTCTGCATATGAAAAAGGTATCCTGCCGCTGGGTGCCGCGAATGACCAAAAACACGAAGGCGAGAGCACTTCGAAAGAGTGTTTGGACTTGCTGATGCGGAATCGGGCGGACTTCTGGCGTCGATTGGTAACTGGATTTGGATCATTCGGACTATTATCTCTTCCCAAACCTCAAGAGCTGGCTCATCAATAAAAAATTCAGCTCACGCGAGGAAATCATCGACGCCACGGAGGAGTATTTTGCAGACCTTCCGGAAAATTACTTTTCGGACGGGATCAAGAAATTGGAAAATCGCTGGAATAAGTGTATAAAAGGGACTATATT
This sequence comes from Volucella zonaria, assembly GCA_963966105.1. Taxonomy (NCBI): domain Eukaryota; kingdom Metazoa; phylum Arthropoda; class Insecta; order Diptera; family Syrphidae; genus Volucella; species Volucella zonaria. Next base: position 44,691,545 of record OZ014531.1, read on the forward strand.
TAATAATATCAAAAACATTTAAAAAAAAAAAAAATTTTAATTCCCAAGGAGGTCACTTTTCGCTCCATCTAGTACTTGATTGCTGGATCCTGTAGGACAGATATCCAGTGGTGTCAATCTCTAAGTGGATAGAGATTTCGCCCGAATGATTAATAAACTTATAAACGCGGCTACTTACAAACATAGACAAAAAAATATCAGATGAAGTCATGTCGAAAGTTCCACAATGGGTTCAACCCCATATTTGGAACTTATAAGGACTTGCGGGACTTCAACAGAGCATTGGAGAATAGATGGTGACGGACAAGCCTTCACTCGGTCAACAGCAGTGCTCACATCTCCGAAGTAGAGAAACAATCGTTTCAATGTGAAGAGGACAGTTTTATGAGAAAGGCACGGGCCTTTTGGATCCTATTTTATATAGATCACGGCCCAGAACGCCTACGGGCTATGACTAACTATCATATTATACTACTACTTGTTATCTGCGCTCGAAAATGCAACTGTCCACGAGCGGCATAAGAGAGATATTACCGCGATCCAGAAAATACAATGGATGTGTCCAAATATACACAAAAGAACAAAATGCTGCCACATAAGGCTGCACATGTTTGGATGCGGATTTATCATGGGAAATCGATTACGCAATCGTCTGGCCGTAATGCGAATCAGAGCTACCTTCCACAACATGGGCCTGATATATGCACAAGCCACTACCACTCTGAAAGAAGAATTCTAGGGCCCCCTGAATAGGGCCTATGGCGCCTATCTCGTACTCGATGATAAGGAAAACACCTTCGGGAGATCAGCTTAAGTGGAAACCACTGTTTCCACGAAACGACAACAGACAACGTCTCCCGACTTATTGACTTTGCAGCAGCTGGAAAATACGGTGATCCCGCACCTACGGACCAAAAAACAATTTGACTATCTCCAGATGGAGGCACGAATCTAGTATTCTTGTGTGCACAAATTTGATATAGAGCAGCAAGCGTCGACTTTGAACATTATCTTTTTGCAGCCAAATTGTCCAATGAAAAGAAGCTACGAATTGATCAAGAAAGTAATTTAGTGTTGGGCGCTTCAGCATGTCTGAGTTGTGTTGAACTCACCCTTCGCTGACGACAACACCTAATGGATCCAGAAACAGAACATCATAAGAGATGGCGGAATATACACAGTCAGTCTTCCTTAGTCAAGTAAGTCGAAGAGTTTCGGGATGAAAACAACATCCGGCAGTTCTATAGAAAGGAGGTCAAAAGGCAGCTTCCTTCAGGGCCGGAATGAATGCTCCTCGAAACGGTGAACGAAACCTACGAGTAGTTACCAATGTGCAGGGAATTGTAGACGTATTTAAACGGAATTCATAGGAGTTGCGGAACGCGCATAATGTGGTATAGAAGAGGCTGGCGTTACGAAGTTGAAACTAGCCTTAATAGTTTACCACCAGCACTCCATACCTATATGAAGATTGGTAGGGTGCATGCACTTAATCATTAATAGAGTATCGGTAGGCGTAAGTATATCCGATGAATAGACAAGTAAGTCCACATTTAACTCGTACATCCAGAAAAAATTTGATTCGTATTAGAACTACAGAGGCATATGCCTGCTAAATATCGCATTTAGAATCCTTCACGATGAAATGACTTCTGGGGCATAATGTAGAACCCTTCAGAATCTTTGATTTAGAATGTGGTTGTAGCTCGGGCTGGAACCACATGTCCTCCAGTATCAATTCATTCAACTGCGGAATGAAAAACTCATCGATCACGACTGTGTAGCGCTCAACATCCACAGTGACCGGTTGGTCCGCGCTGTTCTAAAAAAAAAAAAACTTCTCCAGCGTAAAAAGCACACCATCCAGTGACTTTGAGTGGATGTAAGGGCTCGTGTCCTAGAACCGCAGATTTTACTTTTTCACGTATCCACATAAGCGGGAATAGGCCTCGTTAATGCTCCAAAATCTGCGTTATTCAGGAGTATAGCGTTCCATTGCTTATCCACACAAATTTTAATTCTCTTTGCTCCATAAATATTAAAATCGAATTGACATTCAACGCCATTTCTAAAATCGATGTCATTTTCCGATAGAGTCATACATTATGGCCCACCCGGTATGTGAATTTCTCAAGCAATACACTAATCGGTACGCATTGTTCCCAGCTCCCAGTGAGGCAGAAACGAATTTAAAGGTAAACTCAATAATATTCTACAGACACGTATGACCACATTCGTCGTCTTGAGCACTTAGAGCGACGTCAGAATTAGAAATCAAACCGGGTTTTTGCAAGTAGATGCGGATCAGATACTGCGAAGGCTAGGTGTTTAGAAAGAAAAATCTACAATATATTCAACTAACAGCCGTCAGCATCAGTGCCGATAGGTTCCACAATTGAGGCTTTCAAAACAGTTCGAAGAACGGGCGAGACGAGCTGATCTTATTGAAGTGAAACTTTTTATCGCTTGTTGGGGAGAAATTCCGAACTCTGATGAAACGAAAAAGCAACAGTGATTTCGAACTCCGATGAAACGAAAAAGCGAAATGAAGTGGTCCCGAACTCCTATAAAACGATTTTTTTAGTCTCTTTTGCACCCACTAGATGGCATTCAAAACCGTGCGATAACATTTATGAATGATACTAATGAGATGCAACAATGATAAAGTGTTCATTGCTTCACGGTGTTGTATCACCGGCAGTGCTCCTATGTATAAAGTTATTCCATTTCAAACTTCAAACCCATAAAACGAAAAAGCATTTAGCAAATGGGAGAGGGTAACGCGCGTGGTGAGGCACCTCGGGCAGAATCAGACATGGGAAAGAAACGAAAAGGCGACAGACACGGAGTAGGGCACTAACTCGGACGGAAAGAGCCATGAGAGTAAAGGTGGCGACGTGGGTGAGTACATGGCATCAAAATTAGCATTTTCATTATCATTTTTACCATCCTTGAAGTATCTACCTAGACATTACTTGGAAAAAACATCAAAAGCATCAGGAACACTTCACGAAAACTTCCTTAACAACAAAAATTGGCTTGGTTTGGCTTGAATTTTGTTTGAAGGTAAGCAGCATAGAACAGCCCAGAAACAGAATTGCTCCAGCGACATCGGTGGAACAACTCTTCATTGTATGATATAATTTTATGTACTATTCTAGGTATTAGGTTAGGTAATAGTGGCTTTTGAAAAAAAAAAAAAAAAATCAACCAGCATATGTGCTCATTGTAATGCCACGTGGATCTGTGATCCTCCTCCTGTGAGCATAGAACAAGAAACGCATTCCCTTTAAAACAGTAATCATGCCAGTTACACTTTACAATACCGAGTGGCTCGGCCGTATCGAAGAGACAGCAATGATTCTGCCATGAGGATATACGAATAGACCTAAGATTCCAGCGAACGTTGCCCATGTAGCTTGGCTCCCTTTCAATGGTAACGAATTCCCTTGATTTTGGCCTCTTCTTGGGCCGATCGATTATTCTAGATGCGTCACAAGCTAACAGCTAGTGAAGTCAACATCGAACTTATACTTATCATTATTGTACCTTTATCACGGACACAAACCAATCTGCAACAAGTGTCTCACTGAATCACTTTCATTGCCGCATCTGACGGTCAACAATGAATGCATTCAGCCGATAAATTTATTGATTTTACCAAATTTTGACATTCCTCGCCTTAACCGCAAACTTTCTCTCTCACTTTCTGTTTACAGTTGACAAAACTCATTCACTTCCGCTTTCAACAGGAAAAAATCTCTGCAAAAATGTCAAAATACAATCTACTCACTGAAAGGGGTGTGTTACCGATTCCCAGGCACATTAAGCCTATTTGTTTAAATTAATGTGACACAGAGAGCGGTATTCAGTGCTCTCTATTATTCATCCCATTTATGACACACAAAAAAAGCGTATTCAAGATTACTCATCACGCTCATTATAGAAGTGAAATTGTAGACAAACGCGACACGGTGATGTATCATCAAGTCATTTCATCTCTCATCTTTCATCTCATCGTCATCATTAACTAAAAAAAATTACTAAAAATGGCTCAAAAATTAAAAAAAAAAAAAAAAAATACAAATAAAAACAATACAACGACCCTCATGAAAAGCTAACAAACAAACAAAAACCAGACAGAAAAAGATACAAAACTAAGACGACAAAGACAACGGGCAGCAAAGCTAACAACACTCTGACAAGCCGGCAGTATTTCACGCCAAAAACGAACAAAATTTTTCACGCTACAAGGGAATAAATTTCAATTGAAGGCGGACTGGTTAAACAGAGCCAAACAGAGAAAGGCTGTGAAGCTGCCAGGCTACTACGGGTACATAGGCACATTGTAAATGTGTCAATTTTGAACATCTGCGGCGATTAGGAAAGGTCATCATGGAGTTTTAGGTTGAGTGTGTTTTTTTTTATGATGTTTGAAATGTGTCGTAATGAATGCTAGTGTAATTAATTTTAAGCGCTGAACGCAATCTCTAGGAAGTTCGCATGGTTTAGTGGATTTGACCTCGGTTCACATTTGTGTTTTACTAAATTTTTTGCGCCGTAAATGTGCGGAAAAACATCAAAACATCATTATCCGTAAAAGGAGAGGTGGAAGTGTTTTTTTTTTGTTTTTAATGGAGTTTCACGATTTCGTTGTGGCAATGGAAACATTCAGAGTGGGAAATTTAGAGACAAATATACATAGATGCAGGCTTGCTTGGATTGGCGTTGCTATGAACAAAGCACACTGGATGCATTCAAACTAATTTCGTTGGTACAAGACCTAGGCAAGATGTGTCCTAATTTCAAACAGCAAACAGACAAACTGGGTGAAACTATGCTCACAACAACACGCTTAGTAAACATTTTCAAGTCTAGAAATAGCACGATGGGGTTACTACAGTAGGAAACATGAAATAACAAGCGAGCGCTGTCAATAACGCTGGACTGAACCAAGATATGGTCGTCACGGTGGGAGATCGGAAGGCCTAGATAGGAATCGACAAACAAGGTTCAGACTTATGATGAACAAACGCGGCCTCAAAGTAACAATAATGACCGATTTGTCGATTTTTGCAATGCCAATCGCTGTGTTATAGAGCGAGCCATGTTTAAGATGTATCTTATGAACCCTGGCATCTTATGAAAAGGTGCTCTGACGCAATAGCATTCCAGTTTCGGAGCAACTACCTATCAATACCGAATTTCTTCTGGATTTTGTTAGACTATGAGCGGCATATATTATCGAATGTTTATGGATGTTTCTAGAATCAAGGACACAATTTATACTCAATAAAAAGAGGAAAAATTGTGAAACTTGAACCAGCCTATAGAGCGATCTCCTACTGTCCTGGCGGTACGATTTTTTGTTCTTTTGGAAGCACGATTCGTAGAACTCTACGAGTTGTAGGCATTCCTTCTGTACTACTATAGCCCACTGTGGGAAGCACTGTGCTTTTGGGAAGCACCTTTGTGTGTTAAGCCTAATCATCATCGGTATCTATTCCTCCTGCAGAGAAGAGATTGACGAAGCTTTACGTTTCCTTGGCCATTGTTCCTACCTATTATCCTATCATATAGAACGTGCTTGGGGCAAATGTAGTAAGTGACGATTATCTTAGTTCTAAGTCGCTTTAATTGCTGTTAATGGACAACCGATATTACTATCTGATAGCAGGCGTTGTTAAATTGTGTCCTGACTGAATTAGTTTATTAGATTTTGCAATTCCATTAAAATACCAAAGGCACATCATCGACCGACAAAAGTAGATCTTAGTGAGGCAACAATTAAGGGAACATTTCCTTCAATGAGTTGGAGCAATCTGTAGTTTCGCAACCACAAAAAGGTGTTCGCCACCAAAGATAACAGAGTATGTAGCTTTCTGAAGACTCCTAAAGAGTCCGACCTAAGAGTAAAATGTGGTACTGAGCGACCTAAATCTAGGTAATTTCTCGGCCTCATTTTCAAAGATTATCATTGCAGGATACCACGTAGGGAAAAGAGAGTATTTCCAACACTCGATTGTCCTAGTTCAAGGCGTGTCTGAATCGCCTCACGTGACTCTAAATATCTTTAAAATGTTTGCCCATTGGAAAATTAGAGAGAAAAGAAAAGGAGATCGACTCACGTTGGTTTTAAATGTTTGCAGGTTATAATGACTTGGAATAAAGAGTTCAAGAGGTCATTCCATAAGCGAGTTATACGACTAGGAAAGAATCTGGGAATTTCAGAGATCGTGACGCGCTCGAGTCGTGTATATACCGAGGGATAGGTAAATGCGATCAAGAGTCCTCGAAGGATTTCAGGCCATTTAGTTTAACCTACTTTGTACGTGTCTTAGATATCCACATGTGATGCATTCTAGCAGAATCATCGCTATCCAAACACAGCACGTTCACCTCAAGGGAAGATCCACAGAAACGGCTCTCCACGAGGTAGTGCGAACAATCGAAAAACCCATACACTACAAAGAATATACCCTAGCGGCCTTCCTACACATAGAGAATAAAGTACACACTGAAGCTATTCCTAAATCTCTGATCGAGCTGGGCATGGATAGTCTCGATGCTCAGAGCAAGAAATATTTAGACAACACTAGGTAACAGTCATTTAACCAAATTCGCGCATAGAGGAATGCCAAAGGGCGGCATTCTTTCTCCTCTACTCTGGCTAATAGTTATGAACAAATTCTTTCAAAACTAGACAGACAAGGGGTCAAAGTGGTCGAGTATATGGATGACGTGGTGATATTAGTGTACGAAAAGATTCCTTCCGTGATAAATGAAATCATGGAGGCTGTTCTAGACAGGATAGACACCTGGGCCGCAATTTGTAGCCTTGGTGTCAACCTCAGTGAAACTGAATTGATGCTATTCACTACGAAAACTACAATACCTGTCTTAATGGTCAAACGCTCACACAATCCTCCAACGCTAGGTATCTGGGTATCATGGTTGACCCAAAATTTAACTGGAAGCAAAATATTGAACACAGAGTAAGGAAGGGATGTGTCACTTAGGAAAGAAGTGGGGACTTCAACCAAAGATGACCTTGTGGATATACACAGCCGTAGTGGGTCCAATTCTCACCTACGGGTGAACAACGGCTATAACCTCACGAGACTCAAAAGGCTCCAAAGAACAACCAGTACAATTACTACTCCTGCCTCTAGACCTGCACACAAAAAATACGACAGTTTGCAGCGTAGTCAAACTCAATGAATCTGAGCGAATCATCCTGAACTCATAACCAAACGACATGGCCACGTTTTCAACCGACTACATCGCACTCAAACTAAACTTCAAGAAAAACTTCCTCGTAGATTTACCCAGCAGAGCTCAGTGGGAGAAAAACGAAGTAGTAGAGGACTTTGAAACGGTCATCTACACCGACGGATGTGGGGGGCCGATGTCTACTCGGAATTACTGAAAATATCAATATCATACCGCTGGCTGAATTTTACCAGCGACTTGCAGGCGGAACTACTAGTAATCCCAGAGGCTTGCACTCAACTCGGGCGTGACTCAACGCATATACAAAACATTGCGATCCTCATACAAAGCCAAGCCGCTATCAAAGCAATTGACTCGGCTGCCATATTCTCCAAACTGGTGCAGGAGTGCCTAAACAAGCTTGCCAATTGGGCGAATACTTCAGGGCTACACTGCTCTGGGTTCCAGGGCACAGTGACATAAAAGGAAACGAGTGCGCAGTCACATCCTCAACAACACACGTCATCAACCAGGTCACACGAGTCGTGGTAACAAAAAGGCACATTCTAGTGCTACTTGGGTTCAAATGTCGAACCGCCAACTCTACCTACCTACCTACCGCAGAGACCGAAGGGTGGTTTGAGGGTAAACAGATGACGAGTGCTTGAAGTTGGGGAATGTTATTTGCGCTCTTCTTGACGCGCTGGTGGTGGAAATAACGTAGAACAAGGTAAGATAATAACCAGCGTTGATGTGCTGGAGGCCGGAATACTGGTGACGCGCCTTTTTGAACCCCATCTTGTATGTACCTAGTAGTTTAAGGAGCATCTGAAAGTCTTGGAAATACTGTGCACACTGTGCAAAAGTCTTACGGGGTCAAATCGCAGCTCCGAGGCGGCCAATGGATATTGCCAAGGCGGCTGATAACACGATTACCGAACTTAGCGCGCAAAAAATCGATTGTTTGATGGGCTGTGTGGCGTGGCGCACCATTGTGTTAAATTCAAAGATCGTCCAAGCCCATGTCTTGTATTTCAGCCCACAAAAATTCGGTGATCATGGCTTGACCGTTGACCGAAATGGCGTTTCCAGCAGCATTTTCGAAATAAAATTGCCCAATAATGCTATCACTCCAAAGTTCGCACCAAACTGTCACTCTCTGCGGATGCATTGGCTTAATTTGTTAACGTAGCCGCCGAGATCAAAGATCTCAGAAAAAATTATTTTTCGGTCACATTCGCCGTCCAATTCGCCTGCTGTAAGGCGCAAACTAATAAGCGATTGCGAAGCGGATGGTCGTTTGCCTTCAATTGCTGGGCCAATTAGACTTTGTAAAGGAATACATAATCCCAGATCTTTGTGAAAAATTCTCATCAGGCTGGTGCGTGAAATGTTGAGTTGTTGAGATTAATGGTGAGTCGATGTTCCGGGATTGAGTCGAACACTCTCGGCTACACCAGTCATATTCTCGTCGGCACGTACCATGCGACAACGGGGACCGTAAGTGTTATCCGCAAACAAGCCAGTCTCACAAACTTTTTGCCCAAACTTTCGTACAGCAGGCACGCTGGGTGCTACATTTCGGCCAGAACTGGTTTTCAATAAACGCACTGTTTGGGACACAGAGCACAGCAAATATTGAAATAAGTTTGCAATATTTCCCAACGTTGTTCAAGCGTAAAGTAATTCATTTCATCCTGCGGAGGTAAGATACTGACTGACAGTCAAGATTTCGAGGAGGAAAGAGCTGTAAGTGTCAAAATACCATATGATTCTAAAAGAAACTGGTATTTGGATCACCCATTATGCTGGAATAACGAGAACGGACGAGTGATGGATTCTAATAATTCATCACCGACTTTTGCTGACAGAATTTTTCGTGAAGAAAAACCAACGATAACTAGCATCAGTCGAGAAAACAAACTGGCCCAACTTAAACAGGGAAATATGCCAACGCTTGACGCTAAATGCGCTAAACTGCTATAAACCAAAAGGAAGGCCTAAGCACGTGATGTATGTGGAACAACTTTGATGAAAAATGTAAGAGTAGAGTAAAAACTCTGCTCGGTATTTCAGAAGGGTGTCTCCACATAAATAAAGAAAGGATGGAACGAAAATGGCGCTATGGAACATAAGGCTTGTTTTTCTAGCGAGGGCTAGTTATGTTCTATTGAAATAGTGAAGATGGACAAAGTGCATCTGGGTCAGACTACCATCATTGCAATGAAGAGGTGTAGAAAGTAAAGCACGTGCGATAGTAGAAGAGGCACTTTATAGGAAACTAGATGAGGTACCCGCACAACCCACTGGAAAGTCACAAGCTGTAGAAGAAATGTAATAAGGAAATATTTCCATGATTGTGGCGCAAGAACACAAAAAATTCGCAAGAACACCTCGCAATTGAGAGCAACAAAATACGCTCCCCTTAGGGTGTCGCACACGAAGAAGAAACGACGGTTTTACGAAGCCGGAGTCAGCCTACTGGATCACATACCCTGAGAAGTATTGGCGACATTCGAAAATATTGAATTTAAGTGGCTCGCAGTTTTGTCTAATAAAATAATGAGAAACGATTGGATTTCTACCCAATGAAGAGTGAGATATCATGTCCTACCGTTTAAAGGCAAGGGCGTCACGAAAACCTGTAACAACTACCCATGGTAGGCAATGTGGCTTTATTTGAGGCAAGTCGACATACGACGCGGAGAATTCGAAGTTATGGTTTGAGTACAACAAGGCAGTGGACAAGTCCATTGATTTTTAAAGTTTCTAGTAAATCAACACGAAACGACTTCTTTCCTTTTCGCCGATGATAGCGCTATCATGATATATGTTAAGTAAGTGAGTGAGAGCCTTCCAAGAAGTTAACAAGTTATGATTCAGTCGTGCAAAGAACGAATATTTGCATTGCCGAGGGATGTCATTGTAGCACCCAACAAGGAAACTGTCATGAAGCATATACAGTGCGAAAGCAGTAGAAATCGATAGTAGACAAATTTCAGGTTCAACAAGGTCCGTCAGAAAATCCGGTCCAAATCGAATAGAGACTTAAGCGCCAGCCGAGGTTCGAAGAAAAATATCGAAGTGATCCAAATTAGAGCTGCGTGTATAATGGGAATATACCCACTCCCGCTAAATTCATCCCAAAAATCCGCTCAAATTCCAAATCTCTCAATTATCTTATCATGTTCCCACGAATACCATTATCATAATCATACCTCTACTCAAGAATTATATCACAAATTTTAATATCACCTCGCCTAATCGACAAACAACTGTTTTGAATGGATTTTTCCATAAATTCAACTCACCCTCCAAAAACTCTTCTATTCCACAGAAAAAGAAAAATCTATCACAGAATATGCGTTCACAAAGTTTCATAAAAATTCGTAAAATATGCCCTTTGAAGCCAAGTTTAGCCGTGTTCGGTTGCCCAAAACACTCTCGAATATTTAGTTTTATTTATTGTTATAGGTTTTTGATTCAAATCGTTGCAGTACTTACGCCTACACAAGAGTTTTTCTTTTCTTTTTTTAATTCGTACAACATAATAGATACATTTTTTGAATTTAAATCTGCTCTGCATGTCATATCACACAACACTCACCTGAAAAGAGAGAACAAAGAAAAGGAGAAACGTGTGAGATACGAGTATAAATGAGAATGAAAAAAAAAAATATACAAACTAAAAGCAGAAGATATAAAGATATAAAGTATCTGTAAGTATAAAGGCGTTAATATTGTTTTGTTTTATTTATTTTTTTTTATGCTAATTATACATGCAGTTGATTAAGATTATGAAATACCCCAAGGCGCAGTGCAGACGACTGTATTTGAATGAGGAATATGAAAAAATAAAAAAACGCAATTATGTTGAGGTTAATTATTGAATGGGAGGAGTGTTATGATGATGGAAAGAATGATGATAGATACATATGTATACGGGTACAAGATTAATAAAGGGGACTCGATTTATGTGACAGGATTATCATATTCATAATACTCGTAGATCTTCTGAGGTTTCCTCACCAGAAAAGGTAACAACAAATGGTTTTTGTTTGGAGATTTTACCCAGCGGAGGTGTTAAAGATGAATGATTTGTGTACCCCCGGTTAGATGGGACTAGATTTCCGGCATCATTCAAATGAGTTATAAACTATGAACCCAGGCAAAGTTGAAAATTCAGAGTTATTTTCCTAACTAATCATTTGACATTTTTAGACATATCCTTGAGGAACGGAACGAATCGTAATCAGAATTTCGCCATCTCATTTATTTGAACGCTAACATTTCATTGCAGCATGCGAGTATACATAAATTTTGTTTATTTTGCAATTCCCTTGCATGCAAGTTAAATATCATACAGCAAACATTTTTAAAGAACACGCTTTGGCATGGTAACGATTTTCCGCTAAAAGTAAAACCTCCTACCATCGGTCTGTCTTCTGACAAACATAGAAGCCCAAGTACAACATAACCAAGTTGTACTGCACCTCGAAATCGTTTTTTATTACATTTCCTCGCCTCAAATTGAAAGCAAAACGAACCAGAATCACGCAAAGAATCAGCAAAGAAATATGAATTTAACTTTATGCCATTTACAATCCGTAAGATGTGCAGTGCAGTGAGCGCGTTTTTTCGTTGTTTTTTGTTTTTTGCCTTTTTTGGTTTATTTTTTGTTTAAGTCAAGAAAGGAAACTGGTTACCGGCACAACCGTCGTCGAAGATGCCATTTATGGCTGGAGCCAAAGGGAAATGCCATTACAGCAATTGAATGAAATATCCGATCACAAAATACAATCGGAGAGAGGGAGGGAGGTGGTAGAATGAGGCGAAAATAAAAGGAATTACAGTCCAAAAATAAGTAAAAAAAAAAAAAACAAAAAAAAAACTCTACCTCCAACCTTCTACCTTAACTCCAACCACAGTCGCTTTGTGAATCTTTTTTGTGGAATACGAGTATTGAAACGAGGATGAGCTTCAATCGAAAATGGAAATCGACAACGTCTTTGATTCTTTTCATTATTTCTTTACGAATAAAGAACAAAAGGTTGCCTGAATGTCTCTGAATGTCGGAATGTCGCTTCCCAATTACGAGTATTTCCTTTCGTTGCTCCTTCTTGAGTCATCTTTTGATCATTGATTTAGAAATGTCCTCGTATTCGTACATAATATGTTTCCTGGTTTGCCGGGTCACTGTCATCTGAAGTAGCACGTTATTATATTCGTACTCGTATGTCAAACTTAAATAAGAGATTAAGATAAGGACCAATAATTAGCCAACAAGTGCGCACACACATCGAAATGAAAGCTTTTAAATAGATGAGACGAAATCTGTCACCCCTGTGGCATATCAATGTCAATCACTTGTCTTGTGGTTCTGTTAATTCTAAGGCGCAACTCGTTTATTGCTTTATCTTCATCTTTATCACGCACTCTCTTGTAATGCAGTGGCAACAGACAATTGTATGGATGAATGGATACACCCCGACGGCGGATCTAGAGTGAATGCTCTGTGCTGTCAATATGGAGGTCAGGGAAGTTGATGAGTGAGAGATATTTTTAGACAAAATAGAATGGTCGCATCGACGAGACTATGGTATTCGTAGAGCGAATGAAATGAAAGGAAAATAATAAAGAATAGAAGGGACTAAAGGAGAATACCCGGAGAGCGATAGTAGGAATCCCGCACTCGATGACAGATAGGGATGCACATGACTTGTTGCCTTATTGGTATAATAATTGTGTCGCATACTATTGTATGATATATGTGTGGCTTGCTGAACTCGGCAGTATGATGCGCGGTTAATTAAACATGCCGCACGATTGTGTGGTTGTTATTTTATATCTACTTCTTCCCATGGATAAGTTATGCGTTTGAGAAGCGGCTCGACGGGAGGAAAAATTTGTCGTAGGCACGAGGTCTGACGGTCAATAGGCAACGTACATCGGCATGTAGTTTGTAAGCGGTCAGAAAGCCCAGCTTGGGTGTGGTTAGTTGTGGGGAGAATCTTTTGTTCCCTTTTTATCGAACCGGAAGCATCTGAGCATTGTGAGTTGTATATAATTATATCGCGCGTTTGATAATGAAAAGTCGAAAGGGTCTTCCGGTTATACGATTTCAAGAACTATGCTGGTGTGTTGGTGAGTAACCTAGCACTGGAAAATTTGTTTAGTTGCATAGCCATTGTAAGGAATTTGACATTTGGAAAACCAGCCAGTTTTTGCGGAATACATGCTTCGGGGTATTCCTAAGTTGGCATTTGTAAAGAGAAAGGATGCCATCGAACTGAGTCGATCATCAGTCGGTAGGCTTTCGCGACAAAAAGATACTCACAGAGGAAGTTCTCTGTGACACTTATGACTATCATACGAAGAAGCTAGTACGAAGAAGAAGTAGTCAGCAACCAATTTGCAACCAAGATTTAGTTGCTGCAGACTTAAGCTACGAAATGGACGGAAACTCGTTATTAACTCCACCACTGAAGGCGGTAGCCGAACTCATTGAATACTATGATTCCAGAAAGATGGGACTTATCATATGCTGCGATGCTAATGCTCAAAACAATTTTTGGAGCAGTAGTAAACACAACGTGAGAGGCAATCATCTCCTCGATTTCATACTATCGTCTGAGCTGATTGTCAACAATCTTGCCTCTCAGCCCACTTTTGTTACATAGGTAAGACAGCAAGTAATCGACTTAACGCTATCCAGCAGGTATACTAAAAGTTTACTAGCTGGAAAGTCCTATCTGAGGTCTCCATGTCAGACCATAGATACATGGAGTTCAGAATCGACCTTGTTGAAGAGAAGGAACCCGTAGAAGATCAATCGAACACGATTTAAGGAGGAGCGCAGGAAGTCCAACAGTGCTCCCCCTGAGTCCGGGACAAAACAAAAGCAGGAGGAAGCTGTTCAGAACCTGAACGGTACCCTCATCAAGTGTTTTGAAATGGCATGCCCAGCTAACAAGCAATCCTGCAGATCGCCCGTTCCTTGGTTGAACGCAGATCTGCAGCGTCTTCATAAAGAAATCAGGCAACTTCTGAACAGGTCACTTAAAACTAATTTGCGGGAAGACTGGAATCTATACAGATCGAAGTAAAAATAATATGAGAAGCTTATTCGGATTTTGAAGAGCGCCTCTTCTAAAGACTTTTGCTAGAAGATCGAAACTGTCGATGAAACCAATAGGCTGGTCAAAGTCCTTAAAAGGGGTAGATCAACCAGGCTGGCACCACTCAGAAAATACTTGAGCCTCACTTCCCAGGTAACCTAATCAGATCCAGCTCACAACCAGTTCCTATTAACGAAGCTGCTAGTGAGATGTATAACACAACACGCCATAGGTGATATATCTCATCGGTTGTGGTGACGGATGTGGCTATTAAACATGCTGTTGTTTCCTTTGATGGCTTCAAGTCACTTGACACCGATGGCATACTCGTATTCCCAGTTAATGTTACAAAAAGCTATGATCAACTGCTGGTAACTCTGACGAGAATCTTCACTGCTAGCCCGGCACTGGTATACGAATAATACGGAAACCCTGGCGAACAGTGAAAGTAGCCTTTGTACTGAAAATCGGAAAAGAGGACTACACGCTTGCTAAGAGCTTCAGACCGAGAAGTCTGACTTCCATCATGTTGGAGAGGAGAAAGGAATAGTTGAGATCCATGTGCGCAAAACTTCCTTGCGAATGCATCCTCTGTGTGCGATACAACACGCCTACCAAGGCGGAAGATCTTATGAGAATATTCGTTGGGCAATATTGAGCGTGCATTCGACAATGCAGCTTTTGACGGCAAGCGTAACTCGGTTATACAATACAGTGGACGATTCACTACAATAGTTTTGTAGATGAAAGCAAAGCAATGACTGTGGCCAATATACGATGGCGGGGTTAAACCGGCGTTCTGTCTCCACTACTTTGCTGCATGTTGGTCAAATCACTGCTCCACGCTCTAAATAATTCTGATGTCTATGTAGAGACATACCTGGATGATGTAGCTTTACTGTTGGATCCTGTCAGGCAATTATCTATTCTAAAGCTCAAGTAGCCCTAGACGTGATTGACGGTTTGTGCACTAGAAACGGGCTTTCACTCAATCCTCTCAAGACTGAGGTTGTCTTCTTTATGAGAAGAGCAAGCTGACTAGTCTGACTCATAGAGTGTTTAAAGGCAACACCATTCAATTCGCCAAAGAAACTAAGTATTTGGGTGTCATCCTGGATAACAAACCTCTATGGACTAAACATGTTACGTCGAAAGGCTCTAAGATGCTGTCAGCCTTCTGGCAGCGCAAAGGAGCTATCGGTAAGACAATGTGACCGTCACCGAGAAAGGTCCTCCGGATCTACACAGCTACGATAAGGCCAATAATATCCTATGCGTCGGTTGTCTGGTGGAATAAGCTCTCACAGAAATACGTGATTGCTGTTTTTACCAGACTCCAAAGTACGGTCTGTCTCGGGTGCATGGGAGATTTCCCTAGCACACCTGGTTCCGTTCTAGATGCATTGATGAATCTCCCTATCTCTCATGGGCTGCACCCTCAAAGCCATCTTCCGTTTACAAAGAAGTGGTCTTTGTTACAACAAGTAACTCTGGTCTTATGGACATAATGCAAATGCAATGACACCTGCTGCGGAAAAAATACAAAATCGACTTTCCCTCTGCCCAAGACTGATTTGGACGAAAATCTGAGATAGGATATGGCGGTGGTGTCTTTCTGGAGGGCGATAGCGTTAGATTTCACTTCTTGTTAGGAAAACTTATGAAAACCCGGAGGAGGAGCGAAGCATTTGTATCTATAGCAACAACTAAGGTAGGCTTAGAGCTTTGCTAAGCCCCTTTACGACTTCAAAGCTAGTTCAAGAATGCAGGACATCACTGAACGCAGTCGGAAGGCTAAATTCATTGAGTCTTGTCTGAGACCCAGGTCGCAATGAGATCGCCGATTAACTTGCCAGGCAAGGTTCAGAGGAGAGTTTCCCACAACTCGAATCTACATTGGGTCTGCCTGCGTCTTTGATTAAGGCTTCCATTGACAGTTGGGTTTCATATGAGCAGAACTGTAGATGGTATGACTTCATATGTTGCAGGCAGGCCAATCGAATGCTTCCCGACGTCTCTAGGAAGTTACTGGCGTCGTGATGCGCCAGAAATAAGTGATGCCACAACCCGCGACGCTGGCTTTGAAAGTGATGACGACACCGCGAAGCACTACGAAAGATTGAAAGATCCCATTAAAAGGAACTTACGAGGAGTACAATGAACTAGTTCTTTGTCAGAGCGCTATGTTCCGATGGAAAAAAAGGCAGCAATCTTTTCTGTTGGGGGACTCCACGAATGTTCCTGATTTTGAAAGACGTTGGGAGGGACTCGTTTTGGTCTGCCCATGGTTGTTCGCATGAAAAACAACCCTACTGTCAATGAAATCTATGATCGTCGAAGCGGGCAATCTTAGTTCCTGTTTAGGTCCTGGCAAGTTGTGTTTTGAGTCTTCCCCTCCAAATCCACTGGGGGTTGTTATGTTTATCCCATGATTTCAGTGTGACCTGGACTCTCAGACAAAACTCAGCGATTTCAACTCTCCGACTGCATTGACAGAACCTTTGCATTACTCCTTTGAAAGTGGTTAAAAGGTAGAGCTCAGCTTGGCTGCTGCTGCAGATGCAGAGCCTTCTTGCTTTATACCTGCTCCTGCTACTTGCTCGTGAAGCACATTTTAACAAGCTTTAGAAAATGGGAAACGATGTACATATATATGAAAGCAACGTGGCGTATGTATGGGATGTTGAATTCCTTTCGGAAGACATTACAATGCAAATGGGAGTAAGCAAGGATGTGTTTTGAGTTCGCTATTTTTCAGTCTATTCGACTGTAAGACCTCAGAAACACCTTCTTTCTGAAAACACAAATCGTCCCTGTTTTCGAAGAAGTAACTACTGATGCCCGCTAACAATAACATTGGTTGTAACGATAGTTCCGCCCTCATTTTTGAAAGACTACCACACGACACAGTTGACTTTTGGGCGTTTGTGGGTGTAATAAGTCTCTTCTGGATTTTTCTCACTCCAGAAACGCTAATTTTGCTTGTTATTCACGAGCCTGTTTAGCCAAAAACGAGCTAAAGATTAAAAAAAAGAGCGGCTTCAAGCTGCTCGAGAGCCCAATTCGAGAAATCGAAACCATAATTTCGTGACTTTAGTTCCTGCGCCAGCTGAATCGCTGTAGGCCTACGTCTTTTCTTTTTTTTTTCAATAGGGGACAGACACAGGCCAAACTGCTACCATCAAACCCGAATTGACAGGTCCGGATCTTCTGCTACACTAGCTTCAGTTTCTTTAGTACTCCAATAGGTTGACGAGTTGTTGGCCTTGCACCATGTCGTATGAAATATTTCCAACACACGTCGTATAGCGAGCACGGTTGCTCAATAATGAGAATCATGAGATCCTTGTTCTTCTACATACGTATATGCTTCGTGAATTGAAGATCGATTTTCAGAATAAGTTTTGAATGATGCAAAGGCCTATTTATAATTGAGAAGAAATATTGAACATAAATGTCAAAGAACTTCGATTTTTAGTGTATGACTTGAGATTCGAACCCAAGCCCTCTTATGCAGAAGTCGACATACTTAACCACCTATTTCACTTCTTGCATTGGAAAAGGTATTCTGGGAATTGGGCGTCAATGGAAGAAGAATTCTCCGTATCAAATCTGACAAAATACTGAAAGATGAAATCTGGAGCTGCTCATGACTGTAGGTCAGACATGGTGTTAGTGGCTCAACCTACAAACATAGGAATCAATATCTCTTCATCAAATTGACAGCCTCTAGAGTAACGAAGAGGCAGAAGTAAATTAATGAGAAAACTCATTAGACTCTGGTAAGTAAGGCTTCTAGATACTCATAAGACACCAGGGCCTTTGGATGGAAAAGAAGCGGTCAGCACTGACCACGGTTCGATTCAGGAGTCTAGACAAAGAGGGTGTCATTTTATGAAAATACATATTGGACAGTAGATAAATGGATTCATGGACATGATGATTTCCTCTCTAATAAGTGATACGGTTGTAGTAGTAAATATAAAGTTTCCTGTTACAATTGGTTGACGATGCCAATGCTTCGATACGACCTGCCTCAAAGCTAAGTCAAATATGTGACGAATTAACTGAGATCGAAACTCCCTCATAACTCGCAACTTAAAAGCTGTTCCTTCCGTTTCACTTGCGGGTATGCATTCGTTTAAAATCATCCGCATTGTCACTTCCTCACCTGCTTGATAAAAATCCCTTAAAACCTGTTAATGATCAATTTTTCAAAGTAGGTACTTCCAACAAGTTATTAACAAATTTCCATGTCATTCATAAATTCAAAGACTTCCCCCCCCCCTCCATTCAGATGTGCTGCATGGGAATTTCCATGAAACCCAAAACAGTGTGCTATACCCTAACCTATAAGCTATAAGCTATGGGCTATACTACTGTACTGCGACGGTACTCTAATATATTCATTCAGTGCCTATGGCGATTATCATAACCGGTGAATCATGAAATTGTAAATAAGTTGACGTTTAAGGGTCTACCCAGCAGCAGCGTCAAAAGACAGACTTTGCGTTCGGTTGGTGTTGTTTTATAGTCTTGAACTACTGCTGCAGTGCGCAACCGAACGACACCACCAGAGTCGCAGCTACGACAACGACGAAAAGTATATTCGAATACATCGAGTGTGACCGGTTCAGGCGTTGGTCGTAAATTTGTATTTTTCTTTTTTTTTTTTTATTATCACAGAAACCTGATGGGCAGGGAAATAAAAGAAAAAATAAAAAAAAGAAAATAAGAAAAATCCTTTAAGGGAAAATTTTAAAGTGGACATTTCTTGTTATCAGTCTGTGAGTTATGAATAATTTTTTTGTTGTAATTTGAAGGAAGATCATAGACTAGGTCAACATACGAGTAAAGGCGCAACTCTGGCAGTCTAAGCGAAGAAGTCGAAGGCAAAAGATACAATATAATACGCATAGATACAATCTTTATTAATTGGACAATCTAGCCAAATTAGAATCAAGCACGATACACATCTACTCCCGTATATATGGTATATGTAGGTATGACCGTAATTATAATAAAAGTAAATTTTTAAATTTCAATTCCGGAAGGCATAGAAACACAACACACTCGCAGATACTACCCCGTATCGTAATCAGTTCGAGAAATCTTTTACTTTTCGACAAGAATCCATTAAGTTAATTGCTCTCGTAAAAAAAAGAAGAAACATTTGCTAAAAGTCTTGTATCGCGTGCACACACACACTTTAAAATGATATTGCCGGCAAGGTAAAACGAATAACAATTGAACAAACACTGCGCAATCCGCAGTAGATACGAGCACTCGTAGATACACGCCATTCTGCATGCACTCCTAGTTTTATTCGTACCTTACTCCATAAAGAGGCATAAAATAATTCTATTCTTGAACGGAAAATAATTGAAATGCAATTTTAATTATCTATTCAGAGAAATTAGGAGTCCCGCAGGAATTGATTGAACATTAATTACAAGAGTATCCTGCAGAAGTGTGACCAGGTTCTCAAATCAAATAAATGGTTAAACCAGTGTTTGTATTGAAAAAGCAAATGTTTTGTAAAATGTCTGGAGATCCATATTGTTTTAAGGTCCGACAATCTTATTAAAGGAATTCTGTCGATGTTTAGGCGGCAATGTGAGGCAAGAAGTGGCGCTGACTGATTGATAAATTCAGATGCGAAAGGTTCATTTTCTTGCCGACTCGCCAGAAGACAGCCGACCTGGTTTTTGATTTAGAAAATATTCATGATACTCGTATTTGACATAAAATAAAATTTCTACAGTAGATTGGGAGAAAATTTAATGTCGATTCAGCGGCCGAATTGACCGTGAACTAAGATTTTTTTGCATTTTCGCACTTAAAAATAGCAAGCGGTCGGATTGTATTGCAACCGACTTGCGACAGAAGGAAGAAGAGAATTGTGCTGACAATTTGGAACTTTAAACATAAATCATGGAATTAAAGCTGACATTTACACTCAAACTTCTATGTGGATGACATATTAGCATATTGCGCTAAGGACTTTATGGTTGAACAGTACCTCGAACGAATCCGAAAATCGAAGATGCCTATTTCGAAATATACCGTCATACCGATTGAACGTGGCGTAAAGCATTACACGGTATATGAAAAGTAGGCACAGTGTATGTATATTGTACATCAAAATTCAGCTGGAAAATATTGGGTCTACAAGTAAGTTTCCAGCGTTTGTCAGAGATGGCGCCACCAGTGGATCCCGGGCAGAAATGTCAGACCCCATGTATTTTATTTGTAGATTTTGTATCTGTCAACAACTTTGCAGCGTTATATTTGAGCAGTTCTATCGGTGTCCAACATTTTATCGAGCAAAATCATGGCAAGTTTCCAGCCAAATAAACGCCATTTGCGAGAAGCGCTGCTTTTATCCTTTAATCTGAAGAAAAGTGCGGCTGAGGCCTATCGTTTACTTTCGGGAACTTATGGGGCGGGATGTATTGGTGAATCGACGTGCCGCGAGTGGTTCAAACGGTTCAAAAGTGGTGATTTTGGAGTTGAAGACAAAGATCGCCCCGGAAAGCCGAAAAGTTTTGAAGACGAGGAATTGGACGCTTTACTGGATGAGGATCCGTGTCAGATTCAAGAAGAACTTGCTGCATCATTGGGCGTCACGCAACAAGCCGTTTCCCTGCGCCTAAAAGCACTGGGATTCATTCAAAAGGTTGGAAACTGGGTGCCGTACGAATTGAAGCCAAGAGACGTCGAACGGCGATTTTGCATGTCCGAAATGTTACTGCAGCGGTATAAAAATAAATCGTTTTTGCATCATATTGTCACTGGTGATGAGAAATGGATTTATTATGATAATCCTAAACGCAGAAAATCGTATACAAAGATCGGCGAGCCCGCCCAATCGACGCCGAAACGAAATATTCACGTGAATAAGGTCATGCTCTGCATATGCTGGGATCAAAAGGGTATCGTATACTACGAACTGCTTCCGAGTGGTGAAACCATCAAAGGACCATTATATCGAACCCAACTAATTCGTTTGAAGCGGGCATTAAAAGAAAAACGGCCAGAATATGAGACCAGGCATGAGTCCGTCATTTTTCATCACGACAACGCTCGGCCACATGTTGCGGTTTCGATGAAAAACTATTTGGAAAATAGTGGATGGGAAATTCTGCCTCACCCGCCTTACTGTCCAGACTTGGCACCATCTGACTATCACTTGTTTCGTTCGATGCAGAACGCTCTTACGGGAATACGCTTCAGCTCAGTAGAGGAAATCAAAAATTGACTCGATACGTTCTTGGGCTCGAAAGACGAGAAATTTTTTTGGTCCGGAATTCATAAATTGCCAGAAAGATGGGGGAAAGTTGTAGCTTCCGATGGACGATACTTTGAATAAAGCGTTGTAACTATGTTTTCATAATAAAACTTCAAATTTTGGAAAAAAACGCTGGAAACTTACTTGTAGACCCAATATGTATATCTAAAGGTGAACCAAAGTAAAGATACATAAGCGTAAGCTGAATTGGAAGGTATATGGGGGAGTTGAATACCCGGGGCAGATCGGATTAGTACACTTAGCTGATTACTGTCAAACGTCTAGCAAGAGCTCTTCAAAAGGAAGTACCTTAGCGGGAGAATCTTATTGGTGGTATCAACGGCGACAATAAAGGTCATGACAGGTAAGCGCGCACAGTATACAGGTTTGCTAGAGCTAGGTCAAGGCTTAATTTTTTTTCTAAAGAACTTAACACTCAAGTGGGTATGACCACACTTAAAATGCCTGAGCACATGTTAAGTTTTTTTTAGGAAAATGGGACAGAGAGGAAAAGAATGATGGTGACGTTTTAAGTGAAGAACTTCATAGCAATATGCCTAAAAGCTAAATTCGCCAATACGAGGGTTGTCTGAAAAGCTTCCGACCGCAACGTAAAGATAGCGGCACTCGTCAATAAAAGGTCGTTAATGCTAGTTACGCATCTTTGACAGTTACTTACCGAAGTCTCAGCCATGTTGGACGCCCAGTTTTTAGTTGACAGTCGTTTGAGTGAGTCGATGTGAGTGTTTTTTGTGAAAATGGAAAAAATTTAGTATCGAGCTGTTATTACTCGTAAATTCTTGTTTTTGAAAGGCAATACGCCTACGCAAATCAAAAATGAGTTGGAATCTGTGTATGGGGACTCTGCAACATCATTCACCACAATGAAATTTTGGGCAGCTGAGTTTAAACGTGGCCGTAAGAGCTTGGGAGATGATGAACGTTCGGGAAGTACAAAAACTGCAACCACTGGCGATAACATTGCTAAAGTTCACCAAATGGTGTTAGGGGACCGCGAATTAAAGTGAGAGAGATAGTAGAGGTTATGAATGTCCAAAGAACGTGTTTGTTAAATATTAAATCAAGATTTAGGCATGGGAAAGCTGTCCGTGCGTTGGGTGCCGCGTTTGCTTACGTTAGACCAAAAACGTGTTCGAGTGAACATTTCCAACGCTCTGTTGGCGCAGTTTAGGCGCAATAAATCCGAGTTTTGGCGCCGATTAATTGCTGAAGATGAAACTTGGATACACCATTATACGCCTGAAACAAAAATTCAGTCAAAACAGTGTACTGCAAAAGGGCGAGCCGGCTCCAAAAAAAGCAAAAACTGTTTTTTCGGCTGGGAAAGTGATGGCGACTGTTTTTTGGGATAGTAAAGGAGTTATCTTAATCGATTATCTTCAAAAAGGAAAAACCATTACAGGAGCATCATTACTTGCCAAGGTGAAGGCAGAAATTGCGGAAAAACGGCCACATTTGCAGAAAAAGAAAATCCTGTTTCACTAAGACAACGCGCCGTCTCACACCTCAGCGGTTGCTGAGGTTTGAATTGCTTGACCATCCGCCTTATTCACCAGATCTAGAACCAAAGCGACATCTTTTTGTTCCCTCATCTAAAAACTGCGCTCGGAGGACAGAGATTTTCGTGAAATGAGGAGGCAATCACCTTCGTGAACAATTATTTTGCTGAGAAAAACGCCAAGTACTATTTGGACGGGTTAGAGAGATGGGAGCATCGCTGGGAGAAGTGTGTAGAGTTACAAGGAGACTATGTTGAAAAATAAAAAAAATTTTGAGAAAAAATGTCTTGTACCATTGTTCGGTATAAGCCTAATTCACACCACAACATTGGAGTGATATAAGTTCTGGAAGTTCGCAGACAAAACATATGCACAATGACCTAAGTAGCAAACACAGTATGGTATGCAGAACACTTCAGTTTCACAAGGGGAACTTGCGGTCTTTTGATTAATTAACCTTTGACCAAATTGATCTTGATCGATGCAAGGCACTCTACCATTCGAACATTCTGCGGCTACAAATGCTCCCGGCTCAATATTTGATTGTACACAGAGAACCAATGCTGATTCAGGATCCACTACTGAAACGATTTAAGCAAAGTTAAGAAGTATCCAGCAATTCATTTGGTAAATATGGTTAAAGGAAAGCATGTCCGAGTAGTATTTGTCAATGCGTTCTTGGACCAGTAAAATCCACGCTTTACTAAACAGAATAACGATGGAGAGCACTGCTTTGTTAAAGTCAATATTGACTTTAGCAAAAGGTTTAATTACAAAAAAGTATTGAAACAAGGCAGTGCGATGTTTTAACATTAATTGTGAAATATTTGTACAATCTTTTCGAAGTCAATGGAACGAACAGACAGCGAGCTGTTTGTGGTAAGTTCCCATTTTTAAAGTCAAAAAGGGCGGAAATAAGCCTTACCGTGAACGAGGGCAAAGGATGTCCGCTATCGAAATATTGACAGACTATCTTACTGTATCACGTTGTTAGCCTAATTCAATTCATCTACCTCCAACTGTAAGGACTGTACAGCGGTCAAGTCAGAAGACTTTAAATATAACGACTGGCACATAAATATGGAGCTTCCAGTGTGAATAATTCTAAAGACAGTTCAGGCAAGAACACGTGGCAGAGAATGACTTAACACTGGTAACAATACAAGTTGTCGATTCAAGGCTAGCTTAATCTTGTATTGTATGTCTGTAAATACTTAAATTCTTACTTAGGCGGCGCACAGTTCAGGTCTTTAGCTGGTCTTTAGTTGCGCTCTGCAAGTCGGTTGAGGTCCACTTATACTTGTGCGTTTCACTTAAGGTGAGGTTGTTCCTCTACCGCGTAGTCCCTCTGGGTTAGATTCGAAGATTCTGCGGGCCGGAGCATTGGTGTCCATTCGCTCAACCTGTCCAAACCATCTCAGGCGACTAATGCGCTGTTTTCTGACTTGGTCGATATCACTGCTAAGCTCGTATAGTTTGTCGTTGAATCTTTTCCTCCAACGCAAACGGGACCGAATATTTCTCTCTTGAAACGACTGAGGATACTTTCTTCCGATAGGGTCCATGCTTCTGCGCCATAAAGTAAGACTGGGATGATTAAGGTCTAATATAGAGTTTTCTTAGTTTTTTCGAATAGGGCCGTACTACTCAATTGCCTTCTTAGCCCAAAGAAACAGCGATTGGCAAGAGTGATTCTTCGTTTTATTTCTGCTGATGTGATGTTGGCAGAATTTATAGCGGACAAAGTCCTTTATTACCATGAAATTATAGCTGTCTACTCTGACGTTCTGTCTAATTCGTCGATATTGTGTGTCCCTTCTTATTGACAGCATATATGTACTTGGTTTTGCCATATTGGCGGCTTCCGTTTTAATACCGGTGAAACAGCCCGCTGAGTTCCCCCAATTATGTCGATATCATCGGCGTGCGCCAGTAGTTGCACCGACTTTTGAAAGATTGTGCTTCCAGTGTTCACTTGTGAGTTCCACACAAGTTATGTTAAAGAAGTAACATCTTGTCGAAAACCTTTTTTGACATCAAAGCTTTCGTTGAGTCCGACCTCGGTGGAGCAGTGTGCATTCTCAATCGTCACTCTTACAGATGGATGTGTTTGGCTAGGCTGACAAAACCAAACATGACTCTATATAGCTCGCCTTTATAAATGCTATCCTGTGCGGTCTTAAAATCAATGAAAAGATGGTGGGTATCGATTTGGACTTCTTGAATTTTTTCCAGAATCTGGCGGAGTATGAAAATTTGGTCGATTTGGGGCCTTTCCTGGTCTAAAACCGCATTGGTAGGGATCAATTAAGTTGTTGGCGGAGAGTTTCAGACATTTACACAATATGGCAGATAAGATCTTGTACGGACCTACGAGTATATCCCAATGGTTGGTGCAATTGAGGGGGTCTCAATTTTTGCGGGTCGGGCATACGGTGCCGCGACTCCATTCATCAGGCAAACACTCTTCTGACCAGATCTGAGAAATGAGTTGGTGCCTGTTCTCCACAAAGTCATTTCTATCGGCTTTGAATATCTCGGGGGTTTAGCGGTCAGGTCCAGCTGATCTCTCGGATTTGAGGTTAGATATTGCTATTCTTACTTCGTGTTGGTCAGGTGGACGGATGTTTTGACTATCGCCGTCTAAATTGAATGTCCCTGGATGGCTTGTTTTTCTATGTTCTCAGCACCGTGAGACGCTAGTACAAGGTTTCCTTCTTCATATCTACAGGCTTCTGTACGCGTCTTCTTGCCATGAAACCTTCCTTTTACCTATTGGTAAAACTTCCGTACGTTATTCTTGGAGTACAACCTTTCAATATCTTCGATGGTGCGCTTCTCGCATTCTTTTCTCTTCCGGTGTTCTTCCGGCTTCTCTCGTCGTTCGTTGCAGCGCCGTTTTGTAGGCCTGCTTGCGGCATTCTTCATCAAATCTATGATTTCTTGTTGCTGGTCCGGTGAAACCCAACACATCAGTTGCGGCGTCTCTGATGGCACGTTGGCATTGTTGCTATTGGTATTCGGTACTTAACGCTGGTGGTATATGAGTTGTTATACGCGTTCGTCGAAGATTCTGGCGGTCTCTTACGATTGCAGCTTTTCTACGTTATATCTTCTCACAGTAGTTCTTCTTTTTTTGTGGCGTTTGGGGAATCAGCATGTGCACCTTTGGTGCAACAAGGTGGTCTCCGAGTCAATGTTGGCTGGCCGAAATGTTTGGAGGTCCAGAATACTGGAGGTATGCCTTACGTCTTACGCAAAATTATCTATTTGATTTAGCGTCTGATGATCCGAAGA
Organism: Volucella zonaria; assembly: GCA_963966105.1. Taxonomy (NCBI): domain Eukaryota; kingdom Metazoa; phylum Arthropoda; class Insecta; order Diptera; family Syrphidae; genus Volucella; species Volucella zonaria. The sequence goes on from OZ014531.1 coordinate 44,717,983, forward strand.
CTGACATGTCACCTTGTGTATGTTGTGATGAGGAAAATGTGTGCTTGCTATTGTGATATTTCGTCCGGGCGCAAAGTCAGTAAGCCTAAGTCCGTTGCCAGACGTGGTGTCGTGTACGCTGCACTTATCAGCTGTCCTGCGTTAAAATCGCCCGGTACGATTTTAATGTTATACCGGCAATGATGGCGGTGATATCTGATATCCGTAGTCAAGGGCCTCTGTTAATTATTCTGTTGAACGTGGCCTGTTAAGGGTCCGAACATTCCACGCACAAATCCAAAGCTCGCTGTCATTTAAACGTTTATTAGGGTCGTCCGCAGTGAGTCCGTTTTTATCCGAGGCCATTAGTTGGTTCGTCACGTCTTTTCAATCTCTTCCGTGTAGGGTTGTGAGACCTATGACGACGTAGGCCAGTATAAAGCTACTGGACCGGTATGTTCTTGCTATTTTAGCCGTCATAAGTAAGGGTTTACTCGTACAGTTACCGGAGACCACTACTGGCTGGTAACGCAAGCAGTGGTTCGCTACGAGCTTGATTGTTGCGCTGCTGGAACCAATTCAAGTTATAGGACACTCAGCAGTTTCCCGATCAATCGCTATGCAGGCCCCCTAATAATTGGACATCCCGCCTCTAAATTCTGGGATCGATCAGGATAACACACACAGCAACATTGGAGAAGGTGCTCAGTCTTATTTCATTGATTCCAGGGGTCTGTTTGACGGGGTAATTCTCTATCAGAATAGTAGACGAAGAAACAAATCATCAACACGAAGGAACTGGCTTTCTACACCGACAGTTGTAAAATGGGGATCCCCACCAGCGTTGGAGGCCAGTACAAAACCCTAGAGATTAATCGTTGTATAGGTTAATGGATAGATTCAGTGTCTTCCGAGCTAAGAAGGGCTAACTGCCATCATCTAGGTCGCAAAAATTGTTGTTGAGAGTGATATCTCAAGAATTGGCTGACTGTCTTCTCGGTCAGTCAGGTATCTGTTGAGCTCCTAGATTTCACGATCCAAGGTTGTAGAACCTACAGAAGTCTCATGAACGAAATAAGAGGACATTATGTGAATCTAAGCCAAATACCGGGACATATTCCAAGCAATTAGTTAGGTGATGAACTGCCCTTTCATTAGTGCACATTTGGCATGGTCAAAAAGACATCCAAAAGGAATCAATGGGTCAGTCAAATGCACGCTGAATTCTTTTTGACATGTGTTCAATAGCTAAGGAGAAGAGATCTCTAGTTGGACTTAGATGATGAGATGACATCATGTGGCACTGCGTCATCGCGTCATCGACATCTACTACAACGACCTCTGCAGATGTTACAGGGATGGGTAGGAGGTAGAGTCTGATCGCCAATTTTTCTAAAACTCTGGCTAGTTACTTCTTCACAGAGGTCGACGACGTACGAGTATATTGAGGTAATGAACCTTCTGATACTCATATTTCTATCTGGTTGGTTCCCCCTTTATAGCTTTCTGGGAGCAATCGCTAAGTCGTATTGGAACAATATAACCACTGCTGACCTAAGTGTGCAGTGACTTTTTCGCTACAAGCCACCTGTTGACCTACCTACCTAAATAAGCTAATTGCGAACGGTGAATGTCGGAAATAGCCTGCAGCTAGTTGGTAGAATTATTCAGCATCTATAGACCATTTTGGCATTTCATGGAGCTGTTTTCTACTGTTTGGCGTTTAATTTACAAAAAAGGCCACGTTCGAATCTTGATCAAGATAGATTCATGATTCGAAAACTATTTGACTCTAAATACAGGGTCACACTGTATGCTAAGCTGGATGCGAGCATTTCTGGAGGAGTCACTGTTCCTAGTGCCGCTCTCGTATTTGTACTCATACTTAAACTCATATCTTTGACTGTTAATCTAACTGGCATCGAACTAATTTCCCTAATGCCTGTTACGGTTGCACCCTCCGGAAAGAGTTTATCATTCAATGAAGTCTTACCTAGTCGCAGTTCGAGTGCAGAAAGGTTTTGTGTTTTTTTTTTTTGTTTTCATTTCTTCTGCTTCGATGGATAGGTACCTGCGGTGTTCCTCTACCTGTGCCCGTACCTTTATCTGGTTCCGTACTTGTTCCGTTCACTGTTTGTATGTTTAATATTTGCACTACAAAAATGCGCCACACGTTACGGTGCATAGTTAATACAAAGAATTCAACTCAAACTCACTTAAAACGTCGGCGAACCGATTAGAGTTGCCGTAGTCCACATTTCTAGATCGCTTCGATGGCCTAACGAGTTTAATATGGTATACCACGAAGCGAGTCAGGTGAGTTCGGCAAGGAGAAAAAAAAAATAAAAATAAAAAATTTAATTAGTGAACTCGTAGTTAAGTGGGGTGTGTGCTAGAGAGTCTTTCCCATGCCCAACCTCTCGGTGTAATTACTTTTGCTACAATTGGCTTGGACTTTAATGAAATTAACTTGAGCGTCAAACAGTGCCTAACGCAGTGCGGTATGAAAAAATTCCTCTTTGATCTGAACCGAACCGTACCGAACTGAACCGAATGACGAACCGCTGAAGAAGAGGAGAATTTTCTTCTTCTTCGCCGTTGTCGTAATCGTCTTTTGACAGAAAAAGGGAAAGTTTCGGTTAGATGCGGTTTTTCTGCCAGTGCAAACTACTACTCGTAATTAGCGGATTATTCACAAGTGGGTGACTGTCGACGACTGTTGGAATGCTTGTGACTGCCAGTGTTGTAGGTCAACGTCCTAAAACCCCATAGAAGATTACGAACACAAAAGGCAATTGTTATAGCTACTGCAGCAATACAAGGCGCGTATCCAAGAAAAATTCAAATAGGTACCATGGATTGCCGGCATTCGTAAAGATATTTTGTTGTATGGCCGAGCCGAGGCGATGCTAATTGAAACGTCATAGGAAGTGTAAATGGAGGTGGATGGGGGAATTCGTATAAAATTCTTAATCAGTTTGTCAGAATTCAAGGAATTGACAGGTAGGTGCATTAATCGTGACAAGACTTTTAAGAGAAATTAAATTGTGTCCGCTTTGACGACATTGAGTTGGGTAAGGTTAAGTCAAGAGTCCGTAGAAGTCAATTTGTGAAATGATGGAAAGTGAGATATTTTAAAACAATGAAGACTTCGTTTCAGAATGGACAGCAGTTTTATTTTGATGAAGTTGAAGAGGCCAGATTTATAGAGCTCAAAATCAGAAATACCGATGTACGTTGGTTTTGAATGTTCGCAGGTTATAATGACTAGAAAATAAAGAGTTCTGGAGGAGACTCCATAAGCAAGTTGTACGGTTTATGAATGAATCACGATATTTCAGAGTACGTCAAAAAGTGCTTGAGGGTAAACCGATGTGCATTCAAAGTAAGACGATTTTTACGGTTGAAGGTTTGAAGGAGCGAAATGCTAATAGGGATTTGGATGCAGCACTGGTGGTGAAAATAGCGATAGACGAAGGTAATACAAGAGACATTAAGGTGACTTTGTGATCCTATCTAGGAAGTGTAGAGAGATCTTAGGAGCACCTGACCAAATATGGGAATTGTACTGAAATTTTGGGCGGATGAATGCCTTTTATACTGGGGCCAAGTCAGAGGGAGAATGATATTTCTTACATTCCTTCTTACATTTCGCAGAATTTTTGACTACATCGAGTATGTGATCATTCAAATATAGGTTGTCATTGACACACATATCAAGAATGGCATACTACGGCGATGCAAGTGGCATTCATGGATGGCTGAGTGCTTGAAGCGAAATACATACAACGACAGCAGACAGTATTGTGTTCTGGAAGTTCCCTAATTAGTTCTGCTCTAAATATCGGAAACTAATAAGTTTAACATATGCAGCTGTTCCCATTTAGCAGTCGAAAAGCATGGACGTGAGTCCAAGTAGAGAGTACCTTCGTCAGCAAATGAAATGTAATGGATTAGAAGTAGTAGACATGAGATCATTAAAAAAAGTAGTGTCCACGAAAGATGATAGGGTAGGCATTGAGAGGTGTCAACCTGACGATATCCAGTGTTGTAACTGTTTCTACACATCAATTGTGCTTAATTTACCTCCAAGTTGGAACCATCGGGTACCGGTTGATATCTATCTGGACTTATAGGCGCGTGTGCTGAGAAGCAAACAAAAACAGCAGTGCTTTAAACAGGACTGCGGATGAAGTTCACAGACGAAATCGATGGTGAAGTAAAATCCCGGAGCAAGGCAAATATTTGGGACTCAGGCCGGCAAGAAAGGGATGGTGGGGGATGAGCCCTTAATGGACCAAAGGCAGTGCTTGCATCGCCGAACGGGTTACTGGCTTCGGTCTAGCCGATCGCTAAAGGTATCTATATTAGAACTGACCCTCAAGGTTGGGGGTAATGACCCTAAAGGTACGGGGTAACTGCCCAGCCATGAAAAAAAATAAAGCTAAGTTACGAAGCAATAACAACCCTCGGATATGGACGGATCTACTGTTGACAATGCCCGCAAAGGAAACAAGGACAGCGAACTTCGGATCTGCACATGAAATGTTAAGTCCCTTAATACTCGTAGGCCTCGTGCAGCCGAATAACAAGCGGGAACCCTGGACTGCTACAAGGCAGAATTTACTGTCATCCGGGAAATGCAATGGGCAAAAAGGGAACGAAAAAATGCGACATCTACTAAGGCGATTGTTATCGACGCCAAAAGTATCGCCTATTTGAACGCGGATTCGTTATTAGAGGCAGACTTAGGTAAGAATTCTTTAGTTTCCGTGTTAAGGCTAAATTTGCCAACATTAGTCTCACAAAGCAGAAAGATGACGACACTAAAGGTGGCTTCTACGAGCTCTTGGACGAGAGTTACGAGCAGTGCCCTAGCTATGACACTAAAATTGTCGTCGGAGATTTTAATGCAAAGCTAGAAAGAGAGGGCATTTTTGGTAGTATTGTCGGAAAGCATAACTTTTGTGGCAGAGTGAAACATTGTCGTAGCTAGCACGTTGTTCCTACATCTCGATATTTATAAGAGGACTTAAAGAGCTCCTGATCAATCAACCGTCAACCAGATTGCCTACATAGCGATCGATGTAAGGCACTCTCCAGTATTATGGATGTCCGAACGTTTCGAGGGGCCAATATCGACACGGACCGTTACCTTGTTGTAGCCAGTTGCGTATATCTCGAACTTCCCAAAGGCAAGCTAAGTCTCCTTCAATCCCTTAAAAACTGCTAGGCCGCCAGCATCAAATACCAGTGCTGACTCTGATTTGATGGGTTTCACGACGAGAGCTGGCAAGCACATGCACCTAGCAAGATGCATACAAAGCGGCGCTGCATAGAAGGACTAGAGCTCTTCTGCTCGTGAGAATAGGAGAGTCGAACACCAACTTCTCAGGAGGAGGGGTAAACATCGACTCGCACCATTACCTTGTTGTAGTCAAGGCACGTCGACGTAGGATGGTTACAATCGCAAGAGATCCCCAAATCCTTTTATGATCGAGTCTACCTTAATCTTCTAAGGTGTGATATACCGCCAGCATTAAGCATCGAAAAACAGTGGCAACGTTGCAAAAAGTCAGTACAGCTGCCGCCTCTGATGTGTTGGATTTCACTCGGCCACCACAACGAATGACGATGAGTGCCGGGAGGCACATGCAGACCCAAGGACTAGAGCTGCTCACGAGCTATACGAGCAGAAGAGGAGAGACAAACACCGGCTTTTCAGGAAAAAAAAGAAGGAGCATGAGAAGCTCCTTCTCAATGAAAACAATTTCATCTACCCGATCTGTATGAAGTGAAAATAGCCTAATCTAAGGTTAAGTCTCACAAAGCTGCTGGAGCGGACGAACTAATTGCCAAGCTCTTCAAAGCGATGACTTGGTAAGAAGCATACACCAACTCATCTGTAAAATATGGTCGGACGAAAGTATGACCGATGAATAGAACCTCAGTGTTGTTTGACCGATCTTCAAGAAAGGAGTACAGGTGCCTCAACTAGAGAGGCATTAGTCTTCTTAACCTCGCCTACACGATCTTATCTGCCGTATTGCGTGAACGCCTGAAGCGGTTCATCAATAACCTGTTTGGGCCATATCAGTCTGGCTTCATGAGAGGAAATTCCACCATCGAACAAATATTCACACTATGGCAGATCTTGGAAAAGCTCCATGAACTTCAAATCGATACACACCATCTTATCATAGATTTTAAGGCCGCGTATACCGGCATCTATAGAGATGAGCTATATAGAGCAACGTCTAGTTTTGGTATCCCTGCCAAACTTGTCCATCTGTGCAGAATGACTTAATCGAGACCTTTGATGTCAGAAAAGGATTTAGGCAAGGCGATGCGCTGTCATATCGCTTCTTTAACACCACACTTGAAAGAATTGTGCGGAACTCACAAGTGAACACTGGAGGCACAATCTTTCATAAGTCCGCCCAATCACTTACATACGCCGATGATATTGATATAAACGGAAGAAAGCAGGGTTGCCAGTGGCGCCTTCGCAAGTGTTGAGGGGGACGCGGCGAAGATGGGTTTAACGGTCAATGAGGGCAAGATGAAGTATATGCTGTCAACCAGAAAGGACACCGAACACCGACGTCTCCAACAGAACGTCACCCTCGACAGATATAACTTTGAGGTAGTTAGGACTATGTCTACTTAGGCTCCGCTATCAATTTAGACAACGACACCAGCGCCAAGGCCAAACGAACCCTTGCCAGTCCTGCTCTATGGCTCAGAGGCTTCGTCTTTATCAAAAATGGATGAGAGTGCTCAAGGCTATTATGACACAAACTTTGTTCCGGTGATTTTTAGGGAGGAGGAGTAGATACAACGACGGACTGGCTGTACAGCAAAATCGACTAAGCCAGAAGAGTAAAAATCCTACGACTGAGGAAACTGAGTCATGTGGGTCCGAGGGACAGCCCAGTAGACAAAGACCGCGACTCAGGTGGCGCACGGAAGTACAAGGGAACCTTTCCCAACTTAGCATGCGAAACTAGAGGCTAAAGATCGAATTAGCTGGAGACGCTTTTCGGTTGAGGCCCAGATCCACTCCGGACTGTAGCGTCACCTTAAGTAAGTACAAAAGTCGGTGATAGAACAGTGCTTTGAAGCATGTCATCATTTATTTTATGGGTATCAGCCTTGAAACCATCCTGGACAACTTGAAAAAAAGTGATTTCTAGTCCATTGAAGAAGAGAGCCGTCGGTCCCAAAGTCTGGTGAAATATCAAGTGCAAAGATCTTGCTTTGCCAGATGGTTGTAGACTTTGGTTCCGCTTTTGATGATACATGCCATCAAGTCATGAGAAGTTATTGTTTCGAGATATTTCATGAGCTGACGGCTTGATCTTGGAAAGAAGGTAAGGAAGGGTCTGTAGGTGGATAGAGTAGATTCGCTTTTATAAGGAGGAGGCTAGGATTGATGAAAAATCTTACGCAGTGCCAGGTTTAAACACCTCTTCAGAATAAGATAAGATCTGGAGCAGCAAGACTCTTGCTGAATGCTACTTCGTACGGAAGTGGATTCATCCCATAGAATCTTCGACGCGCACACGTGTAGGTGAAGATAAGACAGAACCTGGGAGCGTTGAGTTGGCTGCGAAGTGCGCCGTAAGTAGACTGGCCTTATCCAACGGTCGCACTGTTGGAATGTCATTATAAATGAGCGAAATGACAAACGACCAAAACTTTAAGGGCTTTTCGGCAAATTTAGTATTTTTTGCCTTAAGTTTTGGTCACACATTTAGCCTTTTTTTGGGGTATTCTCTGTCGAGTTAGTGCTCTTAGACCAGGAGAAAAATACTGAGAGTTCCTAAAACGTTCGTATCTTTCTTTATTAGCGGAGAGATAAGATAATATTGTTTGGAATTATACGAAGGTGGATAAATAAGTCCATCATTTTTTGAAGGAAAGATAATTTTCTCTGCTCTGTTCTCAATTCACCTTTGAGCTCAGCACACATTGTCCAACTCATTCATTTAATAGTCCTTTGTTTGAGCGCTGAATTCATCGCTGCGCTGAAACTTTAGGTTAGGAAACAGAAAATAGCCACTGTGATGACAGGGGAGTCAAGGCCAATACATAAAATTTTGCAATGCCGTCTACGCACCTATGTACTTGTGCATTGTCGTGATGACTTTTCTTCAAATCGTCGTTAAATAAGTTGGCATATGAGTAATATTAGCCATTGGCCGACAGACCCATCTTGGACTTCCTCGGCGCTGTTCCGCTCGGGGTAACCACTGTTTCGACTACTGCTTGGTATCCGGTATGTTGTGGTAAGTCCAAATTTTGTCCAAGGTTATGAGACAGCGCAAAAACTCGTCCGGATTGTGATTGAACAACGCCAATGACGATGAACACACGAAATTCATTTTAGCGGTTGTCTGCTTTCAATAGCTGTTCCATACAAAATAAACAACTCGACTTGCTTAAAATTTGGCAGCAGTCTACCGACAGATGGTAGTTGACGTGAGCACTGTTGCCTTTCAATTGCGAAAAATTCAGAAATACGCGATCACAATCCATGTCGTTATCGCGGAAATACTACGAGCTGTTAAAATTCCTAGAGAAGCTGCTTAATCCGCTCCAATTGGCTTTCTCCTTGTTTACGTCACCGTACGATAAGATGGTTTGACGAGATTAGATAGTTGAGCAGGTCGTGTACTTATCAGAGTGAGAAGTTAAAAACAAGTCCAGTGTGTTGGCGATATGGCTCTCAACGTCTGGTATTCTCGTGGGATCATTTACGAGCTGGCTCAAGTTATTTTCTCAGCACACCGGCCTTCAGATTTTTTCTGTCAAGGATGACGAATTTAGCCAGAATTTTGCATATTAAAATCGCTCACAATAACTATTTCAGTATAAGGATACAGGGACACAGTTCTTTCTATGGAATTCCACAGCGGCCAAAATCAGTAACAGGTCGAATTGCTGTCTAGTTTGGGGCAATACTGGACAATGTGTTTCCACAGATGGGATTTTAGTGACACGAAGTTAGATTCTATGTTGAAAACAAGTGATCATATTGTGGCGGAGTTTGGTAAGCTACATTACTATGCACGTAAATGGCGAGATCTCAGCGAGAGAAATAGTTCGCATCTCGGCAGTTTCGGATTTGTATGATCCGAGAGGAGTGGGTGAGGATCTATCTGTGTTCCACCAGGCACCTCAACAGCTGGTTTTTATTTACAGACGTGATGTACCCCACTATATCTGCTCTAGGTTTCTGAGTCATAATAATAAACAATCACCGACGCTTCCGTTTATTTATTTTTTTTTAAATTAAAAATCATTACGCCAATAAATATTAAATATTTTACAATTATAAATTATAGATGTAAATAAGCGTTAAATTTTAAATTAATTTTCATAAGAATTAAATTGGTGCAAAATTACAAAATGTATAAATTTATACTTACTGTCCCTAAAAATGAAACACAAATCAAATTGAACCGAAAAAATGGTGCACAAAAATTACTTCCCATTTGCCAAAGTAAATTCTTTGCATATATGTATGTGACCACAAAAGATAAAATATATTGATTTTTGTAAAGTTTTTCTACCACAACCATTAGCAATAATTTAATGAATGACCACAGAACCAAGCTAAACGAAACCAAAGGAAATCAATTCAATACAAATTTTTCTCCATTCCGAAATTTAAAAAAAATTAAATTAAATCACAAAAAAAAAAAAACTAAATCTCTTATAAGAAAATCCAATCTACCACAACTTAAAGATACATAAAGTAACCGGCAACCAGAACTGTAATTCAACAACACCATCCAATTTTAAAATAATCAAAATTTGAAAAAAACAAAAAAAATTTAACCAAAAGATTGAGTTAGAAAGAATTTAGATTGTTTTGTTTTTTTTTTGTTTTTTTTTTTTTTGAATTTTGTATCATCGTACCATAATTTCGGGTTGAAAACAGACTTTTGAAATGGTATCCTTGCAACCGGTTAAATTTCCCTGCTCTGGCTTGGTCAATGTACTCGTATTGACTTTGCCATGACTGGAGAAACGCTTCATATGAGTCCATACTTGATGCCACGGTACTTCTTTCTATATAAGATACGTGCGGAGAAAAAAAACAAAAAAATCATACAAAAAAATTGTTTTCAATTTTTCTTTTGCCAATTTTTGAATGAAAATTAAAAAGTAAACAAAAAGTGAGAAATAGTTCAAGATACTTCAATATTAGAGTCTTATCTGTGTAACAAATAACATAACCATGACATCAGCACATGCCATCAGCCCCCAACATAAGAGGTAACATTTTTATTATTATTATTTTTTTTAATATTTTAAACTTGAGATAACATACATATGGTACAATATTTCTGATTAGAAACGAATGGAAAAGAATCTTATCTACGATGTGATTTGTCCACCCGATGAATGGAAATGATTAATGGAGGGAATACAAATGTGGAAATAACGAAAAAGCTCTTAATTAGAGACCTTTCACCTCGACTATCACGCCGGGAGGTCTGCTTTTTAATTAAAAGAAAAAAAAAAAACTTGAAAAAGAAAACGACAACATGAAATGCCCTAGGCAGATGCTAGGGTTACCATTGCGAAAAAGGGGAGATTTCTACACTAAGCTTACGAACAATCCTTAGTCTATCAGACGGCCCCAAGAGGCTTGACAGAATGCCCGTTCTATGCTTACTAAATACAGTGCTGTGAAAAATTATAGACCCAAATCAAAATTTCAATTTTCAATTCAGGGAAAACCCTTTAATGGTATATTTCCCTTTTTAACGGGAATTTCAAAAAAAAAAAAAATTCAAAATTCACCTGTAAAAAGTATACTAGATGGAGAGAAAAGTGACCTTCTTGACCGCCAGAATGCGCTGCTACTGCAAAAAAGGTTATTGTGCCTTAAAGTCCGTTCATATTTAGGCAGACATGCCAAATTTCAGTGCGATATTGTCTTTAGTTTTGTTTTGACAGCTTATTGTTGTTGACGTGTTTGGCATCATGTTGAGTATGGACAAAAACGATTTTCCTTCTCTCATAAAACATTATTTTTTGAAGGAAACAAAAGAAAAGTTGGATAAATATTATGGGGCTAATGCTTCGTCAGAATATTGGTTTCGAGAGTTTCGTGGTGACCGTAACTCCACTACCGATCAAGTCCGCAGCGGCAGGCCCTCCGATGCGGTTACAGAGGACAATGTCAAGAAAATACGAGGGCGGGTCAATAAGTCCGTGACTTTTGGATTAAAACAGATTTTTTTGATAAAAAAAGTAATTTTATTTTTCAACGTAGTCTCCCTTGAGCTCTATATACTTTGTCCAACGCTTCTCCAATTTTTTTATCCCTTCCAAAAAAAATGATTTGTCGAGGTCCTCAAAATAGGCCTTTGTTTGAGAGATGACTTCATCATTGGAGTCAAATCTTTTTCCACCAAGCCATTTCTTCAGGTTTGGGAACAAGAAGTAGTCGCTCGCAGCCAAATCTGGTGAATAGGGTGGATGAGGGAGCAATTCATAGCCCAATTCATGGATTTTTGCCATGGCAACTGCACATGTGTGCACCCTTGCATTGTCTTGGTGGAAAAGAACTTTTTTCTTGGCCAAATGAGGTCGTTTTTTTTTCAAATCGTCATTGAATCGGTCCAATAAGTTGGCATAATATTCCCCATTGATTGTTCTTCCCTTTTGAAGGTAGTCAATGTGGATTATCCCGCGTGCATCCCAAAAAACAGTCGCCATAACTTTATTGGCTGACAAACCCACCTTGGCCTTCTTTGGCGCCGATTCACCCTTAGAAACCCATTGTTTTGACTGTTGTTTGTTCTCTGGTGTGTTGTGATGGATCCATGTTTCGTCCACGGTTACAAAACGGCGCAAAAACTCCTCCATATTGCGATTAAACAACGCCAAACCTTCCTGTGAAGTTGTTACACGATTGCGTTTGTGGTCGACTGTGAGCAAACGCGGCACCCATCTTGCGGAAAGCTTTCTCATGCCCAAGTGATCATTCGAAATTGAAACCACTGAGCCATGCGAGATCCCTACGGCTTCCACAATCTCTCGCACTTTCAATCTTCGGTCGGCCAACACCATATCGTGAATTTTTTCGATTGTTTCGGGTGTAGAGACGTACATGAAATGGTGTTGGTTGACCGGAAAGTGAAGGTGCTAGCAGATACCACAAAAATTAGTACTGAGTGCACACGCCATATTTTGGGCAATATTCTGCATATGGAAAAGTTATCCTGCCGCTGGGTGCCGCAAATGCTCACTCCTGACCAAAAACACGAAGACGAGAGCACTTCGAAAGAGTGTTTGGACTTGCTGACGTGGAATTGGGCGGACTTTTGGCGTCGATTGGTAACTGGATTTGGATCCCTCGGACTATTATCTCTTTCCAAACCTCAAAAGATGGCTCATCAATAAAAAATTCAGCTCACGCGAGGAAATCATCGACGCCACGGAGGAGTATTTTTGCAGACCTTCCGGAAAATTACTTTTCGGACGGGATCAAGAAGTTGGAAAATCGCTGGAATAAGTGTATCAAACTAAAAGGGGACTATATTGAAGAATATAAAAAAACATTTAAAAAAAAAAAAATTTTTAATTCACAAGGAGGTCACTTTTCACTCCATCTAGTAAACTCAAGATTTTATTCGACGACATGCTTAGTTGTTATGCGAAGGTCGATGTGCTCGAAATTTTAAATATGCCACGTGGTAAGCAATTAACCGACATTGAAAAACAAAGAGTAGTCGATTTAAAAAATAGTGAAATGATGCAGCAACAAACTGCCACTGAAATAAATCGCTCTCAAGGTGCAAGCCGGTTTCAATTATGCAAACCGGAATTGAAAATTATGGAACAAGTAAGCGATCTGGACGACCAATAAAAATTGCACCAACGGCTAAATGATCTGTTCTACGTGAAATGTCACACAGAGGAGCTTCTTCACCCCAAATGCTTCGACGTTTTAATTTGGACTGCGATTCTAGCCTCCTAAGCAGCTTCGGGCAACTTTAAATACCGAAAATGCTTGATTAAAACACCACTTAAACAGCGGCATAAAGAAGCACGTCTTGAATTTGCTGAAACACATGTCCAACACGGTGAAATGTGGTCGCATGTAATCTTTAGTGACGAGAAAAAATTCAACCTCGTCGGTCCCGACGGCTTCAAATACTATTGGCATGATCTCAGGAAAGAACGAAAAATCATGTCACGCACGCCTTTAGACTGAGTTATGGTTTGGGCAGCAACTTGTCACTGCAATTCATTTTCTAACCCATTTACATAAATCCAAAATATTGTGGTACCCCTCAACGCTGTATACTGTGACCTATTCTTTTCGACTTGTTCAATTGACCATGAAAACTACTAACGCCTTTGATTACCTTCATTTTATGCTACTTCTTGCTCTGATGCATCTGTAATGCTATTTCGACGAATTTGTGGTTGCCTAAATTTGCAGAACTTCCCATAATATATTAGCTCAAGCCGGTCGTTTCTTGGATCACCTCGTCAGAATTTGCGGATGCATGCATATATAAAAGGAAAATCTGTAGGAAGCTCCCTGCACGAGGTGGTTGGGAAAATAGAGAAGAGTCTACACTTCGGTGAGTTTACGATGGCGGCCTTCTTCGATATTGAAGGAGCCTTCAATAGCGTGGAGTGTACCGTCATTAAAAATGCTCTAGTAGAAGCTAACATGGAACAGGGCATTACAAATTGGGTTTGAAACATGCTTGCAAGCAAGAAAATAAACTATTCCGCTCGGTTAGAATGTGTGTAACCAAGTGAACCCCTCAGGGAGAAGTCATATGGCCACCCCTGTGGGTGCTGGTTATCAATGACATCCTCAAAAACCTTAGTACAATGGGTATAAGTGCCACGGCATACACAGATGACGTGGTCATAATAGTGCAGGGAAAATACTTAAATATTTTTAGCGACATTATGGAGGTTGCCCTGAAGACAATCAGCAATTGTGCAAAAAGCTGTGGTCTCAATGCCAATCCTTCCAAAACGGAACTGGTTTTTTTTACCAGAGAGTACAGGATGCCGCAATTCAGACTTCCAAAACTCAACGGAGTGGAATTGTCTCTTTCGGACAGCGCGAAGTATCTGACAGTGATTCTGGACAAAAAACTGAATTTGAATCTTAACATAGCGGAAAAAACCAAAAGGCAGAACAGTAGGAACAATTGGGGGCTTAAGACCTACTATGGTGTACTGGCAGTATACCCATACTTACATATGGCGCGCTAGTATGGTGGAAAGTAATAAACAAGAAAACGATTCACGGAAATTTAGTGGCGACTCAAAGAGCGGCTTTCATAGCCGTTACAGGTGCGCTCCGTACCACCCCTACGGCAGCATTACACATCTTTTTGCACCTACCACCGCTTGATTTACAGATCAGAAAACTCGCTGATAACAGTGCCATACGACTTACTAATTTGGGTCACTTCAAGAGTAGTAATTTCGAACATGGCACGGTCCTAGCGGAGCTACTGCCAGGTAATCCAATTCTAATGGATGAAATTCCTTCCTTGGTCGACTTCGACATCTCGTATGATATAATATATCATGAGAGGGAGGACTGGAGAAAAAAATACAATAATCAGGTCAAATGAAATTGCAATTTCCACAGATGGCTTAAAAACGGAGGAAGGAACAGGTTTTGGTATCTTCTCGGAAGCAGTGCCTTGTAATCAGAGGTTCTAGCTGTCCTCAGAGCGGCTGAGCTAATGCTAATGAGATCGATATCCGGCTATTTACATCGATAGCCAGGCCGCACTCAAGGCAATGGAATCAACCAACATCAATTCTGATACAGTCAGGGGCTGACGCACAGTGCTCAAAGCATTATGCAGTCAGAACCGGGTAAGACTATGCTGGGTGCCAGGACACTCCAGTATTAAAGGAAATGAACAAGCGGATGAGCTTGCAAAAAAAGGAGGGCTACTCGAAAATAGAGAGGTTGCCAACATCAAAGCACCTCTCTGCATACTAAGGGGCACTATCGGGGAAAAAGTTACAAAGACTGTCAACCTAAGGTGGTCAAGTCTTGAAGGACACATGGTATCCCAGGCTCTCTGGCCGCTTTTTGATGGCAAAGGATCTAGGAAGTTAATAAAATTAAACAGGTATATACTGTCCTAAAGTAATAGGAATCCTGATAAGACACCGTCTCCTGTGGAAACACGCAAAGAGACTCAAATTGTCAGATACGGTTATAAGCAGTCTCTGCGGTGATCTGCAAGCTGTTGAGGACATGACACAGATACTGTGTGAATAGGAGGCAATGTCGTGTAGTCGAAGAAAACTTTTAGGGAAAACCTTTTCGAAGACGGCACACACTTCAAAGGCCTTCTTGGCTTTTACAACGAAATTGGGTGTTTCACCAGTGAAATTGTTTAGGTTTTTGCCATTTAAAGACAAATTCAACGGGTTCCACAGGGATCGCGATGCCCCCGTTTTGGTGCCTGGGATCTGTGTGATGGCATATCCATCATACCCCTGTTTAACCTAACCTAACCTTGTGCTTGAGCGAATCAATTATTTCCCCTTCGACGCCTTCCGACCTGAATTTCGGACGATCTTTGTTGAACCCGACAAAACCAGCTAGTTGATCCTATTGGGATGGCAAACAACTAGTAATGGGCTCCATAGAAACACTATTGGTCAATGAAAGCTGGATCGTAGACCTGTAGACCTACAACACTACTTACTAGAAGAGTCCTACTTCCAAACTATCTTCACATGGTGCCTACTTAAAATTTGTTCCGAAATTGTAAAGTTTGAAGGGGCCGTCTGCCGTTTTGCATTACCTTAAAACAGGACACGAATTGGTTGGTCTATGGCCTAGCGGGACGTGACCCTAAAACAGATACGGACAGACGGATACGTTGCTGATAACCATTGCATTTTGACAACAGAAACAGGGTTCCCTAAATTCTAAATTGCCACAACTGGAGCGGGAATTCATGCGCCACAAACTAGACATCCTAGGAGTAACCGAAGTTTGATGGAGGAAAGACACCATCTAACCGCCCGTGGCAAAAGTTTCCTGGTCTATTCCGGGAAATCAGTGAATCTCACTCGGGCATATGTAGTCCGGCTCTTACTTACTGCTGAAGCTAGAGACAATCTTTTGGTGAGCTTCAAGTGTAAGAGAGAATTCATAACCATTATGCAGTGCTGCACTCCCTTTAACTATGCGGATGCGGGTGACAAGGTTGATTTCTATAGCATACAGAGCACACTCGTTAACTCAATTACTCGTATTGTGATCTTGATGAGAGAAGATAGGCCACGACAATACCAAGATGACACAAGATTTTTGCAAAGTTAATCACTTGATCACACAATATCAGTTGCGTTTCGACTGATAGACGAATGCATCCAAGACGTCTGTAACAAACGTGGAGCTGAAGTCAGAAATGAGGGGCATTACCATTTAGTGGTAGCTACTATACGCCTTCATACTGCATCTGTTAACAGAAACCGACCCAATTTGTTAAATATATCCAACCTTGTGGAGTCTCAAGGGCGCCAACAAATAAGATATCACTTTGACACCAATGCAGATTCGCTCCTGAGAGCATAGAAGACCACATTGAACTCAAAGCACGGATTGAAGAGCCCTCAGCAGCAAAGCACCTTGAACTAGAAATCCAGTACAGCACGGAGCGAAAACGAGTGTAGCGTAGTTTAAGACGCGACAAACGTAACTACATCACCACACTAGCCACCTAGGCTGAAGAAGTCCACAAGTACTCGCAGGTGGCGACAGCAGGACCGATGAGGTCAATGTTCTAAGCAACATCTAGTAAAGGAAATAAACGGGATCCTGCTAACTTCAGATGGATAATGGGAATACATTGCAACAGTGCCTAACCATTTAACCAACATCAATTTTGATTCAAACTCAGGTAAGCCTTCCCCAGCAACAACTACCCATTTTCTCATCTTTCTCTCTCGGGTACCGTCGAATTAATGTCGACCCCTGAGAAAAAACAAGGCCTTTTGCCTAAGCGGCATCTCGACACAAGTCTTCCAAGTCGCATCCAACAATTAGGGAACAATGAGAAACCGAAGATTGAAACAGGAGAAAGATTGTCAAGCTGTCTAAGAAGGGAAACCTGACGGAATATGGCAACTTGAGAAAAATATGCGTTCTTCCGGCTGTGGTTTAACTAATAGGCAGAATAATTATGGACCAAGAGCAAGAACATCTTGAGGCAGACTGCATATTTCTGAATCGACCACACCAACAGCTTGCGGATCCTAATTGAACAATGCGTCGAGCATAGTTCTCTGTCTTGCGCATGTAAGGTGTCAGAGGAATTTGAAGCTCACAGCAAAAAAACCAAAAGATTGCACTCTTTCTCCACTGCTTTTAGTGCTTAGTAATACGATCGGAACAGCTCTGTCTGGAAGAAACCTCGGGTTCATGGACTACGATGTCTTGGGGTCAAAACAAGGAGGTGCAAACCGCCGTAAATACGAGCAGGCGTCTTCGCAACATCTTAATGATCTTCTGGCCATGTAGTGAGTAACTACACACGACATCGGGCAAAGAACCAATAGAGGTCAAAATACGGAGGAGAAAGTGCCAGTGAATTGATCACATCCATCGGAACGAAAACATTTTCATTGTGAAGTGCGCCATACAATGGAATCGACTTATCAAATCAGGTAGACGAATAGGTCGCCATAGGCAGAAATGGAGAAGGACAGTTGAGGAATTCAAGCGCGCTTGAGGACTCCGAAGACGATGGTGCGCAGGCGTTTTTGGAAACTACATACATATGTTCCACAACAGAGAAGCTGCGAAGTGCCACGTTCCGCATATTTCCGTTCCGTTGGAAGAATTACGGATCCAATGAATCTTGCAATAAGCTTGTATATTTCACCATGGTTTTGCAGAGAGCTTTGTCAACAAGAAGCAGAGGAATCCAAAGGTAACGTACAACCTATCTTAAACACCTCGACTACGGCACATCATGAACCAGAACCAAATCACCATCGGCTTGGCTGCCTTTATGAGAGCACGGATTGAGAAGTTACCTTAAAACGAAAATTGTAGTCAATCGGACACGTAAAGTGAGTTACTATGTGGAACCCATTGACTTTACAATGACAAATAGAGGAAGAACCTCATGCGGCGTTGACCAGAACGCCAATTTATTAGGACATCATAAATTGTATTATCACTGCTTATCAATAGATGGCTCTAGCAGTAAGTGATGGTCGATTTTGACATATCCAAAACGTCCTGAACCTAGCTTAGACATATGGCAAACAAACCGTGGTTTTGTTTTGTCATCATATACTTGTGGTTGTGTGAAAATGTCTGATTTTGTGCCAAATAATCGTTATTTGCGAGAAGTGTTGATTTTCTTCTTTCATTCGAAGAAAACGGCAGCTGAAGCATTTCGAGAGCTCCAAAATGTTTACAACGATGCTGCTCTAAGTGAAACAACGTCACGTGATTGCTTCCGTAGCTTCAAAGACGCTGATTTCGATGTTGACGCGCGAAGGAGGGCCAAAATCCGTCGCAGACGCTGAATTGAAGGCATTTCACGATGAGGATCCGTGTCAAATGGAAAAGAAGCTTGCTTCAACATTAGGAGTTACCCGCCAAGCCATTTCTAAGCGATTGCATGCGAAAAACGGCCACAATACAAGCAGAGGCACCAAAACGTGATGCTACAGCATGACAGCAGCTCGCCCTCGCGTTGCCAAACCCGTTAAAACCTACCTGGAAATGCTCAAATGGGACGTCTTACCCCACCCGCAATATTCTCCACACGTTTTATTTCTTGTTCTGTCCGATGACACATGCGGCTGGCTGATCAGCAGTTCCGCTCATATGAAGGCATCAAAAAATGGCTTGATTCGTGAATAGCCTCAAAAGATGAATACTTTTATCGAAACGGTATTCGAGCTCTGCCAGAAAGATGGGAAAAAGTTGTACCTAAAGATGGGCAATACTTGCGCACCTAATACATTACGAAAAAAATTCGTTTATAGTACTGAGAAATATATTTGGCATGGGAAAACTATAATTCAAGGCTTGATTGATGCCCTTAGATCCACTAGGGGACATAAGATACGAGTACATATGAGAAAGTAAATTTTGGATATGCCACCTTGATCTAAAAGTTCCCGAGGGACACCAGCTTGTGGCGCTCCCATTATCCCGATTTGAGTTCTGTTTTTTTTTTTTTTGTTAAGTTGGTAAATCTGTTGTTGACATTCTCTCTAAATCTTAGCGTCATAGCTTGACATTTGCAAAAGTTACGTAGCCAAGGGTACATCCAACTCTGTGTGTGCTGGCGATTTTTTACAATTTTAGAAATGGATTTAAATTTGGAACAACGAACTTGTATTAAATTTTGTGTAAAAAAACGGATTTAATGGTGCGCGAACGTTGGAAATGTTGGAAAAGTGTTTTAGGAACGATTCTCTAACGAAAACGGTCGTTTACTAGTGGCAAGAGCGGTTCAAAAGTGGTCGTGAGTCAATCGAAGATGATGAACGCAGTGGTTGACCATCGACATCGAAAACCGACGAAAACATGAAGTAAAGATGTGTTGGTCAATATCCGCAAATTAACCATCAGAGAGATAGCGGAGGACTTGAACATTGCCTATGGATCCGTCCAAGACATTTTGGTTAATGATTTGGGTTTCCGTCGTGTAGCAGCAAAGTTGGTGCCAAAAGACCTCAATTTCATGCAAAAAAGAGACCGTGTTGACGTCGCAAAAGAGATGATTTGCGAGGCTGAATCCGATCCCACATTCATCAAAAGGATCATTACTGGAGACGAGACGTGGGTTTATGAGTACGACACGTAATCCAGACATCAGGCAAGTGAATGGCGTTCAACAAATGAGCCGAGACAAAAAAAAACCACGTCGTTTTCAGTCAAAAAAGAAGGCAATGCTCACGGTTTTCATGGATTACAACGGTGTAGTGCATCATGAATTTTTTCCAGAATGAGACGTTGGCGTGAAGCAATTCGCCGAAAGAGACCAGAATTGTGGGCAGCAAACTCGTGGATTTTGCACCATGATAACGCACCGTCGCACAGTGCCATCATTATTCGTAATTTTTTGACGAAAAATGCACCAAATACCATCCAACAGCCACCGAATTCACCTGATTTGGCTCCCTGTGACTTCTTTCTGTTCAATCGAGTTAAAAAACCACTACGGGGAACGCGTTTCAGCAGCCGAGAGGAAGTAATTTAAAAATCGCAGGAAGCACTGATGGACATACCGAAAACCGAATATAAAAAGTGTTTCGAAGATTGGATCAAGCGCTGGCATAAGCGTGTTGCAGTCAATGGGGATTACTTTGAAGGGGACAATATAGATTTAGATACTTTAGAACTTTTTAATCAAGGTAGTATGACACCGGACCAGACGACCAACACAAATTAGAAAAAAAAAGTAAAGAGTCCTCTCTATGTCTCCTTTTCCCTAAGGCCCTAAGATGAGTGAAGATCGAAAAAGAGGCGGCTCTACAAAACCTATCTAATTGGCAACTCTGTCGAAGCCTGCCGAAAAAAACGAGTAAATTACTTGTAATCCTTTTGGTAAAGGGTTAACGTTAGCACACGCGTTGGTGCGTTGAGGTCATTTTTCATTCGAAATCACTTCAGGCCTCATAAGAAAAGATACACTCGTAAGCAGGAAAAAGAAAAGAAAAAGAAAAAGTACGCAACGATACTGAAAGAAACTCAGATAACACTTAAAGATACAAATGTATCCAAAAGAGAGATACTTGTGTATACAAGACAAAATTGACTACATACATACAATATACTATATATGTGTGGATGGTATGTATAGTCTATATGGGTAGGAAAATTGTGGTACGTCAGTGCCAGTATCTTTTTTGTCTTGTCTTAACCCAGAAATGTTCTCAGTCGAAACGAACACACGTCAGAACAAGACAACATTGTGCCCCGTTTGTTTGTTGTGTATCTTTAAGATAATGCCATACTTAAAGTAATACTAGTAAATCTTCTTTCGAAGTAAATCCCTATTCACATTCAAATTGCATGAGTATCTTCTTCATTGTACGAATTCTCTGGCTATAGGCTTTCTCTATTACTGTGCTGTAGTTTAATATTCGTTCATATTTTTCGTATCTTTTACACTGTAAGAAGGAGTACTCGTATCCAGTATCCAGTATCTATATACGTATAGGTATACTTAATGTCTAGAGTGTTGTGCAAAAGCAAAACGCATCAAAACGTTAATACCAACCCATTTGGGCTGACATATCTCCGCCATATCATTTCTCCACAAGCCTGGAACAGGAGAAAGAATGAACAGAAAAGAAAGTATAACACTCGGGTAGCAGTAAAAGATGTGAAATATATCTTAAAGTACCCTCCCGTGGCTTTAGTATTGGATCTCTTGCGTACAAATTTTTTACGGTAGCTGCGACGAGTATTCTTTACCTTTCGCATTTTCATCATGACAACGAAAAAAGAAGAAAACAAATCTCATCTCTTATTGCCGGATTTGAAATTCGCACTTGAGCTTGGGTGTGAATGAAGTTAAGATATTAGTAAACACAATACATATGGTATGATTGTATGTACTCGTATCTACGGCTTGACCAGCTTGGAAGAGGTCATCCTGACGGATACCCAATGTAATTATGATTTGAATACCAACTTGGCAAGTTTTTTTTTTTTTCTTTTCTCTTACTCGTATTGCTTCGACCGTGACTTTGGATGTCTGTTGTGCGGTGTGCGGATATGCGTTTTTGTTGGTCTCCGTGTTGAAGATAAAAGGCCAAAATTCCCAACACTGGTAGTCATCGTCTCATTAAATATTCATATGGTGCAAGATTTTTTAAATAAATATTTACGTAGCTATACCATATTCAACGGCTGATAATTTTGTCGGTAGATGGTAGCTGGAGTAAATATTTAAACAGAACATAGTACCGGATTTGTTTAGTCATTTGTTTTGAAGTGTTATGGCGAAAATCTCATTTGCAATTGTTTCAGATACTGCGTACACTTGAACGGGTGCTTTGGGTACTTGGGTACTACTATTTTTGTGAAATGAAGTAATCATGTCGTTTAATGTTTATTTTGTAAATGCTTTCAATAGCCAAGGAGCAATAACTCGATGGGAAATCAATTATAGAAGTCTTTTGCTGGGTAGACTATGATGATTTGGCACGCTGTGTTGTCATGTTATGACTCAATTGGATGTCTTTCGATTCAGTTAAAAAACGAAATTGGCATTATTCATCACATTTACGCTTATTTACTGCTCTATTTCATCAGCACGGATGTTGGTTTTGAGTGCTTCAGTTGAGTGGGGAACGTTGGCATAAACCATTTGTTTCACTTGGCCCCAAAAAGAGAAATCACATGATTTTGGTCGATTTTGAAAACAATTTCAAGAAATAACTTGGCCAGAAAACCTTGCTTTCAAAAAATCAGTGATTTCGTTTTCTGTATGGCACATAGCGCCACAAGTCGACCACATTCATAGCATGTTCCAATAGTATGACTGCATTCAGGGTAAGAGCAACTAATACCGGCTTCATTTTTAAAGTAATACGGTCTATTGATGCTTCCTACTCAAAAACAGATGGATTGGCTTCTCGTAAATTATGCTTAAATTTCCTAAGCCCCAAATGCGATAGTTTGGCTAATCAGCAACACCATGAAGATGAAGATGAAAATATCCCTCATGATGTTTCAGTTGAATCCTCACTTTTCCATCTTCTAATTGGCAAATGTATGATGTTGCTGATGGTTGACAAGGTTAAGTTCCTGAGACAATTCAATCTTATAGGCTTTACGATCCAAGTTGCTGTGCAAAATTCCGTGGAGTGTTGTCTGTAATGTTCCTGAGATCAAGGTGGAATCGATTTGAAATCAATTCCGTGCTCGACCAGTAGAATAATACTGGCCTACGACGTCGTAGGGCTTACAACCCTGTACGGTAGAGATATATGTGACGAACTACTACGTAATACCCTTGTCTAATGACAGACTCACTGTTGACGACTCTGACAATCCATTAAAGGACAACAATCTTCGGATCTGCTTATGGAACCTTCGGACCCTTAATAGATCGCGTACGGCCTAATAATTAGCGGGAATCCTCGACCGATACAAAGCAGATAAAACTGCCAATCAAAAAGTCTGACGGGATGGACCGTCAAAAAGAAGATAAAAAAGTGGGCTAGATACTGGGCCCTCGCCCAATTATTAGGGTTTCTTCCATCAATGAAATTGTCTAATAAAAAGCGAGGGTAGAGCTGGTCCTATCGTATCGGTTTTTAGAACTTAAAGCCGCTGCTGGTCACAGGTCCTGTTGAGTGGTAGTCCATACCAGGACTTCAAATACGTTATCGTGGAAGTCAGTCTGGGCCTGACTTGTAGAAGTAAGCCCCCTAGTGGGAGCGTCACGGTGGCTGTGGTTTAAAATCTGAAACGCAGGAAGATTCTTCTCGTTGGTTTTGACCCGATGTAGAGTTGCAATAACTACTGGTGCTGGAACCCTTGGAACAGCAAGAGGTTAATGGGTAGAGCCCCGCTCATGCTAATGTTGGAGCTGTGTCCTCAACATATGTAGTTCTGGTTTGTTATTCATAAGACATGCCAGTGATGGCAAGGCGTATCCTTATACAGTCAGGAGTTAACTTTAAACACAAGTGACGTTCTGTGCTATCTACTATGGAGAATGTAACAGACGAGCAGTCCGACACTACCGTTTATTCGGATGCGGATTTGCCGTCCGAGGAAGGTTTATGGAATACAAATAAGTATTGAGCTTAATGGTTCGCATCAAAGCTAAAGTCGCCATCATAAACCTCATAGATGCTTACGCTCTCACAGAAGAGAAGGACGACCTTATCAAAGACTGCTTCTACGAGCTCTTCGACAAAATCTTCGAGCAATGCCCTAAATATGACGTGTAAATTGTCTTTGGCAATTTTAGGACCAAGCTAGGCAAGGAGGACATCTTTGGTAATACGGTTGGAAAGACATAACATCCGGAAACGGACACAGGCTTAGTGATTTTGAAGCGAGACGTAATGTAACTACGAAAGCGCATGCCCTGACCTGGCTGACTCCGGACCAACAAACTGTAAAACAAATCGATCATACTGCAATCGATGCAAGGCAGTCCTCCGGTGTTTTGGATTTCTGAACGTTACGAGCAGTTTAGATCCACTCGGAACATTATGTTGTTGTAGCCAAGATATGGATGAGGATATCTGTAACAGCCCAAAGTCAGCAAATCATTGTAAAGAAACCCAACATCGAACGGCTACAGTACCTTTTCTGTTGCCGACAGCATCAAACGTAGAATACCAGTGGCATCACTGGCAAAGAGCAATCATAGAGACTGCTTCTAATGTGCTGGGTTCCGATGACGAATGCAGACAGATACTTAGCGGTCCTGCGGAAAAGAACTAGAGGGGCTCGTGAGCTCTACGAGTAAGGAAGAACATAGGCACCTCAGAAAAGACGGAAGGAGCATGAGGCCTTAAAGTGGTGCTATCAGAAGAATAAAGTGGAAGTTTTACCAAAAAATAAAACGAAAATGCCAAAGCTGAAAAGCCCTAAAATAAATCTGCAAGGATGAAGAAGGAAGAGAATCAGGAAAGATTAATTCTGCAGGTTGTTAAACGGTGATGACGAACAATATCGCATCATCAACGACAACTGACAACATTCATCCACCCGAGCAAGATTAAGTTAGGACAGTAGTTTCCAAGTCTGACAAATCTGGTGAACCCTATGCCTTAATTGCTGAGCTGTTCAAAACAGCAGATGATTATTGAACACGGAGCATATATAAACTTATCTCTAAGATCTGGGTAGACGAAAGTATGCCCGACAAATGGAGCCTCAACATTGTTGTTTGTCCGATTCTAAAGAAGTGAGATCTCCTGAACTGAGCCAACTATTGGGTCATCGAATAAGAGGTGTCATTTTAAATCAATCGAAAAATGCAACATTCTTAATGAGAAGTGGCCACATTTTTATTTTAGTATTGAGCGCGAACTCTGAGGTTAATAATGGAATACAATATCTGCCAAATGTCCGCCTACAAATGGTCATTCTTGTGATGAAATTTTTCATCGCGTTTCGCATAAATGCGGCTGTATTTCGCGAATAACAGCTCTGATATTTTCTTTTAGTGCATGAATCGTTGTGGTGGAGCATTGGCGTAGAACTTATCTTTAACATAGCCTCAAAGGAAAAAGTGCAATGGTGGTAAATTGCGCGATTTTGGCGGCCAATTGAAGTCTTCATATCGAGAAATAACACATTAAGGAAATTTGTCACGCAATAGAGACATAGAGCTGCGTGGCAAGTGGCACCATATTGCTGAAAATAAACATGCTCCACGTCCATAGCATCGATTTCAGGCAAAAAAAAATCGGTCAACATCGTTAGATAACGGAATCCATTCACCGGCATCATTTTCAAAAACATATGGCCCAATGACACTGCCAGCCCAAAAATCGCATCAAACTTTCACTCATTGTGGATGAAGAGGTTGTTTCGCTATTTCCCTTGGGTCTTCGGTGCCCCAGATGCGACAGTTTTGTTTGTGTAAAAAATCCTGATCTTGTTCATTCATTTCCAGCACCCAATAAGCGAAAGTACGGCGCTGTGCGTGGTCTGCTGGCTTCAATTCTTATGTCAGTTGGACGTTATTAGTATGTAGGCAAAGATCTTTATACAAAATGCGGTGAAAAGTGGTTGCGGATAGGCTCAATTCCTGTGATGGTCTCGAAATGGACACGCCTGGGTTTCCAGTCACCCTCTCAGTTACGCCGGCGATATTTTCAGCAAACCTTGTCGAATGAACACTAACCTGTCCGAGACGTTCAAATCCATTATACTTGCAGCTGTGCAAGAAGGCCCTTGAAGATGACCAATAGCAATACGAATTTTAGGATTTTAGCACGTCGTACGGGTGTGTATCGATCCATATTCTATAGCGTCGCAATGATAGTTGAATTTTGCCAGTTCAATAATGGATCGAGATTTAAAATGGCACCTCTTATTGGATGCAAGCAATAAGTCTCCTCTACACCACATAGAAAATTCTGTCTGCCATATCATGAAGTTTGCGGAAGAAAATTCTCTCGAATGCTTCGAGAAAAAAGTTCTTCGGATAGTTTTCTGTAAAGTTTGTATCAATGGATAATGAATGAGGCCTTTCAACAGCGAACAGTATAAGTTATACAGCAATGCCGACCTCGTCAGAAAAATTTCGGCTAAGTCACCTTGAACTCATGGACATCAGCGCCCCGGACCATATAGAAGCACACAAACGGAAGCAGACCTCAGTCATCCTTCGTGTTCGGACAGCAGACCGGGCAAATGGACAAATTCTAAACACCTACCTAAACTAGGCCAGGAAACATCTCTTACCACTGAACTGAACTTAACAAATCTTTCTTACTTGGCAAAAAGAGGATGAGACTAGACATGATTGCTTTAGCTATGTGTAACCCATCACCAAGTCCAAAATTGACGAATTCACACATGACTGAAGCATGAACATCAAAGTCGAATGAATACTTCATCAGCTAAGCCTTCTTCTTCATTATTACTTATTTATAAGGACCCCCCGGGAGTGCCTGATTAAAACGACGTCAACCTTATCAACTCATTTTTTATTCGTTTTTTTTTTTTCAATCAAACATCTCTCTAAAGGGCCAAGAATCAGCAGTAATTTTTTTTTCTTGGAAAACCTACTTAATCCTCATCCATTTGATATTCAAATTGGCAGAGGTGAGTTCGAGAGCTTAGGGAGGAAAAAAACACAACAACATACGAAAAGTTAACAACAAATTTACATTTCATCGACAAGGCAAGTCAAGAAGACAAACTCTTCGTAAACAGATTTAGTTGAAACCTTATTGTCAATAACCCTTTTACTGGTAAAGACCAACAACAAAAAAAAAAACAAAAAAAAAAAACTCTCAAAGTCACAACCCTCTTTCCAAAAAAAACAGAACAACAACTTTAGTATCTTAAATCATGAAGGCACAGGCATCCAGAAGACGACGAAGGCCGACATTTCGTGTCCATCATTTTCTAATCACAGCCCCCAATGATTGATTACCTCCAAGTCCTAAGAATTTCAATTCGACTACTTCGAAAGCATAATATAGAAAAAGAAGAGCACCATAACACGGTTTGGCTCTTTAGATAAGAGCACAAGAGGAACAAAAAGCAAACAGAAACCGTCTTTTGCTTCTTGTTTTGTTGCCCCTTTTATTTAGCATAAATTGACGGTATTTACTTGCCTCAGTATCTATAGGGCAAGTGTTGCTTTCAGAAGAGCTGACATTTGAAATTTCCAACATTTGAACTTATTTCATTGTTGGTCGTCTCAAAAACTGACAAATTGGATCAATGTATCCAACAGTTCCCATGAAGATGCTTTCTAAAATACTCATATCTCAAAAACCGTTAACCCAATTTGGTTAGAAATTAGTGCACGAGGTCATAGGTTCCTCTTCTTTAGTTTACCATTACCATTTTTGATATGAACGGCTGAGTACTGAAGATTTCCCAATTTTAGTACTTTTTTAGTACAATTTTTAGATTTTCTTAAAAATTAGAAATTCCGTATTTCGAATTTTTTTCTAATGACCCATATGACTAGAAGTATTAATTCTCAATACATCGACTACCTTGCGGCACTTTTAAGTCCACAAAAGCAGATACATGCGACCCAATTGTACCATTATCCCTTTTTTTTGTTTTTTTTTTTTTTGGCGAAACCTGTGTTGCCTTTTTGTGTTGTTATCTAATTTTTTGCACTCCAGCCGGAACGAGGCATGGAAGATAGCCTGCCTGGGTTCCTGTGCAATTTTCTTTGGTTTATTCTTAAATTTTCAAAACTCTGCAATAAAATAAAAATAAAAGAAAATGTTTTGCCATAACCCAAAACTACTTGTACGAAACCGGGGTATGAGATACTCGTACAGTGGCACACACAAACAAATATTAGGAGGACTCTAGAGTACTGGAAGATGGTAGAATTTAATTTTTTTCCCTACCGAGGTTTCCTGTCTCCCTTAAGACTGGTCCCGAATGTAAAAAAAAAAACCCAACAACAAGCAAAGGAGTAGGATGAGGAATGCCGAACCTTTTTAAAGGTATGTTTATGTGTTTTTTTTTTTCATCTTCAGTCTCCTTTTTTTTTGCTGGCTCTTCTTCTGAATTTTATTATACCTCAGATATTTGGACATTTGGATGGAAGAAGTTGTTTTTTTTTTGTAATCTCCTCCCCTCACTAACATCTCATTTTCCCCCCTTTTCTGTCATCGTTGAATGCAAATTCGGCATGGACAATGAAGTCAAAGAATTTACCATTTAGCATTTACTCGTATCCGTACCATCAAAATGAGCTTTCTGAATGGAAGTCTCTGTTCTGTTTTGAGATATCTGTATATTTTTTTTTGTTGCTGGAGAGGGAAGAAGAGGGATTCTAAAGTCGGATTGGACACGATAAGCACGTGCGTGTATGGAGTATTAATTTCTATACGAAAAAACCGGCCCAGAAAGAAATATTTGATTTATCGAATGGTTGCAGAAAATTTGCTGGTGCCCTGTACTAAAGCCAGAGTTTGGAATTGAAAAATTCCGTAGAAGTTTGATGGGTTTTTAATTATATGCACAGTCAAATGGCCGGAAGTTACTGACGGTACCTACATCAAGTGATCAAGAAGAGTATTTTGTCTTTTTTTTTGCGGGCAAATGTTAGAAATTGTGTCAGCGACAGGAAAATCGGGTTTGAATTCGAATTTTAAGTTTGAGAATGGGAACGGCATTGACTGTGGCAGTGACATACATTTTATTCGATTTTTGCGGATGTTAATCTGATGATTTGTGTGAGATAGAATTTGGAGAATTCGTTCTGATTTTACTGGTGATGAACCGTAAATGAAATTCGTTCCCATGTGAGAAGGGAAGATTACATAGTCGATTAAGTTAGTGTAGAATGCAGACCGGATTTTAACGAGACGTTTAAATTTAGAATGAGTGTATTCCGTCTAAGCTTCGGATGAACTAGCCAGGACACGTTTTTCCATTGCATCATCAATTCAAAGTAAATTGTCAAATAGGTTCACATTTTCATCAGCAAAATAGATGTCAGGCAGAAAACCTTAATAAAATGTTTAAAGCCTTGAAGTGAAACGGAGCTGCCTGAGTTTTGTAAGGCGAGTGACATTCAGAATATAAATAGACCAATGTTCAGACAGACGTTGAGATTGTTGTGTCCCCTACCAAGCTGGCAACACACCCATTTCGGCTTTATTGACTAAAAATAGAGATGCACGGGTGAACAATTCTGGTAATTTTTCGGGCACTTAAGAAACGAACATTCCAGAGTTTAACTTGTTGAGCTCTTCCTTATATCATTACTGTTGGGCAGAGCTTAAATATTTGCACGTACATTGGTAACGATTTGCGTAATATCGTCAACTGAAACGCGAGCTTGTTCAGTTTACATTTTTAGGAGTGAGTGCGATGAATTGGCAATCTCAGGCGCCGCCACTATCCAACTCTTAGAGTTGAACCCTCAAGTCCTCTCAAGTTTACTCCCTTGGCAGCAGTGTGGCAAAATAATTCACTTAACTAAATTAAGGACTAAGCCATAACACATTACGACAATACAGTGCTTTGCTGAAGCGAATCCTGACACTATAAATGCAAAGCTTTTATGACTAGCTGAGCGTTATCAAATGTACAAACCCCAGGGACATAGGAATTATGCCATGAAGAGCATTCGACTTCAGACATGTGATGGACAAAGAAGGCTTCGGAGTACGGAATAATGTACTGACAATAGTGTTGCTTCAGTGGACCCGCGTTCAAGGCCGCGATGGGCAAGCACATATCTTCATCGATCATTTGATGACTCCTTGCCGCTTTAGAAGCAGCTTAAGCGTCGTTCGTATTCGTATTCACTCTCACATTCTGAGCTGCATCATTACAAAGATTTAGCAATTTAGCAAGATAACCTCGACTCAACATAGCTGACGGGAAAATATTCAGACGCAGCAGCAAGCCATGATCTTCAACTATCATACAAATTGGAGTATTGTTGCGAGATGGCACGGAGGAGAAAGAACGTAGTTTTCTGATTATCTCTGGAGGCTGGTTGGGAAAGGAAACGCTTTTAGACCTGAAACTGCATCAACATTATCAGTGAGAAGGAAAGACCAGTGCACTATACCGAATAACGAAGAGGAGAGAGAAGCATAGCAGCATGAAGTAGATGCGACAGTAGAGCCAAAGAATCAGTTAAACATTGAAAGATGACCAAAATTCGATGTAAGAATTAGACGGCACTCTGCTTTTTGGATGACGATTAGTTGAAGAGATACTTCAGTTCGGAGGTGCGTATTCGTCTGCGATATGGGCAAATCAAAATGGGTTGCATGGAGAAACAATTACCAGCAAAGCTAGAATCGCTGCCGTGATTACCGCACTCTTAAACAACAAAGCGGTAGGACTAGGTAGGTGTAATATAGCAATTACAGACTGTACACAGCAATGGAGCACTTGGAAATTTTAGGTTAAAATTCCATTCAACACTAGTAATCTTCTTGAGATTGTGGGGAATAGATTGCACGCACCAGTAGGAGCGGTCAATGATAAAACGGAGGACCTTGACAAAAAATTCAAGTCTTGGGTGTCAAGGGACAGGAGATCGCAAAGAATCATTGCTACAACCCTAGGACAGCAACCACTTGTTCACATTCTGAACTGCATGTTGACTAAATCCGCCGCCGTTTATGAGCAAAAACCGGAAGCTCATATGCTACAGCAGCAAATGTTTTATTTTTTTGGAATGAGCTCAGAGAACGATATAGCAAAGCACATTTATAAGCTAGAAGATATTGTTGTATCTTGATGACCAAGATACTGACGACTCTACCGACACGTTTTCATAATTTTTTTAGCGCTTGGACTCGACTGGGTCACAGGAGTAAACATTGGAGAATCTAACATCGATGATGATGCAGTCATTTCGAAAGATTTCTGGAATTGTGACATCAGAGCTTCGGTCATTTGTATGCAAACCAAGTAAGATCTGCGCTTAAGAAACGTAGTATTGAGTTTTTGGAGAACATACAATTTTTCTATGACGCTTGTGTCTATGGAAAGCAATGCTGGTTGCCTTTCGATAGTAGTGGGTCCAAGGCTAAGTCGGCGGGTGAATTATTTCATATGGATTTATGTGGTCAAATGAAGAGGCTCTCATTAGACTGACCAAAGTACATACTTCGTTCTGCTCGAAGACGATTTTTCCCATTATACCATAGATACGAGCATTCGGTGAAGCTCAACGACGAACGATAGCCACACTTCGTTCTAATATTGGCTGGAATTCACGAACAAGGAGATAGCGGCGATTTTGAGGCAGAGCAACATACGCTATCAAGCCAGTGTTCCATTCAAACCCGAACAAAATGAGAGTGCTGAACCTGACATGAGATTCATCACGCTCAAACCGTGTTGCACACAAAGAATCTTCTAATTTTGCTGTGGGTAGAAGCAGTGAACTCAGCATTTTGCCTTATCAAGAGTTACGGCCCAAGTTCTGAAAAAGGGAAAAGTCCTTTCCAGCTTTGGTTTGAACGGAACCCTCACTCGCAAACCTGAAAATATTTGCCACCGAAGTATTTATTCATGTTCCTAATTGAAGGCGTCGAAAGTGTGACCGAAAGTCGCAACATGGGTACTTTGTTGGGTATCCTGAAAATCAAAAGGGTTATCGTGTCTGGTTGCCTGCAACTAATAACATCGATATTTCTCGTAACAATGATTCTATCAATTCAGTATCCAGCAAGCCTGATACAGAAATAAGATCATTAATGGAATACGGTGCCGAATAGATCTAACGAAAATAAATAGTACCCCACACTCTCAAAAGAGCATCACCAATGTGCTAAGTTGGATTCAGATGAGGAAACGTATTTCGAATCAGATCAGCCACCTCCAAATGCAGAAGATCACAAGGATGATGGAGAGTTGGATAAAGCAGTGCACTATCGAGAACGACTTCGTAGTTCCAAACAAAAAACAGCCTTCTGTAACGACCAGCGTCCTAACAAGGGTACGCATTTATAAACGAATATTTTGAGCTCAGGGGATATCGTGAAGCGATAGAATCGGTGGATGCCAGAAAGCGATCTCTTGGGATATTGTTTTTCTTCTTCCAGAATAGGGATTAGGAACAAGTGGGTGCCAGGGTAACCGGTACAAATACCGCCTTGTGGTGCGAACATTCAATTAAAGGGAAGGAATGGACTACATGGAAACTTTCAGTCCAGTTGCCCAATTCGCATCAATCCGAGTCATCTCGTTTTGAAGACGTTTGAATGACTGCAGCGGACATGTCTGTAAGTTGAATAAAGCATGTATGAGCTGAAACAGGCCTCCAGATGTTGGAACTTATAGTTCACAAAGCTGCTGCAACAATTCAACTTATGCCCATGAGCAGCGGACTCGTGTATTTTCTTCCATCAGTCAGGTAAAGAAAGACTTTTACTTGGGACTTCGAATTATCTGAACCAATCCAGCTATTGGAGAGATTGCTGTAGAAGTTCAGCATGTCAGGCTGTCATCCTGTGTGCTCACCTGCAACGAAATTCGCATCTTCACATATTCATGGTTGCAACAGAGCTTAATGCTTGTTGGTCGTCACAGGGGTAGAAAGGTGCCAGTTTGCTGACAAAGCCGCATATATTGCTGCATCTGAGGCCGAGAAGGAGCTAGTGTGGATCAAGTCACAGTTCCAAGATCTTCTTCCTGAAAAAAGGTGCTCTAAAACTGGTGAATAACCCTCAATTCCACAAGAGGACCAAACATGTGGGCATTCGATCCGATATCACTTCATCAGAGAGAAATTTAAAGAAGGCCTTAAAGAAGAAGGAATAGGGGCTTACTGATGCAGTTACGGGGAACCACCGCTGGGAGCTATGGTATGGCAAGCACTTCACTACGAATCGGATTGTTACGCTGCTGGACCCAGCCAAGTTATAGAACACTGAGCAGTTACCCGATCAAACAACCAATCACGCAGGTCCCTATGTTGGGTTAATCTCAAGATACGAGTATTTGATAACCTTCTACTGGGGGAAGCCAGATCCATCATATTCTTATTTATTTGACAGATGGATGGATCATCATTAGAATTCTACAATTAGGAACCGATTGCATAGTGATATGTGCGGTCTACGGCCTAAGCTCTACTTCGGGTAAATGTGATCTGGTTGAATTGAATATTTCACATGCATAGCCGAACATGGTTATCAGTTTATCGTTTGTTTGGGTCGTCAGTATTACGCTGATACGGCTACTTATCGGTTTATTTCATAAAGTGTTTTATGTGGTCGGACAGTTTACCATGACCCTCGAAGGTCAGATCCTCGACTTATAGGGTGAACGCTGCCCTTGGTCCGCTGGAAATTCCTGCTTAGTAGCTCAATCACTGATACTACCCTTGATTAACCTTGAACGTTCCACCGCCGAAATGCCCGTATTGTGATATGTCTAGATCATACGTATGCACTGCAGCTCATCCTACTATGCTACGCCCAAATCAAATACACGGAAAGATCCAACACGGGTACAGTTCCTGAAGAATCCTGGCCATTCCTCTCCGTTGAAAGCAGGAGTGAGGTTTTTGTGTGAAGGCCTTCTCCACCAACAGCCGGCTCATAGGATAGAATTAAACTTGTCATAGCCGCGTAGATCAACGGTAAGCCCCATATCCTACATAAAGTTGCATTAAGCAATCAGACAGAGCTGACATAGCCTTGAAGTTCTTCAATGAGACACTTTTAGTGTTAAAAAGTTTTCAATCCAGGACAACAGACGTTTGAATCGCAGGAAATCGGATTGATTTGTTAGGCTTTGATGAGTCAAGCTAATCAGCTTCTTCCTTTTTATGAAGATAGGCACCGCAGTTTTGAGGGAGTCTATTTTTGGGGCCCCAGTCATGATTGTCAGCGTTTGGGAGCAAGCAGTCGTAAGGCATGTTACATCTTATGCAAATAATCCATGGATCTCGACCATATTCCCCATGCTGTTCAGCAGGCCAGTCATTCGCCGAGGGAAACCTCTCTTCCCAATTGACCTATACCTTTGTACAGCATAACTAGAAACAGAAAACATTCAAGGAAGGCAACTACCATGACCACTGTGACCATGACAGGACACAGAAGCAGATTTAATGTTCTTATCCGTCATCACAATCGATGCCAGATAGCGCCTATGGCGAGTTGTATCCGCTCAGTTTCTATTGCAATGATAGGAGCTGCGAATTTCAAGCTTTCATCCCAGTCCAGTGTACAGCAGATCATCAGATCGTTAGAGTGTTATCACCTTGGCTGATTGGAGCAAAAGTCATGTCATAACGAAAATTGGCTGCCATTTTGTTAGAAATTAAAAAAATTGGGCTCTGTTTTCACTAGAAGTTTATCTGAAGGTGTAAAATTCATGACATTAAGTTGAGAAAATGATATCGGTCAAATGACTACCTCTTGAGTTTTACGGCATTTTGAATTGTCGCTCGCGAAAAATCTGCCTCCAAATTGGTGATATCTTCTTAAATATTGTGTTAAACGCGAGATTTCAAAAAAGCAAAAGCCCCAAAGGAAGAAGTCTGGCCCAGTCAGATCTGGCTATGTGGCCGGACAGTTCGGGAGATCACACGGTCTCGAAATTGGTGATTCAAAATCTCCATCGTTGCCCGAGGTGTGTGAGCGGTTTTTTTTTTTTTTTTTTTTTTTTTAAAGAACTTAACACTCAAGTGGGTATGAATACACTTAGCATGTGTTAAGTTTTTTGGAAAATGAGATAGAGAGAGGAAAAAAGATGTTTGTGCTCAGTGGTTATTACGCTCAATGGGTGGCATCCAACATTTAATGGGGGAGATTTCTAGTCAACTACTCATCTTACTCATCAAAGACTCATGTCTTTCGGGCGAGGCTGGGATTCGAACACCAAACCTTCCGATTTGGAAGCCAGTCCACTACCACTTGAGCCACGGCCACCCATGGTCCGTCCTGCTGGGACCAACAATGCCCGAGACCCAATTGAGTAATTCGTTTTACATCTGTCTATAGCGCTCACCAGTCCCGTCGGGGTTTTCAAAAAAAATAAGGGCCAATCACTTTTTTCATTGCAAATGCTGAACCAAACAGTCACTTTGAGGAGATGCAACGGCTCTTAGTGCATTTCATGTGGATTCTCCGTACACATAGCCACTTAAGTGGAAATGGGCATCATCGCTTATAATGATACGAAATCATCCTCTTCTTGCAGTAGGTTTAACAGAGTATGTCAATAAGTTAACCTAACTTGACGGTCAGCAGGCAGAAATTGGTAAACGGTTTGTACTTTATAAGGGAACATCTTCAGGTCTTTCAGCAAATTTCGACGCAACAAACGTCTGCTGATGCAAAATTGTGTACACTGATTGATATTCTCGCTCGTACCAGCAATACAGAGGCAGCCACTTCTTGCAAGATCTCTAGTGGACCCAGTTTGCACGAGATGCTCGGCCATTTTTCGCCCACATGGTGCAGGACGACGAGGAACACGACGACGAACAACAGACGGGAAATTTGTCACATAAGCAGTAAGAATAATTCCACGTTTTTCAAGTGTGTATCGCTCCGTTCTCTATCTGTCTACAACATAAATTTGAAAGCACAATTACACTTGATGCCATTTGCAAAAATGATGGCACATTCACATTATGACATTACTTTTGCCCCAATTTGTATAAGCACATGATCAATTTGGTTGGTGGTTCGACTGAATGGTCTTAAAGGGACCCTTATAGTGAGCTGTGGCGAAATATTGTACATTTACGAAAGCTGTTGCCTATTATTAAATCGTGGATACTGTATGTCTTGACGTATCCGCCGATTAGGCTTTCGTTTATCGATTTCGGCGTTGAGGTCCTTGGATTCGAATAAAGATCACCAAACTCCGACTTCTATTCCAGGTGGCCTGACTTTGGTCATAGATAGGTTATTGTCCAAGTAGTTGACGTGTGTTGCTTTCATGTCCCAGTGTTATAGTTGAATTCATTTGGTGATTTCCGTCATTCGGGACAAAGAAGAGTGTTAAAGCGACATGACCATCCTGTAAATCCTTGTCTCTGCAACGAAATATACTGATTTCTTTAGGAATAATTGCATTTTTGACACAGAACTCTTCGAAAGAATAAATTAGGTCGATTACGAATCGCTATTCGTAGACAGCAGTAGCCTTTGTTCGAAAAGCTATCATCTCCAATCTACCTACCTAGACGAGCTGCAGTTCAGGAATTAAGTCTTGTAGTCGTAGTTGAAAGCGATTGCCTGTGCGAAAACGCATAACTCTGTTACAGCTTAAGTCAATGTTGAAGTCAGTCTGTATCTATTTATTGCTAGGATTTTTGTAAATTCCCGCTTGTCTTGGAAATTCATCAATAAGGTCAGCCTTCTGTCATAAATTTCGTTGACATTAACGTCCATGATGTACTCGTACACTTAAACTTCCAATAACTCGCTACATCATCCCATAACTCATTGCCTCATTTGCATCACTTATCTGTTCAAACTTACCACTCACCAACCAACTCCTATCCGAATCGATCTCAGGCGTTCTAAAAACATTGTTTACCACCTCAATTATCAATCACCCCTCATCTCATTCAATTTAAAACTGCAATCGAAAGATAACTCGATTTTCTGCACGTCAATTTGCTCTCATGACCCAGATACTGGCCTGCCAGCGCCCATAAAAAACAATTAAACCTCCCAACACTTAAACCTGTCAATCTTCATGAAAAAAAAAAACCTCCATAGTC
Organism: Volucella zonaria; assembly: GCA_963966105.1. Classification (NCBI taxonomy): domain Eukaryota; kingdom Metazoa; phylum Arthropoda; class Insecta; order Diptera; family Syrphidae; genus Volucella; species Volucella zonaria. The sequence continues at coordinate 44,754,876 of OZ014531.1, forward strand.
TACACTCTACAGTATACTAGTCTATACTAGCCTTGCACCATCCTCCATAAACTGTGTATCTGCTGTACGTATGCATGGCACCCTGTAGCCTATACCATGAAAAGACAATTAATAAACGATTAAACGTGGAGGCCGTTCTTGTTCGTAGAGCTGTCAAATTACAATGGTTCGCTCGCCCCCTGATACCCCCTGACATGCCGTGACACTCCATAATCGTCTAGCGAGACCCAGATCGGTGTAACATAATCATAATCGAGTGTCAAGTGGAATAAGTTCGCTGCATTGCCATGTAAATCGAAATTGATACACAAACCGAGAGAATTAAACGCTCCACACGTCGATCCGATTATTACTCGTATCCGTAAAAGCAATCTACCATGAAGCGAGCAGCAATCCATCCCAATCCCAGTCCCGATACAATTTGCAATCGGTTCAATCCAATTAAAGATGAATGGTGGGAATAATGTGGTGAGGCCGTGGAGCACTGAGTAGGGCAAAACTATTGTGGAAAGAGCTCGCGATTCAAACATTTTAAAGCGAAACCGCAAAATTTGAAGTTTATTGCGTACCGCATTCTGTAAGCCGCCAATCTGATTTACATGACACCGGAGACCGAGAGCTGGAGATGTGAGGATCCGGTACCGGTGCCATATCTCACCCGGATTGAGGTTGGGAATATTCGAAACGCAGCAGCATAGCATTTGCATGAGTTTATGCAATATGCGTCGGCTGGTATCATGGTGGGCTGGTGCTTGAAACGATCTATTCCTCTCCGAATGAAGGCGTGCCAACGTCGTCGTCCGATTTAAAAGAAGGTTTCGTTAGATATGGAATTCGGAGAAAAAATCCAAAAAAAGAAAAAAAGAAGGGACAAGGAAAATAGTTTCATGTAATTGCAATTTCCGGTGTGTTGTTGTTGATATTGTTTGAGGCTGCGTTCCGCCGAATGTGCATGGTGGCGATGACGACGCCGCGATCTGACTGATCCCCTATCGTGTGTGTGCCGTTGAAGATTTCTTTAGTTTTGTTGTTGAGTTAAAAAAATGAACAAAATAAAGGGGGCTCGCGATATGGAAACACATGTGTTTTCGTAATGAATACGAGAACTCGTATGCTGAACCACTTTTTTGTTGTTCACATCCTTTTCCGTTCGGGTGGCATACTTTCAAGACGATGAGATACAAAAAATTCTGGTTGCGCAATCAATACAATGCAATTGAAACCATTTGTTACTGGATGATTGTACATATCCCACTTATGCATTTAGAAATGTATTGTACTGGATTTGGATGGTTTTTTCATTCACAGATATTCAAAACCGGCTGACCTCGAAATGGCCATGTGATGCAGCTTTTTAATTTTACAAAATTATAGGTGTGCTGTGATTTATAACTATCGGAATGCATTACATAATCATGTAGAAGTGGTTTGTCCAAAAGAAAAACGAGACAGCTCAGCCTTGACTTTGTCATGATAGATTAACGCTGCCATTGGCAAATTCAGAATAAAATTCTTTGTCTGACGTCACGGCGGCGTCAAGGTCCATGTACGAAATACGTTTCATTTTCGACGACTGAATGGCTACTAATTTGAATTTTTAGAAAGACTTATTGTAACAGGGCATGGTACCTGCAGAGTACCACTGTGATATAGCCTACTCACATTAGAGGAAAGACTCTACTGGAAACATTTGTGACCCTAGCGGGTATGGCTAACACTTATCACCTTTGCGAGCTACTTCTATTCTAGGAATATTCCCCAGGCGATCAAAGAAATGAAACCGCCCAATCTCCCAAAACTTACGGGGCCAAAATGGAATGACAGATCTGTTGATAGCAATTCTTTTGCAAAAAAAAATTTAAACAGCGGAAACTCGTGTGTCTCATTTCACAGCTACCATCAAAGTAGTGTGATGCATTAATGCCTTGAAGAGGAAGGTCTCTCCGAGTTACTACTGGTCAAAAGGCACTTCGGGGAAAATACATTCAGGTTTGGGAACAAGAAGTAGTCGCTCGGAGCCAAATCTGGAGAATAGGGTGGATGAGGGAGCAATTCATAGCCCAATTCATGGATTTTTGCCATGGCAACTGCACATGTGTGCACCCTTGCATTGTCTTGGTGGAAAAGAACTTTTTTCTTGGCCAAATGAGGTCGTTTTTTTTTCAAATCGTCATTGAATCGGTCCAATAAGTTGGCATAATATTCCCCATTGATTGTTCTTCCCTTTTGAAGGTAGTCAATGTGGATTATCCCGCGTGCATCCCAAAAAACAGTCGCCATAACTTTATTGGCTGACAAACCCACCTTGGCCTTCTTTGGCGCCGATTCACCCTTAGAAACCCACTGTTTTGACTGTTGTTTGTTCTCTGGTGTGTTGTGATGGATCCATGTTTCGTCCACTGTTACAAAACGGCGCAAAAACTCCTCCATATTGCGATTAAACAACGCCAAACCTTCCTGTGAAGTTGTTACACGATTGCGTTTGTGGTCGACTGTGAGCAAACGCGGCACCCATTTTGCGGAAAGCTTTCTCATGCCCAAGTGATCATTCAAAATTGAAACCACTGAGCCATGCGAGATCCCTACGGCTTCCACAATCTCTCGCACTTTCAATCTTCGGTCGGCCAACATCATATCGTGAATTTTTTCGATTGTTTCGGGTGTAGAGACATCAACTGGGCGTCCAGGACGTTCGGCATCTTCAGTGCTTGTACGGCCACAACGAAATTCAGTAAACCACTTTTTTACCATTGAAATCGATGGTGCAGAGTCCCCATAGTATTTATCAAGCTTAGTCTTGGTCTCGGTAATGGGTTTTTTTTCGCAAGAAATAATGTTTAATAAGCACACGAAATTCACTTTTTTCCATTTTCTCCTCAAATTAGTGAGTAGTCTGATAAAAATAGCTGTCAAACACAAACTAACTGACGCAGCAAGTTTAAATTTTGACAGGAGTCAACTGACAGATGCCTGTTGACAGGAGCAGTGTTGCTGCTTCAGTAAAGAGGTCAGAAATTCAAAAAGTCACGGACTTATTGACCCGCCCTCGTACGAGGGGCGTTCAAGATATTCTCGGTATCGGGGTGAAGCTGTGGTTGCATATATAAATTGACTAATTTATCAAGTAGTACTATTATTTTAGTGCATTCATGTAAAATTTCATATAAATGTGATTATTAATTCGCGATTTATCTCTAGTTAAACAGAATCATAATGGCAACTGAGGCGATGATGGTGAAAATTGATCATCGCGCTGTAATTAAATTTCTCACTAAGCAAGGAAAAAGTCAAAAAACTATTCATGAAGAGATGGTGGCTGTTTACCAGGGTTCCGCACCTTCATTATCAACTGTGCAAAAGTGGTCAAGTGAGTTCAAGAGAGGCAGAGAGAGCATTGAGGACGACCCCCGCTCCGGCGCCCCGGCTACTGCTTGTACGGGAGAAAGCATCAAAGAAGTCGAAAAACTTGTTCTTGAGGATGCCCGAATAAAGGTGAAAATGATGGCAGAGATCACCTAGCTTTCAATTGGTACCATTCACACCATTCTTCATGACCATCTTAACCTTTCAAAGGTCAGTGCAAGGTGGGTGCCACGAATGCTCACAGCGCCTCAGAAAAAAGTGAGAATCGCATGCTGTAGAGAGCTTTTGGAGATGTGTAGTGAGAACGCGGACGGTGTTACGGATCGACGAATTGTTACTGGGGACGAAACATGGGTCCACCACTATGACCCTGAAAGCAAACAAGAGTCCATGCAGTGGCATAAAAAAGGAACAGACCCCCCGAAGAAGTTCAAAGTCACTCCGTCTGCCCGAAAGCTCATGGCCACAGTTTTTTGGGACTCAAAGGGAATCTTGCTCATTGAGTACAAAAAAAAAGGTGAAACCATCAACGCCACATCCTACGCTTCCACTTTGCATAATTTGCGGGAGGAAATTAAAAAGAAAAGACGGGGTAAACTCGCAGCGGGTGTGTTGCTTCTTCATGACAACGCTCCTGTTCACACGGCGCGAGTTTCCAAGGCTGCTGCGCGAGTTTCCAAGGCTGCTGCGCGAGATTGTGGTTTCGAAGAAATCCAACACCCACCCTATAGTCCAGACCTTGCCCCTAGTGATTATTTCCTGTTTCCGGATTTGAAAAAATGTCTTCGTGGAAAAAGATTTTCGGATGATGAAGAACTCAAGTCGGTATTTTGCAGAGAAAGAGGAAATTTATTATTTTGAGGGTTTAAAAAAGCTTATCTCAAGATGTAACAAATGCATTGATGTTAGGGGAGATCATATTGAAAAATAAAAACAATTTAAATTGAATTCACATTTTGCTTCATATCGATACCGAGAATATATTGAACGCCCCTCGTATATAATAGACTACTAGAGCAGAAGAGAAAGGAGCACTCTCAGATAACCAATTTGCCTTCAGAAAAGACCGTTCAACAGTTGACGTCATACGAGCGGTAGTCAATATAGCAAAGGGTGCCATCCAGGGAGTAAGATGGCTCTATGGTACAAAGGGGTACTGTGCAGTAGTTACGTTGGACATTAAAAACGCTTCCAACTCTGCGAGCTGGGTATCCATTGGACCCACCGCACTAACATATTTGCCTAGGATAGTGACGAACTATTTCAACAACCGCAGCTTGAGATACAATTCGGATTAAGGCGTAAAATACAACACAGTCACTGCGGGGGTCCCAAAGGGATCGATCCCAGGGTCACTGTTATGGAACATAATGTATGACGGAGAATTATGACAGCTGCGCAAGTAACGATAACTGGATTCGCCTACGAAATTGCCGTCGTGACAGTAGCCAAACAGATTCATGAAGTGGAATCAACCAAAAACGAAGCAATCGCTCTGATAAAAGATTGGCTTATCTCCGTCGGATTAGAGCTGGCCGATCATAAAACTGAAGCTGCCCTCATAACCATTGAATTGTTGCATTCACCAATTTTTAGTTCAGTGACCAAACCACCACGTCCGAAGTGGGTTCTATTCAATTCAAAAAACCGCAGTACAAAAAAAACTTGGGCTATATAAGTGGAAAAGTCTCGAAAGTACAGGCAGCTCTGTCCCGAATATTGCCTCATATCGGTGGTATCCCTGGATACATTAGAGGAATTTCCAGAGTAACAACATCAACCCTTCTGGTTCCAGAACGAAGGAGACTATCGTCAACATCCAGACTCTACACTCTAAAGATAATTAGGGATTTTCGACCCATCTCAGACTAGGTCGCCTTTGTTATAGCTGGAATGGTCCCCATTCACATCCTTGCAGACGAGACACTCAGAATATGCAATGGAAAAATCTTGAGCCAGCACGACGCGAAAACCATCAACCGTGACTATCGGAAATATCTACACCACTTCGGGAACCTTTATGCCCATATTCCGGAGCAGACGCAACCAAAAACAAAAACCTCCAGAGTACGAGACCTTAGCAGAAATATCAGACGATTTTTTTGACAGAACATGAGATTCGCTATTCGTGGGTGTGAAATAAACGTTGTAGTTTCGACGTTCCTTAGAGATCATAGAGACCCATGACTTGTCTCTTTATGCCAAATAGGAAACATAAGCTGTGAAACGAACGGAGAATGACACAAATTTGTAGTCGGGATGGCATATTTCCCCTATAATCCGGTACTTGTACCACCATCAGAGGCATTAGCCGAACTCATTGAATTTTGCGATTCCAGTAAGATGGGATTTGTTGTACATGGATGTTTATGTTTTTTAGAACAGAAAGAGATAGTCTGCTACCCTCGTGCTTGAGACTAACTTTTCACAATCAGCCCCTATAACCGAAACTGCAAATGAGCTGAGAAACACAATACACCCTAGCTGGTGTCTGCCATCGGTTGCAGTGACGAATGAGGCCATCAAATACGTTGTTGCTTCCTTTGATGGTTTCAAGTAGTCCGGAAAGTTCAGTGCTAGTCTAACACTTTTATACATACCGAGCTCCTGGCGAACAGTAAAAGAAGCCTTTATGTCAAAAATCGGAAAAGATGGGTAAACGTTCGCCAATCAGTCTGACTTCCTTCATATTGAAGAGCATGGAGAGGATGGTCGAGGTTTATGTGCGCAAAACTGCTTTTCTGTTCAAGATACTACCTCACCACCAGCGGAAAAAAAGCCTTCGAGGCTGCATTTTAAATTCAAAACTGAGCTTGACGAGAAGGATTACGGGCTTAACATTGAGGGTGCAACTTTTGACGCTTTGTGTCTTCAGCTATGCTGATGAAAAGGATGCTGACTGCGAAAGCTGGCTCGCGTACTGTCTCCACTACTATGCTGCGTGTTGGTTGACTTACAGCAACTTACCGCTCTCAAAGGTTCTAACGTTTAGACATACGCACTCAAGAGGTTATTAGTACTCTTAAAATGTTAGCACACAGCGCGGACAAAGGAAATTTAGGGAGAAAGAGAAGAGAGGTACCGATGTACATTGGTCTTAAATGTTTGCAAGTTACAATGGCTGGGAAATAGAGAGCTCGGCAGGGCATTTCATGAGCGAGTTGTACGGCTTTGGAAACAATCACGATATTGTAGAGTACGCTTGAAGGTATACTGATGAGCATTCATAGCGAGATGGCTGCTACGGTTAAAAGTTTGAAGGAACGGAATGCTCGGTGGAGCACTGGTGGTAAAAATAGGAATATAACGGAGATAAGCCAGAGGATGTTACACCGTTGTTCAGGTATATCCTTTACTGTGCAATATTGGCGTCACCTATGAGTTTTATCGCATTGTTTTGAATCCTATCTAGCAGGTGCAGAGCTGTTTTAGGAGCACCTGACCAGATGTGGGCATTGTACTCCAATTTTGGGCGGATGAATGCCTTATGTGTTGAGGCCAGATCAGAGGGGGTGAAATGTTTCTTACACCGCTGAGGAAACCTAGACATTTTGCAACATTTTTGGCGACATCGAATATGTGGTCATTACTACATAAGCTGTCCTTGACACATCGGTTTCAACGATGCAAGTGCCATTCATAGATAATGACTGGGTGTTTAAATTTCGCTTTAACGACAGCAGGCAGCATTTTGTTTTGGAAGCATTAAATTCCACTCTGTTGATTGTTCTCCAATTGGTTACCCTGTTAATATCGGTATTTGATGAGCTTAACATACGCTGCCGTTCCTCTTCTACAGCCGCAGAGCAGGGGCGTGTATCCGGGAATGAATATTAACAGCAGAGACTACAGTCGTCAGCAAAAGAATATATTGGATTAGAAGTAGCAGATATGAAATCATTGATGAAAATAGTCTCGAAGTCAGAATGGAGCCCTGGGGCACACCAACATTTATTTTGAATTGAACGTTCTAAATGCACGCATTTTCAACAAAAGAGTCTGATGCCAATCCGTGTCAAATGCCTTGGAAATAACAAATGCAACTATCTTGCTTTCGATCCACTTTTCGCTGAGACATGCTATCGAATCACCAGCATACCGCCGGTCATTGAGAAGTTTCCGTGTTTCGAGATATTTAATGAGCTGACGGTTTATCTGCGTTCCCATGACCTTGGAAGGAGGGACGGAAGTGCAATGGATCTTTATGAGGAGAGAGAATAAGATTTTTAGGGACGGGCTGGACAAATGCTGTTTTGCATCTGAAAGAGCCTTAAAGAGTAGGATTGATGAAAAAGCTTACGCAGTGTTTCTTTCCAGCGAAGAAGAACATCTCTTCAGAAGAAGGGGAGCTATACAATCTAGACCAGCGGACTTGTGGATGTTTAAATCTTTAAGTACTCTTGCTACTGCATGACTGCGAAAGTGGATTTGTCCAATTGAAGATTCGACGTAGTCAAGTGTAGGCGGATACAAGGCGCAATATGAAGTGTTGAACTAGCCGCAAAGAGCGAAGTAAGCATATTGGCTTTGTCTAAAGAGCTGACAGCTGGAATGTAAATGAGCAATGGAATGGAGGATGAGGCAGAGTTTCTAATATTTTTGAAGAACGACCAATAACTTTTACTATCTTTGGGACATTTTAGTATTTTTGCCTCAGTTTATGGTCGTATTTAAATTGTACACGCTTGAAAAAGACGTTGCAGTCGTTCCGGGCTTGTTGGTCTTGTAGAACCGAAAAAATACTCCTCTAACCCTGACACCCTATTCTTGATCCAATGAGGTATAAAGGCTCTCATTTTAAAGAGAATAGTATCTGTGATCATATAAGCAGCGGCATCCACCTCATTATCGAGGAAACATAAAGGCCAGTTAAAATTCCTAAAGAAGGTATTAAGTCTGCTCCAATTGTCTTTCTCATATTGCCGCATGGCTTTTTAAGGAATCTTTTCTCTAACCGTGTGGTCGGTGTACGAAAATTTAGCTGATATGACCCAGTGGTCCGACGAGCCTATAGGCATTGTACTTATCAGGGTGAGAAGTTAAAAACAAATGCTGCGAAAATATGAAGAGACAATATTTCCCTCTGTCCATGAATGATTTCTCACAGAATTTCAGCCAGGAAAGAGTCTTGGATAGATCCAGACCGAACTAGGATGCGGTGCTGGTGCCTTTTCAGGGGTCGACAGCGTTAGAATTCACTCTTGTTAGAAAAATTTGCGTCTGCCTGTCTGCGTTTTCGGTTAGAGCTTCCATTGAAACAAAAGAACGAAAAGTAGCGTGTAGATGAAGTATCGGAGTATACTCGTAGGCAGAGAATCACAGCCATGACACAAAAAATGACATTTAGTGGACAGAAACTGTATTTCCTGGGGGCTTCAAATCCAATTAACATTGAACCAAAACTTCTACTTTTGCAAACAAGCAAAGCCTATCAACTTTTGGAATTGTTAAGCGAAGGATAGCATACAAAGGACTCTAATTTTATACCTCAATTCCATAAAATTTCTTTAGAGAAGTACGAGTAGAGTTCAAACCCCAGAATGTACTTTAGGCAAAGTAAGGTAAGGCTAGAGTGGTAGCCATCGGGAATGCAATTACAGACCTACACCAGAAAATTGGCACGCTATGACAAAACTTTGGCAGTTAACTAAAACCTGTAGTTTCTATTTTGTAAATGGCTGGATCTTTATATTTCAAGGCTGCTTTTCTATTAATAAACGGACTTGGATAGCCCGTATCGATAGGTGCCTTACGGAGCCCTTTCAATCCATACTAGCCCAAAAAAACAAGGTCGTAACACATATATAAAAAGTTCCACACGCTGTTTGCTCTCACGAATATGACAACATTGAGGGTAAGTTGTGCTGGATCGAAGGATAAAGCCAGAACTTACATACGATCAGGGGTGGTACGTTAAATATATCTTCTGTGGCAAGTTCGTCCGTTTTTCAGTTGCGTAGATGGGAGCGCTGAATTCCAGCACAAGGACACTTTGCATCTGACAACAATTTCATTCCGTGAATCGTTGTATTTTTTAGATTATTGGGAATAAGGCGGAATATAGCCAGACTCCAGCATCGTGATCCAGCGGGTAGAAACCCGTCTGTTCAAATGTTTATTTGAAGTTCTATTTAGCAGCTTTAGGTGTGGTTTTAGTGTCATCCTGTGACCAGTGGAGTCGAGTCGAGTATATCATTATGAGCTTTAATATCGCTGCGTATATCCCAGTATATATAACTCTGCATTGCAGATCACATTTCAGGAAACATGAAGGGGAAACTGTGCCTTTCTTGCTTGTATATAGGATCTAGAATTAAATTCATGTTTTTGATATGACCATCAATTCTAGCTGCATCTCATTAACCTTTGGAGAATCGACTTGTTGTGTGTTGCAGCTTCTGATTATTAAAACCTTTAACTTTGGCTTTGTTTGCCAAATTTTTTGGCTTGCTAAGAAGAAGCCACATGAGGTCTTCAAATTGAGAAAAACTATTTTGAAACGATGCCTTCAAATCCAGCGGTTCTAAGCTTAATGTTTGCGATTTAAGTATAACCGTAGCAGCGGTAACAATATTCCTTCTTGAGAAATGCCTCTGTAAACTGTTTTTATGGATGATCAAGACTCTTGTTCAGTAGGGAAGTTTTTGTACCTGACCACTTGTTGGATTCAATAGATAACAGATTTGCTGTCCTACATGTGTACTGGAGTGCTGATATACATTTTTGAAGTCACCTTCGTATTCCTTGTTAGGCAAGAATTCATCCATGTTAACTTACTTAGGAGGGCAGTACCGTATTCACCAATTTCCCTTTGCGGTACACATGGTACTGGCCCGGTAAGAAGCTACTGGCTTAAATTAGAACATATGTATACTGCTCCTTCAAATGTTTCCAAATGGAACCAGTATTAGCCGGTATAAGGTATGAGGAAAACATTGGCTATTCAATCCCATGCAAACACATGGCCTATACAAAGCAATTGGCTAAGGGCCTGGAGATGCATAGAGTAGAAGAGACTTACTGTCAATTCTAATTCGGAAGCTATGACATCCACTGGTACCTTTAAAATTGTCCTATGGTCGTATTAGTCTATCTCGCCTAACCAAAAAAATGTGTTTCTAGGGGTTATCTCAGTAAGCCGTCTCCAGACAGGGAATAGGGACAAGCTAGGATTTTTGATAGGATTTTTCTCAATACCGAAGAATCATATCTTTTTCTCTATATTCTTACCGAAGCTACACCACAGTCTCATAGCCGAATCTATATTCTATGACAATTCTAAATCGACTTTTGTTCTGAATAGTCTCGAGCTAAAATAGCTCAACAAGGAGGCATACAGAAATACGCCTTACTAACCCAATGGTCGTTCTGTTAACTCTAGACAAATGGCGAAATAAATTTTCGAATTGAAACCTTGGTTGCATTGGATCCTGAATATTGATATTGCACTTCGTTTCTTTCATCAAAGTTCTTGTCACAACTTAAAGTGATGGCAGCCTCACACAGGTTCCGTTCCTCCGAAAGAAGTTCAGTCAAAAAAACAAAAAAAATATCATCCTGTAAAGTAATCAGAAAGTGTTGTCTTCACATTTTGAGTTTGGTGAACAATGGGGACTGCAGCTCCAGAAACAGCTCCCCTTTAAATCTCGCTTACTAATTGCTCCTTCAACTGCGTGAATAGAATTTGTCGTTTCTATAAATTTTATCTCGACTATGCTGATCGGACAGATGTTTTCAAATGCAACTCTATACATTAAACCGAACATCGAGTTCCATCAGATACGCCGATATGATTTTTCATATCTAAACCTAATCTCAACAATAGACTCTGCTGATCCTATCGACCGTGGTAACGGCTACAACACTATATGCTCCACTATAGGAATTTCTTTAACTGCACCAGTAGAAAAGCTCGTATCAACAGGTGTTATTTCGGTGATAGACCCTGTTGATCGAATTGATTTAGTATTCTAAAAATCGTTGTCCTTCTGATTGCTTCTGTCCAAGTCTTACATTCTTAAAAAAAACATGTACCTCTTCTCAAATCTCAGTTTCATCATCACTAAAAAATTGCGACACCAAACCACAACCCTGAGGTATCTCATTTTTTTTATTTTTTTTTTTTTTAATGGAAAACCTACTTAGTACCTCACTTGTTTGGGTCTTTAGAATTCCCCAAATATCCATCTAGATCACACGGCGAAAGTAATATTTCACAATCGAAAAGTCAATTCTACTCAACGCATTAATGTCATGCCATTACAATAAATTCCGGTCCGGCCGCCCATAACCCCCACCTAATCTATTAGAAGTCAAATAAATAAATGATGCAAATTAGTGAGGAAGATTATCTAAATGTCCAGAAGACCAGGGCCCTAAACCGAATGAAATTCCAAAGCGAAAAAAAGGAAAAAAAAAAAAAAAAAACACCGATGACATCCGGAATGTCGTCCCATTGCAATAATTGATTCTTTTTACTTAAATTGTTTTCTCTCGGTCTTGTTGTTGTTTTGGTGTGACTTATATTTTTATTTAGAGGCTACATAGCTTCCCTTAATCCCAATCGCAAGGGAAGGAAGGACAGATACGAGAAGCAGAAAAAAAAAAAAAAAAAAAAAGTATCCAAAGTATCCACGTATCTATCATCAGGCTTTAAGGTCACAGCGAAAATAAATATCTTCTTCGGCTTATTTATGTAAAAATGTATCTTTTGGCCTGCTTTAGTGTGATAGATAGATTGGATTTTGTTTGAATTTGTTGTTGTTGTTTTGTCGTTTAGTTGTTTTGAGGGATCAGTGTAGGCGTTATCATTGTACCCGGACTCTCGATATCCGTTGGTATTTATTATCACCAAGAGAAATGAATGTCTTGACTAAAAGATACGTAATGCCATGGGATGGGCTTTTGTTTTAATTTTCTTTTTGTATCGTACTTCTGTATCTTCTGTTTCAACAGTGCAAAATGTACTCTCAAATTTGAACCGAATTTTTGTGTTAAGGTACAGAATGCAGGATGAGGATGGGGACATGAGGGTAAAACATCAAAAAAAAAAAAAAAGGTCTGTAACATGAATTAATTCATTTTCATGACGGACACGGGTGCGGGTACATAGTTGGCTCATTTGTTGGACATGCCGCACGTTGTAGGGATGTATTTGTAGTCGCGCACATTATGGTAGTGGTGTCATTCAAGATGAAGAGGGGCATCTTGGATTGGGGTATGTAGCGACTTTTGGTCCTAGATCACGGCGTAATGACATAAATTTTCATTTTCACCCGCCAGTTAATTGTGATTGTGTATGTCGTCTGGTGTCAGCAGGGGGAAGAGCGTTTTTCGGTTATTTATTTCGAAAAAAAAAAAAATAGAGCCTTTGTGCTTGGGTGGTTTTGATGAGATTCGTTGTCTTATCCTCTGCTGCTTGAGAAGTAGGGTGGGCCATATCTTTGGGTTACAGTTACGTATTAGAGACGTGAGGGATGAGGTTTTGGAGCAAGGAATTTGTTGCTATTAGAAATAGGTATTTTTCGAGGAGGGCGTAAATTAAATTTAGTTTAGTCGATCTAAGGGACATGGTGGTAATTCGATGTTTCTACCTAGGCCTTAGTAAATAGTGCTTAAGATAATTGTACAATACAAACGTTTGATTTTATTTGTCATATAATGAGCTCATAATCCCGTTTTCTATTAAATGGTATTCTCTTATGCAAGACCGCCAATATACCTATCCATGGATCCACTTTTGTTTGGAACAGGGGACATTTTTGATACGTCTTAAATTGAAGCCCAAAGGATGCTCAAAAATACTACTAAGTAGCTACCAAATGAATGGAATAGAGCTAGAGGCATCGGGTAGGTTTCAATCCGATAGAGGGAATTTAGTTCCATAAACGATGTTTAGTGTCAGTTTCACGAGCATGAATTTTTTATTCAACAACATGAGGATTGCGGTTCAGCCAGAGATGCAATACAAAGGTGCGACGATTAAATTCGATACTGAAATCTTCGAACAAGTACAGCTGGATCTCCCTTGAAAGGAACAGATTATCGAATTTACAGAGCTGAAATACATATATCGATAAGAGACAGCCCTCAGCGGTATAGAAGTCTGAATTTTAAGCTCAGCGCCATGTGAAAAGAAGAGAAACTCAATGTTAGATCGAAGGAGAAATCAACGTTTTTAGCTGGACAGCCCAATAGTAAAGTAAAGTAAAGATAATAATGAACCTGATTAGGATCTAGACCTTCCAGCACCTTCCATCTACATATCCTGCGGATCATTAAATAGAAATGCATTGAGTATAGGTACTCATTTCGCAGGCAAAAGACGGGGGAAAGAAGATTTATTTCATTCCACTAGTTATTGGGTCATTTAGACCTCTGGTTGTAATTAGATAGATGACAAACTAAAGGAGATAGCAATGTGGACCTATTGAAGCTACACTCCGCAAACAGTCGGTGATTTGGTGGACTACTTCGCAGCTGAAATAAATTGCAGCCACTTCCACAGCTAAATACTACACAAGTTCAGTTGTGACACCCAGGGACTATGTGAATTTCCTGGATGACACTGAGGCACCCAATGGTAACTATGACAAGGGATTAGTCTACTCTAGAAACGGCGATTATGAGTAGTATGCCTCGGGGCAAAAGAAAATGTCAAATGAGCGAGTAATATACGCACAGGGGCCATCATTTTATTCAAGGCTGATCAAGAACTAGAACAGAATCTCAAACTAAAGCGAAATATGGAAAGAAATGTCCATCGACAGGAACCCGTTCGAGTAAATAATGCATCCCGATCTTACAACCGGCAGCGGATCAACGCAGAGTCAATCCAAATAACCACAACAGTGTGCGATCCAGCGATGCAGACCCAAAGTGTCTCTAGATCCAACAGAAATTCCAGTAATCCAGGATTCCAGAAACGTTAAACTAAACAACCGAGACATGACCTCTCAACCACCGCAAGGTGAGCAAAGACGACTCCGTGACGCAGCCGACCAAGATTTCTGGGGGATGGCATATAAAATGATGATGGATAAGCTGATAGGCAATATATTGACCACATATTCCTCCACTTACTACCTACTTTGTAAACTAAAGAGTGACTAGATAGCAATGGTAGTTTTTCCAATTGCTATGTTTCAGCAGCTGTCAAAGTTACGAATGACATCCAGCTGTCAAAATATTCAGTCAGGTTTGCCATTTCATCGTGCATCGCTTTACGCTTGACGAACTTGCGGAAATTGTAAATACGCAACGTGAATTTCGGCGTGAAATGAAGAAAACATAGCCGCCGTAGCGGCCAGTATCGAAGAAGATTCAGAAATCAGAAGAATTTTGCATCGCCAGAGAGTCCGGCTTATTTTGCGGTTGGATTTGGCCTACATCCGTATCAGATTGTGCTGACTCAAGAATTGAAGCCGGGCGACCATAGACAACGTTGTGAGTTCGCTAATTGGGGGCTGGAAATGTTGGCCGGAGATCCGGATTTTGGCCAAAAAATCATCTTCTCGGCGGAGGCCCATTTTTGCCTTAGCGGCTATGCCAACAAGCAAAATTGCCCCTAACGGAGCGAACACAATCCACAAGTGTTCGACCAGACATCAATGCATCCACAAAGATTGACTATTTATTGTGGTTTATGGCATGGTGGCATCGCCGGACCATATTTCTTTCAAAATGAGGAAGGAGACACCATTACCGTCAATGGTTTCAGGTATAGAGAAATTTTAACTGACATTCTGTAGTCAGAGTTCGACAACATCGATATATCCGAGCTGTGGTTCCAACAAGACGGCGCTGCATGACATACAAGCGACGCAACGCTCGAAGTTATGAAGGAGAAATTTGGCGACTACGTCATCTCACTCCAATTGGCCGCCGCGATCATGCTAATAAGCAAACCACTTTGGACGAGCTCGAGGCCAATATTCGACACGCTATTGCCGGAACAACGCCGCACATATTGGACCGAGTCATCAAAAATTGGACGGACCACTTGAAGCACTGCCAGCGAAGCCGAGGCGTCCATTTGAATGGTGTGCTATTCCACACATAATGGCATGGACGTAGCCAGACTATTCCGGATATAATGCTGAAAGGACTGCATGAAATATGCAAGAAGATTGGTCCCAACAGAGAGCCTGGCGGCATACCAAATGCAGAGATCAGAGCATTTCAAAGTAGATTGAACCATTTTAAAGTACGCATGTAAAGGTGCCTTGAGGAGTGGGTTTTTTCACTGAATTTCCAACATCTAGTGGAGGAAAACAAGCCAAACAAAGATACTTCGCAGTACTGGCCAACAATCTGCTTGATACAATGGGAAAGATCATTGAGAATATCACGTTATACGCACGACACCATAGAGGGGGTAGTAGATACAACAAACTGAGGAGAAGATGGCGTTATGATACACAGATAATTGGGAGCGCATTATGCATGTATGTAAGTATTTTACCAACAGGAAGTTGCGGTTCCAGAATAAGGATGGGTTTAAGCACTACAATATTACTGTTCGGATCCCTCAAGGGTCTTAGACCAGCACCCATGTAGGAAATAATGTGAAATGGAGTTCCTCGACTTATATTAGCAGTTTGAGTTGGATCGGTATAGCGGAGCTAAGTCCTCCACGTATGAAGTAATCGACAGAATTGGATGGAGTCCAGAAGTGAATGTTCAATAGTTGAAAGACAGAATAAAAAAAATTTCAGGATCAAGTTTAAGGAGGTATTACGAAACGGAAAAAGACAACAGGAATGCTGGTCGTGGGCCAAGTCCAAATTGGTCAATTTAAACTCCTTTAATCTGCCCCAGTTTTAGCAGGATCACTTGCAATGAAGAAAACAAGAAGGAAGCTCCCATTATAGCCGGAATGGATACCTTCGATATAAGCTAACGCAAACCGCAAAATGACAAGAGATCAGTGTATCCAGGAGAGTAAAAGCAGAAGGAATGACAACATCTAAGGCGATGTGAGAGGTCAGGCGGGATAACACATTAAAAGGTAAATATACCTACCATCTGACCCCTGATGTAACTACAGTCTAAGATGCAAATTTGTTGACGATGGGCAGAGAAGAACGAGAAGCATGCGTTTTGAAGAGGAAAGTCTGAACCTGCAAGTTGGTAGCTTCGAAAACCGAAAGAAAATAACTCAAAAGACCGGCAGCAGCAAATGACACAGAATAAGTTGATCAGCAGAAGATTGATAGAAGGGCACAGATATGCGGTTTGGTACGTAACATATCCATACGTATGCCCGCAAATGGTAAGTGTCAGCTAGTTCGAACAACTGGTATCTATAAAGATTCCACGTCCATTCCGTCCACTCTACTGGCTTTCTATCGACTTCGAGGAGACTTTCTACTTCACATGGACTGCTATGCGTTAAAATTGTATATCATATCCAGGATCTACAAGGATAGGTCGATTGCTGGTGGGTCTTTGTCGTTTTCTGTCAATCAACATCAAGCCCATTTAAAACAACCTCCCCTAGCTTGATAAGAACAATCACCCTATACTACGTTTCAGCCCTTATCGTGTTCCATATAAAGAAAAACAAAAAATCCAGAAAAAGGCAAGGCAACTATGTAGACTAAGCTCTAATTCATAAGAAACTTAATTGCGCTCCACGAATCTAATCACACTTCATTCATGATAAAAACAAAAAACCAGTCAATTGCAGTATCTTACTAACAAAAAAAGACAGTCTACGATTTTTCATTGAAATGTTTGTGTTGCCTCGAACTGACTGACTCATCTTGTCGATGAAAAATGTAAAGTAGGCACCTACTTCCACTAAAATACGTATTCGTCACTTATTTTAAGGACGCACTAAAAAGTCGACTTTTATCTGATTTCACGTGCAGATAAAAATTCATTTGTCATCAAGATTCAGATATTTTTGTCTTCTATTTTGGGGGGGGGAAGGGGAGAAAAAGTTATAAACTTTCGTCATGATAGTGAAGAGAGGTATTCGTTGTAGTAGTTACTCACCTTTGGATCCAATATGCTACGTTCTAAACTATCTTCGCGTTTACCATTCGGTTGGCTACTCGCCTCCAATCTCAAACGAGCACGTTCTACCCGTGCCAGAGTTGGACTATCGAGTATCGATGGTGTACGACTTGGAGTCGATGGTGGCGGTGGTTGACCAGTATTCGGTTCTGTTGGAGTAACCAGCATTTTGATGCTACTACTCCTACTCCTGCTGGTGCTACTGGTACGGCTACCACTAGCAAAACTGCTGCTCGACGTGCTAATAATGGTGACGGTGTCTGTTCACACAATTTTAAAAGTCCCTCCGCAGAGAAAATTTTTACTATTCCTATAAATGGCTACGTGAGAGGAATTTTCTTCTTTTTTTTTCTCTCTCTTACAGAAGCACGACCACACAATCTCTACTCCAGAGTTGGCCCCTGGCTGCCCCGTGGGGTTATCCTTTTGAGGTTTGCCTTGCTATGTACAAGTATTAATTGCGATTTCAAAAACGACAACCAGAGTTTGATGTCACTCACTTCACTGCGATTTTATCTTCGTAGATTTTTTAATTTTTTTATTTTTTATGAAACTGAACACTATCACTGGTAATCCAGGAGCACACAGGGGGAATTCGAGATTCTTCTATTTAGCAGAGGAACAGGCACTCGTACTTTGTACGTATCTATGACTTATGACTTATTGGGCGAAATGTCTAGAAAAGGAGTTTCTAAATTATGAACACCGGTTTGGATGGATTTCGGATACACACTTAGTAGCAAGAGAAGATATTCAAAAATTTGAAAAAATTAAAAAAAAAACAATCGAGTGGCAATCCTTTTTTCTGTTATGAGCGATTTTCCCTTAATTCTTTGTGAAGAAGGAACAAACGCATACTTTACATGCCGGAACACAACCGAACCATCACCACGTCGAGTTATTTTCGGACTAAACAATTCCATCAGCTGTGCAGTTTTTTCTGCCATAGAACCGTCGACAAATGCCAGCAGTTTATGAGGGTATGACGTCAGTGTGCAACTCGAACCGATTCCCCTTTTGATAGCAAGCGCTTTTTTCCACAGCTGACTAGCTGAATTGGTTAAGAAGTGAGGAAGTGATACGACAACGAACATGTTGCATGTCGTTGTGTTGCTGGTTCGGTTCGAACTGAATCTATGTTGTTGTTGGTTTGGGTTAAGATTGTTTTAGATACTTCACTGCTTTTGTGGCAAAAAAAAAAAAAAACTCAACCTTTGTTCTTGGACACGTTACAATGGTATCTTTGAGGAATTCTTTCGTGTTTTTGGTTTTGTTTTTTTTTTTAATTTTTTGTCAGGTTAATGGAAATGGGTCAACAATTAAAAATATACTTTTGCATATTGAGGTTTAATTTGCGCAATCAAATTGCCTTAGATACATTTGTCATGGGGGGTACTCGTAGAGTGGAAGATGCTGATGACGCGGACGATTTGAGTTGTAGTCAAATACTCGTGGTTGATTGACTGATTTGTTTGTTTTCTAAAGACTCAACCTGAATTGTCAAGAGGGCGCTAATTTTGAAATGTCATCAAGTAGAAGAAATTAGAACGCCAAAGTTCATGGGCACGGTCTCCAAAAGTAACAAAACTTGTATCTGCGACGAGGAAAAGGGAATGCCGGCTAAGGACTAAAATAAGACTTTCACGATTTGTTCACTTAGTTAAGACCAATGTACATCGGTACCTCTGTTTTCTTCATACCTTTGTTTCCTTCGCCCGCGCTGTGTGGAAACATTTTAACCCCTTGAGCGCGCGCTAATTAAAAAAAAAGGAGAGCGAATAGAATTTAGGTACTTACTTCACGTGACATTACAGGCTGGAGTGGACCTGGCCTTAATAGACCTCTCTATTTGCGCACATCACACTGACTAAGGGTCTCTTTCCACTTGAGCGTGCCACTGCCGTGTTATCGCAGTCATGGTCATCCTAAGTATTTTGACCGTTTTGACAAATTCTATGTCGCTGTATAGCCTACCTTCTTCTCATGTTAATTGTTGAAATATGAAACACGTATAATAACTGTTGTTACTGCGCCGCTTATAGAGTTGGATAGCTACAGGCCGCTCTATTTTGGGCCACCTCGGTTCTGAGGCCAAGGGTTTGTTGACGTTTTTGCATTTGAGCAGCCAATTATTTCTCGGCTGAAGCTTCAGCCCCTACTTCCATTTGGACCGGATTCTCCGAAGACCTTTGCAGATCACCTTATTTCCTCGGCTCCAAACTTTTTAATGTGAAGATGACAGTTTCATTTCTGTTCTTTATATTCCTTGTTTATCGTCAGACATTCGATCTTAGTGCGACTGACTCGTAACCTCGTTGCTTATAATAGCGGTTTCATCATATGGCGTCATTATACCTTCGTATGCCAGCGAGAGTAAGCCGAACGGAAAGTCTCTAGGGATTTACGTGAATACCTGTTAGAGAATGACTTAACTTCACGGGTTGCCCATACATGCATGGGCGTTAGGATACACCTTGCCAGCGCTCAACGTCATTCCTTTGATACCAATTCGGTACCTGTGTTGGAGGCGAAGGTTTCACTCTTGGTTTGAGTCGAGACCGACCTAAAACCTCTTGCCGATCTTAGGGTCACGGCACCCATTACTTATTGGAACTCTACATCGGCTTAATCACAAGTGAAAGACCCTTCATGCGACTTTAGGTTTAAACCACAGCTACCATGACGTTCCCTCAATGGGGCGTACCTCCTTCAAGTCAGGCCTGGACCGAATTTTGAGGGGCCCTGACTCCCATGGTTCCGAGTTGTATATCCCAACAGGAATTTATGACCGGCCGCTTGTAACTGGTCAAGTCGTAGCAACCTTAAGTGGCGTTAAAATCTGAAAACCGTTACGATAAGACAGATATTACTCTAATACTCTATTATAGAGGCACAAGTTCCACCCTTGGTATGGGTCGAGGCCGATCTAAAACCTTTTGCTGATCTTAGGGTCACAGCATCCAGTACTTATTGCAACCCTTCACGCGATTTGGGTTTAAACCACAGCCACCATGACGCTCCCACAAGGGGGCCTGCCTCAACAAGTCAAGACCGGACCGAGATCCGGGGGACTCCTGACTCCCATGGTACTGTGATTTAAGTCCTGGTAGGGACTACAGGTGGTACTGCCGCCAACAAGGCCTATGACCGGTCGCTTGTAACAGGTCAAATCGTAGCAACCTTCGGTGGCGGCAATTGAAAACCGTTACGACGAGACTCTTACTTCGCTCTGCCCCCACTTTTTATTAGACAACGTCAATAACTGGGCGGGTTCTCAATCGGCCGGACAGTCTGCGCTCTTTCCTAACGATGGACAGCAGGAAAGTCGCTAGCCTCTCAGAGATGTAGGGAAGTATTCGTTTTTCGTTTGGTCTGCCGGCAACGTGGAGAGTCATGCGCTCTGCAGTTATGCCCTGCCCTGTCGAGCTCTCTATTTCCTAGCCATTGTAACATTCATACATTTAAAACCAACGTATATCGGTACCTCTCTTTTTGTCCTCTCTAATTTTCCTTCGCCCGCACTGTGATTTTTTTCTTTTTTTTTGTATAAAGTAGCGCGCGCTCAAGGGGTTAAGGTACCCTTAAAATGTTTACACACAGGCGAAGGAAATTTAGGGAGGAAAGAAGGATAGGTACCGTTGTACGTTGGTTTTATATGTCTGAATGTTATAGATGACTAGGAAATAGAGAGCTCGGCAGGGCATACTACAGGCTAGTTGTTCGGCTTACGAACGAATCACGATATTTTGGAGTACGTCTGAAAGTGGACTTGAGGGTATACTGATGAGTATTCATAGCGAGACGGGTACTAATGTTGAAGGTTTGAAGGGGCGGAATGTTACTAGCGATTTCTGTGGAGCACTGGTGGTGGGAATAGCGATCAAACAAACTGAGACACGAGACATTTCATCGGTTTTCGAGAGTGTCCATTGACTGAATGATATTAGTATCAGCTATGAGTTTTATCGCACGGTATGGGATCCGATCTAGCAGATGCAGAGGCGCACTTGACTAGATGTGAGCATTGTACTTCAATTTTGGGCGGATGAATGCCTTATACTCGTATATTGAGGCCAAATCAGAAGGGGAAAAGTATTTCCTACATCGTCTGAGGAAACCTTGGCAGCATTTTTGGCGACATCGAATATGTTTTCATTCCAACGTAAATTGTCATCGACACTCATATCGAGAATGGAAAGCTTTTCGGTGTTGACGATGTACTATAAGTGCAATTCGTGGATAATGGCTGGGTATTTCAATTTCGCTTTAACGACAGCAGACAGTATTGTGTCAACACAGTTTGTGTCAAATTTCACTTTGTTGACAGCCCGCGCTGTGTGTAAACATTTTAAGAGTACCTGAACCCCTTGAACGACATAAGTATTCTAACATAGGTTCGGGTTCTGAAAAACGTTCTTCTTGCCTAGCAAGGTCCATTTTCCGTGATCCCATTGTGTCCTGAGGCCCAAACAAGACTAAGTTCGGTGAAGTCTTGCATTCTCGAACTAGGTCGAAATCGTGAGAGGATTCAGTAAGGCCATAAGTGCAGCTTGGGTATCGCTTCAGAGACTCCTCACAAAATAGTTCATTGCCACCAGGACTGTGTATATCTCAGCGTGGAACACAGAATGTGTGCAAATATTTTATGGGCTCTTAAACTCCCTTGAGCGTGAGCAGATTATAAAAGAAAACGAAAAAAAAACGCAAGTTTTGCTAACGAGAGGTGAAGTCTAACGTTGTCGTCTTCCAGTAAGACGCATCAAGTCCATTTTGATGCCATCCGATAAGACCCAACTACATTTCTTTCCTTGGCACAGGAAAGTTCATGACGTATTTCTGCAGCAACGGCGGTTTTGGTTTATTTTGGATTGGTTGTTTTGATTTGGTTATTTTGGATTAAATGTCAAATCAGCTGTCAGATTGAGTTGCGAAGCTTTATTTATTTTCATTTGTATTTTGCCATTCTATCATGGAAAGGTTGACGTTACAACAAAGAAATTTATTTCCAAAATCGAAGCTCGCTTAGCGAAACTTACAGGGCACTTCCTGAAATTTACAGTGGATTCACGATATTGGATATTCACACACCAACAAGGACAAGAACAGTTTGTTCAGAAGAAAATATCTCGTCTGTAGCTGTTTGTGTTGAAAAGAATCTTAATTTATCGATTCGTCGTCGTTGGAAAACTCTGTGTAAAGATCTTGGTCTCAAGGCTTATAAGATCCAATTGATGCAAGAGCTAAAGTCGCATGACCATTTATTGCTCCGCTTGTTTTGTGATTGGACTTTAATTCAATTGGTTGACCCAGTTTTCCACCGTAAATTTTTGTTCAACGATGAGGCTCATTTCTGGATAAACCGTTCCGTAAAGAAGCAGAATTGCAGTTTTTAGAACGAGGACAATGCCTCAAGAAGTTTACCAGATGTCATTGCATTTAGAAAAATGGGCCGTATGGTGCGGATTGTACGCCGGTGGCATCATCGGTCCTTATTTATTTAAAAATGAGGCCGAAGAACAAGTTACTGTCAATAGACACCGGTACAATGCGATGATCAACGATCCGTTCCCAAATTTGCGTGACATCAATGTGAAAGAACTTTGGTTCGAATTGAATGGTACTCCAGCCTGTTCAGTTCAATGACGTGTAAGGCCGATGAGTTCCAGAGTGAACCTGGGCCTCAACCAACAAGCCTCTCGAGTTAGCTAGATTTGTAGCTAACTGCTTTCAGTTGCACCAAGCCGGTTGAGGTCCCATTCTACAATACTTGAGCGAGTTACCTAAGGTGAGTTCTTCATCTACTGCGTTCTCCCTCTTGGTTTGATTCAATGGCCCCGCGGGCCGAAACATTATTGTCGCTCTACATATCCTAGCCATCTCAGGCGAATGAAATACCGTTTTCCGACCAGATCGATCTCGCCCCACAGCTCGTATAGATCATCGTTGAATCTTCTCCTCCAAAGCCCTTAAACGCAGACGGGACCGAATACTTTGTATAGAGTCCATGCTTCAGCGCCATAAAGTAGGACTCGGATGACCAAGGTCTTAGTCTGCTTAGCTTTTTGTGACAGGGTCTTACTACTCAATTGCCTTCTTAGCCCAAAGAAACAGCGATTGGCAAGAGTGATAGTGATAGTAGACTCGAGGTAGGCAAAGTCCCTTACTACCTCGAAATTATGGTTGTCGATTGTGACGTTCTGTCCAATTCGTCGATATTGTGTGTCCGTTCCTGTTGACAGAATATACTTAGTTTTGTCATCATTTACTGGTAAATCCATTTTGGCAGCTTCTGCTTCAATGCTAGCGAACACATCGGTGACAACCCTTTGAGTTTTCCCAATTATGTCGATATCAGCGGCGTACCCTAGTAGTTGCACATATTCCGTTGTGAGTTCCACATAAATCTTTCAAGTAGGATGTCACATGACAGCTTGTCACCTTGTCTAAAACTTTTTATTGACATCAAAGGTGTTGGTTAAGTCGTTGCCGACCTTGACGGAGCAGCGAGCGTAGCAGGGATGTCAAAACTAGACATGGTTCCATATATTGTAGGTTTATCTATAAATTCTGCCATATCAATGAAAAGATGGTGGGCATCAATTTGGACTTCTTAAGTTTTTTCCAGGATCTGCCGGAGTGTGACGAATTAGTCGATTATGACCTTTCTTGGTCGGAAAGGGGCACTGATACAGACAAATCAGGTTGTTGGCGAAGGGTTTCAAACGTTCACACAATATGGCAGATAAGATCTTGCATCCGATGTTGAGGAGACTTCTGACCAGATCTGAGAAGTGGGTTGGTGCATGGTCTCCATAACGTCATTTTCAGCAGCTTTGAATAACTCGGCCGGTATGCCGTTGGGTCCAGCTGCTTTGTTGGATTTGAGCTTAGATATTGCTATACTTACTTCATTCTAGTCAGGTAGATCGAAGTTTTGTCTATCATCGTCTAAATTGAATTGTCTATTCTGCCTGACGACGGGATTTTGGACTTCTTCGTCGTTATACAGTCCGCAGAAAACATTTTTCCATATTCTCATCACCGACTGCGACTCTACTACAAGGTTTCTTTCTTCATTTCTACAGGCTTCTGTACGGGTCTTCTTGCCTCGATACGTTCTTTTTACTTGTTGGTAAAACTTTCGTACGTTGTTCCTGGAGTTCAACCTCTCAATATCTTCGATAGCGCGGTTCTCGTGCTCTTTTTTACGAGTATTCTTCTGGGTTGTGGTCAGGTGAAATCCAGCCCATCAGTTGCGGCGTCTCTGATGGTATTTTGGTAGCGTGGCCACTGGTCTCCAGTACTTGATGCTGGCGGCATAGGAGTTGTTGAGAGATTACGGGATACGCGTTCGGCGAAGATTTTTGCCTTTTTGAAGATTGGAGATTCGCACTCGCACCATGGCTGCAACAGGGTGGTGATCCGAGTCAATGTTGGCTGACAGGAACGTTCGGACGTCCAGAATACTGGAATCATGTCGTACATCTATCGCAAAATGATCAATTTGATTTAGCGTTTGATGATCCGGAGACTGCCATGTTCCCTTGTAAGCAGCTATAGTAATACCATATTTCGTTGCACCGTAAAGTCGATAATCCTAAGTCCGTTGCCAGACGTGATGTGGTGTAGGCTATACTTACCAACTGTCCCACCAAAGATGTGCTCCTTTTCGATCCTGGCTATGCTATGGGCCCATGCATTTACGAAAGACAAGGAAGGCGCACCGAAGAATGTTTCTATGAACTCCTCAACAAGGCATCGGACCAATCTCCGAAGTATGACGTTAAAATCGTCTAGAAAATGGAAACATTCTTTGGTGGCGTCTTCCTTGTCTTCCGTAGGGGCATGGGCGCATAGCATGTTTTGCCTTGCTGCCTTGTTATAAGTCAATCACTCACATTTTGAAAGCTCAAGAGTTCTTGCATAAGTCTGCCGCATGTGGCAAATCTGCATACGAATACTCGTAAGTGCTGTTTCTTTTCTCTATGCTGTTTCTTATCACCATAGAATACAGTGTGAATGACTCGAACACCAACTTTTTAAATTGCTATAATTTTTTTATTTTTTGATAAATTTTATTGTGCCAAAGCAAAAATGGTGGAAAATACATAAATTTTCAAATTGTATCAGTAATTTTCAATATGTCCACCTTTGGCGCGAATAATGGCCTTGAGACGGCCGAAGAAAGCATCGCACGCTGCACGCAAGTTGCTCTGCGGTATTTTGGCCCATTCCCGGCGAAGTGCTTGTTTGAGGTGGTCCAAACTTTGGTATTTTTTAGTGCCAACCTTCGCCTTCAAAATACCTCAGACAGAGAAATCCAATGGATTTGCATCCGGAGAATTTGCAATCCATTGTGTCGAAGAAATGAAGTGTGGAACATTGTTTTCTAACCAATCTTGGTTGACGCGCAGTTTGTGAGACGGTGCCGAGTCTTGTTGAAATGTTCACGGTCTCCGACCGAAATGATTGTTTGGCCAAGGCTTCAATACTGCCTCTAAGACAGTTTCACGGTATACGATCGCATTGATTTTGACGCCACGGTCTAAAAATACGAGCGGAGAGCGACCATGGCGGTTATGGCGGCCCAGACCATCACCATCGGTGCTGCCTGCTTTCTGGTGGCCGGCCGAAGGTAGGAAAACTCGGTCATTTTGTTTGTTGACATATTGATCCATAACAAATGACGACTCATCGGAAAAAACCAAATTCGGCAACTCACCACTTTCGTGCATGCGTGCAACTCCTTCGCTCTTTCGACTCTAACTTTTTTCTGTTGCGGTGTAAGATCGTGTGCTTTTTGGAACTTCAATGACTTGAGGCCAAGCTCATTTTTCAGATATGTGTTGCATCCGTTCCAACGATATGTTGAGCTAACGAGCCATTTTTCTTCCACTTCGACGCGGATTTCGCTCAATTCGAGCCTTCACTTTCCGAACCATTTCTGCCGATGTTGCTGATTTTTTATGACCACCTCCATGGCGTTTTGCAACGCTGCCAGTATCATGAAGATGAGCTATGGTTTGAGACACAAATGATTTATTCACGTTGAGGTGCTGGAGGGCTCTAACGATAGCTGCCTGTGGTTTTCCAGCCAAATATAAAGCAATCACACAATCACGTTTGAATTCCATCGCGGATAAAAATTTTTCAACACAACTGAGACGCAAATCGTTTAAAAGGCTTGTAAATAATAAAATTATCTGTCATGTGTCAAAATTTGAGCTCACTGTCATGAACGGTTTGGAAATTATAGCAGTCTGAAATTGGTTGCAGTTCGAGTCATTCACAGTGCATATCCATTTCCTGGATTACAGAGTCAAAAATGCACCGGGCTCCCCTTCCGAATGAACCACATTCCGCGAAATTAGTTATAAGAACAAAAAAGCGCGTCCTAAAGTCCAAATCGGAAGCACCAGCAAGGGTCACAGCTGACTGGTTGACGTAGACGGCAAATATTGTGAAGGTACAGTCGAGAGAAAGACTCATATTAGAAGCATCTCTCTCAGAAATCCCAGGCTTTCCATATGTCTCTCAGGAGCACTGACTGTAGACTGACAACAGGTAGCCTCCAGAGCTCCTTGAGATTTCTAATAGAATTCAACGGTGTTCTTTCGAAGAGGAGCTTATGCATTTAAAGGCCTTACAGGCGCAGTCTTACTCCATAAAACCCTGTTGGATAATGAACTTGTTGGTTGATGTATTTTGGGCCATAGTGTCACATAACGACGACAACGTGTTCGTACTCCGTATTCCAGTTGCGACTGCAAAACGAAACCAACATTAACTATCACTTGCACGTTCATTACCACTGACTTCTGGAGTCTCACGAGGCCTGCTACCATAAAAACCACACCAAACCAGAAGTGGTGAACTAACCAAGCCAGCCAGGAGGGGTACATAAAACCTTTTAACTGCTTTTCAAATTTTCATATGTTTTTATTGACATCTGAGGAATTTATGTCCCGCATAAGCTGGAAATCCTCGGCATCTTTTATACATAAAATCACATCTGAGTAGCATGCATGGAACAACAGCAATCCGATAAGAGCTCATCACATTCGTCTTTAATTTTACTACCATTGGCCTTCACAAAAGAAACAGATACCATGTAGGACTATGGAGTAAATGTAAATCCATTTACATGGCCTGCATATCACACAATCCTCCTCCGAATCAAGGTTTTGAATCCAAAAACAAAAAAAAAAAAAAAAAATACGAAAAAGGAAGAAGAAACAGCCTTAGTTGTCGAAGTGTATCACCCTTGAGTGCAATCCTCAATCCATGTATTCCGGTTATCCAACGACTCGGTGCCTTTGTCCTTTTTCACGTACCTAATCCACTTTTAAGGATAATAAAAAGTTCACATTTCCATTCGATTTTATTGCAAATGAATAGGACATTCGGTTGTGTGTCAGTCATACTTGTACTCCCGACATCCCAGGGTCTCTCAGCGAATGTAAGGATCTCCAGTTCTCATGTACAAATGCATAAATGGCTGAATTCGCAATTATCCTTAAGCGTGTGAATAGGAGCAAAAGTTCTAGTCCAGACATGTAATTTTATACTATTCTTGTAAACTAAAGTGTTCCGTTACGGATTATTTCCCAGGATGTTGATCATAAAAAAAATTTCATTCTGGGGCTGAATTTGAAGCAGGAGATTGGTGTGTCTTTTATAGGTGTCCTTTGATTTGATGAGAATTTGTTAGATCCACGTGTTGGCACCACCTTAATCAGTTTGAACTGGGACAGATAATTGGGCGCAATCTGTTTACATCTGGCAAGAGGGTTTGACAACATGTGTCCACAGGATGTTCCTTTGTTTTTTAATCTTCGTTTGTGAGTTATCCATGTTGTGATAGAAAATACAAGGAAATCCTTCTTCCGATAAACTCGCACATGAGTCGTAGATACATTTGCATGTGGGTTTATCTTTGCAGTAATTATAGCAAACAACAAAGTTTATTTTTATTTTTTTTTTATTGTTTTCCAACACCCTGCTTTGTGTACAGAACAAATGTGGGCACGTGGTGGTGTTAAGGATTGTGTTCTTCTGGCTGAGCACATGGAGACGATTTTCCACACAGTTTATCTCGATGTAATTGTTTATTAATGTGACATGTTCCGTTCGGCGAAAATCATGCATGTGAGAATGTTTTTAAATTGAGGTAGACCTTCGGGATGGTGGATTTCATGAAACAATTTCCATTTAATCCAGACTTATGGCAATTGGTCTGCGGAGGAAAATGGAAACAGGGACAGGGCTTTCCGAGATGGACACTGCTGGAGTAATGCTATGATTAAGGAGTCGTTGCAGACCTATCCATGTCTACTGAGCTTATGGTTCTACTTATGTTAGGACTATCCATAGTATCTATACAGAAACCCTGGGTGTTGGAAAAGAATCCATGGTCCTGAATTTTTGAGAGGTTTCATAGCACTTTATGAGAATTTTTTCAAAAGTCTTAGAACACGTTTAATTGTTTTAGAATCAGTCTTAGTACCTAAACCCGACCGTTTTTATGACCAAGATCTGGTTGACTCAGTCTTTATTTACACGAAAGAGTAATGTCCTAAGTTCTACGTTGCGCAAGCTTACTTTCGCTTTGCTTTGGTACTACCGTCACTACTCGAAGTCAGTAGTCAAACTCAGATCGCAGAAAGAGGATGGTTATCATACGCTGATACTGAGAATACTATTTGGCTCATTAGCAAGTTCAAAGAGAATCGTAACTAAAACATTCAACCCATCGCACACAAGAACGGTTCCCAGCCAAACGTTTTTAAGCAACCAGGTCGAAAGTCCTACAGAAAATGTCCATCGTAGACCAAGTAACGTCGAATCCCGAATCTGATGTCAAGCTTGAGCTGTGCTGAAGATAAGGAATTTGGATATCAGAGAATGATCGGTTCAAATTCTCTAGGTAGCCCTCTTTGAGGTCACAGTCAGACTCGAAACCCTCAAAAACATTGAATAGAAATTAGAGGCTTTAAATCTAATACCAGAAACCCACTCCGTAGGTAATCACATCAGTGACAGCTCACAACCCGTTTATATTCCTGGAACTGCAAACTCAGTAATTCAACTCGCCGAAGTTGATACCTGTCATTAGTTATGGTGACTTACGCGGCTGTGATGCTCTTTGATGGGTTCAAGCCGCTTGAAACCGAGAATAGATATGAAGTTATGCTGCAGTAATTTATAGAACAACTACTGCCAACCGTGAAGAGAATAATCACTGCTATTCTGTCACAGACCAACATACCGAACCCCTGGCGAGCACTGAGAGTATTTTTTTTGAAAGAGGTTGAAAGATTCATTTTCCCTGACAGCGGTATTTGGTTCGTCATCCTCAGCATCGACTGTGAGTCTAGTACATACTATGTTCCTTTGTTCGCCTCTATACTGGATTCGGTACGGGGTTTGTGTCCTTGGCATGTCTTTCTCACGTTTTGATAAAACTTCCGAATCTCATTCCTGGACTAGTATCTCTTAATTATCTCGACTGCGCGCTTCTCCTGCTCCTTCTTTTTTTCCTCAGAAGCCGGTTTTCGTCTCTCCTCTCGGGAGTAGCTCTAGTCCTTCTATGCAGCACCGCTTTGTTTACGTCTTACTTAGCTGCATGTATCTGCCGGCACACGTCATCAAACTAGGGCTTTCGTTGTGGTGGCCGAGTGAAACCCAACACATCTGAGGCCGCATCTGTGCTGACTTTTTGGCAAATTTGCCGCTGGTCTTCGATACTTAACTTCGATACTTACTTCGATACTTCGATAGCACCTCTTTAGAGATTAAAGGAGACTCAATTACAAAGGGATTTGGCGATCTCTTGCGATTGTAGACGTCCGACGTCGACGTGCCTTAACTACAACAAGATAACAGATCGAGTCGATGTTGGCCCCTTGAAAAGTTTGGACATCCATAATACTGGAGAGTGCCTTACGTCGATCGCAATGTAGTCAATCTGGTTGACCGTTGATTGATCAGCAGTTCTTCAAGTCCTTTTATAAATATCGAGATGAAGGAACAGCGTGCTAGCTACGATAAGGATTCACTTCTCCACAATTACCAAAGATGCAATCTCTTAGTAGCTTTGCATTAAAAACGTGGAGGACAATTTTGATGTCGTAGCTAGGACACTCCTCGTAAGTCTTGTACAAGAACTCGTAGAGTTCATCTTTGGTGTCGTCATCTTTCTCCTATGTGGGGGCGTGAGCGGATATAAGGCTTGTGTTGACAAATTTAGCCTTAACATGGATTATTACGAGGCGCTCGTTATCATGCTGGAAACTTAAGACTTCTTGCTTAAGTTTGCCTCTAACAACAAATCCGCATCCAAATAGGCGCTGCTTTTGCCGTCGATAGCAATCGCCGTAGTAGATGTTACAGTTTTTCATCCTCTTTATGTCCATCCTATCCCATCGCATTTCTTGGATGGCGGTAACATCTAAGGCCTCTGCTAGTTGTTCGGCTGCACGCGGGCTATTAAGGGATTTAACATTCCACGTGTACATCGGAAGTTCGCTGTCCTTGTTTCGTTTGCAGGCGTTATCAACAGTAGACCCCTCCGTACCCGTGGCATGTTATGGATTTTTTTTTCTATAGCCCGACAGTTACCCTGGCGGCACAACCCACAACCTGGAGGGACAGTTCTATTATAGATACCCCTAGGACGAGGGGTCGGTTAGACCGAAGCCAGTAACCCGTTCGGGAATTTGAGTGCTGCCATTGGTTCATTAAGGGCTCAGCTGCCACCATCTCTTTTCTAAGACCCTGACTTAGTCTCGGAAATCCTTAGCGGCCTGAGCTCCAAATATGTCGCAGTAGCCAGGATGAGGTCCTATATGCTATATTTAACAGTTGATTCATCCGTTGTCCCGGTTACAGGGGGCCCGCGCCCAATTATCAAGGCTTCGCCCATCAATGACGTTGTCTAATAAAAAGCGGGTGCAGAGCATATTACTGGTCTTATCGTAAACATCTTCAGATGACGCCTCTGAAGGTTGCTACGATTTGACCAGTTACAAGTTGCCGGTCATAGGTCTTGTTGGCGGCAAGACCACTGGTAGTCCCTACCAGGACTGAAATCACGGTACCATGGGAGTTAAGAGCCTCCCGGATTTCAGTCCCGGCCTGACTTGTTGAGGTAGGCCCCCTTGTGGGAGCCACTATGACGGCTGTGGTTTAAACCTAAATCGCGGGAAGGGTCTTCCTGTTGGTTTGACCCATTGTAGAGTTGCAAATAAGTACTGGGTGCTGTTACCCTAAGAGCAGTAAGAGGTTTTAGATCGGCCTCGACTTATACCAAGGATGGAACTTGTGCCTCCAACACAGTTCCGAATTGGTATCAGAGGATTGACGGAGAGCGATGGCAAGGCGTATCTCTACTCCCCATACTCTTTCCGGTGTCCTCGCGACAGTGGGTTGCTAGTTTGCCCCAAACCCAACCTCAAAGGTCTCACAGTCTAGGTCTAGGTAACACAGATATTTTGGGCAGAATGTCATCTCAGAAAGTTATAGCCTTGGGGTAGGTAGTTAAGGGTTTTGCCTATATAGGTCCTGCTATTAATTATGAGTACAAGTAGTGAGATCAAGCGAAGAATACTCGCTGTTTTTGTGGGATAAGAAGACAATTGAGTAAGCCCGGTTATTTTCTTGTTGTGTGAGGAAGCTTTTGACAGGACATGAGGTTTTGATGGATTAGGATCGTTGGATCGTAGACCCGACCCATTCTATTCTCCAGACTAGAACACTGATTAGGGTCATTCCCTACCATACCTCTAGGTGCGCATTATACGAGTATAACAATCACTAGAGCTTAGAAGACATTGGATGCCAGTGGTCTCTTCAATCCGAACTTCTGAAGTCATACTAGTTTCAACGAGCAGATGAAACTAGCAAGTTGCGGTTGAGGATATACTCAAGCTGTTAACAACTTCGAACCGAGTTGGAGAATGCGAGGCTTCTCCGAATTCAATTGGACAACTGATTGGGATGTTGATAAATGAGATCAAATTGAAACTCCCAGGACGTGAACCTTTATCATTTGAACTACCTGCCTCCTCGGTCAGAGCTTCCATTGATCGTTGGGATGTGAATACGACCTTAAGTGGTATAAGTCTGACGATTTTAACAAGTTCCTTAGTACAAAATACTGTATAACGCTTGTCACAACGTTCTAGCCAGTCATACGTGACACCACCTCATGCGACGGTCACTATCGAGAAGTGCATACGATTACTTCTTGTGCTCTATTTTGACTGAAAAGCAAACCAGTTTGATCGCAGTACTCTTATAGTGCCTGACACTTAAACAGGTGGAAGTCTGGAATCTCTTTTTAGTCGCCCAATTTCGGCCCCCTGTTCAGTTCGACGTCCTTATCATTCAGTCTGATGGAGACTTTGCATTAAAACACATTTTAAAACCTGGCTTGTGCCTTTTAAAAAAGGATAGAGCGCTAGCATGTACTCGTATATTGGTATCTTTAGCAACACTGGCACTTGCTAAATGAAGAAGACCTGTATGACACCGACACCAAACATAATTTCATTTCAAAGGCCTGATGAAAGCCACTAAAGTGTTCAAAGTGCCCTAGTTCTCTAATCTAAATGTTGAACACTTTGAAAAGTGAAGCCTTTTTTCTATTTATTAGGTGAGGATTTTTGAGTACCTCCAGTTGGCATTTCATTCTCCTTAGAAAATTCTTCTCTTTCCAGGATATACGAGTAACAACTTGCCGTATTCCCGCTGGTAAGCGTTTGCAGTTTGCAGTGTGTACATGGGAGCTACTGTAGAGCCGCAACATTTCTAAACTCAAATGGTCAGTGAAGTCAATTTTAAAGTCATAAATATTGTAACAGACATAGTAGACGTACATAGATACAATAGGATAATTGTACGGCTTACTTTCGTATAAATGTCAAAACCCGCTGATTCATCATTCTCTCACCACTTACTCGTAAATGTAACCGGCAATACACCATGCTCGTACTCAAAGACTCCTCTACTTAATCCTCTGCTAACCATTGCAAGAAGATTCACCCATACAAACTCCCCATGTGTATGTATCCGCATCCTAATGAAGCCTAACTAATTGGTTTCCTCTCATGTACGTAGGCACCGAGAATTCTCCTTCTTCTCATGATATCAATCACTTCTTTCGGCACTTTGTTTTGATAATGTACGAGCACCATATACCTGAGCACTGGCACCCAATTGTACGAGCATCTCATAGTTTCTATAGAAATTCCTCTTCTTCCCTAAAGAATGATCTTCCATTTGGCTGATGCCAAGACAAATCAACACAAACCTGTTCCTGGTTTTGAGATCATCAGCATCAGCAATAGCACCATCAACAAAAAAGACAATAACAAAACCACCTTCTAACATGATATAAAGTGCAATTCCTCCTTTCTTATTGGGTTCCTGGTATCCGTGGACCACTTGCCTTCGGGATTCTTATTTTCATTTCATCGGATGAACGCCGTAGACCCGTTGTATCTACCTGTGAAGAATTGGACAAAAATCATAATAACCGTCAGCAGCAAACGAGCACCAGACACACCACAAAGAGGAAGGACCAAATTCTTAATATCAATATACGAGTACGTATGAATGTGCTCGTAGCTAACCTTAGCATTGAACCTGGAAATAGTCTGAAACCTTTGGATCCGTCATACAAGCGCTCGGGGATAATGATTTTATTTGTATTCCCTATGTGCTGTGCCAGCTGTAATTTATAACTTTTTTTCTTCTCCCTTGCGATGTTTATATCCTTTAGATACCATCGTACACACAAAAGATACAGCAACAAGACGTGTGGCTTTGTGAGACGAACAATTACTGTGATTGGGTCAATTTCTGAAGAAATACTCGTAATAACTTGTGTCCCATCCACAAGTCCACCTCCAGGTCCAGAGTTTTGTCCAGTGTATGGCGTCCTCATCTCCCACTCACAAAGCAATTAACTCGACCGACATACATAATTTTGATATCTAATCCCCATTACCAGGTCGGTTGGCTTCCTAATGGATACACCTACCTGAACTTTTGCAGATACAATGAGTATCTTCTCACGAAATGGTCGTAGATACGAGTTAACGTTACCAAAGAGGGTCGGCCCGGTAAGCCACCATACGAGTACGAGTATACTCGTAATTCGTGACTTAATTTCTATCCAACGAAAAGTTAACAAACAGACAAACAGGCTGACAGGCGGACAGAAAGCGATTGCATTCAGACATGCAAGCAAACATACAGACATTGTAGTACAAACAACGCCATCTCTTGTTTGCGAAATGTTCCACGGAAACCATATGGCGCGCGAATGGATTGTTATATGCAGCAGCGGTACTCGTAATTCAGTTGCGTGCAGTGGAATGATGTTTTACAGATACTGTGAGTCCCATGAAAAAAGCGAATTTTTTTACGATTCGACAATTTCCTTTGGAATTCCGGCTGCTTCAGCGATGAATTTTTTATCTTGACGGGTTTTTAGCATGAGTGTTTGCCGGAGCTGATAACTGGGGGGTGGCAATCGTTTTTTTTTTTTTTTTTTTTTCTCTCTCCGTGGATTTATGATTTATTTAAGCACCCAACCTAGCAGATGGATGGATGGAGAGGATATTAGAAATTAAAGTGACTTTAAGTTGAAAATTCAAAAGTAGAAGAGGTTGCTTGGGTTTTGTAGGAAAGGATAACGAGTCTGGTCTTTTCGGGAGGCAAAAAAGTTTTGCGAAAGCGCTTAGCAGTTGTTAGGAGAAGATTATTTTTAATGCATTTATGCATGAGTTAATTCATTTGAATGAAGACTGCAATAAGTTGGTTCTGTGCAGGGTTATCGTAGAGGTTTGGCAGTACAATTTGGCTTGGGGGGGTCCTTATGAGATTGAACGATGAAGTCAGAGTGGTTTGCATCAATTCAGAATGCAATAAATGGTTTCCTTTTGAGTTTCTTTATTTGAGACTTAGGTATTAAAGAATGCCTGGAAGGGGATGGATTTTTGAAATCCTTTGTACAATAGTAGTCCTCAGGCTCCTTGTTCACTAGCCCGTATTAGTCTATTTGGCAGGCAGTCCTTCGGATTGGAAGTGGCCCTTCTGGCTTACAGCATTAAGCGGTACCTATACTCGTACTAGTCATTGTATGGTCGCTGCGTCGGCTTAAACCCTTTTCGGTAACTTAATTAAAAAAAGGTGGCTGGTGGTCTTCATCAGTCAACGCCAAGCATGGCAATGATACCCTTCTGCTTACTAAAAGTGGAGTAGAGAAGGATGCCGCGAATTTTTTTATTTTTATAATGAGCACGGGCTCAAGCGATTTGAGTACCCTTAAAATGTTTGTATACAGCGCGAGTGTAGGAAATTTAGGGAGGAAGAAAAGAGAGGTGCCGAGGTACATTGGTCTTAAATGTTTGCAAGTTATAATGACTAGGAAATACAGAGCTCGGTAGGATAGTCCATAAGCGAGTTGTACGGCTTAGGAACGAATCACAATATTTTGGGGTACGTCCGAAAATGGGCTTGAGGGTATACTGATGAGTATTCATAGCGAAACGGGTGTGCGGAATGCTACTTACGATTTCAATAGAGCACTGGTGGGTGAAATAGCGATATAACAAGGTAAGGCAGGAGGTCTTACGTCAGTGTTCAATATTGGCGCCACCTATGGGTTTTATCGCACGGTTTTGAATCCTATCTGGCAGGTGTAGAGATTTTTTTATTCGCACCTGACCAGATGTGTGCATTGAATTCCAATTTTGGGCAGATGAACGCTTTATATATTGTAGCTAGATCAGAGGGGCTGAAATATTTCTTACATGGCTTGAGGGAACTTAGACATTTTGCAGCATTTTTGACGACATCGAATATGTGGTCATTCCAACGTAATTTGTCACTGACATACATAGGGACAATGGGAAGTTTTTGGGTTTCGGCGATGTAGATAAGTGCCATTCATGGATAATGGCTGGACATTTAAATATCGAATTGTGTTAGGAAAGCATTAAACCCCACTCTGTTGATAGTTTCCCAATTGGTTATGTTGCCAATATCGGAATTTAATGTGCTTAACATACGCTGTCGTTGCCGTTCTATAGCCGAAGAACAGGGACGTGAGTCTGGGAGCGAATATGAGAAGCAGAGAGTACTGTCATCAGCAAAGGAATATATTGGATTAGAAGTAGCAGACAAGAGATCATTAATGGAAATTAAAAAGAGTGTAGCAGACAGAACGGAGCCCTGGGGCTCACCAGCATTTATTTTGTGAATATCAGACTTGAAACCGTCCAAGACAACTTGAGTTGAACGTTTCGAAAGGCAATTTCTAATCCCTTGAAGAAGAGAGTCATCGATCCCAAATGCACACATTTTCGACAAAAGAGGCAGATGCCAAACTCAGTCAAACGCCTTAGACATATCCAGTGCAACTATCTTGCTTTCGCCAGATTGATGTATGCTTTGGTTCCACTTTTCGGTGAGACATGCCATCAAATCACCAGTGGACCTGTTGCTACGAAAACCATACTGCCGGTCATTGAGAAGTTCTCGCCTTTCGAGATATTTCATTAGCTGACGGTTTATCAGCGTTTCCATGACCTTAGAAAGAAGGGACGTAAGCGCAATGAGCCTGCAGGAAGTGAGGGAAGAAGGTTCATCTTTTTTAGGGACGGGCAGTTGTCCACTGTTTTTCATCTGTTTGGAAAGAGCTCTAAAGAGTAGGATTGATGAAAAAGCCTACGCAGTGCTTTTGCCAGCGGGAAAGAACACGTCTTCAGAAGAAGGGGAGATGTACCATCTGAACCAGCGGATCTATGTGTTAAGGTCTTTAAGAACTCTTGCTACTACAATACATGAGTGCGAAAGTGTCCCATTAAAGATTCGAAGCACTCAAGTGTAGGCGTGGACAAAGTACAATCTGGGAGTGCTGAGCTGGCCGTAAAGTGTGCAGTAAGCAGATTGGTCTTATATCAAGGGCTGACAGCTGGAATATCATTGTAAATGAGCGTTGAGATGGAGGATGAGGCAGAATTTCTAATGTTTTTGACGAACTACCAAAAATGTTTACTGCAATGATAAACATGATAAAAATAACCTTCCCTGCCAATCGCGAGGGGATCCCGCCTCGGATTCCGATCGAATGAAAGGCTGGTTCCGGATTTAAGGAGAACCAACTTTTATTATCAAGCATACGAGAGACACCAGCAAATGGAAGATTCGTTTGTTCCGCAGACCAAGGCAAAACGTGAGACAGTTCTTGTTGCCAGTCCAGGGAAAGAAGTGTTTGGAGGTCTTTGGTATGATGAAGAAGGTAGATGTGGAGAGTTAGGATGCCCATGCCAAGGCCGTGCAGGAGATGGATACTGGTGGAAAACTGGCGCAACTTCATCGGGCTGCCTAGGATTGTCGCGTTAAGTTCGCTACTACTGTCACTGAAGCAATGTTTGGCGCGGGTATAGTCAGCACATTCACCCCATGCCTAATCTGAGAGAACCGAGACGTCGACTGCAAGGTAATAAAGGAGAAGGTGAAAACAGTAAAGAACAAACCTCCCGACCGCCGCCACAGTTAGAGGGAACGAAGTCGCTTGGGTACAAACTCCGCCGACGATTCTTAGTAAAAGAGATTACCTAAGAATAGACTGGGTGAACTATAGGATTCAGCTCTAAGCAAGAGTGGAGCACTGCTATAAGTTCCTAGGTTTCGTTCACATTGCAAAGAACAGGTCCGGAGTATGCTGGTGGTGTGGAGAGTGAGGTCATGTGGCTGGACGGTGTTCGGAGAAGGAAGTGTACTGCTGCCTCTGCGAAGATATTAACATCGGCTCGGTGTGATCATCTGTGGGCAAGGCGTTCCAGGCGGCTTTAGAATCATCCTGCGCTGTGAAACTATAGAGAAACCTTGGGAGGTGTAGGCTTGTGCCGTATTTGCTGGATTAGTGGATGAGGGACGGATTTGTTTATATTAAGTGGCACAGCGATAGAACGCGCGCGGAAGGTGTTATGGTCCGCAATACCGGAAAACTCAGGATCAGAGCTGTCTGCGAGGTGTGTGTGAGGTGTGTGTGAGTAGACCACCTATGTTCAGAGAAGGCTTGTATTCTTGAGTAACCTAGATAATGGCAACTGGATTCAGTACTGCTTAGAGCGTAACTTGTCGCTAGAAACGCAGGTAATTTGCCTTCTTTGTTTTTAGTTGTCAGGATAGATGCGAGTATCTGTGGGTGGAAGAAGAAGAAGTCTAGAATTGTCGCTCTGTCGAAAGATCCTTTGCACTGCCAAAAAGCGAAGAGGGTCTTTGAGGTTTTCGACGTGACATGTTTAGTCCAAAGAAGATTGTTATGCAAGATGGTTTCCACATACTTAGCTTTGTTAGCAAAGTGGATAGTGTACTAGATGAGTTAAGCCATATTCCTCCTTCTCGTAAAAAGATCAACCTCTGTTTAGAGAGGACTGCCAGAAAGCCCATTTCTAGTGGACCAATCATCGATTACATCCAGGCGTGCAGGCGTCCCAGAATAAGCAGTTACATCCTCTGTGATTATCTAGGCATTGACGTTAGAAATGTTGAGATGATTAAACAATGAGTCGACCAACTTGGGTGGTAGCTGTGAAGTAACGGCGACCCGTGTTCACTCTCGACAATACATATTGACTGCAGTCTGCGTCCGCAAACAAGACTCTGGTTACTAGAATGTCAAACAAGTTGTTCATCTATCCCGTGATGTCTTGTAAATGTCAATGAAAATGCTCAACGTCTACTCCTCATCGAGTGCATCATCATTTCGGCCACAAGATTCTGAAGCGGGGTCTGAAGGATGACCGATTGAATGTTGTGTACCTCTTAGCAAGTGAAAGTCGTGGTGGACATATGAATGGAGTCGAGTTCCATACATCTTTGTCATGTCATCTTTGCCGATTTTATGTAGTTGACCATTGCTAGCGAAAGTTTTCTTTAATGTTAGCAAAAGCTGATCATAGCTCTTTGCGATAGAACTGAATGTCTATTCCTGATTTCAGGGACAAAACGGCTTAATGAATTGCCTCATATGCCACCACAACCAATCCCAGATAACAGGTAGGTACCCCTGTTTCTATTGTTAAGTTCACTTGCAGTTCCGGTGACAGGAGTGGGTTCTGAACCAATTCTGTAATGGTTATCTGTAAAGTCAATATCCAACATGAGGCTGAGAGTCTCAGCCTCAGTAGGTGTGTCCGGCCTGTCTATTACGAGCTATTTGAAGAAGTTTTTTCTGACTTTCCCTTTTCCTCCTCCTAATCTTAGACAGTTGACCTTTAGAGAGTGCACCTTCTAAATTTCGTCAACCTTTGCGGTTTTTCAAGTTAAGCCGTAGGAGATGCAGTCTGGTCAATCACCTGACTATTTTGATAAAGTTCAACCATAATAGACTGAGTTCTCTGGCACTGCCTTCATCATTTCAGTCCATCTGCCATTGCATTGCAATCAAAAGATCTAGCAACTCCTGGCTTAACGCCTTAATTGGCTTTGGGCAGTAGTATGTTGGTTGGGGACTCTAGAATCCGTACCTTGGCCGCGGACGTAGAGACCACACAAATCTCTTGGGCTCACCTCAATACTGTTTAAGCAATTTAACGTCTTGTGAGGGCCTCTTTGGCATATACATAGTTTGACACCTTATCCGGATTCTTTGTGGAGTCCTAGAATCTCTGGGTCTTGAACCCACCCGTCACTACAAGGCTTCGGTCATGTGGATTTAAAATGGACCAGGAAAACACTTCGAATGACCCTCGTTTAGGCGAGTCGGTCAGAGCCGATTTAGAAGAAAATGTGGGAGGAGGAGCTTGCACTAAAATAATCATCTTAATCGTGATATTAAGAGAGATTACTTACCTATCCGTCGACACGACGCGCTCTATCCTTCATAACCATCTTAAGCCTACAAAGATGAGTCCAATATGGGTGCTGTGAATGCTCACAGCGGTGTCGTATGAATTTCTTTTGAAGCTCTTTGGGGATGAGACGTGGGCTCACTCCCAAGACCTTGTAGGTCAAGCAAGAGTCCATACAGTGGTATAAGAACGATCCGAACTGCCTTAAAAAATTTAAAGCGTTTTGTGTGTCAAAAGGAATTTTGCTGATCGAGTACATAAACCGAAATGCTACCATGAACGTTCACAATCACAGAAAAAAGTCGAGGGAAAAGTCTGCTGTGGGCTATGGCTTCAAAGAAATTAACCATCGTCACCATCCTATAGTCCGGACTAAGTGAATATTACTTATCCTCTCATTTAAAAAAGGACCTCCGATGATGAGAAACTCGAAGGCCGCAATATCTACACACTGCTCAGTTTAGGAGAAAGAGCATGTCGCAGCCTTGTTGGAGTTAAAAAATGTTAGGAAAAAAAAAATAAATAAAAAGGTTGGCCTCTACATATGTATTCGAAATCAACAATACATCCAATATTTCCATCGATTTATCTTGAGTACCTACATCTAGATACGTCTAGATGAAATTCGAATTAGCTCGATTGACAGTCAAATCTTTGCTCCGATCAAAATGCATTTACCTGCCTTCAACTGGTCGATACAAAACATTTCCCCTGACATTCGTGTATTTCTGTTGTTCATCCAACCTCATGGTATGCCTTCGTAACTGGAAAACATTTCGAATGTTCCACTACCTGTTCTGAGATTTGAGTGTACCGGCGGCGGTACAATCAACCGCGCTTACAAATGTGAAATGCCATTTAATTCATTTGCTCCTCTTACCTTTCTCTCTACACAGATTCCTTCTACTTCCACCCATGCATGGTTGATTGTACTGTGCCGTCATTCTGTTTACATTGTAGATTGAACCTATGTCAATGCTTCTGGCGACTCCTGTTCCTGTAAACCTTGAAATACTCGTATTCGTCGTAGTCGTATGTTTACGAATTCTAAAATAGAGAAAATATTTGCCTGCTCCTTCATTTAGCTAAACGCACGCAATAAACTTGATAGTATCTTGTATCGCTACAGCTTGACTACGAGTATGTGCCTGTGTATCTATTAGTTTATTGCATGCAATTTTCTTTCCCATGTTGCACGACTATCTGGCGCCAACAATTTTCACCAATTCTCGGGCATTTCTCAGTTCTCACTTCTCGAACACCACTTCGATTCAGTGTCATCGTCGCGTCGTCTGCGTTGTTGTTGGCGTTTCTTGGCACTTGGCGGTTGCACCAGTTTTGCATATTGGCTCGGCGCTTAATTCTTAACAACACTTTCATACTCGTACATCATGCTTTTCACTGCACATTAGTAAAAAAAAAAAAAAAAAAAAGCAAAAAAACGATGTTCATGTGTCACATCAGATAAGACTCAATTTGAATTGGAAGCTAACGCAAGTGACTCATGTGAGGAGTACGTGTACTTTAGGGCAGATCTGGATGTATCCATCGATGGTAATGACAGTACGATACTCTCTTCATACTCACACCCGTACTCCTAGCTTCAATCAACGATGACGACGAGCAAAGGAAACGTTTTCTGTACTAAAAACCGTAAATTTTGTGGCTTATTGTGTCCCAACGAGAATTACTGGTGATTCAGCACTTTAGCATACGTGCTTGATCTTAAATGTCAAGTGGACCGATTTTCCGGTTCTGTGTTGGCATTCGGCCCACAATTAACAGAAGGGGGCGGCTACTTAAGCAGCCACTGACCGCCTGGCGTGCTGATTTCAATTTCATTTGGATTTCTCGAATTTTTGAAGATCTCAAGTGCACGAAGGCATGAATCACTTGATGGATGGTGATTTTCGAACTCGTAAACAGATTTATTTTTAAAACATTAAAAATTATAACTTCCGATTGGCGCAAAATTTTGTATCTTTATTTTCATTCAGAAGATTGCTTTCGAAAATAATTGGGAATGGACAAATTCATTGACTTGGTCGCGTTGGTCTATCGGTTGAAATCAACACAATGATTCACGCGCGTATGTACCCACAGATACTCGTATCTCGTAAATCTTTTGAACGGCCCATCATATCATCGGGTTGCTTGGATGCGCAAAAATTGGCAGTAATTTGTGGCAATTTGTTGGACTGGTAACAGCTGCCAACATTTGAGTTACACATTAAAATAATTTGGCAAATGTTTTTGTCTTCTAATTCTTTCACAAAAGAGATACATTTTCAACAGAGCTTGACTCTCTGACGGCAATGACCGGCGACGTTGAGGGAAAGGTTTGGCGAGAGCTCAAAGGCGCACATCAGCTTCATAATTCATGAAAGTGTTTCAAGTGCAATTTGGATGACCTTGATCTCGGAATTTGGTAAACGCATTCTTCTGTC
Source organism: Volucella zonaria (assembly GCA_963966105.1). Taxonomy (NCBI): domain Eukaryota; kingdom Metazoa; phylum Arthropoda; class Insecta; order Diptera; family Syrphidae; genus Volucella; species Volucella zonaria. Next base: position 44,797,579 of record OZ014531.1, read on the forward strand.
TTTGTGAAAGTACTCCAAGTCAACATGGGGTATTTGTGCGAAGAAAATAAATTTGAATTGGTGCTACATCTTTGCTTCAACGCCAAGGACTAGACAGTTGTTATTGTGGGTTATGGTGCTAATTTGTTGAAATTTTGTTTATTTGCTCCTCGTTGCAATGGTTTTAGTCATGGGGCTATCATGCTCCTTGTGACTCTGTTACATGTGTGGAATGCTTAATTCATTTTGGGTGAAGCTACCTTTTGTTTTTATACTAAGAAAGCCCTTGAATGATCTTTTTACTGGAATGTCTCAGAAATTCATAGAAAAATGAGTAAACGCTTCAGCGGTAAAGTGCCAACTCTACTTCTGGTCATTATAACCTTCAAACATTCAAAACCAACGTACGTCGGTGTCTCTCTTTCATTCCTCCCTAACTTTTCATCACGCGCGCTGTGTGCAAACATTTTTGGGGTACCAAAATCGCATCTGCGCGCGCACCTACCACATCAGTGTCTAGTAGTTGAGGCCCACATCTACAGAGGTAGAACTCTACGATGACGTCATCACTCTCACGGCAAGTTACGTAAGATATTGTGTCACCTATGCCTAGCACACTTACGTGCTTAGCAAAAGCGATGTGAGTAAGCAGCGTACAATTTTCCCAACAGCAAAGAAGTAGCTGACCTCTTCGTCAGCTGTCATGGCATATGCGGTTATGCTCATATGAAACCGAACTGTCAATGGAAACCCGAATATGTGGACAGTACTAGCCCAGGCTTGATCTTCAGGAACTTTACTCTGGGCCTTGCCTTTCAAGTTCATCGGCGATTTTATTTCCCGCCACCTAGGACCCAAATTTAGATTTCTGACTGCGTTCAGGGAAGTCTTGTATTTTCGAACTGGCTTGAAGCAGGTGCAGATTTCTCGTCCGCTACATCAAATCTTCACAATATATTAGAGTTCCTTCCCATCAGGATCAGGTATACGAGTATGTGCACTTGAAGGGCTGTCGTCGTCGAGAAAGACAGTAGTGCCGCATCCTAGATCGGTTTTAAAGCCATTCCCTTTCTGTCTAAGATTCAGACCGAAACCAATCACGGGTACAGGGAAGGTCGATTGCGTATTTCCGCAGCAACAGTAGTTCTGGTAATATTTCTGTGCATGTTGCACCAAAAACTGCTACCTTTTATATTGAGAGTGAAGCCCTTGATATGAATATCAAGTGGAGGGATATACATCAGAGCGGCTAGAATAAGGAAAGCACCACAATGCAGCCCGTATATATCGTTCTTTGGAGCCTGATTAAAGCAGAACGCGTTTGCGTGAAAGCTTGTTCCATCAGACAACCGGCACATAGGATACAATTGGTCATATTAAAGCTGTGTAATTCTAAAAGACTCCAGACAAGTCTCATGCCTTGCCCCGAAACCTTTTTAATGTCTATAACCTGCTCTCAACATTATGAAATGCCTTTGTCTATTAACCTTAACCAGTCCAGTTGTAGCGAGGAGAAAGGGCGAAAACGTGAACTCCAGCCAAAAAGAAGACACCAACAGATGACACCAACCACCCATTACTCTCCGACGGGAATAATTTTCATCACATGAAGTCCAGTAATAGCTCATCTATCTGGCTCCGTTCAAATCTGATGATGAAGAAGAATAGATGGATAACGACTAGCTGGCAACGATTGCTGGCAATGGCGAGAAAGGTGAGGGTGCACCAAGGGGTTCTCAATAGTGGCTTAGACTTAGACTTCTTAGACTTCAAATACAGCAACAGAAAGAACAACAGCAGAAGAAATTATAACAGCAGCAGAAACAACAGCACAACAACAGCAGCAGAAAATCGTTAAGCGCAATCAACCAACACCTTCAAAACAGAATTAAGAGACACCATTGAGCATTGTAAGTCGGCCATGAGTAATTATTTTATTAACCAAGTGAGTATTGACAGGCATGCGATACAATATTTATATTTGTGGATTCAAAGGCTTAAGTCTAACAGCAACAACAATAAACGATATTTTAATTCGAAAGCAAATGTCATCTGCTGCTTGTCCTTATATAATCGCAATTATTAAAAATAAAACTTAAAAGAGAGAGAGATGCGTTGTGTTGATGATAACGGGGGATTAGTGTGTTGTTACTCCCTTACTGTGGCTTGCGGAAGGACTTGCCGGCATATTTACCAGCAGCGCCGAGCTCCTCTTCGATACGAAGAATTTGATTGTATTTGCCCAAACGTTCTGAACGGCATGGAGCTCTAGCCTTAATTTATCCGGTCCTAAGACCGACGACCAAGTCAGCAATGAATATGTCCTCAGTTTCACCGGACCTGTGCGATACCATGGTGACCCAACCATTGCTCTTGGCAAGAAAATGTGATTTAATTGATTCGGTAACAGTACCGAATTGGTTGACCTTCAATAGCAGACAATTGCAGGCCTTCTTCTCGACAGCGGTGGCAATACGCTTGGGATTGGTGACAGTCAAATCATTGCCAATAATTTGAATTGGTGTGTTGGTAGTCATGTTGGTCCAGGCATCCCAATGATCCTGATCGAAGGGATCTTCAATGGTGATGGGGAATTCCTTGATGAATTCTTGATAAAAGTTGGTCAATTTGTCGGGGGTCAACCACAATGACTTGTCGCTATTGGGGTTCTTAAAGTTTAAATCATATACACCGTCCTTGTGGAATTCGGAGGCAGCAACATCCATGCCGATTTCAACTTTGCCGGTGTATCCACCCTTGGCGATGGCATCCTGAATCAAAATCAAAGCTTCCTTGTTGTTATGAATATTGGGAGCGAAACCATCCTTATCACCGAGGGCGTTGGCATCCAAACCGAATTTATCCTTGATGACCTTTTTCAAGTGATGGTACACTTCAGAACCGATTTTCATGGCCTCAGTGAAGGAGCTAGCACCAGTTGGCAAAATCATGAATTCCTGCATGGCCAATTTGTTGTCTGCATGACTGCAGGAACTGCAACAGCAACAGCCAATGAAATACCCAAGATAGCATTAGCTCTGAACTTTGACTTGTTCTCGGTACCATCGAGCTTAATCATGGAGTTATCGATCTCCACCTGTTGGATAACTTCCAAGTTAGCCTTGAAGACTTCTGGGGCCAACGACTTGTTGATGTTTTCCACAGCCTTCTTGACACTCTTGCCATGCTAGTTGTTCTTCTCCTCATCACGGAGTTCCACAGGCTCATGCACACCAGTGGATGCTCCAGATGGTACAGCTGCACGGAAAAGCCCCAATTCAGTTGTGAGATCAACTTCCACGGTGGGATTGCCACGGGAGTCAAAGATTTGGCGAGCTAAGATCGACTTGATTGGCATCTTGCTTAGACGGTTAATGATATTATTTTAAGAGGAAGAGTGTATGAAAGTAATTTCTCCAAAAAATTGTCCAACCAGAATTCTCGAGTACCAACAGCGAACGACTGTGCTTATAATGCTTACTTACTTATTTAGATGGCGCTACAGTTCATGGTAAACATGGGCCTCAACTAACGAGCCTCTCTAGTTATTCCGATCCTTAGATAACTGCTTTCAGTTCCATACTCCAAGTTGGTTGAGGTCCCCTTTTACTTGTGGGCGCCACGCAAGATGAGACCTTCCTCTAGTTTGTTGGCCCTTCGGGTTGGATTCGAAGACTCTGCGGGTCGGAGCATTGGTCTGCTTTCGCTCTACATATGCTAGCCATATCATTCGATTGCTGCGCAGTTTTCTGACTAGGTCGATGTCGCTATGCATCTGAATCGTTGAATCTTCTCCTCCAAACCCCGTCAGTGCAGACGGCACCGATTATTTTTTGAAGGTTTTTTCACTCGAAACAATTGAGATCTGCTTTCAAGAAGTCAGATGACAGCGCATCACCTTGTCTGAAACCTTTTTTGACATCAAAGGTATCGTTTAAGTCATTACCGACTTGGGCACAATCTCACGAGTTGGGCAGGAATTCCAAGAAATGGCTCTGTATGGCTCGTCTCTATAAACACGATGAAAACATGGTGGGTATTGATTTTGATTTCTTGAGTTTTTTCCAGGACCTGGCGGAGTGTGAAGATTTGGTCGATTTTGAAGTTTCCTGGCCTGGTCACATAATACCGCAGATAAGATCTTGTATGCGATGACTTATGCCTCTATAGCTGGCGCAGTTGAGTTGGACTCCTTTTTTGTCATAAAGTCTTCTGACCAGATTTGAGAAATGAGTTGGTGTATGGTCTTCACAAAGTCATTTGCATCAGCTTGGAATACCTTGATCGTCAGATCCAGCTGCTTTGTTGGATTTCAGCTTGGTTATTGATCTCCTTGTTTCATTTTCTGCCGGATAGCGGGATTTTGTGCTTCAGTCTACAGAAAAAGTGTTTCCATTATCAGCATCGACTGTGACTCTACTGCAAGGTTTCCTTTTTCATCGCTGCAGGCTTCGGTACGGGTCTTCTTGCTTTGACGCGCTCTTTTTACCTGCTGATACGATATGGTGATGTCGATGGTCTTTCCGTCTCTTCTGCTCGTAGAGCTCATCAGTGGCTCTTGTCCTTCTTTGCAGCGCCGCTTTGTAGGCTTCTTGTTTAGGTGCACGTGCGTATTGAGATTATTCATCAAATCTGGTCTTCGGTTTCGGGATACGCGTTCGGCGAAGATTCTGGCAGTCTCCTGCAATTGTAAATTTTCTCCGTTATATGTTCTCATAGTAGTTGTTCTTTGTTGTGGCGCTTGGAAAATCCGCATTCGTACCTTGGCTGCAACAAGGCGGTGACCTATGTCAATGTTGGGTGCTCGGAAGTTTCTTATATCTAGAATACTGGAGGCATGTTTTACGTCGATCCCAATGTGATCAATTTCATATGGCGCGTCATGGTCCAGAGACCGCCATATCCCTTTGTGTACATTGAGATGAGGAAACCGTGTGCTTGGTATAGTGATATTTCGCCCCGCCGTCAGATCTTTTTTAGCACTTGTGAGCCCTATGACGACGTAGGTCAGAATCATGGTGCTGTGAATCAAGCATGTCCTTGCCATTTTAGCCTCCGGGGACTGCTACTGGGAGGAAAGCAAGCACTACGCTATGAACTCCATTATTCCGGAGCTGTCCCATTTCATGTATAACAGCAACCGAAGACATTGCTGCTGCAGTACAGAATCGTTGAATTTTAGGAACAACGTTTGGACGGTTTTCCAAAAGTTTAAGAGTACTTGCCAAATCAATAAAACTTAAATGGAACTAAAGAGTTGCTCAAACTATCAAACGAACTGATAGCCGAGCTAAAAATCTTAGCAGCACTTGCATGCACTAACTCATATGTCTACCTCCAAGGCGTCTTAAGTTTCTAGCTTGTTTGCATGGACCAGGGGTTAAATAACTCCAAAGTCTGAAGGTGCGAAATCGAGGCCGTGGAGGCCAATTGAGTAGGCAATTTCTGACGATAAGACGACCACCGAACTTCGCCTTCAATAAGTCGATTGTGGCGCTCGCTGTGTAGCAAATGACACCGTCCGCGTCCGGTTTAAACCACATATCTTCCAAAGCATCTAGTTCTAAATTTTCTTAAAAATATGGGTAATATGTCACGATAGCGGTCTCCATTGACTATAAAGCACTCACCGGCATTATCTCGGAAGAAGTTACGCGCCAAAGGTACCTTAATTGTGAGAACCACACCAAATGATCTTTTCTTTTGTATACAATGGCTGCTGTTGGAATACTTCCTGTGACTAAATGCGGTAATTTTGCAATATTAAACCAAAAAGGTTCCCCGTCACTAGGAATGATTTTTCGGTGAAAATCCAAATCTTCTTCCATCTTCAATAGAGCTCAATCGGCGAAAGTTCGACGTACACTATGGTCATGTAACTTTAGCTCGTGCGTCAATACAATCTTCTGTAGCCACAGTGACCTAAGAAAACGCCCAGGTCTTGGCAACCGCGTGGAATCGACTGACTGCGATCTTGACTAACCGACTTGCGTAGAGCCGCAATATTTTTTTTACTTTTGGTACTTTTTCGTCTTACTAGGGCTTCTTCAATTGTTCGCTTATCGGAACCATTATATTGGCCAAAATTGGAGTTAACGTAGGCGTAACTCCAATTCATTTGACGTTAAACAATATACGCACCTTTCCATGATTAAGTGGTAGACATTCTGAAACACCCATGTTTTCAGAGGAGCCCAATTGGAAAGAAGCGATCCAAAGTCTTACACAAGGAGGGTAGATATACTCTCTGTACCAGCGAGTTCGAATATTTTTGAAGAAACCGAAAATAACTTTCAGATGCCTAGAGAGGATAAATATAACAGCATCAATGACGTATTCTATGACCCTCTAGATCGCACTTACGATCAGGAACCCAGTTATGACACCAGGATCCAGGAGATCTTAATGCAATGTTTGGCAAGGTGGCCGTTTTTGAGGGGGTCATCGAAAAACACAGTCTGTATAACATTTTGCCTGACAATTGATTTAGGTTTTTAGAATTTGTAACGGCGTGTAACCTTCTAGTAGCCAGCACGTGTTCTCTACATCACATCCATAAAGGGACTTGGCTATCCTCTGATCAATCAACTGCCAACCAGATTGCTCATATCGTCATTGTCTCTAGATAGTCCATTAACATTCTGTATGTTCGGATTTGCGAGGAGCAAACGTCGACTCGTTTCAAGTCAGACCATCAAAGTTCGAAGTAAAAGCTGCAATCGGAAGAGATCGCTCCTCATACGCCAATCATACAATAGAACACCAGAGGGAAAGTTGTTAACGAGACGTCAGAGAAGCTGCTTTTGATGTGATTGGTTTCAAAGCTCAAGAATTATATAAGGCTATGCTGCATTAAAGGGCTAGAGCTACTCGTGAGCTCTACGAGCAGAAAAGAAGGGAAGAGCACAGGCTTCTCGGAAAGTAAAAGGCCAGATACGAGAAGTGCGCTATCGATAAAATGTAGAGTTGTTACAGCAGGAATGCCGTTCGAAAGTTTTATCAGAGTATAAAACGAATACGCTATGGTTACAAACCCAGACAAAATTAAGGTAGCAATATCGAAGTTGATGCATGATAAATGTGCCTGCACAGGCTGTCCTCCTGCTGCTCGAGATGATATCTTTCGGTACATACAGCAGCTCATCTCTAAGACATGGGCATGAGGAAAGCATACCCGATGCATGGAATCTCAGCTCGACCCACAAGATAGGAGACCCTTTTGATTACGCAGACCATGGAGTAATAAGCCTTCTAAACATCGCCTATAAAATTCTTTTTACCTTATTACGTGGGTGTCTGAAATAATTCATGGGCAATCTGGTTGGTCCATATCAGCGCAGTTTCAGGCCAGGAAAGTCCGCAAAAGACCCGGGATTTTCCAATCGACCCTCACAATCTATTTGCCGACTTTAAAGTCGCATATGACAGCGGGAATAGGAGCCAGCTATACAATGCCATGCCTAGTTTCGACATCCCTGCCAAACTTGTCAGGTTGTGCAGGATGCCAATAGAGTCTCCTCGCTACTTCGTCAAGGTCGGAAATGAATTAACCGACACCTTAAATTCCAAGAAAGGGTGTAGACAGATCGACGGACTGTGGTGTGACTTTTTAACATCACCGCAGAAATAATCGTGCAAAACTCACTGACCAACAAAAGGCACGATCCTTGTTAAACCCAGGCAATTACAGAGCGACCCGTTAATGGCGCATTCGTGAGTGTATATAGGCAGAAGCGGTCAAAATAGGTCTGACGGTAAACGAAGGCAAAATAAAATACATGCTGCCACCAGAAGAGGAAGCATACCACCGATGACTTGGTCAGGACGCCTCCATCGGCACTTACGATTTCGAGGTAGTTAAGGACTCTTGTAAAGCTGAAGTGCCTTCTACAAAATCTTTATCACCGAGTTTTGGACTTTATCGAAAGCGGGTCAAGAAGCACTTGGCCGTTTCGAGAAAGAGATACGGCTTGTGATTTTTGCTCCCGTTTGCAGTTTGCATTGACGGAGAATGTGGGAATAGATTCAACCAAGAACTGTACGGGTTGTCTGGTTATATGTCTACGAGTTCAGTGCCGCCACAGCTTCGGCCAAAATAGTCTTCGAGGTGCTAAGTAAGTTCTCCGTACTTAGAAACAGATTAACTGCGAATTTATATTCAATAGATACATTCGTACATTCTTCTCTTACTCAGTGACAAAAATTTTGAAAAAATCGATTTTGTTTAAACTTGAGTTTTAGTGTGGATTTTTGTCGCCTTTTATGTTCAAAACATCATCGTCACATTAATATCCTGCTGCTTCTACGCCCCACCGCATAACCGCAAAAAACTTGAACTTTCTCCAAAAATCTCTCACATCCCCCAATTCTTTGGCACTGTAAAGTCATGACCAATTGCCAAAATCCATTACAAACCGCCATTCCCCAGACTGACTTTAGGTCGTTTCTTCGTTTCAGATCATTTAAGTTTGGAAAAGTCAATCCCTTCACCGAAAAAATAGTCACACCAAAGCCATTTCGAAGCTGACAAGCCTCTCAAGTCTAAACTGCTACCATTGTTTGGCTCTCTAAATCTACAGGCAAACCAATCCAACAACAACAATAACAGCATGTCTTACCAGAACCTCAATAAAAATTCAAATTTATTACAAGCACAACAAAAGAAGAGAAAAAGGAAACACCAAAGCAGCATACCATATACTCGTACCATACTCGTACTCGTACTCGTACTCGTACTCGTACAACATAAAAAGGACAAACTTATCTTTGCTGGGAAATTATCCTTCTAGTCCTTGTGCTGCGCAAAATATGACAGACACGTTTCCTTAACCCTCCTGCTAACCCAAAGGAACCCCACCGGCTAACAGTACGAATATGTGAACAACAAGTATGACATGCAAATGCTCGGGTAACGAGGGTGCGACTGACGCTAGCTGCTATTATTACGAGTACACCCCCTCTGGAGTGTTTGTGTTGGTTGGGCTTTAGCTACTCGTACTTGCGGATGCAAGCGACTAAATGGCGCCACAAGAAAAATAACAAAAAATTCTCCACGAAACAATAAAGTCACTTTGATCGGCGGTTGACTTTCAGCCCCTCAGAGTCGAGTCTCTTGTCCATCCGCCCCCGCTCCCGCCTAGATCAACAAATCCAAACAAACTTTGCGGATACACTCCCATTCGCACTCATACTCCTTCCTGCTCGTAGAGACAGACTTTTGTCGTAAATTTCGCGCGTTCACAATTATTATTATTTCTATTTGGTTATGGTTGAGCGGTGTGAGGGTGTGAGGGTGTGAGGGTGAGAGAAAAATGGCAGAATCATAATTGCCAGGACAATTACGGAAAGGAAAAAGTTGCCAGTTTCCTCCATCGGTTTCGGCTAGCTTCGTTGGTTGCTGCCTGAGCTTTTACTTTTCGACTGCAACTTTGGGATTTTGTGTTTGCTCATTTCACCCAAGGACTCCGGTTCGAGGTGAGGTGGTGTGTTTGTTTGAAAAGAAGGATGACATGCCAAGTCGCCTTAGGGTTGCCTATTGATTTTTAATGAGGATTGCGTATCGTTGTTGTTTACGATTATCGCTGTAATTAAAGTGAAGTGTTTGTGTTGTGAAATTTCCTGTCTCGTTCCAATTTATGAATGGAATTCCTTGTGAGCTTAACACACTTTCAAGGAATGACAAAGCCAGCCGAGCTACAGGAAGTTACTTGTATTTGCGGAGGGCTGTTTTTAAAATGTCTGCTGGGAAGCACGAATCGCCGAATACAAAGCTCACGATTGTTGTAAAGAAAAAATGGGGAGAGTCGTGTGATTACGGAATCGGAAGCAAAATTCGATTCGATTGATATCGTTATAATGACTTTGATGGGAGGTTAAACGAGTTTGGATGACTTTAATGAGATCCAAATAATTGCAAGACAACTTCTATGAGTGTGACGACTTTTGAGGCGTGATATGAGGAAAATTGAAACGTTTTAAGAGTTAAAAGGGGTGTTAGGTCCATTGAATGATTCGATGAATGTCGTCGACTACTCTATCGATGCATAAAAATCCTTGAGCTCATCAGCTTAATATTTCAGGGCACGAAAGACTCAACCATTGCCTTTCCTAGTACGAGCACTTTACGTGCAAAATAAACAATGACAACTTTAGTGTCGAAAATTGGAGAGTTTGCGATCTGAAGTCATTCTCAGAAGACCCAGAGATGGGTCCTCTACGAATCGACCTTCGAGGCCGTGACCACTAAACCCTTTAGAAACCCTAACAGAGCGAACCAAGTTTGGCGCAGTCCTTGTCCTAAGGACTCGATAACACAGCCGAAATAAACATCGTAGCAATCGAAGAACTGGAGGCATATGTAAAGACTTTCGAGAAGACAATGGGCCTTGTATACAAATTCTCCTGTTCAGGTAAACGTAGCAAAAAGAGGCTTCCCTCCTGATAGAATGAAGATCTCTTTAATCGCAGACAGATGACCAGCGCGATTTTCAATATCTGCTACAAACACAACTTCTGGCAGCCTTACAAGGACAGTTTAAGTCTGCACAAGAAAGCCATAAAGACATTCAAGAAGCAGGCTTGGATGGCCTTTTTCCATTCAAGGGAAACCCTCAAACAATTCGCCAGGCTTAGAAAAATTGTGCCCAAGGACCACTCCAACCCTCCCTCTAAGAGGGTCGGATGGAAGATGGACAAAATTCTCTGCGGAGTCCCTGGAACTCCAGATGGCTACACACTTTCGCGGATGCAGTGATATTAGTAGGGAACCCGGGAGCTCTCGGTAAGTACAACCTGCATCCCGCAGCAATATCAAATCAATCATTTTAGAGGAAAAGATTTCCTAGGCTATTAATAGCTTCTCGCGTTCAAGTCTCCGGGCCCTGACGGCATACTACCTGTCATGCTACAGAGAACGCAAACCCTAAAAAAAGTTTGGCTAGCGTCAATCTTGAGAAGTAGGGCACTACAATACGTACCCTACACTTGGAGACGCGCTCGGGTGGTATTTATACCGAAAGTGAGTAGGTCTTTGAAGGATTTCAGTGTAACCTCCTTTGTACTTAAAGCCCTAGAGCGTGTCTTAGACATGCACATGCGAAGCATTCTAGAAGAATCATCACTATCGAAATCACAGCACGCTTACCTCAAGAGAAGATCCATGGAAACGATTCTCCATGAGGTAGTGCGAGCAATTCAAAAGTTCATAATCTACAAAGAATATGCCCTAACCTCCTTCCTAGAGATAGAGGGAGCCTTTACTAACGTGCACACTGAAGGTATTCACAAATCTCTGACCGAGCTGGGCACGGATAGTCTCGATACTCAGAACAAGAAATATTCAGGCAACATTAGGTATTAGTTATTTAACCAAAGTCGCCTACAGAAGAATGCCACAGGGCGGAGTTATTTCAACTCTACTCTGGCTGAACTAAATTCTTGCAAGACTAGACAGAGAAAGGGTCAAAGTGGTCAGGGAAGATTCCCTCCGTGATAAGTGAAGTCACGGAGGCTGCTCTAGACAAGATAGACACCTAGGCCCCAATTTGTAGCCTTGGTGCCAACCCCAGCAAAACTAAACTGATGCTATTTACTAGCAAAAATACTTGATTCTACCCTTCCTTTTGTTAATGGTCAACCGCTTACACTATCCTACAACGCCAACTATCTGGGTATCATACACAGCGTAAGAAAGGCATGTGTCGCCTTCAGCAAAACCTTTGGAAAGAAGTGAGAACTTCAACCAAAGATGACCTTTTGGATATACACCATAGTGCGTCCAATTCTCACCTAAGGGTCATTAATCACCGTGAACAGCTCCGAAGGCTGCAAAGAACACTCAGTATAGGCACCACGGGTGTATTGAAGTCGGTTTTAATGGATGTCCTTACTGTGCTCCTCCATCTTCTACCTCTCGTCCTACACACAAAAAATAAAGCATCTGGGTACTGGACAGCACGGCTTTATGGCTGCAGCAACATCCTGAACGGCCAACCGACTACATCACACCCAAACTAAACTTGTAAACATTTACGCGTAGGATTTACCACGAGAGCTTAGTGGAAGATGGACGAAGTGTAAAGGACTTCGACTCGGTCATCTACACCGATGGATCAACTATGGACTATAATGTGGGAGTCGGTGTCTACTCGGAATCACCGAAACTATCAATATCAGCGTCTTCCTGGTGGAGCTACTGCCAATCCAAGAAGCTTGCCCGTAACTTAGTCATGACACAACGTATAAAGAAAACATTGCTATCCTCATAGATAGCCAAGCCGGTATCGAAGTTATCGACTCGGCCACAATATCCTCCAAATTGGGGCAGGAGTGCTGGAACGAGTTTGCCCGCTTAGGGGAGCGCTTCAAGGTCACACTGCTCTGGATTCCAGGGTACAGTGATCAGACAGGGCTCAGATCTGTGCGGCTTAACCGCGGCAAGGGCTAAAGATCAAATCCACTCATACTTCCTGCAGAAGGCCAAACTCCAATGGCCATGCCAAGGATAATATGGCCGTCCTACGATAAGAGTGAAAAAAAAAAAAAAACAACTAAACAGGACGCGACCAGATATCGTTAGAATCAACGCGATAATTACGGGAAATTGGCCAAACTAGGTATCCTATACAACCCCCACTGCCGCAGTTGCGGGAACGAAAATGAGAAAGAAACTCTCTCTCTCTGTTCCTTTGCAAATCCCCGGCACTAGCAAGAGTTAGACTGCGTGCACTAAACTAAAAATGCTTTGACGACCTTAACGATATCTCGGGTAAAGGAATACGAGATCTACGAGCAATCCGTTTTCTCAATTCCCCTGACTGGATCTAGGCACCATCTGTCTCATATCCTCAACAACACAAATCAGCAACCAAGTCACACGAGTCGTTTTAACAAGAAGGCATATTCTAGTGCTACTTGGGTTCATGGTGAACCGCCATCTCTACCTACCTACCTACAATACTTCAGTGCTCCACAGGACTTGTTCGAATTGGCTACTACGAGTATGTTGCATTAATTGCATTCTAAGTACTACAGCAACTCACACCTTGGTCGCGACGGATGCACAGACGAGGTAACTAAATATCTTCGCAACCACCAACGTTTATAGCAAGAAATTGCCTGTGGAATTCATTCCAACCACTGTTTGATAGTTACCCAGTATGCGGTCCGATTATTAGGTGCAGTTTGACACTATTGATGGAGTGAACTTTCAAGCAAATCTCACAGACACTGGGGAAAACGTTGCTCTATTGGCCAGTCTGGGTCCAGGTGATCGCGCTGACTGAGTTTCTAATACCGCTCATGTGTCTTTTTGTTTCAGGCAACAGCTTCAGAAGGAAGATCTTGGTGTATTAGTGAGCGAGATCCAGGGATTAACGAGAACTGAAGATTGACTATACGGTGGATATATTAACGATCGGTAGGTCCAAGAGTGTGTTGGACTAGCAGGACTTGTTTCTGCACACTTCAACCCAAATAACTTTCTGCCCTAGTTACCACGGACGTTGTCAATAAGTCGCTCTTTCATCTACGGCGGCGAAAAAGCCAGACTGCATGCGATGAATCAGAGTCAACCACCGGGTCGCTGATGCAGTACAATTGACCCAGCAGCACTTCTGGAAGTCAACCGTGGTAATCGTTGGTGGAGACAGGATCATCCATTACCCTGATGATTACTTGGTATACCTACCTGGAAACGTAAGCACTGAAACACTATGTCGCAGCTCCACAGCTCGAATTTTTGGCATACAGTGTTTCAAATAGGAAGGGCAATACGTCGCATAAAAGTGATTTTAGTCGACATGTTGCCTCCGTTCAGCTGCGAGACTATTCTTGGCATTGATGTACTGCTTTTCGTCACACCAAATCATGATTAGTATTCATCATAACCAGTTTCCATGTAAGGGTGACGAAGCTCAGCTCATGCCCAAGGCCATGAAGTATGAACTCAGCGACAAATTCACTACAGCTCCATGAGCAGAAACAATCATTCAAACCTCAGCTCCCACTACTAGAAGGGTTTTAAATAAATTCCATGAGAGCGGGTTACTGGTTCTGGAGTTGTTGACCCATTTATGCCAAGGAGTCCTGTAAAGAGCCTGCGGATTGGACGTGAGATTAACGAAGGTAACTGCTACAAACCAACCAATACGCTCAGATAAGAAAGAACAGGTTTACTGTTGGCGACTCTGTAAAACGAAGAGAGAGCTATGACGTTCAGATCTACACATGGAATGTTCAAGCCTTGAAGAGGAAACGCTAGATTGCTATAAAATAGATATGACCGCAACCCAGGAAGTGTGGTAGGATGGGTTGGAAAAAATGAGAAAACAGACGCAGGATCTATGTAAGCGCGAGTCTGTTGTTAGCGGCAGACTAAGGCAAGAAGTAGTGGCTTTTCGGCACATAACAATCCGCATTAAGGATAAATTCGTCACCTAAGCAATGTTCCTTCTAGACTTCAACATCGGCCTATCCTACTGGAACATTGCTCGAAAGGGACATAAGCTAATTGACTTTGCTGCAGAGCAGAATATTACTTTAGTTAGCGCGCGTTTTTCGGTCATCTGATCAGTAAACTGTCAACTGTCAACTGTCAACCAAATGTGTTATGCTGAGGTTGATGTAATGCACTCCTTCAGTCCTATAGCTGGGACAAAAATAAAGCCGGATCACTATCTAACCACAACCATTAATAGGTCAGAAGTCACGACAAAAAAATACTGACTTAGAAAGGCTGCAATCACAGCAACGTCAACGCCTGTACAGTCTAGGCAAGACCATGTTTTTAACAACACAACACATGCCACAGAAAGAGAGAAAAACACCGGAGAGTTGGTACTCCAGGAACAACGCCAGGAAGCAAGAAAACTTAGTTGTAGAGCCTCAGTGGATGGATATGGGAAAATCACTTCCGCGAACGACTCAAATTCCGCTCTTAGGCAAATCAAGCCATTCAAACTGGACGACGATAGCCAAGATTTTCGTCCACCTGGCTAAGAGGAAGTAAGGTATTAACACATAAACGCAAGCCTTATAAGGGTGGCGGACCAGGTGGCCTACGTATATGCCTATCTATTTGAGGCAGGACGAACTTTTTGGTAAAAATTATACACCAAGCAATTTAGCGTTTCGAGACCGCCATGTCTCCTTGAGAATGTGATATCTTGTCCTGCTGCAAGTTCAGTAAACCTAAGTTTGTTGCCAGACGTGGTATCGTGTAGGCTATGCTTACCAAGTGTCCCACCAAAGATGTTCTCCTTTCCTATTCTGGCGTTAAAACGATTTGTTTTACTTCGGACATTGTTCAAATGTCTTGTCGAAGAGCTCGTTGAATATTATTTGGTGGCATCGTCCTTGTCTGGGGTATATTAGGCTTATATTACCGAATTTAGCATTTATGCGGATTGTCATAAGACGCTTGTTGATGTGTCCGGAGCTCAAGACTTCTTGCCTAAGTCCCCACCATATGGCTACTCCGCATTCGAATAAGCGGCCCATACCATCGTACTTTCTGGATGGTGGTGATATCTGCGTGATAACAGTCCAGGGCCTCTGCTAATTGCTCGACTGCACGTGGCCTATTAAGGGTCAGAATATTCAACGTGTAGGTCCGAGGGTCGTTGTCAGAGTCGTCAAGAGTAAATTTCTATCCGAGGTCATTAGTTAGTTCGTCATATCTTTTCAATCTCATGTGAGCGCTATGACGGCATAGGTCTGTATAATGCTACTGGCCGGGCATTTTAGTTTTAGTTCCCAGTTACCGAGTTACCACCACTGGGAGGTAAAGCAAGCACTTTGCTACGAACTTGATTGCTGCACTGCTGGCCCAATCCAAGTTATAGGACACTCAGCAGTTTCCCAATAACGGAGGCATTACGTCATTTTGTAAAACGCATATTTCTACGCAAATATATGCGACTTAAAACGTCTCAAATTGGCGTTCAGAAACCAATTTATGAAACACTTCTTCCATCACAACTCTTTCATTAATGAGATTCCAGTCCCGTCTTACGGTGTTAACCTAAATTGACTTGGCAAGAAACTCACTTTTACGAAAATTTTCTTCGCACCTAAGATGTGTAGAGAAGACTTGCATCAGCAGAGAGAGCTTTACTCCAGCCGGAAATTAAATTATCCTTGTTATGCTTTACTCCTTGACACTTTAAGTCTTTCGTATGTAGTGTCTGTCCTCAGTGCCTTCTCCAGTCCTGTTCCTGCTGTTGTCCAGTTAAAACAATCACTTCACCTACAAGTACCTACACTTGGATCAGTCTTGAGACCGCAAAAACTATTACCATGTAAATGAGGGTTTCCACCCTTCACTTGCTCCTACTTCCCTTTTAATCCTCGTGCAAGGACAGCACTCAAACTAAGTAAAACTTCAATTATTCTGATTAAAGTGTCATCACGCAAAATCATTTGTCACACACCATCACAATTGTGAATGACATTGTGTCATGCAATTGCATGACAAATCACTGAAAAAGGACAAAAAAGGATCAAAAGCTGCTTGTAATGAGAAAACTTTCATGAGTTTCATAATTCTCGGTGGAAACCTCTGACATATTCTCTTCCCTGCAATCAGCAATGCCATGGCATACGAAATGAAATTTCTGGAATGCACATCCTGTTTTTCCTAATTTAGCGAGCAACTTCATTGTGTTGCTGTGAGACAGACACAACGTGCCTTGGATGTTGTATCCATTCCTTCTTTAAGTCTTCACATAATTCCATACCCAATAACACACCTCTTACCAGCCAATTGTCCTTAAGCTGTTTTCAGTTTTCATTGCAAACCAACTAAGACCCAACTTGAGGCAAAAGGATTTTCGAGAACACTTTTCGGCATCACATATCGTATACTCGTATACGAAACGAATACTCACATCCATTGGACTGTATTCTTGAGCACGAACTGAAGATGGTGTAGTGTCGCAAGATAACAACAACTTAGAGAGGGAATTGGTAATGCATGAGGGCTGGAGGAGCTTGTAATTCTTAATGTAAACTTACAAATGCAAAGTTTGACAGGTAATGCAGTTTGACGGTTGACGGGAGTGTTGGAGGAGCTGGGTGGATTTTTGTTCATAGTTTTGCGACGTGTTCACATTTTGTCACGTTTTTCAGTCGGAAGTGTGAATTGGATGTGGTGGGTGAGGACTATTAGTTAAAGTGCTGGGTGAGAGACCTCATGGGACAATGGATCCCAAACGAAATTGCACTCAATTTCGATAATCCTTTGAACATTCAACTTGGTCTTGTCTTAGAGTTTGTTCATCTCATTGCCAATCAGCTTCAGAAGAGGTGGGAGTTGAAAAAGAAAGTTTATGTTATCAAAAGTGATATCCCTGTCGTATTTTTACGTACAGACTCATGATATAAGTCGCAACTTAATGGACCCCCTCCGAATGGAAAAGCCAACTCGAAAAGCTGAAAGAGGGAAACCATACAGCATTCTATGTTGAAGGGGCTCCTCTTGGGTGCGGAATTTCTTTCACCGAAATTATGCCATCATCATTAGCGAGTGCGAGATGATTTCCCCTGATGACTCCAATAGTTCCTGCAGCTTCAAAATCAACATCCCAACCAAATATTCATGGTTGTTCCCCACTTCCCCTGGTAAGGCCACTAAACCTAGGAAGATAAGTATCACCAAATGCTCTGAGAAACGAGAAAGCCCACATCTCGATAATAATCAAAATTTTAAAAATAAACGTAACGATAAGCTTAAAAACAGACCGCTCCCAAACCCGCTTCCAACTAAAAGGCACGCTAACAAAAAACGAAGCTCTAATCCCGATCCCAACTGGAGCTTCAAAGCGAACTTGTTCCCAAATTTTAGTCCTCCCTCCTCACTTATCCGACACAAAGCCCTTACACACCAATCCTCTAATCCACCAATTCCCAATGTTCCACCAAAGCCCCCGCCCCAACGCGTCTCTTAACCCCAACTACCCATATTATCCCTTCTCAATCCTCTACGCCACCAATCCCAGCTAACAACTCATTTCCTAACTTCGACCTGCAAACTGGAGCTAAGTACCCTAATTTTATTAACTCCCATACCCTAAACCCAACATCTCATCCGTCGCCCAACTCCATATCTAAACACGTATCTCCATCTTCCTCCTCCACTGCCCCTATTCTTGATCCTCTTTTTCCCCCACAGTTAAACTAACCCAGAAAACCAATGGAACTACAGAAAGGCTTAGAGAGAGAAAAATAAATGAAAACATTCGTCTCTTTCTCGCCTATCTACATGACAAATCGGACTCGGTTTGCTACGAAGGGAAGACCAAAACCAACGTCATGGTATCCATCCAGCAGGAAGGCCTCCCTACCGACCCTATCAGTCTCTGGAAACTTTATGTTAGGTACCACGAGATTTTTAGCATGTCCCCTCAGAAAGTAGAAGATGACCTTGCTGCATTCGGCCACTACGTTCACTCTAAACGAGTCTCACACCTACAGCGAAGCCGAGCTGACCACGATAAATTTTTTCGTCCATAACGTGCCTCCCTTGTCAGCACTTAAACCATCCCGCCTTACATCTCCACCCCACAACATCCCTCTTACATTTTACTACGTCAATCGCATTCTCTTCCATTTGATATTTACGCCTTGACTGAAACCAATTTGATTCCCGACATAAAGAACCAGGAATTTTTCCCCCCCACTTTTAATGTTTTTCGCGACGACGATCCTACCCGCCCACATGATGATTCCCGCTCTCGAGGCGTCCTACTGGCGATACACAACAGCCTTAACTCTTCTCCCATTACCATCTCTTCATCCTCTAAAGTCGACTTTGTCGCAATAAAAATATCACTCCTCTTCAAGTCCCTTTAGGTTTTATGTTGCTACATCCTGCCAACTCAACCTATCGAATCTTACCAACTTGTTGTCGATGCGAACGACCATTTGATTAACCTGTCTGACTCTAGTGGCGATATCTTTATTTTCAGCGACTTTAAACTCCATCAGACGATCAATCGTTCTTCATCGCTTCAAATGCCAACTCAGCTGAGGAATGTGTCTTCTTAGATCGCTTAACAGACTCAAGTCTATGCCAACTCAGTGGTGTATCCAACTATATGGGCAGACAATTGGACCTTATTTTCACAACAGATTCAATTAACTCCTCAGTTTCACTTTGTCCCCTATCTCCCTCAACAATCGACAACTACCGCCCCCCCTTCTACTTTCATGTTCTCATAACTCTTCTTTCCAGTCCTCTCCTCCCAGAACTCTCTCATCCTACGACTTTCATAAAGCAAACTTTCACAAAACCAGTGACTATCTTAGCAGATTCCCCTTAACTTTCACAACCTAAGTGTAAATGATGCCTTATCCATTTTTTATAAAGAGATATTCAATTCTTTTTGTCTTTACGTTCCGTTGTCCCGCCTTAAAACATCATCTACTAGTCCTCCCTGGTATAATCGCAAGCTTCGTTCCTTACGAAATAAGAGAAATAAGTTATTGGCTGTTTTCCTGCGTATCAAATCCTTGTCCGACTATTCCAACTATCTTGGTGCTTATCTTCATTTCACCGAACTTTACGATTCCCTTTACCAGCGTTACCTTATAAATGACCCTAAGTCCTTTTTCCAATTTGTTGAGTACAAAAGAAAGTCCGATGGTTACCCTCCTTCCCTCTCTTTCAACAACAAGTCATCAACCGATCCACTCACCATTGCCAACCTATTTGCCAGCTTCTTTAAACAATCCTTTACCAACGACTCCTTTGTACCAGATCCATCCTATTTTCGTTACCTACTGAACTTCTCCAACGGCCCACTTCTCTCTCACATCTTGGATCCCTCCTATATCGAATATAAATTACACCAACTCAATGATGAATTTACACCCGGTCCAGATGGCCTCCCTGCCATATTTCTTAAAAAATGTTCTTCGTCTCTTTCCCTTGCCCTTTCTGATCTCTTTCGTCTATCCCTTTCACAAGGAGAATTTCCTCAGGTTTGGAAAACCTCCTTCATAACCCCGATCCACGAAAAAGGATCAAAGAACGAAATAACAAACTATCGTCCAATCGCTCAACTCTCCCATATACCCAAACTCCTCGAAAGTATTTTGTATGAAGCTCTAAGCTTCCAATGCAAATCACTTATTTCCCCTAGACAACATGGCTTCCTAAAGGGTAGGTCAACCACCACAAATCTCGTTGAACGGCAACGAAGTCGATGTAGTTGCAACCGATTTTAGCAAGGCCTTCGATAAAATCTCGCATCGATTAGTACTCTCCAAATTGTCTGCCCTCGGCTTTGAACCCATACTGGTAAAATGGATATTCTCTTACCTCCGAAACCGTTTTTACAGTCTTCGCTTTAGGTCAGCAGACTCGGCTCCATTTTTGGCAACCTCTGGAGTTCCTCAAGACAGTCATCTCGGTCCCAATTCGTGCGGTTTGCTAAGAGATGGCGTAACTTGTATTATTCCATGGGAACATGCGTTGGAAAGCTACTGTCATTGTACGTCATTTCAGTATATGTCATTCATTTGAAGCGTAGACAACAATAATTTTTTTTCACTCAAATATGTCGAACTTTGTGCCTGAAAAAGTGTTTTTGCGGGGAGTTCTTCTTCATGAAGAAAATCGCTGCCGAAAGTCATCGTATTTTGGTGGAAGTTTATGGTGAACATGCGCTAGCTGAGCGAACGTGCCAAAAGTGGTTTGCACGATTTAAAAGTTGTGATTTTGGCTTCGAAGACGATGAACGTCCTGGGCAGCCAAAAAAGTTTGAAGATGAAGAACTGGAAGCATTACTCTATGAGGATTGTTGCCAAACACAAGAAGAGCTCGCAGAATCTTTGGGTGTCACTCAAGCAGCCATTTCAAAACGTTTAAAAGCAGCTGGATATATTCAAAAGCAAGGAAATTGGGTTCCACATGAACTCAAGCCGAGAGACGTCGAAATTCGGTTTTGCATATCCGAAATACTGCTGGAACGCCACAAAAGGAAGTCATTTTTGCATCGGATTGTTACTGGTGATGAAAAATGGATCCATTACGACAACCCCAAGCGCAAAAAATCATATGTGAAACCCGGTCAACCAGCCAAATCAACGGCACAACGAACACAATTAATCCGTTTGAAGAGAGCAGTGGCCGAAAAACGCCCGGAATATGCGACCAGACACGAGGCAATAATTTTCCATCATGACAACGCTTTGCCCCACGTTGCTATTCCGGTTAAGAACTATTTGGAAAACAGTGGATGGGAAGTCTTACCCCACCCGCCTTATAGCCCAGACCTTACCCCTTCTGACTACCATTTGTTCCGGTCGATGCAGAACGCCCTCACTGAAATACGGTTCACATCAGAGCAGAATATCAAAAACTGGCTTGATTCATTCTTGGCTGATAAGTCGGCGCAGTTCTTTTGGGATGGGATCCACAACTTGCCAGAAAGATGGGAAGAAGTCATAGCTTCAGATGGGCAATACTTTGAATAACACCATTGTACATGTTTTTCTTAAATAAACGTTCAAATTTTGAAAAGAAAAACGCACGAATTTATTTATATACCCAATATATTAACCATAAATGATTTCGATAGGATCATTAAACACTCGTCCGTCTCCTTTTACGCCGACGATACCAAATTTTTCAAAACCTTCAACAAGACCTTGATAGTTTTTCGATCTGGTGCCTCAAAAATTGTTTGGAACTTAATATCGCCAAATGCCAATCCATGACCTTTTCACATGACCATCCGTCATCCGTTTGCATATGGATGGGATAATCCTTAAAGCCAACTCTGCACTAGGTTTTCTAAAACGATGGTCCAAAGAATTCACCAACCCATACGTGACCAAGTCCCTCTATATTACCTTTGTTCGTCCCCTCCTAGAGTACGCCAGTCAAGTATGGTCCCCATATCATCGCGTTCATATCTCGAGAATCGAAAGCATCCAGCGCCGTTTTCTTCGATTTGCTCTTCGAGGTTTGCCCTGGGATGACCCTTTTACTCTACCCCCCTATCAAAACCGTCTCAACCTTATTAACCGAAACACCCTTGAGGAACGCAGAGATGCAGCCGACTTGCTCTTCATTCATCGACTCCTTTCAGGTCACGTTGAATGCGGTTTCCCTTCACAGCGCCACACCTCTTATGGTGCGAACGAACCAATCTCCCGTATGCTAACTAATTCAAACCCCAGCGTCTTTGACTTCCACCGCACCACTTCCTACCTCAAATCCGTTCTCCTTCACCACTCTAACCAACTTTAGTTTTAAGTTTTAGTTTAAGTTTAATTTTAAGTTATAGCTTGTATTAAGCCGAATAAATGGGGCTTTCGCCCCCACCAAATTTAAATTGCCGCCTCTCTTCCAAAAAAAATTCCTACGTCCATTATCTTTCCTTCAAGAACTTTGATGTGGACTGGAGGACTCAAGCTCATCTAAAAATGTGAATTTCGTATAAAACCGGGTTTTACTCGAGCCCAGACGATTCCGAACGGGAACAGAGAATCACACAAATGACAATTTTGCCCAACAGAGGGTATACATGGCTATGGGAGAAGCCCTGAAGCACGGCTTAGGGAATATTGCCGCACATCGGACCTCTACTTGCCGCAAAAGGCAACTAAATAAGGAAAAAATCATATTCCGGCACTTTATCAGCTAAGTTGAGCCTGAGGCGCAATAACATCCAATGAGACTAGCGGAAGTTTGTATACATCTTCAAGCATACCAGCTCCACACGGATAAAAGGATAACAGTACTGCATCATAGGCACTGCTCCGGCAAAGCGGAGGAGTGATCTCGGACCGATGAGAACAATGGTATTCGTGTCGGTCCTCCGGGGGCCAGTAATATTATTTCTTTCAAGAAGTAAATTACGATCGTGAGGTGGAACAACGACGAGCAAAAGTTTCCAACTAGAAAACGTATTACGGCGATGTAAAATCGACACAAAATGCGTTCAAGGAGCCAAATGGCGAAATATTGGAAACAAGACCATCTAACTGAATTTATAAACCAACTATTACTCAACGGTAGGCAAGTAGGCAGTGAACAGTCAGACAGAAAGTACTCGTATATTTTGGCCTCGGCTTTGAGGAGGATTTAAGGGGAGCAAGAGCTTTTCATTGGTGGAGATTTAAATGGACACGGTCAGGAGCCAAAGCAGAAGGAAATTCAGGGGGAAAAGATATACTAAATTCATGTAATCCACACGGCCTTATTACACCCAATACAGTATTTGTTAAATAAAACGGCACTCGAACCAAGCTTAAATATATAACCACTTACGCCGGAGTAACGCGTCAGCATCGAGTTGTGCTGGCGGTTATTTTCGGGGAGAAACCAACGAAAACCGGCATCAGTTAAGAAAATAAACTGTCCCAACTCAAACAAAGTAGAAGACCAATTTTGGGTGCTAAATTTGTGCGAATGGACTCAAAATGCCATAAGCTAGGTCCGGCTAGGTTAGACTCACTGTTGGAAAAACCAAGTCTATTGGCCCATTGTGATGTCAAGTGGGTCTGTGATTTTCCTGCTCTTGGAACCAATTTGAATTTCTGACGAAGCGTAGGAGACTGTTAACGTCTATATTATTTAGATCGTTTAAGTCATTGCAGAACAAAGTTCCTAAGTGGAGTTTTCTTCTTTGGAAGAGAGCTGAGCATATACAGAGTACGTGGGGGATTGTCTTTTCCTCCTGCCCATACATGCAGCTTCTGCAGAGGTTATTTGTAAAAACGACAAGCCTTCTTGCATGCTTGCCGACAAGACTGTTTCCAGTGATGCCACATATGACAGCGCTGAGTTCTTGCCTATTTCGAAAGATCAAACTCTCAGAGCGATTCAGATCCAGTTCTGATCAGATTTATTTGGTTGCTAAACATGTTGATGCAACAGTCCACCTAAAGTTTGCTGTTCTATTAGCGTCCAGTTTTAAAATTAGTTAACACGATTGACATACCGATGATACCCTTTTCCGGTAGCATAGGTAGAGGGGTTTCAATTTTGGCGAGTTTTTCCGGCCTACCATTCCCTGGAATATCCATGAGGCCCGGGATCCAACATAGGTGAATGTTGAACCGCCCTGACATCTTCCTGAGAGATGGTTGGCAGCCCAGGTCGGTTTTTAGAATCGGAAAAGATGGAAATATCCTTTTGCAGATGTCACGTTCTTCTTCAGCCAGGACAGAACTTCTTTAATCGCTAAAATTTCCATCTGGAACACGCTACAGTGATTTGGAAGGCAGAAGGAGCGGCTTAGGTTAAGCTTATCTGGGAAAAAACCGCCACCAACCCCATCTGTATAGAAATGTATTGACTAGTCGTCCATGAAAGCATATTTTTCACAGAAGGATATATTGTAGATGGGATGGTTATATGAAAGTTTTTGTTAAACCAATGTTGCAATGTTGGGCCATAATGTAGTCCATGTTCTCTAGAAATTTTCCTAATACTCGTATGTATTAAGAATATTAGCGTGGCCAAGTCGTCGTCACTTTAAGAGCAGCCACAGCTTGCTAAACATATCGAGGAGTGTGAAGTGAAACATAATATCCAGTGCCGCGGAGGGAGTAGTCCGTAAGCCTATCTTTGGACTTTGTTTAGTTTGCTGCAGTTGACTGCATTGTCTAAAGCCGTCCACCAGACAACCAATCCATAAGTGAATATCGGTCTTATAAATAACCGAGACGTATAGCCAGTGCATAATGCGATGTTGAAGCCCCAGTTGTTCCCAATGGTTTTTTTTTCAAGAGAATAGAGCTACTGTAGCTTTCTTTACTCTTTCTTGAATATCAGGTTTCTAGTTTAGTTCCATTGAAATTGGACCCAAATATTTCGCAGTGTCGGAGAAGACTAAGTTGACTGAAGGAGGGTCATTGATTGGAATTTTGTATTTTCCGGAAAAGAGGACAACATAAAACAGGATAGAGAGCTCTCTACGAGCTCATCGACAAAACCTACGAACACTGTCCGATATGTGTTGTTAAAGTCATCTTAGGCAATTTTAATGGGAAAATTGGAAAGGAGGAGATCTTTGGTAGCACAATCCGAAGACATAGCCTACACGACACCACTTCTCACCTCAATATTCGCCTCGCTATTGATCATGTTTCGATCGACGTAAGACACTCCTCAAGTATTTTAGATGTCCGAACATTCCAAGCGGGGAACATAGACTCGGACCACTACCTAGTTGCAGCCAGAGTACGTCTACGGATATATGGGCAAATACAATAATCCACCAGAAACTTTGCTAATCACGTATTCCTCAACCTCTCGAGAAGTCCTTTGTAGCCAGCATCAAGTGCTGAAGACCAGTGGCTTAGATGCCGAGAAGACATCGCAAATGCCGCAACTGACGTGCTGGGTTTCACCCGCTCTCCACCACGAAACCCCTGGTTTGATGAAGAGTGCCGGCAAGCACATGCAGTAAAACAACATGCCTACAAAGCGGAGCTGCACAAAAGGACGAGAGCGGCTCGTGAGCTTTACGAGCAAAAGAGGAGAGAAGAACATCGGCTTCTCCGGAGAAAAAAGAAAGAGCATGAGAAGCGCGTGGTCGAGGAAATAGAGAGGTGCTTGTCCAGGAATAATGTTCGGAAATCTTACCAAAAGGTAAAAAGAACTTGTCAGGGTAATAAGACCCGAACGGAAACCTGTACAGATGAACAAGGAAACCTTGTTGCAGAGCCACATTCGGTCCTGAGGATATGGAAAAACCATTTCTGCAGACTGCTAAACGGCGAAGACGACACAAATTCCACTGTCAAGCAGAGCGAATCATTCAATATGTACGATGTAAGTCGAGAATTCCGTCCACCCGACAAAAATGAAGTGAGGTTAGCAATATCTAAACTGAAGTCGAACAAGGCACCTGGGCCAGACGGCCTACCCGCCGAACTATTTAAGGCAGCAGGAGATGACCTGGTAGAGAGCATATGGTACCAACTTACGAGTATTTCCAAGATTTGGTCCGATGAATGTATGCCTGCCTAATGGAACTTCAGCTTGGTTTGCACGGTTCATAAGAAAGGATAGCCTTTAAACTGCCCCAACTATGGAGGTATCAGTCACCTAAACATCGCATATAAGATCTTGTCTGCCGTATTGTGCGAGCGCCTGAAACCATTTTTCAACGATCTGATTGGACCCTATCAGTGCGGTTTTAGGCCCGGTAAGTCGACACTTGACCAAATATTCACACTACGGCAGATCCTGGAGAAAATTCAAGAAATTTGGATCGATACTCACCACCTTTGTATCGATTTTAAAGCCGCGTATAACAGCATCTACAGAGACGAGCTATACAGAGCTATGTCCAGTTTTGGCATCCCTGCCAAACTCGTCTGCTCGTGCAGGATGACGACGGAGAAAGCTCGCTGTTGCATCAAGGTCGGTAACGACCTAAACGAGATCTGTGACGTCAAAAAACGATTTAGGCAAGGCGACCCTCCGTCAACGTCAGTCTTGAAAAAATTGTGGAAAACTCAGAAGCCAACACACGAGGGGCGATCTTTCAAAAGTCTGTTCAATTGCTTGCATGCGCCGACGATATTGATATTATTGGTAGAATACAGCGAGCCATCTCTGGTGCGTTTACGCACCATCCGGAGGGACAACGCAGAAGAGGAAGGCCTCGCCTTAGGTGGCGCGAGCAAGTGGAATGGGACCTCAAACAACTTAGATTGCGCAACTGGAGGCAGTTAGCCAAAGACACCGCTAATTGGTGAGGCTTATTGGTTGAGGCCCAAGTCCAACCCACAGTCCGGGTAAGTAAGTAGGTAAGCTAAAATACAAGGCATTGTGCCTTGGGCGTTAAGAATACGTTCAACTTAGCAAATTGAATCATAGAATTTCCAAGGATTCAATTATCTACTGCAGATGGCGGTTAACTAACTTAAAGGCTCATTACGACGATCCGAAAAAACAGACTCAGTGAAAGACTTACTCCAGGATCAGTTCCCATAAAACGTAAGGTTCGACGGAGTGGTATATTTGTGGAGTTAAGGGATGTTGGAGTAGACGGATATATAATGAGATCAATCTATGGCTATGGGCAATAGGACTAGAGTTGGCAGAGTCTCTATTGCTCGAGGTTCAAACTCACATTGAATACAAACAACTTGGGAGCATTCCTGAATCGCATGCTGAATTTGAAGGAGTATTAATCCCCGGCAAGCAACAACGTTTCTTCGGGATTGACGGAAATAATCGAGCCTAATGTCGAATAGGCAATTAGGCACGTTCTGGTGACGATAAGCAAGTCAATCCCTTGGCCCTTTTGGGCAACAGCGATATGAAAGGAATGAACTTTCAGTGCAACTGAGAGTATGTTTAGCATACTGAACTACCACAGTGGATTGAATTAGCGCGATCTGAGGCCGATTTCCCATAAAGTTTGAAACGAGAGAAAATTTGCCTATTTGTTCCAGGATAAGAACCCGACAGATTATCGGAGAAATGCAAAGTTATTAACGCCTAACACTTGCCGCTGGATAAATATGGAGGATGTCCTATAAGGAGAAGTAGTAGGGGCGGTAGGACCAAGGAAACAAGGAAGCTGATTCCATATGTACGTATGTTCATGTTATCTACAAGATTATTATGTAGAAGATACGTCGAAATACGGCCAAACTGCTAAGAGCCCAAAAGAGATCAGTTAAACAAGAATAAAATGTCAACCATGACGTAGGCATTCTATAAAGAGCCACAGGACACAAACGAGTACATATATCATTGATCGATTATCACCCCAAGGGCAATAACTCCACAAAAACCTATTAACAATTTGTCAAGTCAACTCCCACCTTCTCTACAACTCATTGGGCCTGAAAATTCATTCACCGAATCCAACTCGCTTTAAATTGAAATTAGCTTTCGATTCCCCTAGGCAAACCAGGCTCTTGCAATTTCTAAAAAAAAAAAAAAACCAAAAAAAAAATTATTCATACCCGCGTCGCATTAAGCCAACAGAAATCAATAAACCCAGTCAAGGACTTCCTGCTCCTGTGGGCGGCGTAATACAAAAAAAAAATTCTTAACTCTCCCTTCAATGGAGCTCTCAATAAGCTTTTTAACCTCCACAGAGTCATTATATTCAAATTTATCGGCATACATGTACAAGTACCGTTATCCATATTTTCACTTGGCAAAAAAAAAAGGGTCATTCCCTTTTTTTCTCACAAGGCTCCATGGGACTAGTATATGGGACTACGATACAATATCGAGATTCCGTATTCCAAAGCGCTACTTGCTGGTGAAATCCTTTTTGCATATGAAGGAGCAATCCCTTTGTGTGCTCCTTGTTAGACAGCCAATAATTTTTCCCAAATTATAACTTTATGAATTTTATTTTGAATTTTATTGCACAACGGATGGCATGTACTCGTACGAGTATGTGGATGTAGGTGGTAGGCATCTACCATGGATGTTAGCATATTAACAGGAAACGAACGCAACTGTAAATGGTAACCTATAAAGGATACGATGTGCGTGCTTATGGAGAAGAAAAAAATCATTGCTTGTTATCGGCACCGGATGGTTGTATGCAGAGCAGATTTTTTCGTTTTTCAAAAAAAAAGGATATGGAGAATTTGGGAAGGAAAGCGACTTTAAACGGGCGTTTGGAGCAGCAGCGATTGTAGTTATTTTTGAGCCTTCTTTAGGCTCTTAACTGCTAACCTTATACAGGTGTACGAGCAATCTAGAACATTTGGTCTCCTGTTTGATGATGGGTGGACCTCGTAAGTACTAAAGCTCAATGTAATTATTTTGTGTTCCTTTAAAGAGAATTTCTGCGTCGCTTCAATGTTCATACAGTACTGCGAGGTGCGCCATCAGCCTAACAGCAAGCGTCACAGGATGTGGTCTAACTTATGACTAGTAGACTTAACATAGATGTTAAGTGGAAGAATCTCATCAGTATAGATTTAGTCTTTACTGCTTAGGCACGTCATGCATTTGATCCTACGGCTAACAAGGAACTCAGCTGTCAATAAAAACCCTAAATGCGGGCGTATTCCGGCCCAATGCGGGATTTAGATCCTTCCTTAGAAAGTTCATCACCGATCTACTTCTAGCCTGGTTTTCAAGCAACGCTTACTGTTTTCAGCCTGCCAACAGCGTTCAGAGAAGACTTGCATTCTCAAACTAACTTGGTTGAAGGGTTTGTTGCCACTGGAGACACAGATACTCCCGCTCCTCCAACTATTGCTCACAATATGAGTTATTGCTATCAATATTGCGTTGATTTTCGCTTGGAAGACGGTCCCAATCGTGAAGTCTCGTTCCAGTTCCCCGCGTCACCACCGCAACATAGATTCGTTCTGGAGCCATCAATGAAAATCGAACCACATTTCCTTCCTGACTCATTCGAAACCTGAGTACAAGAAAACCGACTAAAGTGGTACCCCGGTTGCTACCGGAGTTTCAGTGTCCTTTCATCAGATGGCAAATACATAATATCGGAGTTAAATGACAGTTGGCGCAGTCTGATGACTATCAGGGGAAAGAGTCAATTCCGTGATACTAGCGCGGAACCAGCCTTACTAGGAACCGCTCCCTAGATATACAGTTCTTTTGTGTCTGATGAAGGCAGTAGTGACATATTTCTTTATTCGTATTGCTTATTCCACCAAAGAAAGGGCGCAAAGATTAGAATTCGACATATTAAAACCATGTAGATCGAGAAGACGCTCCTCCATGACAAGTTTCCTTGATGACATATGTAAGTATTTTGCGCTTCATTGGAGAAACAAATAGTGATGCCTTCAATCATTAGATGATTCAGGACAATCAGCTTCCCATTATTTAAGCGGCACTACAGTCCGAGGTGGACCTGGGCTCAACCAATAAGCCTCACCAATTAGCGGTGTCTTTGGCTAACTGCCTCCAGTTGCGCAATCCAAGTTGTTTGAGGTCCCATTCCACTTGCTCGCGCCACCTAAGGCGAGACCTTCCTCTTCTGCGTTGTCCCTCCGGATGGTGCGTAAACGCACCAGAGATGGCTCGCTGTATTCTACCAATAATATCAATATCGTCGGCGCATGCAAGCAATTGAACAGACTTTTGAAAGATCGCCCCTCGTGTGTTGGCTTGTGAGTTTTCCACAATTTTTTCAAGACTGACGTTGACGGAGGGTCGCCTTGCCTAAATCGTTTTTTGACGTCACAGATCTCGTTTAGGTCATTACCGACCTTGATGCAACAGCGAGCTTTCTCCGTCGTCATCCTGCACGAGCAGACGAGTTTGGCAGGGATGCCAAAACTGGACATAGCTCTGTATAGCTCGTCTCCGTAGATGCTGTTATACGCGGCTTTAAAATCGATACAAAGGTGGTGAGTATCGATCCAAACTTCTTGAGTTTTCTCCAGGATCTGCCGTAGTGTGAATATTTGGTCAAGTGTCGACTTACCGGGCCTAAAACCGCACTGATGGGGTCCAATCAGATCGTTGGAAAATGGTTTCAGGTGCTCGCAAAATATGGCAGACAAGATCTTATATACGATGTTTAGGAGACTGATACCTCCATAGTTGGGGCAGTTTAAAGGCTATCCTTTCTTATGAACCGGGCAAACCAAGCTGAAGTTCCATTAGGCAGGCATACATTCATCGGACCAAATCTTGGAAATAAGTTGGTATACCATATGCTCTCTACCAGGTCATCTCCTGCTGCCTTAAATAGTTCGGCGGGTAGGCCGTCTGGCCCAGGAGCCTTGTTCGACTTCAGTTTAGATATTGCTATCCTCACTTCATTTTGGTCGGGTGGACGAAATTCTCGACTTGCATCGTCATCGTCTTCGCCATTTAGCAGTCTGCTGAAACGGTTTTTCTATATCCTCAGCACCGACTGTAACTCTACTACAACGCTTCTTTGTTTATCTCTACAGGTTTCCGTTCGGGTCTTATTACCCTGACACGTTCTTTTTACCTTTTGGTAAAATTTCCGAACATTATTCCTGGACTAGCACCTCTCTATTTCCTCGACCACGCGCTTGTCATGCTCTTTCTTTTTTCTCCGGAGAAGCCGATGTTCTTCCCTCCTCTTTTGCTCGTAAAGCTCAACAGCCGCTCTCGTCCTTTTGTGCAGCTCCGCTTTGTAGGCATGTTGTTTTACTGCAGGTGCTTGCTGGCACTCTTCATCAAACCAGAGGTTTCGTGGTGGAGGGCGGGTGAAACCCAGCACGTCAGTTGCGGCATTTCTGATGGCTTCTCGGCATCCAAGCCACTGGTCTTCAGCACTTGATGCTGGCCGGAATGTTCGGACAACTAAAATACTTGAGGAGTGTCTTACGTCGATCGCAACATGATCAATCTGGTTGAGAGTTTGCTGATCTGGTGTCTGCCATGTTCCCTTGTGAATATTGAGGTGAGGAAACCGTGTGCTGGCTATAGTAAGGTCCCGCAGCGTAATCGATTAGCCAAAGCCATTTCCAGACGAGGTGTCGTGTAGGCTATGTCTTACGATTGTGCTACCAGAGATGTCATCCTTTCCAATTCTTGCATTAAAGTCGCCTAGGACGATTTTAACGTCATACATCGGACATTGCTCGTAGGTTTTGTCGAGGAGCTCGTAGAAAATTTCCTTGGTAGCAGCGTCCTTTTTCTTTGTTGGCGCGTGAGCGCATATAGGTCTGATGCTAGCGATGTTTGCTCCAGCCGTGGTGAATGGCTTGACCCCTACAAAAGTTATCTCGTTGCACTCTTTTTCTTTACGCAGAGCGAGGAGTTCCTCCGGATCGGTAGACGTTGCTAACTCGCTCAGCATCATGGCTTGTAGGAGTTCCATAGCATTGTTAGAAGCGCATGATAGACTTAGGAAGGGCTTTAGTCTTTCCATTGTTTTAAGAAAAACACGATCTCAAGCTTAAAGGGCCTTAATATTTAGATAACTCACTAAATGTGCTACCTGATTTGTGAATAAAGACCGCATTTACCTACTTCCATGTTCGTGGTATGTATCCCAGATTGAGGGTGAACCTAATTAAGACAATCAGAATGGAAACCAGATCTTTTTGAAGTAGAGATCCCGTCGGTTTCCGGTATCTTAGAATTTTGAAGTGAAGGTTGAATATTTCTCCAGATTTTCCTTTTTGTTTTTCTCAACTCCGTGTTGAATTCGGATAAATTGGACCTGTAAGTGCCCCATGAACCGTTTTAATTGAGAAGCTTTCGCACCCTTCTACGTAGTTTTTCAAGTTGTTTGTTCCACCATGGTACAGACCTTTTAACCACTTCAGCCTTGAGTTTACAATTATGTACTTCTGAAGGATGATATGATAGATCCATTGAGCTGAAATGATGCCTCATCATGTTTTCAGTGGACTGATGCTTTGTTCGACACGTGCCAGTCTTCAACTAGATTACAAATAGTACGGTCTAGTGCCTCTCACCTGATTGAATTAAAAACGGTGGACTTATTACTTCGATTGTCTATTAGTAAGCTTCTGTTTGTGCCACTACTGCAACACATCCAATAACCAGATGCTAGTACCCAACGGATGGGTATAATTTTTATCTCTGGGGAAGTAATCAGAAGCGCATACAAAATCTCCTTCGGTAGGTCAATAGGAAATACCACCAGGTCCTTGGTGCTGAATTCTGAAGCCGCCCTTGGTCTGAAATCTCTTCGGGCGTATTCTACGTTTTTGTCTCTATTATTGAGCACAAAGATCTTATCATTCGTAGCCAGGAGCTATGCCATTGCTTTTGCTAAAAATTTCCAATGCGCCTGTAGCGCTTTTAGAGCTTATTGTCACCTCTCCGGAGTACGTAACTCTATCTGAAAGCGTGGCCCTTAGGTCTACCTTTTGGAGTGTCTGCTACATTTGCTGACATTGGTCTATTGAAGGAGGCTGCAGGAACTATTCCTCTGGACCTCTGTTGATGTTGCTTGTAGCTCGAGGAGCTCACTCCATGCTCTACAAGTGGCAGCAGTTGTGATGCTAGAAGTGTTGTGCTCCTGCTTTTTCGAAGTGTTGCTAATTATTGATTTTTCGACAGCATACGGAAGCGGTGATTGATGTCACCAGTAAGGGATTCGACAGCTTCATGAAACTGTTATGTATGGCAAACAGCATGTCGATAATATTATTCTCTTGTACACTCCAGGTTCTGGTGTTGGTTCCCATGTTCGGAGCACACAAGGACCGCATTTTTCTTTGAGAAAATGTCCCGCAGCTACTTGGTAGTGCTTTCATTGGGATATTGGGAACAGGAGCTCTCACGCTTTGTAGCTGTCGAAGAATCTCAGCACCGTGGAGCTCAATCGATAAACCAATCTTGTATGCAGGCCACTTGGTCGTTACTAAGGGGTTTGAACTGTATATCGATCGATACCATACCTAGCCTGACACTACGAGTATATGGCTAGAAGAAGTCCTTTGACTACTATGCTTCTGATTTGTTTTTTCTAAGCTTCGGATGTTGGTAGGGTTGAATCTTCGGATGGTATAAGCTTCATTTCGGTACTCTTTTGTTGGTGCTATAGAGTGACTCCTTTCCAACGACTTTAGTTTGAGTTATCCACCAGATTGCTGTGACTTATTCTTAGCGCTTGAGGTTTGAACCACGTTACACAGGATTGTATAGGAAATTCGTCTTCAATATGCTTATTGTGTCTTCAAATAATGTGCTCAAGTCTAAGTCGGTCAAAGGTGGCAAAAACTGCAGAACCAGTCCAACTGATACCAGCCCACTGTATTGACAAATAGCGCAGTCGTGTTTCTGGACATTGACAGAGGCATCGGCCTCTATTGCAAGCTCCCACTTCTAAACGGGAAAAGAAAGTCACCCGTTAAGTGGAGCCTGTTTTACTGAGAGGGAGGCTGACATTTAAATGGATATTCGAAGTGCGAATACTAGTGATTTAGCATCCTCTTTACCATGCAACTTTCGATTTATGCTGCTCCAGCTTGATTGGAATTTTTCCTTGGAGGAAAGTGTGCAGGCACTTCGTCGCATCATGGAAAAGTTTGACCGTGAGTACACTCTTTCGGATCTTAAGCCACCAACCAGACAGAGATTGGTGCGCAATGAAGAAAACGTAGCCGCCGTAGCGGCCGGTATCGGAGAAGACCCAAAAATGTAGAGTCGGCGCCGATCAGCTGACTTGGGCATCGCCAGATAGTCAACCCGGCTCATTTTGCGGTTGAATTTGGGCCTACATCTGTATAAGATTGTGCTGACGCCAGAATTGAAGCCAGATGACCATATACAATGCCGTGAGTTCGGTAATTGGGGGCTGAAAATGGTGGACGGAGATCCGGATTTTGGTCAAAAAATCATCTTCTCGGACGAGGCCCATTTTTGGCTCAGCGGCTATGTCAACATGTAAAATTGGCATGGTGTTCGGCTAAGCATCAAAGCATCCACACAGATTGACTGTTTGGCGCGGTTAATGGTATGGCGGCATCATCGGACCTTTTTTCTTTCAAAATGAGGAAGGAGACAGCGTTACTGTCAATGGTCTTAGGTATAGAGCGATGTTAACCGACTTTCTGTGGTCAGAGCTCGACAACATCGATATATCCGAACTGCGGTTCCAACAAAACGGCGCTACATGCCATACAGAAGACGCAACGCCCGAAGACGTGAATGAGAAATTTGGCGCTGGGTCATCCCACGCCGAGCGTTCATCAATTGGCCAACGCGATCATGCGATCTGACACCACTCGATTATTTTCTCTATTGCTACGTCGAGTTCTTAGTCTACGCTAATAAGCCAACCACTTTGGATGAGATCGAGGCCAACATTCGATACACTATTGCCGGAATAACCACGAGCATATTGGATCGATTCATCAAAACTTGGACCGATCGCTTGAAGCGCTGCCCGCGAAGACGAGGCGGCTATTTGAATGATGTGCTATTCCACACATAATGGCATGAATGTAGCTTCAAAATAGAGCTAGAATCAATTTTATCTGGTCACCTATTACATACCACCTGCAGCTGTGTACATGTTACTCAGCTAGCTGCCAGCTTCAGTGAAGGGAGATGCTTGTGAGGCGACTCTGACTAGCTTACTTGGCAAGTGGGTTGAAATCAGACTTTCTGTGTGTAGTATAGGTGCCATCAGAACTTCTGATTGTTTCCACTTTGACCGTTTTGCCCTTTTTGCGGACTTTGACCAACCTGCTGGTTTCATTATAGAAGACGCTCTTTGAAATCCATTTATGCTGCACATTTGAAAGCTTTCTGGTTTCCTTAAATTCTCCTCGGATATATGTAACATACATTCCAGCATGGTACGAGCGATGGGCAGAAGTTTCCCTGGCAGGATACTCCAGTTCAGCAGTCGTTTGGGTTCTGAATTTCAGCTTAGTTTTGACTTGATAAAGCTTGTTCATTTGGTTTCTCTCAGATTCCTTCTCTTCAGCAAGATCAAGACTTTGTATCCGATTTGGAACTAGAAATACCTATGGTCCGAAATTTTTTCCTCACTCATGGCGATATCTATAGGTAATCGAAATATAAGTCTTAAGATATCTACGTCAACACCAATTTTACATGATGAATGCATTCTCCCAATCTCAAGTTGATTTAAGACACCTTCAACTACAAAGTCTTCCTTGAAACTTCTTCCTTAAACACTTTCATCTCCATCACCTTTACCAACTTGAAATCTCTGTCGACTGCAAACTAACTTCCCTTTCCCAGTCACCGTCATCAGCCAAAGGAGCGTTAAGCTAATTTTGTCTCTAATTTATTTTGTATAACATCGTCTTCTCCTCATTTGACACCTTGAAAGCATTTCACCCGCTTCTCTCCAAAAGTGAAACGAGATACCGCCGGAAGACCCTCTTAAAATAACAAGCGCAAAACGCATCTTTACAAGCACTACCACTTCATTTCCTTTATCTTATCAACCCTTCACTTCATCTCGCTTGTCGTGGCACTGTTCGTCTCTGCGGTGGATGGTATGTTTTTGTGGTTGCATTACTTGCGGCAACATTCTGTGATGGTGTTTTGGTACTCTCTAGTCTCTGGTGCATCTTATCCGGCTAAGGAAGCATTTATCTCAAGTTCTCCCAAATAGTGAATGAAAACAAAAGGGAGAAACCAAACAAGAAAACGACAAGAAAAAATAGAAAATTTTATGAAACAAGATATACAAAAGTGACAGGATGTCGTATCTACATAGAGAGACAGCGGTTTAGCATCTCAATATCTCGGAACGATAAACAAGTAATTTCCATTCCGTACGCTGAGGAAGACCAAAAGACACCACTTACGAGTACACCAACAGCAAGTGAGGAACAACGACTCTATGAGATGGAACACAGAAGGTGCAATTCGGTAGATACGAGTATTCGTACACCGTCCTCCAATCTTCCAGATACATCTTAACTCGATTCAGGTGCACAATTGGACACCTTGTGTGGCACGTGTAATTTTATATCTTTTGCTGTCTGGCGGTTAGTCATGGAACGCATTATCATCTCTGCCCCCACACCGCAGAGTTTTCAAGGTTCACCGATGCAATCGAAACAGTGTTGAGAGACTCTTGAGCTCTTAAGGTGTTTGCATTGTTGGCGAAATCGATACACAAAAAGGACTCTGCACAGAAGGAAGGAAAGAAGTATCGCAGAATCATTGACAATGACACCAAGAAGAGATTTGCACATCCCGCACAATCCATCAAAGACCAGATGTAAGATTTCCCGCACAAACGTTCGTCTTTTTTGATTTTGGTTATGTAAACATCCAGATACACCAAGCCATCCATGGCAAAGTGGCATTTGGCAGACGACATCTCGACAACATCATTGGGAGGCATCTGACTAGACGCAGTCTTGGGTGGATGATTTTTTGGTGTTTATCAGAACGTGACAAATGAATGATTAGCAAATATTTTCATTCACACAATTTGGAACCAATCGTACAGCACTAGATGATTGGCAACAAGGAGATGACGATAGATCCCGGATGGACAGTTCTGAATTGATAATTGAAATTTCCTAAAATATTCGAATGCATCAAATAGATACACAAAAGAGATATGGTTTTGAGTTCCTGGTAAGAAATGGACATAGACGAAAGAAGTTTATTGTCACCTCTGAGTGGTGCCTGCTGGAGTCCTCCTTACCTAATTCTCATACAAATTTGACAATTCAATTCTTGCATACGGCCCAAATATGGTAGATTAGTTGTCACCGGAGAATCCGGGTGTAGCGGATACCTGTTCAGGGGAATTACCTTCTTCGCCACTCCTGGAACCAGTGTGATTCTAGCAAATAGCAGTCAGTACCAACAACCAATCGAAGTTGAGGCTATCTATCTTTGTTAATCAATCAGGTGGGATTCTCAGTAAAGAGTCCTATCGAGAACAGCGTGTTGCACTTCGCCTACCGGAACGTTTACAAGGCTCAACGGAAATGAAACTAAACAAGAGGCTGAAGCGATGAAGTGGGTCGAATAAGGTTCTGAAAGATTCAATAAAATCGAAGTGTCACAAGCTAAAATCTTCCTAGCTGTACTGAAAGACGAGCCTGGCGCAAATATCATTACTCATATATAATTCGAAGAAAAGAAAATTGAAAATAGCCAAAGAAGACCTTAAATGCCTAGTCATGATGATCAAGAAAGCGTCTCTTGAATTTGGCTAGAAAAAACGAGGTCAGTAGCTACGAGTCCTAAACGAAAACATCTGACCCTCGATTAGCAATTCAAAAGATGAGGTGACTCAAGGCCTATCCCTCTTGGCTTTCTGAAGAGAATCATTGCAGTACACGGAAGCTTAAGCTAATGTTGGAAGCAAGAGCCCATCTCATTGTCTGGCGGAGAATGCATATGAATAACATGGGTGAATTACTCTATGATTTGATTGTCAGTTGTAATCGTCTCAATGAGCTGGCCAAACAGTTCCTAATCCGCATTTGCTTGGTACCTCGAACACCGACGTAATGTCTTCTATCTGACTTTGTCTTATCGCTACTTTCACCACCAGTGGTCAAAAGAAACCGCCAGTAGCATTCCGCTTCTTTAATACTTCAACCCTAACAGCCGTCTCCCTATGAATTCTCATCAGTATACCCTTAAGCGCACTTTCGGATGTACTCTGAAAGACTGAAATATGGCGATTCGTCCCTAAGCTGTACAACTCGCTTATGAAATGCCCTGCTGAGCTCTCTGTTTCCTAGTCGTAATAACTTGCAAACATTTAAGACCAATGTACATCGATATCTCTCTATTCTTCGTCCCTAATTTACCTTCGCCCGCGCTGTGTGCAAACATTTTAAGGGTACTCAAATCCCTTGAGTGCGCGCTAATTAGAAAAAAAAAAAAAAAAATTG
Source organism: Volucella zonaria (assembly GCA_963966105.1). Taxonomy (NCBI): domain Eukaryota; kingdom Metazoa; phylum Arthropoda; class Insecta; order Diptera; family Syrphidae; genus Volucella; species Volucella zonaria. The sequence continues at coordinate 44,835,844 of OZ014531.1, forward strand.
CAAGTGCATCTGTGGCAAAGCCTTTCCTACTGTTTGTGGTGTTTATCAAAGAATTCTCCGATAACCTCCTTTTCATTTACGATGAGTGCAAGACTAGTTCCCACCCGTACGTGCTCTTACCAAGTTGCACTCGATATAAAGATTATCTAACGACAAAATCTCGAACACTGATAACAGTGTCAAAAGTGTTAGCGAAGAGTTACGTAACTCGGTCCAGAACGCAGCCGACCATATAAAATCCAAAATATTGTACATGGATAAGCATATCGCTGGTTTAATCCGCCCCCGCCCCACGCAAACTGCTCAAACAATTCAGAACTTCATGGACCCCCTCCGAATGGAAAAGCCGACTCGAAAAGCTGAAAGAGGGAAACCATACAGCATTGTACGTTGAAGGGGCTCCTCAACACGCTGATGTTAGTTGGATGCGGAATTTCTTTCACCGAAATTATGCCATCACCATTAGCGAGTGCGAGATGATTTTCCCTGCTGACTCCAATAGTTCCTGCAGCTTCAAAATCAACATCCCAACCAAATTTTCATGGTTATTCCCCACTTCCCCTGGTAAGGCCACTAAACCTGGGAAGATAAGTATCACCAAATGCTCTGAGGAACGAGAAAGCCCACATCACGATAATAATCAAAATTTTAAAAATAAACGTAACGATAAGATTAAAAAAAGACCGCTCCCAAACCCCCCTTCCAACTAAAAAGCACGCTAACAAAAAACGAAGCTCTAATCCCGATCCCAACTGGAGCTTCAAAACGAACCCTAAACCCAACATTTCATCCGTCGCCCAACTCCATATCTAAACACGTATCTCCATCTTCCTCCTCAACTGCCCCTATTCTTGATCCTCTTTTTCCCCCCACAGTTAAACTAACCCAGCAAACCAATGGAACTACAGAAAGTCGCTATGCACTCTCTAGGCTTAGAGAGAGAAAAATATATGAAAACATTCGTCTCTTTCTCGCCTATTTACATGACAAATCGGACCCGGTCTGCTACGAAGGGAAGACCAAAACCAACGTCATGGTATCCATCCAGCAGGAAGGCCTCCCTACCGACCCTATCAGTCTCAGGAACCTTTATGTCAGGTACCACGAGATTTTTAGCATGTCCCCTCAGAAAGTAGAAGATGACCTTGCTGCATTCGGCCACTACGTTCACTCTAAACGAGTCTCACATCTACAGCGAAGCCGAGCTGACCACGATAAATTTTTTCGTCTATAACGTGCCTCCCTTGTCAGCACTTAAACCATCCCGCCTTACATCTCCACCCCACAACATCCCTCTTACATTTTACTACGTCAATCGCATTCTCCTCCATTTGATATTTACGCCTTGACTGAAACCAATTTGATTCCCGACATAAAGAATCAGGAATTGTTCCCCCCCACTTTTAATGTTTTTCGCGACGACGATCCTACCCGCCCACATGATGATTCCTACTGGCGATCCACAACAGCCTTAACTCTTCTTCCATTACCATCTCTTCTTCCTCTAAAGTCGACTTTGTCGCAATAAAAATATCACTCCTCTTCAAGTCCCTTTACGTTTTATGTTGCTACATCCTGCCAGCTCAACCTATCGAATCTTACCAACTTGTTGCCGATGCGATCGACTATTTAATTGACCTGTCTGACTCTGCTGACGACACCTTTATTTTCGGCGACTTTAATCTTCCTCAGCTATAGTGGACTCCATCAGACGATCAATCGTTCTTCATCGCTTGAAATGCCAACTCAGCTGAGGAATGTGTCTTCTTAGATCGCTTAACAGACTCAAGTCTATGCCAACTCAGTGGTGTATCCAACTATATGGGCAGACAATTGGACCTTATTTTCACAACAGATTCAATTAACTCCTCAGTCTCATTTTGTCCCCTATCTCTCTCAACAATCGACAACTACCACCCCCCCTTCTACTTTCATGTTCTCATAACACTTCTTTCCAGTCCACTCCTCTCACAACTCTCTCATCCTACGACTTTCATAAAGCAAAACTTTCACAAAATCAGTGACTATCTTAGCAGATCCCCCTTTAACTTTCACAACCTAAGCGTAAATGATGCCTTATCCATTTTTTATAAAGAAATATTTAATTCTTTCAGCCTTTACGTTCCGTTTTCCCGCCTTAAAACATCATCTACTAGTCCTCCCTGGTATAATCGCAAGATTCGTTCCTTACGAAACAAGAGAAACAAGTTATTGGCTGTTTTCCTGCGTATCAAATCCTTGTCCGACTATTCCAACTATCTTGGTGCTTATCTTCATTTCACCGAACTTTACGATTCCCTTTACCAGCGTTACCTTATAAATGACCCTAAGTCCTTTTTCCAATTTGTTGACTACAAAAGAAAGTCCAATGGTTACCCTCCTTCCCTCTCTTTCAACAACAAGTCATCAACCGATCCACTCACCATTGCCAACCTATTTGCCAGCTTCTTTAAACAATCCTTTACCAACGACTCCTTTGTACCAGATCCATCCTATTTTCGTTACCTACTGAACTTCTCCAACGGCCCACGTCTCTCTCACATCTTGGACCCCTCTTATATCGAATATAAATTACACCAACTCAATGACGAATTTACACCCGGTCCAGATGGCCTCCCTGCCATATTTCTTAAAAAATGTTCTTCGTCTCTTTCCCTTGCCCTTTCTGATCTCTTTCGTCTATCCCTTTCACATGGAGAATTTCCTCAGGCTTGGAAAACCTCCTTCATAACCAAACTATCGTCCAGTCGCTCAACTCTCCCATATACCCAAACTCCTCGAAAGTATTTTGTATGAAGCTCTAAGCTTCCAATGCAAATCACTTATTTCCCCTAGACAACATGGCTTCCTAAAGGGTAGGTCAACCACCACAAATCTCGTTGAATTCGTATCCTTTGCCATCGCTGCCCTAGAGAACGGCAACGAAGTCGATGTAGTTGCAACCGATTTTAGCAAGGCCTTCGATAAAATCTCTCATCGATTAGTACTCTTCAAATTGTCTGCCCTCGGCTTTGAACCCATACTGGTAAAATGGATATTCTCTTACCTCCAAAACCGTTTTTACAGTGTTCGCTTTAGGTCAGCAGACTCGGCTCCATTTTTGGCCACCTCTGGAGTTCCTCAAGGTAGCCATCTCTGTCCCCTTCTCTTTATATTAACCATAAATGATCTCGATAGGATCATCAAACACTCGTCCGTCTCCCTTTACGCCGACGATACCAAATTTTTCAAAACCATTTCCTCTTCCCATGACTCCTTCCTTCTTCAACAAGACCTTGATAGTTTTTCGATCTGGTGCCTCAAAAATTGTTTGGAACTTAATATCGCCAAATGCCAATCCATGACCTTTTCACATGACCATCCGTCATCCGTTTGCATATGGATGGGATAATCCTTAAAGCCAACTCTGCACTAGGTTTTGTAAAACGATGGTTCAAAGAATTCACCAACCCATACGTGACCAGGTCCCTCTATATTACCTTTGTTCGTCCCCTCCTAGAGTACGCCAGTAAAGTATGGTCCCCATATCATCGCGTTCATATCTCGAGAATCGAAAGCATCCAGCGCCGTTTTCTTCGATTTGCTCTTCGAGATTTGCCCTGGGACGATCCTTTTACTCTGCCCCCCTATCAAAACCGTCTCAACCTTATTAACCGAAACACCCTTGAGGAACGCAGAGATGCAGCCGACTTGCTCTTCATTCATCGACTCCTTTTAGGTCACGTTGAATGCGCGTCCCTTCACAACTCTGTTTTCCTCAACACTAACCCTCGTAATCTACGTACCCCTCGTCACTTCTATCTCCCAACCCACCACACCTCCTATGGCGCGAACGAACCAATCTCCCGTATGCTACGAAAAATTAATTCAAACCCTAGCGTCTTTGATCCGTTTCAAATCCGTTCTCCTTCACCACTCTAACCAACCTTAGTTTTAAATTTTAGTTTAAGTTTAATTTTAAGTTATAGCTTGTATTAAGCCGAATAAATGGGGGCTTTTGCCCCCACCAAAAAAAAAAAATTAGACTCCGCAAGATCCAGGAATGAAGAAACCCCCTTAAGTCACCTGGATAAAGTGTTGAACGGCATCAAACCTATCAGTTCTGCGCAGGTTATTTTCAATAAAAAAACCCGCGTGATGAAATTGTTATCGATTTCCAGTCTTCGTCGCACAAAAAACTCTCTCCCAAACAGTCTGATCGCAGTTATCTTGAACGTAAATGATGTCGGTAATTAACCAACACACAAATCCATCCGCAGCCTTCACTGATGCTGAATTAATGAAACCCGAATTGGATTCACGCTCGTCTCCACATCTAAGTCTTCTGCTGACGGTCCAATATACTGATCTCTGCGATGCTTCTTTTAACTTTACAACAGAGAACACGTCTATGTCAACTCTTCCAGTCGCCACTCTACGGAAGCCCATCAATCAATCAATCACGTGGACACCTTCCGAATGCCAAATTAGGCTGGACAAGCTTGTTTTGAATAACCAATTAGTCACAACGCTACTACGATATGGCATCACCATCAGTCATTGAATATGCTACCAAATCTTCAAACGAAATTTTTTTAAAACTATTACTTCTCCCCATGATTCCACCCTTTTTTTAAGAAGACATCGATCGGTTTTCAATGTGGTGCCTCAACACTGCTTGGAACTTAATATCGTCAAATGCCAGCTTATAACCTTCTCACGTAAATGAAACCCATCTCCTCTCCGATGTGGAGCTTAATTTCCGTTCGCATTTCGATAAGTTGATCCTTAAAGGCAACTCATCACTTGGCTTTATTAAACGGCGTTCGAAGGAATCTTCCAACCCGTACGTAACCAGATCTCTCTATTTCACCTTTGTGCCCCCTCTGCTTGAGTATGCCAATCAAGCTTGGTCTCCCTTTCACTGAGTTCATGTTTCTCGAATCTGGGGTATTCAACGTCGATTGATCTCCGTGGTTTGCCCTGGAACGACCGCCTCAAACTTATCGACTTGAGTTCCTTAGAAGTTCATACATCGACTGCTCTAAGATTCCATCGGCTGCGTATCCTTTTTCAACTTCATTTCCCTCAACACGTATCCACAACTTACGAGTGTGACAACTTTTCTTCGTCTGCAATTTTTTTTATCCTCTAAGAAGGAGATTAAAAACCGCATCAGAATGTAGGTTATCAAAAGCTCACATAACTTCCTCCGAACTAGCCTTGGGGTTAGCGTTACCAACCAACGGTACTGGCATTTTTCACATTTTAATAAACTCACATGCATAAAGCAACTGATTACCGAAATTAAAATGAAACCACGTTCCTACCTACGCTCGGATATGGTTTTTTTGTCTGCCATCCTGGCGAGCCCTGAACGCACCAAGGGGCGTCGAAATCTCGAATGCAGTGAATGAGCCTATTTCATTAGTTTCACGAGTTGAAAAAGCTCTTAAGGGATGTGCTATGTTCTCTGCACGTAAAAGCACTTTAAAATGCTCATGGACGTGGCGAGAAATTTTCAAAGAAAAAAAAAAGAAAAGAAGCACGACTATCCTATCCGTTCATGCTGGTGCTCAGAGGTGATGATAAGATGAGATGCACTTGCACCGCTACCAGTGCCAGTACCAGTGCCAGTGCCAGTGCCAATGTCAGGTTCCAGTAACAGAGCATAGCCCGGATCTGAACATTGTATGAGGGGATAGAAAAGTTTGCAAATTTAAAAAGTTTTTTTACGGTATACGATGAGACGACGTTTAAAATTGTAATTTTGGGGATAGCTCAGGTGTCAGTCATGACGACGACGGCGAAGCACTTGTCGAAAAGTGATTTTTCCCCCGTGCAAAAGGTCAGCCAGCGATGAAAATCGTCCGGAGAACACGTTTTCCACCTGTTCGAGTTGGATTGATTAATTTTTTTTCACTTCGAGTGGGAACTATGAACAGTTGTGGTGAAAAGTAAATGAACAGGAGGAGCAAAAGGAACTTTGGAGTTGCCCTGGCTAGTCCTGGAGCCATAGAGATTACAGTGCAAAATAGATTCCTTTTTCTTTTGATTGTGAGGAATACTCAAACATTGCAATTGTATTCTTGCTTTTGGAGATAAAGATACGAGCACTGCCCTAGACATGACTTAGAGATCGTCATAGGCGATCTTAACGCAAAGTTGGAAATGTATGACATCTTTGGGAGGTCTATCGGTGGATTCAAGCTGATCACGCGGCTTTCGGCATCCCAATATTGACAAATTCATTTGGCCACATGCTGATTAATAAACTATCAACCAAATTGACGCCACACTACGATTGACGCAAGGCACTCTTGCAATATTATGGATGCCCAAACTTTCCGAAGAAGCTTACATTGGCTCGGAATACTACCTTGCTTTGGCTAAGGTACAGATGGGAATATCTCGTTAATCGCCAAGCCGAACTAATACTGTGGGGAGGGCGAATATCGAAAATCTACGATTGCCACAGCCTTTCAACTCTACAGAAATCCTTTGCCAACAGCATTAAGTGTCGCAATACAGCCAGTAAACCACCAGATAAATTGCCGATGACGTGCTGAGCTTCACCTTACTACCACAAAGAAACATTAAACATGATGATGGAGGCACGTGCAACTAAACAATGGACGCATCGGCAATGCACAGAAGAACAAGAACTCCTTGTGGGCTCTACGAAGAGATAAGAAAGGTAGTACACCGCCCTCTATGTTATAAAAACCGAACCGAATCGAAATCCGCGAAGGCAATCAAAGAAACCTAGTTGCAGAATCGCAGTCGTGACATAGAATACAGAAAGACACTACCAAAGGCAGTTAAACGGCGATGATTACACATCCAGCCAAGTATTGATCCAACAACGATTCGACGTACTTTTCAGTATGGACGACAATGGACAAGATCTCTGTCTTTCCAACCTTCCTAACAAGATTACAGTCACTTTTTTTTTTTTTATAATTTGCGCGGGTTAAGTACCCTTAAAATGTTTGCACCCAGCGCGGGCGACGAAAATCAGGGGTGATGGAAAGAGAGGTACCGGTGAACATTGGTTTTAAATGTTTGAAGGTTATAATGACTAGGAACTAAAGAGGGCACTCCATATGCGAGTTGTACGGCTTCGGAACGAATCACGATATTTTAGAGTACGTCCGAAAGTGGGCTTGAGGGTATACTGATGAGCATTCATAACAAGACGGGTTTTACGGTTAAAAGTTTGAAGGGGAGGAATGCTACTGGCGATTTCTGTGGAGCACTGATGGTGGAAATAGCGATAAAACAAAGTGAGACAGGAGACATTTCGTCGGTGTTCGAGGGTGTCAATTGATTGACTGATATTAGTATCACCAATGAGTTTTATCGCACGGTTTTGAATCCTATCTAGCAGGTGCAGAGATGTTTTAGGAACATCTGACTAAATTTGGGCACTGTACTGCAATTTTGGGCGGATGAATGCCTTATACATTGTGGCCAGATCAGAGGGGGTAAAATATTTCTTACATCGCTTGAGGAAACCTAGACATTTCGCAGCATTTTTGACGACATCAAATATGTGGTTATTCCAACGTAAGTTGTCACTGACACATATACCAAGAATGGAGAGTTTATCGGTTTCGACGTGCAAGTGCCATCCATGAATGATGGCTGGGTGTTTAAATTTTACTGGCGAATAGTTTAAAGCAGCCGACAATGAGTTGGTAAAGAGCACGCTCCAATTTACAAGATCGGAGAAAAGCACGCCCAATGAATGGAACTTTTACCCCATCTGCAGAAAATGAGATCCTCTAACCTGCACAAACATCAAAGAAATCAGTCTCACCAAAGGACAATCTTTCAAGAGTTGTACAACTACTCGATTATGCCGACTAAATTGATATTATGAGGATGGCTCACCGCGCTGTAATAGAGGCGGCCAAAATGAGGTTAGCAGTAAATCAGTGCAAAGTGTCGCAATAGGCAAAAATCACTTTAAAATACTCCGCGGTCTCATCTATCTAGAACCCCGACAACTAATGACATCAGTGCAGAGATGGAACGAAGGTGTATTTCTTGAATGGAAGACGACATTGACTTGGCCAGAAAAGTTCGAATACACTAGCTTCGATGGTTGGCACATACATATATGTAGGTGCTCTGGCCAGATGAATTTTCGAATCAACAAAGGGGAGCAATGGAGTATACTAAGCCCGCATCCTAGGTGGCGCACAGAAGGGGAAAGGTGGCTAATGATCGAGCCGGCAGGAGACGTCTTTTGTTTGAGGCCAAGCTCTCTGGATTGTTTGGGGTCGAGTATGGGGGCCATATGTGTTAAGATTTGCTTCACAGTCGTCCCGACTAAAGAGAAGGCGTCATCTCTTACTTAACGTTAACAGCATGCCTACTAATGTATTTGTTTCTAGTAATCCAAATCCGGTCAATTTATCAGCTTCACAATTTCTGGCTAGTCCGAGTGTCCCGGAATACGACAGAGTGTGATTTTTGTGCGACACGCTCTAACCGCTCTCAATTTTATGATATTAAAAATAAAAGACCTGTCTTTGGCCGTCTATATGTGTTATATCGTAATATCCATCGAGAATATTGAATCCAGGCTGAACCAAGCAACTGAACTGAGACTTCGATTAGAAATTTCTTGCAGAGGTCTTCAGACGACGACGTCACCAAAGAATATTTGTACGAGCCCCTAGGCAATGCTCATATGTCACAGCTGGTGAGAGGGGCCTATACGACATCATGTCTGACAACGGACTTAGGCTTATTGATATGGTTTCCCCATCCCATTATATGTATACAAGGCGACATGGCGGTCTCCGAATCATCAAACACGTAGGCATGCTTCCAGTATTCAGAACGTCCGAATGTTCCGGGCAGCCTACATTTAGTCGGACCACCGGCCAAGATACGAATGCGGATTTCCCAAAAAACAAAAGAGAACTACTTTGAAAAGATATAACTTATCGCAAGAGACTGCCAGAATCTTCGCCGAAAGCATATTCCAACACTGCCAACGTGCCATCGGAGGTGCCGCAACTGACGCGCTGAGTTTCACCCGTCCACCACCAAGAAATCCCTGGTTTGACAAAGAATGCCGGGCACGCACATGCAGCTAAACAAGAAGCTTACAAAGCGGAATGAAGGATGAGAGCTGCTCGTGAGCTCTACGAGCAGAAGAAACGGGAAGAAAATCGCCCTCTTCAGAAGAAGAAAAGAGAGAATGAGAAGCGCGCGATCGAAGATATTGAGAGACTGTACTTCAGGAATAACGTAGGGAAATTTTGCTAAGAGGTGAAAAGAACGTGTCAAAGCAAGAAGACCCGTACAGAAGCCTGAAGAGATGATGAAGGAAACTTTGTGGTAGAGTCACAGTCGGTGATGTGAATGTGGAAAAACGTTTTCTGCAGACTGCATAACGGCTAAGAAGCCCAAAATCTCGCCGTCAGGCAGAATAGACCATTCAACTTAGACGAGGATAGCCAAAACTTTGGTCCACCTGACCAGAACGAAGTAAGGATAGCAATATTTAAGCTGAAATCCAAAAAAGCAGTTGAACTGGACGGCTCACTGGCCGAGGTATTCAAAGCTGCTAGAGATGACTTTGTGGAGAGCAGGCACCAACACATTTCTCAGATCTGGTCAGAGGAGTGTATTCCTGATGAATGCAATCGAGGATACCCCCGAACTGCGCCAGCTATATAGGCATACGCCTCCTCAACATCAGATACAAGATCTAGTCTGCCATATTGTGTGAACTTCTGAAACTAATCGCCAACAACCTGCACTGATAGGTTTCATACCAGAAATTTCCACAATTGACAAAATTTGCACACCCCAGCAGATCCTGGAAAAAACTCAAGAAGTCCAAATCGATACCCACCATCTTCTCATCGATTTTAAGGCCGCATATGACAGCGTTTATAGGGACGAGCTATATAGCTCGTTTGGTGAACGCCATCCACTTGCGTGATGTCTGGATTGCGTGTCGTACTCATAAATCTACGTTTCGTCTCCAGTAATGATCCTTTTGATAAATGTGGGATCGGATTCAGCCTCGCAAATCATCTCTTTTGCGACGTCAACACGGTCTCTTTTTTGCATGAAATTGAGGTCTTTTGGCACCAACTTTGCTGCTACACGACGGAAACCCAAATCATTAACCAAAATGTCTTGACGGATCCATGGGCAATGTTCAAGTCTTCCGCTATCTCTCTGATGGTTAATTTGCGGCTATTGACCAACATTTCTTTTACGAGCACTTCATCAATGTTTTCGTCGGTTTTCGATGTCGATGGTCTGCCACTGCGTTCATCATCTTCGATTGGCTCACGACCACTTTTGAACCGCTCGTGCCACTGGTAAATGACCGTTTTCTTTAGAGAATCATTGCCGAAACACTTTTCCAATATTTCCAACTTTCGCGCACCATTAAATCCGTTTTTTACGCAAAATTTAATACAAGTTAGTTGTTGCAATCCATTTCTAAAATTGTAAAAAATCGCCAACACACACAGAGATAGATGTACTCTTGGCTACGTATCTACGATCTCCAATGTCAAGCTATGACGCTAAGATTTAGAGGGAATGTCAACAACAGATTTACCAATTTAACAAAAAAAAAAGCAGAACTCAAATCAGAACAATGAGAGCGCCACACGTTGGTGTCCCCCGGCAACTTTTTGATCAAGGTGGTATTCCATGGTGTTACTAGGAAGAAATTTTGAAGTTCGAACACTTTTCGCTCCCATTGTTGGCCTTTTGTTTCCAACTTCAGTTGCGCTTTCCGGGAACCAAAAGCCACTACATAAGAGCCCATCATTAAGCATCATCAAAGAGTGCAATTTGCATAATAGAACTTCCAAAACAGCACTTCGCCACTCCAATTAAAATGACTTAAAAGACGACCAAACAAAGCAACCAAAAGCAGCCAAAAAAAAAAAAAAACTGCCAAAAAAACTACAAAGATCTCGTAAAAATTCATAATTTGAATAAAAAATGACTTTTAGCACTTGGCCGGAAATTTATTCGGATTTATGTTTTCGAATCATCTCCACCAGCTCCAGCGTACCATGACGCAATCGCCTCGAAGCCAGATCGCAAATTTAAATTTACAGAATTCAGAAAACTGCCTACGATCTCCAACGAGTGAATTTATAATCAAAAATTGCAATCATAACTGGGTAATCGTATGCAAAAATTTGTAATCAGCCCTCTGTGGGGGAGGTTGCCCAATCAACTACATTATCATCCGGGTGTGAAAAAAGTCTGTCAGGTGTGTGAATGAATGTGCTCATCAGATACTTTCATCGTTGAAACTCGACTAGACGGCATTTGAGTGAAAGTGAATCTGTTTGTGGCGGACTGGTTCTTCGCATCTTTTAATCTTGCATTATCTGTCATTTCCCCGCTCTGCGCACCTCCTCTGCACTGGAATTGATAAAGATCGAAAGCGTAATTAACTTTTTTTCTTGGGAAATTTGCGAGGAAAGGGATTCTAATTAGCAAAAAGTTGTAGTGCATACGTTTTATAGTTTTCGAATTTGAAAGTTTAACGGCTAGTGACTTGTGATGTAAGTTGAGCATAGATACAATTCAGATTAGATGCGGGTTTATGGTTATTTTGGTGAAACGTTTGCGGTGTTCCCGACTTAATAGGACTGTGGAGATTTGCCTATGAATTTGCCAACTTTTATGACAGCTGCAATAAGTTTGATGGTTGGCTGAAGACATTTATGGTTCCATGAGATGGTTTCGGTCATTATTTTTAATAGCTGTCCATGAGTGTTGGCGTAGATTTGCTAAGAATCAACCGCAGCGATACAAAGGAACAGGCTGATATCGACAGAAATATGTCGTTTTTATGAGGTCTGCAAGAACCTAGAAAAATTCGAATAATACAGGGTGCTGGTGTTCGGGCGGTGGTGCGGGTAGGCAGCTGTACTAGGTCTCCTTTTGTTCTGTCGGCATCCCCATTTAGTAGCAAACAGGATTTGGACCGGAGTACATCGCGGCTTTGCCGTGCATGCGTTTTATGGAAACAACCGATCTGTGATTGCAAAAGCAAAGAGCTTTTCAGAGACGCTTTAGCATTCCGTGGAATAATGCTGTTCCTACTGCGAACACAATTCGGTCCTGGATTCGGCAGTTGGAGGAAACTTGTAGCATACTAAGAATAGATACACATGGCCGACGAAGATCCATGAGAACACCAGGAAATGTGGGGCTAGTGAGAGCAGCACTTGAGCAATCGCCAAGAAGTTCTGCTTGAAGGCACGCTATTGCATTGGGGGTTTCAGACTGCAGTTTGAGGAGGATTCTGCATTTAGATTTGAACTTCCATCCCTTCAAAATAATGATGGCTCAAGCCTCCTGAGGCAGCATTCTTCAGCAGAGACGAGGCACATTTTCACGTAAGCGGGATTGTGAATAAACAAAATTTTCACTACTGGGCTGGAAACAACCCCGAAATTGTTCACGAAAGACCGCTATATTCTCCTAAACTAACGGGGCGGTGTGACGTATCACAATTTGGCGCTACTTCTTTGAAGAGGGAGGCGTAACCGTGGCCGGGAATTCCGGGTGTTATGTTTCAATGTTACACAATTTTCTGCAGCCCCGATTGGAAGTGGTTGTTGAAGAAGAGGGATTAGGGGATGTTTGGTTCCAACACGGCCCGAAATTCTCCTAATGCTTTAAGAAAAATGTTTCCCGGACGTCTAATCTCTTTGAGAGGTGACGTGGGGAGGCCTGCGCGGTCGCCAGATTTAAGCAAATGCGACTTCTTTCTCTGGGGATAGCTTAAGGAAGAAGTCTTTAAACGTCGCCCTAAAACCTGCTAGAGCTAAGGGAGCGATTTGTTGAAAAAGTGAACGCGATACCCCTCGAAATGTGTCAACGGGCTGTTCAAAACTTTAAAAATCGGCTCCAGCAATGTATCGCAGCTAACGGCCGCCATCTTAAAGATATTATTTTTGGAAATTAACGCGTATAAAATGGTAAGTTATACGGATCTTCATATATACCCTGGTATTTTTTTTATAACTCTTCAAAAGTGCTCAACTGGTTCTGCCGCACCCTGTATTACCGTCTCCGATGACTTTGTCGATCAAGAATAAAATGCACTGGAGTCTTGAAAGTCTGTCACTTGTTTGTAGTAGAACATTGGTGGCTTGACGTTGTCAAGCCAGAACTGGCTGCAAACGGTTCACTCCGATGGCCAAGGTTGGTTATATTAGTGCCTTGTCCCGGTAAAACGGCTCTGCCAGGATGGACCCCTTTTCCGTTTTCACTCGTGGGAGCAAAATTATAAAGCTGGATGAAAAAAAGATCAGCTCAGGCTGCCAGAGGTTGGCACCCTATCAGAAAACGAATTGCTGGCCTCCAATCAGTAGATTGTCCGAGAGTGCTGAGACTAGCACCACGACTACTAGCCAACCAGGATCACAAAAATAACAACAGAAAAAGCACAAGTCCGCAGGGAAAGCTATGAAAAGGAAGTACCAGGAGGCATTCTACGTTTAAGCCAAAAATGAAGCAGCCAGAAAGGTCAACGAAAAGGGCCAGGAAGACCAGACTAAATACCAGGAAATCGTTGACGAGTACATCGAGTAATTGAAGAATAAACCAAGACAGGCCGTGAGCGCAATAGGTCTCTAGACAAGACCCTGAAACGCCCGCCCCGAAGAAAACCAAGGTTGCCGTGAATAAACACCGCTGCAAAGCCACAACCAAACCAACTACATCGTCGGCCAGTGCTATCCAAAAGCGACCCTTCGCCGAGGTGGTCAGAGATTACCTCCAAGTTGCACAAGTGGACGAGTTCTTCATAAATAAAAACACAAAAACAAAGAAGCACAAAGCCATAGCCGAGGCGAGGTGATGGATCACGTCATCAACAACCAACCTCTGTCCAGCTTTGACTCCGCCGAGACGGTTATGAGATATAGGGTGATCAAATGTGATGTTTAATTCTCCAGGGATTTCTTTAATGAATGCGTTGCTAAGGTTAGCGACATCTGGAAATGACATCCCAAGGAAATTCAGGACCCGCATTTGGTTGCCTAATGTAAAGATATATGGCAGAAGGCTACTCCAATGCCCGGCGGTTGCAATGGATGACTGGACAGGCAAAAAGGCAGAGGAGCCCCATAAAAACACTTTGCACTGCCTGCTCCTCATCAATAACGAGCACCTGGCAGCACTAGAGGAAGCAGACCACAAACTTTGACATCAGGCACACCAAACTTAAGGTTTTCCTGTTACTGATTCCTGAGGTCGATGTGGATATCTGCACAAAAGACTGGTGATCGGTGAAAAATGCTCAAAGTCATATAGACTCTAGGAAGCAAATCATATTAAGATCGGCATTATCTAGGAGCCCTGGGTGAGAAATTCGGGCATAAAGGGGATTCAATATGTAAGCCCAGAACATGTAACTTGCTAAGAACCATATCAAAGCTTTTTTATGTAACAATCTTAGCTCAAACAGTTGTTAAACTGGAGTGTGCACACCAAACCACATACCTCTTATCAGCATACATGGCTCATGAGAGACCAGCACCGCCAGAGGAAGTAAAGCAACTTACAGTCACCATAATAAAGAAGAACAACCTAGTGATGGGTTGTGACTCTCACGCGAGGCATACAGTATGGTGAAGCACGGGAGATATTGAGAGAAATGAGTCACCACTTTACTTGGACTGTTTAAGTCTGTTGGACTATTGCCATTCAATAGAAACACTCAAGGACTCCTCCAAGCTCAGCAAAGGAACACTCGAACCCTCCCTTTCTAAGATGGTCCGGTGTAGGATGGACAGAATCCTCAGCAGAGACCCTGAAACTGAATTCCAGATGACAACAAATTTTCCCGGATACAGTCATATTAGTGCGGAACCCAGGAACCCTCGGTAAGTACAACCTGCATCTTACAGCAATATCAATTTAATCATTTCAGAGGAAAAGATTTCCTACTCTTTCTCCGGACCATGCCCGCATACTACCTGGCATGCTATAGAGAACGCAAAACCTTGAATAGGTCAATCTTCTGAGGTAGGAAACTGCAATACGTACCCTACTTTTGGAGACGCGCTCCATTGGTATTCACACCGAAGGTAGGTAGGTTTTCGAAGGACTTCGGATCAATTAGTTTAACCTTCTTTATACTTAAAACCCTAGAGAGTGTCTTAAACATCCACATGCGAAGCATTCTAGAAGAATCATCGCTATCCACGGGAAGATCCACGGAAACGGCTCTCCACGAGGTAGTGCGAGCGATCTAAAAGTCCATAAACTACAAAGAATATGCCCTCCTTCCTAGACATAGAGGGAGCCTTTAATAATGTGCACACTGAAGGTATTCACAAATCCCTGATAGAGCTGGACATGGATAGTCTCTATGCTCAGAACAAGAAATATTTAGACAAGACTAGGTAATAGTTATTTGACCGAAGTCGCCTACAGAGGAATGCCACAGGGCGGCGTTATTTCAACTCTACTCTAGCTGAGCAAAATTCTTGCAAGACTAGACAGAGAAGGGGTCAAAGTGGTCGCGCATGAGGATGACGTGGTGATACGAGTGCCAGGGAAGTTTCCCTTCGTGATAAATGAAATCATGGAGGCTGCTCTGGACAAGGTAAACGCCTGGTCCCCGAAAGTTGAGCCCTTGATATCAACCTGAGCGAAACTGAAGTGATAGTATTCACTACCAAAACCAAAATACCTGATGTTATCCTTCCCTTTGGTAAAGAAAACACTATTCTGCGCTAGGTATCCGGGTATAACGCTTGACCTAAAACTGGTATGGGTATGTGCCGCCTTCAGCAAGACCTTTGGACAGAAGTGGGGACTTCAACCAAAGATGATATTGTGGATGTACATAGCTGTAGTACGTCCAATTCTCACCTACGGGTCATTAATCACTACGAACAGCTCCGAAGGCTCCAAAGAGTACTGGCTGCTCGGCCTTATGGCTGCAGCAATATCCTGCATTCATTACCAAACGGCATGGTCACGTTTCCAATCCCAAACTAATCTTCAAGTAGAATCTTCCACCAGAGCTCAGTGGAAGAAGGACGAAGTAGTTAAAGACTTCGACACTGTCATCTACACCGACGGATCAAGGATGAACTGTGGTGTGGAGATGGATGTCTACTCGGAATCACTGAAAATGTCAATATTGTACCGCTTGCTGGGTTTTTCCGCGTCTTCCAGGCAAGAAGCTTACGAGTAAATAAGGCATAGCACAACGTACAAACAAAACATTTCTATCCTCATAGATAGCCAAGCTGCTATTAAATCTATTGGCTCAGCTGCCATATCCTACAAACTCGTGCAGGAATGCCGGAACGGGTTTGCCAGCTTGAACGAATGCTTCAGGGTCACACTGCACTGGGTTCCAGGGCACAGTGATATAGAAGAAAACGAGCGTGCAGATGAACTGACCAGGCAAGGCTCAGCTCTGTAAAATTCACTCGCGGCAAGCGTCCATATCCCAAGGATATGTCTAAGTCCACTCACACTTCCTGCAGAAAGCCAACCTCCAATGGAAGGAGTTAACCAACTGCACCACATGGTAGGCCGACCTACGATAAAAGTAGAACTAAACAGCACCCTCTCAGTTATCGCCAGAATCATTCTTCGACAACAATATTGATATTTCGGGTAAAGGGATTTGAAATCTAATCTGCTTTCTTAATTCCAGAGGCTAGATCTAGGCACCGACTGTCTCACATCATCAACCAGGTCACACGAGTCGTGGTAACAAAAAGGCACATTCCAGTGCTACTTGGGTTCAAAACACAGGTGTTCAGATGCGAACTACTCGTAGCTCGTTATGCAGTCCTTGGAGGTCGACGGTGTTACTGCAAAGAAGTCCGTGCTGTATTGAGTCAAGAAAAAAAGATTAAGTTCTGATCTGGAAAAATACAACCTCCAGGTGTATCTTCTTTCCTTGCCAGGTAGAAGATATTGCACTTGGCGCTCTCATCCTGAGGCTGAGAGGCTGTTCCAGACAAGCCGTTGCTATTGGATAAAGCCGAAGTGCTCACCGTTTTCGATGAGGTGGATTGTGAGGTTCGAGGCAGGGAGACTGGCCTCATACAGTTTTTAGCTCCGTGGCAGTGTAGTAGAGATACCTCAATGATGGTATTATTCAGACCTACTGAGGATGACCAGACTATAGTATTGGTTGGTATACGGTTTTTGAAGGATCTGAACGCGTGTTCTGAGAGAGTGGGTCCGATAGTCAGCCGTAACACTCCACCTTTAATATCAAAGCAATGGTCAAATTGCTTGCTCGGAGCAAAGAAATTGATTCGCTTGTCAGAGATTCATTGCCATCTTCTCCCTGCCGCATATCTTGCCATAATTCGCGGCGCAGAGGTCCAAGAGAAATTTCCATACGTTTCAGGGTCTTGATATCCCAGGATCAGAGGGTTCAGCCGGACGTTGGGCTGAGCGGTAGGTCTATGATGGATCTTATCCATTTTACAGATTAGGCCCTGGCCAGACTTCGTGAAGACAGCCGATGATAGTCGTAATGAGACCCACCGAGTTCTAGTCTAAATGGTCCCCTAGCTTCACAATCCCCCCTTCAAACTTGGGCCTTTCAAAATTGGAGGAGGTAGAGAGTATATTATGGCGCGTTGCTGGATACACTTAAGTCGTTCTTTGTCATATATTTGTGACTTTCCGATTAAGATCGGACATGTCGAGAACCGCAACTTCGGGACTATATTTTATCGCAAAGTACGTTCTGGAGGAGGCTTAAGCTATCACTCGTCCAACGGATCTTCTTGGGGCGCCTGGCCTTTTGAGAGAGAGTATCTTTCGTGTTCCTAGGGAAGCGGGTGGGAGTTTTGGTCTTCACATTTATAACTTTTACTCAACGTGTTAGGTGGAACACCGAGCCATTCCTAGTTTTCCGATGGCACATGGAAATGAGTTCCTTTTTGCTGAGGTTCAATCGTGTCCCGTCTCGTACCAAGACGGTCTACAATGCGATGGCAGAACTAATCGCTCTAGATTGCTACGTCAATTCGATCTTTGACTAAAAAGGTCGCATCGAATTATTGGCAATTGACTCGAGTGATGCAGCGCTGGTAGAGGATTTCTACCCCCTGTACTCTTATAACAGCTTCGAGCAGATGCTGATAAGATCGCTAAGGCTGAGGTTGAAGAGAAGATCATCAACCTTTCAGGATAATAACCTTAGTTGAGGCTCGTCCTCTGAGATTTTTATACATACGAGCAAATGCATAAATTTGTTTCCAAAAGTAGCTAGGGAAATGGTGGTCGATCTGTATGGAGCCCCTCATCGAGAAAACAAGGCTGGTTCGTCTGAAAATTCTCCCGGAGACTAGTCCCATTATACGCAGCTGATATATTTTCGAAACTAGGTCCTGGTCAGGCTGATCCTCAGCGCGGTTCGGATGATATCTTGACCCAGGGATGAGAGTGGATACAAGGGAAAGAAATTATGCGCAAAAAGGTAGAGTGATAACCTCAAAGTTTTTTGTGAGTAGAGTTGAGACTCTGGTCCTACCTAAGCCTATCCAGCACGGAGTTGTGAGCATTCGTCATGTAAAAGTCATACACAACCATAGAATCATACTCATGTATTTGCTAATGTAACTGCAGAAGACTAAATGTCAAGAGAGTATCAGTATATCATTCAGATTATGCAGAACGACGGTAGTGAACGATCGCTGCTCCATCAAGATTGGTGAATATCCCACCGAAACCTTTGACGTCAAAAGAGGATTTAGATTCTTAACCAAACCAGCATGAGCACGATCTCTTTTTTTTTGGGTGGAAACAGAGGGATCAGCGCCAACAAAACAGCGTCTAGTGACCAGCACTTGGAGGTGTTTAGCGAAACAGTCATTTACCCCAAGATAAGGCAGAAAGGTCACTAGCTTTTTAGAGATTTCTGGACACAGTCGTTTGATCTGCCCGCAATCAGGAGAGCTATCTCTCTTACGGTTGTGCTCACTAGAGATCCGTCTGCGTATGGAAGCCCTAACCAAGGACGAAAGCATTCCATTTACCGCGATCCCATTGCGACCTGGAACTTAGCAAACATTTAGAATTCTAACTGCGTTCGGAAAACCTTGTATATTCGAACTGACTGGAGCTGCAAGGGCATTTCTTCGCTTCCTCCATCGGTTCCTTACAATACTATTCATTGCTATCAGGATTGCCAACGTGTCTGCTTGGGAGTCCTACCACGTAGAATATGGCTAAATCCACCCTTAATCTCTCTTTGAAACAGGAAATTACAATGACAACGAAGGTCAAATGCAGGATTTCCTTCCCATAACTCACTTATCAAGAAGAGTCTGCCAGATAAGACAAGACACATAAGTATACCTAAGAAGCCTAAGCATATCTACTGGCATCTGCTGAATAATTTGAAAATGCTCTTAGCCACTTATAGTCCAAAGCACCTGGTAGTTGAATGACATTGGGAATTAAGAAGCAAGTCCGGTACCGAAAAAGAAAACCAAGCCTCAAATTTAAACGGATTACTGCTCATCAATTGACTGTTTGTTTAATTGGAAAGCGGTTCCGATGTCTAGATCTTTAATTTAAGTCCATTATGCGTGAAATCTACCAGGAAGTGAGTGATTCAGATGGCCAAGACACCGATTTGGATGACTAAGTTATGCTCATCTCCTCGTCTGAATTGTTTCCATTCCTTTCAATTGAAAAAGTCTCAATCCAATTAGCTATACTCGTACGTACATCCATCCATTCATATGAAGAAATTTTATGTTTAACTAAATGCTTGTCTATGTATCTATTGTAATTCCAATTGAGATTCTCCAATGTTTTCATCTAAAAATGAATCATTCGAGTAATTGGTGGTGCTGTACGAGTACGAGAACGAGCACGAGTACTCATACTCGTGGAATGAAGTAATAAATTTCGCGCTCCGCTTAGTCATTGGATTGGTTTCTATCGCCCAACTGTCAATGCCAATGACCGGCTTTCAACATGTCTACACCACACAGAGACTCCATTGAGTCTGCACATTGATATGACAAAAGCGATAGTTGCGAATGGTTTCTGCGAAATTGTTGGACTTGACGTGACGCCATGTCATCAGCACCAACAGCACCAACATAGCCTCTCAGATACTCGTACCACTGAATCATAACGAAGGCGCACCAGCGATAACAACAACAAAAACAAAGAGACTCAGGAATCACTTCAAAGTCAAGCCTGACTGAGTCATGTGAATATGTCGGTGATGATCGCCCGATCATCTACAGCGATCGAGATGTGTTGGCGCGCTATAGTTTCGTGATTCACTAGGAGAATACCTGTTTGTAGTGGTGTTGTCCAGGAGGGCGTGGATTCCAAAAGAATTTATTACAATTGAAAGAATCGTATTGAGATCCGTGGGAATTGGTTACATCCAGCAGCAGATGGAAACAGTGGACAGGGATGTAAAAAACAAGGAGAATAGGCCGTATGAAATGCGATACGGTGGGTTTGCGATGTTCCAAGTCAAGTCATTTCGGTTTGATGATGTTTTCTTTTGGCATTGTGAGGTTTCATTGTAATTTTCAGGGTTGAAGCTGGGAATTCTAGGTCACAAAATAGAGCTGAGAGAGAACACATTAGAAGCACGTAGATATGAAGGTACTTGCCATCCAAAAACAAAATCATTGACCAAGATGCTAGGATACTTTGAAACAAGATATTTTGTTTTCTCCTCGTGGACGACTAGATCCAATATCTCCTCGATTACGTATACCGACAATGGCAACATTATCGGCATACAAGAGCGCTATGGCACTCTATAGAAAATAGTGCTCGAGATGTCAACGAATTATTTTCAAACACTTGATGGACAACAATTTAACGATGTTCAGTTGGAATATTTGGATAGTCAAAAGAGAAGGTGTCTCTTCTTCAGCTCCTTGAGCATTGTCCTCGTTAATTATAAGGCTGGCGTTAACATATGATACTACAGCAAGTATGATGGGAATGTAGTGACAACTACTATACTCGCAGTAGTGCCACATTGGTAGTTACAATTTTGGTCTTCCGATTAACAGTGTGAACGAGGAGCTTTTATATGAAGAACTTCAACACTGGCTTTATTTGTGACCACAATTAGTAAAGAAAAGCGACGAAACCAAGAATGAGGCCAACGGAGCAAGAAACGCGGCAGAAACAAACGCTTTCTGTGCTTCGGATCACTTTCTTGTTGCAGCCAATGCACAGCCCAAACCGTTTATATTTGACTCCTTCCGCTGCTTGCAGAGATAAAATATAAAAATATAAAATAAAATATATCAGTGAGTAGGTACATTGTTGGTTTCATCAGACTTGGCGTTGAGTTTCTTCCATTCGTAGCAGTCGTAATGGATTTGCCAGTCGGGAGAGAGAGTGAAGGAAAGATCCTGTCCACGCCACACCCATATACCGAAGGCATACAGAGACGAATGCCTGTTTACACATCTTATCCAGACATCGGAACATACCTGTGATAAGTTTGCAACTCATAAACACCTTGGCCAGTTCATTGTTGTACTTGTATTCAGAAGGTCGAACTTCTTCCAGAATTATGGAACTGATTTCTTCTTCATTGGAATAGAAGCGTTTGAAATTGTCAAAGTTGAAGGTTCCCTTGGGCATAAAATCGAATGGATCCTGCCTCATCGTCAGCATCTAATTATTCTTTTTCCTCAGTTTGCTTCTTTGAAGCTGGTTCCTTTACTTGCTGTTTCTTATCGGTCTTGGTAGAACCGGCACCGGCACTATCACCAGTTTTGCCCAAGAATTCAGAATATTTCCTGACATCGAAGGCGAGAGTTTTCTCCCACAGGACGTAGCCCTTGAGGACGGCTTGAACCGGTTGCTCCTGCTAGATAGGATTAAAAAGCGTGCAACAAAACTCAAAAGTGATGCTGTTACTCAGACAGTGGACACTGGACACCCTCGAACACCGAAGTAACGTATCTTGCCTCACCTTGTTCTATCGCTATTTCTACCACCAGTGCACCACCTTTAACCGTAACACCCGTCTCGAAGTAAGTCGTACAACTCGCTTATGGAATGCCCTGGCGCGCTGTCTATTTCCTGGTTAGTATAACTTGCAAGCATTTAAAACCATTGTGCATCGATACCTCTATTTTCTTTCTCACTATGTTTCCTTCGTCCGCGCTGTGTACAAACATTTAAGGGTACTAGTAAGGTCCTATCCCTACAAACTAAGGAGACTCTATACATATATACCTGATCATTATGGCGCTGAGGCATGAACTCTATCCAAAGCGAATGAAGATACCCTTCTTGCCAGAGTTTTCGAATCTAACCGGAGGGACCACGCAGTAGAGGAGGACTTAATTTTAGGTGGCGCGCTCAAAAGTAGAAGAGGACCTCAACCGATTTCGAGCGCGCAACTGGAGGCAGGAACTACGTGCAGAATGTTTCATCTGTTTTAAGTGGACTCCTGGCAATATAAAAGTCTTAATTCCACTGAACGTTCAAACATTCATTCGAGCAAGGATACGCCATGCCATCGCCCTTCGTATGAGTCGTGGCCGGTCTAATACCTCTTGCTGATATTAGAATCACAGCATCCAGTAATTATTGCTACTATACATCGGGTCAAAACCGTGTCTAAGATTGTAGGTTGAAACCACAGTCACCATGACACTCCCACTAGAGAGAATACCTTTTCAAGTCAGGCCCATGCCGAAGTTCGGGGGGCTCCTGATTCCTATGGTACCGTGGTTTAAGTCCTAGTATTGAATACAGGTGGTCCTGCCACTGAACAGGACCTATGACCTGAAGCTTATAACTGGTCAAATCGTAGCAACCTTCGACGGAATCATCTGAAAACCGTTACGTTAAGACTAGTCATTTGCTCTACCCTTGCTTTGTATTAGACAATTTCATTGGTGGAAGAAGGTTTGAAAATTGGGCACGGGCCCAGGAACTGCGTACAATAAGATTCATTTCGCGACAGTGGCAAGCATATTTATTATCGTTAGCTGGATATGTTTATTTTGATCCTGAATACTGCGGTAACTGGACTTGTTGAGGCAAAATCATCTCTAAGCAGGCCAATGGCTCAGAGCACTTTTATGTCGATGTTGTGTTTTACAACCTGCATAGTCAGGAGCTTAACTTTGTTAAGATTTCCTATAAGGATGGCTTCTGTGTTGTGATCTGCCAGGTATAGACCTGATGAGCAAAGTAATATCTTCTGTGCTGTTGGCACATCATATCAACATAATGTTTTACTTAGTCTGTACATTTGTAGTACGGCAACATATACTCGTATTACATTTACAGAAACAAACTAAACATGTCGGCTGTGCGGCGATTACAATATTACTTTAGAGTTCAGTAAAAGCAGCAGTGATATATTTTTTGCAAGCTACAATAGTTCCACCAGACAACCTTTTTATAGCCGCTTACGATCCAAAGAACCATCCTCAGTGACAAGTCCCATATCTTGCCTAAAGCTTCTTCATATTCCCAGTGAGTCGACAGTGCCTTGGAGGTTTCCACGTGGCATGTTTCTTTAGAGAAATTTATTTTCAGGATTACATTCAAATATTTAATTTCATTGTCGAAACTCATCGTGATGTCTTAAAGAATTTGATTTTACTCATCAGTCACCACTAGTGCAACAATCCTGGATTATGTTTAGGAGTGTCTGTGGTTTGGACCAGGCCGCAATAAGAATTTTCAAAAAGAGTTACACATCCCATCGGAGTTGAATGGTTTTTTTTTTTGCTGTTCAGGGTTCTGGTATGTATTTAAGGATTCTTTTCAGAGTTGCCAGCAACTTTTTTAAGCATACGTGCCAGGCGAGTTGAGATCATAAAAGCGGCAACAACAGATTGCCACCTTCGCCATCCCAACTGATTGTAGATACCAGCTACTGCGTTTAATTTTACTCACCTCACTTGCATCATTGGTTATAGGAGCTGGTTGTGAGCCGATTTTGATCAGGTTGCCTGAAAAATGAGCCTCAAGCTTGAGGCAGATACTCTCTGCCTTCGGTTCAGTGAAGTTTACATCATATCTTCCTCCAAATAAGTGTTCACTAACGGATTCGAAGTTGTCGGCTTTCCATGCAACAGGAGATTCGATGAATTTTTTTCTGGATGGACAAAATTCAAAATATTTGGTGTGGGCACCGTTCGGATTCTGGACGGCTTCCTCTGTTTAATATTTCGTTTCCAGTTTAGACGGAGCACTGGTGGTCTTGCTGAACTCCTTCTTAAAGCGCGTCCAGTTGGTTTTCGTGAATTCTTTCTCTTCAACAAGTCCGGCACTTCGCATCCGAGTCTGAATAGTGCGATATGGAAACCTCCGACAGTATTTTCGAGGCGGTGATCTCTTTAGCGTACACGTTGAATACCGTTAAGCCTGTTGTGCGTGTACGTATAGAATACACACTTGGAGCGCTGGTAGGATATTCTCCAACGTAGGTAATTATATAAAAGAAATAACAACGTGTTTTATCTTGCGGCAACAGCTTTCTTTATTTCTTTAAGAGGTCTTACCTCGTTGAAGGTTGGTAACAGAAGAGGCGGATATTAAAATGTTAATAAGTAACAACTAAACAGAATACAATTGAGTATGGTGAATTTGGAGAATTTTAGAGCGACATCTTACGGTTCATGCTCAAAACTTAAAGTAATAAATTATTGCCATAATGTATTGGGTCTACAAGTAAGTTTCCAGCGTTTTTTTCCAAAATTTCAAGTTTTATTATGAAAACATAGTTACAATGCTTTATTCAAAGTATCGTCCATCGGAAGCTGCAACTTTCCCCCATCTTTCTGGCAATTTATGAATTCCGGACCAAAAAAATTTCTCGTCTTTCGAGCCCAAGAACGTATCGAGCCAATTTTTGATTTCCTCTACTGAGCTGAAGCGTATTCCCGTACGAACGAAACAAGTGGTATTCAGATGGTGCCAAGTCTGGACTGGAAGGCGGGTGAGGCAGAATTTCCCATTTCCCATTTTCCAAATAGTTTTTCACCGAAACCGCAACATGTGGCCGAGCGTTGTCGTGATGAAAAATGACGGACTCATGCCAGGTCTCATATTTTCGCCGTTTTTCTTTTAATGCCCGCTTCAAACGAATTAGTTGGGTTCGATATAATGGTCCTTTGATGGTTTCACCACTCGGAAGCAGTTCGTAGTATACGACACCCTTTTGATCCCACCATATGCAGAGCATGACCTTATTCACGTGAATATTTAGTTTCGGCGTCGATTGGGCGGGCTCGGCGGGCTTTGTATACGATTTTCTGCGTTTAGGATTATCATAATAAGTCCATTTCTCATCACCAGTGACAATACGATGCAAAAATGATTTATTTTTATACCGCTGCAGTAACATTTCGAACATGCAAAATCGCCGTTCGACGTCTTTTGGCTTCAATTCGTACGGCACCCAGTTTCCAACCTCTTGAATGAATCCCAGTGCTTTTAAGCGCAGCGAAACGGCTTGTTGCGTGACGCCCAATAATGCAACAAGTTCTTCTTGAATCTGACACGGATCCTCATCCAGTAAAGCGTCCAATTCTTCGTCTTCAAAACTTTTTGGCTTTTTGGGGCGATCTTTGTCTTCAACCCCAAAATCACCACTTTTGAACCGTTTGAACCACTCGCGGCACGTCGATTCACCAATACATTCTGCCCCATAATTTTCCGAAAGCAAACGATAGGCCCCAGCCGCACTTTTCTTCTTAGTAAAGAATAAAAGCAGCCCTTCCCGCAAATGACGTTTATTTGGCTGGAAACTTGCCATGATTTTGCTCGATAAAATGTACGACACCGATAGAAATGCTCAAATATAACGCTGCAAAGTTGTTGACAGATACAAATAAAACACACGGGGTCTGACATTTCTGCCCGGGATCCACTGGTGGCGCCATCTCTGACAAACGCTGGAAACTTACTTGTTGACCCAATAATAGAACACAAGTACATTTACTAATTCTTGCGTGAACATTGCCGGCCGCCTTCCAGTAATACATGATGCAAAATTCTTAGCGCCATTACAATAATGTCCTTGCTTATAGAGAATAAGAAAATATTGAAAATGAATCCAGAATATAGAAATACAATGTATATACATTATACAATAAATTAACGATTTAAGCTATAAAATTTACAAACTTAACTTAAACCAAGCGAGCATATTATCTGAAACCAGTGCATATTGAAGGATTCTACTTATAAAATTGAAATGAAATTATTGAGAAAAGCGATGAAAGTATCTATGTATACATACAATATACTCGTATGTATCTACTCTGGGGATAGTACACGAAGTTTGACAATTGGTCGTGTAATTATACCTTGTTGGGTTCGATTATCTGCAACGCGAACTTTGCTATCAATTCCCGGATATACTTTAAGAACGCGACCTAGGCGCCATTCATTTGGGGGGAGACTTTCATCTCTGATTACTACCAATTCATCTTGTTTGATGTCTTGCTGTGGATGCTTCCATTTGTGGCGTTTATGGAGCTCTAAAAGATATTCGTTTTTCCAGCGTCTACAAAATTGGTGGTGAAGTATTTTCAATTGTTTCCATTTGTTTATGCTATTTAAGGAAGAGTCACTAAGGTTGGCTTCAGGGGGGCCAACAGAGGTCCACCTCGCAGTTTTCTGAAAGGGGGGAAATTGGACGTGAATTGAGGCAAGCTTCGACTTTGGCAAGTAAAGTGGAAAACTCCTCGTACGTGAATTTGTAGTCAGCAGTAACCTTTCTAAAATGTGTCTTGAAACTCTTAACCCCGGCTTCCCAAAGTCCACCCATGTGTGGTGCACCGGGAGGAATGAATTTCCATTCTAAATTCCGATCACTATAGTGCCCTGAGACAATTTGCAAAAGGGAGCGTTTGAACTCTTTGAAGTCATTAGCGATTAATTTACTAGCTCCAACCAGATTTGTGCCGTTGTCCGAAAAAATAGTCTTACGCATCCCCCGACGTGAAATAAAACGGCTTAAAGCTCATAAAAAGGATTGGCTTGTTAGATCACTGGTTGCCTCTAAGTGAATCGCCTTTGTCGAAAAACAAATAAACAAGCACACATACCCCGAGGCGGCAGTTTCGTCCAGAAAAGCTCTTTAGTGTAAAGGGGCCTGCGAAATCTAGGCTGGTGATGGTAAATGGCAATGATATCGTTGTACGTTCAAGTGGCAAGGACGCCATAATTTGTATTCGAACTTTCTTCCTGTGAATGGTACAAACCTTGCAACGACGAATCAATTTTTTAGTCAGGTTTTTTATCTTGGGAATCCAATACTCGAATCGCACTAAACGAATTAAAAGTTGGTTCTCACCATGCAATGAAACGTTGTGAATAAATTGAACGATGAGTAAAGTTATATGAGCATGGTACGGTAAGATTATAGGATACCTATAATTGAATGAGAGAGTTGAGTGTACTAGCCTTCCGTTCACGCGAAGGATTTTGTCGGAATCCATCAGAGGGTTAAGATTCACCAAAGCACATTTTGCTTGGTATTGGTTCACCTTTTGACAGATATGCATATTGTGTCAGTCGTATTATTAGATACTTTGAGCGAAGTAATTCTTCTCGAGTTAATTCGTGAGATACGTAAGCAAACTTGGATCGAAATTTAACATGAGTTCGATGGAAAAAACGGAGAACAAAGGACATTACTCGCAACGCTCTTGAGAAAGAGGAATATCGTTGGATGATATCTTCATTGTTGGAAACTAACAATCTATTGTGATGTGCCTTCTTTCTAAATCGGTCTCATTAGGGCTAGTAAAAAGCGGTCTTGGCCAGCATGACTCAGCCTGACTCAGCCAAGATGGGCCTGTCCACCATAAGTTATTTCCCCTGAGTTCCAGCGGAGTTAATCCTCGAGTAGCCAGATCGGCTGGGTTGTCAGCGGAACGAACGTGCATCCATTTAGCGTTAGAGGTGGTTTCTTGTATAAGAGAAACTCTATTACCAACAAAAGTTCCCCATGTACTTGGAGGTTTTTCTAACCAACATAAAACAATGGAGCTGTCCGTCCAAAGATGAAGTTTATAGGTTTTGCAACCAAGTTGGGGAAGAATTCCTTTAACTAACTTCGAAATTAATAAGGCGCCACAAAGTTCTATTCTTGGCAAAGATAGCCTTTGAACAGGGGCTACAATTAGGTCCTTTATGGACACGTATGTAAAGAGCCGCACCATAGGCGCTCTCAGACGCGTCGCAAAATCCATGAATTTGGATTGAATGTGTGTCTGGTCTGTATTGAATCCATCTAGGAATTTGGACAGATTCAATTTCAGTCAAGTTTTCGAAAAAGGTTCTCCAGCGATGACACGTTAGGGGCTCAAGAGATTGGTCCCAGGACGTCCCATCCTTCCAAATTTGCTGTATAATTATTTTTGCAGTAATGATTACTGGTGCTAACCATCCTGCTGGATCGAATAACCGAGCAATTACTGATAATACAGCTCGCTTTGTTATTTGATAATCAAGATCTTTAAGCTTTAAAAGAAAGTGAAATGAATCTGATTTGGCATTCCATTGAATACCGAGGGTTTTGGTAAAACTTTTGTCTTTAAATTTAAGTAAATCTTGATCGTAAAGATGTGAAAGAGGAAATTTATTAATAAGGTCAGAGCAATTTGCTGTCCATTTTCTTAGACAAAACCCAGCTGAGCTTAAGGTTTCGATCAATTGTTTTTGAGTTTCTACGGCTGTTTTAAGGTCATGTGCACCCGACAAAACGTCATCGACATAGAAGTCTCTTCGCAAAACAGATGAAGCGAGTGGAAGAGTCGTCCTTACGTCATCAGCCAATCTGTGTAACGTTTTCAGAGCGAGATATGGTACGCTGTTGACGTCAAATGTAACCGTCTTCAGTTCGAAATCAAGGATCTCACTATCATCGGGTTTACGAAACAAGACTCGCTGATATATCGTATGTTCTGGATGTACTAAGACTTGGCGATACATCTTTTCGATGTCCGCATTAAATACAAATCGATAGAACCGCCACCTTAGAATCAGCGTCATCAAGTCTGTTTGCAGGACAGGGCCCACATGTAAGATGTCATTTAAGCTGATTCCGTTACTGGTCGGGTTGGATGCATTAAAAACCACCCTGACTTTCGTACTACTGCTCTCAGGTTTAACTACATGGTGTGGGAGATAAAATGAACGGATTTGATTATTTTTAACGATTTCAGAAGAAGGAACTTCTTCCATATGTTGAAGTGAAATATACTCTTGAAGGACCTGTTCATATTGTAATTTCAGCTCCGGTTTTCGTGCTAACGAAGCTTCCATTCGGTTGAATTGTCTTAGAGCAATGTCTCTTGAACGACCAATTATTAGAGTGGGTTGTTTAAATGGAAGGCGAACGATATAGCGACCATTTACGTCTCTGGTAATCGTAGCAGCATAATGTTCTTCACAATATTGTTCAGAAAGAGAAAGAGGTTTATGTTCAGGTACTTCTTCCACTTTCCAAAATTTTGCTATTTGTTGATCAAGAGAGACCTCACTGTAATAAGACAAGATTGTTGAATAACAATTTATATCTTTATGTTGAATAGGGCCTGAAAGTATCCAACCAAAAACGGTGTTTTGAGCCAAAAGCGAGCCAAATATATTGTGTTTGACTCCCTGCTTTAGAATTGTAGGATATAAGTCAGCACCTATCACTAAATCAACATTGGAACTTTCGTAAAAGAAGGCATCTGCCAGATCAAAATCAATTAAGTCATCGATTTTCATAGGATTTATCTCGCATGAAGGGAGATTACCCGTAAGACGTTTCAATACGATTGCATTGACTTCGATTGTAGCTTCATCCACTTTGGAACCTAATGAGCAGATTCTTGAAGACGTTGCTGTCACAACTTCACTCATGCCAGAAATCGAAGCCTGAACAGGTTTCACTGGCAGATTTAGTCGTCTTTGTGTTCTCTCATTTATGAAAGTGACCTCTGAAGCAGGATCAACGAGTGCTCTAACTGTGAACTTATCTCCCAAGTGATGGGCTTCAACTAGGGTAGTGGTTAGCAGGACTCTATTGTTATTTCGAGAGAAAAAGGTTTGGATTTGAACAGGCTTAGCAGTGGACTGTATAGATTGATTGTCGGACTGTTGAGAACTGGAGGATGGTTGAGTGTTTTCATTCTGAGAACTGATATGTAGTAATGTATGATGACATTGTTTGCATTTCATACAAGTATGCACGCTTCGACAATCGTTTATCAGATGAGTGGATGCAAGGCAATTCATGCAGTGCTTTAAGGCGACTACTGTAGAAACTCTTTCTTGAGTAGTCATTTGGGTAAACTTTGGGCAAAACCGCAAGGGGTGCGAGTTTTTACAAAGTTTACATTGAAAATGATTGGCTTTCAAATGAAAGGCTTTATGCGCTTGCCTTTCTCTATTAGGCTGAGAGAATTTCCCTATCTTTGGAGACGAAATCTGACACAGTTTCTAAAACTCGGTATCGGTTTGTGAGAAATGCGTCTAAATCTGTCCATGAAGGAAATTCGCCATGAGTTTTTAAGGATTGCTCCCACAAGGATAATGTGGTTTCCGGCAATCGATTGGAACACAAATAAACCAAAGTTGGGTCCCAGGATTCAGTTGATATCTTGTGAGTTTTAAGATTCGATAAAGCATCGTTAATTTCGCGTTGAATATCTTTAATCAGCTTACTAGATTCGTGAGTGATTGAAGGCAAATTGAATAAACTCTTAAGCTGACTGTTGACCAATATTCTTTTGTTTTCATATTGGTCAGCTAGTGCAGCCCAAGCTAACTCAAAATTGTCGGCAGTGAGAGGAAACTTGGAAACTATATTGTAAGCGTCACTTTTAGTTTTCGCACAAAGGTGGAAGAACTTCTGTACGGTACACAGTTTTGGGTGGTTAATGTATACTGCTGTGAACATGTCACGGAAGAAAGGCCATGTCAAATAATTTCCCGTAAATGTTTTCGTGTCACACGGCGGTACCTTGATGCACGAAACTGAGTATGGATCAGAGATAGAAGGATTGCCAGAAGGAATGTCGGCTTTGATAATCGCAAGTTTCTTATGATTTTCTATAATCTCGGCCAAGCAGTTAATATAGGTTAAGGAAGACGACTGATATTTGGTTTAAACAGCTTATCACTTTGGCTTTCTTCTGAGGCTACCCGAACACACAACGAATAGCGCATTTTCACTTCTGCCCAAAGAGCGTTTAATTCTATTTTGTATGCTTCTAACGAACTTACTGTCTGGTCAGCTAACACGATTTCATCATAATTGATTTTAAAAATGACCAGCTAATCAGCAGCAACAATGAAATCATCCAAAACAGTCATTATACCGCTTAATTATTTATAATCACAAATAAAATTTGAAGAATTTTCAATCAATAGTAAGCAATTGCTGAAGACCTGTTAAATTGTTATATTTCTACTTGTATCAAAATACCTTTTGCTTTAACTAGTGACATCTGTATAATATGTAAATAAGCTTAATGAACTCTCATGTAAACTTTTAATTTTTTAATAAAATGTCTGTTTCTGAAAGCCAACGTGTTCGGATTACTTTTTAATAAAGCCAATTAGTTGTTGCTCTACTTTTGTTAGAACCAACATTGTGGACAACCAGGTCAGACGATAGTATACTCGTAGATTGCATCCCTGCCTTACATTTTCTACTGACCAAAAAACTATTTTAAGCATTAACATCAGAGCTAGGTAATGGTAAAATCTTTATGGGATCACGGTATTCAATGAGTTCAGGTACTGCTTTCGGTAGTACAACAAAGTTATCCCATTATCCATTCGTTTCGTAGCTTATGACTGTAACAACTAAATTTCGCAAAAATGCCGGCAATGCGAGGCCCCTTAAACATGCCAAACCACCTCAGATACCTTTTTAACATACCCATGGTTCCTACATGGAACTCATTTGGAAATAAAATGGAAACGAATCCTTCTAAGGTGCAGATGGAGACGTGAGTCATACATAAATTTAATGGTCCCGAAAGAAACCCTAACTAAAAAGGAAGCCGATTCTTGTTTTCGCATTGAAAATAAATTTTCCACTTGTTAGTGTCGATAATACTAGTTATTGTCTGCTTAGAGCCTTGTGCTATACCAACATTAACATCGAGCACTTTGGTTATTTCCAGAAAAGACTTTTCGAAACTCCAACGTGCACATTCTTTATACCTTTATAGAGGCCATGCTGATTTTTCGTGGCTTTGTCGACTTTGCCATCCATAAGCGAGAATTTACTGACTCTATCTTGTTCTCTACATCTCTTCCGTAAGTAAATTTTCATTTTATGCGATTTTAAAGTCACTGAAAGCTGTTACAGTTTTTCGTGACGCCTTTATACAGTGGAAGAAGAAATCTACCCTGATGCACTGGTTAGGAATTTCATCTTATCTAATTTAAAGAAAAAATTTCAGACTTCCATTCACGTCACGAAAGGTTTGTGATTTGGATCGACCGCACGTCCTCGGCATATTCGTTTAACTGTCTCACCCACTTTCCTCATCATGCAGAATACCAGATGGGGTGCGATGTTCTCCTTTTCCCTGAATTTCTTCAGAAATCCATTTGTAGTGTGTTACCTCAACGGTGTAGAAAGCCTTTTAGTTGAATATGAAATTTTCAACCACATTAACTACCAAGTCAGCCGGTATCATCACAATCCATCAAAATCCATCATTCATACACCCGCACACTCTCCGAAAAATTGACAAAAAAAAAAAAAACGAACACAAAACCTGAGATGGAAAAATCACATCCTACGCTCGTTCATCCCCAACTGCAGTGCCACTGCTGGTTTCAGGATACAAAGCCAGGAAGCATACAAAAACTTTCAGAATCTTGCCTCCCATATTCTGCTGCCATCCTACTTCCTATTATGCAGCATTGAGAGCACATCATTTACCCGTATACCTCCGTATGTATGTCTATATGACATGCTATCACATTATGCGGAAAATTATTTTCCAAATCAACATACAGGATTATTGTCGAAAAGAGAAAAACGAGGCGAAAACAAACGGAAACCTCCTGCAACAAGGATAAAGGTTCTGGAAAAATTTTAATAAAACGAAACAGAGCCAAAAAAAAAAAGAAGAAAGAAAGAAACAATGAAAGTGGAAACAAGGCAAAGAGAAATATACAAATTGGATGCAAATTGCAGGAAAACCTAATCGGAAAATCATTATTGAGAAAACAAAAACGGATCTTGGCTTCAAAGGATCTGATTACAAGACAAGGCTAGAACGTTCCACGGCTCAATTCAACTCAACTCAACTCAGTCCAATGGAGCGGTTCATCTGCGTATCTGATGTAAAACGATTTTTATTTCATTTTCCTATTTAACTTTTTCCAGCGCAATGAAGTGTTATGAGCACAAGTAAAAGTACAAGTACGAGTATGAGTACGAGTATCCTGCGTTATGACACAAAAGGTAAAGCCCGAAGAATGGTAATGAAATTTGAAAGGAACTATGCCACGCTTCGTCGAGAGGTACCTACGAGTATTTCGTTCTTTTTAATTACGAAACGAGTCCTCATTTGGACAAAGCCATTCTGAGTTTGAAAACCAGAACGAAGAAGAACATTTTCTCATGGTCACCATTAAACTGGGTTACCCCATTGAATTCGTTTCGAGTTTTACAATTTATGAACACAGAAGACCGCGCTGGTAAATTGCAAAAAAATCGTCATACCACAAAATTTAAATGACAAACAGTTAAAAAATAGAAGGTAACCCATTCAAATGAGATTGTAACCACTGCGGTCTGCCCATCTTAATTAGAAAAATGCTCAACCACCCACTGGTGTACTAAAAAGTTCGTAGCAAAGAAATTCGCGCATTTCATCTCCGGAAAGGATACCTTTTCGAGAACCCCCTCCACACTACCCGTAATGGTGTTCATTTATTTCACAAATGAGCCAGCAATTAGCACCAAACGAGTACGAGTATGACGGCTCCAGGGTTCCAGGGCTGCAGGGATGCAATGACTGCACTACTCCTGGCAGTGTTCATCATCAACCACTAATGCCTCCCCAGGGTCTGGTTGCTATTGCCGTTTTTTTACCCGCCAAACTTGATGTAAACCACAAACACATCGGAGCACATGCATACATATGTAGTCCGTATCTACTCGTATGTGGTCGCGTTGTGTAGAATTTTGCAATCAGTCATCATGGGAAAATTATGCAAAAAAAAGTTTCTCGCCAAAATGTCAAATAAAGTTACTTAAATCGTTTTTACGGCGACTTTACCGCCAACTCGATTTTGATTGAATCCGAATATGACTCGGTAATGAGACTTCTGGGGTTTATCAACGATCCTGTGGGTAGATTTCCTACTGGATCGTAGGCACAATTGTAACCACAAATAAATAAAAAAAAAAATAAAAAATTGCAAAATAATTAAATTTCAATTAGATATGTTTATTGATGGACGAGCGGGTCGAGTGAGTTATTGATTTAAACCGCACGGATATGGGCTCGAATGTATCTGATGATGCACGCGCAGTTGAACTTATTACGGGAGTCAATTAAGCATAAATCAAGGACGAGTTTGGGGTGGCGAATTTATTCAAATTTTCGACAATTAAATTATGGTTGGATGGTTTATTAAAATTTTAAAGATACGGATAAATTGATAAATAGGCTGTAGCTGCAGGGCTATAAATTTGAATTTAGCCATGAAGGCAACACAAATATTATAGTTTGTCATAGTTTCGGAAGGATAAGCCTAAAATAGCAGTGACTAGTGGTAAGTTCGTAATGGGATCATAGAGTTTTTCGTGTTCGACTGAGTCGTGAATAAGTACCAAGTACTGAAGTATCTGTGAAAGGTTTCGAAGAGTCAAGTTGCAAGACAGCAACTCAATTCATCTAAGGAGTAGTACCATCAAGAATTTCCATCAATACATTCTCCAAGATGGTCTCAGTACCGGAGCAACTGTGTCCGGTTTTTTTTTATGGTTTGCGGCAATGAATGTGGGATCTTCTTCAAGATACTGATAACTCGTGTTACCAGCATGAACGATTCACGGGATATTATTCTCCCTTTTCCTTGCGCCTACGTTCTAAACTACACCCTACACACTTCTACCACTCTGCCGCTGGAACTGCCGCTAGGTATTACTTCGCTGGGCTAGCAAGCAATTCATGCTACTCCGGTGTTTCTATTTGTTCGGCTGGTTCTGCCGTTCTTCTTTCGGCTTCTATTCTCCGTAGCTCCGCTCCGGAGATATTTAGCCAGTATTCTTCCAACTTCACCATTCTCTTAATTACCTGTGGGGGGTCTGGTAGATGTTCTCTCCATTCCGCGAACTGTCAGCAAAGGAAAATTGCGTGCTTCACGTCCTTCTCCTTGGGTTCTGTTCATACATACATCGATTTTTGGAATCACGGTATGAGTTCATCTGCCCTTTGTGGCATTATCCCATCGAGATTGCCATAGGGCTATAGAACGTACCCTTATTGCCTTGACATATGTTTGCATTAAGGTTTTCCTGCGATAAAATCTCCTCATCTCGTCGGCGAGGATGTCGATGGGAATCATTCCAGCGATGACAAATGCGGCTTCTTCCGAGATCGTCCTATAGCCGCTTATTGTCCTTAGTGCAACGAGTCGGTATTCCGCTGATAATTTCCGGCCTGTTTCTTTCTTCTCAACGTATCTGCCCAGACTGGTGCCGCGTATAGAATAACCGAGCTGACCACTTTAGCTGGGAGGATCCGCCAACATTCGGCAGTACTCTGGAGAGCGCCGCTTGTAGCGCTGACGCTTTTTTCCTCACGTAGTCCACATGTTGTTTGAACCGTAGCCGGTTGTCTAACATCACTCCTAGGTACTTTGCCGCTTCCTTCGATCGGATGTTCTGGTCACCGACTTGAATATTGATATATTACACGGTTTTCCTGTTCGAGACCCGCAGATTCGAATCACTGCTTGATTTGAACAATGACTGCGTTTGTGGGTGACTCGACTTCATGGGTGTGTTTTGCGACGACCACGATAGCTATATCGTCTGCGAATGCGATGATACTGACTCCTTCGGGCAGTCTTAGTCGCAACACTCCGTCGTACATTAGGTTCCACAGGAGTGGACCTAACACTGATCCTTGCGGTACCCCAGCGGAGATGGTGTAGTCTTTAAGTCCTTCATCCGTGTCATACCGTAACTTCCTGTTCGTGAAATAGTTGGCGATTATCTTTAGCAGGTAGTAGGGTGTTTGCATCCTTGCAAGTGATCGCCTTATTTGGGACCAGTCGGTAGTGTTAACGTCGTTTTTGACGTCTAGTGTCACCACCGCACAGTATTTTTTTTGAACCAAACTTCTAAGAATGCCCTTCTATGGCTGCATTTGAAATCCAAACTGGTGGTTTGAGAGGGCTCTCCCTTTTCCTCTGCAGCAGTCAGCAGTCAGCCGTCAGCAGTCTGCCGTATATTATACGGTCAAGGATCTTTCTCATTGTGTCTAGAAGACATATTGGACCGTATGACGATGGTTCTCCTGGTGGTTTATGCCCTTTGGGTAGTAGCACTAAGTGTTGCAAATTCCACGGTTCTGGGAACACTCCCTCCTCGAGACACTTTTGCAATGTTGAGATGAAAAGATCTGGTTTTATTCCGGCAACAGCCTTTAATGCTGTGTTCGGAATACCATCGGGCCCAGGCGCCTTTTGGTCTCCTGTTCGATTAAGAGCTCTCAGCAGTTCTTTCAGTGTAATGGCTGGGATATGTCCTACTTCTGTTTCCCGGGCGATTGTGACCATGTTGTGTAACCTTTTGGGGGACAAGTGCTCCACTATGGTTATCAGCATTTTTGGGCACGTTATTTGTGGAGACCTACAGGATTTCAGTTTAGTCATAACTATTCTGTAGGCCTTGAGTCATGGGTTGATATCCGTTTCGTCGCACATACGTTTGAAGCATCTTGAGCCTCTGTAAACTCTCGTCTTGCCTGTTTAAAGCTTTCTAGGTGTTGTTGGAAGTCATCTCTCCCTCTACACCTTTGGACTTTTCGTCTAGATTTTAATCACTTTGCCCTGAGTATTTTTATTTCATCGTTGCACCAGTAGCATGGGGCGCCTCTTCGACCTGCTGTTTTCCTGGGCATTGCCGCATCACAAGCCGCTACGATGTTTTCTGTAAGTTTATGCGACAAGCTTTCGGCTGATCCGCTTGTATCTGTGGTAGAGCCTATTCATCATCTCCTCGAATGTATCCTTGTCGAAAAGGCTGTCCTTGCATTGTGTGCCCCTAATATTTTATCGCTGCGGGGTTCTCTTGGTTTTTTCGATCTTGAATATAATCGCCTGGTGGTCGCTATGGCTGTACTCCTCGCTGACACGCCAGCTCATGTTGCGTAAGATAGAGTGACTCGCAAAGGTTAGGTCGATGATTGATCCCGTTCCTGCTTGATACAAATGCTTCAAGGAGTGTACGCCCCCTTTCGTTGGTGAGCCTACTGCCCCATTCCGTAGCCCAAGCATTGAAGTCACCTCCAATGATCACATCAGTTTTGTGTTGTGCATTGTTCGTCAACCTGTCCAGTATTGCTTGGTATTGGTTGAGTGTCCAACTAGGTCGTCGCGCGTAGCAGCTGTAGAAATTGATGCCAGCTACTCGTACTTTTGCGCGTACAAATCCCTCCGCATCACCATCGATGTCTTGAAAGGCGTGGTTCCCGCATATCCATATTGCGGCATGCTTTGTCTTGTCGCATACCCAGATACTGCTGTCGAGAGTTTATATGGTTCGCTTATCAGGACCACATCCGCTTTCTCATCTCTTGCTGTTTGTTTCAGGATATCCTGAGCTATCTCCCAGTGATTAAGATTTATTTGTATGACCTTCATCATTGTATGCTAGTCATGGCTTTCTTGAAGACTGGGCACTTTCCACTGCCCGCTATGTGTTTTGCGTTCTACGGATCATTTTCCCTGCAGAACATGCATGATGGCTCCTCGCTGTAATTTTTTACTATGTGGCCTTCTGTGCCGCATCTCCTGCATACGAGGGCGGGTCAATAAGTCCGTGACTTTTTGAATTTCTGACCTCCTTACTGAAACAGCAACACTGCTCCTGTCAACAGGCATCTGTCAGTTGACTCCTGTCAAAATTTAAACTTGCTGCGTCAGTTAGTTTGTGTTTGACAGCTATTTTTATCAGACTACTCACTAATTTGAGGAGAAAATGGAAAAAAGTGAATTTCGTGTGCTCATTAAGCATTATTTCTTGCGAAAAAAAACCATTACCGAGACCAAGGCTAAGCTTGATAAATACTATGGGGACTCTGCACCATCGATTTCAATGGTAAAAAAGTGGTTTACTGAATTTCGTTGTGGCCGTACAAGCACTGAAGATGCCGAACGTCCTGGACGCCCAGTTGAGGTCTCTACACCCGAAACAATCGAAAAAATTCACGATATGGTGTTGGCCGACCGAAGATTGAAAGTGCGAGAGATTGTGGAAGCCGTAGGGATCTCGCATGGCTCAGTGGTTTCAATTTTGAATGATCACTTGGGCATGAGAAAGCTTTCCGCAAGATGGGTGCCGCGTTTGCTCACAGTCGACCACAAACGCAATCGTGTAACAACTTCACAGGAAGGTTTGGCGTTGTTTAATCGCAATATGGAGGAGTTTTTGCGCCTTTTTGTAACCGTGGACGAAACATGGATCCATCACAACACACCAGAGAACAAACAACAGTCAAAACAGTGGGTTTCTAAGGGTGAATCGGCGCCAAAGAAGGCCAAGGTGGGTTTGTCAGCCAATAAAGTTATGGCGACTGCACGCGGGATAATCCACATTGACTACCTTCAAAAGGGAAGAACAATCAATGGGGAATATTATGCCAACTTATTGGACCGATTCAATGACGATTTGAAAAAAAAACGAGCTCATTTGGCCAAGAAAAAAGTTCTTTTCCACTAAGACAATGCAAGGGTGCACACATGTGCAGTTGCCATGGCAAAAATCCATGAATTGGGCTATGAATTGCTCCCTCATCCACCCTATTCTCCAGATTTGGCTCCGAGCGACTACTTCTTGTTCCCAAACCTGAAGAAATGGCTTGGTGGAAAAAGATTTGACTCCAATGATGAAGTCATCTCGCAAACAAAGGCCTATTTTGAGGACCTCGACAAATCATTTTTTTTGGAAGGGATAAAAAAATTGGAGAAGCATTGGACAAAGTGTATAGAGCTCAAGGGAAACTACGTTGAAAAATAAAATTATTTTTTTATCAAAAAATCTGTGCTGATAGTCACGGACTTATTGACCCTCCCTCGTTTCAGTTTTCCGTTGCTTACGCGACGCACAGCTCCATTGTTTTTTCTTTTTTCAGGAGTCGACTTTCGTTTTGGCTCAGTGGTTGGTCGAAGCCATGGGAATGTTTGTGAGGCGATGCTCTTTCTAATAACCCCTTTCGCCTTCTCATCCTGCATCTGTATAGCTGAGATCTCATAAAGAGCGCTTATGCTTTCAATGGCGTCCCTCATCCGTTGGTGTATAGAACGCCTTTTGCCGTCATCCAGCATTCCGACTAACTTCCTTATTTGCTCTGTAGTCACCAGCGATCCCATGGTTATCTATGCAAGCAGTGAGGCCAAGCGAGGGTTGACACAGGCCCTTATGGGGTTCAATGCCAGAGGCAGATCGGTGCTAAACAGGAATATTACATCTGTACCTACACCACCAACTTAATGGTGACGTAACATTGAGCATTCTTTGAGTCCTTTCAAGGTTTTAATGGGACGGAGGCATGGGTAGCATTAGTCTGAAAGCCGTTTCAACCGGATTTCACTAAAGCTTACTCGGGTAACAGAATACTACAAACGTCAGCGCTCATAACTTCCAAAATCCAGATCGTTGTTTCCAGTTTGCTATAATTAAGACCTTACTGGACTCGGTCTTAATGCCTAGGGCATTGGTGCCAGTGTCTACATAACCCCTCGTTCTCAACCTAAGACTGGAAGATCGCCAAGCTGGAGAAACCTAAAGGGGACTTTAGATCGGTGATAATCGTTATAAATTAAGAATCCCTGGCTCTTTTGGCGGAAACTCGTAGCGTCATCAGTTGCGGGTTCGGAGCTATTATACTCAAGGCTTACAAGAAGCGGATATGGAAAGACGGTCCGCCTCCGAATCTGTGTCCTGTACTGCCCATGCCTCTAGTCTCCCGTAGTCTCCACGTAATACAAACAACAGTTCCTCATCCCGAGCGTCGACCTTATATCAACCACCAATAAAATTAAATCCACCTTGACTCTTTGGATGAGGACGACCTTTTAGCGTATGACCAGGAGGACGTACGTACAGAATATTTCGTGAATGTTCACGGGATTTCCTTACATCCATAGGAGCCAGAATACGCCTGGTGAGCGCTCACCGTCAATTATTTGATACCAGTTCGGAACCTGTGGAGGTGAGCGTTTCAGCCTTGGTTTGAGTCGAGGCCGATTTAAAACCTCTTGACAATTTTAGGGTTACGGCAACTATGAAAGAACTTCCCTGCAACGGAAGTAGAGATGTCATCAATATTTTACGTAGGTATCTACTGTGAAGGCTCAATTTTATGCTACAGCTTGGTACGCGATATCAAAACAATGCCTTGATTAGCGCCCTTCGGGTAGTACAAGTAGCACCACCAGTACCAGTTTCGAAGTCGTGTGTAAGGCATGAACTTCCGGTTTGGTGAAGGGTCTATCTAATTCCTAAGCCATTCTATGAGTCATGGCACCCGGTTGGAGTGCACCGGTCAGTTCCATATCCGTCAAATGGTTGAATATAAGTCGTACCACGCTACAACATATGCTGAACCATGAGATGTCAAACCTCCAGTCAGTCTACCCTCCTCGCGATTTTGGATATAACCTACAGTCACCACGATACTGCCACAAGGGGGAAAATTCCTAG
Organism: Volucella zonaria; assembly: GCA_963966105.1. Classification (NCBI taxonomy): domain Eukaryota; kingdom Metazoa; phylum Arthropoda; class Insecta; order Diptera; family Syrphidae; genus Volucella; species Volucella zonaria. The sequence continues at coordinate 44,876,768 of OZ014531.1, forward strand.
ATAAAGCAGGAATTAAAGTTCCAGGAGCCTCGAACCTCTTGCTGTACCACAATATAGCTTCCAGTCGAACTTCGCAATCTTACGGTCACTTCCAGTTAGGCATATTTCGCTCAGTCAACGAGAACTCCGCTGATAACGCAGGCCATAGCATCATAGGTGATGTCCATAGCTTGCAAATCCCTAGCATCTGAGTAGGCACATGTCATGCATCGAATCCTCAAGGGGTGCTCCACATGTGCAATCTACAGCCTCGTTAAATCTTCTCTTATGCAGAAACGCATTCAAGGAGCTATTCCCAAATAGCAGAAAGTCTAGACTGAAGCTAAAACTCGGGTCTGGTAGCCCGCTCATGGTCTACACATTCTGAAGGAAGTTATAAGTAACACTGCCTGTAATGCTCACGTACCATCTAGATTGCCATTAAGACTGGATACCACTCCCCACGAGACAAATCTTTCACTGCCGTTGAGGAGACCCAATCAGCACTTGTCAGGGAGAGTCCCTCTCTAATCTTGTGGGCGATAACTCGACATATCACCTCGAAAGCAAGAGGAAGCACCCCCTAAAAACCTCTCATGTGAATCCCCAGTCAGCCCGTAGAATGTGGCTTGCCTGGCCCACAACACTTAACAGCCGTTCTCTTAGCTATTGTATAAGAGGTGAGGTAGGAAATTCATCCGCTTCTCTATCGTTATTCCAAGATAACTGACCTTAGTCACAGTCATCAAGAGTATTATGGGCCATGAAGCCGCATTGTCACTGTCTTCTCCCGAGATACGCTGATGCCAACGCTTTCGTTGCATCCGCTCCTGTTATTTGAAGTTCAGCACCTGACTAAACTGAGGAGGGGAAGCAGATCATCAACATAAGAGCAACATCTGCAGTGGTCTGACTATTGTCTCAGAAGTGGATCCGTCATAAGGTTCCATATAAATGGATCACAAATGGACCCTTAAAGGCAATCTTGCTCAACATTATACAAAAGCGCTAGAGAAATAGCTTTCCCGTAAGCCTATTTCCCGACAATCAAGACGCACAACCTCGTCAGAATACTTAAATTGTCAAAGACGCCTCTAGAGTCAATAAAGACACCTAAGACAAGCTTGACAATGCTATTCTGGGCGTTGTCTTTAATAAAGGACCATGCGTCCTCGACGCTTCTGCCCTTTTTGAAGCCAAATTGGACAGAAGGAAGCCGCTCTGCTACTTTACCAAGCTCCGGAAGTAGGCTAATGCCCTGATAATATTTAGAATCGGTCCTAACCTTATCGGGCGATTTGAATACTACAACGACCATTGATTCCTTCTAATTTGAAGGGAAATAGCTTCGGGCAATACACTTTGCTGTACATGTTAAGCAGGTGCTCGAGAATGGCCTTTCAGATGGGTTTCACCATCTGTCCCTTCATACCATCTGCACCAGGAAATCTTCTGGAACGAAGAAGTGAGCCGACGGAAGTACAGATGTCTCTCGTTTTTAAAGTGCATCCCTGCCGTGTAGGCATAATTCCACTGAATGCCCAAGGATACGCCTTGCCATCGCTTTTTGTCAATTCACTTTGATACCAAAACGGAACTTGTGTTGGAGGTACCAGTTTCACCCTTGGTATGAGTCGAAACCAATTTAAAACCTCTTATAGTACATTGGGTGTAACCAACAGGACAACCCTTCCCGCGATTTTAGGTTGAAACCACAGCCAGCATGACGGCCTACTTCAACAAGTCAGGCCTGACTCCCGTGGTATAGTGATTTAAACCCAGGTAGGGACTACTGTTGGTCCGGCCGCTTGTAATTGGTCAAATCGTAGCAAACTTCGGTAGCGCCATCTAAAACCGTTACGATAAGACCAGTATTTTGCTCTTCCCCGGCTTTTTATTAGACAACGCAATAGAAGCCTTGATAATTGGGTGAGGGCCCCGACGGATGTACATAAAGTCATGGATTTATCATGAACACCTGTCGTGGAGACTTAATTTCACGGGATGTCCATACATCCATGGGAGCAAGGATACACCTTGCCATCGGCTGCCGACTTCCTGATTACCAATCTCGAACTGCGTTGGAGGCACAAGTTCATCGTTGTCTCGTCGATGTTGTGGATTCTCATGGACTGCGGGGCCGGCCACTTCTTGCGACATCTGTAGTGGACCCAGTTTGCATGAGACGCTCAGCCAAACGCTGTTCACACACATTGTGCAGGACGACGACAAACACGACGACGAACTTCACGCTGCGTTAAAACAACAGGACGGAAATTGGTCAAATAAGCAGTTACAATAATTTCGCGTTCAGCAGGTGTATCGCTTCATAATTATCAAAGCACAATGACATTTGACGCCATTTGCAAAAATGATGGCACATTCACATTCTGACATTACTTTTGCCCCACCTTGAGCTGACTATGCACAGCAGAGTCAAATTTTGGTTACCCAGCGGTCAGCAAATTATAAAGGAAATCGTCAAGTCTTACCGTGTGTACCAACAGCTACGGCACAAATCGTGCATCCCTACCAAGACAACGCATGATAGGTGCTAATCCGTTTGAGACAGTCGGTGTGGATTTTGCTGGGCCCCTCTATACGACGCATAATAGCGAAAGAAGAAGAGTGTGCCTACAGATATTCACATGTGCTGTTATAAGACCGATTCCAAGATTGACTTCTGAAAGCTGCCTGCTAGCTATTTGGCGTTTTATTTCGAGAAGACGCATACCTAAGGCTTTTTTTTGCGACTAAGATAAAACTTTTAAGAAAGCAGCTGGTGAACTAAAGGATTCCTTAGCTCTCACAGGTGTGGCATTTTGGTGTGGAGCGAGCACCATGGTGGGACGGTTTCTGGGAGCGGCTTATTAAAAGCGTGAAGGACATCTTGAAAGCATTAATTTGGAAGCACCGAAGAGCGTGATACCTAATTAATCGAAGCTGAATGAGAACATCTGCCAGATGTCAATTTCGCTTAATGCAAACTCAACATAAATCATTGAGTAGGATCTCCGAACAAGTTGCAAGATCAGGAAAGGCTAAAGGGTGACCAGATAAGAATGACAGGAAAAAAAATTAAATCAAACAACAACGGTGTGAGATATAAAATTGATTCTGGCTTTATTTTTGAGCTAGGTTTATGCCATTATTTATTCAATAGCACATCAATCAAATGGCCGCTTCGGCTTCGCTGGCAGCGCTTCAAGCGGTCTGTTGAATTTTTGATGACTCGGCCCTATTCCGGCGGCGTTATTCCGGCAATAGAGTGTCGAATCTTGGCCTCGAGCTCATCCAAAATGGTTGGTTTGTTAGCCCCAGAGAAAATAATCAAGTGGTGTCAAATCGCATAATCGCGGCGGCCAATTGATGACCCAGTCGCCACATTTCTCCTTCACAACTTCGAGCATTGCGTTGCTTGTATGTCATGTAGCGCCGTCTTGCTGGAACCACAGCTCGGATATATCGATGTTGTCGAGCTCTGGCTACAGAAAGTCGGTTAACATTGCTCTATACCTGAGACTATTGACGGTAACGGTGTCGCCTTCCTCATTTCGATAGAAAAAAGGTGCGATGATGCCGCCATGCCATAAACCGCTCCAAACAGTCAATCTTTGTGGATGCGTTGATGCTTGGCCGAACACTTGTGGATTGTGTTCGCTCCAATAATGGCAATTTTGCTTGTTGACATAGCCGGTGAGCGAAAAATCGGCCTCGTCAGAGAAGAGGATTTTTCGACCAAAATCTCGGTCTCCGGCCAACATATCTAGCGCCCAATTAGCGAACTCACGGCGTTGTCTATGGTCGTCCGGTTTCAATTCTTACATCAGCATAATCTTATACTGATGTAGGCCCAAATCCAACCGCAAAATAAGCCGGCGATGCCCAATTCAGCTGATCGCCGCCGAATCGACATTTCTGTGTCTTCTTCGATTATGGCCGCTACGGCTACGGCGGGTAGGTTTTCTTTATTTCGCACCAATCTCTACCTGGTTGGTGGCTTATTATCCAAAAGAGTGTACTCACGCTCTAACTTTTACACGGTGCGGAGAATTGCCTGCACACTGAAGCCATGATGATGACTGACCTCACGACGAAATTCACGTTGCGTGTTTACAATTCCGCACGTTCGGCAAGCGTAAAACGATGCATGATGAAATAGCAAACCTTGCTGAGTATTTTGACAGCTGCATGTCATTGGCAAATCATGCGCATCAAGTTCTGTCCGGATGTCGTTATGGTCTATGACCTAGTTTCACTCAGAATTCACTGGCGGTTAGCGATGGTAGAAACATATAATCCCGGACGTGACAACAGAATTCAAGCTTGTGAATTGAAGTTTGCTGATGGAAAATGACTGAGGGGAGCTTCCAGCGAAGTTTCCACATGGGCCTCCGTCCGTCATTTAGGAATGTGAACCAAGTCTAGACAGACTCTAAGGACGACTTCTAGTCATTTCAGCAGGAAAGATCTTAAGTGGTGGAAGCGTTCGTAGTCTATTATATCCTCGTTTAAGTAATCCGACTATATACACACCGAATGACTCGAACTGCAACCAATTTCAGACTGCTATAATTTCCAAACCATTCATGACAGTGACCTCAAATTTTGACACATGACAGATAATTTTATTATTTACAAGCTTTTCAAATGATTTGCGTCTCAGTTGTGTTGAAAAATTTTTACCCGCGATGGAATTCAAACGTGATAGTGTGATTGCTTTATATTTGGCTGGAAAACCACAAGTAGCTATGGTTATAGCCCTCCAGCACCTCAACGTGAATAAATCATTTTTGTCTCGAAGCATAGCTCGTTACCTTGATACTGGCAGCGTTACAAAACGCCATGGAGGTGGTCATAAAAAAAACAGCAACATCGGCAGAAATAGTTCGGAAAGTGAAGGCTCGAATTGAGGAAGTCCGCGTCGAAGTGGAAGAAAAATGACTCGTGAGCTCAACATATCGTTGAAACGGATGCAACACATACTGAAAAATGAGTTTGGGCTCAAGCCATTGACGTTCCAAAAAGCACACGATCTTACGCCGCAACAGAAAAAATTTAGAGCCGAAAGAGCGAAGGAATTGCTACGCTTGCACGAAAGTAGTGAGTTGCCGAATTTGGTTTTTTCCGATGAGTCGCCATTTGTTATCGAGCAATATGTCAATAAACAAAATGACCGAGTTTACTTGCCAGAGAGGCCCTTCGAAAATTTACACCTTCGGACGGCCACCAGAAAGCAGGCAGCACCGATGGTGATGGTTTGGGCCGCCATAACCTCCGATGGTCGCTCTCCGCTCGTATTTTTGGACGGTGGCATCAAAATTAATGCGATCGTATACCGTGAAACTGTCTTAGAGGCAGTATTGAAGCCTTGGGCAAACAATCATTTCGGTCGGAGATCGTGGACATTTCAACAAGACTCGACACCGTCTCACAAAGCGCACGTCAACCAAGATTGGTTAAAAAACAATGTTCCACACTTTATTTCTTCGACACAATGAATTGCAAATTCTCCAGATGCAAATCCGTTGGATTTATCTGTCTGTGGTATTTTGAAGCCGAGGGTTGGCACTAAAAAATACCAAAGTTTAGACCACCTCAAACAAGCACTTCGCCGGAAATGGGCCAAAATACCGCAGAGCTACTTGCGTGCAGCGTGCGATGCTTTCTTCGGCCGTCTCAAGGCCATTATTTGCGCCAAAGGTGGACATATTGAAAACTACTGATACAATTTAAAAATTGATATATTTTCCAACATTTTTTTGCTTTGGCACAATAAAATTTATCAAAAAAAAGCATTTTAAAAACTATGACTCTGTGATTTTCGAGAATGCTCTTAAAGGTGAGATTCCAGTAAAACGTCGTTTGGATGGTTCTTGGATTTCAGTTTCATGCGTATTGTACCCATAAATCAGACGTTATTATCGCACAGATGTCTAAAGTTTCTGAAGAGGGAGTTCTTGCCCAAGTTGGAAGAGTAAGCTGAAAGCTCCCCTAAAAATCTTGTATTTGTGCTACTTTATAACGAGCCAGACTGCCCCAAACCTGATTCGAATTCCATACTCACTTGGATTAGACTGGAAAAGTACTTCAAGTCCAAGCTAAAACATCCAACACCTATCTGCATCTGTCAAGCCATAGTAGCACTCATTTATAAATCACTTACCACCTATAGTCCCACGATTTGCATATCACTTTTGGAAAATTCCCCAACGGCACAAACTCGTGTGCTTTTTTAATGCATTGCAAATTTTGTCTAACTCATTTCGACCACATTTACAACACACGTACACAGCTTCTATACTACACATTCCCTTACATGAATATTGAAAAATTAGTTTTCATTCTCATTCTCAACGATTTTACTTACAACAACGACAATGGGGCTTTTATTATGCCCACTCAGACATTATAGCGCTCCCTATTGTATAAATAGGATATGAAACGAACTGTGAGCGAGTCCCCCTATCTATTGTATTCGTACACCATCCAGAGTTTACCAATTCTCAATGTGAGGCCCTGAGGAAAACGAGTCCTTTGAAGAGCGAAAGAACGAATCCATTTGCATGAGGTATCCAGAGGAGCATTAGTTCCCTTTCCACAGCTGGATTAAATTGAAATAATTGTTTTGTTGGTGGGAAACCAAAGACATTCGAGTGTGTTGAGTTGAATTCTTCAGGATACTCTTGAATTTTCAAGAAAGGGACACATCCAATGGAGTGTGTTGCTTTATTTTTCGAATTAAAACTAATTTTATAAATTTGAGAGAGTCGTCCTTGGAGACTAGAAGACTGCTGCCACTAGAAACAAGTGAAAATCTAATTTTAGAAATTTTTGAGTAGGGAATTTCTATGCAATATAAATTGTTATTATAGATATAAAGTGTTAATTGAGATGAGATAGGATGTTAGGAAATTGTCTAATATAAATGGTATTTTGATGTAATCCTGGGGGACATTAGGAGTGATATTACTAGAGGCGTCAAATGTTTTGTTTTCTGAGCTGGTTTTCATCTATTCAAATTCATTAAACAAAGTGTTCGGTATCTGTAAGACTCTGCCTGGTAGGTATCCACGTTAGCCATGTCTACTTACATCTCTTATTCTTGTACTCCAAAGTTTCTTTCCAAATGGCAGATAGAAAATTTTGTTAGAATCCTTAGTGCCGGCAGCTAGCGCACCATGTTGTTCAGAGACTCAGTATTGCCAAAAGATCTCATATGACTGAGGAGGAAGTCTTCAATGGCAAGATGGTTTGAGCGGATATACAAATTGCAAAGATGGTTTCCCATTCCAATAGATCAGAGTTGCAGAAATTGATCTTTATTAGCAATCTACTCTTCATAGAGGCGAAGAAAAAACGTGCTCCGTTGCGATAAGATGTTTTGTAAGCCTCCAATCAGTGTGCTATTAGTGTATTCAGTTGACCAATGTTTGGAATCCATACGCCAGAGGAATTACTCAATCAAAGAGGCCAATCTCGAGTTCACCAAATTGCCATAAAGACACCTTGAACAACAATTTTAATAAGAACATAATGAATCTCAAATCTTTCTTTGGCAGTCTTGTCCTATGGGGATGGCTTAAAAGTCAATTATACTGAGGTTCTGAAAATAACCGCTGAGATATCAATTTAAATGTCAAAGGTGCCCCTGCACTGGCTTCTTCGATGACACGTCTTGGTGATTGGACTGGAGGCGCACGACCTCCAAAAGAAGCATGCTGTGAAGCTCGCCCTGAGAGGTAGTCAAAATAAAGGAACAGCTTTAGGGCCCATACCAGCGCAAGGAGACTATAAATTCTGTTGAGGCTTCACATTTTGGAAACCACCAATGTTACACTAGGAAGACACCCTGTCTGCCCGACGAACTACAATTGTCCCGATTTTCAGGATATCAATGCTGGCGAGCGCATCCCATCCCAGAGCAACTCAAAAAAACAGGAATGTCCCGAAGAATTTCCATATTCGGGACCCTGGACTAGATATGAAAAAATGGAAAAACTATTCTCACAGGCAGAGCAAGAGTCAGGGAAACAAGGACGGCTTCACTCTCACCCTGGGTCCAGCTAAATCTTCAGCCGAAACCATTAAATCGATATATGACTCACGTCCTTGCAGGAGGAATGATGACAAGGAGCTCGAAAAATGCGAATTTGAAGAGATCGGAAAACGGCCTGGAAGTTTTACCAGAAGAAAGACAGAATTTGTAGGGGTCCTGTGTGGCATTTCACCGGGAAACTGTTGAGTGTCATATAACTTGGATTGGTTCAAGTAGTGATCCCCGGTAGCTGCATGAGTAAACTCTTATTTATGCTGGCTAAAATGGCATTAAACTGGCCGACGCTATCATGGGGCTCATAATCCTATATGGAGGAGATTAAAATATGTGACGAACCAACTAATGGCATTGGATAAAAATGGACTCGATCCTAGCAAACGTTTAAAGGACAATGACCTTCGGATTTCCACGTGGAATGTTCGAAATCTTAACAGGCCAAGTGCAGCCCGAGATTTAACAGAGGCCCTTGACTGCTATCACGTAGATATCTCTACCATCCAGGAAGTGCAATGGAATAGGCCGGACATAAGGAAAATGAAAAACTGTTATAGTGAATGCTATAGAGTAGAGAAACAGTCCTTCTTCGAATGCAGAGTTGCCATACGCGGCAGACTTTTGCAAGAAATCATGAGCTTCTGACAGGTGAGCGAGCATCTCATAACAATCCGCATTAAAGCTAAATTCGCTAACATAAGTCTAATATGCGCCCATGCCCCTACGGAAGACAAGGACGAAACACGCCACCAATGAACGTTTCTATGAGCTCCTCGACAAGACATAGAAGCAATATCCGCAGTATGACCCTAAAATCGTACTGGGCAATTTTAACGCCAGATAGGAAAGGAGGACATTTTTGGTGGGACAGTTGGTAAGCACAGCCTACACGACACCGTTTCTGGCAACGGACTTAAGCTTATTGACTTTGCGGGAGGACGAAATATCACAATAGCAAGCTCACCGTTCCCCATCACAATATACACAAGAGGACAAGTTTATCACATTGCGATAGACGTAAGGCATGTCTCCATTATTCTGAGGCGTCCGAACCCTCCGGCTAGCCAACACTGACTCGGACACTACCTTGTTGCAGCCAAGGTGCAAATGCGGATTTCCCAAACGCCACAACAAAGAAGAACTATTGTGAGAAGATATAATATAGAAAAGCTGCAAGAGACCACAGCAGTAAAAACTCCTATGCCACCAGCATCAAGTGCTAAAGACCAGTAGTAACAACGCCAAGGTGCCATCAGAGACGCCGCAACTGATGTACTGGGTTTTGAACGTACACCACCTACAAATCCCTGGATTGAATGCTAGCAAGCACATACAGCTAAACAAGAACCCTACAAAGCGGCGCCGGAACAAAGGACGAGAGGTACTCGTGAGCTCTACGAGCAGAAGAGACAAGAAGAACATCGGCTTTTCGAGAAGAAGAGAAAAGAGCGCGAGAAGTGCGCCATCCAAGATTTTGAGGGGTTGCACTCCAAGAATAACGTACGGGAGTTGAGAAGATGTCAAGGCAAGAAGACCTGTAGACATGAAAAAGGAAACCTTGGTGTAGAGTCTGACCATGCTCAGAACATAGAAAAACAAGACCAACATCCCGCCGTCAGGGAGAATAGACCATTCAATATAAACGATGATAGCTCAAACTTCCGTTCACCTAACCAAAATGAAGTAACGATTGCATTATCTAAGCTGAAATCCAATAAAGCAGCTGGACCTGACGGTTTACCAGCCGAGATATTCAAAACTGCTGGAAATGACTTTGTGGAGCGTATACAGCAACGGATTTCTCAGATCTGGTCAGAAGAGTGTAGGCCTGATGAATGATACGAAGGAGACCCCCTCAACTATAGTGGTAAAAGCCTCCTCAACATCGGATACAAGATCTCATCTGCCATATTGTGTGGACTTCTGAAACCATTAGCCAAAAACCAGATTGGCCCCTATCAGTGCAGTTTCAGGCGATTGTGGACCTCAATCGACGAAATCTTCACAAAAGTCAAGAAGTTCAAATCGATCCCCACCATTTTTTTATCGATTTGAAGGCCGCGTAAGACGAGCTACATAGAAGCGTATCTAGTTTCAGCATCCTTCCAAACTCGTCCGCTTGTGCAGAATAACGACTGAGAAGGCTCGCTGCTCCCTCAAGGTGTGTAACGACTTACCCGAGACCTCTGCTGTTTAAAAGGTGGCGCGCTGTCATGTGATTTTTGTAATATCATACTGGAAGGAATTGTGCGGAACTTACAGGCGAACGCTGGGGACACAATCTTTCAAAAGTCTGTGCAACTACCAGCGTACGCCGATGATATCAACATAATTGGGTACTCAGCGGGCTGTCACCGGTGCATTAGGTAGTATTGAAATGGATGCTACCACAATGGGTTAAGCGGTAAATGACAGCAAAACCAAGTCAATATCGACGAATTGGATCGAATGCCCACAGCTATAATTTCGAGGTAGTAAAGTTCCTTGCCTTACTTGGATCTGATAACAGCCCATCAGCAGAAATAAAACGAAAAATCCCCTAGCCAATCGCTCCTTCTTTGGACTAAGAACGAAAAACCAAAGATACTCTATGTTAGACCTTGATCATCCGAGTTCTACTTTATGGCGCTGAAGAGGATATCCTCAGTCGAATCCTTCGAAAAATATTCGGTCCCGCTTACGTTGACGAGCTTTGGAGGAGGAGATCCAGCGACACCAATCTAGTCACAAAACTGCGCATCAGTCGCCTTACATGGCCATGTAGAGCGAATGGAGACCAATGCTCCGGTCCGCAGAGCCTTCGAATCTAACCCTGATGGACAACGCAGTAGAGGAGGACCTCACATTAGGTGGCGTGCACAAGTAGAAGGGGTCCTCAACCAACTTGGAATGCGCTATTGGAGGTATCTAAGGATCTGGATAGCTGGCGAGGCTTGTCAGTTGAGGCGCAGGTTCACCCCGAACTGTAGTGCCACCTAAGCAAAAGCAAGCAATCAGCAGGCCACAGAATCCAGACCGAAGCCGTAATATCAGCGAGAAAATTAGACGTAGAATGATAGTTCTCAACCGCTATTTCTTTGGGCCAAGAAGGCAATTGAGCAGCAAAGTCCAATCTCAAACAATGAAAAAGCGGCTACACAAAACCTGTATCATTCCTGTCTGGCTAAACGACGTAGAGAACATCTTAAAGAGTAGATATATAGAAGTTCTTTAAGCTACTCTGAGCTTCTGCGTGATCTTAGGTCTCGTCTGTGTTTCAGAGAAGATATAGCGAAGAGCTATATTTGCTCTACAATGACATGGCTACGCTTGCAGCGATTAAGACGGCCAGGTCTTATAGATCGAATGGGCACCAGTGCTCCAGCTTGATGTAAGCTGTGGCTCTGCCGTCTTTGTTGAGGACAACCTTAGATTACACGCTTCGCAAGGCATACTTGCCTCTCTTGATGGCAGTGATGTCTATGCCCGCGGTGATATACCTCCGCTTAAGGCTTCAATTTACTCCATCACCATCTCCAAGATAGATCAAGAATGTAAGACTTATTTGGACGTATTTGTAAACAGGAATTCGCTTAGTCTTGTCTGGCCCCAGTTCACAATGTGATAATGAGAAATAAGAAGCTCATGAGCTTACTATACAAGACTCAGAAGTATTCGTCGTACGCAGCTTGACAGTCGTTTTAATCGGAAGTTTCGTTTCTTATGATGGTAGATCGTAGATGGGTTGATTCTTCAGGTTGCCAGTAGATTCAACAGTAGAGACGTAAACTTCCTCCTAGTTTCTTAACGGGCGTTGTGCTTAGGAAAAACAACTAAATTTAACACCATCTCTTTCGGCGCTTGTTCTGAGAGTGATGACGACACCGTGGAGCCTTTCTTTTTGAATATCCGACTTACGCTCGCAGTGCTGGATGCCGGTACTGTTAGCACTTTATAGCTGAAGCGACGGCACGTTTTTTTTTTACGAAGGACTGTGAAAATCCATTAAAGGAGGAGGTCAGTGAATACTTCGGACTTGATCTTTGTTCTCTGTTTCGGCAAAAAGAAATCTTTAAATTTTGAAGGTAGGTCAATGGTTGGTGTATATCTTCACCTAGTATTCGGCATTGTCGAACTTAAAATCTTCTTTTGGTTGGGTGCACAACACTATTCCAGAATATGATCTGATGGTCTCATTGCTATACCTGTTTTTCGTTAGGTGTTCCTTGGGTCTGCAATGCAGTGCTGCGTTAGGGAGGATTCGTTGGTCACTCTTACTAAGATTTATGAATGTCTTGAATATTTTTAGACTGTAGCTTCCACAAAGTTTCATTTCCTGTCTTAGCCCTTGAAGTTTTCCAAAAGTTCCTGCCCTTTTTTCTTTCTCTAGTTATCTGAACCCTGGTGTAATGTGGCTTTCGATACCAGCGGAATGTTTCATGTCTTATATAGGGCTCCACTTCACTATGGCTTCTAATGCCTATGTGCTCAGGTCTCCACCAGACAATTGTTTTGCTTCTCTTGGTTCATTTGTGAAGTCTATGCAGGCGCTCTTACAGCTTACATCTTCTACACATTCCTGAGCAAGTACGTTGAAAGCATTAAGTAGACAGTCAAGACGACTGCAGCAGCCAAGATATCTATTCTAAAGGTTAGTAACAGAGACTCTCAAATAGAATTACCCGAAGCATGGTTATTACCTCTCCAAGCTACATATATGAAGGAGGACAAACGACCATAAGGTTGCAATATACTACATGCTATCTACTATTAGTATAAAGGATTCGGTTGAAGGTTTATCAACCAGCAAAAGATTAACAGTCTACGGATTGTGACAGATGACACCTACGCAATCCCTTTGCTAGCAAAAACCACACTATACCTCAAAATTTATTTCTCCCAAACGAAAAACACTCTTACGACAACGACACATATTGTAGATACAGCGAACACCACGTCAAAACTTTTTCTACTTTCCCTCTTGGAACTGAGAACGGCACAGCTACATGTCAAACTCCCAACCAGGGTATTCCGAAGGGGGTTACTCAAATCCATATCACATCAAAGTAATTGCACAAATTTAGAATCACGCATGAGAGCACCCACTTATTAGGGCCGCCATTACTGTCATTAAAGTCCCCAACTCTTTCCTCGAAGCCTTTATCCAACTTCCCCTTGACTACCGGGATTCTCTGACTATCAGGACCCTGCTTGGCTGTCTATCATGGCTTAATAGTAAAATGGAATTTTGTTGTCCTGCTATCCAGCCACGATGATAATAATGAGATATGCTGCAGGGGCGGCTACTCTAAATATTGTTGTGTAACAATAAATTGAGACGTCGCCGTCGAGTCTGTATAGAGTTTTTGCATTTACCATTCTAAAAATAGCCGTACTCGTATCTGATGGTTTGAACGAAACAAAGCTCAGATACTTTGGTTTATTTTGTATGACAAGTGGCAATTTTTGACCAGTTGACGCCAAATGAGCCGGCAGGTGTGCCATTGGGTGGGTATACATATACCATTCGTATGCGTGTAGATACAATTTTTACTGGAAATTTGTAAATGTAAAACAAAGGTAATGGGTTTGGTAGGTACTTAGTTATGTAAAATGCATGGATAGGTGGTGCTGTTCTAATGGGAGTCTGTCACGCGAAACATTCTTTTTAGGGCAAGGTGCATTGTATACTTAAAATTCAAGCCAAGCGAAGGACATCAGAGGTTTGTGGACTCTTTCGTGGACACGCAATTGAGATAGTGTTCGTTTAAATAATTCCAAGCAATCATTAAAAATATACTCTGGAACCATTCAGGTTCCTCAAAAAGCATTACATGTCCATGTTTTGAGCTATATCTGATCTTTCTGTCATACTCGATTTGCCACGAAAGCTGAGTATTCGTCCAGCAAGTTCTTCTGGATATTTAGGCCGTGGAACATTCTTTTTTGTCAACGAATATAGGTTAGGCTAAAATAGGGGAACAGACACCAAGCACTAAGGCGGGCCCATCGCGATCCCAGTGAAGCCAGTTGAATTTTTATTTACAGGGAAAAAACCTAGACCTGGAGTACCGTGTCGACCACCGACGAGTGCAGACGTCTTTCTGCACTCGTAATCTCTCATGTGCTGCACAAAAAAAAAAAAAAAAAAAGCCCATAACAGTGCAGTGCAAAACAAAAATATCACACAGTGCGGGTATCCCACCTGTCCCGCTCCTGGTCGTTGTACTGTTGCTTGCACTCAGCCACTGCCGTTACTGTATTTATCATACGGTACGGTCAGTGACTGAGTGTATGTAACAACTGATGGATAGCGGGTTGTGAGTGAAAATTTTGTTGGTGCACTGTTTCATATTGTTGTAAGGTATGCCCTACACCTACAGCAATTCGGTAAACCAACGTCAGAATTCTCACTTCGCAGCCTTGCTTAGTATCGTCGGTGTTTGTGCTTTTTGTGTTTGTTAGGTTGTAACGACTGGGGAATTTAGAGTAGACATTGCCAATATACGCGGGCTAAAAACTAATCACTTTTCTGCGTACGTCCACGTTTGTAAACACAGACCAGCTGTTTTGGCACTTAGTGAAACACAGGTAGATCCCCGTCCACATCTCTCAGATCACTCTGATTTGAAGCTACCTGGCTACGAACTAGTGCCATTATTCTTCTCTCACCGCGGTCTCGCCATTTACGTGCGTAGTGATGTAGCTTACCAAACTCCACCACAATGTAGTTCCTATTCCATTCCGGAATTCAATTTCATGTGGTTAAAATTCCATCTCTGTAAGCAAATTATCCACTACTGCTTTATTTACAGAAGCCCCAAACTGGACAGCAATTTGACCTTTCACGAGTTTGATGCGCTGTCTGGCTCCATTCAAAGAATTGTATCCCTATATCCTCATACTGAAATCGTGATTACGGGCGATATACACAATTCTGGTTGGCTTCGACATTCTGGACAGACAACATCCGAAAGACGGTTGAGATCTTCGCTGCGGAAAATGACTTAACCCAGCTTGTAAATGAGCCCACACGAATACCAGACGTTGATAGCTATACCGCCAATACCCTGGACTTGTTTTTAACGTCTCACCCTGACAAGTACTGCGTTGACGTGTTCCCCCCTCTAGGCTCGTCGGACCATTGTGTCATATCAGCTAAATTCTCGTACACCCACCACAGAGTTAGAGAAAAGATCCTAAAAGAACCGTATGGCAATACGGGATAGCCAACTGGAGCGGATTCTTTAGGAATTTTAACTGGTCGTTATGTTTCCTCGATAACGACGTGGATGCCGCTGCTGACATGATCACAGAAGCTATTCTCTTTGGAATGCGATGCTTTATCCCTCATCGGATGAAGAGTATCAAACCAAAAGAAAAGACATGGTACGACTCGAGCTGTAAAGAGGCTGTCAGGGTCAGAGAATTGTTTTTTCAGTCCTACAGGACCAACCTGACAGAGGAAAACCGAAAAGAGTTCAAACGAGCCAGAAATGACTGCAACGTCTTTCTCAAGCGTGTGAAATTTCTATATGACGAAAAACTGAGGCAAAAAATACTGCAATGTCCCAAAGGCAGTAAAAATTTTTGGTCATTCATCAAAAACATTAGAAATTCTGCCTCATCCTCCATCCCAACGCTCATTTACATTGACATTCCAGCTGTCAGCTCCTTGGATAAGGCCAATCTGCTTGCTGCACACTTTGCGGCCAGCTCAACACCAGCAAATTGTGCTTTGTCTTTGCCTACACTTGAGTGCGTCGAATCTTCAATGGGACGAATCCACTTTCGCACTCGTGCAGTAGTCAGAGTACTTAAAGATCTTAACATTCACAAATCCGCTGGTCCAGATGGTATATCTCCCCTTCTTCTGAAGAGGTGTTCTTCTTCGCTGGCAAAACCACTGCGTAAGCTTTTTCATCAATCCTACTCCTTATGGCTTTTTCCGAGCAGATGGAAAACAGCATTTGTCCAGCCCGTCCCTAAAAAAGGTGAATTTTGCTTACCTCTCCCCCTACAGATCCATTGCACTTACGTCCCTTCTCACCAAGGTCATGGTAACGCTGATAAACCGTTAGCTAATGAAATATCTCGAAACACGAAAACTTCTTAATGACCGGCAGTACGGTTTTCGTATGATGGCTCTCACCGAAAAGTGGAACCAAAGCGTACATCAATCTGGCGAAAGCGAGTTAGTTGCACTTGATATTTCTAAGGCATTTGACAGAGTTTGGCATCAGGCTCTTTTGTCGAAAATGCGTGCTCTTGGGATCGATGACTCTCTTCTTCAATGGATTAGAAATTACCTTTCGGAAGGTTCAATTCAAGTTGTCTTGGACGGTTTCAAGTCTGATATTCACAAAATAAATGCTGGTGTGCCCCAGGGCTCCGTTCTGTCTCCGACACTCTTTTTAATTTTCATCAACAATCTCTTGTCTGCCACTTCTAATCCAATATATTCCTTTGCTGATGACAGCACTCTCTGCTTTTCGTATTCGTTCCCGGACTCACGTGCCTGCTCTTCGGCTGTAGAACGGGAACGGCAGCGTATGTTAAGCTCATTAAATTCCGATATTAACAGCATAGCCAATTGGGGAACTATCAACCGAGTGGAATCTAATGCTTCCAAAACTCAATGCTGTCTGCTGTCATTAAAGCGAAATTCAAATACCCAGCCATTATCCATGAATGGCACTTGCATCGTCGAAACCGATAAACTTTCCATTCTCAGTATGTGTATCAGTGACAAATTACGTTGGAATGACCACATATTCGATGTCGCCAAAAATGCTGCGAAATGTCTAAGTTTCCTCAAGCGATGTAAGAAATCTTTTAACCCCTCTGATTTGAGCGCGCGCCGATTATGAAAAAAAAAAAAAAGACAATCTCCCTGGTGAAACATCCGATTTGCCTGCGAAAGCCAAGAGGGCCTTTGATGTTCGTGCCGTCTATTTCCTCTTTGCGTGTTTCCGCAGGAGACAGTGTCCTGTCAGGATTCCTATTATTGTCTTAAGCTTATCCCTGTTTAATTTTAGATCTTTTACCGTCAAAAAGTGGCCAGATATCCTGTGTCCTTCAAGACTTGACCGCCTTAGGTTGGCAGCCTTCAAGATTTTTTCCTCGATAGTGCCCCTTATCATGCAAAGCGGTGGTTTGATGTTAGGAACCTCACTATGCAAGCTCATCCGCTTGTTCATTTCCCTCTACATATACCGCAGTGTCCTGGCACCCAGCACAGTCTCACCCGGTTCTGACTGCATTGCATTGAGCACTGTGCGACAGCCCCTGGCTGTATCCGAATTGATGTTGGTCGATTCCTTGAGTGCGGCCTGGCTATCGATGTAGATAGCGATATCTCTTTCGGATACCGATTTCATCTGCATTAGTTCAGATAGC
Source organism: Volucella zonaria (assembly GCA_963966105.1). Taxonomy (NCBI): domain Eukaryota; kingdom Metazoa; phylum Arthropoda; class Insecta; order Diptera; family Syrphidae; genus Volucella; species Volucella zonaria. Next base: position 44,894,178 of record OZ014531.1, read on the forward strand.
CTGAACCGCAAGACACTGCTTGCGTCCGATAGTCTTATAGGCATTCTTACTTCTGGGTCTTCTAAGAAGATACCATAAACTGTTCCTTTCTCTGCTTCGAGCCATCTGTGAAAATTGCAATATCATTTCCTGATTATTGGATTTTTTTGCCAGCCTTCCCTCTTCAGAAAAATTTTATCATAAGGGATATCGAAGTCGATCAAGGAAGGGAATTCATCCGTTAGAATTAGATTATCTGGCAATATCTCGGTTAGGACCGTGCTATGTCTGAAACTACTGCTCTTGAAGTAACCCAGATTAGTGAGTCGTATCCCGCTGTAGCCAACCAGTTTTCTGGTCTATAAGTCAAGCGGTGCTAGGTGCAAAAGGTGTTCAAAACTGACGTAGGGGTGGTACGAACACACCTGTAATGGCTAAGGAAGCCGTTTTTTGAACAGCCGTTTTCTTTTTTGTTGCTTTCCACCATACTAGTGCGCCATATTTAAGTATGGGTCTTACCACCACCGTATACAACCAGCACACCATAGCAGGTTTTAAGCCTCAATCTTTCCCACCGTCCTTTTGCAGATAGAAAGAGCATTCTTTGCGCTACGTTAAGATTCCAATTAAATTTTTTGCCCAGAATCACACCCAGATACTTCGCACTATCCGAGAAGGGCAATTCCACTCCGTTGAGTTTTGGGTGTCAGAATGGTGGTATTTTCTACTTTCTGGTAAAAAGAACGAGTTCCGTTTTGAAAAGGTTAGCATTGAGGCCACAGCTTTTCGTTCCAGTGCTGATCATCTTCAGGGCAACCTCCATAATCTCGCCTGAAATATTTAAGTATTTTCTCTGCACTATTATGACCATGTCATCTGCGTATGCCGTGGCACTTATACCCATTGCACTTTTTAATGATGTCATTAATAACCAGCACCTACAGGAGTGGCGACATGACTCTTCTTTGACGTGTTCCCCTGGTTACAGATGTTCTAATCGAGCTTTGTCCAATAGAAGGAACAGTTTATTTTCCTACTTACAAGCATGTTGCAAACCCAGTTTGTAATGCCCTCTCCAATATTAACGTCTACTAGAGCGTTTTTAATGTCGGTGCTCTCCTCGTCATTGAAGGCTCCTTCAATATCGAGGAAGGCCGCCATCGCAAACTCACCGAAGTGTAGACTCTTCTCTATTTTCCTCACTACCTCTTACAGGGCGGTTTCTACAGATTTTCCTTTCATATATTCATGCTGTGACTCAATCAAAAAGCCATTACTGCATCTGTTCCTAATGTGAATATCCAATAATCGCTCTAGGGTTTTAAGCATAAATTATGACAGGCTTATTGGCCCGAAATCTTTTGCTGTTATATGTCAGCTTTAGATATAAAAACCACCCCACCACCACCTTCGGTGTTTTCTGTAGCATAATCGGTAGAATAACATCCGATCCGGGAGATTTGTATGGCTTAAAGGACTGAATTGCCCACCGTAGTACTTTCCTATTAATAAGAATACCTATTTCGTCTTCAGGGAGAAGGAGATCAATGTTCTCAGTGTGCCGTAGGATGCCAAGGTCATCTGATAATGTGGATCCCGGAAAGTGGGTTTCCACCAGCGTTCTCAGAACCCCTTGACTACTTTCGCCCCAGGTTCCGTAATTTTTCCTAACGTAGCTAGGAACGCTCGCTTTCTTTGAAAGCATTTTGCGTAATGAAGCCCTTTGTGACTTTCTAACTAGGTACTTGAAGTGTTCCTTACATTCGTAGTACTCATTCCACTGTTACTTCGCGGCTGAGCCAGATGTTCGCACTTTTTCCATCACCGCAACCTTGCCCTAGCTTCTTTGATTTTTGGAAGTACAATATAGTAGCTTCGGCAACTGATGCTCCAGCTGCTTTGGCTACCCCTTCGATCGAGGTCCTGCATTGCGTATCACCGGTGTGAGTACCAGCCTCCTCACCGGTGAAATCGCTTTTATTAGTGAGTGTTCTTTCGAACTCCGAGAGTTCGAAGCCAGATGCTCCTCTTCTTCCCATTCCCCTACCGGGAGGGAGATGGATGAAGTCGAGATTTCGCCTTCACTCATATCTGCCTCGTCCGGCACAGGGATTGTCTGTTCTTGTATTTTTTGGTTTTTGTTGTTGTTTTTCCATTAAATTTAAATTTGGTTACCACGAGTAGGGCCGGAAATAAATGGTCAGCCCAGGCCCGCGCCAAGGTGCCTAAGAAAGCTCGTTCGCTTGTTCGTGGTTTGAACCCTAACCTTGGATCCTTTGTCACGGTTTGCTATATCCTCACACCACCACTGGTATCAGGTTTGGGAGTTCTTAGTTCGGCACGCCTCAGCCGACCGTAGTCGATTGAGTCTTAAGACTTCGCACCGGTGTCATTGAAGATGAAGGTCGCGTCGAGGTGCCAACCAACTTGATAAGCTTCTATTTTGCTTCTAACACTGTGATCTCCTACCACTGTGATCAAAAAATTAGGTGAAATTTTTATTTTTAAATACGCGGGCTCTGCGATTCTAGCAAATATTTTGTTTTAGGTTGGTAGTACTGTGACTGATATCTGTGTCAACTTTCATGTCAAAATCTGTATTTCTTCCATAGTTATGCACATGTTTTGTAAACAACAAAAAGTGGATTTAGCGATTTTTACAGTGTCCGATTTTTTTGTTTTTGAGTGTATGGGCCAGGAATTGAACCCCGAACTTCTTGCATAGTAGCCGATGAACTTTACCACTGCGCTATGTTCAACTATGTTTCTCAGAAATAAGTCGGTTATTAGTGTATTTCGCAACTAGGCCAACGGCCGCCTTATATGAACAACCTGGGGCTTAGATTTGTTAACCTGAGAGTTCTCACAGTTCTCACGATTCTTTGATGCCCCAACAATGCAAGGACCATCTGAACGAAGGAAAAATTTGGCGACTACTATAGATCTCTAAAATATGATTTCATAACCGGAAGGTAGAAGTACATATATGCATATGTATGTCGGTAAGAGGTACAAAAACCACAGAGACAGAAAAACCAGTAGACACTTGAAGGCCGATGAAAGAGGTCTGACGTTCAAAGTTCAAGAGTCTAACACTAAAGACCTCACAGCACAGCATCAGTTATCATATATGTTTTGGTTTATCGTTCATTATTACCCATACGCAACAGAACCGGCGTGTCTCCGTCTACTGTTCATCCTCAATGTTGTTCGGTGTCGTTGGCCTTTCGTAAAATAACAGAGCTATCGACACATTAAAGAGCTCGACAGATCCATAGATGGCACGCATAGTCCTTGAAATCTTAAGGTACCAGGTGATTATTGGGTTGCACTTGGTCTTGTTAGGTCATTTGATCGAGGGCATACCCGGTGCGGTTGATGTCCCTCCAAGTCATAGTCAAAGGTTTGGATTCCTCCTCAACTGCCTCGTTCGATATAAGAATGCTTTGATCAGATGTCCCCTGACACATCTATTTGCAAAGGTTTGCAACTTCTTTGTGGCAATTTTGGTCACTTTCAGTATTTACATCGGGCTCTACTTTTTTCACCTCTGTCTGTGGGCCCTCTGGCGCTAGTCCAATATTCTATATAAGAAGAGAAAAACGTCATCATGTTTAAGATATGATATTAAAGGCTAACAACAAAACCTACGAGCAAAGTCCGATGTATGACGTTAAAATCGTCCTAGCGACTTTAATGCCAAATTGGAAAGGAGGACACCTTTGGTAGCACAATCGAAGGACACAGCCTACACGACACCTCGTCTGTAAGCGGACTTATGGTAATCGATTTCGCTGCAAGTCGTAACGTTACTATAACGAGCACACGGTTTCCTCACTTCAATGTTCACAAGGGAATATGGCAGACACCAGATCAGCAAACTGTCAAGCAGATTGAATATATTGCGAACGACTCCTGCACTCATCAAGTATTTTAGATGTGCGAACATTCCGAGAGAACAACATGGACTCGGACCACTGCCTAATTGCAGAAAAGGTACGTCTACGGATGTCTCAAACACCGCAACAACCGGGGAATAGTATGAGGAAATTTAACATTGAACGGTTGCAATCGCAACAAGACCCCAGAACTTTTGCCAAGCGCGTATCCGTCAACCTCTTGAAAAGTCCTTTGCAGTCGGCATCAAGTGCTGAAGACCAGTGGCTTAGATGCAAAATAGCCATCAGAAATGCCGCCCACCATCAGGAAACCCCTGGTTTGATAAAGAGTGCCTGTAAGCATAAAAGGACGAGAGCGGCTCAACGAGCAAAAGAGGAGGGAAGAACATCAGCTTCTCCGGAGAAAAAAGAAAGAGCGTGAGAAGCATGCGACCGAGGAAATAAAGAGGTGCTATTCTAATAATAATGTTCGGAATTTTACCAAAATGTAAAAAGAACGCGTCAAGGTAATAAGACCCAAGCGGAAACCTGTAGAGATAAACAAAGAAGCGTTGTAGTACAGTCGGCAGAGCGAACCATTCAATATGTACGATGTAAGTCGAAAATTCCGTCCACCCGACCAAAATGAAGTGAGGTTAGCAATATCTAAACTGAAGCCGAACAAGGCTGCTGGGCCAGAGGGCCTACCCGCCGAACTATTTAAGGCAGCAGGAGATGACCTGGTAGAGAGCATATGGTACCAACTTATTTCCAAGATTTGGTCCGATGAATGTATGCCTGCCTAATGGAACTTCAGCATGGTTTGCCCCGTTCATAAGAAAGGATAGCCTTTAAAGTGCCCCAACTATCGATGTATCAGTCTCCTAAACATCGCATATAAGATCTTGTTTGCCGTATTGTGCGAGCTCCTGAAACGATCAGCGATCTAATTGGACCCCTCAGTGCAGTTTTAGGCCCGGTAAGTCCACAATTGAACAAATATTCACCTTAAGGCAGATCCTACAGAAAACTCAAGAAGTTCAGATCGAAACTCACCACTTTTTTGTCGATTTTAAGGCCGCATGTTGCAGCATCTACAGAGACGAGCTATATAAACCCATGTCTAGTTGTGGTATTCCTGACAAACCCGTTCGCTTGTGCAGGATAACTATGGAGAAAGCTCGCTGCTGCATCAAGGTCGATAACGACCTAACCGAGATTTTTGATGTCAAAAAAATCTGTTTAATTGCTGGCATACGCCGACGATTTTGATATTATTGGTAGAACGCAGCGAGCTGTCACTGGTGCGTTTGCAAGTATAGGAACAGAAACGGCAAAAAGGGATCTAGCGCTAAACGAGGGCGAAAAAAAGTATATGCTGTCAACAAGAAGAGACACTCAACATTGTCGAATCGGCTAGAATGTCACAATTGACAGCTATAACTTTGAGGTAGTAAGGGACTTTGTCTACATCGGCTCTGATATCACATCTGAAAACGACTTCTCTTCAGAAATCAGACGAAGAATGACGCTTGCCAATCGCTATTTCTATGGGCTGAGAAGGCAACTGCCTAGTAAAGCCCTCTCCCGAACAACCAAGGAAACTCTATATAAGACCCTTGTAGTCCAAGTCCTGCTCTGTGGTTCCGAAGCATGGACTCCTTCTAAAGTAGATGGAGTTATCCTTGGTCGTTTTGAGAGAAAAATTCCTCGTTAGATATTTGGTCCCATATGCGTTGACGGGCTTTGGAGGAGACGATTGAACGATTGACTTTTAGAGCTGTACAGCGGCAACGACCTGGTCAAAAAACTGCATATTGAGCGTTTGAGATGGCTGGGACATCTAAAGCGAATGAACAATCACGCTCCAGGCCGCAGAATCTTCGACTCTAATCCAGAGTGACAACGCAATAGTATTAGAGACTAGCTCAAGACCAGACAGATCTGCTCTGATCCCGTCGATGATTCCTCTACGGAATAGCAGGGGCGAAAGGATGCAAATTTCTCGGACACGTTATCGTAGGACATGTCATTTACCTCCATCATATGAAGGTTTTATACAATGATAACGACTCGTATTTCTGTAGCATCCTGATGATTAAACGGTGCGCGCCATATGGCAAATTGTTCTTCATCCGAGGTCAGCAGATTTGCATCTTATCGGTTTGAAATGTTGACCACCAACGAGTTGTTTAGTCATTCTACATGTAGACTATTGTACCACGTATTTGCCTCTTGTTCAGCACTTCACTGCACTTCTTCTCTCTTCATACAGTACTGGAATTACTGTACAGCTGAGGCCGTTATAATCCATGCTTCCAGTTCAATACGATTATCGATTCGACTCTAGGTGTTCACTACCAGCAATATCCTTAGCTTTCTCACTTTGTCTGAGGCAGACGCTTAAAAATTTTTCACAGCCATTGTGGTTGTTATGGCATGGTGCAATCTGTTGGGGAACTTCGCCATCCCGGAACTGATCAGCATTATACCTGCGTATCCGTAGCATAGCGTAGAACCGTAGCATCGGTTCTGTTAAAGGATTCAATAGGAAGGCGTATCGTGACTACCATTAGACGGTGGTCCTTGTAGCCTACCATTGAGTTATGGATAAGAGTCTGATTTTACCCTTGAACCTCGCCGTCAATATCCTGTTACCATAAGGTGAATAAAAGCCCTATCGTATATTCGCGAGTGGCATTCATGAATTTTCCAGGTAAACTCGGAGGATTTAGCCAGTTTTGGAAGGTTGGATGACGAGCTCCCTCCGTGTAATTTCGCTTACTCCTAGGATGTCCAGTTTATAACGCATGAATTCCCACCTAGTTGTAAAATCTCGAATTTTGCGGATTTTCTTTTTTGTTGGACTTGGACTTGACGTTCCAGACTAGACTTTCTTACGTTGAACCAGTCAATTAATTGGTTCGTGATTCCATTTGAACCCATCGGCATACATCTTCGAAGAGCAGTTTTTGCAAGCCAGTATCGAACAAGGAAGTTCTGCAACAAGCTACTTTAGCTACTTTAGCCCATCTAACAGTGTTTTCTTAAATAATCGATTGATTGCGGGGCTGTCTTTACCCAAAATATGATCGGTATCATCCTGCGCTGAAGGCTCTAGCACTTTAAGTTTAAATCATCAGCTCAAGTTTGATCGCCTCAAGATGATAACTTTTGGAACTGGCAATGCAAAGACTCCATGATGAGTCATACGAATACGGTCACCAAAATCCTTCAGCAGTGCAACCGAGGCTATGGCTTTATAAAAAAGAAGCCACCCGACGGAACGCCTTAGAAGCCGCTTTTCAACGATTTAATCTACGCGGATGATATCTTTCGGTTAACGCAAAAACTTTTGGGCCATCATCAGATAGTCCTGAAATTCAAAGCCAAGCCAAGTAGCGTAGTGTCAACTGGGTAGCAATCGATAGGTACCCATATACAGGTTTGTGTCTGAACTTTTAATTGCAAAGAAAACTTCTTTGCAAACTAGGCCATGCAGTGATCTCGTTCTACGCAGTCAGCTTGGAAGATGCCACACCAAGGAGACACAAATAAAATAGAAGAGTAGACACAAACTATGTCTGTGAATTCATAGCACGAAAGTGGAATTACGAGTGCTATATATTACAATCCAAATTGAAAAAGTGTCGGGCCTACCACTCAATCCTGGGGCGGTCCACAATCCATTTGAATAAAAATCGTAAAGTCGTTCAAGGCAACTGGTCCTAGTCGTCTCACATTTCCCGGATACATTCGCCATTAACATCCACGTGAGCAACATAGAAAAGTTTCAATTTATTATGTGTTAAATAGATGAAAGTCCTAGATAAATCCTTAACAAGATATGGTACGAGTATGCTCGTATGTCGTCAGTGTGATATCTCATGGTTTCCATGTGCCGCTATTTGAACACAAAAGAAGATTCGTTTCGTTTGGCTTAATTCCACTCAGAAAGTTGCACAACCGCGCAAAGAAAGTTCTCAAATAACTCCTCCTCCAGATGCCATCCAGCCATTAACATTCAACAAAAGAAGGATAAACAAAAAGCTCTTAACAAATTAAAATTTATTGGCATTCTAAAAAGTTTGTTATCCTTGCTGTGGTTGCATAAAATCGGAAAATATAATGCAACTGAAGAATGAAATCAGCTTTAGCGCTAATAGAATGACTTGTTGTGTACGAGTATCCTGTCGAGTTATCGATAAATTTTAATCCATACAACTCTCAGATATCTCAATTGCGTTCCATTGAACTTCGTGTTCCGTCGAAAGGATCTTTTATACATAGAATACGATGCTGCCACTCAGGCCAGTCTTTGTTAGATGTTTGGATATTCAAATCAGGACATCAGTCACCTGCTGAGGACGCATTGTCTGTTTGTTTGAAAGCAACTTTCATTCAGTTTTGTTCAACTTTCGAGACCGAGTCGTCCTCATTTCAAAGATTTGTTGAATGGAGTTTTTGTTCAACTTTCGGAGTGAATTAGTATTGAAAGGATATACGAATTGACTCGGGTGTAGCAGTAGGAGTGATTCTGCAAAATGCATTATGCACGCGTCGTTGTTTGTCTTTAAATAATTCTTTTCTTCTTTTCAGGTGATTTGCAGAATACTTAATGCAATTGTTCTGTCTTGCTTCGTCCTGTGTGGAGACAATTTTTATGGATACTTGTATTTGTATCTGCAAGATGAGCGAGGATAGATTTATTTAAAACTATGCGGGCAATGCGCTGGGTGGTTTCGAAGCAATATTGTTGATGTGGTATTTTTATGTCAGGGGTACAACTAGAATGCTATTAGACTTACTAGATGCGTCGAAGAAGCCTTCAATAACGTCAAGTGTTGTCTATAAAAGAGGTCTGCCGTATGCTTACGGAGAGATTATTTTTAGGCTTTAAGTGAGGTCATGCAGGTTGTGCTGACGAATATTAGTAATTGGGGCAACAGTTGTAATATAAAACCAACCCATCCAAAATGGAACTAGTCCTTTGGACCAGAAAGTACAAGATAGCCCAATCCAAATCTTATGAAGTAGAGTAGGCACTTAACGCCTTCTTGCATTTTGTATCAACTGAGCTAAGCGAAGTTAGAGTGGGCCTTGTTTGAGATAAACTTAGATCAGTTCTAAGTCTATTATGACACAACATAGAGAGCATTGGAAGGCAATGCCATGGCTGCTCCTAGGACGATAAAGACTTACGAATTTATCAAAATCTAAGATCTTTGTAGAGCAAGGCGCATTTAGATCCCAGAACTAGTGACTGCCTACAGATTGCATTCCGACATGTGGCGATGTAGGACATTTGCGCACATTCTGCTTGTTCAACCCAACAACTCGTGCACAAATTATTGTGCAAAATACTCAATCTCAGTATCCGTGATATTATTGGTGAGTTCGACGACATCTCTTGTCTTATGGTGGATTGTTTGGGAACGGTTATGGTCCATAAAAGGCTGGATGGCTCACAAATGTCTCGAGGAGTGTATCTACAGCTTCATCAACTGTGCAATGAGCTGTGCAGTTCGAAAGTCCCAGAACCAACAGAATACACTGCTTGGCTATCTTATTGAAATATTGGCGGCAATTTTTGACTAGCCTCGGTTCTATGGTCTTCGAAGTGAGGGATTCGGTCACTGCTCGGCTGGCTAAGTAAATAGCAGTTTCCGTCGAGGTATTCAATTCAGACTGGCTAAGACTTTGGTTCGGAGTGCGTTACAAAGTGTGGGACGGTATATGCAGAAGCCTTCAGAAAAGACCCTGTGGCGACGCCTTCGGCTGTTTAAAAGCCTATGAAACTTGGGATGACTTCGCATTGTTTTCATTCATTACTTTCTAGAGCCAAGGTCCTGATACTCACGAAGATACCATTGGATAGTGAGATGAGGCATAGTGCTTTTTTTCCAAGGAAAACTGTGAAGATGAGAGTACTTTGTTATAGTAGTATCTGAGGGTATACCCCTGATAAGATTGACACCGTTCGCATAATCTACAACATCACAGTCGGATCCTCTTGATTAGGGTGTTCCTCTGTGTCGCCTTCTCTTTGTGGAGCAGCGCCAGATACCTCCAGTGTTGCACCTCAAGTCGGTTGCGTATGCCACCTTAGATGCGGTCCCCTTCTGCGCCGTCCTTCGAGTTTGGAATCGAAAGCTCTTTGCACAGAAGCTGAGGCCTCTTTGAGCTCACTCAGACGTTGGATGCCTAGATGCCTGACTAGACCGATATCGCTGTACAGCCCGTTGAACATGTTCGTCCATTCTGCAGTATATATCCTTCACAGGAAATGGCCAAGTGCTCCTTCATAAGCTTCGACAAGGTCCAAGCCTCTGCGCCACAAAACAGTGTTGCTGAAAATTTTCCCGTAACAAGTTTGGCCCTCTTTTTCTTTGCAAGTCCCTTCGGTCCCTTTTTTCGTTGAGTGGGAACCCCGATCTCTGTCGGAGTCCACCAACCCCAGTCCTCGGAAAATAACCCACCTAGGTTTCACGGGCGGGTTTCCCCGCAGAGGAGAACGAGGAGGTTCGTCGGTGAAGCCCCAAGGACAGTAGGGAGACTCACGACGAACCAGGAACCCCAGGGTTCGACAGGAGGTTCACCAGGAACACCGTTGTCGGAGCCTATAGATAGATGGCAGACTAGCAACGGGCAGCATCAGACAGGACGTCTGAAAGTCGCCGATGGGTGGGGACGGACGATCCTTGCAATCCAGACACCCCAACACGATGATAACGGGTAGGGGAAGACGATCCCTGGAACCTACATCCCAACGATAACCAAATAACAGGAGGCTAAGGGAACAAACCATTCCGCAACCGATTGGGGTACGAGCACCAGCATAACATCACTAAAATGAATGTGGATGCTCCGAGACAATTGATCGATGGGTGAAGAGACGACGATTTCTTTTATAGCAACACCCCAACGAGGGAGCAACAAAGGAGCAACAGTGGTGTGCAGGCGGACGGCCAAGACAATCGAGCACACCCCAACGACGCAAAAATACCTGCTTTGGTTTCACGTTCCTTTCTTGTCATGTGAAAGATAGTGTAATATGAAGCTCTTAGTCCAAGTTGAGTTCTGCGGAAACCTAGTTCCGGACAAGATAGAGATCCTGGAAAAGAGCGGAATGATCGCCGAACTTGTTGCGTGTTCAGTCTTGTGGATGTTAATCAATTTGATCTTAACTCCATAGCAAGGCACTATAGGATAAATCGATGATGGCGATATTTACGAGTATGTCATCCGGAGGCGACACGTCGCTCCCAGTTCCGATGCTCTACATGGTTTAGTTAGAACTTTGGAAGAGGGATGGAGTCCGGTGAGTCACCCACCGGATCCGAATTTTTTTGAAATGAAAACCCATGCGTCAAGTAATTGATATGGCTGTCTGTCAAGGGCAATGGATCAATCTTTGGTCAACCACAAGTCTTGCTGTAGCTCCTAGTCATTAACTGGAGCCTTAAGGTTTTCGTATCCCAATATCTTCCTGATAAGCTCTAGGGATGATGAAATCCTTTGGCTGAGTTACATAAATGCGTTTTAGCACGAGTGGAATTCACCGGGGTTGTGTCCTTCCAAGCAACTATCTTCACAATTTTCTCATGACAGGCAGTGAACCTGAAATATGAAACTTGTTATGGCTCAGATATGAGCTTGAGAGAGGTTTGCACCTTTTTTACCGTCAACGTATCCCTAGCCTTTTTTGGGCGCAGCCAGATACGGCCACTGACAAGTCGGGTGATACTTCGTGAGCTTTTCTGGTCAGGGTGGTGGCGGGAAGACTCGTCTGGGCTGTGGAGCGGCCAGAGGTAAAGAAACCATCTCTACCGAAGCCCAATACTTGTCCGCTTTCTTACCAATATTTATCATTTGGCTGTAGATGCAGTGCTGGCATTCTCTGTGTTCGTCTGATAGGGACAAGCAGAGACTGAGAGCACCGCTAAGGTTAAAGTTGAGCTGCTATAAGCCCTTGACATGTTTGACGATAGGTGCATTAGACATGGACTTTCAGTCAATCCCCTCAAATCTGAGGTTGCTCTCTTTACGAGGGAGGAAGTTGCTGGTCTGACTCATCTAGTGATTAAAGACATCACCGTCCAAATAAGATAGCATTTGGGTATCATCCTGGATGAAAAAAACTTCTATGGCCACAACATTTTACGTTGAAAGAATCTAAGGCGCTGTCGTCCTCCTGCCAGTGCAAATGAGCTGTCGGCAAGACATGGGGCCTACCACGGAGAAGAGTCTTTGGATCTATGTTACATAGCTTTGATAAGGGCAATTACTCGTAGATCCTATACGTCGGTGGTTAGATGGAACAACCTCGCACGAAAATACTTTATTGCTGCTTTTACCAAACTCCAAAGAGAGGTCTGTCTCGGCTACATGAGGGGTTTACCAAGCATGCCTGGTTCCGCTTTAGACGCATTGATAAATCTCGCTACCCTTGATATGCATATCATGCTGCACTTTCAAAGTCAACTTCCATTTAAAGAGAATTGGTCTTCGGTACAATACGCACTGGAGCTTTGACCACCTCATACGCCGATTCTCTTATGACTCCGGTCTTATGGACATGCCGTCCGATGCAATGAGACCAGAACTCCTACTGCGGGAAAAATATGCAATCGAATTTTCATGTGCCCAAGCCTGGTTTCGGCCAGAATCTGAGCCAGGAAAGGAATGCAGTCGGGTATTCACGATGGTTCCAAAATCGATTTAGGATGCGTCGCTAGACTCTTTCTGGAGGATGACAACGTTAGATAAATCTTCCAAGCGGAGATGTACGCAATCCTGATGGCAACGAACTATATTGTGAAGAATCGGTGGAGGTAGCAAAGCATTTGCAACAGCATAGTGAAACCCAAGCTGCGCTTAGAGCCTTGCTGACCCTCTTACGACTTCCAAAGTAGTTTAAGAATGCAAGACCTCTCTGAATGTTGTCAGAAGGCTAAATTCACTGAGTCTTGTCTGAGTCTCAGGTCACCATGGGATCACGGGAAAGAAAGGCCCAGAAGGGAGTTTTTCAGGTCTCGAACCTTCGCTAGGTCTGCCTGCGTCCCCGGTAAGGGCTTCTATTATTGACAGTTGGATTTCAGACGAACAGAACTCCAGATGGCATGACTCTACAGGTCTCCGGCAGACCAAACGAAGGCTGCCCGACGGCACTACTCTCTGTACTGGCGCTGTGACGGGGCACTACAATTTTGCTAAACACTTAAGCATGCTGTGCATAAGTGATACAGCATCCTGTGATGCTTGCTGTGAAAGTAATTCTTTCCTAAGCCGTACAATTCGCTTATGGAATGCCTTGCCGAGCTCTTTATTTCCTCATCCAGTCAAAACGAACATACATCGGCACCTCTCTTTCTTTCCTCCCCAATTTTGCTACCCATTTTAAGGATGCCTTATCCCCTAAAAAAAAGTGTGACACCACAGAGCACAACCTCTTTTAAGGCTCGCAGCAGACTTCAGGTACTCGGCGCTCACATGCTGGGTGCTGGTGCTGTTGGCACCCCAATGAAGGGCTTACTCGTTTTTTTTTGAAAAATTTAGGCGTTCCCTTAAAAGGAACTTACAAGGAGTGCAATGGACTAGTTACTTGTTTGAGTGCCCGCCGTGTAATAATGAGCTATTTTTGAAAATTTTCCCTTAGTCATGTTGATTGTCCCTTTCTCCAGTTTTTTAAAAGGGCTTTTCCACTCACTTACCTCCTTATCCCGTAATCGCGAAAAGCGATTTGAATCTCTGCCGCTTTCTTTTAGTTGGACGGTATAACCTTACAATGGAGTTTGTGTAGTCAAGACTGTCTACTACTTCAGGGTGCAATTTGCAAGATAGTTACAGACAAACCATTTGAAAAGGTTGCCTGCCATAAAATTCACTTTCACGGACCCCTTGCTGATATTTTGGGAGCATGGAAAATGTTTTGTTCGTACGCTACGTATTCTTTCCCTAATACCCTTTGTCACTGACATCTCGGATAAATTATCAAGCCCGATTGACTTCTTCTTTGATTATCCTGTCAACGAGCTTGCCAATTGGACTTAGATTGAAAATTCACCTCAAACCCCATAATCGGATTGGTACCCTGGCCACCCCCTTATAACTTTACAACAATTTATTCGGTAAATTGCCAAGCAAACGACGGAACCGATTTTGATCCTTTGTCTCGAAATTCGGATTGACTCGGTTTTTTTTTTTTGTTTTCGTTTTCGTTTTGTTTTGTCCTCGACAATGTTGTCTGGATGAAGAAACACCTATCTACCTACGTACATGGTTCGGTTTCCTGATATTTTTCCAGGATTTTTAGATTGTGTTTTTCCTCTTTTCCAGGTTAAGATACTTTTACTCGTGTGGAGGTCTACGAGTATGAAGTACTTTTGTGCGATTCAATCTCAGACACTGTCACCGTCGATATGAACGGTTGTTGGGAGAGATATTGGACAGACAACCCTCTGGCAGACAGTCAATTGGCATTCACATGGTAGTAGACCGAATTTTAACCATCGAACTCTTACTTTGTAGGCTGACTCTGCAGAATGTCAGGACGAAAAGAGGAATTTCAAAAAAAAAAAAAAAAAAAAAACTCCTGAGACTAGTAAAGGACGAGCTGAAGGTAGCATTTGGATGTGAGGATTATTCCTGCGAAAGGTGTGCCGAAACTGAAATCCCATTCATGGTGTCGATATCAAAAAATTGAATCATTGCCAGTTTGAATGAATAGCTAAGTCTGCATGTGTATGATGGAGGAAAGAATTCGTTTGGGCAGAATTCGTAATCCTTTTTCAGGGGTCCATTGCTGAGGAATATAATCAATTTGCATATTGGAGTCAAGAGTGTGAATAGCCAATAGACAAAGCAATAAACGATGGATTGCATGGACCAAAGCAAACTCAGGTAACAGATGACACTTGAGGAAGAAGAGATTTGTGTTTGCCTAAGCACGCAGAGCATGTTGATTTAATTAAGATTCAATATTTGTGGGCACGATGACAGGTGCAAGGATGTGGGAAAAGTGATTTTCGTGTTATGAATGGTCACGCAAATTGATTTGGCAACGAGTTTGGAGGAGAATCCGACAAGCTTCTGAGGTCGATTACTGATTTTGGTTTTAACTCCTCTTTACGAACGTAATGGGCGTATTCGGCTCTTGAAGTATTTCAATAGGATGTAACCGAGAGGATTATTGCCTTTGATCCGTTTTATGGGCGGTATCTTCGAGTCATTTGAATTGCTGTTTTGTATGTTATAATGATGTCGTGAGCGGGTTCTGAAAAAAACCTGGCTTTGACATCAGATGTGAATGATTGGAAGACCACTCCTACGTCTACAAGGAATCAGTGCTAATATGTAGGTCAACTTTGATGCCAGAGGTGTTGGCAGTTGTATCCTGAATAGGGCCCTACTATTCTCACTGGTTATTCTCACTGGCCCCCAATGATGGCTTGTCTTTTAGGACATGGTAAATGGTGAACCAATGAATCAGCCCACAAACACGTTCGACTAGGGAAACAGTCTAAACAAGTTTATCGTCCTTTTTTATTACTCTGCCACAGCCGAAGCGCTAATGAGGAAGAAGGTAGGGGCCCATTGAAGCTTTATCGGTGACACTGCTTTGGGCGATGAATTCCCTAAGATAAGGTCAAAATTTACTGCTGGGGTTGGTTCATGTATAACTTCACTTGAGTTACTTCTATGTATGTTGAGGTCAATTGAGGATTGTTCGGCAAATACCCAGAATGTCGAAATTAGGATGAGGACACAACGAGCAGCGTTCGCACTCCAGTTCCTAATATAGTGCTCTTCTCAAACTGCTCGTTGTGAAGTAACAAAACAACGTCTGAGTTGGACTTCGACGTGCGGTGGTGACACTAGATGTCAAAAACGCATTCAACACTGCCGATTGGTCCCAAATAAGGCGATCACTTGCAAGGATGCAAACACCCTACTACCTGCTAAAGATAATCGTTAACTATTTCACGAACAGGAAGTTACGGTATGACACGGATGAAGGGGTTAAATACTACACCATCTCCGCTGGGGTACCGCAAGGATCAGTGTTAGGTCCACTCCTGTGGAACCTAATGTACGATGGAGTGTTGCGACGAAGGCTGCCCGAAGGAGTCAGTATCATCGGATTCGCAGACGATATAGCTATCGTGGTCGTCGCAAAACACACCCATGAAGTCGAGTCAACCACAAACGCAGCCATTGTTCAAATCAAGCAGTGGCTCGAATCTGCGGGTCTCGAACTGGCGGAACAAAACACAGAAGCCGTTCTTAATACGAGCAGGAAAACCGTGGAATATATCAATATTCAAGTCGGTGACCAGAACATCCGATCGAAGGAAGCGGTAAAGTAAATAGGAGTGATGTTAGACAATCGGCTATGGTTCAAACAACATGTGGACTACGTGAGGAAAAAAGCGTCAGCGCTACATGCGGCACTCTCCAGAATACAGCCGAATGTTGGCGCACCTGGATACGCAAAAAGGATCCTCCTAGCTAAAGTGGTCAGCTCGGTTATTCTATACGCTGCACCAGTCTGGGCAGATACGCTGAGAAGGAAAGAAACAGGCCGTAAACTGTCAGCGGTATACCGACTCGTTGCACTAAGGACAATAAGGGGCTATAGGATGATTTCGGACGAAGCCGCATTTGTCATCGCTGGAATGATTCCCATCGACATCCTCGACGACGAGATGAGGAGAATTTACCACAGGAAAACCTCAATGCAAACAGATGCCAAGGCAATAAGGAGAATGAAAGAGGAAGAAAGGGTACGTTCTATAGCCCTATGGCAATCTCGATGGGATAATGCCACAAAGGGCAGATGAACTCATACCTTGATTCCAAAAATCGATGTATGTATGAACAGAGCCCAAGGAAACTGCAACTATCACCTTACGCAGTTCATCTCTGGTCATGTCGGATACCGAAAGTATCTATACAGATTTGGCCATGACAACTCCCCCTTTTGTCCCGAGTGTCCAAATCAGGAGGAGGACGTGAAGCACGCAATTTTCCTTTGCGGACACTTCGCGGAATGGAGAGAAAATCTACCAGACCCCCAGAGGTAATTAAGAGAATGGTGGAGTTGGAAGAATACTGGCTAAATATCTGCGGATTTGTAAAAACTGTGCAGACCGAGCTACGGAGAATAGAAGCCGAAAGAAGAGCGGCAGAACCAGCCGAACAAATAGAAACACCGGAGTAGCATGAATTGCTTGCCAGCCCCGCGAAGTAATACCTAGCGGCAGTTCCGCGGGGAGTGTGGTAGAAGTGTGCAGGATGTGGTTTAGGACGTACGCGCGAGAAAAAAGGAGAATAATATCCCGTGAATCGTTCATGCTGGTAACATCCATTGGCGTAAGCATAAAAAAAAGCAAAAAAAAGATCTTCTATTTCTGGATAAATTACGCTTCTATGGTACAGTTTTGCACCACCTGACATGCACAGTGAGACTCATTAAAACCGAAATAAATATCTTTAAGGACTCACTACAAGATGTCATTCATATCCACTCATCTATTACCATGTCCATTGAGAGAAATTTAACAATTTCCGTCGCCACTCTGGGTAAAAACTTGCTCGTCTCTTTGAAACCAAATTAGAACTTCCAATTTACACCAAATTAGCCCCGACTCCTGGTCGAAAAAGTCCTGCAGAAAGGAAATAACTTCAAAAACTTCACAATCAAGATTGTGAAGTTGTTCTTTTGTCGTGTGCTCCATCATTGGCAACCACCAACATTGCTAACTAATTCATCTATTCCACCATCTGTTCCCTGTCCTGTATCCTGGGTTTTCTGCTTCATTTGACTTCATTTTCTTTCCGCTTTCTTTGTCCTGCAATTGTCCATCTCCCCCTATACCCGCTGAGTTGTAGTCTTTTGTGTCAAAACAGTGAAAACGCAATTCAAACTTTTCGTATCTATTGTTGTTATTCGCATGGTGATGTCAGAGCCTTCGGGATGATTGCACTCTGCGAATCATTATTTTGTTTGTGTTCGAAAAAGGAGACGAGAAGCCGGTTTAGAACAAAAGATAAATGGAATCGAATGATGTAGCAGGGGATACAGACATATAAATGTGTCTTAACCTCGTTAAATGGAAATTTCAAGCGCTGGATCATGTGACCGGTGCTGGATGGACTTTAGTTGTTTAAGCTGAGCAAATGTCTCGGTCCCGCATATTTCATTTATACATTGGTGATGAAAGATAAGTTACAGCTTGTGCTTTGACAGTCCATATGGGACAGACATATGACAACGGCGGTATTTGTGATTATCGCCTCCTCGCGGTACCTTCGGGGCGTATTGAGATGAAAACTCGAGTGAGGTATTAATGTCAAAGGCGTACAAATCGTGCTTAATCCCTGAATAGGAAATAAGGACACCTTTGACAGTGCTGTGAGTATGCACACGAAAACGGAAACATGCTGGTAGACTTTGCAAGTGAATGGGACACAAAAGCGCGCATGTCAGTCTCCTGATCTCAAACGTATTCTAGCCGCCCGCACATTCCGAGATGCCAACATTGACACGAACCACTACCTAGGCTCAAATCCGGATATCAAAGGCAGTAAAAATACTGTGGGAAGGTGACAACTACAGTTGCAATTGTCAAGGCCGCACCACTCTAAACCTCTCCTACAATCTCGTGGGGGTATTGCCAGGAGGACATACAAATGACACGTCTGATGTGGTTTGACACAGCGACCACAAATAATAAATCTATGGTTCGAGGCCTCTCTTGCTTCAAATAGGAGGCCTACCATGCACTAAAGCATGCAGGGACGAAGACTAAGATAACAATTCCTGTTGACATGGTACCAACAGAGGAGAGAAACCAGACATAAACTTCTCTGAAAGAAAAGAGGAAGTTCGAAAGTGTGGAGATGACGAAGAGATCGAAAGATGCTACTGCAAAAGTGAGGTTCGGAAATTTTACCTGAAGATAAAAAAGATGTGTCAGGGCAACGAAATCCGAACCGCAGACTACAAAAATGGGAACTTGGGTACATCGTAACAGAGACGCAGTCGGTCTTGAAGAACCACCTTTGTAGAATGGCAACTGGCGAAGACGATGAAAATGCGGCTGTCAGGTAGGACGCACTATTGAATCTGGACAAAGACAGTAAGGGCTTTCGTCCATCTGATTAAAGCAAATTGAGGAAAGCAATAAGAAAACTCAAATACATGCCAAATAAGTGGAATCGCAATATCGTCTGCCGGGTTCTGAAGAAATGAGGTCGCCCTGAACTAAGTAACTAAGCCAACTAAACCATCGTATACACGATTCTCGCTGCTGTATTATGTAAACGTCTCAAACTGGTTGTCAATAGCTTATAGGTCCATTCAGTATATCTTCTGACCTGGTAAGAGAAGAGCCAAAAATATAGAGCTTTGTCTTGTCTTAGCATCCCTACGAAGCTCTTTAAGTAGTGCAGCATCCCGATGGAACACTCTATCAAATTCGGAAGGTACATCATCGAAGCTTTTGATGTTTAAAAAGGTCAAGCTGTCATGCAACATATATAACACCATACCTCAGAAAATTGCACGAAACTCGCAAGGCAACACTAAACGGTGAATGCTTTAAAGTTAAGTCCAGCTTCTTGCATATGCGGAGCGATAATCATGACTAACTAGCAGGATACCTATCAGCTAGACATTTTTGAGTATTGAACCAGGAGCAGCAAAAAAAGATGAGTGTCTACCATTCCAGTCTTGCTTTACGGCAAAGAAGCTTGCACACTGACGAAAGCAGATGAAAATACTCTCGGGCGCTTTGAAAGAAAGGCTCTTCGGGTGGAGGAGACGTTCAACAACGAACAGTATCGGTTGTATAGCGATGTCGACTTAGTAAAAAAAGCTCGGATAACCTGGATTAGTCATCTTGAACGCATGAACACCAGCGCCTTGGCCCGGAAAGATTTCGAATCCAACTGAAACGGAAAATGCAGCAGTGAACGACCTCATCTTAGGCGGCTTATACAAGAGGGACGGGGCCTCAGGCAAATGCTTTTTTTGTTCGGAACAGAGCACTGAGATAAAGAACTAGTCAATTGTACTCCTTGTAAGTTCGTTTTGATGGAATGTCTCAGTCTTTCAAAGAAAGCAACAGCACCAGGACCCAGCATATCAACGCCGAGTACCTGCAGCCTGATGTGAGCGCAAGCCAGAGGTAGGGCTCTGTAGTGGCGTCCTCACTTTCACAGCAAGTATCGGAGGAAGTTGTATCACTAATTTCCAGGGCATTTAGGAACTTAGCAAAAGGGTGCACTACCCTACGTCACGATGCCAGTAAGCAGCTTGTAATCTTCCTACTGTTGGGAAGCATTCGTTTGGTCAGGAAAGTCATGGCATTTTCAGTGGTGCTCATATGAAGCCCAACTTTCAATGGAAATCTTAACCGAAAACCCAAGCAGACCTAACGTAGGTTCGGGTACTGAAAACCTTGCAAACTTATCGGCAATTTCATATCCCGTGATCCTATTGTGACCTGGGATCAGACGAATTTAGCCTTCCGACTGCGTTCAGTGAAGTCTTTCATTCTCGGAGTAGCTAGGGAGTCTTAAGAGTATTTAGCAAGGCTCTAAGCGCAGCTTAGTTATCGTTACGGATGTAGAAGCTTCCCCCCATCTTTATAATACAGTTCGTTGCCATCAGGATTGCGTATATCTCCGTTTGGAAGGCAGACGCAAGTTTTCCTAACGAGGTGTGAAATCTAGCGTTGTCGTCGAACAAAATGATACCAGCGCCACATCATATCCACATACGACTACGTGTACGTCCTTTCCTGATTCAGACTTGGACACAGGGAAACTCGATGTCGCAGGAGTTCTGGTGTCAATGCATCAGACGGCATGTCCATAAGACCAGAGTCATGAGACAATCGGCGTACAAGGAACATGGCTCTGAGAGTGCAGCCCATGATATGAATATCAAGGGGAGGGAGATCCATCAATGTGTCAAGAGCGTACTAGAGAAAGCCACCAGAAGCCGAGACAGACCGCTGGCCGAAGTCTGGTAAAAGCAGCAATAAGGTACGAGTATTTTCGTGAGAGATTGTTCCACCGGGCAAGCAACCGGATCCAAAAGACTCTTCTCGGTGACAGACCCCATGTCTTACCCACAGTTCCATTGCGCTGCCAGAAGTCCGGCAGCGCTTCAGAGGCTTTCGACGTAACATGTTATGTTACGATGACGACACCCAAATACTTAGCTTCTTTGGAGATTTGGATGGTGATGCCTTCAAGTATTAGATGAGTCAAGCTTGTTGGCTTCCTTCTTCTCCTGAAAAGAACAACCTCCGTTTTGAGGGTATTGATTGAAAGCCCATTTCTTGTGCACCAATCGTCGATCACATCTATAGCTGCCAACAGACAGTACAGTTACATTATGCGCGTATGCTTGTGCATAAAAGTCAGAACTATTAAGCGCGTTGAGCAGTGAGTCTACCAACATGAACCAAAGCAGTGGAGAAAGAACGCCGCCTTGCGGGCAACCACTGTTTAAGCCCACCATCACATATTGGTCACTGTCAATATCCGCAATCAATGTCCTATTCGGCAGCATTATTTTTATCCACAAAACTAGTGACTCGTCCGCGCTGTGTCGTCCACGCTGTGTCGTCTATGCCGTTAAAAGTTGCGCTGTCGAAAACATCCTAAACGTCGATGGAAGTGCCCAAGGCGTATTCCTTCTTGTCGAGTGCGCCTTCAATTCTGCCTACCAGATTCTGAAGCGAACTCTCGCAGGATCATACGCGTCGGTAGGCGGGATTCATTCGCAAGGTAGTTTCGCGAACATAAATCTCAGCCATTCTCTCCAGCTCCTGCATGTAAACGAAGTCAGACTTATAGGTCTAAAGCTTTGAACTCCTCCTTTCCGATTTTCGGAAAAAAGGGTTCGCTAAGGTTTCGGTATGTCTGCCAGTGTTAAGCTAGCAGTGAAGATTCTCCCCAGGTCTATAGCTTTTTGTAACATAACTGGGTATATGCCATCGAAGAAAGCAACAGTACGTTTGATAGCCTCAACCAGCTGCGGCGTGTTGCCTTGTTCAGGTCGCTAGCAGCTTTGTTAATAGGAGCTGGTTGTGAGCTGGTTCTGATTAAGTTACCTGGAATATCAGCCTCAACTATGAGATAAAGGGCCTCTTCTTTCGCCTTAGGGTAGGTGCTATCAGATTTTCTGCGTGATAGCAGCTCTGCTGATCTTCTCATTCTTTCATGTGACTTTTCAGCCGACATACGAGTATGTTACGGAGGTTAATAGCGATTCAATGCTGTTAAACAGGTTCGCTGAGCAGACTGCGGCTGAAAGCTAAGCTTTCACGAAAAAATGCCAGGCTTGTGTGAATCACAGGACACCATGAAATCACTGAAAACAAGATCGGCAATCATTTAGCCAGACTACATATTCGGTTAGGCCCTCCATTGACGTTGTGTTTCACTGTAAGCACACTGAAAGTGTCATGACTTTTCAGGTTGTAAGCAGAACATCCTTGATCTTATTCGCGGTTTTTCTGCCGTCCCTCTGTAGGAAAGACTGTAGACTGTAACATAGACTGTGCTTATCATAAGTGACATAGCCTCCTTCTACGTTTGCTGTGAAAGTGATGTTGATGTCCTGATGTGGGCTGGAGGAACCTGAACAAATTGCCCATCTTTCTACGAAAGACTGTGAAAATAAGTTCAATGGACCGAGTGCTCTGTTCTGACAGAGAAGAGACCTTCACTAAGTAGTGACGGGTCGACCACCGCTTCCACACTTCAGACATAGTTCAACACGTCATGGGATAGCAAATTCAATCAAATGTTCGAATATCCTTTCAATATGGCAAAAAACGCAAAATTGAAAACTGTCTTCCATTGCACACGAAGTGCATTTCATTTCATACTCTGTATTTGTATCTGTTTCTGGTGGTACCTAGTTGGAGGTACTCGTATCCTTGCAAAGCCATACAAATGGAGTTACGTAGAAAAGAAAAAAAAAAAAAAACTATGACAACGAGGAAATATTTTGCATTTCGTGCAGAAATTGCTTTCAACACTTTTTTTCCTTGCGATGGGTGTGTGTGTTACTCCTTTACTCTACCATCATAATGGTAAAGGAGGTGATTGCAAGGGAAGGATTCAGATCACGTTCAGCCACTCAAATGTGTTACGTGTCAGTGAGTGGTTTTGCAGGATAAAAGAATTGAGTGAAAGCAACGATGATGTTGTAGCCTTTGTTGCTGCCGTCGTTACTCTGTTGTTGTAGTAGTCACCGGAGCCTATTTCGGTTTCGATGTTGTTCCAGGATCCAACCGAAGATGCTGAGATGAATAGAGCGAGGGACACCAGAGTGGAGATGATGCAAGATTTGTAACCATACTTCGGTATGTGTTGATTGGAATTCTTTTACACTTTATTTGCATGATTGAACCGGATAGATACCACAAAGATACTATACTCCTGGTCATGGATATGATGTATGTTGATTCGATTTTTCGGTTTCACGCATTCTACATGAGTGGCGGTAAATGATTGGGAAAATATCGTTTCCTCTTTGGAGAGCAAATGGGTGGCATTTATCACGAAGAAAATGACTTTGAACTGTAAGAGGTGTTTGTTTTTGTGATTTTTGAGAGTGATCCTATATTAAGTATGAATCCTAAGTCCTTTTTAGGAAGGGTGTATCATATGTGAAGAAGCGTTACTAAAGTCAATTGGTTTTTACTTCACTATTTTCCTCTAAGTGCCTCCTGCCTCCTGCGTCATATGTCGAAGTAGCTTTTCACTTGAGCGAACCTTAGATGAGGACTTCATTTACCAAGTTAACACTGGGCGTAGGTTTGGAAGAACTGCCTCAAGTTGCAGTAATAGCTGAATGTTTTTGGCCTGGGGTCGATATGGTCAAACTTTCAGATAAGACACTTGCAATGGAAATTATTGAATGAGCTTACGACGACTGACTGTACAAATTAAGATTTGGAAAATAGCGCAACGTTTCCAATTCATATTAAGTGTTTGCTTTACCTCCACATGGTTGTTTTTGGAAACTGCATGTGTAGACCCCTTATTCACGCAGGTTTAAAATGTAAGTGCGAGTCAGGACTCAACGATACGGTTAAAAGAACAGCGGAAGAACTACCCAGATGGAGTCAACGGAGTTGCCGTATCCAGTATCATGATCTTGTGATCCTCGATCAAATGCCGGAGTCTGAAATAAGCTCCAGATCCAGCTGTCTAGTCTCTGGAGTACAGATGATAGCGGAAGAACTCATATTTAACTAAGGAAGACACTCATTACCTTGTGTGGGGTACTGACACAGGTGGCCCACTAGCTAGTTACAGGTTCACTTCCCGGCGAGTGTAAAAAAAATAAACGAAACTGCTGAAAGCAGTGTATTATTCCTTTTTTTAATTTATATATTTTTATTTATTTTGTAAATGAGTCCTTATGGTGTGAACGCTTATTGTATTCCTCGCGTTATGCTTAACATTTTCAGCAAATTAGCAAATGGGCTAAAAATATGTAACTTTAATACGCAAAGTATACCCGCACACATTGACGAATTACGCGATTGTTTCTCGGAGGGATCAATTGATTTTATTTGCATTACCGAAAGTTGGTTAAATGAGAATATCAGTAATTATGTCTTACGTAAGGACAGAAACTCGAAACGCGGTGGTGGGGTTGCCATATACTGTAAATCGGAATTTAAATGTGAAGTAATTGAGTCGTCAGAAGGATCCGAGGTTGAGTTTATGTTTATTGAAATAATAACTAGTGTTACAAGTGTACTAATTGGTTGTGTGTATAATCCAAACAAAAGTTTAAGCGTTAGTCAGTTTTTTGAAAGTCTCAGTATGCACAGTCCTAAATATTCATCCTTAGTTGTGTGCGGTGACCTTAATATTGATATCTTACTAGACAACAATCTATCACAAAACTTAAAAAATGAATGCTCTATGGTTGATCTAGATATTGTCAATGTTTCCAGAACTACTCATTTTCGTCCCCATTGCAAAGAAAGTCTTCTTGATATAGAGTTAACGTCAAACTTAGAGCTAGTCACAGAATACAAACAAGGAAGTTTTCCAGGTATTCCATCATACCATGACCTAATCTTTGTTAACTTAGATATACAGATTAGTAAAGTGCCATGTCCCGCCCAATTTACTTTCCGTGATTTTAGTAAAATTAACAAGCTCGATTTGACTCGCGATGTCCTTAATTGTCCTTAACATCTTTGTTGGGAAACTTGTTCAGTCGATGGTAAAGTAAATACTTTTCAATCACTTAATGACACTCTCAACATCGTTGATAGTAAGAATGAAGAGAAAAGGGCCAAGATGACTGCCTTGTGGAACTCCATATGAGGCCAGGAATGGAACAGACAGGGCGGATCTACACTGATCACTATAATATCGGTTTACCAGGTAAGAAGAAATCCATTTTAAAAAAGAGAGGCTCAAAGCCGAGAGCAGATAATTTGAGGAGGATCAATTGATGAGATATCTTATCAAACGCTTTAGTGAAATCAGTTGCGATAACATCGATTTCTTTGCCATTTTCTAAGGCTGAAAGAGCAAAAGACACGAATTCAACTAGATTTGTGGTAGTTTACCTCCCTTTTAGAAAACCATGTTGTCGGGGTGAGATAAAAGGCTTGCATTTGAAGCTTAACGCTTCGTATAAAATGCTTTCAAAGAGTTTGGGTATATGAGAGAGTTTAGCAATGGGACGATGATTGGTAACTTCATGTTTAGATCCCTTTTTGTATATCAGGATTATAAAAGAGGTCTTCCAAATCTGGGGAGATTCCCCCTGTGTAAGCGATAGACGAAAAAGGTAGGAAAGGGGTAGAGACAGGTTGGAAGAGCATTTTTTAAGAAACACGGCGGGGCCAGGTACAAATTCATCTTTGAGATTTAGTAACTTTTCTTCAATAACTGCAGGATCGAAATTTTGAGTGAAAAAGGGACCAATATTGAAATTTGGTAGATCATTGAAGTAAGAGGGATCTGGTACGAAGGAGTTGTTGACAAATGATTGCTTGAAAAATGTAGCAAAAAAGTTGGCGATGGTAGGAGGATCACTTGACGATTTGGAGTCGAAAGCGAGGGAGGAAGGATAACCATCAGTCTTACTTTTGCAATTGACAAATTGAAAAAAGGACTTGGGGACATTTATGAGATTAGTTTGCGCACTATTCAGGTAGCGCTGATAGAGAGTTATAGAGTTCAATGAAATGAAGATATGTACCTAGATAATTTGAATAGTCGGAAGAAGAGTGGGTGCGAAGGAATACCGCCCATAACTTGTTTCTTTTGTTTCGTAGAGAGCGAAGACTACGATTATATGGCGGGAGTAAGGCACATAAAGGGAGATGGATTTGAATATTTCTCTGTAAAAAGTGGAGAGGGCATCAACCACAGATAGATTGGTAAACTCAAAAGAAGTCCTGCGTAGATAGGTATTGATTTTACGGAAATTAGCTTTGTGAAAATTGTAAGAAAATAGAACTGCGGGGGGAGGCGACTGAAGGGGAGAGTTGTGGAAAAATGAGAGAAGAAGTGGAGGATGAAAGTTATCAATAGCTGAAAGAGATAGGGGACAACACGATACCGAGGAGTTGATGGGATCAGTTGTGAAGATAAGGTCTAATTGCTTTTCCATATATTGGGTCTACAAGTAAGTTTCCAGCGTTTGTCAGAGATGGCGCCTCCAGTGGATCCCGGGCAGAAATGTCAGACCCCATGTGTTTTATTTGTAGGTTTTGTATCTGCCAGCAACTTTGCAGCGTTATATTTGAGCAGTTCTATCGGTGTCGTACATTTTATCGGGAAAAATCATGGCAAGTTTCCAGCCAAATAAACGTCATTTGCGGGAAGCGCTGCTTTTATCCTTTAATATGAAGAAAAGTGCGGCTGAGGCCTATCGTTTGCTTTCGGAAACTTATGGGGCGGAATGTATTGGTGAATCGACGTGCCGCGAGTGGTTCAAACGGTTCAAAAGTGGTGATTTTGGAGTTGAAGACAAAGATCGCCCCGGAAAGCCGAAAAGTTTTGAAGACGAGGAATTGGACGTTCTACTGGATGAGGATCCGTGTCAGGTTCAAGAAGAACTTGCTGCATCATTGGGCGTCACGCAACAAGCCGTTTCCCTGCGCCTAAAAGCACTGGGATTCATTCAAAAGGTTGGAAACTGGGTGCCGTACGAATTGAAGCCAAGAGACGTCGAACGGCGATTTTGCATGTCCGAAATGTTACTGCAGCGGTATAAAAATAAATCATTTTTGCATTGTATTGTCACTGGTGATGAGAAATGGATTTATTATGATAATCCTAAACGCAGTAAATCGTATACAAAGCCCGGCGAGCCCGCCCAATCGACGCCGAAACGAAATATTCACGTGAATAAGGTCATGCTCTGCATATGGTGGGATCAAAAGGGTGTCGTATACTACGAACTGCTTCCGAGTGGTGAAACCATCAAAGGACCATTATATCGAACCCAACTAATTCGTTTGAAGCGGGCATTGAAAGAAAAACGGCCAGAATATGAGACCAGGCATGAGTCCGTCATTTTTCATCACGACAACGCTCGGCCACATGTTGCGGTTTCGGTGAAAAACTATTTGGAAAATAGTGGATGGGAAATTCTGCCTCACCCGCCTTACTGTCCAGACTTGGCACCATCTGACTATCACTTGTTTCGTTCGATGCAGAACGCTCTTACGGGAATACGCTTCAGCTCAGTAGAGGAAATCAAAAATTGGCTCGATACGTTCTTGGGCTCGAAAGACGAGAAATTTTTTTGGTCCGGAATTCATAAATTGCCAGAAAGATGGGGGAAAGTTGTAGCTTCCGATGGACGATACTTTGAATAAAGCATTGCAACTATGTTTTCATAATAAAACTTCAAATTTTGGAAAAAAAAACGCTGGAAACTTACTTGTAGACCCAATAGTTGGAAACGCCACTGACTTGGCATAGACTAGAGTCTGTTAGTCGATCTAAGAAGAGGCATTCCTTAGTAGAAATCTGATTGGAAGCGATGAAAAAAGATAGGTCTTCAGATGGAGTCCACTTCTGCTGAGGCAGATTAAAATCGCCGAAGATAATGATATCATCAAGCGAGTCTGATAAGTCGATCAAATTGTCAATTGCTGCAATAGCAAGTTGGTAGGATTCGATAGGTTGCGCCGGAAGAATGTAACAACACATAACACACAAGCATTTACGAGTGAGGGTTATTTTAACCGACACAACGTCGAGCTCAGGAGAGGATGATGTTGCAACGAGAGAGAAGTCCAAGTTGTGAATAGCTAGTAGGACACCTTGACAAGGGGATTCAATCAAGGGGGGTGCGCGATCATTATCCCGGAAAACATAAAAAGAAAGAGGGAATAACTCCTGGTTTTTTATGTTGTGGATAAGATTAGTTTCGGTCAGAGCGTAGATATCAAATGGGAGAGCATGAGATTGGCGGAAAACAGCGTGGGTTTTAGAACGGAGTCCTCTTACGTTCTGGTAATAGAAGGTGAGAGGGAGGTTTTTGCATGACTTATTAGGGTCGAAAAAATTGATCATGGTCAAGTCGACTGTGTCGGAGGAGTGAGACTCTTTTAGAGTGTACATAGTGGCGGAGAGCGGCAAGATCGTCTGCAACTTTTTGGGGGGGCGTATTGAAAATCCCGTGATACTTTGTATAAAGTTTCCTGAGACTGGTAACGTCTGTAGGGAGGCCTTCCTGCTGGATGGAAACCATGACGCTTGTTTTTGTTTTACCCTCGTAGCACACCGAGTTGGATTTATCGTGCAGATAAGCGAGATATAGACGTATATTCTCATATATCTTTTTATCTCTAAGCCTAGAGAGCGCATAGCGACATTTGGTGGTATCGCTAGTTTGCTGCGTTAATTTAACAGTGGGTGGCGAAAGGGGGTCAATAGAAGAGGGAGTGGTTAATGAGTTTGGTGTCGTAATGGCTGGGGTTTCTGAAATAGGGTTTAAAATGTGAGCACTGATGAAATTAGGATATTTAGCTCCAGTTCTGAGGTCGAAATTAGGGAAAGGTGTGTGTGCTAGGGGTTGAGTGATGGGAGTTTGAGTGGCAGGGGTTTGAGTTGTTGTTAAGAAAGTCATCAACAACGGCGTCGCCTGGTTCTCTGAAAACATTAAAAAACCTATTCTAAATATTATCGTATTCTCGTTGGCGGCAAAATCGTAGTAGAAATAATTGGAATATCTTCAAATTTCAAAGAAATAGAGCTACGGCCGAGGTAAGAAAAGCCAAAGCAGCATTTTACTCCTCAAAGCTTAATACTACCCAGCCTAGCTCTACTCTC
Organism: Volucella zonaria; assembly: GCA_963966105.1. Lineage (NCBI taxonomy): Eukaryota > Metazoa > Arthropoda > Insecta > Diptera > Syrphidae > Volucella > Volucella zonaria. The sequence continues at coordinate 44,923,388 of OZ014531.1, forward strand.
TGGAAGAACCTCCGATCCTTAAGAATTTTTGAAAAGACGTCAGTGGGATGCGATCTAGATCCGAATCACTTAAACAGATTTTTTCTTAGAACATTGGATAGTTCAGTTACAGCTAATAACAGCAACACTGACCTTACTGTAACCAATCATGATAATTTTAATTATATTGAGTTTCACTGTGTGTTAGAGAGTGATGTGGCTAAAGCCTTATCCAACATCAAATCAAACGCGGTAGGAGTAGATTGTATATCTATTAAGTTTATAAAACTAATTATGCCCTGGATATATTATCCTCTTACGCACATTATTAATTCATGTATCATGAAATCTGAGTTTCCTTCAACTTGGAAATATGTTAAATTTGTGCCAGTGCCTAAAAATACTACGAGGAACCAGGCAGAAGATGTTAGGCTTATTAGTATTTTACCGCCTATAAAAAATTTTTGAGATTTTATTAAAAAACCAAATCAATGAGCACATATGTTAAGTTCAAATAAAATGTTATCTCCCTATCAATCAGGCTTTAGAGAAAATCACAGTTGTATCACGGCTGTAATAAAAATTTTAGATGATTTAAGAAGAGCGTATGATAAGAATAATGTATCCATTCTCTGCTTATTGGACTTTTCTAAAGCCTTTGACTCTGTAAACCATAAACGCTTGATTGAGAAGCTGAAAAGTCAATTCAGTTTTGGTAATAACGCTGCATCTAATTATTTAAATGGCAGATTTCAACAAGTTCATACTAGGCAGGGAAGTTCAAATTTTCTAGCGGTGCATTCAGGTATCCTACAAGGATCTATTTTAGGACCACTCTTGTTCTCATTGTTTATAAACGACATGCCTAAGGTGTGTCCTGATGCATCGGTGCATCTATATGCAGACGATGCAGATCGTCACTTGACGATGAATGCCGCCTGGGATATACAGAGAATAGAAAGTATATAGAGCGGTGTAGCAAGGGAGAACTAGAGCGGCTGTTAGGATCTATGACCAAAAAAGGATGGACCGGCATTGACTTTTCAGAAGGAAGAAAAAAAAGCGCAAAAAGCGCCACCGAGGAAATTAAGAGAAGGTAAAACAACATGCTGGGTTCACAAAGTACGAATTAAATGCTGCAAAAACTAACAAACGAACATATTGGCATATCCCCAGCAGTCAATATTGAGGGGATGGAAGAATCATTTCGGAGGACTGCTAAATGGTGACGACGAGCGAAATTTCGTTGTCAGGCAGAATGATGGATAGCCGTGTGAATGGATAGAAGTGTTGATAGCCATATCCAATAAGGCTGCCAGTTCTGATGGCCTAACCAACGGGCTTCTCAAGGTGGAAAAAAATGACTTTATGACGAACATACGAGGGTTGTCTGAAAAGACCGAACAACGATACAAGACATTTTTCTTAATTTTTTTTTTTTAGTTTTCTACATAGTCTCCTTGTAACTCCACCCACTTTTCCCAGCGATGCTCCCATTTCTCTAACCCGTCCAAATAGTACTTGGCGTTTTTCTCTGCAAAATAATTGTTCACGAAGGTGATTGCCTCCTCATTTGGCGAAAATCTCTGTCCTCCGAGCGCAGTTTTTAGATGAGGGAACAAAAAAGAAGCCGCTTGGGGCTAGATCTGGTGAATAAGGCGGATGGTCAAGCCGTTCAAACCGTAATTCATGGATTTTCACCATTTCAACCGCTGAGGTGTGAGACGGCGCGTTGTCTTGGTGAAACAGGATTTTCTTTTTCTGCAAAAATGGCCGTTTTTCCGCAATTTCTGCCTTCAGCTTGGATGAGTAGTGTGCTCCTGTAATGGTTTTTCCTTTTTGAAAATAATCGATGACTCCTTTACTATCCCAAAAAATAGTCGCCATCACTTTCCCAGCCGAAAAAACAGTTTTTGCTTTTTTGGAGCCGGCTCGCTCTTTGCAGTCTACTGTTTTGACTGAATTTTTGTTTCGGGCGTATAATGGTGTATCCAAGTTTCATCTACAGTAATTAATCGGCGCCAAAACTCGAATTTATTGCGCCTAAACTGCCCCAACAGAGCATTGGAAATGTTCATTCGAAAATGTTTTTGGTCTAACGTAAGCAATAGCGGCACCCAACGCGCGGACAGCTCTCATCTTGATTTAATATGTAACAAACACCTTCTTTGGACATTTTCATAACCTCTACTATCTCTCTCACTTTAATTCGCGGTCGTCTAACATCATTTGGTGAACTTTATCGTCAGTAGTTGCAGTTTTTGGACGTCCCGAACGTTCATCAACACCCAAGCTCTTACGGCCACGTTTAAATTCAGCTGCCCAAAATTTCACTGTAGTAAATGATGGTGCAGAGTCCCCATACGCAGAGTCCAACTCATTTTTGATTTGCATAGGCGTATTGCCTTTCAAAAACAAGAATTAATAGCAGCTCGATACTAAATTTTTTCCATTTTCACAAAAAAACACTCACATCGGCTCACTCAAACGTCTGTCAACTAAAATCTGCGTGTCCAAAATAACTGAAACCTCGGTAAGTAACTGTCAAAAGAAGGATAACTAGCATTCACTAGCTTTTAGTGACGAGTGCCGCTATCTTTACATTGCGGTCGGAAACTCTTCAGGCAACCCTCGTGCATCAAATAATCTCCCGTATTTGCGTAATCGCCTAAAACTTTTCGGCAATCAACTGATTGTTACTTATCAGCGTGATTTCGGTATTGGAAAGTCCATCACCAATTAAACATTTATATAATCGCAGATGCTGGAAAAGATTAAATCGACACGCACTAGCTATTTATCGATGTTGCGGCCGCCTATGACAGCATACGAGCACATATATGGAGGGAAAATTGAAAGGAGCTGTATTCAGCTCTGTAAGATGATCACGGAGAAAACTCGCTGCACTACCGTGAAGACCGGTAAATTGAACTTTCCGACTGTGGTCAGAGAAGTTCCACATTCTCACCGAAAACTCCTTTATAGTAGAATGCCTGAAACAAGACAGTCTTTTAGGGGTTCGCGACATGTCTGGTCCTCGGTTAGGTTAGGTTAGCTTAAACAGGGGTATGATGTCGTATTTTCCCTGCACTATCATGACCATGTCATTGATAACCAGCACCCACAGGAGTAGCGATATGACTTCTCCCTGAGGGGTTCCCCTGGTTAAGGACATTCTAACCGAGTGTTTTGGAATGGACTGTAATTGATGTTTTTATTTTATGTCTATATTGTTGTGTTTTTATATTGAAACAATGTTAAATATAATGTAACAATGTAATATAATATGTTAAAATGTTTAATTATGAAATATATGTTTAATGTATAAATGGTTTAATGTAATGTACAATAAATTGTTGTTACCAAAAAGCGTCCACACTCGATGACGATTGTAAAGGAAAGAGATTGAATTTACGTTACAGAAATGTATCGAACAAGTAAGAAAGTGAATGTAATGAGAAACAATGCAAAAAAAACTAACGTTAAATTCGGACTTGTTTGACAACTTAATCAAAATTCAATAAGAGAGAGACATTTATTAATTATTACAAAAAAAAATAGTGTGAAGCATAATTGTTTGTGCATTCGTGCTACATATTACTAAACATTCAGCCCCCCCTGGAAGACTCCGGTCTTTCAGCTATAGGCAAAGGTGCAATCTTTACCACTGGACGTATATAGTCTCCATATTGAGTGTGAATAGTGACAACTCGGCATTTTCTATCACTTCCCGAATAAATTTTTGTGATTCGTCCCAGAATCCATTTTGATGGTGGTAAATTGGGTACCTTTAGGAGCACGATGTCATCTATCTTGAGGTTTTGATTTTATTTTTTCCATTTGGGTCGGTTTTGTAAAGAAGTAAGATACTCCTTGTGCCAGCGCTTCCAAAAGCCTTGCATCAGGGTCTGTAATAAATACCAGTTAGTTTTGATTGAAATATTAGATTGAGAAAAATCTGGTTGTGGTAAAGTAGAGTAAGATTCTCCAATCATGAAATGTGATGGAGTTAATGCCGCAGGTTCGAAGTCTGAGGTTTGCCACATTGGGCGTGAGTTAAGAAGGCTTTCAATTTGAGTTAACAAAGTGTACATTTCCTCATATGTGAGTTTGCTCTCACCAATGACGCGCTTGAGATGCATCTTCACGGATTTTACACCCGCTTCCCACAACCCGTCAGAATGCGGAGCGGAAGGTGGTATAAATCTCCAGTTGATATGATCCTTTGACAAATGGTTAATAATTGTGCTCTGATGTTGTTGGTTTAGAAGAAGATCATGCAGCTCTCCGAGAATTCGTTTAGCTCCATGAAAGTTGGTTGCATTATCGCTCCATATTTCTATGGGCTTTCCACGCCGAGAAATGACTCGATCTAAAGCCAAAGGAAACGCGTTTGACGACAAATCACCGACCAATTCTATATGAATTCCTTTTGTGGCGAAACAGGCAAAAATAGCGATGTATGCTTTCACAAACCACGGATTTCTGCCGCGAGCTAAACGTATTGTGATGGGCCCAGCATAATCACAGCCGACCTTGCTAAATGGACAGGAAAACTTAACTCGTTCTGCTGGCAAATCTCCCATAAGTTGATTAGAAGTTACCTTCCGTTGTCGAAAACAGATGACGCAGTCATGAACCACCTTGCGAAGCAGATTTCTGCATCCGAGGATATAGTAGTTCTGTTGAAATATCGTAAACATAAGAGGCACACCGGCATGTAGATGATGTTTGTGTACGTATTCCACTAACAGTTTGGTTAAAGGGTGTGATTTGGTCAATATTATAGGATGTTTTTCAGAGTAAGAAAGATCCGAGTGCTGTAAACGTCCACCGACTCGAAGCACATTCAAACGATCAACAAAGGGAGCTAATGAAATAAGTTTATTTCGCGAGGGTAGTTCCTTCCCTTGTTGGAGCATCCCTATTTCAAATTTAAATGATGAACACTGAGCACTTTTGATTAATCGAGTTTTCGCATTTGAGATCTCTGCAGCAGATAGAGTCAGATTCGAAGGGTGGGTTGCTTGCCGCGAATAGTTGGTTATGAATCGCAAAATGAATGCCACAACACGCACAGATTTCATCCAATTTGAAGAATTGGAGACAATTTGTTCAAGAATATTATTTGGAGTTACAGTCGTATTAGATATAAATACCTGCACCCTTTGGGTCTTTCTTTCTTCCAATTGATTAATAGAAATACCTTGCAAATCGTACCACGATGCTGGCCACTCACTTGATCGTTTGCTAAGCCATGACGGACCAGTCCACCAGATTTCTGTTGAAGTTAAAATCGATGGTGAAGTCCCTCGAGATGCAACATCAGCAGGGTTGCATGAAGAGCGTACGTGACTCCATTGTTTCAGCGGAATTGCAGAGAGGATTTCTGAAGTGCGATTACCAACGAATACCGTCCATTTTGTAGGAGGAGCAGATAGCCAGTGCAGCACAATTGAGGAGTCGGTCCATGCGAAAACCTTGAAATCCTTCTCCTGCAATGAAAGTTTTACTTTTATTATAAGTTGAGTTAAAAGAAGAGCTCCGCAGAGTTCTAAACGAGGGAGAGATAAAGTTTTTATAGGAGCAACCTTGCTCTTAGCTGCTACCAATGATACGTTGATTATTCCGTCGTCGTTAATGCTCCGACAGTAGACTACAGCTGCGTAGGCGTCTAATGATGCATCGCAAAACCCATGTAGCTCCTTATTGTATTTATTTGTCCAGATGATCCTGGGAATGGTAATGGATTCAATGAGATGGAGCTCGTCGCGTATAACAGCCCAACGTTTTGCAATACCCTGTGGAATTTCCTCGTTCCAATTTACCTTTTCTCGCCACAAGTCTTGAAAAAGGATTTTGATGCCGACCATTACTGGTGCGAGGAATCCCAATGAATCAAATATCCGTGAGGCATCGACGTTTTGTGCAGAGAGTTTCTGATGGAAGTGTTACCTTGTAGGAGAAGCAATCCCTTGATGGACACCAGTGTAATCCAAGTATTTTTACCATGTTGAAATCCTGGAACGCAACCGGAGAAAGTTCCCGTTGATCTTCGGGAAGCGACAATAAAAAAGGCCAGCAATTTGTTGTCCATTTACGAAGGTTAAAACCCGCGGATTTCAAGAGGTCAACCAGCTCGTTTCGAAGCGTAATTACGTCTTCTACAGTATCAGCGCCCGTAATGACGTCGTCGACGTAAAAATCGTTCAGGATGATTGACGAAGCTAGAGGATGTGTTTCCGCGGAATCGAGAGCGAGCTGTTTAAGCGTACCATAGGTTACGGTCAGTAACCTGTAATGTTTAAGTTTATGTTCTGGACTCTCACGCCAAACGATTCTTTGATAATGTGTGTGCGGTGGTGAAATCCAGACTTGTCGATACATCTTCTCGATATCCCCCGAAATAGTGTATAAATGACGCCGAGATCTAAGACATATCGAAAAAATGTCGCGTTGTATGGTGGGGCCAACGAGAAGTGACTCATTCAAAGACGAATTGTAGAATTGTTGAATTTAGCGGAACCATCGAAAACTACCCGTATCTTGGTAGTTGAACTATCACCCTTAAAGACCGCATGGTGAGGTAGATAGTAATGGTTAATATCTTCAGCAAGTTCACTTGTTGGAATTTCCTTCATGTGACCTAGCGATATATATTCGCTCAAGAAACGAGGATTGTGTAGAAAGGATTGTGAGGTCAGGATTGTGTAGAAATCTCCGCTCGATGGAGTATAACCGGTTAAGAGCAATACGAAAAGAATTACCCGCACTGAGATTGGAATTGGGCCTAAATGGCAGTTCCACCACATATTTGCCATCTGAACTACGACGATATGTTAACGAAAAATGTTCTTCCGCCCTTTTTTCATCAAGCGACAATAGTGCTTCACCATGGACCTCTTCTAGACCCCAAAAACGCTCAAGATCGAACTCCTGTGAGCAATCTAATTGGGTACAGAATGTTCTGACTCCTAAACTGTCGGCTCGAGCTGCCTGTTGGCAGATACCTGCTACTACCCATCCGAATTTTGTTGGGATAAGACTAGGAACCTTTTCATCGCTTGGCCTCGAAGGTCCCACAATGATAGTGAAGACCTTATCTGATCCAATCAATACGTCGATTGGGCCAGGTATATTGAAATTCGGATCGGCCAATTCCATCGAAAGAAAGGCAGTAGAATCAATGTTGATTGTAGAAGACGGTGGTAGTAATGACGTTAGCTTAGAAATAATATAACAATCGATATCGACATTTTCCGAGTTAAAACAAGAGTTCAAATTTAAAGTTACCAAGCCATTGGTAACACCGGCTGAAGTTGATGCGATTCCTACGATAGGAATCCGAGAATGTTTTCGAAGGAGACCCAGGCGCTGTACAGTCCTTTCTGTAATAATCGAAACTTGGGACCCTGTATCCAGCAGCACACGAAGATGTTGATAAATTCCTTGCTTATCACGAGTTCTCACTACGGCAGTTGGAAGAAAAGTTGAAACGCGATGTGTAAGTTCGAGGGAGTGGTTGGATTGTATTGAATCAACTAGGGTTTCTGGCTGTAGCGATGAGTTGTGTGGATGAATTTGGTTTTGTTGTATTGACGATATGATTGGTACATTTTGTGTAGGATGCACCAGTGTGTGGTGGCGAGATTGTAACCTTGACGAAGGCAATTAAAGCAAAGCGATTTTTCTTTGACAAAATTCCGACGGGCATTGACTATGAGTGCAATGAAAGCTTGGCAAAACGGCAGCAGATGATCTTCTTTACACTTTGGGCAACCTACCTTGGTTTCAACCACATGGGAACGTATGCTAGGCTGAACCTTACTATTTGGTTTTGAAAAACGAGAAAGAGAATAGCAAGATTCTAGACAGCTGCAGCGATTTTCCAAAAAGTCAAGGAATTGATCAATTGTGCTATTTTCATCTGAACTCGGCTCTTCCGCCCAAGCCTGTTTTGTTTCTTTGTCAAGTTTTTGCAGTAAAATGAAAATGAGCCATGGATCCCTTGAAGTTGAATCCAAGGCCTTCAAACCTCTGATGACCTCATCAGCGCCATCAGCAAGTTTTCTCAAAAAAATAATATTTATTAAGTTGGACGATGGTAACGAAAGGAAAGTCTGTATGAACGACTGAATTATTAACTGTTTTTTCTCATAACGTGCTACTAATTTATCCCATGTTTCGATATAATTGTTTTCCGAAATTTTTATATGTTTTATTAGGTTCGCAGCGTCTCCACCAAGGAGCGATTTCAAATACTGAAACTTTTGAGTAGTAATTATTGAAGAATTGCGGTCGATTGTTTCCGTGAACAGATCCTTGAAACCCGGCCAGTCTTTGTAGTCACCGTTAAAGGTTGGAATTATACACTCTGGAAGCTTAATTGATCTAGGACTGGCTGAACCCTTTTCCAACTGGTTTAAAAATGAAGTTTGTTGTTTGGCTAATCGCTCTTCAATCGAGACTTGAGATGTAACTTTAGAATTTAAAATTAGGTCTGTGGAATTCTGCCGAATCGCAGATCTCTTTTGAGGACTTTGACCTAACCTTGGTTTCACAAAGTATTTCGAGATCTGCGTAACAGTCTCTAGAAGATGCACTATTCGAAATCCGAACTATGATAAGTTTTTGTTTCGAAAGTTTTCAGTCTCCTTACGTAGACAATACAAATCTACGTTCCTTCATGGAACGGAAAATCCGCAGGACAGTCATCTCCTAAGCGCTCTTGTTGATAGTGCTAAGCCAAGTTCTTGCTGTCTTACTTTTCTAACAAGTGTTGGCTGAGAGCCAACAGAGGTTGTTCCCAACCTGGTTATATGATTGTATGAACTGCAGGAGGTGATTGCCTCTCACCCTCTATTTATTACTGCTGCTGTGTATTCGGATAAGACCCATTCTCACCTTTCCGGCGTCCAGTTTAGGATTCTCCGTTGCTCAGAGTTCACCCGGAATCCAGCATATGTCACCCGTCAATTTCGATAGCCTGTAAAAGTCTAAGTTCCAAGTCGGAATTTCCGGCATACACTTGCCTAGCTATTGAGGAGTTTGCTGTGTGGAACACTTTAACTTTTTTTGGCTAGCTCCCACAGTTGCACACACAATGTTTGCACTTGGAGTCATTCAAACTATTCCGATTACTAGTTTTTCAATTCGAAGCATCAGAGAGGAGTAAGCGGTACCTAGGTAGCGGTCCGAGTTCATGTTGGCCGCACGAATTATTCGGAGTCCTAAAATACTTGCGCCGATTGAAACTTGATGGTTGACCGTCATGTTCGTTTGTGAATTCCACAGTGCGGAAATCGTATGCCAGCTATAGTGGTGTTCCGCCCGACAGTTAAGCCAACTAGCCGTGATACTTAGGGCATTGCTTATAGGTCGAAAAACTCAAAGGGATTCTCTATTTCTTCGGTGGGGGTGTGAGCTCATATCATGATGTTGACGAATATAGCCTCGAAGCAGAAATTACAGCGCGTTCGATTTGAAGGCAAAGGCTTTAGATTTCTTGCTTTAGTCTTTCGCTTATATCAAATCTACACCCAAATATACGTATGCTGATTCTTTTCCCTGTAGGAGCCACTGTAATAAGCTCGCATGTCACCGTTTCTTGTCCTTTTTTGCCCGGGACATCCCATAGCATTTTCTGAATGTTTGTGATATCCGGTTTTAAGAAGTCAAGGGCCTTGACTAGTTGTTCCTTCCTATGCAAGGATGTTAGCTGCTTCTCATCAGTCAGGCTGAAACGTGGTCACGTATTGAGTCCCAGAAATACGCGTTGGGTATTTCCAATGATATTGAGGGTGCTTGCTTTCGACAACGCAACTTTCGACGGAATGTGTAAATCAGCTAGACAACACGGCGTAGACGAATCAGCAGCGGATCGGGGAAGCTGACTGCAGTCAATATATGATAGCAGAGTAAAACATTGGTTAACCGCAAGGCGGTTTCTGACTTCACTGCTATGGTGCATATTGGTCGCCTGCTCAACGCACTCGGTAGTTCTGACGTCTATACACAAGAACACGCTGTAGCTGTACTGCTCTAAAACGCAGGCAGCCTTAAATATGATCGACGATTGACGTACTAGAAATGAGCTTTTAGTCAATCCTCTGAAAAGTAAGGTTGGTCTCTTTACGAGAAGGAGGAAGCTAACTGATTTGTCTAATCTAATACTTCAAGGCATCACCATCCAAATCTCCAAAGAAGCTAAGTATTTGGGTATCACCCTGGATAACAAACTTCTATGGACTAAATATGTTACATCGAAAGCCTCTAAGGCGCGGTTGGCCTTCTTGCAGTGCAATGGAGCTGTCGGCACGACATGTGGCCTGTCACTGAGAAAGGTTCTTTGGATCTACACGATTATGAGAAGGCCAATTATATGCTATGCGTGGGTCGTCTGGTGGAACAAGCTTGCACGAAAATATGTTGTTGCTGCTTTTACCAGATTAGAAGAAACGGTCTGTCTCGGCTGCTTGGAGCTTCCCTTAGCTCTACTGGCTCCGCTCTAAACGCATTGATGAATCTCCCTCCCCTTGATATTCATATCACGAGCAGCACTCTCAAAGCTATTTACGATTTAAGAAGAAGTGGTCTTTGGTACAACGCGCACCGGAGTGGTGATTACCTTGCCCTTGTCTTACGGATATGCCGTCTGATGCATTGACACAAGAATTCCTGCTGCAGAAAACCTATGAAATCTAGTTTCCTTGTGGCTGGGTTTCAGACAGAATCTGAGCCACGAAAGGGTGTACACATAGGCGGGTCTTCACGGATGGCTTCAAAGCCGATATAGGATATGGCGCTGGGGTCTTTCTGGATGAGGACGACGTTAGATTTAACTTCTCGTTAGGAAAATTTGCGTCTGTTTTCCAAGCGAAGATACACGCAATCCTGTTGTCAACGAACTATATTGTGAAAAATCGGTGGATGGGGCGAATCGTAGAGGCTTGCTGTTCAAGAATGTAAGGCTTTACTGAAGGCAGTCGGAAGGTTAAATTCGCTAAATCTGTCTGGGTCCTAGGTCACAATAAGATCACGGGAAATGAAATCGCCGAAAAGCTTGCTAGGTTTTCGAGACCCTAACCTACGCTAGGCCTGCCTGCGTCCTCAGTTAGTGCTCCAATTAAAAGTTGGGATTCACACAAGTATAACTCCAGATGGCATGACTTTTCTGGTTGCAGGCAGACCAAACGAATGCTTCACGACGTCTCTAAGCAGCACTTGTCTGAGGAATACCGTCGTCGCTTCTATATGAACTGGTACAAAAGCAAGAAGAAGTCTTTCACCTAGACTAGCAAGAAATGAACCGATGCTCGTGACAAGAAGATCATCAAGAATGACGTCAGGAAGATGATTTTTTACTGCAAACTCATCCGTGTTTTTGCTCAGCCAGATCCGTTCGAGCAAGCAACGCCAAAAGAAGGCCCACATCATAGAAATCAAATTGAACGGTGGCAACATCGAAGACAAAGTCAAAAGGGTTAATGACAATTTGGAACAAGCTGTCCAAGTATCCAATATCGTTGGTCAATATGAAGTGATCGATTGCATTAGTGTTACCAAGGGTAAAGGTTTCAAGGGTGTGACCAGCCGTTGGCACACAAAGAAATTACCCCGAAAGACGCACAAGAGTCTGCGTAAAGTTGCTCGTATTGAAGTCTGGCATCCAAGTCGTTTGTCTTTCACTGTCGCACGCGCCGGTCAGAAGGGCTACCATCATCGTACTGAAATCAACTGGAAGATCTACTCCATCGAAGTTGGAATCCATAGAATACGATTTAACTGACAATAGCATAACACCAATGGGTGGCTTCCCCCATTATGGTGAAGTAAATAACGTATTTGCATGCTTAAGGTTTTCTGTATTGGATCCAAGAAACCTGTCATCACTCTACGCTTAGTACACACAAGCCGTTCTTCAGTGGAAGCAATCAAGCTAAATTTCATCGATGCTTCCTCAAAAATGGGTCATGGTCGCTTCCAGTTTGTCGCCGAAAAATTGACATTAATGGGACCACTCCAGAAGTATCGTATCAAGGAAGAACAAGGTGCAACTATTACTGCTCCAACGGTTTAAAGTTATAAAAAATAAATCAGCGGACTTCCTGCTGTCCCTCAGTGGGAAAGACTGCAAGCTGTTTCCTGGCGTCAGGACTTAGCAGTAGCTAAGCACTTAAATGCGCCTGGCATTAGTGATACCCGTACAATATTCTGCGACACTTGCAGTGAAAGTGATGACAACACCGCGGAGTAGTATCTCTGCAAATGTTCGGCTTGCGCTCGCATTAGGCTGCAGGTACTCGTGGTAGATGATGGTACTGTAGGCTTACTCACTTTCCTTTGAAAGACTGAGGAATTCCACTAAAGGGTACTACGATGCAATATGTACACAATGCCAATGAATACATCATCCCAAACCTATGCATTCATCCGCAAGCTGATTATTCATGAAAAGTCCTTATTGACCTTAGCTCTAAATACGTTAAAGTGACTGATGACGCCAACGTTGATTTAGTCACGCGAATTCATCCACCGTACGGCCTCATTCTGAAGTTTTGCTATTTTCTTCAGCTCAACAATCGCACTTTTTAGTGTGGCAAGTCAGGACCGATCCAACACTGTATGGGTGACCTTAAAAAAAATAAAAATAAACTGTTGGTGGTGAAGACCGCGGTGGATCAAGGCCTAGTCTCTCCCAATCACATTGTTGTTCGCCTTGTCATTCTAATGCACAGGGAGAGGAGGACCTACGGTTTTTTGACGATTCCGAATGACCTAAAGTAGATTTCTTTTCCGGCTCTTTTGGAGTTTCTTGAGATTTTGAACCCAGACCCCTTTGAGTGGTAGTCGGCACACATACCCACCGCAACACATCACCACCACGTGGGTGAGTTTGTTTGCGCAAATTGAAATGCTAAACTTATAGACGGCTCCACAAAGTTCTTCGTCATTGTCTTCTAGTTTGCTCCCATTAGGAGCAGCCAAGTCATCAACTCATATTTTAAGTATCTCATATCCAATCCAAAATCCTTGTCTCCGAATCTTTCCATCATAAAAAAATTTAGAAAAACTCCTGGAAAAGCAAAAGGGCGCTCATAAAATTTAACATCAAGTCACTACGGAACCGTCTCCCCCAAAAAGAGCAAACCCACTCAAAGACACTTAAAAGATTAAATGTCTATCTATCGGCCGTAAGGAGAAGAAAAAAAAAATAGAAATAAAATATAAAGGACCAACAATCGTCCGTCTTTGCGTCATTTAATTTCTCAAGGACTTAAAAAGATATCCATCCCTTGAGGAAGAGATTTCAGTCGTGTATCGGTGGCTGGAGGTAAGCTCCATCACTCTGATGCTGCTATCGCAGCGACAAATCCTGCTCCAGCATATCGCACTTTTTGCAGACAATTTCCATTGACCGTTGGAAATGTCCTTTTTATATCCAAAAAATCGCTACAACCGTCCACAAAACGGGACTCAATCCATTAAAATGGATATTTCTCTTGGTGTCTGCATTATTGACTCAATACATTTTTGTAGAGATTAGCTGAGTTGTGTAGCGGGGCGGGAGATGATATTGTTGGGCTTTAATTCTTCCCAGGAGAAGGATGATATTATCAGGGATCTAATGCCACTTTATATTTTGGCTTTGAGAGGAAGCTAAAAGACACCAAAAGATGGGGAGTTAGTACAATCAAATCACAACTTTCGCACCCCCTTTGAAGAGTCGACAGATACAGGGGTAAAGGATACCTGTGCGTGCATTACAACATACGAGTAGGTATATGTAGCCGGAGCTAAACTCGTATCTGTACACGCGCTACAAAACTGTCACTTTGACACTAAAAGCGAACTAGGGCAATGCCATGAGAAGGGAATTTATTAAATCACTCGACATTGTCTCACTTTCGTCCTACTTTTCAGATGACATCATGTGACTAGGAGGCACCTCGAGCAGCATTCTCCTACCCTTAACATCCATCAGCCTAACTGAATAACCAGGTTAACATATGAGAAGACTGAACTGTGTATGTGTATGTAAGTAAATCCCGAATAACGAGGTTTACTTTTTTTTTTTTTTTTCTTTTTGAAGCGGTTTGGGATGTTGAGGACCGACCGTGTTTCGAATTTTCGATGCTCTTTCTTGTTTGGGTTGATGGTGTTTGGTACGGTTTGGTTCGGTTCGGTTCGGTTCCCCCACATACGATATGGTGTTATCCTTAGAACTTTGTATGCCTGTGTGTGTTTGTAATATGTTGCTGACGGAACCAATAAACAAAAATGAACGGCTGTAAGAAGAGGAGCTTACTCGATGGTGTGATTGAAGAAAGCGACATTTATGATGACTATGTGACAAGAATACAATTCAGGGTCACACATCATTCCCAGAACGAGTGGCAGAAATGAAATCCAAAACCCAGAGATATGTACATAGACAGAGGGAATTAAACGATTCACAAACGATGCCAAAACAGATTCCGAAGGGTGGCGGCGACCTATGTTTATCCGCTTAATGAAGGTGTCAATGAGGTTTCTGCAAATGCATTTCTCCTCAAACTCTTCAGGCCAAATTGGGTTAAATGGTGGAAATGTATTTTTTTTTTTTTTTTTGTTTGTGAAAGGAAAACCAATAAAGCTCCGGATAAAAGGATGAAATGAATGAAATATTTTCTTTTATTTAAGCAGGAGCACTTCAACGTGGAGATTGGTCGTTGCTTTGGGGATGTCCTCTCTATAGATCTGGGTTGAATGACATAACATTTATCGTACAGACAGAAAAGGATATTCTGTCTTCCCTGTCAGTTTACCGGATCCTTTGAGGGGTGAGTAAAGAGTAGGAGTTGGTTATGTACACGAATACGATGAACATTTAGAGATTTGAAAGGAAAATACGTTGGAGACACCCTTAAAGACATTTTCCTTTGATTAGTTCCAAATTTTCTTTCTCCAGAGAGCACGGATACGAAGTGCATCAGTTTCTCGAAAAGTACTACATGTCACCAGCCGTGTACAAACGTACAGATACGTCTATGTTACATGCTGTTTTCTTATAGCAGACTATATACTCAACTCGACTCCACTGTCTGGAAGAAGATGAAATTTAATACGAAGGAAATTTCACAAGAGATATCCTTTTCGTATGAAACAAATTTATGCACAAAGTATAGGAGAATACTTTGTAGAATACCTGGTACCTACCAGGAGGTTAGAGATTTCCTGTCTTGCGACCACAACACAACTCCAATCGAGACAGTAGGTGCTGAAGTTGGTGGCAACTAACTGGCAATATTCGTGTTCTTATCTTTCGAGGTAATTACTCCTATCTCACGTAGCAACTGGGAAATGTACACCAATGCACACCTAGAGGTTAAGTGAATATCCTCAGACCATGGTGTTAGATACTTCCTTAGATATTTACATGATTAATGAGGTTTCGTGTGGATCCGATTACAAGGATGCACATATTCCGAGCGGAAAACTAGCTGAATTAAATATTTTATCGTTTCTTGCTGCATAGTTTTTGTTGTAAAGAATCTTTTTCTAGAAAACGCTCAACATTTTAAGATACTTTTAATATTTGCGGTATTCTTTTAGGCTAACTCATTTTTTGAATAATCGCGGCAGATACTTTATCACGAAACGACTCGAGAAGACGTTTGTTTGACTCGTAGATATGCATGTAAAAGGCACTAGAAAGACCGATGCTTATAGACCGACGTTTTTAGATTTCTGTAAGACTTCGGAGGCTATAAGGCATTAACAGCGACTACGCACCATAGTGTGCTACAACGTGTTTCAACTACATAAGTGTATATGCCAAACTATGTAAAAGGTGTTTTTTTAGCTGCATGAGAAGTTTCGATGGTTGTTGTCTATGGTTTGACAGCTGTCAATGTCAAACTGTGTTGACATTTCTGTTCAATAAGGTTTGGCAATTCATCGTGAATCGTTTAACTCCAGAACAAAGCTTGAAAATTGTGGAAATTTACTTTGAAAAAAAATAAATCTGTTCGTGAAGTTCATAGAGCACTTCGTCAATTTTACGGTCAACATAATCGGCCTAGTGAGCAAGCAATTCGTGCATGTAAGCGAATAACCCGCCGACTTTGCTGAGTTGAGTTTGCAGACTGGTTAAGCAATTTACTTTCGTTCTTGTCTGTTCTTGTCATTGTGCATGTACTTGTATGTGTAAGTCGGCTGCATCGCCGCTCTCTGTCGTAGTCGTTCGTTTCGTTCTTTGTCTGCTTCTTTTCCCACAATCGGCTATCCTGACGGAGCATTCGCCCCGAATAAAGTATTCCAGGGCTTCATGTTTTCAGCCCTGTTCGTCGTTGTTCTATTCGGGCCCTCGTGTTCGGCAACTTTTACTACGTCATACCTCCCATGTTTTCATTTCCTCACGATCTTGAATGGGCCCATGAACTTTGGCTTGAGCTTAGCTCTGGTTCTGAACTGCGTGTGCTTAATGGCGACTAGTGCATTAGACTCATACTCTCTCTCGGGCTTTCGGGTACTATCGAAAGTTCTCCTGTTCTCCATTTGTACGGCCGCGATATTTTGACACACTTCCCTCCTTATGGTATCTCGTCCTGCGTGTAGGTCCTGAACTTCTGCTTTAGCTAACCACTCGCGTATTTCTGGGTATTCGGACGTGGACGTTCGCATTTCCAATCCAGTCAATATTTGGAACTGACTGAACTTTGTACTCCTTGAAGGTGAATTGTTCAACGTTCGCTGTACCCGGTCCACATGCTTGTACCACACAAGTGTACCAAAAATGATTCTATGAATCCTCCCTACCTGTCCATTTCCTCGCAGTATACCTGACGCGATCATCAGGTGTTGGATGTTTTCGTCGCAGTTGAGGTGAACGCCGCCCCCCTGTCTGTGATGACTCTCCGCGGATTACCGAACACACTTGACTGCCTTTCCAAGCGATCCACGACTTCGGCAGCTCTCGTACTCTTCATGCAATGAAGCCACACGAATTTAGAAAATCTGTCTACTACGACCAAAATGTAATTGTACGCCTTATGCGTCTGTTCCATCGTTCCGAGGTGGTCAATGTGATATGTCCCTAGCGGCTTATCTTCCTTATCGATCGGTGTCAGCAGCCCTTCTCTTTATCCGGCTTTGGACTCTGATATCAGGCATTCAACACATCCCCTAACTACTTCGGTTACCTTCCTGATCACATCTGGAATAAAAAAAATGTCTTCTCTAGCATATCCCGCGTTTTCTTTACCGAGAAGTGTCCCTGCTGATGCGCTATCCCGATCGGTTCTTTCACCATCTCGGTTGGTATTACTACGAGTTCCTTAACGGGATCCTTGTATAATACTTCCCCCTTCATGAAGAAACCTTCATATTCTTCCCTTTCCAGGATCTTTCGAACCGCTCTGGTCCACTCATCTCTCTGTTGCGCTTCCTTTATCCGGTAGCTGAGCGATCATGAGGCAAAACACTCTGCTCAAAGCGTCGACATGTTTCATCTTGGAGCTTGACCTGTGTTTGATTTTGTAATTAAATTCTTGAAGGAACATGGCACATCTAGCTACTCTTAGCGGAACATCCTTTTTTTTCATTGTCTGCGCGAAAGCATTGCAATCGGTAATAATTTTGAAATCAACGCCTAGCACATACACTCGCCACTTCTTCAATGCCTCAACAATTGCAAGCACCTCGAGCTCATGCGAATGGAACTGTTCTTCTGACTCCTTGGTCTTCCGGCTCATGAATTGTACTGGGTGTAACATCTGATCTTCCTTGTCTTTCTGGAGCAAAACCGCACCGTACCCAAACTTACAGGCGTCTATGTGGATTTCCGTCTCAGCCTGTGGGTTGAACAATTTTAGTACCGGCGCTCAAAGGCAGCAAGTTGCTCGACTCCCAATTCAAACTTGGCACTCTTCCGCAGCAGATCTGAGAGTAGTTTAACGATTGTTGCATATCCTTCGATAAATCTCCTGAAATATGATGTTAGTCCCAAGAAACCTTTTGGTGCCTTTTGGTCTTTCGGAACCGGGTACACAGATACGGCCCTTGTTTTTTCTGTGGAAGGTTTGATGGTGCTATTCTCGATTATATATCCCAGGAAGTTGATCTTCCGCTTCAAAAATTGACATTTCTTCCAATTTAACCGTAGCCCCAACTTCTCTGCTACTTCCAACACCAGCTTCAATTTCTCTATGCCCTCCTCCTCATCGTCCGATGGTATGATGAGATCGTCCATGTACACTTCCAAGACTCGCTTTTGAATTAGCGTCCTATAGATTGCGTGAATATACCTGGCAAAAACCGCTGGTGAGTTGGATATCAGAAAGGGAACAAACAGGAACTCAAATTGTTCGTCTTGGGTAACAAAGGCTGTATACTTTCTCGACTCGGGATCCATCGGAACATGGAAGAACCCGTTCTTTGAGTCCAACGTGGTGAACACCTTTGCACCTTGAAGACGTTCAAGTACCTCGTCTATCTGTGCCATTGGAAAGTTATCCCTGGTTACTTTTTCGTTCAATTTGCGGTAGTGGCAACACAATCTCTTTGATCCATCTTTGTTACAAGCACGATGGGTGCCGCGTACTCGGATTTATGTTACTTGGCTGTATTATCCTTTCCTCCAGCCATGCCTTCACTTGAGTTTGCACAAAAACCTGGCCGGCGTAAGCCATTCTTCTTGGTCTCTGGAACACAGGTATGTCGTCCTTTAAGACTAGTTTCATTGCGACGGGTGATGGTTCCGTACCTACAGGAGCACACTCCTCGATGATGCGCATCAGTACTTTTCGTTTGTCGACGTCCAAGTGACTGAGCTCTAAATCTCGGGCAAACATGCCCTCTTCCGCAGCTGAACAAATTGGAAGAAACGTCACCGTCAACTCGAACACTCCAGATCCTTTAGTTCCTTTTTATCCAGTCTTTGGTTCGAGTTCCCGTTTAAGCCCCGCATCCGCATCACGTTAGATCCCAATCCACGTTCCCCTTCATTACAACCCAGAAGCTCAGACTCTACTTCCGATTCGAGAGAACTCTCTTTAAGTTTCAGTTCTACATTTTGGTCGACTATAGACAAGTTAACCAGCTCCAGGATATCGTTGCCAATTACCCATATCCCTCTCTTTTACCACGTGGAAGTTTACTGGCAGGATAATGCCATCCATCAACTTCCGCCTCCAACCGAACGTTGCCCAATGTTGTGACCCTGTTATGGCCAATCCCCAAAACGTTTCTTTTTTCTTTCCTAAGCTCAACGGAATCTATCAAACCCAAGCAGTCGTTATGCAGCAAACACAAATCGCTTCCGGTATCAACAAGTGCAGTTATAGTAACACCCTTAACCGTAATGTCTTTAAAAATTCTGTTAGACCCAATCGCTAAATTCGTTCTTGCTTCCGGCCACGAATCTCGATTACCCGATGATGCAGGTTGTTGATTATCGACACGCCGTTGAACTGGTAATGACTCAGCTCTACAATCGCGTGCCCTGTGCCCTTGTTGATTGCACCTGAAACACTTAATTGTAGGACGACAATCTCTGGCAAAATGAGTTGTCTCTCCACACCGATAGCACGAGTGGCCTTTCCTTTATAACTAAAACGTAAATTTCCCTTCAGGCTAGAAGACTGCGAGGCAGATCCCTTTGACCGTTCATATACGCAGATTTGAAATTTAAGCTCCTCTATATTCGTAGCTTGGTATAAGCCGGCCTTGTTCTGCCTATCACCTCGAATACCCTCAACAAAGTATTCGATTGCATTCTCGTCGTCAAGTTCGATGAGACTCCCAAGCTCTAACATACCGTACAAGTACTCCAAAAGCGACTCGGATGCTTTCTTTTGCTTCGTTCTAAGCCCTCGATGAACCTCTGCAGATGAAAGTCTTGTCCCAAATTCCTAAATGAGAACTTGTTTTAGAGCACCCCAGCTTTTGGCGAAGATTTGGCTCTTGACGAACATTTTTGCTGCGCCTCTGAGCAATTGCTTACAGCAAATTTAAATTCCGTCCCACCCTACTGCGGTAGCATTTTCCTCGAATTCTTGGATCCACCACTGCCGTCGAAGTGGCTCAGGGAATCCTCAATATCGCGCAGAGTAAACCTACCAACATTTGCCCTTGACACACTTTCCTCGCTATCGAGCCATGCTGACTGATTTTTTCTTTCCAAAAATCAATCAGCTAAACATCGACGACATTTGGTTCCAACAAGATGGCGCAACTTGCCATACCGCCCGCTTAACCATCAATTTATTGCAAAATCAATTTGGTGTCAACTTTATTTCCAGAAGTGGCCCTGTTAACTGTTCCCCTCGTTCGTGCGACTTAACGCTATTCGATTACTTTTTATGGGGCTATTTTAAGTCATTGGTTTATGTCGACAAACCAGCAGCTCTTGAAGCATTGGAAGCCAATATTCAAGCCACCATACGGCCATACGGCCAGATTTATTGGAAAAAGAGTGAAAAATTGCACTGATCGAATGGGCCACGTAACTCGAATGACGAAACCCTTCAGTGATAAAAAGCACAATACCAGCACCCGAAAAACCATTGCCAGGCACCCGAATCCTGATTTGAGCACAGACAGACAGTAATAGAGATAGTGGTCCGCGGTGTCATCATCACTCTTACAGCTAGCGTCGCAGGATATTGCTTCAGTTATAAGGGGTGCTTTTTTAGAGGTTTGGTTTTTAAACTGGCAACACTGTTTCTACAAATTGTCAATTTGACAGTTGAAAGTTGGCT
Source organism: Volucella zonaria (assembly GCA_963966105.1). NCBI lineage: Eukaryota > Metazoa > Arthropoda > Insecta > Diptera > Syrphidae > Volucella > Volucella zonaria. The sequence continues at coordinate 44,944,108 of OZ014531.1, forward strand.
TGCGGTTAGTACGTTTTGACATCTTACGATGAATAGATTTACGGCAGAATAACGCGTGCCAATTGTGTAAACTTATTTTGAAAACATGGTTCGGTTCGCCTACGTCCATTTAACGGTCGACCTAATCGTCCATCTAAGCAAGTTATTCGGAAGACGATGAATCGTTTTTGCATCACGTACGTGGATAATATACATTCCAAAGACGTCAAACAATGCGAACGGAAGAGATTATGAAGCGCAGTGTTGAGGAGAATCCGAATGAGTCGATTTGCCATCGTGCACATCAATTGGAGCTATGTCCATCCGCCTTGTGGAAGATTTAATAGAACGATCTTAGCTTAAAAGCTTATAAGATTCAGCTTGTGCAAGAGTTGGAACCGCGTGACCAATACACGTGTCGTAGGTTCGGTGAATGGGCCGATTCCATGATTCAGCTTGATCCTTATTTTTAACGCAAAATTTTGTTCTCTGACGAGGCCCATTTTTGCCTAAATGGATGTGTAAACAAGCGAAATTGCCGAATTTGCAGTGGAGAAAATCCAGAAGACTTTGTCGAGACGCCTTTACAACCGTTAAGACTCAGTATTTGGCGTGGTGAAATCATTGGTCCATATTTCTTTAAGGACGATGCCGGCCATAATGTTACCGTCAATGGAGAGCGTTATAGAAACATGATTTCTGACTTCTTCGTTCCTCCGTTGAATGGCATTGACGTGACAGAGCTTTGGTTTCAACAAGATGGCGCAACATGCCACACGGCGCGCGACTTCATCAATTTATTGCGGGAAACATTTGCTGCCTGCATACCTTCGCGTAATGGACCTGTGAACTGGCCTCCTGTAATCTCACACCTTTAGATTACTTTCTTTGGAGGTATGTGAAGTCACTAGTCTATGCCGATAAACCAGAGACGTTGAACGATTTGGAAGTCAACATTCACCGCGTTATTGTTGATATACGGCCCCAGTTGCTCGATAAAGTTGTCGAAAATTGGACATCACGATTGCGTTTCATTCGAGCTAGCCGTGGCGCATTTATGCCCGGTGTTATATTTATGCACTAATGCCATATATTTATTTATCTATTAAATAAAGATAACATCAGAGACACTAACATTAGCTTCAAGTCCTTTATTTCATATTGAATTTGTATACCTCTAAAAAAGACACCATTCACTTAGCAAAGACAAAGTGCTCTGTCACGACAAAAATAAGCATTGTGCTTCCCACTGAGAGAGAGCCAGAAAGTCGCTGACATCTACCATTCTCGCTAAACTCTCGCATATACGCTAACCCTTCGAAAGTATTTTGTACGAAGCTCTAAACTTCGAATGCAAATCACTTATTTCCGCTAGACAACATACCTTCCTGAAGGGTTGGTCAACAGCCACAAATCTTGTTGAATTCGTATCCTTTGCCCTCTCTGCCCTAGAAAATGGTATCGAGGTTGAGGTAGTTGCAACCGATTTTAGCAAGGCCTTCGATAAAATCTCGCATCGATTAATACTCTTCAAATTGTCTGCCCTCGGCTTTTAACCCATACTTTTAAAATGGATATCCTCTTACCTAGAAAATCGCTTTTACTGTGTTCATTTTAGGTCAGCCCACTCAGCTTCAATTTTGTCTACCTCTGGAGTTCCACAAGGCAGCCATGGTGGTCCTCTTCTTTTGATATTAACCAAAAATGATCTCGATAGGATCATCAAACACTCGTCTGTCTCCCTTTACGTCAACGATACCAAATTGTTCAAAACCAATTCTTCACCCCATGACTCCTTCCCCCTTCAACAAGACCTTGATAGTCTTTCAATCTGGTGCCTCAAAAATTGTTTAGAACTTAATATCGCCAAATGCCAATCCATCACCTTTTCACACTCTACACTAGGTTTTTTTAAAACGTTCGCCCCATCCTAAAGTACGCCAGTCAAGTTATTATCGTGTTCATATCTCGAGAATCGAAAGCATCCAGCGCCGTTTTCTTCGATTTGCTCTTCGAGGTATACCCTGGAATGATCCTTTTATTTTACCCTCCTATCAAAAGCGTCACAACCTTATTAACTTAAACTCCCTTGCGGAACGCAGAGATACACCCGGCTTTCTCTTCATTCATCGACTCCTTTTAGGTTACGTTGAATGGGCGTCACTTGACAACTCTATGTATTTTCCTCAACACTAATCCTCATAATCTATGCCCAGAATGAACCGATCTCCGGTACGCTACGATAGATCGATTCAAACCCTACCATCTTTGACTTCCACCGCACCACTCCGTACCACAAATCCGTTCTCCTTTACCCCTCGAAGTTTTAAGTTTAAGTTGAAGTTATAGCTTGTATTAAGCCGAATAAATGGGGGCCAGAAACCTGAAGAGTCATGCCGTCTGCAGTTATGCTCATATGAGACCCATCTGTCAATGGAATCTCTAACCGAGGACGCAAACAGTCCTAAAGCAAGTTCAGATTCCGATAAATCCTACTCTGAGCCTTACTTAGCAAGCTTATCTGCGATTTCAATTAACATAATCCCATTGTGAGATGGAACCCAAATGAGACTCCGTGAATACAACCTTCTAACTGCTCTCAAGGAAACCTAGCTACAACTAGCTTGGAAGTCATGAGAGGACAATGCTTGTCGCTATGTATGCTTCGACCACATCACCGATTTTTCACAATTCAGTTGATTACTAAGTTTTCTTAACCAGGAGTGAAACCAGACGTTTTTATCCTTCAGTAAGACACCGAAGACGCATCCAAGATTGGTTTTAGTTCATCTTCTTGTCCAAACAACTCCTGGGCATTAGGAAAGCCAATAATTTTGGTGTCATCAGAGGACAAGTTCCTAAAACCGGGGCCAAAAGGACATTAAAACTCCAGTGCATGTGATGACATAAAGATGACTTTGAGAGCGCAGCCCGTGATATGAATATCAAAGCGGAAGATTCATCAGTGCCAGGCATGCTAGAGACTGACTGGTTTTGGACCCTGGTAAAAGCAACAGTCCCCTAGTCTCGTGAAAGTTTGTTCCACCAGACAACCGACGCATGGGGTACAATTGACTTTATCATAGACGTGTAGATCCAGAAGACCCTGCTCGGTGTCAAGCCCAGTATCTTACCGAAAGCTCTTTTACTTTACCAGAAACCCAATAGCTGCTTGAGCGTTTTTGACGCGGTATGTTGCATAATGAGTCCGATCAGCCAGCTTCCTCCTCCTCGTAAAGAAAACAACCTAAGTTTTGAAAGAATTGAAGGACAGTCCATTTTTAGTTCGATTTCTAGATCGTTGATTACGTTAAGGGCTGACTGTGCTTTAGGGTAAGGCAATTCACATGCACCACATTGGTTGAGACATGACGCCGGCTTGCGGTTGACTTCTGTTCTCTCTGCTTTCTATTCACCAGCATCGCTCTTATCCACAAAACAAGTTACCAGTGATTCGTTTGCGGATGGTCGAGTTACAAATGTCGTCAAAGTTGCGTTGTCGAAGGCATTTACATGACCATGACGATGTAAATGCCTAACGCGTACTCCTTCCTGTCAAGTCCGCCTACAATTTTGGTCACCCACCTTTAAAGGGTAGTTACTCAGGATGTTCCGCGTTGGTAGGTCTGAAGGTCACCAAGAGGTGAAGGTGTAGTCATCTTTTCGGTTTTTTGATATAAAAGTGAGTCTTACCGGTTTTTGGGTGATTCAGTATGTATGCCAGCCAAGCTAGGAGCCAAAATTCTCTTCCAAGCTCCCATGAGCTAGTCTATTCTTTTTTATAGCATTACGGTGCCGGGCGAAGTGAAGCCATCAAAGGAAACCTCAGCGTATTTGATGGTCTCTGCCGTCTTGATAACTGGCGACAGATATCAGCTGCTTGCAGCTTCGATTATAAGACCTTCGGTCGGTAGACAGAGCTGTAGTAGATAGCGTAAGCTCTTTTTGCTATATGTAGGGGTCATACCTAGTATGGACGTGTCAAGTTAAACCCATCGTGTGTGCTGGCTTAACCGATTGTCTCAACGCGTCTGATTTCCTTCGAATGTGCTTAATGAAACGTTGACGGAAAGAAGGCCCTGTGAATTAAATAGCCCGACCTTTTTCCCGACGAACTGTGTTGTTATTCACCCCAGTATTACTGTATCGGCACTCGGTATCTCATTCAGGATGATGTAGGTTCCTATTATCCTGGATCTGATTATTGCAGAGTCGAGAACCTTAAGAGCTGCCTGGCTGGTCAAGTCGACAGTCACTGCCTCCTGGGGATAATAATTCTTGACGCCTGAATATTACTTCGCCTTGGAAGACGACACTCTGTTCATCCTTTATTCTGAAGGAGCAGGTACCTCATATGGTTCCACAGTGGGTCCTACCCCTGTGTGGATGCTGACAGGAATCGTGATCTCCTGCAAAAGAGCTGCTTCGAAATCATGTGATAACAATTTGACAGGTTTGGTTTGATCTGAGACCCGGGTCAACCGGAGCGGTTACGGAAATTTAGGACATGACGTATAGGTGGAAAGGAGAAAGTTCTTGAATGACAGTTTGCTGAGGTGGGAGTCGAAGAGAGGCAGAATATCGTTAACTTCACGAAGTATCCTAGACATTGTCTCAAGGTGTTCGCAATTCGGTCTGTGGAGATTGAGTTGGAAATGTGCATGTACCTAAGATTGCTTGGGTTGGCCTCAAAAGAGATAAGTTGAAGTAAGGAAGGAGAATCAGTATTACTAACTGAGATCTGATGTATAAAGGGAATATCGGCAACCTTTCGGCGTATAGAAAGGGGTTGTAAATTTATAACATTCAGGCGGTCAGCGTATGGTGTTAAGTTTTGGCTATCATCCCGGGGAAGTCCACGTAAAGCGAATCTCAAAAAGCTGCGTTGAATAGCTTCTACCCGGAAGATGTGAGTTTTGTAGTAGGGTGGCCAAACTTGACTTGCATATTCAAGAAGAGGCTTAACAAAGGTTGTGCGGTGAGATTTGGTAACATAAGGATTGGAATACTCCTTAGATGAGCGTTTGATGAAGCCAAGGGTAGAGTTGGCTTTTTTATTATTTTATAAATGTGAGAACGCAAATTGAGCTCGTTATCATAAATCACGCAGCTCATTCACTATGGAAACAGGCACATTAAAGATCAGATAGCAACGAGGTGAAATAGGAAGGCGCCGACGTTATAGCCTAACACTTATTGACCTTAAGCTCTAGAAAATTCTTCTGACACCAAGTACAAAATCTTTCTAGATCTTCCTGCAGTGGTAGATAGTCTATGGAAGATGATAAACTAAAGGCTCATCCACGTAAACAGGTATGTATGAATTTCAATGATATAACCAAAAAAATCAGTAGCCAGAATAAATAATAAGGGACCAAGATGGCTACCTTGAAGGACACCAGTGGAGGCTTTAATTGGGACAGAAATCGCGGACCAAATAGAACATAATTGTGTTCATAACATTTAATGGGATTGAACCCACGTTATAAACCTTTTTTTGGAAACCAAGAGCCTTCAATTTTGGAAGGATTTTATCGTGAAAAATTCTATTTAAGGTTTTTCTGCAATCGGTGGCAATCACGTCATCTCCAGACTCTAGTACACATAAAGTGCTTGATAAGGATTCCATTAGGCTGTAGATCTACCTTCGGGAAGTCCGTGCTGGTTTTGGGAAACGATAGGTTTGCAATTGAAAAAGGATTATATCATAAATAATGCTCTCACAAAGCATAAGTATGCAGGACAGCTTAGCAATTGTTCGATAGTTGGAAATATCGTCTTTGCGACCTTGCGACCTTGCGACCAATATCTCAATAAGAGAGTGAGAAACAGTGTGCGTGTTGCGGGAATCATACCTGTGCTTCCTGTAATCTAAAAGCCATTTAACAGCCGAAACCCTTTGATTGCAGTAGGTTGTTCTATGAAGTTTGATGACGTTTGAAGCTTTTAACCGTATTCACGACCACTGTGTTAAGCTAATGTTCTACAGCCAGAACTCGATTTTGCCAGAGAAGAAAGCCGTGCTTGCCTTTTTAATACGTTCCTCGATGTTCTCTTTCGAGTCCAATTTAAAATTTAAATCACGCCTAGAGCTCGCGTTGACCTGGAGACTTGAAGGTAGGAATTGATCTATTGCTCAAAAAGAAAACAATTTCCCTCTTTCAATGGTTAAATCCTGCCCTCTCGAGCAAGCGCGATTTCTCGAACTACTTGTGACTTGTTGAGCCTTTAGAGCTTCAATTTAAAGCCATGACCTTTGAAAATTATTTAAAACTCACCCACCACAGGGAGCCCGACGAGCTGTGAGAAAACCCCGCACTGCGAGGTTAGCTGTTTTCAGCGATTTGAGATTGGTGGCAATCTAGTCAATAAGACCAAGCTGTATGCAATCGCATCTAGAGGACAAAGATATACAAACTGATTTCTAGGATTTCACCAGCCTATTGCAGTCTCCTTAAAACATGGCTTAGTCTGCCTATTATGTGAATGCTGAACATTGAACTATTGGTTAATGGTCTGAGTGGCCTCTATCAGTGCGATTTAAGGGACGGTATGTCCAAAATTACACTACCGCCGATGCGAGAGAAATCCATAGAAGTTCAAGTCGTCACTCACCACTTCTTTATAGATTTCAAGGCCGCACATAACACTATCTAACAATGCGAACAGCTAACAGACTATTGTTTGATTGTAGTCAAGGTGCGCCTATGGATATATCAGACACCACAACAACGGAGATATATGATACTGTGAGGAGATTTAATGTTGTAGGGCTGCAATCATAGCAAACCGCCAGTGGCTTTACCGATCGCATATTACTCAGCATTTTGACATGACATGACCTGTGCAACCAACATCAAGTGCTTAAGACCAGTAACGCCGATCCCAAGAAGCCTTCAGAACTGCGGGAGAAATGTGTTTGATTTTATGCGACAACCTTCACGAAGTTCCTCAAAAGAGTCCAAGCACATGGAACAAAATAACTCGTCAACGAAGCGACTCGACTTCGATCTGCTTCTCTAGAAGGAGAACCGATCAAAAGTTCTAGGAGTAAAAGGAGACACAAGAAATAGCATAGGAATCAGAAAAAGAAGACATGAAACAGGGAGGAATTATTTGAGGAACAGTGTTCGGAAGTCTTACGAACTTAGCCAAAAAAAAACTTCAACAAAGGCTTTGGAGATGAACCAGCTACCAACCAATGTAAAAGTGCCAAGGATACGAAGAAACCATTTTTAAAGACTGCGAAAGACTGCCCTAATTCTGAACACTTACGTACTTGTATATCCAACCAAAATGAAGTAAAGTTAGGAGAAAACCTCAAATCTTACTGAGCTACACTTCAAACCAATTGTACAGGAGCTCACAGATGAAGGAGAGGAAGAATCTTTGGTCCACTTTTTTGCAAGTGCTCGCCTTGACACGCATCAGAGATCTCTGCTCTATGGAGATCATCGACTTTGACAAATTATTAAGAAACCGACGCTCTTCCAATGGTATCACAATGCACTTGCACAACTGGTCTATATGCACCTCGGGAGGGGCAGTTCTAACCTAACCTAACCTAATCTAGGTGTTTAGCTGATTTTGAAAACCAAAACAAAAGATCAGATTGCGAGTGCAAGGAAGTCAGTGTTTAAAGACGTCTTGAGCATGATGACCTGATCATGATATTTGAATGAGGTTTGCCGCAAATTTTGTATGAATGCGGACTATTTTCACAGCCTGCTATCATAGTTTGATCATCGGACAACGGTTCTCGGACTGAACTCTTCCAGCTTTAGACCGTTCTTCCACGACATCATTGGCCTTCCAGCTGACATGGCAGGCTCACAGATGACCTGATTATACAAATACCCAGTGCTTGACATAAACCAGCCCGTTGTAGCGAAATTGTACATTTCATCACTCAAAAATTACCCAGATACATCACCAGCATCTGAGTCCTTGATGGCACCACACTAAAAATGCCAAATGCATCTGCCACCGATTGCAGTTTGGTACAGTTCTTCATTTGACCAGCCATCCGTCCTAAATTTTGCTGGGACCATTGAAAGTTCTTATTTTGATTTATCACTAAATAAAATGATTCACGTGACCGGTAATTTAAAATCCTTTCTTCTAATCAGAAAGTTGCATCTCACATAGGAAAAAATGAAGAAAAATCTCTACAAGGACACCCCATCTGAAATCCAATTTTCATTATTTTCCATTATATGGCGAATCTGATTTAAGAACGTTCCGAATGCCCTGCACAACCACCGTCAAATGGAACAACAAAAGGATTTTCGAATTTTACCAATTTTGTTTCTGAATCCATCCTTCGAAAACTGGCAAGCGCCAGAGCAGCCACACATGTGTACGAATATCTTTGGAAGGGACGAATACAAAAGGAAGAACTCAATTTCTCATAAGGAGGATGCGAAAGATAATAAACATCCCGAAATTCTTGTTTATCTATTTGCGGTTGCAGTTTTACTAGGATAGGATATCCTTGGGATATTCACACCACGTACGGAGCTTATATTTTCTTTATCTCACAGAAAGGTCGAGAGGAAGGACCTTGGAGTACAAAAACTGATTTAAGTGGTCGATTAATATTGTATCTATACAAACACAAATACATAGAGATACAAAAATCGAAGATCCCAAGAGCCCAAGAGCCCACCCATTGAGCAGCGAAGGACTTCAAAATAATTTGTTAACCATGGTGACGTACAAAAGTAACTTCCGGTCCAATTAAGATTACAATCTTTAGTTTCGCGTCAAGGAAGCCGTAAAGGTGTACGCACGGTCTATGTGAACGTATGTGTATGCGTGTGGGTTTAAGCGGAAATGACGGACAAATATCCCTCTAATCGTGTCCTGATTGGGGAGAGGAAGGACTGCCCCCACAACAGGAGGAGAGAAAGAAAATCCGACAATGCTTGGAAATTTCGTTTGTCTAAGGATTCCCGGATTCTAAGAATGGCTTATTGCCAGCCATTCAGTTTTTCTAAGGATACAACCGCCTCAAGGATCATTGTAAACAACAATCGAAGGAGAAACGAAAAAGGGCGAACCAAAATCGATTTCGTTAAAGATTTTCACTCAATTGGTAAAAAGTTCCTTAACGGTCCTAGTGCTACTTGAAGGGGGTGTCTGGAGATTTGTTTTCTTTTCCATCTTCTCCTTTAGTCTTGGTGTTTATTTTAGCTTCGCTACAAGGATTCAAAAGGTTAAGAGTTGTAGGTTCTTTTTAATCTTGTTTTTCTATTTTCTACTGGGTCTGCTTATCTGTATTAGTGCGTGTGTTGTGATGTCAATTATGGAACGAGGACCAGACCAAAAGTGGACAAATTGAAGTGAACTATCGTTAAAGGTGAATCCTTTCAATTTAATCACGAAATGGACAATAAATCTGCAGCAAGGAGGAATGTAGAATTGGGAGTCAAGAGAAATGCACGTTGTCACGGAGGTACCGAGGTAACAAATTATAGTTTATCATGATGGGTCTCTGCTAAAAGGATTAGATCGACTAAAATATAGTTGTGGCCGTAAAAGTGGAATTTCGTTTAATTCACGAGGCAACAGCCATGAAGAGAACTCCTTCGATTCGATGGAGAGTATGGTGAAGGTGACCTTTTCAATTCAATTAATGGAAAAGTGTTTAATAGGTGCTTCGAGAACACGAGAGTTAAGCAAAATTTCTAAGGACCTACGGACTTGTCTAACGAGTTTTCGATAAGTCAAGAGTGTAGAGTAATTCTATATGAAGCACCTTAAAACCAATTTGGGAAATCGTTTACATCGTTTGGATCTACAAAATACAATTTAACCGGTATTCACTCGAAGGTGGAGAAGGCCTTGCAAGAAGTGAGTACTAGGATCTGTTTTTTTTTTTCAACCCCAAACAGTTTTATTATCCTTTTTTTCTGTCGAAACAGAGCTCTCAGATAAAGTATTCGTCCGTTGTTAACTATATGTGTTATTTTTTTTTAGGAATTTCTCAGTCCTTACTAGAAAGGTACCAGCAATATTGGCGGTGTCGTCATTGCTCTCACAGTAAGCGTCGTAGAATGTTGTATCACTTATGCCTGACAAACTTAGATGCTCAGCAAAATCGCAAAGCTCCGCTGCGACACCAATAACCCACCAGCAGTTATGCTCATATGAGGTCCATATGGAGGCACTAACCGAGGAAGCAGGCAATCCTAACGTAGGTCCGGGTCCTGAGCAACTCTCCTCTGAGATTTGTCTACAAGTTCATCGGCGAATTAATATCTCGTAATCCCATTGCAATCTGAGATCCAGAGTAGACTCAGTGAATTCAGCAGTCCGATCGAGTTCTTGAACTAGCTTGGAAGTCTCCAGAGGCTTCAGCAAGGCTTTGAGCGCAGCTTGGCTATAGCTACAGATGCAAATGTTTCGCCCCCTCTACTGGCTCTTCACAACAGACTTCGTTTGGTATATCTCCGCTTGGAAGACAGTGAGGAGTGAAATCTAACGTCCTCCAGAAAGACACCTACGTTCCGTTCCTTTCCGGACTCAGATTCTGGCGGAAGCCATTCCAACACAGGTAAAGCAGATTTCGTAGGCAAAGCCCCATGCAGCCAAGACACACCGTTCTTTGGAGCAGCAGTGACGTATTTTCCTGAGAGGTTGTTCCACCATAGCCATAAAATGGTTACTTAGCTTCTTTGGGCAATTGAATGGTAATGCTTTTAAGCACATAGTCTCTGGTTTTTAACGTAAACCACCTGTCCTGTAGACTTTTGTTTACGGGATGCCCATACATCCATGGGAGCAAGGATACGCCTTGCCATCGCTCTCCGCCAATCCTTTGATACCAATTCGGAACTGTGTTGGAGGCACAAGTTCCACCCTTGGTATGAGTCTCTTACTGCTGTTAGGGTCACAGCACCCAGTACTTATTTGCTAATCTACAATGGGTCAAACCAACAGGAAGACCCTACCCGCGATTTGGGTTTAAACCACAGCCATCATGACGCTCCCACAAGGGGGTCTACCTCAACAAGTCAAGCCCGGACCGAAATCCAGGGGGCTCCTGAGTCCCATGGTACCGTGATTTAAGTCCTGGCAAGGACTACTGGTGGTCTTGCCACCAAAAAGACCTATGACCGGCAGAGGCGTTATCTGAAGATGTCTACGATAAAACCAGTGTATGCTCTGCTCCCGCTTTTTATTAGATAGCGTCATTAATGGGCGAACCCTTGCTAATTGGACGGGGGCCCGCTTTAAAGCACAGTCAAGTTCCTCCTTTTCATAAAGAGAAGAATTTCAGTTTTGAGAGGATTGACTGAGAGCCCATTACTAGTACACCAATCGTAAAGCAGGTATAGAGCTGCCTCGTTTAAGGACATACTATCGCTGGGCATTATCCAAATGACAGTACAGATTAATCACCTGCATATACCTGAATGCAGATCTTTAAGCCATTGAAGGCGGATCCACTGAAAGCAATAGTCGACCAACATGGACCTTAGCAATATATGTAGACTGGTCCCCAGTTTACCTCTTCCATCACATATTGGTCGTAGTCAGTAATAGCAATCTGGGCTCAGTTCACTAGCATTCATTTTATTGTATGGCCGAGTTACACATGCCATCGAGAGTTGCGTTCTCGAAAGTACGAGTATTCTCAAATCGTCAGATATGCCCACTGGATATCCTTATTCTCTACTGCTCCTTAATAAAGTCTGCCCACAAGGTTTCGAAGTGCAGTCTCGTAGGATCTCTCACATTAGTAGGCATGTTGCATCCTAAACAGAGGATGGAATATAGTTTTGCGCACTTGAAGCTCGACCATTCTTTCCATGCTCTACAACATGAAAGAAGTTAGACTCATTGGTCTGAACTTTTTAACGAGCTTGTAGTCATCTAAAAGCTGCTTCTATGTACTGTTCGCCTGTGGTTTGGTATATATGCCAGTGCCAGACTAGCGGCGTAGATTTTCTTCAGAGTTGCCAACAGCTGGTCTGTTTGTGGCATATTCAGATACATTGGATTGGTGACAGGCAACCTGATATCGTCGAAGAAAGCAATAGCGTATTTGATGGCCCCCAACTGTCACAACAGCTGCGCAGGACTGGGACTATTAAGGTCTTATATGAGGTCAGTTTTGTTGTTCGAGAGAGGGCTTTGCTGCTCAATTGAGTTCTTACCCCATAGAAGAAGCGATTGGCAAGAGTTATTGCCTTCGTTTGATCTCAGCGCTGGTGTCGTTGTCTGAATTCTAAGCGGAGCCTAGGTAGACAAAGCCTTTACCTACCTCAAAGTTATATCTATCGACAGTGACATTCTGTCCCAGACGCCGGCATTGGGTGTCCTTTCTTTTGGACAGCATATACTTGGTCTTGTTCTCGTTGGCCGTTAAACCCATCTTCTTCGGTTCCGTCTCAATACTCGCTATAACGCCACTGACATCACGCTGCTTTCTTCCGATTATGCCAATATTATCAGCGTACGCGAGTAATTGGAGGGACTTTTGAAAGATTGTGCCTCCTGTTTATTTTGCACTACTCTTCTAAGAATGATGTTAAAGAAATCGCATGACAGCGCATCGCCTTGTCTAAATCCTTCTTTCACATCAAAGGTCTCGGTGAGCTCTTTACCGACCTTGATGGCGCAGCTTGCATTCTGCATCGTCATCCTGCACAAACGGACAAGTGTGGCAGTGATACCAAAGCTAGGCATGGCTCTGTATACCTCGTCTCTATAAATGCTATTTTTCGAGGCCTTAAACTCGATGAATAGGTGGCGTATATCGGTTTGGAGCTCATGGGTTTTCCCAAGATCTTCCGTAGTTTGAATACTTTTTAGTCGATGGTGGACTTTCCTGGCCTGAGTTACACTGATATGGACTAGTCAGGTTCCTGAGGAGCGGCTTCAGACATTCACAAATACGGCAGAGAGGATCTTTCAGGTGATGTTAAGAAGATGCCTATGTAGTTGGCGCAAACTGAGGTTCCATTCATCGGGTATACTTTCCTCCGACCATATTTTACAGATGAGTTGGAGTATGCTCCTTAAAATTTCATCGCCTGCCGCTTTGAAGTCAGACCGTCCGCTCCAGCAACTTTGTTGGACTTGAACTTAGATATTTCTGTGTTCATTTCATCCCGGTCCATTGGACGGAGTTCTTGGTCTACATCATCCATGTTGAAAGGTTCCATCTGCCTAATAGCGGTGTTTGGTTCGTCATCGCTCGTTATACAGTCTACAAAAATGCTCTTTCCAAATCCTGACAATCAACTTCGACTCTACTGCTATGTTTCCTTGTTCGTCTCTACAGGTCTCGGTTCGGGGTTTGTGTCCATGGCATATGTTTTTTACAGTTTGGTAAAACTTCCGAATCTCATTCCTGGAGTAGCATCACTCAATTTCCTCGACCGCACGTTTCTCGTGCTCCTGATTTTTCCTAGTGAGAAATTTCTGCTCGTAGAAGTCGTGAGCAGGTCTAGTCCTTCTATGTGGCGCCGCTTTATATTCATCTTGATTGGCAGCATGTTCTTGCCGGCACTCGCCGTCACGCCAGGGATTTTGTTGTAGTGGCCGAGTGAAAACCAGAGGCAATTTTGACAATTTTGCCACCGCTTTTCGATACTTGTTGCTGGCGGCGCAGGATCTCTTAAGAGATCAAGGGAGACTCGATTTTATCCATCCAACGTCAAACTTCCTCACAGTATCAGCTTTTCAGAGTCGATGTTGGCCCCTCGGACATCCACAATACTGGAGGAGTACCTTGCGTAGTTTTCCAAGTCCCCTCATGAATATCGAGATGCGGGAACCGCATGCAAGCTACGACAATATTTAGCCCCGCCATGAAGTCTATTAGTCTGAATTCGTTATTGGAGGTGGCGCCCTGCAGGCTATACCTTCCGACAGCACTAGCAAAGATGCCCTGTCACAGAGGACAATTTTAATGTCAAAGCTAGGGATCTGCACGTAGGTCTTCTCCAAGAGCTCGTAGAAGCTATCTTTGGTGTCGACATCTTTCTCCTCTGTGGTGCGTGCGATCATATAAGGCCAATATTGGCAAATTTAAGCTTAATACGGCTTGTTACGAGGCGCTCGGTAATATGCCGGAAACTCAAGACTTCTTCCCTAAGTCTGCCCCTAACAACAAATCCGCATCCAAATAGGTACTGCTGTTCCCGTCGATAAAAATCGCCGAAGTATTGGGTTTATAACTTAATTCGTGCGGTTTGCTAAGAGATGGCGTAACTTGTATTACTCCATTGGAACACGCGTTGGAAAGCTACTGTCATTGTACGTCATTTCAGTATATGTCATTCATTTGAAGCGTAAACAACAATAATTTTTTTTCACTCAAATATGTCGAACTTTGTGCCTGAAAAAGTGTTTTTGCGGGGAGTTCTTCTTCATGAAGAAAACTGCTGCCGAAAGTCATTGTATTTTGGTGGAAGTTTATGGTGCACATGCGCTAGCTGAGCGAACGTGCCAAAAGTGGTTTGCACGATTTAAAAGTGGTGATTTTTGCTTGGAAGACGATGAACGTCCTGGACAGCCAAAAAAGTTTGAAGATGAAAAACTGGAAGCATTACTCTATGAAGATTGTTGCCAAACACAAGAAGAACTCGCAGAATCGTTGGGTGTCACTCAAGCAGCCATTTCAAAATGTTTAAAAGCAGCTGGATATATTCAAAAGCAAGGAAATTGGGTTCCACATGAACTCAAGCCGAGAGACGTCGAAAGGCGGTTTTGCATGTCCGAAATGCTGCTGGAACGCCACAAAAGGAAGTCATTTTTGTATCGGATTGTTACTGGTGATGAAAAATGGATCCATTACGACAACCCCAAGCGTAAAAAATCATATGTGAAACCCGGCCAACCAGCCAAATCAACGGCAAAGCCGAATATCCATGGCGCGAAGGTACGAAGGTACGTAATGCTCTGTATTTGGTGGGATCAGATGGGTGTGCTGTATTATGATCTGCTAAAACCGGGTGAAACTATCAATGGACAACGCTACCGAACACAATTAATCCGTTTGAAGAGACCAGTGGCCGAAAAACGCCCGGAATATGCGACCAGACACGAGGCAATAATTTTCCATCACGACAACTCTCGGCCCCACGTTGCTATTCCGGTTAAGAACTATTTGGAAAACAGTGGATGGGAACTCTTACCCCACCCGCCTTATAGCCCAGACCTTGCCCCATCTGACTACCATTTGTTCCGGTCGATGCAGAACGCCCTCACTGAAATACGGTTCACATTAGAGCAGAATATCAAAAATTGGCTTGATTCATTCTTGGCTGCCAAGCCGGCGCAGTTCTTTTGGGATGGGATCCACAAATTGCCCGAAAGATGGGAAAAAGTCATAGCTTCAGATGGGCAATACTTTGAATAATACTATTGTACATGTTTTTCTTAAATAAACGTTCAAATTTTGAAAAAAAAAAACCGCACGAATTAGGTTATATACCCAATAGATGTCGCAGTTTTTCATTCTCCATTTCTTGGAGAGCGATAACATCTGCTTTGCAGTACCTCAGGGCCTCTGGTAGCTGTTCGGCCGCACGTGACCTATTGAGGGACCTAACATTCCATGTGGAGATCCGAAGTCGGTTGTCCTTGTTTCGTTTGCAGGGGATGTCAATAGCAGATCCGTCCGTATACTAGACTTGTCGCTTCGTAACTATGAACTGTTTCCATGGCCAGGCAGTTACCCCGGCGGCACAACCCCCAATGTGAAGGGCCAGTTCCATTATAGACACCCCTAAGACGAGGGGTCGGTTAGTCCGAAGCTAGAAACCCGTTCGAGGATGTGAGTGCTGCAGTTAGTCCATTAAGGGCCCATCCGCCACCATCTATTTCCCAAGACCCTGACTTAGTCTCGGAAATCCTTACCGGCCTGAGCACCAAATATGTCGCAGTAGCCCGGATGAGGTTTAATATGATATATTTAACAGTTGATTCCATCTAGGGTCCGGTTACAGTTCCTGGGCAGTGAGGTGCCCAACTGGAACTGAAAGTGACCTCAAGGTCGACCGGAAGCTATATTCTGGTACCACGGGAGGCCAGGAGCCCCCGGAACTATGGTTCCGGCCTGATCTAGGAGTTGGCCCCCTTGTGGGAGTATCGTGGTGGCTGTAGGTTTGT
Organism: Volucella zonaria; assembly: GCA_963966105.1. Lineage (NCBI taxonomy): Eukaryota > Metazoa > Arthropoda > Insecta > Diptera > Syrphidae > Volucella > Volucella zonaria. Next base: position 44,960,215 of record OZ014531.1, read on the forward strand.
ACCAAAAATCGCGGGGAGAATAGAACTAATGGTGCTTGGACATCTCATGGCTTAGCATATGTGTAGCGTACTACGACCTGTGCTAAACCATGGGATTGCAATGGAACCAACTGGTCTGCTCGATGTGGAGTTGCATTGCAATCGGGTGCCATGACCCACAGAATGGCTGAGGTTTTAGATAGGCCTCGACCCTTCACCAAAGGTGAAGTTCGTGCCTTACACACGACTTCGAATCTGGTACTGGTGGTACTACTTGTACTACCCGAAGGGCGTTCATCAACGCATTGTTTTGATATCTTGTGCGAAGACGCACCGTAGGCTTAAGCCTTCACGACAGGTACCTACGTAAAACACAAGAGACATCTGTCCCGGTTACAGTGCTGCTGATATGCACACGAGCTTAGAAGTTTGGCAAGTTGAGTCCGGAAGGACATCGGCCAGTACCCGATGTGTACACGCCATCTATCAGTCTGTTTTATTATTATTTTGTACTGAACGTCAGCCAACTTCACGCCTTCTTTTACTTTTTTTTTGCTGTGTGTCGTTAATAAAGGCTGTCAACGAACAAGGTGTTGGTTTTACTTTTTCGTTTAAAAGGAGAATCTGCCGACATCCAAGAAAAAGGGAAAGGAAATTCTACTACCATAGGTGTTTGGTAATAGGCGCGAACATAAGTCGTCCTACGAGCCGGATGCAAATGGATATCGAAGTGCTTTTATCGGAGGAAAACATCGAGAACGAATCGAAGTGCAGACAAGAGTTTGAGTCCAAGTACGATCACATAAAGGGTTGGTGTTTAAAAAGGATGTCAGATGGTACCCACACAGTAGAATTGACGGAAATTCACAATGAAACATCTCTGCCTAGTGTTTCAAGCGAGCATAATCAAACACTCAAGCAGTTAACTGAAGGTCAAGCATTTATTTCAAACTATTGTCCACGATTCTACGTCTCTGTCGGGTGCTCAAAACTTACGATTTTTAAAACTTTTATGAAGGGATGATGCCGTGTCCGTGTTTAAGCATACTAATATCTCGGACGAGAATTATGAGCAAGCCTGGAAGGACCTAAACCAGATGTATGATAAGAAGAAAATTATCGTAGAGTCTCACATCAAGACTATTATGGAACAGTCCGAGATGAGTTCCCCACCAAGAGCTGCTGGAACTAGGAGAATTTACAGCACTTCGAATGAGTCAGTGTCCGCGTTGAAATCCTTAGATGGTACCAGTTCAGCATTGGGATGCGTGGCTCATTTATATCGTTTCATCCAAATTAGATGCGGAATCAAAAAGGTTATGGGCATCAAATGAAAAACCAGGTTTTAAGGAAATCCTTGAATTTTTATCAGGCCGACAGTTTGAATTAGAGGTGGTGTCAAGTAACCAGGTTCCCCAAGCTTCTGGATCGAGGTCAAATCGTCGTTTGCGGCTTGCACGGTAGTCTCTCATTCATGCTCTATGTGTAAGGGAGAGCACTTTTTATCTGCTTGCCCTCGTTTTGGCTATCTTGACCTGAATGGAAGGCGAAAGTTTATAGGACAGAAGGGTTAATGTACATTGGCGATAGACAGAGTCGGTGATGCGGGCTCGGGGATTGGTTTCATTGGACATAAAATCTAGGATAACTTAATTCGGGGTTTCTTCCCACGCCATTGTGCTGAAAAGTATCACCAAGCAAATACCTCAGCGAAAGGTTCATTGCAACGTCCCTTCTCAGTTGAATCAGAGGTGATTTAGCAGACCCCTCCTTTAATGAATCGGAACCTATCGATATTTTGTTGAAGACCGAAAAGACGGTTTGAGAGAGATCCGGAGCTGCATATATAGTACAGTGCAACGAATTCATGGAGGAATATGAGAGCTTGGGACATATGGTGGAGATAGAAAAGGACAAGGAGCAACCGGGATATTACCTTCCACATCATGCGGTTATTAAGCCTGATAGTACAACGACCCGCTTGAGAGTGGTATTTGATGCTACATGTGCTCCACCTGGTGGAAAATGATTAAACGCTCAGCTACTCACTGGACCTGTCCTTCAAAATGATTTTACGATAACTTTGCTTCAATTCACGCTGAATCCAATTGCCTTAAGCGCTGATATAGCTGAAATGTGCAGGTAAATCTTGATCCACCCCGAGGATAGGCGATTCCAGCGAATCCTGTGGAGAAGTTGATCAAGTGAACAAATTAGGACGTTCCAGATGGCCACAGTTACTTACGGGACAGCGCCTGATTCATTCTTGGCAACGAGATATCTAATCCAGTTGGCCGAAGATGGTCGAGAGAAATTCCCGGACGGTGCAGCTATGATAACCCACGATTTTTACATGGATGATTTCATCGCGAGTTGTAGTAATGTAGAGGGAGCTAAAAGGATCGTTAACCAATTGCGCCGTTTACATCAAGGAGCTGGGTTTAATCTTAGAAAATGGGCATCGAACTCAAAAGATCTGCTTGAGGAGATTCCACTGGAAAGTAGGGACGCATGGTACATGGAGGCAAATCAGTCCTTTAAGACGTTGCGACTACGATGGCATCCTGTTACGGATTGTTTCAGCTTCAAGGTCGTAACTGAAGAAGTTTCCTGTTACACAAAAAGAAAGCAGCTATCAGAGGCTACACGTAACAAGTTTCGTAGCTGCGAAAACGAAAGTGGCACTTCTAACACCTGTGCTGACTATAGCTCGTCTAGAACACTTACTGGAATAATTGATGAAGCAGAAGGGTCATTCGACTTATTACAGAGGTTTTCGAAATTAACTAAGCTGCTAAGGGTGACTGCCTGGATTTTGTGGTTTCTTCATAACTGCAGAGATGTCAAGGACCAACAAGGGACGCGAGGATTGAAGATGGATGAACTTAATGAAGCAATGACTACGTTGGTCAGGGCAGTGCAGCGTTATCATTTTGGGGAAGAGATAGTCCGTTGACAGGATGGCGTGCCCATAAAAATGGGTCAACTCGTAAAAGTCAATCCGCTATTAGACTCAAATAGGATCTTGCGGGTTGGTGAGCGGTTGGAGGCAGCGCAATTGGGTAACAATAGGAAGCACCCACTTATCCTTCCGAATTCCTCAGCGTTTACTAAATAAGTCGTCTGGAATATACATCACAAATATTTACATGCTACTTATGGTAGCTTTGCTCAGACAGAACAGACAGACGCTGAGTTATCTGCCAAAGATACAGTGGTAGGGCTGTAACTCAGTTAATGGGAAATCTTCCGGCATCAAGGGTCCAAGGGAAAAGGCTTTTTTGAATACTGAACTTTGCGGGACCAGTGATAGCTACTCCGTGGCGGAAGAGGAGATGCAGAGGGCAGAAGGTGTACATCGCTGTATTTATTTGTTTGGCCACAAAGGCAATACACTTAGAAATGGTCCCAAGTTTGTCGACGGATGCATTTCTTTCAGCTCTAAAGCGTGCTTAAATTTATATAGCGACAATGGCACGAACTTTGTGGGAGCAAAAAATCTGTTGGATGAACTCAGCAGTTTTTTTGTTTAGATCTAGAGGCCCTCAGGAGCGTTTGCAGAACCACGCAAGCAAGGAAGCAATTAACTGGCATTTTATACCTCCGGCGGCCCCTACTTTCGGAGGACTCTGGGAAGCAGCAGTTAAGTCCACCAAATTTCATTTGCGGAGAGTAATCGGGAGTACTCTCTTATCGTTTGAAGAACTTCAAACTTTGCTATGTGAAATCGAGGCCTGTTTAAACTCAAGGCCCTTGGTTGCAATGTCGGACAGATTCGAGAATTTTCAACCACAAACGCCAGCTCATTTTTTAGTGGGAAGTGCGTCTTATTTTATACCTGAACCTTGAACCTAACTATCTGTCCACCAATATTAACCGCCTTTACACGATGGTTACCACTTGGATTTAAAATAAGCACAATTGATGTGTAGAAACAGTTACAATACTGGGTATCGCCAGGTTCACATCTGTCAGTGCCTACTTTCTATCTACGGAACCCAACCACCGGAGTTGGAGTTTCGTGTCCTTATTTTTCATAGAGCTGCAAGTATTCAGGTATGGAAGCCTTGTTTTGATTTTTTGTGGAGCGGTTCAAAATATCTGTCGTGTTACTTCATCATTAAGGCGCGATTTCAAGTCAGGTCAACCATTCACTATTTCCTAAAAGTCATGAGATCTGATGTAACTAAGGACTCATTTAAGAAGTGAGAAGGGGTTTACGGAAATAACAACGATGAACCGCAGGGTTGAGAAAGCGCCCCAAGAAATAACAACCACCCAACGTGTACACCTGCCAACATTTCGAAATGACAATTTGAGCAACATTACAAGAGGGTAGTGACATGCCTATCATTTGAAGCTGTAAAGCGCTTCGTATGTTATGTCAACTCACAGGAATCAATCAAAAACAACATGACCAACACCTGTCTCTTACGGCTCAGCTCTCCAATTTTATAGAACAAAACCACAGACATTGCACCTTTTTCGCCACAAGAGACAGCTCTTGAACTTTTTCCCTAAACATTTCTTCAACCTCAACAGTCTTCAGGTGCTCTTCCACATTGTGTAAGAGCTCCCTCGCCATTCCCATGTTACTTATGTAAATTGTTGTGTCTCTCCTGGTGCTTATTGAGGTTGTGGTGTTGCCTGCATATGCCGGGTATGTTACCCCTTGGTGTGTACCCAAGTACGGAAGTATTCTTGAGCGGTTAGTGGTTGCGTATAGGCGCATTAGTGGACATAAAAGTCATTTCAAGGATGTACCTACTCCCGGAATGGGATGGTGGTGTTGTTTTTTTTTTCTATTTTTACGCAAAGCCATTGAAGGAGTTCTCGTAGTGGTGGGGTATATAGTGTGGTGTGGTGTGGTGTACTCGTATCTGTGTGGGAGTTGGTAGGTTCTGTAGGGTAATGGGGCTATAATACTTCAGCTGGTGCTCAATATACTTTTATTGTACTCATCTCCGTATGTGTATTGCGACAAAGGAGCAGGAAAGGATGAATCAGAATAAAGAAAAGAGAATAGACACCAAGCGCTGCGTTGTGGTTTATTGAAAATATTCGTTTCCGCTTTTATCCTTTTATGAGGACGGCGGCGGCGGGCGCTCGTACGCTATCCCTTTATCTTTTTTTTTTTTTTTGTTTTACTTTGGTGGATGACTTTATTCGATTCTGTTTGCTATAGAGATACCGATGGGTGGTGGTTGAAAGTAGGTGGAATTTTCATTTCATTTGATGACATTTCTTGACAATCGAGTTTCTTGTGTCAATATATGTGGTAGTGGTTGGATAGAACTTCAAATAGGAATCATGACATTGACTTTAGGGATGAAGAAAAGAAAATAAGAAGGAATAAAATCTCATTCTTGTCTCTGTAGGAAGTAAACCTTTGGAGGGGTTTTTCAATGGAATTCTTTGAAGAATGTTTAGAAATAGGATTTCCCTAATATCATACTTAAACTTTGGCAAGGAGAGTGATATTAAACGTTTAACAAGTTTCTGCGTACGAAACGTAGTTACTTGAGTTTTTAAGAGTTCAACTCTTTGATAGTTCAACTTTGCAAAGTTTTAGTCGAGAGTTGGCAGGAGAAGGATTAGATGCCATAATGTCTGCCTTGTGACTAACGAAAGAGGGCACTGAATAGACTCTAGTTAGAGTGTATCATATCTTAGTGTTTTGTCGGGATCACTTCTGTGCCTGAAGTAATCCATAATTTTTATTTGTTTCCAATCAAGAGACAGTAATACCTTTTTAGCTAAGCGGCTCTACAATCCTCGGGTAAACCTAGGCCTCAACGAAACGACTCCAGTTGATTCTATCACTGGGTAGCCGTTTCTAGGGATACATTCATTTTTACTCTACTGCATGACAAGGACAATGTATAGATATCCATCCACTCTATTGCATTCTAATTCTTCTGATCAAGACAATGTCGCTATATAATCCAGCCCATACAGTTCGCCGTTATTCTTGCGCTTCCAAGCAGATGAGACCAATGGTCACTGATCACTTGGGGCGTTTTCCGCTCGAAACGACTAGAATTTTATCACACGTTCTTGACAAAATCTGGTATGACCAGCGTCACCTTGTTGTCATCAAAGGAGACTTATGCAATTGCAATTGCATTCTTAGAACAAGAAGCTCTTGTCACCACTCTTGGCTGGAATAATCTATCTAATTCGATGCACAATTGGAAAGTGTCAGATGAACTGTTCTAATCTGACAACTGAGACTTACAATTTACCATATCGACTGAGTATTTGAGCCTTGATATAGGGGAAGCACCACGCAATCGCTTATAACGACCTAACTCGGTGGGAAGGTTACCTTCTGATCGATAACAAGAGCTTGCCGAGCTAAACAACGGGCCCACTTTTCAAGAACTGGACTTAAATGGCCGTTGTCTGCAGATTGATCCATTTCATTCTCAATAGTAGAGCCACAAATGTAGTCACTCCTCTACTATGAAACCTAGTCCTCAATGGGCTGCTTACCAAATTAAAGGACGCTACATGTGGTGTGTTTGCCTTTTTTTTTATGTTTCCACACAGCGCGGGCAAAGGAAATCAGGGAGGATGGAAAGAAAGGTACCGGTGAACATTGGTTTTAAATGTTTGAAGGTTATAATGACTAGGAAATAATGAGCTCGGCAGGACATTCCATAAGCGAGTTGTACGGCTTAGGAACGAATCACGATATTTTAGAGTACGTCCGAAAGTGGGCTCGAGGGTATACTGATGTGCATTCGTGATGAGCGAAACGAGTGTTACGCATTGGAAAACGGCGGTGGTGCAACCTATCCCTAAAAAGGGAAAGGATATATCCAATCCGGCGAATCTCCGGTCGATAAGTCTCCTTCCGAATATCAGTAAGGTGTTTGAAAAAGTAATCAATAGAGCTCTGTCTAGGTGGGTTGAGGACAAACATATAGTTCCGGATAATCAATTCGGTTTTAAGGCGGGACATGATATCTCACATGCTGCGTCTAAACTGGTGTCCGATATCCAATGGAATAAAGGCAAAAACCAATGCACTGGTGCCTGCCTTGTTGACTTGGAGAAGGCCTTCGACACTGTATGGTTAGAGGGTCTTTTCTATAAGCTGACTAGGCTGGGGATCAGTAAACCACTCTTGTACATTCTTTTTAATATGCTAACCAACAGACAGTTCATCGTGAAAAATGGCGATGTGACTTCTGTTGGAATATTTCAAATTAAAAATGGTCTTCAGCAAGGCGCGGTCAATTCGCCGATCCTATTCAACATTTATACAAGCGACTTGATGGGTTCACTTCCCCATATTATTGCGTACGCAGACGATTTGATAGCGTACAGAACAGGTACAAAAATCGAGGTCATTAATACTCTCTTGCAGCGTGATTTCGATAAGATAAGACGATTTTGCGATGACTGGAAGTTGAAAATCAACTTTCGGAAGTCGGAAACCATTCTCTTTAGGACGCCGTTGTCTAGAGCCTCTAGGGATACCAGAAAAAATTGGCGTAAGTTCTCGATCATTGGACAACACGGACAGCCTCTTGCCTGTCGAAATGTAGTCAGATACCTTGGGATCTGGCTAGATCAGTTTCTGTATTTTGACAAAAATGTAGATGCTGCTCTAGCCAGAGCCAAAGGCGCTTTTGCCCTTACAAAGAGACTGTTTTATAGCAGCCAACTCGATGCGAGGGTGAAGGTAATCTGCTACATGGTCCTTATCAGGCCCATGCTGGTATTCGGGTGCCCCGTGTGGTTCAATGTACGAGCAAGCTTAATGGAAAAGATTCGGGTGTTTGAGAGGGCTTGCCTTAGGGCTTGCCTTCGCTTGTACAGAACACCAGAGTCGGAGTACAAAAAATTTTATCGTAATGAGGTCCTTTACAACAGGGCGAACCTAATGCGAGTGGACAACTTCGTAATTAAGCTGACTCGAAGGCACATTGCAAGAGCAATGAACTCGACGAATAACCTGATATCTGGGGCTTACTACCCCAACTACCTTTACCACGAGAGTGTGCGCTCTGACGGCTTCGTTCCACCGGAAGCATTCCTCTACCTGGATCAGATAGGGTTGATCCAGGATAGATCAGCGGTCCCGTTAATCTTCCATGTCGCTCGGAAAGCTGGGGACAGGCGACTCAACTACGGCAGAGACGTCGCACACGGCAGTGTGGATCGTCTCAGGTTCAGTAGGGCGGTGGGGAATCGCGATAAGAGGGATGTCGTTCGGCAGCACCAGCATTTCTGGTGGTTGAATGATGGAGAAGATGTTTCGTCGTCGTTTCCGTCAATTACTGACCAGCCTCACTAATGGGGCAGAGCTGACAGATCTATTTGCTCTGCGAATAGCGATGGCCAGCTTACATAGGTTTAGGTTAGCATTTAAGAAATATATACATATATTAGTATATACAAAGGTATATACTAATATATGTATATAATTGTGTATTATATATATGTGTGTATATTGTGTATGTAGGTTAGGTTAGGTTAGGTATTTTAAGTTAGATATTAAGTTTTATAGAAAATTAAGTCCATATGCTAAGTTTTTGTTAACAATTTTTTTTCTTAGCCTTAAGTATACAAGATATATATGTAAAAAAATAAATGTAAATAAAGTCGAAAGACATAAATACAAGAATTTAGAGTAGCTTAGAGTGCCTGTGTGGGGCCAGTAAGTTAGTATAAGATTGTTAAGTAATTTTAAGCTAGCATTTAAGCATTTTTTGTTAGTATGTAAGGGTTAATGATTAAGATAATAAAATGCATTTAAAACTAAACTAACTAAACGAGTGTTACGGTTAAAAGTTTCAAGGGGCGGAATGCTACTGGAGATTGCTATGGAGCACTGGTGGTGGAAATAGCGATAAAACAGAGTGAGACACGAGACATTACGTCGGTGTTCGAGGGTGTCGATTGTTTGAGTGATATTAGTATCACGTATAAGTTTTATCGCGCGGTTTTGATGTGGGAATTGTACTCCAATTTCGGGTGGATAGATGCCTTATCTACTGATGCCAGATTCCTTACATCGCTTGAGGAGACCTACACATTTCGCAGCATTTTTGATGACACCGAATATGTGGTCATTCCAACGTAAGTTCTCATTGACATGCATACCGAGAATGGAAAGCTTTTCGGTTTCGACGATGCAGGTGCCATTCATGGACAACGGCTATGCACTTAAATTTCGTTTTAATGACAGTAGACAGCATTGAGTTTTGGAAGCATAATATTCCACTCGGTTGATAGTTCCCCAATTAGTTATGCTGTCAATATAGGAATTTAATGAGCTTAACATAGCTGCCGTTCCCGTTCTACATCCCAGGAGCAGGGGCGTGAGTCCGGGAACGAATATGAAAAGCAGAGAGTACTGTCGTCAGCAAAGCAATATATTGGATTAGAAGTAGCAAACAAGAGATCGTTGATGAAAATTAAAAAGAGTGTCGGAGACAGAACGGAGCCCTGGGACACACCAGCATTTATTTTATGAATATCAGACTTGAAACTGTCCAAGGCAACTTGAATTTAACGGTCCGAAAAGTAATTTGTAAGCCATTGAAGAAGAGAGTCGTCGGTCCCAAAAGCACGCATTTTCGACAAAAGAGCCTGATGCCAAACTCTGTCAAATGCCTTAGAAATATCATGTGCAACTATCTTCGCCAGATCGATGTATGCTTTGGTTCCACTTTTCGGTGAGACATGCCATCAGATCTCCAGTAGACCTGTTGCAACGAAAACCGTAGCCGGTCATTAAGAAGTTTTTGTGTTTCGAGATATTTCATTAGCTGACGGTTTATCGGCGTTTCTATGACCTTGGAAGGAAGGGTCGTAAATGCAATGGGTCTGTAGGAGGAGATAGAGGAAGATTCGCCTTTGTTAGGGACGGACTGGAGTTCTCTTGGCATGACAAAAAGTTTAGATTGAAAAGACCTCGGGCTTAATCGACTTATTCGATAGTTGGGCTACCACCGGCATCAGCTCCCGCACCAGGAACACCACCTGGAAAACTAGGCATACCTCCTGGAGCACCATCAGAACTTTGGTACAACTTAGTCATAATTGGATTGCACACAGCTTCTGATTCTTTTTGACGGTGTTGGTATTCCTCCTTATCGGCAAGTTGGTTAGCATCGAACCATTTGATAGTTTCGTCGCATTTCTCTAAAATGGTAGTTCTGTCAGATTCGGCAATCTTACTCTTAAGGTTATCCTCATCGAGGGTAGTCTTCATGTTGAAGCAATATGACTCCAGACCGTTCTTAGCGGAGATGGTTTCCTTTTGCTTCTCATCTTTACGACGATATTTTTCGGCTTCATTAACCAATGTCTTCTCTGGACTATCGTCTCTTATTGTTGGTAATATCAATCTTATTCTCCTTGCACACAACGGCAGACAAGATCTTATAAGCGATGTTTAGGAGACTAATACCTCTATAGTTGACGCAGCTTAGAAAGTCTCCTTTCTTGTGAACCGGGCAAACGATGCTGAGGTTCCATTCATCAGGCCTACATTCATCCGACCAAATCTTGGAAATAAGTTGGTGTACGCTCTCTACCAGATCGTCTCCTGCTGTTTTAAATAGTTTGGCGGGTAGGCTGTCCGGCGCGGCAGCTTCGTTCGACTTCAGTCATCATCAGGCCTCCATTGATCCGACCAAATCTTGGATATAAGTTAGTGTACGCTCTCTACCAGATCGTCTCCTGCTGTTTTAAATAGTTCGGCGGGTATGCTGTCCGGCCCGGCAGCTTTGTTCGACTTCAGTCGAACAGTTCCTTTTAAGCAAGCTTGCAGAACGAAAGTTGAAAGACTAAGAGGAACCGAAGTGGCAGTTGCAGATGACGTGACATTAATTTGTTAACTAGTCCCAGTGGTAGAAATGTATATAGATACGGCTTAGCACATAGGCGTGCTAAGGAGGAAAAACATGTGTCCCCTAGCTGGTATTGGCTACTTTTATCTCCGAAGACTACACATCCATTGGCGCCTGAACCTGATAACCTCTGCAAAGGGATGAAAGTGGTATTTCAACTGAAGGCAGACATGATGCAAGGAAGAGGAGTTTTCGCAGAACCACGGAGCTTTCAGCATTTGGTATTGTTACCAAAGAAACAGAAGCCTCTTGGAGAACCATCGACATATCGCCAGATATGCCTGCGTATTAGGCGCAGGACTATTAGAAAAGACACTGGGACGGATGATGGGAGTACCTTTCAAAACGAATTGCTGGACCAAGATGTTTAGACTTGGAAAATCTCCCGCTATAAAGGCAGCAGTCGTTACAGCAACAATAACGATGCGTAGACAAAAATATTGGAAGCAGAGGCAAGTATTTCATTCAGGAAATTGGTCATTTAAGCCAGATATCTCAAGCTACTTCTATAACAGGAGGATGAAAACAACATTGGAGTAAAGAACCACGAGGTTTCGGAAGGAGCTTCGCTATTAGAGCCCGTTTATAGGAGCATCATGTACGATGCAGTTTTCCTTTTAATGTGCCATAGACAGTAGAAGCATTTGACATCGGCGATGTTACACTGGCGAATCACATCCTTAAGGCAGCCACAAATAAAGAAGTCGTGAAAGCCTGACTCATTTCAGTCTGAAAATGGAAGGCAGTCCTTTTTACTCTTTTAGCCTACCAAAATGCTTGACAACTCGAGAGAGAAACGGTGCCGCTTCCGCTGACTACACTTTTCCGAAGTCAGAAGGAAGCATATGAAATCATGCTCTTTTCAAGCTTTAAAATCGGATCCTCACCGCTTCGGAGCTTAATTCTTTCCGAGTTTTAGACCCTTTCCACTTTTTCGATGAAAGGAAACGAACAACTTCTCGAAATATGCAATATCTACGAGTATTCATTTCGTTTAACAAGAAGCCCATACTTGATTTGATTTAAGAAGAAAATGAAATCCTCTATCCTCACCGAACGTCTAAAGCAATTTAGCATCCTTTCATTGAAGACAAAATCATCTATCCATCCGCAGACGACCGAAACATCAACAAAAACTACTGGCTAACCGACCAACCGCACGGAAAAAATGCAGTGAACCCCAAAACGAGGAATATCCTGACCATGACTCTGGCTACTTCCAACATAAAACCACTTATCCTCAACCCTACAACATCCTGACGACCAACGACGCACTGTCGTTGGCATCCTACAAATACAATACATCCCAATGTCCATTCCCCCATCTCTCATTGGATACTTAGACAATCTAATGCCGCATAAAGGTCCTGCCCGTTGAAGTCGGAAAATAGTGTTTTACGTCTCCGAGGCTAACATGAAAACTGCTACTTACTCGTATTTACCATCAAATGAGCTTCCCTTCGAAATGGCGGCGTTTCCTTCCTTTTCAATTCTGTTGGCTCCGTATCCTTAGTCAAAGTGCGCGGCCATATTCTCCAAAAACGGTCTCCATCTCTCTCATTGAATTCTAGATTTGATGATGATGACGATGACGATGATGCCAGCGGCTGGCGTCGGTCGCCTTCTGCTGCCAGCTCTGCTCCATCAGTCGGGACAATTCGTGAGTTGAATTGCAAATTTTCGCCCGTCGATTGGAAAAAGGAATTTTCACATGAATACAAAGTATCAATAGACCTGTGTATCTGATGTCTATGTGTGTGTAAGGAGAAATCATGAATAGAACTTTTAAACAAGGTTAACCGGCCGAGGAGAAGGTAGCAAGAGGTGTAAGTGACTCTTCCAACTAAGCCGGCAGAACGAAAGAATGAATTTTCTTTTTTCGTCTTTCTATTTACCCCGTCATTTGCGTAATCGCATTTTGAGTGAAAGTCATATTCTGTGTAGAAAAGGAAGTCGAAATGCATGGCATGCCCCCCAACTCCATATTGATTCCCCAGGGGACTCTCGTGAAGTTGGGTTCGACTTGTTTTTTTTTTTTTTTTCTTTTTTTTTCATTAAATGAAATTGAACGCGGAAGTAACGATAGAGTAGAAGTTGCACGTTATGGTTGAGCTTTAAAATGCCGCCACTCGTGAGTACTGGAATCAATTTCAACCTAAATGGAACTCGTTTTTGAATTGGAGTGAGACTTGCAGACATTAGACTGAGAACTGGAGTACAGATCACCCTCTTGCTTAGAGCCAATGAAGCAGTTCACTGGCGCCGCATTTACTGGCATTTATCATCGCTTTTTATTGTTCTCTAAGTTAGTGTCTTGAAATAAAAAAAAAATATGAAAGTTATGCAGATAGTAAAAGAGCAAAAATTGAAATACTCAGACTGAAAGGAATCCACTTTAGAGGCAAGTTGGCGAACAGTACAGGTTCAGGTTATGCCAAGAAGAAGAAAAGGTGAATGAATCAGTGGTGGATGCTTCTTGGCGCCATTGTGCAAGTGGTCACAAGTCGTGTGTTGATTTTGCCTCTTTTTAGGAAAACAGTTGCAGTCTTCAAAATCGAACCAGATTGAGGAAACTACCAACTGGAAGATACTTTTAAGGCTTCCATGTCAGAATTCAGAGTGGAAGTGAGGTCTTGGACCTTGGAGGAATCTGCAAAAAAATTAACTTATCATTGCTACGCCTAAACTCATAACGAAACAGGAGGTTGGTGAAGCAACTAAACAATGAACTCTTTGTAACTTACATGTCCACTCAGCAAAAACTGCTGCAGGTCATTTGATCCTGGATTTGTAGCAACTACATTCGGAAACTCGAAAACTTTTGGGCAAGTGTAAGAAGCTAACTTGTAACTCGGTCTGAAAATGATTGCGACACTAAGGCGGAGATAAATGTAATAAGCCGTAGAAATAGATGATCCACTTCGACCAAAGGCCATCCCATTTTGGGCCGAAACCGCCCTGTGATTCGATTTTCTCCTTGATACTCACAAAACACCTCAGAAAACCCAATGTCGAGCCTCGTCCTATAGAATTGATTAATCAATTCATCGCCATGTCGCCTGAAATGCAACATGTTACACGAATCGACTTGACTGCAGGACCTGACTTTATTCGTGGATTCCATTCTGATATTTCCAACCGGCGACAGCGTTAGACTCACTAGGAAGCAGTACGCTCTTAAAATCTTGACCTTGATAGTGGCAACCTTCTTGCGATGGGACGTGGATCTCCTAGAGAAGAACCTGACAAATCCAGAGAGACTACTGTACAAGAACGTTTCGTAATGCAGTTCCAATCCCCATTCCACCAGATTTTACGAATTCCTCCCGAAGAAAATGATCTTGCGGCTAAATTTGCACTAACCGTCTATCATCGATAGGTCCTACGTCTTCAGGTTATTAAGGATATCGCAGTCAAGGCAATAAGGCCACCATTGTCTAACAAATTCGTTGTCTTGAAATCAATGCATCCCTTAACCTAGCATCGATTATCTTAAGATACTTTCCGAATCCAATAAACCATTCCATATCTGTACAAATGACACATTCTTCTTGATTCGTCCTATCATACAATAAGCGACCGAAAAAGGGATACAAGCTCTGTCATCTGAATGAAGACGAGTTGGAAGGCTATTTGATGGCGCGTGGTGTTATTGATAGATTGGTGCCGCTCCACGAAAAGTTCAGTGTTAAACCAGTACAAGGACATAGTGGAAATCCTCAAAGCTGACAAGAAATTCCACGAAATTCTGTTCTGAGATAGCTCCTTCTCAAGGAAACAAGAGAATTAGAAATTAAAGTCTCTGCGCTCAATGTCGTTTCCAGCATTTTCGAGCCGGGTGACATCTTCGCCACCGTTGATTTCTGCAACGCTACTTTTGTCGAGGGAATCTATGATGTGCTTCCTCACTGCTCACTGGGAGAACGCAACAGGATCAAGGAATTTCTGGTCGATTGCATCCTTAAAAACTCAGATGAAAAGGCCTTTATTCAAGTTATCGAGGGAATAGGTTTGTTCTCCAACTTGGAGCTGGAGGATCTCAAAAGACAAATTGCCGAGGAGGAGATTTTTGTATCGATGGTAGCTATCCAAACTAACTGAAAGTTGACACCTAGAAATCGTGTTGATCCCGTTGGAACGACAGTTGATTTATTGCACTAACGCCAATAGCGTGCGAAAGCTTTTAGTAAAACTGGCCACCACAAATCCAACTAAACCCGGTTGGCAGATCCCAACACCCATCAATGCAACGAGGTTTTCTGCAGGACTTTGCTTACATTCTCCCTGGCAAAGCCAGAGAAATGGCTGCGGAAAAAGACTATGACGGAGTAATGTCCATGTTGAGTGTGCTTAAATCAAAAACCCAGCGTCAGGAGCTTTCCAACACATCGTCCACCTTGAAGCTTGGAAAACTGGTTAATTGGGAGATCCTTCTCATACAAATCTGTCAATGCCTGGAGGAATAGAACCAGGAGAGAACATTGGATCTCCAATCGTTGGGTAATCGATGTAAACTGTGTTTGAATTCGCTATAGAGTGGCGATACTCGTAACATCATTCCCAGAATTCAGATCATAGAACACTGAGCAGTAATGCTGCTGAATCTCAACAATTGAAACGCGTTGATGTTTTTTGATAAAAGACTACCACAGCTGGGGTTGCCGTTGGCGGTTGACTCTACGTTTCTTGATATGGAAAAGATGAAGGGAATGAAAAAAGTGTGTCGTGATGCTTGGGATATTTGGTAGCTGATGTTCAGCATCCCAGGTCAAACGAGGAAGTGGCGGTAATTCAAAGAACTTCCCAAACCTAGGGATCAAGGGTTGGTGATTTCTTTATTGGGACGATTCAATTAAGTGGAGAATACATACAACTATGGCCAACAAGTATTAGCAATCCCTTGGGCTATATTTAGCAATCGGTCAGTGTCAGGAATGCTTAATTTTTTATTGAAGGAAGCTCTCAAATACTATCCACCACATCTGACGTAGCTGAAGATGAAGGGCGATCTTGAGTTGGCCATCGGTAATAACGAAGCAGCAATGAGATGTTACATGGATGCCCTAATCACTGCAACGGACTATTATACGATTCCACTGCAGCCAATGGCCGATGACTGCGTGATAAGAAAGATGATGAGATTCTGCCCGAATTTGGACTGTCATATGCAAGCTGCTATTCTATGTCAGTTTCTGGGCAACATAGACTACAGTTTGGGATTTAAAAACTCACCGAGAAGACTTCGAATTTCACTGATGCAATGGATGTACACTACGGATACATTTGGGACACTACACTCCTAGAGTTGAACGTAAACAACAACGAGGAGATAAAAAGGGAAGCTGCGGCGATTCGCAAATTAAAGTTTCTACGTGCACTGGCGAAGCAGTATTTACTTTAAATCTTGTTCTGGCTTCTACAGCTCTTAAAATCAACAAAACTACAGAACCGCCAAGAAAACACAGATCTTTATCTCCAAGGATACTTCATTGTCAGAAAAAAAATCTCCTACAAAGCCACAAGGAGAAATTCACCCCTGAATATGATCAACTCCAAGCAGACGGATTTGTGGAAGTCGCAAGTAAAAGTATGACAATCGAATATTTCCTCTCCTGACAAGACAGTGAAAATAAGAGGCATGTTTCAAGAATGGCTGGCCTTTAAAGATTTCTTTACCACCTGTGTAGTCCGTGATTTGTTCTATCTCAGATGTAGAACGGTTACATTATTTGAAGAATTCAGTCCAAGGAATGAGCCAAAGACCTCATTTGAAACAGCCAAAAGCCTATTTGCGAGATATTTTACAATTGCCATCGATGAATGAGGAGTCTGCCGAGGGCTTATGTCGACTTTTGGATGGACCAACCGAACTAACGGGCGTTGTTAATAAATTGGACGCTGACACTTTTAAAAATTGGGAAATGTCATTGGAATCTCCAAAATCCCTTTCCACTTATGCAGAGATGAATGAATTCCTTGAAAATCACCTTTAAGGTCTCGAAGCTATGACATCAACTGGCAAACAGACAAAATCCAAGGAAGTCGGTCAGACAACATCAACTAGTACACACCGTGCGGAGTCATCAAGCAATAGTTCCTCGAACCTATCCCAAAGCACAATTTCAACTCCGGCTCAATGTATGGAAATTGTGAAGAAGGCGAGGTTATGTTGGAATTGTTTCCGCACTATCATTAATGCTACCAGTGGATATCAGCGTATACGAGTACATGTTACAACTACCAGCAACGTAGCAAGCTCTTATCACACCAACACTAAAACATCTCTTACCCCAGATCTATCAAACGAGGACATAACACGGACGCAACTGGTATCTGCATGGCTCTTATTGGTGTTCGATCTGCTATTGGACATTGGCTTCAGCTTCCACCGCTGTTAAACAACGGGTCACAAGCATCGTTTATTAGCGAGCCGTAGAGCAGCTGCATCTTCGGCAAACTAGAATCTCGGTTCCTGTGGCCGGCGTTGAAGGTGTTATGGTAGGCCGGTCGATGAGTCTGGTCTAACTCGTTATAAGTTCTCTTAAGCATCCAGAGTTCCATATAGACTTCGCCGCGCTAATGCTTGTAGGACTGGGACAATTACTGCCCTCTAGGCAGCTGAATGTAGCACAATTTCGCACGTTCTTACATCTGGAACTGCGAACCCAAGCTTTACTAAGCCTGGAGCAATCGATCTTGACTTGATTGCTGATCTCTATGTTTCAATACTGCAAGAGGAGATCACACACACACAATTAAATCCGAGTCTTCCTGTAGCATAAAATACGCACCTTGGGTGGGTGGTTTATGGATGCTTGCCACCGGCAACTTCTCTAGAGTTGCGAGCAAAACATGTGGCAGTTCCATGAAAAAGAAGATATTCACAATTCACCCCACATATTCCAAAAGAAGTTTGATGAACAAACTGTTCGTCGCACGACATCTGGACGATATGTCATTCGCTATCCATTCAAGTCTACCTTCAAGCCAGAGCATCTAGGCGACACAAAATCTGATGCATTCAAGCACTTTCGCCCTCTTTAAAGACGTCTGGAGAAAGATATAAACGTAAAAAGATTGTATGAGGACCTCGTGGCTGAATATCTGAATCTTGGCCATAAGCAACTGGTAGAAGAAGACATCGAGCCGAACAGTGTTTGTTATATTCCGCATCATGGGGTTTATAAGGATGGTAGCACCACGACAAAGCTGATCTCATTCAACTATTGCTTGCATGTGGAACCTAAGCTGCAGAATGATCTGTCTAGTATACTGCTAAAGTGGCGCACTCGTCGTATTGCTTTCATTGCCGACATAGAAAAATGCTATCCTCAGGTCCTTGTCGACCAGATTGATAGGGACACACGGCGGATATTTTGGAAGAATAGGGATGGAATCCCAGCTATATATTGCTTGTTATTTGTGACATACGGATTCAACTGTTCTCCGTATCTCACAATACAAACACTGCATACATTGGCTAAGGTCGAAGAAGCAAAGTTTCCAGAAGCAGCACGGATACTAAAAGAGTCGTTCTACATACAATACATAGATGATTGTCTTCATGAGACTGATGCAGGGGATGAAGCTCTAGTCCTTCGAGAACAACTTCAGCAGCTGTTTCAGCGAGGTGGCTACGGACTCTGAAAGTCGAACTCTAATTCGTCAACGTTTCTTCAAATCTTCCAAAGACAAGTTAGTTGCGCCGAACGCTTTCTGTGACCTGGATGCAAATTGGACCATTGGTGCTCTATTGATGCTGTCAGACTGATCATATTGGGTACCCAATGACCCCTCATGTTTGTTGGCGCCGACTTTAGTTACTGGTAAAATCGTTTGCCAACAGCTCTGGCTCTCATGTTGCGGATGGGATGAAGCCATACCGAACCACTTCAACAGGAATGGCTTAAGTTTCAAACAGAGCTGTCGTTGATTGAAAACATCAAAATTCGAAGATGGGTGTTCACATGCCCAGATGATTACAACGTACAGATACATATATTCGCCGATGCTTCGTTAGCGGCCTAGGCTACTATGGTCTACTTGGGAGTGGAATCCCGTGACGCTGGGATCAAAGTATCGACTCTATTGTCCAAGTTAAAGGCCGCCCAACCATAGAAAATAAAGATTCCGTGTTTGGAGCTCAACGGTTCCTCGCTTGTAGCTAAAGTGTGTGAGAAGGGGACAACGGTACTAAATATTAAGTCACTGGAAACTTTCTGCTGATCAGACTCTAGACTAAAATCACATCCTGGGAAATACAAAGAGTTCGTCGCCAATCACATCACGAAAGTACAAGAGTTCACCGCAATGCGATGTATTATACCATCGGCAAGCAACCCAACTGATGTTGTCACCTGGAGCTTGTACCCCTCACAACTTGAAACGTGTGACTTGCGGTGAATTTGAACAAGTTGCCTGGTGGACAGCAAATACCTTTAGCGAAAAAGTTCCCGTGGTCACCATGGTATTTCATAATCTGAAGGACTGGTACAAGAAGAAGAATATGAGATGCTGAGTAAATACTCTCATCTGGACAAGCTCATTGCTGTTACCGCCTGCTGTCGATGGTTCTCAGATGCCACTAAATCCCTACGAAAACACAAGCTTGTCCAAAGATGAAGGGATGCTCTACAACTATAAGGCAAGCCCATTCCGATGAAGAGTAAGATTTGTAAATTAGACACCGAAGTCTTCCTAAAACGTGATGGGTGACTGAAAAATGCATCGGTACCGGAATCTGGAAAAATTCCCATTATCTTGCAAAAGAACAACGCGCTCAGTATGCTACTGACTGCTCATGCTTCAGAATTCACCTTGCATGGCGGTATTCAAGTTACACTGAATTTTATCCGATGGCGGTATTGGATAGTTGATGGCCGTATAGTGTATTGATAAACATATTCTCCGATGAGTCAGGTGTTTTCGACAGAAGCAAACAATGGGCAGCCTGCCACCTCCGGCTGTTCGCCATCCCCTGCATTTTTACCTTGCGGTCTGGACTATAGAGGTCGCTATACAATCCGTGCCTCCAACGGTCGTTTCCTTTTCACATTCAAAGGTAACATAGCTTTGCTTGTGAGCCTTAGAACTAGAGCTATACGATTGGAGCTGGTCGGAGACATGAAAACAGTGTGCTTTGCAGTGTGGAAAACGGTATTCTCCGACTATTGGGTGTCAATAGAATCTTGAGACAGGAATTAGCCGAGTATCGCAATCAGATTGAAATTGCAGGACAATCATTTTTCAGACGAGGAGTTACATGGCACTTTATCCCCCTAAGGTGCTCCGAACTTCAGACCTATTCATATATAGGAGGCCGGTGTAAGAAGTGTCATATATCACCTAAAACGTACCATCGGCAACACTGTAATGAATTTTGAAGAATACAACACGGCCCTCTACCAGGTCGGAGGTATTCTGAACTCAAGACCACTAACGGCGATGTTTGATAAATCCAATGGATCTAGTGGCCCTAACGTCAGGGCACTTTTTGATCAACTAAGTTCCCGAGCTCAATCTACTAGAGACTAATACCATTCGTCTGATTAGATGGAAGCTGTCATAAGAGATGCAACAAGACTTTTGGAAACGCTGGAGCTCCATGAGCTCCAGGTAAGACTCAAGTGACAACAACTGTAGCGGAACCTTCGATTGAATGATTTGTTTCTTCTGCAAGACGAACGAGCTACCCTTAAAAGTGGACTCTCGGAAGAATTCTTGAAGTGCATCCCAGACAGGACAATACTGTTCGAGTGGCAACTATTCAGACTGCATTCTGAGTCTTCAAACGGCCAGTGTCTGTGCACTGTCAATTTTTCATCCATCTTCCGCCACAGTACCTGGACGAAGTGGCGGACTACTAAGGTCTGAAGATGGTTGCACTTGGTATAACGCTGTAATTATTAGCCTTTTCCTTTTTTTTATAAACTTCTTGTTTAACACTGCTCAAGGCGCACGGATGAGCTCTAACTTAGTAAATTCGCTTGTCATTTGGCTGACTTTTCAAGGCGAAATCAGCAGTCAAAATTCTTGAAACTTGCAAATCACCCCACTGGAAGCACTCAAAAACATTTTCTCCGTCCCATGCTTGCGACTCACCTCCCAGGTAACCTGAGCCGGCCGGTAACCACCTCCTATCACTGAAGCTGCAAAAGAGCTGAGTAATAGAACTCGACGTAGTTGTTGCTTCCTTCCGATGGCATGCATTCAGCTATCGTACAAAAAGCCTAGCTAGTGGCCGCTCTGTTCTGGTAGCTTGTCACTAGCATATACATACTGAGCCACTGGCGAACGGGAAGAATAGCCTCGGAAAAGATCCAGTCAAGGGCGTTAGACCAATCAGTCAGACTTACTTCATATTGAAGAGCATAGAGAGAATGGGTGAGCTTTCGTGCATCAAACTGCTTTGAGAATGCATTCTCTGTCTAAGTTGCAACATTCTCCACAACGAGGAAGATCACGTAAGACTGCGCTTCGTAATCTGGGGCGTACCCAACAAGAAGGAGAACTACACTGAGGGTGCCTACGACAACGCAATTTTTGCGTCGTTCAAAACCCTAACCTGCAGTGCCAGCCAGTAGCCTCGGTGAGGTTATGAGAAACGGCTTCGGCTTAGTCAAATTTCTTGCATTTCCATATCTACCTCAGGTTTCCGACAACACCGTGAAGCTATCTTTAGATCGGAACTCTAAAGACGTCCAAGTAGCTTTAAAGGGGGATTTAACCCAAGTAGCTCAATTTGACTTGAGTCATGGATGCCACCATTGATCTGTATATGGGATCCGAAAGCCAAAGTCAGGTTTGCTCGAAATCATTAGGTTTGGCTAGTTTAGGTTAAACAGGGGTATGATGGATATGCCATCACACATACACCAGTCATCAAAATTAGCCCATCTTGAGCCCTGTGGAACCAGTTGAATTTGTCCTCAAATGGCAAAAACCTAAGCAATCGCCCTAGTGAAACACCCAATTTTCCTGCGAAAGCTAAAAAGGCCTTTGAAGTTCGTGGCGTTTTCGAAAAAGTATTTCCCTAAAAATTTTCTTCGACTACGCGATATTGCCTCGCATTCATAGAGTATGTGTGTTATGTCCTCAACAGCTTGCAGATCACCGCAGAATCTGCAAATATCCGTATCTGACAATTTGAGTCTCTTTGCGTGTTTCCACAGGAGACGGTGACCTGTCAGGATTCCTGTCCTAAGCTTATCCCTGTTTAATTTTATTAACTTCCTGGATCTTTTGCCGTCAAAAAGCCGCCAGAGACTCGTGGATACCTTGTATCCTTCAAGACTTGACCACCTTAAGTTGGCAGTCTTTGTGATTTTTTCCTCGATGGTGCCCCTCACTATGCAAGGGGGTGGTTTGATGTTGGTAACCTCACAATTATCGAGTAGCCCTCCTTTCCTTGTAAGCTCATCCGCTGGTTCATTTTCCTTAATACCGCAGTGTCCTGGCACCCAGCACAGTTTTACCCGGTTCTGACTGCATATTGGTTTGAACACTATGCGACAGCCCTTGACTGTATCAGAGTTGACATTGGCTGATTCCATTGCTTTGAGTACGGCCTGGCTATCGATGTAGATACATTGGCTCTGCCGCCCTGAGGACAGCCAAAACCTCTGAATGGAAGACACTGCTTGAGACCGGTAGTCTTATAGACATTCTTAGCTCTCTGGGTCTTCTGAGGAAATAGCAGAAACTGTTCCTTCTTCTGTTTTTGCGCCATCTGTGAAAATTGCAATTTCATTTGACCTGATTATTACATTTTTTTCAAAGTCCTCCCTCTCCGGATATATTATGTAGAAGTCGACAAAGGAAGGAATTGGATTGCCTGGCAGTAGCTCCGCTAGGACCGTGCCATATTCGAAACTACTGCTCTTGAAGTGACCCAAATTAGTGAGCCGTATTGCACTGTTGCCATTGAAAGATGCCCAATGCTGCCGTAGGGGTGGTACTAAGCGCACCTGTAATGGTTCTTTGAACCGCCGTTTTCTTGTTTGCTGCTTTCCACCAAACTAGTGCATCATATGTAGGAATGGGACTTACCACCACCGTATACAGCCAGAACACCTGCATTAAAAAAGAGCATTGCATGCCTTTTTGATTCTTTCCACTACGTTACCATTCCAATTCAGTTTTTTGCCCACAATTACACCCAGATAAGTGCTGGTATTCTTGTATCTAAGATGTCAACATCTTCGTCATCATTCTCCATGTTGCTCAGACAGCCTTTAAGGACCATTGGGGAGTCAAATCGTTTGCGAAATTAGCCGATATTCTTTAAATCATAAGTTTTACTGGCGTACACAAAAGAAATGGCGTCCACGACGGTATAGCTACTCAAAGGCAGTATAAACAAGTCTGCTGTAATCCCGCTGAGCCTTCGCCAAACCACCAGTAGATGTAACATATTGATGAGGTCGGAGTAGAGAATTTCAGCTACAGGAAATTGGTCATATTGGAATTGAATCAAAGTGATGATCTAGACGTGACAATGAAGTTCGTTCAAACGATGCTGTTGTTCGTGGAATTTGGCCCCAAAGCTACTCACAATCAGTTACGTTTCCCTTCAATTAAATTCCATTACATGCGTCTAATGATGTTTAAACATACAAGTACACTCCATTGTCATGCAATAAATGCATAAAACTTTCGCAACCCAATCAAGGCCAAAGGAAATGCAACACGTCGCACACAACTTACAAAGCTTATTGCCATCAATCATGCAAAGTTTAGGTTGAAAATAATTGTGAAATAGAAGCCTTCACAAGAACTCAGTTGAATGCCACCAGTCATAGTCACTGACATTACTGACAAGAGTATCTCTTTCTCCAAACACGTCTCCCATTACCAAGTGAAAATAAGAAAAAAGTATCTAAGAATCGAGTTCTTAACTCGGCACAATTACGCAAGGCTAAAAAGATAGAAGTTAAACGGAATTTGCACCTGCCATTGGCAGTTAATCTCTGTCTCGAAGCTCATTAAAATTCTATCACTGTCACCTTCCAATAATTGTACTCGTATGTATGTACCTACTTGGAAAGGCTCTATTCGGATTGTAGATACTTTGTTCTGTTGCTGTTGCTATTGCTGTTACTGTCTGATTAAAGGGTCAATTGATAGTCAGTGACTCAGTGGTGACAGATAATAACATCATCTAGCTGTAGCGATGTAGTAGATATTTGTTAACATCATCATCATCATCACCTCAACCTCAACCCTGAATTAGTTTCCCATTGACGAAACTATTAGTATCGGTGCTGGAACCAACACCAGTATCAGTAGTGTCGCGTTGTCACCATGTTGTGGTAGAAGTCATTGTTGTCGTCGTCGTCGTACGTATAGTAGTCGTCATCGTCATCACAATAAAACTACTCATTAACACTGATCACGGCTCACATGTGATTTATTATAAACTTCACGCTCGATTCTGTTTGTACTCACGTATGTTACGAGTATTCGTACATATCTATGAGATACCACATACAAATACTCGTACCATATACTACCATTCTAGGCTTTAGTGTCTCTAGTGCAAAGCTCTAACTAGTCTCGAATGTTTAGTATACCCGAAACGTTCCCATGACTCGGCTTTGGGTTTCAGTTTCGGTTTGGGATTTGAATTAAAGAAAAAGATAAATAAACGAGTAACCGGTTTCACGAAATACCATTTCGCACGTTTTATTCAAATGAGCACATTTTGACATTACCCCATCGAGCGAGAGTTGTGGATTTTTTTGTGACTGAGCGCCTCCACAGTTCCATATTGACAGTAGCTGACGTTACAGTGTGAACGCTGCGGTGCGGCGTATCTACGACTACGTACGTTCTCCATTCATATGAGCCTGCATCATAATCACTTGGAAGGGAAGACAGTTTATTGCAAGGCTTGTGTCCCCTCTACACCCTTAACAAATGGATACAATTAAAGGTCAGATACCTGCCAGACATGGTGTCGTCAAACAGGGCGTGCTGTGGCAGCAAAGCGACAAATTATTCTCAAAATGGAAGGAAAGGTTGTAGACAGCAAGATCAGTTCCATATTTAGACCGGAAATGACATAACTCAAGTCTTTTATGTGCTTTACAGGTATTTCATTCTGACGCGAGACCATTTGTGTTGTCTGAGGAAAGGTGAAGATGGTTTCAAATGTGGTGAAACTCTATCTATGGTGAGTGGGATGTTGAAATAAAAGTAACAACAATTCAAATGGTTCTAATGTATTGCACTTGTATCTTTCACTATTTAGATAAGACTAGAAGATATAAAATCATTGGAATTTGTAACTCGAATAACAAATCAAACGATCGAGCTGACTATGGGTGGAGAAAACGAAGGAAATCGCCTTTCATTCAAATCAAATGGAGATCTGAGGGAATGGTTTGATGTGCTGAACGTGAGTTGTTTTTTTTGTCAGTTCACCGATGAAATACTTAATGAGAATTTTTTTTTCTTCTTCTTCTTCTATTTTTGTTTGCTTCTTCTGTTTCTGTTTTCATTTTAGGCATGTTGTAATATTGCGAAACAAAGGAAAAACCCACAGAGTAGCTATATTGAAGCAGTGAAAGCAAGAGGAAGGAATTTTCGCCGGGAAAAGACTGAAATTAGACAGAGCTCTAGTCATAGTAATGGATCGAGTGAGTATTTGAATTGTAAAGAAAAAAAATAGTAAAGTTGAAATCCTTCTTCGGTACCAAGCAAGCTCTTCTGTCTGATCCGGTATTTAGACAGACAAGGCTATCGAACCATGTACCATTCTGTTATATGATCGAATGGATTGGTAGATACACGACAAAAATTGTCCATGCTCTATGCTAGGGCTGAATCACCTCAGCCAGCAAGTCTCTCCATTTAGCTCGATAGCAAGCTAGTTGCCTGCAGTTTTCCACGTTGGTGCCATCTTATCAAACATTTTTCACTACTGCGCCGTTACTACGGCGTGGATTCGAGGCTTCTCAGAGCTGGAGGGTGCTCTTCGTGGTCTTTCTGCTCTTTCTGTCACAGACGTCATTGTCCTTATTTTCGGAATCCCTTGGATGTCGCTGTACAAAATGAGGATTTTTTTTCTCAAAATAGCCTATGTCGGGCTCATTTGTTCTTGACAAATTTCATGCGTCAGAAATCGTGGCTTCTTGTTTTGTTAATTAGATAGTCGCGGGTGAGTTTTGAACGGACTTTTGAAAATTTGTGGCCCAGGACGTGACAAGTGCTGTCATAACAGCGCGCCGCCTTGCTTAAAATTTCCTGGATATCGAAAGTCTCGGTTATATAGGGTGACCAGATAAGAACGATAGAAAAAAAAATTTAAATAAAACAACAACGGTGTGGGATATAAAATTGATTCTGACTTTATTTTGAAGCTACATACATGCCATTATATGTGGTAATTGCACATTATTCAAAAGCCGCCTGAGCTTCGCTGGCAGTGCTTCAAGCGGTCGGTACAATTTTTGATAACTCGGTCCAATATGTGCGGCGTTATTCCGGCAATAGCGTGTCGAATGTTGGCCTCGAGCTCGTCCTAAGGCTTGTCAGCGTGGACTTGGAACTTGACGTAGATCCAGAGAAAATAATAGAGTGGTGTCAAATGGCATGATCACGGCGGTCAATTGATGAACGCTCGTCGTGAGATGATCCAGTCGCCAAATTTCCCCTTCATAACTTCGAGCGTTGCGTCGCTGGTATAACATTTAGCGCCGTCTTGTTGGAACCACAACTCGGATATATCGATGTTGTCGAGCATCGCTCTATACCTGAGACCATTGACGGTAACGGTGTCTGCTTTCTCATTTCGAAAGAAATAAAATCCGATGATGCCGCCATGTCATAAACCGCACCAAACAGTCAATCTTTGTGAATGCATTGATGCTTGGCCGAGCACTTGTGGATTGTGTTCGCTCCAATAATGGCAACTTTGCTTGTTGACAAAGCCGCTAAGCCAAAAATGGACCTCGTCCTAGAAGATGATTTTTTGGACATAATCCGGATTTCCGGGCAACATTTCCAGCGCCGAGTTAGCGTCAGGCCCAAATCCAACCGCAAAATAAGCCGGGTTGGCTCTCTTGCGATGCCCAATGCAACTGATTAGCGCCGAATCGACATTTCTGGGTCTTCTCCGATGCTGGCCTCTACAGCGGGTATGTTCTCTTCATTTCGCACCAATCTCTGTCTGCTTGGTAGCCTAAGATCCGAAAGAGTGTAGTCACACTCAAAATTTTCCACGTGCAGGCACATTGAAATCATGATTACGACAGACCTCACGATGAAATACACGTTGCGTATTTACTACTGAGTCGGAATTGCGATATTTCCGCACGTCCGGCAAGCGTAAAACGATGCACGATGAAATGGCAAACCTTACTGAATATTTTGACAACTGGATGCCATTGGTAACTTTGACAGCTGCTGAAACATGATAATTAGAAAAACTATCATTGCTATCTGGTCACCCTATATTTTAGACAACCTTGATGGAGCAGCGTGAGTGCTCTATCATCATCCTTCAGACCATATGGGTGAGTTGGCAGGGATACTAAAATAAGGCTTAACGCTGTAGTTCCCATGAAAGCTCATGGATGGTTGACCTTGATAAGCTTCTTTAGAAGTGGATTTTTCATATTCGAAACGCTGACTAGGGTGATGTTCTTCATCTCTACAAGTTTTTGGTCCCTTAAGGTTAAATTGAAGTGGTCTTCGTTGAGGTGCACTTAGACCAGTTGTAAGTCGATTGTGGCTCCCCTACAGGAACTTAGAATGATGACGCCCTAGCTAATCCTGGAAGTAGGGAGATTTCTTGATGAATTTGTCAATTTAGAGCTCGAGACAGTTAGGATTAGGTTAGAATGCATGTTGGAAAAACCAACCCACTTAGGCCTATCCATCCATTGTGATACCAAATAGACCTGTGATCCTCCTACTCTTGGAACCAATTTCAACTTCTGACGAAGCGTAAGAGACTGTTAACGTCTATATCGAGTAGATCGCTTAAGTGTTTGTAGAACAAATCTCACAAGTGTAGTTTCTTCTTTGGGAGAGAGCTGGATATCTCCATGCAGTTTCTGCAAAAGTCGTTTGTAAAAACGTCAAGCCTTCTTGCATGCTTGCCTATAAGACAGTGTCCAGTGTAACACCTATGATAGCACTGAGATGTTCCAGTTTTGGCCAGATTTGTTTGGTCGCTAAACATGTACTCGTAGAAGCATCCAGCCTAAGTTCTAGTTTGCACGTAGCGATTGGTATACCGATGATACTTTTTTCAGGTAGAGCGGTTCCAATTTCAGTGGCCTGGAACCCAACATAGGTGGACGCTTAACTGCTCTGTCATCTCCCTAAAAGGTGATCGGCAGTTAAGGGCGGTTTTAGAATTTTGTGACACTGAATCCAGGGATTTGGTAGCGGCCTGACTATCGGAAATGATCGGGATATCTTGTGTAGATATCACGTTCTTCTTCAGCCAGGGAGGGACTTCCTTAATCGCCAAAATTTACGCCTGGAAGACGCTACAGTGATTTAGAAGATGGAAGGAGAGTCTTATGTTAAGTTTATCTGGGAAAACACTGCCACTAACCCCGCTATCAGTCTTGGATTCATTCGTGTAGAAATGGATTGAGTTGTAGTCCATGAAAGCATCTTTCTCCAGGAGGATGTAGGGGGCCTTTGTTGAATCAGTGTTGGGGGATTGTGCAGTCAAGATTCTCTGGAAATATTCCTAACGTGTTAAGAATATTAGCGTGACCAAGTAGTTGATTTGTCCACTGTGTAGTTGCATTAAGGCGAATAGCTGTCGTTTGCCTGCTGAAAATATCGAGGGGTGTGAAGTGAAATAGAATATGCAGTGCCGCGTAGGGAGTAGTATGTAAGGTTCTGCATATGAATAGACATGCCATCCTTTGGACTTTGTTGTTTGGACTAAAATATGGCGCAGTTGACTAAGGCCGTCCACCAGTGCGTAAGCGAAGTCGAAAGCCCCATTTGTTCTCAATAGCTCTTTCGCAAGAGAATGAAGCTACTGCAGCTATTCTTAATATCGCTTACGCTTCCTTTAATATCAGGTTTCCAGTGTAGTTGCCTGTCAAAAATAAGACTCACATGTTTCGGTCTATCGAAAAGGGTTAAGCTGGTACCGCTTAGAGAGCAAGGGTTTATTATGGGAATTTTATATTTCCAGGAAAATAGGACAGGATTAGTTTTAGTTGGCCTTACTCCCAATCCACAGAGATCCACCAACAGATTAATCAGTTAAGATTTTGCTGTAAGAGCTCTTTAATGGTTTTGAGATGTTTTCCTAAGACGGCTATAGCAACGTCATAAGCAGAGGCAACCATCCTGCTACCACCCGCTACCAGGTATATCAGCAGTTCACTGATCAATAATTTATAGAGAAAGGGCGAAAGAATACAGCCTTGCGGCATACCTCTGATGACGCATCTTTTAGCAGAAGCCCTACCCAGTTTGGAGTTGATTATCATGCTATTTAGCATAAGACAGATCAACTCCCCAAGTGAGTCATCCTACCTGCAGAGTTGATAGCGCAGTCGTGATTGCGGATGTGTTGACGTCGTTGAAGGCACCCTCTATGTCCAGGAAAGCAATCATTGTGTACTCTCTATCGTTCGATGTGGCTAGTGAGTGAATGCAGAGCCGTTTCCACCGCCTTTCCTTTACTGTTGAGCCATTGACAAAAGTCTTGGATTAATTTTTGCTCGTATATGGATATCCATCAGTCGTTGTAGAGTTTTTAGAAGAAAAGATGATAGACTTATAGGTCTGAGGTCATTTGGGACAACATGAGAGCATTTTCCGGCTTTGGGAATGAAAACTACATTGACTTCTCTCCATGACAGTGGAATGTGGGTCAGTTCTACACAGCTCCTCATGATATTCTCTAGCGTAGGCAGGATAATATCTGAGGACCTTAGTAGCGCGGCAGGTATTATACCGTCGGGATCAGCAGACTTGTATGGTTTGATTTGAACCTATGCAGCGCCCAGAGAAACTTGTCTCTTCTAATCAGACTGTGAATTTTAATCGCGGCTGCAGTTGTCCTTCTAAGGTTGTTACTGGCCGTGAATAAGGAGCCACCAGGAAATTGGGTGTTCAGTAGAAGGTTGAGTGATTTACCACTTGAGGTCATCTAAGAGCTATCGTATTTTTTAACACAGCTAGGCATCTTAGGATGGGTGGCGTGGATTTTGCTTAGCCGCGATGCCTAGAGGTTTCTGATATTTTATCACAGAATGACCCCCAGGATTATCGCTTTGTCTTCCTCAGTTCTTTTTTGCATATTTTGAGGGATTCCTTATATGAGTCCCTCAAAGTCCCTCACATTTCTTGTGCTTTTTGCTTGGTTGAAATGTTTCCTGCAAACTTTTCTAAGAGGTTCCAGTGCTGATGTCCAAAAGTGCGACTAGAGGTTAGGAGGCGACCAACAATTGCCCGATTTAGAGCCAGGGTAAAATCCTTGACTTTCATGTCGAGATTACTGATGTTACATGAAGGACTCAAGTGTTCAGAGAAGAGTAGGATTAGAAGTGTTCCTCTGTATTTAGGCGAATCAGTTTTCCGATGTCTCCGGAATTCTAGTTGGCCGGAATGAGCATTATTCAGACTTCATTGGATGTATCTGTGATTTGAAAAAGAGTGTTCAGGCAATACCATCCAGTTCATTAGCATGGTGTCGGACGCAGGAGTGATATAACGATAGAGCACTATAACGGTGAGCTCATTGCCAATATTGTAGAGAGTGAGGTTAGTACTTATAGTATAATCAAAACGTGACTCGTGATGATGAGGCCAGTTTTCTTGCTCCCAAGAACCCTGCGACCAGGGAGAGGGCCCACATAGTCGTGGCCAAGATATGCCAATGCCAGCAAGTAAATAAGTTTGGCTGTCTCCAGTCTAGCAACGCTTTTGTGGGGGTCGCTGAGGTTAGGAAGTAAGAGTACATTAAGGATACGTTTCACCAATAAACAAGTTCTGAGCTTAACTTTGTCTTTTGTATAAAGGGGAACGTATTCAGGTATTCCAAGCCCACGAACCACGCGTTTACATTGTTCGTGGGTTACGATGATGTCTTCTGCGTCTTTGCATTGACGCAGAATGAGTGTGGCCGAGGTCTTTTTGGAGTGATGTGGGCTATTCCGGAGAAACTGTAGCACCATTCCAATAATTAATCAGGGTAGCCTCTACCACGGTGTCATTTGAGTCCGTCGATTCTGAAAATATGCCCAAAAACTCATCTTCAGCTCGGTTTGCTTCGTCGTCGGTTTCTATTTCCAACTGGATGTTATAACGCCCGAGTGTCCCAGAAGCCAATAGAATGGCAGTCTCTAATCACTCTTGAATCTTCGTATTCGAGGTTAGGTATCTCGTATATGGTACTCGTAGATCACGATATTGGATTCAAGTTGAGCTATACAACTGAAATTTTGACTTGGAAAATAATACAGTATGTGGTAAACTGAAGGATTTCCTTTGCAGAGATCCTCAGAGAAGACTGGGGCCTTCGGATGCCTTGCCGCTGTCTGTTAAGATGGACATCGGCTTACTGATGGAGACCTCGAATTGACTACACTCGTTAGTCGAAGTTGGAACCACTTTCAGGGTAAGACCGCGAGAAAACTAGTCCGACATTTGGTTCCTGACATTGCTGAACACCTCTCAATCTAAGCGTAGTTAGCAAATGGAGAAAAGATTGGAGTGCCACTCACCGTTAGGGAGCAGTTCTTTGTACTTTTTCTACAAGGCTAATCCAGGTCACCAAATGGCTCTGTCATAATTTAGTGCATGACTTTGGGTTGTAGATCCCACCTTTAGTCTACAACTCTCTTGCACGTGTAGAAGTCGACTACATTTTTTTGGCTTCGCTCTACAACATTTCCGTCCAGCTCAGTTTGCCATCCAGAGTGAGGTCAAACTCCTTGAGAATTTCAGATGTGTGCCATTTTACTTGTGTGGGAAGATGCTGCATATTTTGGCATTTATTTAGAAGAGGACCAACTTTGTTTTGTATGAGCAATCCCAGCGTATCCTTGTAGCTAAGGGTTGCATTTTTGTGGAAGAAAAATTCCCTTATTAACGGCTGATGATAAATCATTAATGCTCCCGCGAGGCCATCTCCACGTGAGCCTTTTTGACTTTCTAGTAGCAGAGTTATAGGTCGTAGGAGCTTTTTTACTATCTCCATGAGTTGGAGCGTTAAACTCTGTCAATAGCTTCATAACCTCATTCTAGGAGCATCTGTAAAGGATTGGGTTAGTCACCTTCTCAATGTGAAACTGGATGTGAATTTGATCGGACACCGAGAATTCTGCTAAGAAGTGGCTACAGCACCGGTGTTTGATTGAGCTAGGAAAGGTATCTAGTAGGGATTAACCTCTTTTTCTTACGTCGGTTGTATCCTAGATCATACGAAGCGCGTTGTACCAGTTTCCCTGTCGCTCGATGAATTTTGATACACCTTCAGGCCGGGCAGTGGATTGTTTAACCGAAAAGCATTCTGAGGTGATTATGATGGATTGTGGATGTAGCCATCATCACAGCAACCAAGTGTCAGCTTAAAAAATGTGGAATAGGGTGAAAATTAATTAATTTGTTGCTAGGAATGACCGCACTGGGAAAGAGTTTCCTATTTCATAAATCGGTGGAGAGGTCACATATTTTAGTTTTCTAGATCCACAATTTTAGAGCTAAACCTAGTTTTTGATGAACCTGGGGCTTTGAGTTGGTGCAGCTTTATCTGTACGACCTTGGCTGATGGCGAAGTAACTAAAAAGTAAAAAGACTTTGGGATCTACGAGTGCATACGGCTAAATAGGCAATAGATTCCTATTTGGACATGACAATAAGAGAACTGTGACGCAAACTAAATACAGTGACTACAACATAGAACAGAAGCCGTATCTACTTGGATCTTAATACGATGTATACGGCAGTCTTTTCTAACAATTCGCATTAAGGCTTAAATCCATAACACAATTTAAGTATGACCTTTAAGCCATCTTTGGTAATTTAAACACTAAGACATACCACTTTCGGTGGTATCATCAGGGAGTTTAACCTAAACAATATCACGTTTTGTACTAATTGAGTTTGCTACGGAATGGAATATTACTGAAGTTAGGACTTCACAAAAGGACTTACGGTTACCTGATCATAAGACCGTCAGCTAAATTGATCATGTTGAGATTGACGCAAGATACACCTTCAGATGGGGGGAATATTTGGCACATCCGCCCATTAATTTTAAATATCGTCGATGATAAGGGTCCTGAAGAAAAACAGGGCAGTTTGCATAAACGGCATTTCCATGGAACTCTTTCAAGCATAATATTTCGGGAGAAATCCTACAGCCCCTAGTAAAGCATAGGAAGCCGAAGTCTTAGTCGATTAAACTGAAGAGGTATACTCGTTATTCAGGTTGTTGCTAAACTTGATTCAACGGTCAACATCGAACAGATATGCTTTAGAGCAGCATCGACCACATCAACACCTTGCGGAGTCTCATTGAACAATGCATCGAGTATAGATATCTGCTACATTCGTTGTTCATAGATTTCGAGAAGTTCTTCGAGAGGTTGCGTCGAGATGTTATATGGCGATCCTTGCACAGGAGAGTTATACCAGGAAAACTATTGTACTTGCTATTATAAAGGCGGTCAATGTCATGTCCTTTACTCAATGATAAGGTGAAAAGGAATTTAAAGTTAACAGCGAAATACGACAAGATTGCGTTCTTTCAAAACTGCTATTCATTGTAAAGGGTCTTTCATTAAGCGTTTCCTATCTTTAAATTTAAATAAAACAAAGTGTGTGTCAGATATCGTCGAAATTTTTTATTCCTTTGAAAGGCCTATCGATGTCATAATATATATGGAATACAACAAAGAGAACTCTCGTCCGCTGTCCTTTCACGACCTTGGCTTTGGCAACAGCAATTTGCTGTATTCCGGAGAGCTATGAAAATGCGAAGGGAGAATCAACTCCATTCTGCGTATACACGCAATGGAAGAGTGCTTGTGAAAAAAGGTGCGGGGGACAAATCTGTTGCAGTTTGTGACATTCCTGCTCTTATGTCTATCACCTATACTGCGGCCACTCTCCGGCTCTCTAACACTAATAATTCAACCGTTGCTGATGCTGAAGGTAGTTCTGCTCTTGGAGATGCCGCTGGATGTGCTGCTGAAACTTTTGGCGAAAATGAATCAGCTGTCAGAGCTGCCATTGCCATTTTTGTAATTCGTTTTTTGTTACTTATTTCAGACGTTACTCCATTCGATGATTCTCTTGTTAATTTAGTATCCTGTAAATGTGTACCAATAACTATTCGTCCAAACCTTCTTAAAATAATCTGTGAATCGAATCAGGGCATCAATATTTGTCACATAAATGCCGAAAGTGTGAGATCTAAATATACAGTCTTTCACCAATTATTTAGTAATTTTAATGGTTTCTGAAGCTTAAATGTGATATGCTGTTCCCGTTCTACAGCCGAAGAGCAGGGGCGTGGGTCCGGGAACGAATATGAGAAGCAGAGAGTGCTGTCATCAGCAAAGGAATAAATTGGATTAGAAGTAGCAGACAAGAGATCGTTAATGAAGATTAAAAAGAGTGTCGGAGACAGAACGGAGCCCTGGGGCACACCAGCATTTATTTTGTGAATATCAGACTTGAAACCGTCCAAGACAACTTGAATTGAACGTTCCGAAAGGTAATTTCTAATCCATTGAAGAAGAGAGTCATCGATCCCAAAAGCACGCATTTTCGACAAGAGAGCCTGATGCCAAACTCTGTCAAATGCCTTAGAAATATCAAGTGCAACTAACTTGCTTTCGCCAGATTGATGTACGCTTTGGTTCCACTATCCGGTGAGACATGCCATCAAATCACCAGTGGACCTGTTGCTACGAAAACCTTATTGCCGGTCATTGAGAAGTTTTCGTGTTTCGAGATATTTCATGAGCTGACGATTTATCAGCGTTTCCATGACCTTGGAAAGAAGGAACGTAAGTGCAATGGGTCTGTAGGAGGATAGAGAAGAAGATTCACCTTTGTTAGGGACTGGCTGGACAAATGCTGTTTTCCATCTGCTCGGAAAGAGTCCTAAAGAGTAGGACTGATGAAAAAGCTTACGCAGTGGTTTTGCCAGCGTAGAAGAACACCTCTTCAGAAGAAGGGGAGATATACCATCTGGACCAGCGGATTTATGCATGTTGGGATCTTTGAGTACTCTTGCTACTACACGAGTGCGAAAGTGGATTCGTCCCATTGTAGATTCGACGCACTCAAGTGTAGGCGGGGACAAAGCACAGTCTGGGAGTGTTGAGCTAGCCGCAAAGTGTGCAGCAAGCAGATTGGCCTTGTCCAAAGAGCTGACAGCTGGAATGTCATTGTAAATGAGCGTTGGGATGGAGGATGAGGCAGAATTTCTAATGTTTTTGACGAATGACCAAACATTTTTACTGCCTTTGGGACATTGTAGTATTTTTTGCCTCAGGTTTTGGTCATATTGGAATTTCACACGCTTAAGAAAGGCGTTGCAGTCATTTCTGGCTCGTTTAAACTTTTTTCGGTTTTCCTCTGTCGGGTTGGTCTTGTAGGACCGAAAAAACAATTCTCTAACCCTGATAGCCTCTTTACAGCTCGAGTCGTACCATGTCTTTTCTTTTGGTTTGATACTCTTCATCCGATGAGGGATAAGGCATCTCATTCCAAAGAGAATAGTTTCTGTGATCATGTCAGCAGCAGCATCCACGTCGTTATCAAGGAAACATAACGACGAGTTAAAATTCCTAAAGAAGTTGTTAAGTCCGCTCCAATTGGCTTTCTCGTATTGCCATACGGTTCTTTTAGGAATCTTTTCTCTAACTGTGTGGTGGGTGTACGAGAATTTAGCTGATATGACACAATGCTCCGACGAGCCTAGAGGGGAGAGTACATCAACGCAGTACTTGTCAGGGTGAGAAGTTAAAAACAAGTCCAGGGTGTTGGCGGTATGACTATCAACGTCTGGTGTGAGTGTGGGCTCATTTGCAAGCTGGGTTAAGTTATTTTCCGCAGCGAAGATCTCAACACACCGTCCTTCGGGTGTTGTCTGCCCCGAATATCGAAGCCACCCAGAATTGTGTATATTGAAATCGCCCGTAATCACGATTTCAGTATGAGGATACAGGGATACAATTCTTTGAATGGAATCAGACAGCGCATCAAACTCGTGGAAGGTCGAGTTGCTGTCCAGTTTGGGGCTTCTGTACGTAAAGCAGCAGCTTGCTTACGGAGATGGAATTTGAACCACATGAAATTGAATTCCGGATTGGAACAGGGACTACATTGTGATGGAATTTGGTAAGCTACATCACTACGCACATAAATGGCGAGACCGTTTTATGTCTACGAATAATCCCTCGTCACTTGATATGTTTCTCACTAATTGTGCGTCGAGTGTTTTATGTTTTGACCAAATTAAATTGACAAGCGAATTCATTCATGATATGATTTTCTCTTCTTTTGACTTTAATATAGATAGATACAACTGTGATAATACCTTTAGTTTTAGATCGTTTAAGGACATCAATCTTATAGAGCACACGCGCACGCTTTATAGTTTAAATTGGCATGATATATATCTAACGGCCAATATTAGTGAAAAGGTTGAAATCTTTAATAATCGAGTCAACTCCTTATATAATAATTTTGTTCCAGTCTGGTATAGTAACGAAATTCAACGTAAGATTACTGAGCGTGAGCGTATTTTTAAGAAATTCAAACGAAATCCTACACTGGAAAATAGACAACAATACTGTATTGTATGCAACGAAGTTACAACTCGTATCCGTAACTCTAAAAGGTCTTATTTTTTAACGAAACTTGATCCTAAATTAGAGTCTAAGCAACTGTGGAAGAATCTGAAAGGTCTGGGTGTAGTGACTGATAATAAAATATCCATGTGTTCATTATCTCCGAATGAAATGAGTGCGTTTTTTTCTCCGGATCCTCCTGATCCCTCTCCTTTTAATCTAGATCTGTGTTCTCCTGAATTGTGTCCTAATTTCGGTTTTCAATATATTACTGAATTCGATGTATTCAAACTCTGTTAAATCTGATGCCACAGGACCTGATGGTACATCACCTCGATTTCTTAAGCTTATACTACCTCATGTCATTTGCTACATTCATCATATATTTAATTACGTTACGAGTATATACAGCTCCCAGTTCCCAGATAGTTGGAGAATAGCTACAATTATTCCTATACCCAAAAAGACCAGTCCAAAATGTCCTGCCGACTATAGACCAATTAGTATTTTGTGTTTTTTGTCAAAATCTTTTGAAAAGGTTTCATCTCTCCAATTACAGAAATTCCTGGATGATAATAATAAGCTCTCGAAATGGCAATCCGGTTTTCGAAGCAAACACAGTTGTGAATTTGCTGTTCTAAAAGTGACTACTGATATTCGATCTGCTTTAGATCGTAACGATATCTGTATATCAGTTCTTCTAGACTTTTCCAAAGCCTTCGACTGTATTGATCACTATTTA
The DNA here is from genome assembly GCA_963966105.1 of Volucella zonaria. Taxonomy (NCBI): domain Eukaryota; kingdom Metazoa; phylum Arthropoda; class Insecta; order Diptera; family Syrphidae; genus Volucella; species Volucella zonaria. The sequence continues at coordinate 44,997,603 of OZ014531.1, forward strand.
TTACTAACAAAGCTTAAAAATAGCTTTAATTTTTCAAACTCTTCCACAAAGCTATTAAGCTGTTATCTAAGGGATAGAGTACAGTCGGTCGCCACAGAGCTTGGTTACTCAAACTCTAAAATCATTCACGAAGGCGTTCCGCAAGGGTCTGTGTTGGGACCACTTCTGTTCTCCGTTTTTAGCAATGAAATCCCAGGTATTGTTAAGAATTGCAAAATTCACATGTACGATGATGATGTGATTATATATTCTTCGCGTCCTATTGGTCTTATAGAAGATTGTGTTGCCAGAGTGAATGAAGATCATGATAACATATCCTACTGGTCAAAAGGTAAGAAATTGAAGTTGAACCCCGACAAGACAGTTTGTATTATTTTTTTCAAATAATGACTTTTGTTCAGATGATTTTACACCTGTTGTCCTTGATGGCAACCTCGTTAAAGTAGTAAATTCTGCTAAATACCTTGGTTTCCATATTAACTCTTCACTTACCTGATGTGATGCTATAAAAGACACCCTGAAAAAAGTTTATGGTGGCCTCCGCAGATTGTGATATTCGACGAACTACTTGCATCACCTCGTAAAAACAAGATTAGTTAAAACGCTTATAATGCCTTACATTTTGTTTAATTGTTCTGTGTTCCCTTGTCTTGACTCTGTTTGTAAGAATAAACTAAAGGTTGCGTTTAACGACTGTATCCGTTTTATTTATAATATTCCTAGGTTCAGTAGTGTGTCCAGTTTTACATCCTCAATTTACGGTCTGAATCTTAATCTGTATTTAAATTTCCGCAATATATTAAAACTATTTAAAATTGTACAAACTAAGTCTCCTAGTTATCTTTTTGAAATCCTTCATTTTGCACAATCTAATAGAGGTAAAAAACTAATTATACCTTCATTCACACATTGCATTGGAGAGCGATCCTTTTTTGTATCTGCAATTCGCACCTGGAATTATCTCATATGCCGTCTTTCAGAAAAAAGCTTTTCCTTCATCTTTCCGATAACCGCATCCTAACTTAGACATGACTTTTCTTCTTATTTAATGTAATAATTATAATATAGTTTTTATTTATTTATTTATTTACTTTTATCTCCCTTTATTTATCCCTTTTATTTTATTTTTTTTTTTTATTATCTTAATTTTTCTCAAAATATATCTTAGTTGTTAATACATCGTATAATCTGTAACGTCTGGAAAACTATGCAATTAAAAGATATCCTCTCTTGCAGTATTAATGTAATTTTAATCTAAATACAAATACAAAAAATAACATCGTTCAAATGTCCGCCGCGGCTTCTCTGGGTGGCGCGAATCCGCAATATCCAATCTTCCATGACTCTGGCACGTAAATCAGGCAGCATTTGGCCGATGGCATGGGTTATGTTTTCTTATCCGCATAGACCTGCGACTTCATCTAACGGGGTCAAATCGCACGATCTCGGTGGCCAGTTCACATCACCTCCACGAGAGATGAACGTGCCCTCGAATCGCTCGTTCAGAATTTCCAATGTGGCGTGAGCTGTGTGACACGTAGCGCCGTCCTGTTGAAACCACATGTCGTTGGTGTCCATATCATCCGATTCAGGCCAAAAGAAGTTGGTAATCATCGACCTATAGCGCTAGCCGTTGACGGTGATGGCTTGGCCAAGGTCGTTCTCTAAGAAATATGGACCGATGCCGCCGCCAGCCCAAAATCCTCCGCAAACAGTGGCTTTTTCGGGATGCATTGGATGCGCTTGGATCTCATGTGGATTGTATCGTCCGAAATTGGACAATTTTGCTTGTTCACGTACCCATTCATCCAGAAATGGGCCTCATCCCTGAAGATGATTCTTCGATGAAAATTAGGGTCAGTTCCCAACTGCTTCAAAGCCCATTTAGCGAACATATGTTGGCTATTGTCGTTTACCTTCAGATCCTGGGTCAGATGAATTTTATACGGGTGCAGGCCCAAGTCATAATGCAAAATTCTCCAAGTTGTGGTCTTGGGAGCGACGCGAAATTGACTGCCTCGGATTCTGCTGCACACTTGTAAGGAGTTAGTTGGCCACGGAGGCATCCATGATGCAGGAGTAGATGGCAGTGGCACGCTCGCGGTTGCTCGGCTTTAGCTCGTCGGATTGGGTTGGTTCTTGCCACTACCCCGTGCATCTCAACTCAACTTACCTTTTTATTTCGTGCCGAAATGTCAAAAAAAAAGAAAATCAAGGATAGTTAAGAGAAAGCTACTTTATTTTACGGACGGACTTGAAAGACAGGAGGAGAGAAAGACGATAGAAAAAAAAAGATGAAAAGAAACAGCAAGATCACTTCTGTCGGCCATCACCACTGTGCAAGACCGGGACTTTCGCGATGTAACTAACTAAACCTATACTAAGCTAATCCCTAAATACCGAACTTAAACAACGCTTAATAACTAAACCTAAAGCTAACTTAACCCTACGTCCCTACACCGAATAATATGTCCCAGTGTTATACAGCGATGACAGCTCGTCACGACCTGAAATAAGCCGGGTGTTGTTGGCTGAGGATGGCCAACCCACCCTTATCGCACTTGGATGCGACCAATTGCTACCATTCTGGCCAAAACTGTGAATGGTAGCCCCTAAACGAAGTTCCTCCCAGTCGCCACCTGTAAGGAAAATAGTCAGCGGAAGTCAGTTACGTCATTTCCTGTCATGTCGTCATCGTCTGTGCGTCATGTCTAGTCACAGTCGCCCCATCGATGGACGGTCGGTCCGTTCATCCACACACCACTTGCGCTAACGGTTTTAGGCCACCATCATAGTAAAAAACTTGATTTTAATTCATCATATAATTCATTATATAAATACATTTATTTAAAAGAATAAAAAAAAAATTCGCAAAAGTAAACTTATAGACTAACAAGATTTTATAAAAGAAACACTTAATAACTAGTACTTTTTGAATTCTATTTTAAAAAAAAAAATTCTGTATGGCTACTCTTATTCTAGCCCAAACAAAAAAAAATTTGTAAGACTTACCGGGTTTTACAGATCCCTCGTAGTTCTGGCGCCAGCACTTCGAAGAATCGCTTGATGAAATTTAATAAACAAAAAAAATCTCTTTTTTTCTTTTTTTTTGATTCCGCGGACACCAAAAATAAAATAAAATAAAATTCAAAATAAAAAAAAACTTAACTCTAACCTTACTCTACACAACAAATTAAAAAAAAAACCCAAATCTAATTACCTACAATATAACTTAAACTAAATTGAATGTTGTACATATATATATATATATCTAGTACATGAATTCACTAATTTATCTGTATCTATATTTTTATATTTATTTTTTTTTTTTTTTTAACACAGGTATATAATTTTTTTATTTTTTTATTTTTTTTTTCTGTTTGCACTCTTTGGGTCTGTAGTTCACTGTTTTTTTTTTTTTTTTCTGCATTCGTGTTGTTGCTGCAGCTGTCCCGCGGAGCACCTCTTGCAGGCGATGTAGCTTGGACGTATACTCGTATATAAAAAAAAACACAGCACTGCTCACCCGTTGGGCTATTTGAGCCTCCCGGGGAGGCTTTAATGCGTTTTGTGCACAAGGGATGGGGGAGGTTCTTGTCGGCGGTTGCGTTTTGCAACTTTAAAAAAAAACACAAACACAAAACTCCCGACCGTTTCCAATTTTTTTTTTTTCTTTAAAGCGAATATCCGTTGGATATCACAAAAGGACCCTGTCCTATATATGGAGCGGAAAACTGTACGCGCCGCAGTCCAGTAAAATTTAATTTTTTTTTGTTTTATTTCTCACACTTGAGATATTAAAAAAAAACAAAACGAGCGGAACCCGAATATTTAGCAACCTTGTTGCTTTAACTCCAGATATCGACTGTCTAAATTCAACCGAAAAAGCAGAAGAAAAAAAAAATATCCCAACCCACACGACCTTGCCGCTATGTCCCCAGACAGTCCAACAAAAAAAAATCCCGATCTAGTCTGCTGATTGCATCAGCTGATCAAAACCCGTAAAGGCCATTGACCTATATACTTGATCTCGTTCTCTAATAAAAAAAAAATATCCCACTTCTTTGCTTCCTAGTTCGCTTTCTACCTCTTTCGCTTATATCTCTCTCGCAAAAATTGGTTCCTGTCTAAATTATACCTACAACCTACTATACATATAAACATTCATATCTACATAGATTACTATCACACGATCTGTAGCCTTAGCAAAGCTTTCCACCTCTTTCTCCTGAATTTAAATTAACAAAACACAACACTCTCTACGACAAAAGGGACATATTCACCATAGTAACAAGAACACAGGGAGAGAGTGAGACTACGAAGAAAGTGGAATGAGGGAATTCGAAAATAGAGGGACGTTTGATAGAGTTAGGTTTTCTTGTAAGTTCGGAAAGAGAGATTAGTAGGTCAAATTAATAGATTAGGAGGGGAAAAGGTCCGTTTTTGAAAAGGGGTAAATTTACTGGATTTGGTACAGTGAGGGAACACAAACAGAACACCACAACTAAACAAATTTTTTTGTTTGTGCCAAAAGGCTGACGCTACAGGCTCGAAAGCAGAGTGTGAGTGGTCGTGAACATTCTGAATTCGTAAAATAAACCAAGGAGGCCTATTATAAGAATTGTTCCGACGAGCGTGTCTATTACTTTAATACGTGGTGCAAGAGCCCACTCCCTGAGATACTCCTTTTCTTTTCAAACCTATAACTACGAAGATCACAATACCTCTCTTACCTATCTAACTTATACTAATATCACAGCTAAATCGCTAATCTAAAATAAATAAAATATAATAAATAAGCTAATGTAAATGACTAGAATAAAAGATAAATAAATAAATAAATCTATATATAAATAAAAATGTAAATAAATAAACTATAAATAAATAAAATAAATAAATAAATAAATAAAGTATAATAAGTAAAATCAATAAATAAACTATGAATAAATAAAATAAATAAATAAATAGATAAGTAAAATAAACAAAAATATCCAGCAATAGCAGGTAGAGTGCGTCAAGTTTTTAAGGTTCCCTTTATGAAGCTAGGAATGGAGATCTTTTGCATGAAAAATGCCCACGCTCTCTCCATTTTGGGTACCAACTTCATAGAGGGAATTGCCTATCGCCCTTAGTATTACCGATTTTAAAAATTTGGGTCCTAATTTGGCATTGTAACTATCAGCTAAACTACTTTGCTTAAAGTTGCGTCTATATACTATTTGTCCTACTTTATATTTTATATCTTTACTCCTAGTATTATACGATCGCGTCGCCTTGTCATGTGCTAGCCTTAGATTGTCAAAAATTTTCCCTCGTATAAGCTCTAATTTGTCATTCTTTTCTAATACCTCAGTGTTCAGATATTTCACTACGTCTAGTTTCCTTAGTATTTCATATGATTTAGCGTGTTGAATCATATGTGTCCCGAAAATGGCATAATACGGCTCAAATCCGGTCGAATCGTGCACCACGCTCCTCAAAGAAAATGCCGCGTCGCTCACATGGAGTTCTTCTGGCCATCCTGTATGTACGACCGTATTTTGGCCAGTACAGACCGGTTGACCCTTTCTGACGCATTAGCTTGAGGAGAGTAGAGCGCGGTTCGAACATGTTTGATGCCATATTTTCCTAGAAAACTGGCAAACAACTCGGAGACGAATTGTTTGCCGTTATCCGAATGCACATACTCGGGCACACCAAACATATGAAATACACCTTCCTCTAAATATTTTACTACCTCTACTGCTGTTGCCTTCCTTACTGGTTTCAAAAACACATACTTAGAAAAATGGTCTAACACGATAAAAATGTGGGTATTCCCGTTCTTGGTTCGCGGATATGGTCCTAGAAAATCAATATAAAGCCTCTGGAAGGGTCGCTCCGTAACGACTTGTTGTCCCATCGGCGGTCTAGATACCGCATTGAGGGGCTTGCAGCACTTGCAGACCTCGCAAGACTTGACGAGATTCTGGACATCAGATACCATACCTGGCCAGAAATAAATCTGCCTCAGGCGAGCCAGAGTCTTGTGAATCCCGCCATGTCCAGCGGCCGGTGCAACATGTGCTGCAGCTACCAAGCTCTCACGCAACTCCTTCGGAATCCAGAGTTTCCAGGATAAGTCGTCTTGTACCGGGTCTCCTGTTCGTATGTCAGTTCGCTTATATACAAATCCGTCTGAAACGCATGTGTCTGGAAGTCGGTCCTTATTTTCTGTTACGATTTTCTTCAACTCCTCATATTCCTCTGACGAAAAATATGGGGAGTTGAGATCAACCTGCAGACTGTCGGATTGGGTACTGATCTCTTCCATGTGGGCGCGTGAGAGAGTATCGGGCACTACGTTTAGGGTACCCTTTCTATGCTCGATCTCGAAGTCGAAGCCCTGAAGTTTCAGGCTCCACCTGGCCAAGCGACCAGACAGATCCTTCTGTGTCATCAACCACTTCAGACTAGCGTGATCGGTTATGATAGTAAAGGGTAAGCCCTCAACATAGGCTCTAAACTTCTTCACAGACAAGACGGCCGCATAGCATTCAAGTTCTGTGACGCTATAATTCCGTTGTGCAGAATTTAGCTTCTGAGACATGAATGCTATCGGTCGTTCGTTTTTCTCTGCGTCCACCTGGAATAGCACACTACCCACTCCAGTCGTCGAAGCGTCGCACTGTATGTAGAAGCGTCTCTTAAAGTCCGGATTTGAGAGTATGGGTGCGGACACCAAAGTCGCCTTAAGTTTGTCAAACGCGTTCAGCGCATCTTCTGCCAAAGTAAAAGTTTGTCCTTTCTTAAGGCAGTCCGTCATAGGCGCGGATAGTCCGGAGAAGTTTGGAATAAACCGCCTATACCACCCTGTCATCCCTAGAAACCGACGGAGTTGCTTAGGAGTCTTCGGTACTGGAAATTTCTCTACCGCCGACACCTTGTCTGGGTCTGTCTTAAGACTGCCATCGCCAACTATATATCCCAGATACTTTATTTCGCGATAGCAAAATTTACTTTTTTCGACGTTGATCGTCAACCCTGCTTCCCTCAAACACCTGGCCACCTCTGATAATAATTTGGCATGAGATTCGAAATCTGGAGAACAAACCAAGAGATCATCGAGGTAGACAAAGACATTCTCCTTCAACCGATGGGGAATGACTTTGTCCATTAGCTGACACATTCTCTGGGCAGCATTACACAGTCCAAACGGCATGACTGTGAACTGGTAAAGTGGCCGCCCAGGGACTGTGAAAGCTGTCTTCTCTCTTGACTTGGCCTCCAGAGGAATCTGCCAAAACGCATCTTTCAAATCGATGCCAGAGATGTACCTGGTATCTAGGAGGCGGCTGAGTAAACCGTCAATGTGAGGAAGGGGGTAGGCATACTTTTTGGTCACGGCGTTGACCTTGCGCGAATCTAGGCATAGACGATTCTTCCCCGGTTTTCTCACCAAGACTACCGGCGAACTCCAAGCACTACTGCTTTCTTCGATTACCCCTAATTCGACCATTCGATCCAGCTCGTCATATAAGAGTTTTTGTATCGCTGGAGAAATGGGGTAATGTCGTTGTTTGATAGGAGCTTGGTTGTCGTCTACTTCAATCACATGCTCTAGAAGCTTCGTCTTGCCTAACCCCAGGATTGCGAACGACGGAAAAAGTTGTTTCACCCTCTCCAACTGCTCGGTTTGTGGTTGGGTGAGCGCTTGGATTGGGGAGTCGTTTTCGGTCGGCGATGGCAAGTCTAGTCCCGATATAATGTTAGGAGCGACCGCGAAGCTCTTCCAAAAGTCTACCCCTAGATATAATTCCTGTTGTAAATTCGGGACCACGAATATTTCTAAGTCCCTGGTTTTGCCGTGCCATGAGACAGGAGAAGTAAACCGTCCAAGTATTTGCTGATGGTTGCCATCAGCTGTCCGTATATCGGTCGACATTTTAGTTAGTGTAATGTTGTGTCTCTCCAAAAAGTCTAGCGCCCCTTTTCCCAAGCAGGTTATGGATGCGCCACTGTCTAGCAGACCGAGGACATCTTCTCCCGCGATATGCACTTGGGCGAACGGTCTGTTGTCGTGTCGTATTGTTATCATTGTTTCGAGTATTCTCTTTAGTCGTCGTCTTTTTATTGCACATTTTTCCCTTAGCCTTTGTATTTTCTTATATTTTCTAGTATTCTCCACAGGCATTGTCACTTCTTCTCCGAAAATACGCTTCCTCGCTTCGTTGTACTCCACTATTCGTTGGTGGAGGGTCTTCCGTTGAGGAACTTCCGGGTGTGTCCGCGCTGTAAGTGTCGTCGAGTCACGCTGCAAGATGGTTACTGGCTGGGTTTGTCGGGGTTCGCCGGGGTTGAGGTCGGTTTCGACGGGTGACCCCCGGCATTCCCGCCGATCTGCAGGTTTCCCTGACACTTAGTGCAGTGGAAGTTGATGTTACCTTGCCCACAACTGAAGCAAGTAAGCGTATGGAATCCGGAAGGACAAGCCTGTGGATTCGTCAAATTTATCGTCGGTTCAGTTTTGTAGACGTTCGTTTTTTCTGTTCTTGGTCGGTCAGGTTTATTGCAGTTGTTGGGTCTACTTGGCCGTTGATGTTGTACAGCCGCTACCTCGAAGTCGTCATTGTCCGAAAAATCTTGCGGAGGTTCGTGTAAAGTTGCTCTTCTATGAGTACGAGTTTGTAGTTCGTCGATTTCCGTCACGTGACGTTTGTATCGTTGGTCCCTAGTTGTTAAATACCTCTCTGCTCTTCTACACTCATCGCGCAGGTCTTGTATACTCCGGATGGTGCAGCCGAAGATAAGTGTCGCGACTCGGTCCTTGATATTGTGTCGCAGTATGTCGACTAGGTCTAGTTCGTACGGTCGGTTGGTCATATGTATAGTCATTGACCGTATGTCGGCGTAAAAGTCGTCGAATGTCTCATGAGGCAACTGTTTCCTATCCATGATGGACCTAAGAATTTCGTGATCCCGTCGTCCATCTCTAAATTGTTTGATCAGCTCAGCTTTAAGATCGTGGTAGCTGAGCTGTTCATCCCCCCCAATTTCTTCTAAATATTCCCAGTACCATCTTTCAGCCGGGCCTGAAACTAGGTGATGGAACTGGGCTAGCAACTGGTCAGAAGTCACGCCATTTTTCTTTTTAAGGGTTTCGATCCGGAAGACGAAACTCTCTACCGGCATTGTCTTGGATGTGCCGTCGAATTTTATCCCCCACTTGTGGATCGCCGTATCTACCCTCCGGGCATCATCGCGACGGTAGTATTCAGGTGTATTGTGGTACCTGTCCGTCCCTGTCGAGTGAGTATTTCGTCGTTGTCTGTTGGAGTAAGTCATGTTATCGTATGGAGGCGATTCCGGTCTGTCTTGTCGTTCCCTGGTTTCGTTTAATCGTGTGTTAGCCGTTGTCATGTAACCCTTAGAAGAAGAGGCAACTGAAAGCTCGAGACAACTGATTTTTTCGCTCATGACGGCAATGCTCTTTTGGAACGTTGCCATCATTGCGCTCATTTTGTCGTCGAACTTCGACATTAAGTTGTCTTCGCTTCTCTCTGTCTTCCTTAGGTATACGTCTTGCGGTTGGTATCTACTTTGCTTGTCCTCTTTCTGTCTCTGTTCACTTATGTTGTAGTCTTCGTCTTCGTCCAGTGTTCTGCGCCTCCCTCCTGATCGTCTCTCGCTTGGTTCGTACTCTTCGTATTGTCTAGTTTGTTGTTCGTAAGCGTCCTGTCTTTTCATCGGGACCCGTTTGCTTGTCGATGCTCGATGCCGATGCGCAAGGTTCTCATCTTCGGGGGGATGGGATTCGGATTCTTCCCCGAAAATTTCAGGAATCTCTACCAGTACGGGCACCGCCTTGTGGGTCGTTGCCTCTGAGGCTTCGGCCTGTTGGTTTTTCTTTCGCTGCTCTGGACTAAATCGCAGAAAATCGTGTGAGAACGTCGTGAGGTCCAGGACATCAGCTTCTGGTTCAGCATTTGCTTTAGGTCGTTGGAGCAGGTGCTTCCCCATTCTCCACCTGTCATTTTTCCACGGAGAGTGGGTTGCTACTCCTAGGAGGCTGGTGTCCGAGCTGTCCCTTGGAGCTCTCCGCTCATCCTCAATATCGAAACCTCCAGTAGCTACATCGCCCGAAGAAGTGTCCCTAGGGACTGTCCCTGTCTCGTTATTCATATCGTTAAAAAAAATTACTACGACTTACCTCCTTTTTTCAAAAAAGAAATAAAATGAATGCAGTGTGTGTATATCTTACTATTAATATTTTACTTAAAAAAAACAATATATTGTAATTCAAAAAAATTGATTATATTGTAATTCAAAAAAAATGAAAAAAAACTATATTATAATTTAAAAAAAGGAATAATAAAAAATTATATTCAAAAAGAACGAATTAAAAAAAAAGGTAAAAAAAATGATATCAAATAAAAATAAAAAAAAATTAATAAAAATAAATGAATAAAACTTGTTATTTGATTGTTGGTGATAAATTGAAATATATAAATCGCGTTGGTGTGTGGAATTTGAGAACCGATTTTCCAGTCACTCTCGATGAGTACTAAAGTCGGTCAATGTATAGTACGTATTGTATGGTCGAGTCACGTATTGTGGAGACTGGTATTTCAGTATCGTAACGAGTGCTGAAGCATAACCCTTACCTTCCCTCCACACTGGGTATATGGCTGAACCACATCCCAGGCTGGCAGAGAATGTCCAGGCTATACTTCAACACGACTATAAGTTCGAGATCTCAAGCCCACGCCTCACGATAAGTCAACCTGGGGCTAACTGTATCGGACAGCAGTCAACTTATCGACCCCTCACTTCTAGCCCGCTTTTGGATCCTTTACAGACTTCCGGCTACCTCACGAAGTCCCTTGGCTTCTCGCTTGGGGACTGGACAGCCACCGTTGATCTGCTCAGAAACCAAAAGCATAATCAGAATGTGATCTTGGAGAAGTAAAAGATAGATAGAAAAGAAAAATGTTGAAAATGAAAAAAAACTAGCGGACTAACTGTTAACGTTGGGCGCCATTGTAAGGAGTTAGTTGGCCACGGAGGCATCCATGATGCAGGAGTAGATGGCAGTGGCACGCTCGCGGTTGCTCGGCTTTAGCTCGTCGGATTGGGTTGGTTCTTGCCACTACCCCGTGCATCTCAACTCAACTTACCTTTTTATTTCGTGCCGAAATGTCAAAAAAAAAGAAAATCAAGGATAGTTAAGAGAAAGCTACTTTATTTTACGGACGGACTTGAAAGACAGGAGGAGAGAAAGACGATAGAAAAAAAAAGATGAAAAGAAACAGCAAGATCACTTCTGTCGGCCATCACCACTGTGCAAGACCGGGACTTTCGCGATGTAACTAACTAAACCTATACTAAGCTAATCCCTAAATACCGAACTTAAACAACGCTTAATAACTAAACCTAAAGCTAACTTAACCCTACGTCCCTACACCGAATAATATGTCCCAGTGTTATACAGCGATGACAGCTCGTCACGACCTGAAATAAGCCGGGTGTTGTTGGCTGAGGATGGCCAACCCACCCTTATCGCACTTGGATGCGACCAATTGCTACCATTCTGGCCAAAACTGTGAATGGTAGCCCCTAAACGAAGTTCCTCCCAGTCGCCACCTGTAAGGAAAATAGTCAGCGGAAGTCAGTTACGTCATTTCCTGTCATGTCGTCATCGTCTGTGCGTCATGTCTAGTCACAGTCGCCCCATCGATGGACGGTCGGTCCGTTCATCCACACACCACTTGCGCTAACGGTTTTAGGCCACCATCATAGTAAAAAACTTGATTTTAATTCATCATATAATTCATTATATAAATACATTTATTTAAAAGAATAAAAAAAAAATTCGCAAAAGTAAACTTATAGACTAACAAGATTTTATAAAAGAAACACTTAATAACTAGTACTTTTTGAATTCTATTTTAAAAAAAAAAATTCTGTATGGCTACTCTTATTCTAGCCCAAACAAAAAAAAATTTGTAAGACTTACCGGGTTTTACAGATCCCTCGTAGTTCTGGCGCCAGCACTTCGAAGAATCGCTTGATGAAATTTAATAAACAAAAAAAATCTCTTTTTTTCTTTTTTTTTGATTCCGCGGACACCAAAAATAAAATAAAATAAAATTCAAAATAAAAAAAAACTTAACTCTAACCTTACTCTACACAACAAATTAAAAAAAAAACCCAAATCTAATTACCTACAATATAACTTAAACTAAATTGAATGTTGTACATATATATATATATATCTAGTACATGAATTCACTAATTTATCTGTATCTATATTTTTATATTTATTTTTTTTTTTTTTTTAACACAGGTATATAATTTTTTTATTTTTTTATTTTTTTTTTCTGTTTGCACTCTTTGGGTCTGTAGTTCACTGTTTTTTTTTTTTTTTTCTGCATTCGTGTTGTTGCTGCAGCTGTCCCGCGGAGCACCTCTTGCAGGCGATGTAGCTTGGACGTATACTCGTATATAAAAAAAAACACAGCACTGCTCACCCGTTGGGCTATTTGAGCCTCCCGGGGAGGCTTTAATGCGTTTTGTGCACAAGGGATGGGGGAGGTTCTTGTCGGCGGTTGCGTTTTGCAACTTTAAAAAAAAACACAAACACAAAACTCCCGACCGTTTCCAATTTTTTTTTTTTCTTTAAAGCGAATATCCGTTGGATATCACAAAAGGACCCTGTCCTATATATGGAGCGGAAAACTGTACGCGCCGCAGTCCAGTAAAATTTAATTTTTTTTTGTTTTATTTCTCACACTTGAGATATTAAAAAAAAACAAAACGAGCGGAACCCGAATATTTAGCAACCTTGTTGCTTTAACTCCAGATATCGACTGTCTAAATTCAACCGAAAAAGCAGAAGAAAAAAAAAATATCCCAACCCACACGACCTTGCCGCTATGTCCCCAGACAGTCCAACAAAAAAAAATCCCGATCTAGTCTGCTGATTGCATCAGCTGATCAAAACCCGTAAAGGCCATTGACCTATATACTTGATCTCGTTCTCTAATAAAAAAAAAATATCCCACTTCTTTGCTTCCTAGTTCGCTTTCTACCTCTTTCGCTTATATCTCTCTCGCAAAAATTGGTTCCTGTCTAAATTATACCTACAACCTACTATACATATAAACATTCATATCTACATAGATTACTATCACACGATCTGTAGCCTTAGCAAAGCTTTCCACCTCTTTCTCCTGAATTTAAATTAACAAAACACAACACTCTCTACGACAAAAGGGACATATTCACCATAGTAACAAGAACACAGGGAGAGAGTGAGACTACGAAGAAAGTGGAATGAGGGAATTCGAAAATAGAGGGACGTTTGATAGAGTTAGGTTTTCTTGTAAGTTCGGAAAGAGAGATTAGTAGGTCAAATTAATAGATTAGGAGGGGAAAAGGTCCGTTTTTGAAAAGGGGTAAATTTACTGGATTTGGTACAGTGAGGGAACACAAACAGAACACCACAACTAAACAAATTTTTTTGTTTGTGCCAAAAGGCTGACGCTACACACTCTCACGGACATTGGCGATGTTTTCGGCAGATCTTACGTTTTGTCCATCACACTGCGAATAGTCCTCTCGGTAGGACGGTGGGCGAAGCGCGCGTAACCGTGCCCGAAAAGAATAATTTTATCATTTGCACGTGTTATTGAACGCTATATCCGTCCATGGACTGAATAAATGACAGCCAGTTTGACAGATGTACAATAGCTTCTGATGTCGAAGTTCGGAAGTCCCTATTAGAAGAATGCAATATAATCCGTCCGGCTCTGCCTGGAGGAGAAAACATGAGGCTGAGACGGACTATGTTCATGGCATCATATCTTAAGCATCGTGACTACGCTGATGATGTTTGGCTGTTCTTAAAAGAGCTGACACCAGGATCATTCAACGTTGCCGGACAACAAGTCAACAAAGTAATCCAATTCCTATATCTGGGAAATATGGAACCCGAACCCAGGTCTCACTAGGTGCGAACAGCAGAATTTGGAAAGCAAAAGCAGCATTCTCTATGGCATCTGAAATCTGGTGAAGCAGTGTTTTCAGGACAAAAACCAAACCGAACTAAGACTGTTCCGATTAAGCCTGGAAAGCCAACGCCGTCACAATGAAGCTGCAACCTTCGCATTTGGATTTTTTCCCAACTTCTTGAGGCTCTTCTGGCGAAACAATATATCGCACTGTCAACGGCCTCGCCACGCTGAAATCATCGATTCTCACTAGATCACCGAAATCGAGCAGCGTTGGGCGCGGTAAGTACTGAGATGGAGTATCGCATGGGACCTCGGTACCAATTTCGCATGCTGTTAGCAGTCGGAACACATGGAATACAATGGACCATTTCCGTGTCTGAGTGCTACCGTGCCGAAAAAGATGTTACGAATGGCATATATCGCATCCGCGATAATAGACCAAGGACTGGTAGACGATAGAGATATTGCAATCTACTTATCCAAATCAGGTTGAAGAGGCGGCTGCCCTAGGTAGGCATGGAGAAGGCTGACAATGGCGCACAGACGTTTCTGACGTTCTATACGCCATAAGCGATCAAAAGACCTAAGTTGAAAATACTGAGGAGGTTCCACATAAGATCGCCACTACACCAGCCTAGCTTCGTGGTGCAGACTTATAGACGCATATGAAGGTGGATTAGCGTTCTGAAAGCAGGATTCCGTTAGTGAAGGACGGGATATAGCAGCGATTTTTACCAGTTATTCGGTGGCATCGATCTGGTCAGAAAGGTGCACATCTGCCGTCTGACGTGGGTAGACCCTGTAGAGCGTGATATGGATATTAGCTACCTGGAACGATGCATATTTGATTCCCACGCGAAGTGAGAATCCAATAGAGAAAGACCCCATCTTAAGTGGTGTACACCACATCAGAAAGTTGGTCAAAGACCGCAACAACTAGGGATGTAAATTGGTGAGAGCCCTGGTGCGCCCCGGGCTGTAGTGTCATCTAAGTAAGTCAGTAGATATGTGGGATTGTCTTTGCCTTATTCTTTCTTCGATCCTTCTGTTGAACTTCGCTGGATGCAGTTTTGGATCTACCTAGGAGATTATTGCAGACTTTTGACCCAGCCTTGAAGACCTTTAAGGATGTCTTAGATAACCATCATTGAGGTGGTTTGCCATTTCTTCTTATATAGCTAGTGTTAGGATGACGTGTAAAATAATGGGCATACGAAAGGAAATGTTTGCCGTCAACCTTGCTTTATGTGGAGAGTATTCCTTGGAATTTCGATTTCAAATTTTAGTCATGCATTTGCTATTGATGTTATTTTTACTCGAAACTTTTCAAACACTTACTACAAAAATATTTTTCTTCCTTTCAGGATTCATCAACTTATCAGACCACCTGCCACGTTTCTCATTTCGAAGAGGCAGCAACTCGCTTCAACAGAAACGCCCTAGAAGCAATTCAGCTAGTCCCTACGGCCCACTAGCCGATATAGACTCCTCGTCGTCGGACAATGGATTCGCCCAACGCACGCCCGGCGGTAGTCTACGCTCAAAATTACGAAATTACGATAAAATTTACCGAAATCATTACGATTCAACGACTGATAGAGAAGACGAAGGACAAGAGCTTAGTGAAAATGTTTGTTATCGCATGAGTGGCCTTCGGACTTAAACTTTAAAACTATCTAACAACTCCCCCATGTCATGCAGTCCTTATTGAGAGAAACAAAAGAAGAAAATAATAATTTAAAACACGACTACTACACAAATGCAAATGGGAACCATTCATCAAAATATAAAAAAAGTTATTCCCCCCTCCCCCGCCCCAGAGCGCCACAATGTTGTTAAACTATCAAACTTCTAGTCGTCTATAAATAGGATCCACATATCCTTACAGACAGAGAATTTAACAATCTTTACAACGACCAACTTGTAGTGTCCTTGTGTCCGGTATCTAGTGCTCAGTGCCCAGTGCCTAGTGCCCAGTGCCCAGTTGACGCATAAATTTGCTTCTGCCTAACCTACGGAGGCCAATAAAAGTGAATAAATTCAAAAGGATACACACGAAAAAGGAAAGAAAACTACAAAACAAAAAGAAGAAAACAGCAAAACAGGAAAAAGAATAATGTCCTGGCCGAAGCTTAACCCTCCTTATTACATATTCGATTTAATTCGTATAAATTGAGTCCTTTTTGTTCCATGCTCCATACCCCAGCCGGAAGAAAAGAAAGGACACCGGCATCTTGCAGCACCATTGAATAGATTACATGACAAAAACATTCCATTACATGATCTCATTCTTATCTGGGATAGGGATTCACTTTCTCTCTCTCTCTATGTCTCTCTCTCCCCCGTCCAGACCTCCTCCACCCTCTACCAATCTACCACAAATGTCTCCATTAAGGATTTAAGGATGTAAGCATTCATTGTGTTGATTTCCATTTGCACTTAGAGCCAAAGTCACAGCCAGACAAATAAGACCATGCCGTCGTCGCGTAAATGAAATCTCATATCCATGTCAAAAGCCAAGGATTTACGAATACTCCTTAACACACACCTACAGAGCCATTGACAAACAAAAGAACAAGGACGAAGATGCGAGAAAGATCGATTCCCACTGGTGTGGGTATATAATTACAGGTACTTAATAATTGATTTCGAAAAGGGATCACCTTCGGAGGGAGAGTAAATTTATTGGTTTATCAGGACGAAAAATGATTACCATTCTCCCAGGGATTCTAAGAAGGCCTACGAAAGCTTAATTCATCGGTGTATCCTTCGAGTTTGAGTTCGATTTAAATTCAAATTGCATTACACACCGAAATCAAAAACAGAAGCCACACCGCTGAAAAGGATTAATGTCGAGGATAATGAAAGAATTTGAGAATTCTAAATAAATCGAAGGTCCTTAATGAGGGGGCTCAAAGATGGATACCCTGCCATACTGGCATACTGTGTCATACCTATTCCAAGGAGGCGCATCTAAATTTGCAATTTGTGACAAAATGTCACATCAACTTGTCAGGGTTGTGGATGGTAATCCTTATTCTCAACCAGAAATCAACGAATCGAGATAATTTATGCAAAAAGGATAAAATTTCGCCGCGTACAAGCAGAAAGTAGAAAGTAGAAAGTAGAAAGAGTAAAACTACGCCGACGCTGAGCTTAAGGACACAACAGCGAATCTTTGAAATATGGAGATGAGCTATAGAAACGGATGTTCATCTAAATGCAAATGGCTTGAGGCGAACTCTCTTCTTTTTTTTTTTTTTTGTGTTATTTAGATTTTTTTTTTGTTGTTGCTTTGTTCGCGGTTGTTTTGTGTTGAAAGGGGGAGAAAGGATGAAGCACAGAAAGGGGGTACAATTTAGGAAAATATTTAGAGGAAAATAGTAGAGCTTTTGTGGAGTTTTATTGTAAACTGTAAATTGCTTATTTACCAAAGTGTAAATAAGAAATAAAAATCAGGATGACAATCTAGGAGAGATTTGTGGTTTCTTTTTGGTCTCATTTTGGTTTTAGTTTTCGGATGTTTATGGAGAACCATTTCCCTTCATTATCCGATTCGATGGATGTGGTTTTAAGTTATTTGAATACGAAGAGAGTTATTTTTGGGCATCGGAAACCGAACCAGATAGACTACATTGCGATAAGGTGACGATAAAAAAGGAGCTAATTTTGGAACGAAAGTCCTGTTGTAGTTCCAGTTCCAATATCACAGCTTACAGGGAAGGGCAGCCAACAAGGCGTAAGCACTTACTCGTAGTTCCAAGATGACTGCGATGTATACACGAAGATTGCAAAGTACTTCTTCAAAAAAAAACAACAAAAACGCACGAGTGCAGTGTAACCCCAATCAACATTCACAGTGCGTTCATACCAACTTTCCTGCCCCCGGGTCTTACCGTTGCTTGCACTCGGTATGACTACATTGTCATACAGCGCGTGCACTGACTGAGTGTATGTAACAACCGATGGATAGCGGGCTGTGGGTTTGAATTTTGTTGGTGTGCTGGTTCCTATTGTTGTAAGGGCATAACACATACAACGATTTGATTCGGTAAACCAACTTTGAATTTGTACTTCACATCTGCGCTTAGTAACGTCGATGTTTGTGTTTTTCTGTTTGTCTTTCTTGTCGGGAATTCAGAGTGGATATTACCAATATACACGGGCTAAAAAGCAATCACTTATCTGCGTACGTCCACGTCTGCAAATATAGACCAGCTGTTTGACACTGGGTGAAACACAGGTAGATCCCCGCCCACACCTCTCAGATCACTCTGATCTGAAGCTACCTGGCTACGAACTAGTGTCATTATTCTTCTCTCACCGCGGTTTCGCCATTTACGTGCGTAGTGATGTAGCTTACCAAATTCCACCACAATATAGTCCCTGTTCCAATCCGGAGTTCAACTTCACGTGGTTATAATTCCATCTCCGTAAACAAGCTGCTGCTTTAGGTACAGAAGCCCCAAACTGGACAGCAACTCGACATTTAACGAGTTTGATGCGCTGTCTGACTCCATTTCACGAATTGTATCCTTGTATCATCATACTGAAATCGTTATTACGGGCGATTTCAATATACACAACTCTGGGTGGCTTCGATATTCTAGACAGACAACTCCTGAAGGGCGGCGTGTTGAGATCTTCGCTGCGAAAAATAACTTAACCCAACTTGCAAATGAGCCCACACGAATACCAGACGGTGATAGTCATACCGCCAACACCCTGGACTTGCTTTTAATCGCTCACCCTGACAAATACAAAGTCATTATGCTATCCCCTTTAGGCTCGTCGGACCATTGTGTCATATCAGCTAATTTCTCGTACACCTACCACACAGTTAGAGAAAGGGTTCCTGAAAGAACCGTATGGCAATACGAGATAGCCAACTGGAGCGGCCTTAAAAGCTTCTTTAGGAATGTTAACTGGTCGCTATGTTTCCTCGATAACGACGTGGATGCCGCTACTGATATGATCACAGACATCATTCTCTTTGGAATGAAAAACTTTATCCCTCATCGGATGAAGAGTATCAAACCAAAAGATAAGGCATGGTACGAATCGAGCTGTAAAGAGGCTGTCAGGGTTAGAGAAATGTTTTTTCGGTCCTTTCAGACCAACCCAATAGAGGAAAACCGAAAAAAGTTTAAACGAGCCAGGAATGACTGCAACGCCTTTCTTAAACGTGTAAAATTCCAATAAGGCCAAAAACTGAGGCGACAAATACTGCAATGTCCCAAAGATAGTAAAAATTTTTGATAGTTTGTCAAAAATATTAGAAATTCTGCCTCATCCTCCATCACAACGTTCATTTACAATGACATTCGAGCTATCAGCTCTTTGGACAAGGCCAATCTGCTTGCTGCACACTTTGCGGCCAGCTCAACAATCCCAGATTGTGCTTTGTTCCCGCCTACACTTGAGTGCGTCGAATCTGAGGCGAATCTACTTTCGTACTTAAAGATCTCAACGTACATAAATCCGCTGGTCCAAATGGTATATCTCCCTTTTTTCTGAAGAGGTGTTCTTCCTCGCCGGCAACACCATTGTGTAAGCTTTTTCATCAATCCTATTCCTTAGGACTCTTTCCGAGAAGATGGAAAACAGCATTTGTCCAGCCCGTCCCTAAAAAAAGCGAATTTTCCTCTCTCTCCTTCTACAGACCCATTGCACTTACGGCCCTTATTTCCAAGGTCGTGGAAACGCTGATAAACCGTCAGCCGTGAAATATCTTGAAACACGAAAACTTTTTAATGACCGGCAATACGGTTTTCGCAACAACAGGTCTACTGGTGATTTTATGGATGGTTTCAAGTCTGATATTCACAAAATAAATGCTGGTGTGCCCCAGGGCTCCGTTCTGTCTCCGACACTCTTTCTAATTTTCATCAACGATCTCTTGTCTGCTACCTCTAATCCAATATACTCCTTTGCTGACGACAGTACTCTCTGCTTCTCATATTCGTTCCCGGACTCACGCCCCTGCTCTTCGGCTGTAGAACGGGAACGGCAGCGTATGCTAAGCTCATTAAATTCCGATATTAACAGCATAGCCAACTGAGGAACTATCCACAGAGTGGAATTTAATGCTACCACAACACAATACTGTCCGCTCTCGTAACAGAGAAATTTGAACAACCAGCCATTATCCAGGAATGGCACTTACATCGTCGAAACCGATAAACTTTCCATTCTCGGTATGTGTGTCAATGAAAACTTACGTTGGAATGACCACATATTCGGTGTCGTCAAAAATGCTGCGAACTGGCTAGGTTCCTTAAGCCACGTAAGAAATATTTCACCCCCTCTGATCAGGCCTCAATATATAAGGCATTCATCCACCCAAAACTGGAGTAGAATGCCCACATCTAGTCAGGTACTCCTAAAACATCTCTGCACCTGCTAGATAGGATTCAAAGCCGTGCTATAAAACTCATAGGTAATCACTCAAACATTGGACACCCTCGAACACCGACGTAAAGTCTCCTGTCTCACTTTGTTTTATCGCTATTTCCACCACCAGTGCTCCATAGAAATCGCCAGTAGCATTCCGCCCCTTCAAACCTTTAGCCGTAACACCCGCCTCGCTATGAATGCTGATCAGTATGCTCTCAAGCCCACTTTCAGACGTACTCTAAAATATGGTGATTCGTTCTTAAGCCGTACAACTCGTTTATGGAATGCCCTGCCTAGCTCCTTATTTCCTGGTCGTTATAACCTTCAAACATTTAAAACCAACGTTCAACGGTACCTCTCTCTCTATCCTCCCTGACTTTCCGACGCACACGCTGTGTGCAAACATTTTAAGTGTACTTAAATCCCTTGAGTGTAAGTTTTAATATTGATCTGCCGAGTGTGGAAATCATTGGCGAATGGTCTGGCTTTTCGAAATCAAAATGCAGATAGTTTATTACAACTCCTTCGGATCGAGTAAGCTGATTTCCCTTTTCTTATTCTCGGTTCGACAATATAAACCGCATGCAAGTAGAACCGACTATTTAACCTGAACCACGATACCCTAAGCTTCCTGACCCTCACGACCAAGCTGCTGGACCTGGCGGGCTACGGTCTGAGGCATTAAAGCAGCTACAACAATTCATTTTTAAGCTCTGGTTCAAAGAGTGTTTGATTGATGAATGGAAACTCAGTATCCTTTGGTCAATCCACAAGATCTTATCTGTCATATTATGTGAACATCTGAAACGCCTCTCCAACAATCTGACTGGTGCCTATCAGTGAGATTTCAGACCAGGAAAGTCCACAATCGATCAATTCTTCCCACTCTGGCAGATCCTGGAAAAAACTCAAAAAGTCCAAGTCGACACGCACCAACTTTTCATCGATTTTAAGGCCATGTATAAAAGCATCTACATATAATGATGCTTAATACAGAGTAACGTCTAGCTTTGGAATCCCTGCCAAACTCGTCCGTTTTTGCAGGACGACGATGCTGAACTCTGAGGGCGGTAACGACTTAACCGAGAGCTTTGATGTCAAAAAAGGTTTGAGGCAAGGTGATGCACTGTCATGTGACTTCTTTAACATCCTTCTTGAAAGAATTGTGTGGAACTCACAAGCGAACACCGGAGGCATAATCTTTCAAAAGTGCAGCTACTATGGTATGCCGATGATGTTGACACAATTGGGAGAACTCACCGGACCGTAACTTCCTGCGCTCACTAGTATTGTATTTAAATGGAAGCTGCCGAAACGGGTTTAATGGTAAATGAAGACAAAACGAAGTACATGCTGTCAATAAGAAGATACAGGCAACATCGGCGAATGGGACGGAACCACACAGTCGACAGCTAATACTTTGAGGTAGTTAGGAACTTGGCTCTGTTATTAATTCTGCCAATAACACGAAGAATAACTCTTGCTAATCGCTGTTTCTTTGGGTTAAGAAGACAATTGAGTAGTAAGTTCATCTCCCGAACAATTAAGGAAGCTCTCTAAGTACTTGATCACCCCAGTCGTCCTTAATGATTCTGAGGCATAGACTCTATCGCAAGCGCATGACGATAATCTCGGTCGTTTCGAGAGAAAGATTCTTTGCAAGATATTCGGTCCCATTTCCGGGCTTCGCTTGATACATGGTATGTGTAGGGCATGTAGAACGGAATTTTCGAATCTAACCCGGAGGGACAACGCAGTAGAGAAAGATCTCGCCTTATTTGACGCGCGCAGGTAGAAGTAAACCTCAACCGACTTTTTGTACGTAACTAGCTGCAGTTAGCTAAGAACCGAGCTAACTAGATAGAATTCTTAGTTGGGGCCCAGGTTTACCCCGAACTGTAACCTAAGTAGGTAAGTAAGATGCAACTTCCCTACCTACGCGGAAGATCCTTCGCCACTGCGCTTCAAAATTTGGCGGACAGAAACAAAGGCGTACTTCACAAGAACATTAGGTATTAGGTCAGGGATTTTAACAGATATTAACAATGCGTCTTTTGACTAACAGAGATAAGCAAGTGCAGCCCGCAGGCCGATTACTATTCTAAAGCGCAGTCAGCCCTTGACGTGATCGATAGTGCCCTGGAAATGGGCTCTCTATCAACTCTCTCAAAATTTTTCAGAAAAACATGGAACCTGTCACCGGGCAAGGTCCTTTGGATATACGCGGCTCAGAAAAATTATATCTTTTGCTTTCAAGAAAATATCATATATCGTCTTTAAGAGGCCAGCGATTTCTTACTCTAACTTAAGACATCTTTGATCCCTACTTCGTACATTTCTATCGTGCACTCATCCGTAATTCATTAGTCCTGGGCGTCATAGAGGGATAGTCAGCTGCAATGATTTGCTCGAAGTTTCCAAATATATCAACGGCAAACTAGTGAAGAAAGGTATTCAAATAGCTGTGTCTTTGAAGTGAAAATAATTGCGAAATTCAACAGCCCCCAATGGAAGTAAATCAATCGCATTTACACTTGCTGCGTTGTCCGCAGAATCTACTTATGATCTCAGAATCCTGTTCCTTCAGAATCGTAAGTATTTTATTCATCACAGTCATTGCTCGGATATATAGCTGGAATATGAAGACTCACCCCTCCTCAGATGTTCTCGAACACCCAGATAAGACAATGACTATTTTCACCACCACTGCTCTATTGAAATTGCCACTAACATTCCTCCCCTTCAAACCTTTTGCCCAATTTCCTAAGCCATACAACTCGGTTATGGAATGCCTTACCGGGCTCTTTATTTCCTGGTCATTGTATCCTTCAAACATTCAAAACCAACGCGCATCGGTATCTCTCTTTCTTTCCTCCCTAACTTTCCTTCGCCCGCGCTATGTGCAAACATTTTAAGTGTATGCAAAGTCCCTTGAGTGCGCGCCAATTATACAAAAAAAAATAAAAATGGAGGTCTAAATGGCCATAACAAACCGCCATCTAAGAAATATAATACAAGAATAAAAAGCCGGACAAGAACTTCAACTTTAAGACCATAAAAAATGCCGGAACATCATAGTATAGATGCTAGCGGCGATAGGAATTTGAAAGAACCGGTCCTACAGGCAGGAATCAACGTCCACCCCAAATAAAGATCACGTCAACTACCATCCTCCTGACCAAAACGAAGTGATGATCTCAATATCAAAACTCAAATCCAATAATATCGCAGAAGCCAATGGTTAAGCCGCCGAGTTTTTGAAGGTTGCAGGAAATGGTATGGTGAAGAACATGCACGAACTCATCTGCAAAATTTGGTCAAAGGAGGTCACATTCAATCAATTGGGTCTCAGTGTCATCCCCTGGTACGTGGAAAACAAAATTCGCTGAACTGACTTGAATACAGGAATCCTAACTTGCCAGTACAAGTTCCTTACTGACGTTTTTTTAAATGTCTTAACCTGGTCGTTAATAACCTAATAGATCGAAAACAGAGGGATTACTTACTTACTAACAATAAGCCTCCCAAATTAGCGCGGTCTTTGGCTAACAGCCTCCAGTTGCGGACTCCAAGCTGGTTGAGGACCTCTTCCACTAGCGCGCGTCACCTAAGACGAGGCCTTCCTCTACTGCGCTGTCCCTCCAGATTAGAGTCCAAGATTCCGCAGGCTGAAGCGTTGGCGTTCATTCGCTCTACGTGTCCCAGCCAACTCAAGCGCCCAATCCGCAGTTTTTTGACCAGGTCGATGTTGCTGTACAGCTCGTAGAGTTCATCGTTGAATCGTCTCCTCCAGAACCTGTCAAAACGACCAAGAATATCTTTGCCCGCTTTAGAAAGGGTCCATGCTTCGGAACCATACAGCAAGACTGGGATTACTAGGGTCTTATATTGGGTTTCTTTGGTTGTTCGGGATAGGGCCTTACTACACAGTTGAAACAACGATTTGTAAGCGTTATTCTTCGTTTGATTTCTGAAAATATGTATGATGTTGAAAAAGTCACATGCCAGCGCGTCGCCTTGCCTAAATCCTTTCTTGACAACAAAGGTCTCAGTTAGGTCGTTACCGACCTTAATGCAGCAGCGAGCTTTCTCCATTATCATTCTTTCACAAGCGGACGAGTTTGCCAAGGATGCCAAAACTAGACATGGCTCTGTATAGTTCGTCTCCGTAGAGGCTGTCATATGCGGATTTAAAATCGATAAAAAGGTGGTGAATATTGATCTGAACTTCTTGGGTTTTCTCCAGGATCTGCCGTAGTGTGAATATTTGGTCAATTGTGGAGTTACCGGGTCTAAAACCGCACTGATAGGGTCCAATCAGATCGTCGACAAATGGTTTCAGGCGCTCGCACAATATTGCAGCCAAGATCTTATATGCGATGTTTAGGAGACTGATACCATTATAGTTGGCGCAGTTTAGAGGGTCTCCTTTCCATTCATCGGGCATATATTCATCCGACCAAATCTTGGAAATAAGTTGGTGTATGTTCTCTACCAAGTCATCTCCTGCTGCCTTAAATAATTCGGCCGGGAAGCCTTGTTCTACTTTAGTTTGGATATTGCTATCCTCACTTCATTTTGGTCGGGTGGACGGAATTCTTGACTTGCATCGTCAATATTGAACGGCTCGCTCTGCCTGACAGTGGAATTTGTGTCATCTTCGCCGTTTAACAGTCTGCAGAAATGGTTTTTCCATATCTGTGACTCTACTACAAGGTATCTGTGTTCATCTCTACCCCGACACGTTCGTTTTACCTTTTGGCAAAACTTCCGAACATTATTCTTGGAGTAGTTCCTCTCTATTTCCTCGATCAAACGCTTTTCATGCTTTCTTTTTTCTCCGAAGAGGTCGATGTTCGTCCCTCCTCTTTTGCTCGTAGAGCTCACGAGGCGCTCTTGTCCTTTTGTGCAGGGCCGCTTTGTAGGCATATTTTTGTGCTGCATGTGCTTACCGGCACTCTTCATCAAACCACGGGTTTCGTGGTGGTGGGCGGGTGAAACCCAGCACGTCAGTTGCGGCACATCTAATGGCTTCTCGGATGACTGCAAAGGACTTCTCAAGAGGTTGAGGGATATGCGATCGACAAAGGTTCTGGCGGCTTGTTGCGATTGCAACCGTTCAACGTTAAATCTCTAACATATCCGTAGACATACCTTGGCTACAACTAGGCAGTGGTCCGAGTCTATGTTGGCCTCTAGGAAAGTTCGGGCATCTAAAGTACTTGAGGAGTGCTTTACGTCGATCGCAACATGATCAATCTGGTTGACAGTTTGCTGATCTGGTGTCTGCCATGTTTCCTTGTGAATATTGAGGTGTGTGTGCTTGCTATAGTAACGTTATGCCCCGCAGCGAATTCGATTAGCCTAAGTCCGTTTCCAGGCGTGTTATCGTGTAGGCTATATCATTCGATTATTCTACCAAAGATGTCCTCCTTTCCAATTTTGCCATTAAAGTCCCTTAGGACGATTTTAGCGTCATACATCGGACATGGCTCGTAGGTTTTGTCGAGGAGCTCGTAGAAACTTTCTTTGGTAGCATCGTCCATTTCTTCTGTTGGGGCGTGGGCGCATATAATGCTGACGTTAGCGATACCTTTGATATGGATCGCATGTCGAAAGCTCAAGACTTTTTGCTTAAGTCTGCCGCTTACAACAAACCCGCATCCAAATAGACGCTGCTTACGTTCCCTATAGCAATCACCGTTTTTCATCTTTCTTATTCATATTTGCCTTATAGTAGTCTAGCCGAACAAATAGGCTGCACGCGACCTGTTCAAAGTCCGAACATTCCACTTGCAGATCCGGAATTCGTCGTCCTTTGTTCGTGTTGCAGGGTCGTGAACAGTGAATCCGTCTTTATCCCAGGTTATTGTTCGCTTCGTAACAATAAATTTTTTACGTGGCTGTGCAGTTAATCCCACATACAACCCCCAACCTGGAGGGCCAGGCCCTTTTTGGAAACCCGAGGACAAAAGCGGACAGACTAAATTCCGGAGACAGTAGCCCATCTGCCACCAACTCTTTTCCAATACCCTGACTTAGTGTTAGAGATCCCTATAGACCTGGTATTCAAGTGCGTTGAAGCAGCTCATATGGAGATAGTAGTAGTTCGACCTAGGTGGAACTGCGGACACCACCATTGATTCCATCCTTAGAATTCGTCTGCTGCCGCCCGGAAACAGGAGAAAGTGAGAGAGTTTAAAGGATCTTCGAATCGAGCTCAGTACCAACCATAGGAGGGAGGAGAGACATGTTATTCTGTGGCTTGTATGCAAGCTATGCAACAGAGGCTTAGCACGTCCCTACACAAGCAGCCAAAGTCGTATTCAACGATAGGTACAATTGTATTTGTTCGCTATATGAGAGCAGGAAGCAGACTGTGGAATAGCGATATCCATTCTACCAATGAACCTGATTATGCATCTCCTATCCTGGATGGCAAACTTATTTGGTCTGAACATTTTGAATCGAAGGAGCCGAAGCACTTTTCTTACTGCCAGTACAAAGGTGTTAGCAACTAAACATTGAGCTTACACCTGATTACAGTCCCTGAATGGCTATGCCCAAATAACATCCTAATACTCCAAAGAAGCACCTTATTACCTTATTAAACTCCTTGTCTTTGATGTCTCTAATATATACGCTGCATTCTTAAGGGTATCTTCCGGCTAAAACTCACTGGTCACACGAAACGGTGCGAAGGTACTCTACTGTAAATGGTGTACACTTACCAGGCACAGAAAAGCTAAAGAAAAATCTGAATTTCTTGAGATGATTTTGGGTGATTCATGTACGTTATAGGACGCAGACTACGATTTCACTACGTATTATTCGGACATGAATTTAACATCTTGCTCCACCAACTAAACGCAAGCATAAGTACTCCATTGAATGAGAATCCTGATTACTTTTCGCCTGAACATTATGTTGTCCCCATCAACAGCATTGAAACCTAATCCACATGCCTGCTAATCCTTGAGAGTGTCAATGAAAATAGCTCTAAACTAAAGAACCCATCATCCAAAACGATCCACCCACAGCTGGCCTTCATAAATTTTATTTCACTCCACATCCCCACCAGTAGATAAAATGAACATGAAACTAGGACTATCCGAAGGACAGTCAAACTAAAAAGGGAAAACATTCTTATTCTGATTTTGCAGTATCTCAACCATGCCAAGTTGTTAAAATATTTACGACTGTCTGGGCGCAGTATAAAGACTCCATAGTCAAGAACTCAAACTTAAGCTCAAACTAACCACCAGCAAGGCGCCAAGCAAACAACAAATCAATACCATTTCCGGCCACCATATCTCCTTGTGTTAGCCACTATCCTTGGAGCAGAGTTTTATTTCTCTGACTTTTGCACGCCATCATCAGGATGTAAGTGGCTATGTGGAAATTTTCCACAGTCACGCAAGGATATATTTAATTATTATTTTTTCGTAAGCCAGAGGGCTTTAAATAACTTTAAAAATCCTCCCTGAAGGACTTTGCTGGCGGAGGAAAAAAAATGCCCGAGTTCACTGAAACGCGTTAAATCTCATTTTTCGTGTGAAAAACTTCCTGAAATACCGAGGGAGTGCGAATACAAGTAGTGTGGTATGAGTACGAGTATTCCTCCTTCCGAGATGGCACAACTTTCTCCTTGACAGTGTAGCTCCCCAGGCTAAAACGTTCGAAGTCCTAATGAAAAGCGTAAAACGATTCCTGTAAATCATTTTGAATAGCCCCAGGGTAGTAAAACACAGAAGGAAAAAATCAACAAAAGACACGAAAAAAAACTGAGCCAGAGCATGTGCTTTCGAATGCATTTTGTGAACGGCAAGGATTTCTTTTCTTCAGGATTGCTCAGAGCCCAACAAATGCATTCGAAATGAAGATTGCAGGGCTTTAGTCCGAACTTTACACCATTTGGGGGTTTTAATGTTTGAATTATGAGGTGCACTTTTGGCAATGCTTTGTGAATGGAAATTGCATAATTTAGGAAACTGAAGCCTTTGATACTTAAGTCCATCCAGTAAATACGGAATTATTTATGAAAGAGGTCTTGAATGAATCTGTGATAAACTTCGAGACACCCACAGGGTTCGAGACTATAGGCTATCAACTACCTAGCATATGTACTCGTATGTGTCATATGTCTTAATCAAAAGAGGACTTCCTTTGGAATTGAATGGTAAGGCAACCGGTTTTGAATTGTAGATTAAAGCCATTAATATTGAGGAGTCGTTCATAGACCTTCCCGGTGTTTAAACGTGTTTCGGTTTGCGATTGCATTGTAAATTCTATAAGAAAGACATTTGAGGAGTTTAACATAGGCTCCAATTAGCACAGTGGCAGTGTGTTCGGTCGACATATCTTAGGTCCGTGGGTTCGACTCCGAGTGGAGTATAATAAAAAGTGAGAGATCAACATCACGCGATGTCTTCGGAAGAGTGTCTCGCTATGCTAATAGCGGGACCAGCTGAAAAGTCAGCTGATATTTCCAGTGGGTCAAGCCAACCAACAGCAGTGGTTGAGCCAAAGATGAAGAGGAGGAGGAAGATGAAGCCTGCTCCGAACCCATTGAAGCGCACTTCCCTCTCAGCATCAAGAGAAAAGCTGCCTGACGGAGCGAGGGAAGTGGCGCGCTCCATAACAACAAGCGCACCATCACGGCAGCAAAAAATGCAAAAGGCACTCAATAATCATCTCCCATATGTGCCTGATGGTAGAAAAGGCCAATATAATGAAGTTCGCAACATGTTCGCATCTCTGGCGGCTTCTGAGTCAGATGATGAAGAAGAGGAGGTGGAAAGAATTCACTCCAATATTAAACAGCTCCAGCAAAGAGTGCTAGCTATTAAAGCTAAGCAAATAGCAAGAAGGGAAAAGGAGCAGCTAGGAGAACTTCTTAATTCTCAACACCCACGACAACTAACAGAAAAAGAAACCCACACATAACGACACAAGAGCAACAACACAAACGAAAACAACAGCCTAAACATAAACAGGCTCAAAAAATAAATCAGTGAAAATTTTACAATGTGTTCGCTGCCAAAGGTTCGGGCACGCCGCGTCGAACTGCGAAATGCAGCCTCGATGCGTGAAGTGTGGAAAGAACCACAAGTCAGAGGAATGCGCTCTAGGTAAGGACGGAGCGTCGGAAAAAAGCCAACTCTCTTGTGCTTTATGTAGGAACACGGGACACACCGCAAACTATCGGGGTTGTCCCAAATTCCAATTCATAAAAAGAGTAAATCTGGCAGCACATCCACTCGTGCAGGCACAAACACCAGCTGTTACTCCCCATGTTACCTACGCCCAAACGGCGGCAGGTAGGGGAAATACGGCACAACAAGCGAAGGTTGCTTCTCAGGCCTCAGCGCCTAGAACACCGGAACCTGCAACTGACATGCTAGCTATCTTGCTCTCTATTCAGGGGCAGATGGCTCAGCTTCAACGTCAAATAGAGGAACAGGCTACGCGGGTAGATCAAATATACGCGCTGCTGCCTGGCCTGACGCACCTCCAGTTGTAATGGGTACATACATGGCGGAGCAAACCCTGAAGGTCCTTGCAGTGAATGTTAATTCACTGATTAGGTTCGAACGAAGAGCCGCACTGTTTAAGTTGCTTAAAGACCAAGCCCCTGATGTGCTTTTGGTTAGCGAAACTAAGCTTACCAAAAGACACAAAATGAGGCACAGAAGATATGAAATATTACGAAGAAACCGACCCAATTCTATTCAAGGAGGTGGGGTTGCGATCTTTATAAGAAAGGGACTGCGTTTCAAAAGAGTATACAGTCGTGTAGTACGTAGGTTTCAGGTGCTGGAAGCATGCGTCATGTACATTCCTCTCCGTAGTGGAAAGCGGTTATACATGGTGTCTGTTTATGCACCTAAGGCTACTCAATCCACCTTATTCATCTCAGAGCTCGAGACACTTTTTCGATTCCTAAGGCTGGAATTGGAAGACAACTATTTTATTATCGGCGGAGATTTCAACGCCAAACATAGAGATTGGGGAAATGATACACCAAATACTAGAGGGAACCTACTATTCAATTGGTGGGGTCAGCACAGTATAATGTATCGACTTGGGCTTAAGGCGACGGATAGTCCGTCGTTTCCCAGACACGGGTCCTATTTGGATCTTCTGCTGTTCGACTCACGAATACAACTGACATGCACTAACCAACAAACTACAAACTGTCTACGCACTTTCGTGTATGACAGTGAAACTGCGGAATTGGATGAGTTTGTTCAAAGGCATTCCTGTAACTATAGTAGGGTGCGTTGGACGCACTTCTCCAGAACGCTGACGAGACCACTCTCCTCGAATTCGCTCTACCCACCGTCCAATAGAAATCTGTCAAACGAGGAGACGAGACAATTAAACGAACTATGGACAAAACGATACCTCGGTATCAACACACTGGCGACGAAGACTTATTCCGCAACGCAACTATTGACGCACTGCACCGACATAAAAGTAGACTGCTGTCAAGACTAAAAACCTTGTACAGACAGTTTACTGACAGACAAGACCCGGAAATTAGGACACTGAAGGCGTCGATTAAAAATATTCAAACTTTAATAAAAGAGAATTACAGAATTTCTGTAAGTTTGTATTGGAACAACAGGATTCGGGCTGTAAACTCCAGCAACCCGAATATGTTCCCGCAAATAAACAAACTATTTCGGAGAAAAAATCAAAACGACCTTCAGTGTCTTAAAATAGCCCGGACAACAGACAACGAACGGTTACTGACAATAGCGGGTATTGATCCAAATGAGGCCGCTGATTATGACGACTTCTTTGTGATCGAAGATCCACAGGAGAAGGTTGAGGCCATAGGGGCGGCTTTCCAGGAAATATACAAAGCCACCGATACCATTGGCCCTAATTATGACCTGGACAATCGCGTCTTGGTGCACGACCTCTACATTCGAAATGAAGTAGAGAACTGACGATCCGAGGGCTCTGGTTTCACCCGGTTCAGCGACGAAAATATGGCAAATAATGTCATTACCAGAGAGGGTGACCTACCTCCGTTCATTTCGAAGGAAGAGCTCCGTGAGATCTTCGACACAATCAGGACTAAGAAATCAGTGGGGACCGATAGTATTCCGAACATCGTGCTTCGACATCTTCCTCTAGAAGCGGTGGACATTTACACCACCCTGTTTAATAATGCAATGAATAATGCACATTGTCCAGCGCATTGGAAAACGGCGGTGGTTCAACCTATCCCCAAAAAGGGAAAGGATATATCCAATCCGGCGAATCTCCGGTCGATAAGTTTCCTTCCGAATATCAGTAAGGTGTTTGAAAAAGTAATCAATAGAGCTCTGTGGGTGGTGGGTTGAGGACAAACATATAGTTCCGGATAATCAATTCGGTTTTAAGGCGGGACATGATATCTCACATGCCGCGTCTAAACTGGTGTCCGATATCCAATGGAATAAAGGCAAAAATCAATGTACTGGTGCCTGCCTTTTTGACTTGGAGAAGGCCTTCGACACTGTATGGTTAGAGGGTCTTTTCTATAAGCTGACTAGGCTGTAGATCAGTAAACCACTCGTGTACATTCTTTATAATATGTTAACCAACAGAACGTACCTGGATTTTTAACGTAAACCTCCTGCCGTAAGACTTAATGTTTACGAGGTGCCCATACACCCATAGGGAGCAAGGATACGCCTTGATATCGCTAAGTACTCGCTTTATATTTATTAATACTTCGCTTATATTTTATACCAAAGCAGAACTTGTGTTGGAGGCACAAGTTCCACCCTTGGTATGAGTCGAGACCGACCTAAAACCTCTTGCTGCTCTTAGAGTCGCAGCACCCAGTACTTTATTTGCTACTCTACAATGGGCAAAACCAAGGAATACCCGTACCCGCGATTTGGGTTTAAACCACAGCCACCATGACGCTCCCACAAGGGGGCCTACCTCTAACAAGTCAGGCCCGGACCGAAATCCGGGGGGCTCCTGACTCCTATGGTACCGTGATTTAAGTCCTGGTATGGACTACCGGTGGTTAAGCCGCCAATAAGACCTATGACCGGCAACTTGTAACTGGTCAAATCGTAGCAACCATTCAGAGGCTGTAATCTGAAGATGTTTACGATAAGACCAATTATAGAATAATCTGCCCCCGCTTTTTATTAGACAACGTCATTGATGGGCGAAGCCTTGATAATTGGGCTGGGGCCCATGCTAACCAACAGACAGTTCATCGTGAAAAATTTCGATGTGACTTCTGTTGGAATATTTCAAATTAAAAATGGTCTTCAGCAAGGCGCGGTCAATTCGCCGATCCTATTCAACATTTATACAAGCGACTTGATAAGTTCACTTCCCCATACTATTGCGTACGCAGACGATTTGATAGCGTACAGAACAGGTCCAAAAATCGAGGTCATTAATACTCTCTTGCAGCGTGACTTCGATAAGATAAGACGGTTTTGCGATGACTGGAAGTTGAAAATCAACTTTCAGAAGTCGGAAACCATTCTCTTTAGGACGCCGTTGTCTGGAGCCTCTAGGGATACCAGAAAAAATTGGCGAAAGTTCTCGATCATTGGACAACACGGACAGCCTCTTGCCTGTCGAAATGTAGTCAGATACCTTGGGATCTGGCTAGATCAGTTTCTGTATTTTGACAAAAATGTAGATGCTGCTCTGACCAGAGCCAAAGGCGCTTTTGCCCTTACAAAGAGACTGTTTTATAACAGCCAACTCGATGCGAGGGTGAAGGTGATCTGCTACATGGCCCTTATCCGGTCCATGCTTGTATTTGGATGTCCTATGTGGTTCAACGTGAGAGCAAGTTTATTGGAAAAGATTTGGGTGTTTGAGAGGGCTTGTCTTAGGACTGGACTTCGCTTATACAGAACACCAAAATCTGAGTACATAATACATAAAATTCTATCCCAATGCGGTCTTGTACAATAGGGCGAACCTAATAAGAGTGGACAATTTCGTAATTAAGTTGATTCGAAGGCACATTGCAAGAGCAATGACCTCATCGAACAACCTGATCTCCGGGGCTTACTACCCCAATTATATGTATCACGAGAGAGTTTGCTTTGACGGCTATGTTCCTCCAGAAGCGCTCCTCTACCTAGATAGCAAAGGTCTGATCCAAGACAGATTGGCTGTGCCGCTAATCTACCACGTCGCTCGGAGAGCTGGGGACAGACGACTCAACTACGACAGAGACGTCGCACAGGGCAGTGCGGAGCGTCTCCGGTTCAGTAGGACGGTAGGGAGTCGCGACATGAGGGATGTTGCTCGGCAGCACCAACAATTTTGGTGGCTTGTTGAAGAAGAGGATGCGTCGTCGTCGAATTCCTCCAGCAATAGATAGCTTCATGTGAAGCAAAGTGATTCAGCCTAATTTTTTTATTAGCCATGGCCGGCTTACATAGTTTTAGGTAGAATTAAGTTAGATTTAAGAAAAAAAAAATATATATATATATTACGTATATATATATTATATTTATATATTATATACTTAAATGGAAGTAGGTTAAGTAACCAACCCTCCAGGTTGGGAGTTGTGCCGCCGGAGTAACAGCCCGGCCATGGAAAAATATGTAGTTACGAAACAAAAACAAATCTCGGATACAGACGGTTCTGCTGTTGACAACCACTGCAAACGAAACAAGGACAACGAACTTCGGATCTGAACGTGGAATGTTAGTTTCCTTAATAGGCCGAATAACTAGCGAAGGCTCTGACCTATTGCAAAGCAGTTACTGCTATCCAAGAAATGCAATGGAATGGGCCGGACAAAAAGAGCGGATGAAGGCCAAACTGCGACATTTACTACGGCGATTGTTATCGACGCCAAAGCAGCGCCTATTTGGATGCCAATTTGTTGTTAGATGCAGACTTAGACAAGAAATCTTGATTTTATGGCATGTGGACGACCGCCTTGTAACAATCCGTATTGAGGGTAAATTTGTCAGCATTAGCCTTATATGCGCGAACGCCCCCAAAGCTCGGAGATTTTAATGCAAAGCTAGGAAGGTAGGGCATTTTTGGTAGTGCTGTCATAAGGCATAGCCTGCAGGACGCCGCTTCTGATAACGGATTCAGACTAATTAACTTTGCGGCGAGGCCAAACATTGTCGTAGCTGGCATGCGGTTTCCTCATCTAAATATTAATAAGGGGACTTGGAGAACTCCTAATCCATCAACCGTCAACCAGATTACACATTGGGATTGACGCAAAGCACTCCTCCTGTATTATGCCCGAATGTTCCGAGGAGCCAACATAGACTAGGGCCATTGTATCCAAGGTACTGTAGTGGACATCCTGGACATCGCAAAGACAGGCTAATACTACGAGGAAGTTTGACGTCGGACGTTTAAAATCGCAAGTGATCATTCTCCTTAATCTCTTGAGAAGTTCTATGACAATACTGCCATAAAGCCATCTGCTGCTGGGTTTCACTTGGCTACCACAACGAAAACTCTGGTTTGACGGCGAGTGCAGGTAAACACATTCAGCTAAGCAAGATGCATACAAAGCGGCATTGCATATAAGGACGAGAGCTGTTCACTAGTTCTACGAACAGAAGAGAAGAACACCGGCTTCTCATTAGGAAAAAGAGGGAGCATGAGAAGCGAGCGGTCGAGGAAATCGAGGGATGTTACTCCAGGAATGAGATATGAAAGAGAGAGCCCCGAACCGAAGCCTGTAGAGATGAACAAGGAAACATAGTAATAGAGTCGAAGTCGATGGTCAGGATTTGGAAAGAGCATTTCTGTAGACTGTATAACGAGCGATGATGAACCAAACACCGCTACCAGGCTGATTGGACCTTTTAACCTGGACGATGTAGACCAAGAGCTCCGTCCACCCGACCCGGATGAAGTGAACATAGCCATATCTAAGCATAGGTGCAACAAAGTTTCTGGAGCGGACGGTCTGGCTTTAAAGCTACAGGTGATGACTTTTTCGTACACCAACTCATCTGTAAAATATGGTCGGACGAGAGTATACCCGATGAGTGGAGCCTCAGCATTGTTCGGTGCGACCCTCAAGAAAAGAGATCCCCTGAACTATGCCAACTACAGAGGCATCATCTTAACATCGCCTACAAGATCTTCTTTGCCGTATTGTGTGAATGTCTGAAGCCGTTCCTCATCAAACTGATTGATCCATATCATTGTCGCTTCGTGCCAGGAAAGTCCACCATCAACCAAAAGTATTCAGACTACGCCTGATCTCAGGAAAAACACATAAGCTCGATACACACCATCTATTCATTGAGTTTAAGGTCGAACATCTAGAGAAACGAGGTACATAGAGCAAAATCTAGCTTTGGTATCCCTGGCAAACTTGTCGGTTTGTACAGGATAGCAATGGAGAATGCACGTTGCTCCATCAAGTTCGGTAATGAACTCATCGAGATCTTTGATGTTAAAAAACGATTTAGACAACAGGACGCGCTGTCATGCAAGTTCTTTAACATCATTCTTAGAAGAGTAGTTCATAACTCACCCTCCAATTACTCGCATACGCCGATGACATGGACATAATCGAAAGAAGGCAGCGTGATGTCAGTGGCGCACTCGCGAGCTCTGAGATGGAAGCGGCAAAGATGGGGCTAACAGTCAACAAGGGCAAGACCAAGTATATGCTGTCACCCAAAACAGACACCCAACACCGACAGATATAACTTTGAAGTAGTTAAGGACTTTGTCTACCTAGGATCCGCTATCAATTCAAGCAATAACAAGGCGATGAGATCAAACGCTATTTTTTGGGCTAATAAGGCTATTGACTAGCATAGCTCACTCTCTCGAACAAAAAAAGTGACCCTATGCAAGACCTTAATAAGCCCAGTTCTGCTCTAAGAGGCAGATACAAGGACTTCATCAAAAATGGATGAGGGTGCGATTGGCTGCTTTGGGTGCAAAGGTGAAGTAAAGAGTGAAGTGAAGGAGTAGCTACAACGGACTGTACAGCGGCATCGGCTTAGCCTTAGAAGACTTAGAGAAATGAGAGTGCTCATAAAGAAATCCTGATATCGAGACTCAAAATGTACTGGACGACACTTATCGCAGCCTTGAGGAATCACTTGATCAAGTAATACGCCAGGCCCTATCTAGCTTCTCGCTATTAAAGATGATCTGTTAAGCTTCTCTGTCCTGTTGATCATAAAAATTTGGTAAAATTCATGTTTTTTCTACTCTTGCATAGGAACTGCTGGAGGATTTCGGTCCACCCTCTGTTAGCCTCTGTATTTGTCACTTTTAGGAAGGAAGTGCGTTTGCTTCTGACTGGGTAGTTTGCAAGGGCATTTGTGGGTTAAATAAAAGAAACACGGTGTTTATTAAAGAATTTTCCGATAACCTACTTTTCTTCTGTGATGAGTGTAAGAGTATCTCACTTTCACACGTACTTTTGGCAATAAAATGCCTAAGTGATTCAAATGACTCCTACCAGGACGCACTCGCCAAAAAGATTACGGATAAAATTTCGGTAATAGAAAACAGTGTTAAAAGTGTTGAAGAGTTACGTAACTCAGTGCAGAACTCAGCCGATGTAATAAAATCCAAAGTAAAGCACATGGACAAACAAATTGCTGGTCTTATCGAGTTAGACTCCGGGAGATCCAGGAATGAAGAAACTCCCTTACGTCACCTCGATAAAGTGTTGATTGACATTAAAGCTATGTGTTCTGCGCAGGTTATCTCCAACCAAAAAACCTGCGAGATGATAAACTCCCTGCGTGACGACATAGACATTCATTTTCAGTCCTCGTCACACAAACAACTCTCTCCCAAACACTGTGATCCCATGCTCGAAGTTATCTTCGATAAAGTGAACGATGTCGGCGACGAACTTACCGCGACTCGATCCCTCGTATGCGATATTGAACATCACATCGCAACAATAAACAGCAAAATCGTTGATACACAAAACTTGCCGCAGCCTTACCAGAATGTTCCCTACAATACATCACTAATGGCTGAATTAATTGAACCTGAAGTGAATTCACGCTCACCCCCACACATAAGTCACCTGCGGACGGTTCAACCCACTGATTCCTGCGAAGTTTCTTCCAACTTAACAGCAGAAAATATTTCTATGTCAGCTCCTCCAATCGCTGCCCCACGGAAGCTTATCAATCACTTTAATTCAACTTGGACACCTTCCGAATGGCAATGTAGACTTGATAAGCTTGCTTCGAAGAATCAATTGGTCACTACGCTTCTTATCAAGGGCGCCCCCCCAAACGCTGATGTTGATTGGATCTCAAATTTCTTCGAAAAGAAATATGGCATTACCATTAGCCACTGCAATTTGCTTCCTATATCTCACCACAGAAGCAAGCGCAGCTTCAAGATCAATCTTCCAACCAAATACGAATGGTTATTCCATAATCCTACCAGCAACAATTTCAATCTTGGAAAGATGCGTGTCTGCAAATGGTTGGAAAATACGCCCAAGAAGCAGGATAAAGCCAAGCAGTCCGTTATACCTAAACCAAGAAATAAGTTAGTAAATAAATCCAATTTGCCAAAACCCACCTCCTCTTCCCACAACAAACCCAGCTCCAATTGGAGTTTTAAAACAACAATTTTTCCTAATTTTAAGCCTCCCACCCAAACTGCAACTCCCCCTATTCCACCCCAAATCAAGCCCCAATGTCAACGTGTCTTTTTCGACTTAACCCCTACAACTCAAACTCCTGCCACTCAAACTCCCACCATTCAACCCCTAACACACACGCCTTTCCCTAATTTCGACCTCAGAACTGGAGCTAAGTATCCCAATTTCATCAGTTCTCACATTTTATACCCTATTTCAGAAAAACCAGCCGTTGCGACACCGAACTCATTAACCACTCCCTCTTCTATTGACCCCCTTTCGCCACCCACTGTTAAATTAACGCAGCAAACTAGCGATACCACCGAATGTCGCTATGCGCTCTCTAGGCTTAGAGATAAAAAGATATATGAGAATATACGTCTATATCTCGCTTATCTGCACGATAAATCCGACTCGGTGTGCTACGAGGGTAAAACAAAAACAAGCGTCATGGTTTCCATCCAGCAGGAAGGCCTCCCTACAGACGTTACCACTCTCAGGAAACTTTATATAAAGTATCACGAGATTTTCAATACGCCCCCCCAAAAAGTTGCAGACGATCTTGCCGCTCTTCGCCAATATGTACACTCTAAAAGAGTCTCACACCTCCAACGCAGTCGCCTTGACCATGCTAAATTTTTTCGACCCTAAAAAGTCATGCAAAAACCTCCCTCTCACCTTCTATTACCAGAACGTAAGAGGACTCCGTTCTAAAACCCACGCTGTTTTCCGCCAATCTCATGCTCTCCCATTTGATATCTATCCTCTGACCGAAACTAATCTTATCCCCAACATAAAAAACTAGGAGTTATTCCCTCATTCTTTTAATGTTTTTCGGGATGATGATCGCGCACCCCCCTTGATTGAATCCCCTTGTCGAGGTGTCCTACTGGCTATTCACAACAGCTTGGACTCCTCTCTCGTTGCAACATCATCCTCGCCTAAGCTCGACTTTGTGTCGGTTAAAATAACCCTCACTCGCAGATGCTTGTACGTTATGTGTTGTTACATTCTTCCGGCGCAACCTATCGAATCCTACCAACTTGCTATTGCAGCAATTGTCAACTTAATCGACTTATCAGACTCGCTTGAAGATATCATTATCTTCGGCGATTTTAATCTGCCTCAGCAGAAATGGACTCCATCTGAAGACCTATCTTTTTTCATCGCTTCCAATCAGATTTCTACTAAGGAATGCCTCTTCTTAGATCGGCTAACAGACTCTAGTCTATGCCAAGTCAGTGGCGTTTCCAAATATATGGAAAAGCAATTAGGCCTTATCTTTACAACTGATCCCATCAACTCCTCAGTATCGTGTTGTCCCCTATCTCTTTCAACTATTGATAACTTTCATCCTCCACTTCTTCTCTCATTTTTCCACAACTCTCCCCTTCAGTCGCCTCCCCCCGCAGTTCTATTTTCTTACAATTTTCACAGGGCTACTTTTGAGTTTACCAATCTATCTGTGGTTGATGCCCTCTCCACTTTTTACAGAGAAATATTCAAATCCATCTCCCTTATGTGCCTTACTCCCGCCATAAAACTTCTTCTACATCCCCTCCTTGGTATAATCGTAGACTTCGCTCTCTGCGAAACAAAAGAAACAAGTTATGGGCGGTATTCCTTCGCACCCACTCTTCTTCCGACTATTCAAATTATCTAGGTACATATCTTCATTTCATTGAACTCTATAACTCTCTCTATCAGCGCTACCTGAATAGTGCGCAAACCAATCTCATAAATGACCCCAAGTCCTTTTTTCAATTTGTCAATTGCAAAAGTAAGACCGATGGTTATCCTTCCTCCCTCGCTTTCGAAACCAAAACTTCATGTGATCCTCCTACCATCGCCAACTTTTTTGCTACATTTTTCAAGCAATCATTTGCCAACAACTCCTTCGTACCAGATCCCTCTTACTTCAATGATCTACCAAATTTCTCTATTGGTCCCTTTCTCACTCAAAATTTCGATCCTGCAGTTATTGAAGAAAAGTTACAAAATCTTAAGGATGAATTTATACCTGGCCCAGACGGACTCCCCGCCATGTTTCTTAAGAAATGCTCTTCCAACCTGTCTCTACCCCTTTCCTACCTTTTT
Organism: Volucella zonaria; assembly: GCA_963966105.1. Classification (NCBI taxonomy): domain Eukaryota; kingdom Metazoa; phylum Arthropoda; class Insecta; order Diptera; family Syrphidae; genus Volucella; species Volucella zonaria. The sequence continues at coordinate 45,037,698 of OZ014531.1, forward strand.
CGTCTATCGCTCACACAGGGTGAATTTCCCCAGATTTGGAAGACCTCTTTTATAATCCCAATACACAAAAAGGGATCTAAGCATGAAGTTACCAATTATCGTCCCATTGCTAAACTCTCACATATACCCAAACTCTTTGAAAGCATTTTATACGAAGCGTTAAGCTTCAAATGCAAGCCTTTTATTTCACCCCGACAACATGGTTTTCTAAAAGGTAGATCAACTACCACAAATCTAGTTGAATTCGTGTCTTTTGCTCTCTCAGCCTTAGAAAATGGCAAAGAAATCGATGTTATCGCAACTGATTTCACTGAAGCGTTTGATAAGATATCCCATCAATTGATCCTTTTCAAATTGTCTGCTCTCGGCTTTGAGCCTCTCTTTTTTAAAATGGATTTCTTCTTACCTGGTAAACCAATATTATAGTGTTCGGTTTAGATCCGCCCTTTCTGTTCCATTCCTGGCCTCATCAGGAGTTCCACAAGGCAGTCATCTTGGCCCTCTTCTCTTCATTCTTACTATCAACGATGTTGAGAGTGTCATTAAGCATTCTTCCCTCTCCCTTTACGCTGACGACACAAAATTTTTTAAAACTATTTCCTCTCCCCATGACTCTGCCCTTCTTCAAGAAGACCTTCATAGGTTTTCAATCTGGTGCCTCAAAAACTGCCTAGAACTTAATATAGCCAAATGTCAATCTATAACCTTCTCACGTAAATGCAACCCGTCTCCTCCCCGACTTTATTTTCTCCATGGGCAACCAATTCCCCTGGTTCAGTCTTTTCAAGACCTTGGCATATTATTCGACTGTGAGCTTAATTTCCGTTCACATATCGATAAGATGATCCTCAAAGCCAACTCATCACTTGGCTTTATTAAACGATGGTCCAAGGAATTTTCCAACCCGTATGTAACCAGATCTCTCTATATTACCTTTGTTCGCCCCCTGCTTGAGTATGCCAGTCAAGCTTGGTCCCCCTTTCACCGGGTTCATGTTTCCCGAATCGAGGGTATTCAACGTCGATTCCTCCGATTTGCCCTCCGTGGCCTGCCATGGAACGACCCTTTAATCTTACCTCCCTATCAAGACCGCCTCAAACTTCTAAATATGAATTCGTTAGAAGAACGTAGGAATATTGCTGACGTTCTTTTCATTCATCGTCTTCTCTCAGGTTCCATCGACTGTGCATCCATTTTGAACTCCATTTCCTTCAATACCAACCCCCGCAATCTACGTTGTCCTCGTCTCTTCTATCTACCGGTCCACCGCACCTCTTATGGCTCCAACGAACCTATTTCCCGAATGCTCCGAAAGGTCAACTCGAACCTCTCCCTTTTTCATTTCCACCTGAGCACTCCTCGTCTCAAACAAGATCTCCTCCATCACTTCCCTGGTCACTAGCTCTTAAGTCTTTCTGTTAGTTTTTAAGTTAGATTAAGCTTGTATTAAGCCAATAAATGGGGGCCTCAGCCCCCACCAAAAATTAAATTAAATTGCTGTTAAGTCCGTCAGTTTGGCATGAAAGATCTTACTGTGTTTATCCAAGTTATCCCCCAAAGAATGAGGCAAAGGATGACGGGAGACAATTGTTGTTCGATATGATAAACTGAAGATGTAGGTGCTTAAGTTAGGACGCTGCATCTTACGAGTAATCTTTCCAGTTGTGCAGCGAATTAGAGTTGTCTTCAGAGACAAAGGTGATGTAGAGAATTTTTTAGCAATTTCGAATGTTAGGGTAGGGTTAGTCTCTAACATGATTTCCTCCAGTTTTCAATCGATCTCTTTACACAGGTGCCAAAGGTGTAAGTGCAGGTGGTTGATCCTAAGTAGCCTCACCATCAATTGAGAAGCGAAAAAGGTCTAAAATTTAGGTAGTAGTCCGTTTTGTCTATACAGACATATCAGACAACTTTATTTTCAATCATCTTTGAATCCCGTCGATAACTGGCTTGGGATTCTAAATTGGAAATGTTATCTATGTGATCGAGTTGGCTCAGTTTTTTTCATGCTTTCCATTTACTTTATTCTAACTCATCAATCATTATCATGCCCCGTCATTCCTAAACACGAAAATCTTCTAACACCTTCGTCTTCGACAGTCGTTTTGTGGGGATGCATCCCCATCCTGCCTTAAATTAACACAAATTCCCGATTTCACTCCCACATTCAATCAATTCAATTTTCTATTTATCTCTCATTATTTACATTTAAATTTCCTCAGGCATTTTCCTCACTCTTCTGTTCCTCCATCCCTCGAACCCACCATCTGTCACTTGTGCTTTGATTTCCAACAAATGGATCACTCTTCCTTCGGATGGGCATGAAAGCCTGCTCTCCAGATCGAAATCTTTTCGGTTTCACCAAAATGCATAGAAAATCATTTTCCAGGATATCGAGATTCCTTCAGAAGCCCAAGCATCTACGCCATGTGTTATTGAGGGATTTTTCATTCATACACTGATTTGCTTAAGGATACATGGGGTTGGAGGGAATTGGAAGGTGCTACTCAGGATTCGAAATTTCTCATCCATATGCAAAACTCTGATTTGAATACTCCACATACACCTGAGCGTTGAGACGAGTTGATGATGCTGCTGATGATGATGTGAATAAGGATGTTGATCTATGTATTCGGTGGCACGTAAAATATTTGAGTGGATAAACGTGTTGAGAATTTAATTTTTATTTAAAAGCAGCCTGATCCTGTACTTTCGATACAGCCATGCAGAGGAGTAGTTTTCGATTACTTATTGATTTAAAGGAAATTATTATTTAATGGTGAAGGAAGAAGAGAATGAACCAGAAGTGATTCCAATGAATTCAGTTTGTGGAACTTGTTTGACAATATGTTGGTTGCACTTCGACAGAATAACAGTGAATCGATGTTAAGCATTATTAACCAGACCAAGTCGCAATGACACAGATGAGACTGGAAGTGTTCGTCGACAATGGTGATTGAATGTCAAAGATAGTTTGAGGTCATGGGAGTAAGTGGTACATACCTCTTCACGACTTAAGTGCCAAAGGCCCAAAATTGGTACTCGTTTACAGTTTCACTGAGCTTGTTGCGGTCACCGATTGGCTTCAGGCTCATCTCAAAGGGAGCTTCAAATTCGAGGACAAATTTCTGCGGTATCAGTTGATATCATGGGATTGAGCTATTTGGAATCACACGAAAGTGCAGCATAGGGGTTCTTTAAGTGAAGAAAAAGTCCTTAGCCCTTTAACCTGCTTAATTGAGCAATGCTAGTGATACATTCTATACTTTAGATAACAAACATTGTAAACAATGTATGTATATATACACCCTGCACTTAATTGTATGTTAGCCTTAAGCTTATTGACATCTGTCAAATAATGAAGTTAATTCTGGCGGGAACTGAAGTAATTATCCCGCACAAAATCTTAATATAAAATATGTGAATTCCTTCTTTTTTGTTAATTAGCTAATAAGACGTTGTTGAATAAAGATCAAGTTAACTACATACTAGTAAAACCATAACAAGTGGCGACGAGGTGTTAAAAATTGAAGAAACGTTGCAAAAACTAATTTCATCACAAAACCGGTGGATGAAGCAAATACTGGCAGAGAATAAAGCCACAATAACACAACATATAAGCCAAAATTCATCTGTTCGTCCAGCAACCATTCCTCAGTTTCACGAATTCAACTCGGAAAATGAATCTTGGGATAGCTACCTTTTCCAGCTCCAGCAACATTTTACGGCGAATTCCTTGTATGACGACAACCTCAAGAAGGCGCATTTTTTATCAACTTGTGGAAAGCAGGTAAATGACTTACTCCAGAAATTGGTAGGAAGAGGTAGGTAGACATACTTTTAAAGAGCTTTCTGCGAAACTTGCATCAAGGTGCAAATTCCTACAACAGAAGATGGTTCCTGGTCAGTCCTACGCAGAGTGGATTGCGGATTTAAGAGGTCGTGCAAGAGATTGCGCTTTCGTGTGCTCTAATGCCGATTGCAACAGCTCATATGCGGATATTATGATCAGGGACATGTTAATTTTCTACACACCTCGCGATGCCGTTCGTCTTGCTGCAACGCAGAAGAAGAACCCTACGTTGGATGAAGTAGAAGAACTGGCCACTGCCTATGAGTCGACACACCAAGCTTCCAGCATATTAAAGGAAAGCAATACTGCAAACGTAGCAACGTCCTTGGAAGTGAATCACATCAGTGGATCAAACTACGCACAACCAAGTAAGTCGCATGATAATTGTAGTGTAAAGAAATCGTGCCCTGGTTGTTTTATACAACACCATAGAAATGCATGCAAACATCTTCAGTCAATTTGCGATCTTTGCCGCCGACGCGGCCACATTCGAAGCGTTTGCTTATCGGTCAGGCACGCTATCAGCCGACAGTCTCACCCGCGTACTCCTTCGAAGTGTCGGGTAAGGAAACAACACAATTATAACACACACCAGAAGCCACAGAGCAGAACGAGTGGTAACAGTAATAGAAAGCAGACAGAATCTGCACACTCCGTTAACTCGATATATACTGGGACAAATTATAGTGGGTGCCTCTGAAAAGATATTCTCGGACATGGTATCTTCCGCACAATTAAAGACCGAGGTGAACGAAAACAAAATTTTCGTAGATCTTTGTGTCAATCAACGTCATTTAGCTTTTCAAGTAGACACAGGTGCTACCAGTTCATTAATCAGTCTTGATGGGTTAGAGAAACTAGGCCGGCCTCCTTGCAAACCGACATCACGAACGCTTCAGGCATATGGAGAAACACCTGTGCCGATTAAGGGAGTTATAGACGTCTGTGTTCAATGGAGAACGTACACTCGAACATTACCACTGTTAGTTTGTGACATTCAACGAGGCTCCAACATTATGGGTTTGGATTGGTTTCAAGCCTCTGGCTTACAAATTCAAACGGGTGACTCTCACTGAATTTTGCAAATAAAAACAGACTCCAGGAATCGGTTATTTTCGGAGGCAATGTCTTTGTGCAAAAAACACGGATCTGTTTTTCGACCCGGGTTAGGATGTACTACATCATATAAAGCACATCTTACGCTGAAACCAAATTCTGCACCCAAATATTTTAACTATCGTCCGGTACCCTTCGCTCAAAAAGAAGCAGTTCGCCAAGAGCTTGAGCGAATGCAAACTTTAGGGATATTGCGTCGAGTGGAAACAAGTCAATGGGCCACACCCATTGTTGTAGTTAACAAGGCAAATGGAATACTGCTCATATGTGGTGACTTCAAGATAACTACGAATCCCTATTTGGAAATTGACCGCCATCCGGTTCCCCGCATTGAAGAATTGTTCCACAAACTACAAGGTGGACAGTATTTCATCAAAATCGATTTGTCAGAAGCGTATCTCCAGATTCCCCTAGATGATGAATCTAAAAAAATTTGTGTTATAAGTACCGAATTTGGATTGTTCGAATTTCAGCGGTTACCCTTTGGAACATCCAGCTCCACTGGTATTTTTCAGCGTTACATGGACCAACTAACTGCTGATTTAGATTTTTGTACGTCATACATAGACGATGTAATCGTTTCCGGTAGAACAAATGCTGAATATCTCAGCAATTTAAAAATTTTCTTAGAAAGGTTGGAGAGTCATGGTCTACTTTGCCGTTTGGAAAAATGTAAGTTTGCGGAACCTGAAATTGAATACCTTGGTCATATAATCGACGGCGCAGGAATTCGACCTTCGGAGACTCGGGTTAAAGCCATCTCAAGTTTACCTAAACCGAAAGACCTCCAAGAGCTAGACGCATTTATCGGGAAACTCAACTACTACAACAAGTTCATCGACAACTTCGCCCAAATAGCTGCACCGCTGAACAAGCTCCGCGTAATAGGTGAAACTTTCAAATGGGGAAAAGAGCAACAGAACGTTTTCCATCAGTTTAAAGAGAAAATCGCTCAAGTGTCCAGGTTAACGCATTTTAGAGATGATTTACGAATTAGTCTAGCTGTAGACGCATCATCCCATGGAATTGGCGGCGTCATCTCTCACATCTTCCCAGATGGAACCGAAAAGCCTATTGCTTTCGCGTCAAAAACTTTGAATGCTGCTCAAAAAAGATACAGTCAGATGGAGAAATAGGCTCTTTCCATCATTTTCGGTGTAATCAAATTCCACCTGTATTTATATAGTCGCCAATTTGAATTAGTCACAGATCATCAGCCGTTAATGACAATTTTCAACCCTAACAAGAAGTTACCCCATATGACAATTCAACGGCTCCAGAGATGGGCAATTTTCCTGATGGGATATACTCGTACATACACAATTCGTTATCGAGCAACAAAAAAGCATGGGAATGCCGACTGCTTATCACGGTTGCCGATGGGACCAGATGAGGAGTTCGATCAATCAGTGGAGTTGTGTCATCAAACCGAAGATGAAACAATGAACGAATTTCCTATAAATGTTAGTTTGATTGCGAAATGCTCACAAAAGGATTCAGAGATACGTGCAGTATGGAACAACAGGGTTCGGGCTGTAAACACCAGCAACCCGAATATGTTCCCTCAAATAAACAAACTATTTCGGAGAAAAAATCAAAACGACCTTCAGTGTCTTAAAATAGCCCGGACAACAGACAACGAACGGTTACTGACAATAGCAGGTATTGATCCAAATGAGGCCGCTGATGATGATGACTTCTTTGTGATCGAGGATCCACAGGAGAAGGTTGAGGCCATAGGGGCGACTTTCCAGGAAATATACAAGGCCACCGATACCATTGGCAATAATTATGACCTGGACAGTCGCGTCTTGGTGAAAAACTTCTACATTCGAAATGAAATAGAGAACTGGAGATCCGAGGGCTCTGGTTTTACTCGGTTCAGCGAAGAAAATATGGCAAACAATGTCATTACCAGAGAGGGTGACATACCCCCGTTCATTTCGAAGGAAGAGCTCCATGAGATCTTCGACACAATCAGGGCTAAGAAATCAGTGAGGACCGATGGTATTCCGAACATCGTGCTTCGACATCTTCCTCTAGAAGCGGTGGACATTTACACCACCCTGTTTAATAATGCAATGAATAATGCACATTGTCCAGCGCATTGGAAAACGGCGGTGGTTCAAACTATCCCCAAAAAGGGAAAGGATATATCCAATCCGGCGAATCTCCGGTCGATAAGTCTCCTTCCGAATACGAGTATCAGTAAGGTGTTTGAAAAGGTAATCAATAGAGCTCTGTCTAGGTGGGTTGAGGACAAACATATAGTTCCGGATAATCAATTCGGTTTTAAGGCGGGACATGATATCTCACATGCCGCGTCTAAACTGGTGTCCGATATCCAATGGAATAAAGGCAAAAACCAATGTACTGGTGCCTGCCTTGTTGACTTGGAAAAGGCCTTCGACACTGTGTGGTTAGAGGGTCTTTTCTATAAGCTGACTAGGCTGGGGATCAGTAAACCACTCTTGTACATTCTTTATAATATGCTAACCAACATAACGTACCTGGATTTTTAACATAAACCACCTGTCATTTAAGACCGTATGTTTACGAGATGCCCATACATCAATAGGGAGCAAGGATACGCCTTGCCATCGCTCTCCGTCAATCCTTTGATACTAATTCGGAACTGTGTTGGAGGCACAAGTTCCACCCTTGGTATGAGTCGAGGCCTACCCAAAACCTCTTGCTGCTCTTAGGGTCACAGCACCCAGTACTTCATTTGCAACTCTACAATGGGCTAAACCAAAAAGGAAACCCGTACCCGCGATTTGGGTTTAAACCACAGCCACCATGACGCTCCCACAAGGGGGCCTACCTCTAACAAGTCAGGCCCGGACCGAAATCCGGGGGGCTCCTGACTCCCATGGTACCGTGATTTAAGTCCTGGTATGGACTACCGGTGGTCAAGCCGCCAACAAGACCTATGACCGGCAACTTGTAACTGGTCAAATCGTAGCAACCATTCAGAGTCTGTAATCTGAAGATGTTTACGATAAGACCAATTATAGAATAATCTGCCCCCGCTTTTTATTAGACAACGTCATTAATGGGCGAAGCCTTGAGAATTGGGCGGGGGCCCATGCTAACCAACAGACAGTTCATCGTGAAAAATGGCGATGTGACTTCTGTTGGAATATTTCAAATTAAAAATGGTCTTCAGCAAGGCGCGGTCAATTCGCCGATCCTATTCAACATTTATACAAGCGACTTGATAGGTTCACTTCCCCATACTATTGCGTACGCAGGCGATTTGATAGCGTACAGAGCAGGTCCAAAAATCGAGGTCATTAATACTCTCTTGCAGCGTGACTTCGATAAGATAAGCCGATTTTGCGATGACTGGAAGTTGAAAATCAACTTTCAGAAGTCGGAAACTATTCTCTTTAGGACGCCGTTGTCTGGAGCCTCTAGGGATACCAGAAAAAATTGGCGAAAGTTCTCGATCATTGGACAATACGGACAGCCTCTTGCCTGTCGAAATGTAGTCAGATACCTTGGGATCTGGCTAGATCAGTTTCTGTATTTTGACAAAAATGTAGATGCTGCTCTGGCCAGAGCTAAAGGCGCTTTTGCTCTTACAAAGAGACTGTTTTATAGCAGCCAACTCGATGCGAGGGTAAAGGTAATCTGCTACATGGCCCTTATCAGGTCCATGCTCGTAGTTGGATGTCCTGTGTGGTTCAACGTGAGACCAAGTTTATTGGAAGAGATTCGGGTGTTTGAGAGGGCTTGCCTTGTGGAACACCAGAATCTGAGTACATAAAATTCTATCGTAATGAGGTCTTGTACAATAGGGCGAACCTAATAAGAGTGGACAATTTCGTAATTAAGTTGACTCGAAGGCACATTGCAAGAGCAATGACCTCGACGAATAACCTGATATCTGGGGCTTACTACCCCAACTACCTTTACCACGAGAGTGTGCACTCTGACGGCTTCGTTCCACCGGAAGCATTCCTCTACCTAGATCAGATAGGGTTGATCCAGGATAGATCAGCGGTCCCGTTAATCTTCCATGTCGCTCGGAAAGCTGGGGACAGGCGACTCAACTACGACAGAGACGTCGCACACGGCAGTGTGGATCGTCTCAGGTTCAGTAGGGCGGTGGGGAATCGCGATAAGAGAGATGTCGTTCGGCAGCACCAGCATTTCTGGTGGTTGAATGATGGAGAAGATGTTTCGTCGTCGTTTCCGTCAATTACGGACCAGCCTCACTAATGAGGCAGAGCTGACCTACTTATTTACACTGTGAATACCGATGGCCAGCTTGCATAGGTTTAGGTTAGCATTTAAGAAATTTGTGTATAATATCTATGTGTATGTATTGTGTATGTAGGTTAGGTTTAAGTTTATTTTAAGTTAGATATTAAGTTTTTATAAAAAAATAACTCCATATTCTAAGTTTTTGTTAACAAATTTTTCTTAGCCTTAAGTATACAAAATATATACGAATTTCAATAAAATGTAAATAAAGTCGAAAGACATAGTATACAATTTAGAGTAGCTTAGAGTGCCTGTGCGGGGCCAGTAAGTTAATATAAGTTTGTTAAGTAATTTTAAGCTAGCATTTAAGCTTTTTGTGTGTGTGTAAGAATTAATGATTAATATAATAAAATGCATTTAAAACTAAACTAAAAAGATACGTGCAGTAATCAACTTCGTGCAGAAGGGCTGGCCAGATCGGTTGTCAACCACTCAGGATCATCTGATTCCGTATTTTCGTAGAAGGCTCTCTTTAAGTTTGTCTACTAATGTTCTTCTCTTTCACAGCCATAATCCAAGAGTGGTCATACCAGGTGCACTACAATCGAAAGTCTTAGCCCTTCTTCATCAAGGACACTGGGGAACAACACGCATGAAACAGATGGCACGCCGATACTGCTGGTGGCCGAATATTGATGACCAAATTGAAAAAACTGTTGCCAAATGTAAAGCATGCCAGTCTAATGCTAGCCGTGCACCGAGAGAATACACAAGTTGGCCAATCCCTGAACACATCTGGGAGCGCATTCATGTTGAATTTGCGGGACCTTTCCAAGGAGCTATGTGGTTAATTGTGGTGGACTCCAAGTCCAGATTTCCTTTAGTGGTACGAATGTCCTCCACAACCACACAAGCAACAATCCACGCTTTGCGCACCATATTTGCTTTGGAGGGTCTTCCACAAACAATTGTGTCCGATAATGGTACACAGTTCAACACAGTTCAACAATTTTGTTGAGACCATTCAATTCGACACATGACGTCAGCACCGTTCAATCCTGAATCTAATGGCATAGCCGAGAGGATGGTGGGAACATTCAAATCAGCCTTTCTCAAGGCTATGGACGATAATTGGAGAAGTGAAGATGCACTTGTGACATTCTTATCTACCTTTCTCACAACTCCGGGCTCCAGCATCGAACCCTCCTATCCGCTATTCTGCCAACAAAAGCATTCGCTAAGGTGAGATCACATGTACAGAAGTTTGTTGTCGGTCAAACTGTGTTTGCTCGAGAGTATGGGCAGGGGAAGAAGTGGATGGAAGGAGTCATAGAAAAAACCTCAGGACGTCGTATGTTTTTAATTCAAACCAGCATGGGAAACTGCCGACGTCACCAGAATCAGATCCGTCTAAATTCAGGAAGCCAAGAAGAATTTGATGATTTTAACTTTTCGAAATTTCTTTCGTCTCCAACAGGTTCATCTCCAAAGTCAAACCACCAGGAGGACAACCCAATAGATACCAATGAGACGGGTTCACCGCTCGATAATCCGATCGTGGAACGAGAACTAGTAACCGAAAGTAAAGGAGCATCATCAAATTCGGATTACCAACGAAATCCATCTGCCGATGAACCACTGGTCATACGGAGATCGGAACGGACATCACAAAGCCAAGGATGGCAATCACAACGCATCGCCCAAACATTATGCACAAAAAAGATTGTGATTTTGGGGACCTTTTCTAATAACGCGGCCTCACTATCGCCCAGCAAAAAGGAAAAACTGCTTGACGCAGTCTTGGAAATGAATTCTAAAATTCCAAAACTTCTGTCAAGACAGAGTACAGCAGATTGATCCTCACGCAAAGCATGTGGACAGTGTAAAATTGCGCGCAATTGCTACATCACTGTCGTTATAACATCATTCGCAGTCTCCCAGGTTTTGCACGATTAAGCTCCTTCACGTCACTGCGCCTCCAATTTTTGCTTCAAGACGGTTCAACTTGCTACACAATTTTGTCATTCCATCAGCACATGCTCTGCGCAATATGGTTCACCCACATGCTTCTATTTATAAAGATAATTCCGCAAGAATCCATGCTCCCATAGAAACCTAGCATAAAAGTTTACCTCTTCCTTTTTTCTGCTTGTCAATTCTTTGATGTGTGGAAGCACTTTGTATGTCCCATGTCCTTTGCTGAAGTATTTGGCACTCTCCCCGAGTTTGTTTGCTGGCCATCCTTTTCGCGTTTTCGTTGTTAGATATTGACACGGAAATTCCATTCTACGAGACCGTTCATCTTCCACATCTTCTGTCCAGAGAGTTTATCCTTATAATGAAGTTATACTGCTGCTGCCCATATAAGAACCAACGAAAGCAGTTTTCTTATAGGCAATGTGGCTCCTCTAATATTTGGCATTGGCTGGGATCCTGCTGGATGAAATTGTAAGCAATGCTCAGAGTAGAGATCCATCCTCGGTTACGGTTTCCATTGGCAGTTGGGTCTCATATGTACGTAACTGCAACTGACTCTCCGAGCTGCCGATAACTTAAATGAATGCTTCTCGACTTCTCTACGGGATCAGCTACTTTTCTGCTGTCCCTCAGAACAAAAGGCTCTTGCGATGATAGCTGTATGAGTGACAACGACACTGCGGAGCACTATCTTTGTGAATGTCAAAATAATGATGTCATCCACCTGCAGGTACACAACGCTGAAGTAATTATCACATTTACGGCTTCGGATTGACAGAGTTTTATCATGAAGATCTAACCCATTGAGCATGACAACAATCAAAGCAAAGTCACCAACTGGTTCTAGTTACGCACTCTATGGTTGAGCAAATCTCCCCTCTTCCAGCACCTTGACGTCTTCTTCGACTACGTTGTCCCTTCGAGTTGGAATCGAAGTCTCTCCAGGCCAGAGCGTTAATATGCATTCGTTCTACAATATATGTCCTAGCCATTTTAGGTGACTGAAGCTTACTTTTCTAATTATGTCGATGTCGCTGAGAGGGTCGTAGGTTTGTTGTTATATCTTCCTCTTCCCCTTTCAGAGCCCGATAAACGTAAACGGAACCAATGCTCACTTGATGGTTTTTGCTCTCAAAACTCTCTTTATTTCCTAACCAGTATAACTTGCAAACATTTAAAACCAACGGACATCGGTATCTCTCTTTTTTCCCTCCCTAACTTCTTTTCGCTCGTGCTCTGTGTAAACATCTTAAGAAGCCTCATTATGGTTCTTCTACTGTTCTGGGTCTTGTCACTTCTGTTAAGACTTTTGTATGCTGTTGCTGGAGTAGCAACTTTCAATTTTCTCTCTCACATGCTTCATAGTATTTCTTTTGGCGAAGCTGCTCTCTTATTCTTCTCTTTTGCGAATCTTTATCGTTTATTCGAAATCGTTGCTTTCAGAGAAATGAGATGTCACGACCTTGTAAGGACTAGATAATGTGTCAGGTAACCAATTGGACAGACGGGTAAAAACTGCTCTTGCTATCATTTTCATAGTTTGTCTCCTGGGAACCAAATTCATACAAAAAAGGTCTGATATCCTTCTCTAGCTCCTGTTCGGCCTCGTTACTTTTCTCCTTCTGTTGTGCCTTGACTTTGAACTTCTGCCTTCTCTTCATATTTTCCACCTTGTCCTACACCTTCACCATTACCTTCTTCAGAATGAACCTTCGATCATCGTTGATCTTACGAATATATGGCTGTGCGCAACATGTCATCGTTGGAATTTAACTGTCGTGAAGCCATAAACGACATGTCGGTCGGTATCTCTCTGAGAAGGCCATCCAAAGTGGCGCTGGACTTGCTGGAGGCATCTTTGACTTTTCTATAAAGACCTAGTTTGTCTTGGAAACAATGACTGAATCATAGAAGGTATCTGCTTGGCGTGATTGATTTTGGTCAGCAAACTTAGCAAATGATCCCGCAAATCGAAGAGAAGTGGCTCTATGCCAAGCCGAGGACAGCCTGGAACATTTGGGGTCAGATGCGATAGCCATATGTAGTTATCCATGGCGATCCGAATAATCGCTGCTCAAACCATGCACCTTGCAGCTCTGCTAGTAAGCACTACTTCACGCCTCCTCATGGCGCCATCTGTCTTCTTCTGAGTCTTCTGCGCCACAACACAGGATAAGTGCCTATTGATCTGTGGCCTGGGCCCCCGCCCAATTATCAAGGCTTCGCCCATCAATGACGTTGTCTAATAAAAAGCGGGGGCAGATTATTCTAAACTGGTCTTATCGTAAACATCCAAGATTACAGCATGAATTGGATGCTACGATTTGACCAGTTACAAGTTGCCGGTCATAGGTCTTGTTGGCGGCTTGACCACCGGTAGTCCATATCAGGACTTAAATCACGGTACCATGGGAGTCAGGAGCCCCCCGGATTTCGGTCCGGGCCTGACTTGTTAGAGGTAGGCCCCCTTGTGGGAGCGTCATGGTGGCTGTGGTTTAAACCCAAATCGCGGGAACGGGTCTAACCCATTGTAGAGTTGCAAAAAAAGTACTGGGTGCTGCGACCCTAAGAGCAGCAAGTGGTTTTAGGTCGGCCTCGACTCATACCAAAGGTGGAACTGTGCCTCCAACACAGTTCCGAATTGGTATCAAAGGATTGACGGAGAGCGATGGCAAGGCGTATCCTTGCTCCCTATGGGTGTATGGGCACCTCGTAAACATTAAGTCTTACGGCAGGAGGTTTACGATAAAAATCCAGGTACGTTCTGATCTGTGGCCCAGCTAGACGCAATTATAAAAAATTTTCTTGCTCCGAAATGGAATCAAATTCCTCGGATATGGACGGATACTTTCTTGACGACCTTTGACTATCGATTATGGAACGTGAAAATCCTCCTCGACTCCCGGGAAGAAGGTCCTCAGAATGTCAGATTCCTCCAACTGGGAAGGGAGTTCACCATTTACAAGTTGGACATCTTGGGTCTGAGCGAAATAATATAGTGGGATGCAGGTGAATACTTTTCATCAACCGGGAACACTAAACTACTTTAATCTGGAAAAGCCAGTGCGCGGGAGTCCGGTGTAAGGCATATGTTAAAAGCACGGAGGAGCTTCTTATTGTGGAGATCTTATAATGACCAGAGTACTGTAAGGAAAGTAACCATCACCCAGTGCTATGCACCGACGGAATGCTCGACTGAAGGCGAAAAGGTGCCGCCTAAAATTTCACCCCTAACCATTACATCGTTATAGTGATGGGAGACCTCAATGCTAAGGTAGGAATCACGCTCGGAAACGTTATGGGTGTTCATGACATTGGAGACCGAAATGACAATGACGAGTAGTCATTGGAAGCAACACCGGACCTGCCATAAGATCAGCTCGATCTCAGAGAACATCAAACCACATAGACCACATTGTTATTAGCTGGCCATTTAGAAGCTGTCTTTATGACGTTAGCCGTGAACGGAATAAAGCGCGATCACCATCTTATGGTAGCTAATATACGCCTTCGCACTGTATCCGTGACTAGCAACCTTGCCAACATGCTCACTATACTTCTTTTTTTTTATAGTGAACCCGCGCTCAAGGGATTTGCATTAAAATGTTTGTACACAGCGCGAAGGAAGGAAATTTAGGGAAGAAGAAAAGGGAGGTGCCGATGTACATTGTTTTTAAATGTTTGCAAGTTATAATGACCAGAAAATAGAGAGATCGGCAGGAGATTCACGTATAATACCGACGCCAACAATTCTGGGACGATCTCAGCTTAGGAGCGGTAACAATTAAGGCAAACAACTGTGATCTGTGAAAAATGTTTTCTCATCCGGAGCGCAAAGATTTATCGATCAAATTCAGAGAAACGACAGCACATGATTAGCAACTGATTCCTGGAGGCGAATCGAGGAGCGTATTTCACTCAAAGTTCAGATTGCATCAGCCACAGCAGCAGAGAAATCTGCGTAATGTAAGACGCGAAAGCCGCAACCACATCAATGCGCTAGCTTCACAAGCCGAAGAGGCAGCAAACCGGTGCGACAGTATGACGGTTTATATTGTTATTGCAATGCAAACAGCACCCTGGAAAAAATGTGGACGGTACCCTACTTATAGCGGATGAGGACCAGCTCCGAACATGGAGGGAGCCGTTCGCGATGGTACTTAACCATATAGACGACAACGCGAGTGTCCCGAACCAAAATGAAACATTTGAAGGAGAAAACTTTCGAATTCGCAGTGGCCCCCTAGCGGACCACGGCTCATCAATGGTGCTATCAACAATAATAAAAAGCTGAAACAGGTTTTGTGTACTTAACGCCACTGAAGGTTATTACAATTTGATCAGCTACAATTACAAGTGGCAGGACCACCGGTAGTCCATATCAGGGCTTAAAATACGGTGCAACTGAAGTCAGAACACCCCGGACCTCGGTCTAGTAGATGTACCCCCTAGTGGAAGCGTCATTGTGGCTGTGGTTTAAAATCTAAAACGTAGGAAGGGGCTTACAGTTGGTTTCGACCCGATGTAGAGTTGCAACAAATACTGGATGCTGGGACCCTAAGAACAGAAAGAGGTATTGGTAGGCCTCGCCTCAGGGTGGTATTGTGCCTTCAATACAGTTCCACTTTGGTATCTAAGGAAGGCGGCAGAACGTGCCCATGAATGTATGGACATTCAGTAAACCTAAGCCTACGCGGCAGGTGTTCACTTAAGCCCCATGACACATGGCCCCTTGCAGAGATTGAAACCGCGATAAATGTCCTCAAGAAAAACAATGCAATAGGCATTGATGGAATTCCCGTCGAATATTTCCAAGCTGCGCCAAATACATCGGCAGAGGTACTGAAACCTATCATAGCCAATGCTCGATTTCCAGCGGAGTGGAGTCAGGGCATGATTGGCAAGTTGTCTAAAAAGGGGGATATGCGTTCTGTCGGCAGTGGCCAAAATAATAGCAAAGCTAGCAACTTTCAATGTCGAACAAACAGACTTTCGCTCTGGATTCTACATCACCGATCATATAGACACCTTGTGGATCATCGTAAAGAAGGCTTTTGATAGCGTGAGCCGGGCGTTTATATGGAAAGCCTTGCGGAGAAGGGCTATTCCTGCTAATTTTGTTATTACAAAGATGCAAAATGTCGTGTTCTACACAATGCTAAGTTGTCGGAAGCCTTTGAAGTCCAAAATGCAGTTCGGAAGGGTTGTATTTTATCACCGCTTCTTTTCCTGGTGATAATAAGCAATAGAGGTGTTCGATGGGCAAGGACATTACCTGAAGCATTTTGATTACGCTGGTGATATCTGCTTGCTTGAGCACAGGGTTTTGGATCTACACCAGATGAGTAAGAATCTGGAAGTTGGAGTCAGCGGAATGGCGCTTTGAATAAATGCAGCTAAAACCAAATTCCTTGGTGCTCGAGAAAGTGCAGAGCTTTCCTTATTTGGGAAGCGCCATCTCGACTGTTGGCGGTACAGAACTCGATGATAGGAGCAGAATCGGGAAGGCAAAAGCTGCTTTCGGAGTGGTGTTTAAGTTGTGGAAAAGCTGTGAGGTTTCGCTCCCTGACTTCGAGTCAGTACTGCTGTATGGATGCAGTAGTTAATGCACAGCTAACACTCGGAAATTCAAGTCCTTCACTAACAGATGTCTGTGCATCAATTTGAGAGTATTTTGGCCCAACAGAATCTCAAACGCAGAATTCTATACTAGAATAGGGCCAGAGGTAGTCGACTACATTATAAGAAGTAGGAAATGGTTGTAGATTGGTCGCATCTTAAAGCGCGAAGACAATTTCATTGCGAAGCACGCCATGCAATGAAACTCTCTTGCCCAGTCAGGAAGAAGAGCTGGCCACCGAAGGCAGACATGGCGCAGAACAGTTGAGGAGCAGTCAAGGGCACTTGAAAAGAGTTGGAGAAAGCTGACGTGTTGCTGACGCCCTATGGCACCCAGGGGTCATAGGAACTAACTAACTGAACCATTCTTTTCAAGAAGCCCGCCTTGGCTTAGACATCACAGCCAAATTCAGGTTTGAAGACTTGTAGGCCCAGTTGGGCGACTTTGTAAACTTGTCTCATCCGAGTGAGGATGGAAATCCGCTGTTTTTCGCACTTTCTTCGGAGATTCCGACTTCGTAACAACTTTGGTCGACTCGACAGTGATAACATCACGAATACTCGTACTTTTATTTGGCAAGAAAATTATTGAACGCCTGCCAGGAATACACTCCATGGAAACAAATGTCTCCACTGGATTTCTATTCTCAATCAATGCGAGGAGCATTTCGGTGCATGTCTTGAGCACCAAGCCACTGTATGGACGCCAGTATTTTGCGATGGTAGAGTTTCGTTTAAATTTATTGTCCAGAATGGTTCAGCGTCCATGAAGATGGTATCGATTGCGTTGAGGGAACAAAAGATCGCGTCACCAGGATAGTCACAGAATTCTCTTTCGAAATATGTACACGCTGATTCGGCCTTCCATGCAGCACCACTTTGTAGGCGAGTTGTTTTGCTGGATGTGGTTGCCTATATTCCTTAATAAACGAGGAGTGTCATGGGGTGGTTGGCTTCTTGGCATTGATGGCCACTGATAGTCAGCAATTGTAAACGACTTTTTGAGATACGACTGCAGGAAATCAGTAAAGATTCTGCGGTAAAATGACAGTTGGTTGAGCTCAAGACTCCTCTCTTTAGTCTGCTTCTGACTGTTGCCGCTAGCTGACTAGCTAGATTAGATTAACTAAGTACAAGTCATATGAAGCCATAGTAACAGCAGCTCAGCTAAGTGCTCGCCATAATAATTAATAATACGGGATCCAACCACCCTTGGTCCGAGCTTATGTTTGCGTCTACTTGAAGGATTCTGTAAGGTTTCTGTCCGACATAGTAAACTTGAGCTTCGTAATTCGAATGATAGACGGAAAGCCAGACATAGACATAGACATAGACAGCCAGTGACGTACGACTCAGGATACCTTGTGCTCATTGAAAATGGGTTTCTAACTGGCGGTGAGCCTTGGAAACTTTGAATTACGATATTGACCCCGCCGATATGTGTTGAATTTTCATTTAAATATCCAACAACCCACTGAAAGCTAAGTTGAATTAAATGCCATCATCAACAATAAACAAAGCTCCTCTGTCTGTAGAGCTTCATTTGAATTTAGTAAGTAACCTAGCAAGGTGCCATCGACCTCTCTTTAACTTCTTGACACGTTTTGCTCGGCAACCACTTGGGCTTCCTTCCTGACATACGAGTATGTGCCCGATTATTTCCAGGTGTTTTCCTACACTTCGAACTTCCAACGATCCACAAGTCGCGTCTCAACTTCCACCGATTAAGTATTCATTCCTCGTGTTTCTCGTAGAACGCATCAAATTAAAGTCAACCTACAGCTCATCCCTATCCACCCGAAGAGAAAACAGCGCCTCATACTTTCATAAGGACAACAAGCAAAAAATAATAATGAGACAAACACCTAATTAGATTATTTTTACACCGTTGTTAATGCCTACCACCAGTGCCAGGATACGCCACAGTATGCCCCCCCTCTTCGCCACATATTTCGGCACTATGGTGAGCTCTCGCTCTGCCTGTCTGATTAGCAATTCAAGTGGCAAACTAATGAGTGCCTTGAAACACATGTGTGACAAGACACCCAAGAAACTCACACCAGACACCGGCGAATGTCTTAATCTTTTTCGAGAGCAAAAGAAAGAAAGTTCCATCATCACAAGGCCAAGTGGAATTTTAAGGATTTACTGCACTATCAGTAACTTAATGGAAACAATTTCTTATGAATGCGTGACATGTTATCCTTATCACTTGGATGGATTCCAGATGCCCGACACAGTGACACCTACGATGTCTCCTAATTATTCTCTCCTCCTTCTGTTTTCTCACAATCAACAAAATGTCCTTTATCCCTTCAACAGCATAAACAAAAAAAAATACAAAGGATAATTATTGACGATGTTTATGAGCCCATTGTCTGGAGTTACTGAATGGAATGTTAATTGATTCTGATGACAATGAACGAGCCACAAAACTTTGATTGATCCTTTGTTTGCCCAAGGTTGTCCTTATAAATAATATTTAAGTCAAAACAAAGTCCTGCAGACTGCCACAATTGTTGGGGATGAATGGTTGGGGGGGGGGGTATGGAAAAGTCCTTCAATTTTCAAGATTGCCTGACTGGAAGGTGGCCAAAGTCTATGGGTCAAGAAGAATAAATATTTGAAGTATGAAAAGGATAAATATTTCCTCTTCAATGAATGGAACAGATTTATATTGAACTTTGTGGTGTGGTGGGGGTGTGGTGGGGGTGTGGTGGGGGTGTGGACGGGAATATATTTTAAGGAAACACTTTGGTAAACAAAGAAATTGTGTCAATCGATTTGGTTAAACTTTTGTTGATTTATGATCGAGCAAAGGGCGAATGGGGAGGATAAGAGAATAATGTGAGTGGAATAAATTTAACAAACGAAAGGAGTTCTATTTTATCGTTGAAAAGCTGCTTTGGCGTTGTCGTTGTCGTTGTGCTTTAATTCAGGAAAATTTGTGGGGCTTATCTGATATGTTCAATAATTTACTCAGTAGTTTTAGAAGTAGCCAGCACTTACTTCGTGTTACCAATAGGAAATAACGAACCTGGTCTACACTGCCGACTCTCCTAAGTCCTGCTAAGCTATTGGTGGTACTTTGGCCGAATTACAGTCCCTCGGCTTGAAATTTTAAACTGGCTCAACATTTAGGCTCTCAACAATCCGGGTGTTCCTTCTATTATGGGTATGCCGATACCAACGAGTCAGGTTGATACAATGGAAGCGGACCAACAACCGACTGAATTCATAAGAAGGAGATGCAGATGCCCAATATTGCTACAGCAATTTCAACACGGACTGAAGGAAATGAGTCAATAGATTGCTCCTGGATGGTCTCCATAGATTCTTTCAAACAAAAACCATGGTCATGGCCCAAGCATCTAGCCTTGGGTGATCTAATGGACTAGGGGAAATTGGTAAAGCTAGATTTTGTTTGTCTCCTCAATCTGACTATCCCTTGTACGTTAAATCTGCCATTCCAGGATGAAAAAGGAAATTTCTTAAGATGGTCCCTTTACAAATCTGACGCAGGAGTCATATTTGCAGAAAAAGCAATCAAACCAGTAGCTCCGATTGCTCCTTAGCTTAGCCTGAGCCAAGCTCCTGAGCTCTGGGCATCTTCAAAGTAAAAAGACTGAATAAGGCAGCCCCACAATAGGTTGAATTACTAGTAGGCAGTTTAAAATAACAAAACTGCACATATCTGAGCGTAGAATTAAAAGCTGCTGCGAGCGTTAAGCTGAGACCCCACCAACGCTCACAACCCAAATTTATCCCATCCTCCTATTCACCAACATTGCACTTTTTACTTCCTTACTTTCTTACTTACTTAAGCTAGTGCTGCAGTCCGACGTGGACCTCAAATCCGCAAGCGTCTCAAGCCAGCTCAATCCTTAACTAGCTGCCTCTAGTTTCGCACGCTAAGTTGCATGAAGTCCCCTTCCACTGGCGTGTGCCGCCTGAGTCAGAGTCTTCCTCTACTGCGCTGTGCTTCGGGGACAGATTCGAAGATTTCTCAGACCAGAGCATTGGTGTTCATCCGCTCTACATGACCCAGCCACCTTAGTCGTTGGAACTTCGCTCTGTTGGCGGAGTCGATGTCGCTGTACAGCCCGTCGTTATATCTCCTCACTGTCTATGCAGACGGGACCGACAATCACCTGAAGAATATTTGTCTTAAAGCAGCCAAGGGCACCCTCATCCCTATTTTCTAAAGTCCATGCATCTGCGCCATAGATTAGGACTGGTATTATTAAGATCTTTGTGGGTTTGCTAGTTAATTGCATTCTTAGCCCAAAGAAGCAGCGATTGGAAAAAGTTATTCTTCGTTTGATCTCAGCGCTGGTGACGTTCTGTCCCACACGTCGATGTTGTGCTTTCTGGTTGACAGCATATTTTTTCTTTTTTTTTTTTATTATTTGCGCGCACTCAAGGGATTTAGGTACCCTTAAAATGTTTACACACAGCGAGGGCCAAGGAAAGTCAGGGAGGATAGAGAAAGAGGTACCGGTGAACGTTGGTTTTAAATGTTTGAAGGTTATAATGGCTGGGAAATAAAGAGCTAAGTAGGGCATTCCATAAGCGAGTTGTACGGCTTAAGAACGAATCACCATATTTTAGAGTACGTCCGAAAGTGGGCTCGAGGGTATACTGATGAGCATTCATAGCGAGACGGGTGTTATGGTTAAAAGTTTGAAGGGGCGGAATGCTACTGGCGATTTCTATGGAGCACTTCGTGCGGTTTGCTAAGAGATGGCGTAGCTTGTATTATTCCATTGTTATTATTCCATTGGAACATGCGTTGGAAAGCTACTGTCATTGTACGTCATTTCAGTATATGTCATTCATTTGAAGCGTAAACAACAATAATTTTTTTTCACTCAAATATGTCGAACTTTGTGCCTGAAAAAGTGTTTTTGCGGGGAGTTCTTCTTCATGAAGAAAACTGCTGCCGAAAGTCATCGTATTTTGGTGGAAGTTTATGGTGAACATGCGCTAGCTGAGCGAAAGTGCCAAAAGTGGTTTGCACGGTTTAAAAGTGGTGATTTTGGCTTGGAAGACAATGGACGTCCTGGGCAGCCAAAAAAGTTTGAAGATGAAGAACTGGAAGCATTACTCTATGAAGATAGTTGCCAAACACAAGAAGAGCTCGCAGAATCTTTGGGTGTCACTCAAGCAGCCATTTAAAAATGTTTAAAGGCAGCTGGATATATTCAAAAGCAAGGAAATTGGGTTCCACATGAACTCAAGCCGAGAGACGTCGAAAGGCGGTTTTGCATGTCCGAAATGCTGCTGGAACGCCACAAAAGGAAGTCATTTTTGCATCGGACTGTTACTGGTGATGAAAAATGGATCCATTACGACAACCCCAAGCGCAAAAAATCATATGTGAAACCCGGCCAACCAGCCGAATCAACGGCAAAGCCGAATATCCATGGCGCGAAGGTAATGCTCTGTATTTGGTGGGATCACATGGGTGTGCTGTATTATGAGCTGCTAAAGTCGGGTGAAACCATCAATGGACAACGCTACCGAACACAATCCGTTTGAAGAGAGCAGTGGCCGAAAAACGCCCGGAATATGCGACCAGACACGAGGCAATAATTTTCCCTCATGACAACGCTCGGCCCCACGTTGCTATTCCGGTCAAGAACTATTTGGAAAACAGTGGATGGGAAGTCTTACCCCACCCGCCTTATAGCCCAGACCTTGCCCCTTCTGACTACCATTTGTTCCGGTCGATGCAGAACGCCCTCACTGAAATACGGTTCACATCAGAGCAGAATATCAAAAATTGGCTTGATTCATTCTTGGCTGCCAAGTCGGCGCAGTTCTTTTGGGATGGGATCCACAAATTGCCAGAAAGATGGGAAAAAGTCATAGCTTCAGATGGGCAATACTTTAAATAATACTATTGTACATGTTTTTCTTAAATAAACGCTCAAATTTTGAGAAAAAAAAACGCACGAATTACCCAATAGCAATAAAACAGAGTGAGACAGGAGACATTACGCCAGTGTTCGAGGATGTCCAATGTTTGAGTGATCACCTATGAGTTTTATCGCACGGTGTTGAATCCTATCTAGCAGGTGCAGAGATGTTTTAGGAGTACCTGACTAGATGTGGGCATTCTACTCCAGTTTTGGGCGGATGAATGCCTTATATATTGAGGCGTGATCGGAGGGGGTGAAATATTTCTTACGTGGCTTAAGGAACCTAGCCAGTTCGCAGCATTTTTGACGACACCGAATATGTGGTCATTCCAACATAAGTTTTCATTGACATGCATACCGAGAATGGAAAGTTTATCGGTTTCGATGATGCAAGTGCCATTCATGGATAATGGCTGGGTGTTCAAATTTCGCTGTTACGAGAGCGGACAGCATTGTGTTGTGGTAGCATTAAATTCCACTCTGTGGATAGTTCCCCAATTGGCTATGCTGTTAATATCGGAATTTAATGAGCTTAGCACATGCTGCCGTTCCCGTTCTATAGCAGAAGAATAAGGACGTGAGTCCGGGAACGAATATGAAAAGCAGAGAGTACTGTCTAATGTATTGGAGTAGAAGTAGCAGACAAGAGATCGTTGATGAAAATTAAAAAGAGTGTCGGAGACGGAACGGAGCCCTGGGGCATACCAGCATTTATTTTGTGAATGTCAGACTTGAAACTGTCCAAGGCAACTTGAATTGAACGTTCCGAAAGGTAATTTCTAGTCCATTGAAGAAGAGAGTCATCGATGCCAAAAGCACGTATTTTCGACAAAAGAGCCCGATGCCAAACTCTGTCAAATGCCTTAGAAATATTAAGTGCAACTATCTTGCTTTCGCTAGATTGATGGCTTTGGTTCCACTTTTCGGTGAGACATGCCATCAGATCACCAGTGGACTTGTTGTTACGAAAACCATACTGCTGGTCATTAAGAAGTTTTCGTGCTTCGAGATATTTCATTAGCTAACTGTTTATCAGCGTTTCCCTGACCTTGGGAGAAGGGACGTAAGTGCAATGGGTCTGTAGGAGGAGAGGGAAGAAGATTCGTCTTTCTTACGGACGGGCTGGACAAATGCTGTTTTCCATCTGCTCGGAAAAAGCCATAAGGAGTAGGGTCGATGAAAAAACTTACGCAGTGGTTTGGCCAGCGAGGAGGAACACCTCTTCAGAAGAAGAGTAGATATACCATCTGGAACAGCGGATTTATATACGTTAAGATTTTTAAGTCACATTGAAGATTCAACACAATCTGGGAGTATTTAGCTGGCCGCAAAGTGTGCAGCAAGCAGATTGGCCTTGTCCAAAGAGCTGATAGCTCGAATGTAATTGTAAATGAGCGTGTGGATGGAGGATGCGACAGAATTTTTAATATTTTTGACCAAAAATTTGTATTGTCTTTGGGACATTGCAGTATTTTTGGCCTCAGTTTTTGGTCGTTTTTGAATTTCACACGCTTGAGATAGACGTTGCAGTCATTCCTGGCTCGTTTGAACCTTTTTGGTTTTCTTCTGTGGGGTTTTTCTTGTAGAACCGATAAAACAATTCTCTAACCCTGACAGCCTCTTTACAGCTCGAGTCGTACCATGCCTTTTATTTTGGTCTGATGCTCTTAATCCGGTAAGGGATAAAGCATCTCATTCAAAAGAGAATGGTACCTTTGATCATGTCAGCAGCGGCATCCACGTCGTTGTCGAGGAAACGTAACAAACAGTTAAAATTCCTAAAGAAGCTGTTAATTCCGCTCCAGTTGGTTTTCTCGTATGGCTATATGGTTTTTTTAGGAATTTTTCCCTAAGTGTGTGGTCGGCATACTAGAAATTAGCAGATAGAACATAGTGGTCCGACGAGCCTAGAGTGGATAGCACATTGACCTTGTATATGTCAGAGTGAAAAGTTAAAAACAAATGCCGGATGTTGGCAGTATGACTATCACCGTCTGGTATCCGTGTAGGCTCATTTACAAGCTGGGTTAAGTTATTTTTTGCAGCGAAGATCTCAACACGCCGCCCTTCAGGAGTTGTCTGCCTAGAATATCGAAGCCACCCAGAGTTGTGTATATTGAAATCGCTCGTAATAACAATTTCAGTATGAGGATACAGGGATACAATTCGTGAAATGGAGTCAGACAGCGCATCAAACTCGTTAAATGTCGAGTTGCTGTCCAGTTTGGGGCTTCTGTACGTAAAGCAACAGCTTGCTTACGGAGATGGAATTTTAACCACATGAAATTGCATTCCGGATTGGGGCAGCGACCACATTGTGGTGGAGTTTGGTAAGCTACATCACTACGCACGTAAATGGCGAGACCGCGGTGAGGGAAGAATAATGACACTACTTCGTAGCCAGGTAGCTTCACATCAGACTGATCTAAGAGGTGTGGGGGAGGATCTACTTGTGTTTCACTAAGTGCGAAAACAGCTGGTCCATATTTGCAGACATGAACGTATGCAGAAAAGTGATTACATTTTAGCCCGCGTATATTGGCAATATCTACTCTGAATTCCGGAGTCATTATAAGACAAACAGAAAAACACAAACACCGACGTTACTCAGCGCAGATCTTGCCCTCGTTGGCCGTTCAACCCATCTTCACCGCAATAACCTCAAAGCTCGCGGAAGCGCCACTGACATTATGCTGCCTTCTTGCAATTATGTCAATATCATCGGCATATGCGAGTAATTTTAAGGGCTTTTGAAAGATTATGCTTCTTGTGTTGACGTGTGAGTTTTACACTATTCTCGCAAGAATGATATTAAAGAAATCGCATGCATAGCCTTGTCTAAATCCTTTTCTGACAGCAAAGGTCTCGGTGAGTTCAATACTGAGCTTGATGTAGCAGCGCGCATCCTCCTTCGTTATCCTGTACAAACGGATAACCAAAACTAAATATTGATCTGCAGGGGTGAAAAGTAACCTCCTTGGGAATGAAAAGTTTTTTTTTTTTAAATGTTTTTTTTATTTTATTCAATATAGTCCTCTTTTAGTTTGATACACTTATTCCACCGATTTTCCAACTTCTTGATCCCGTCCGAAAAGTAATTTTCCGGAAAATCTACAAAATACTCCACAGTGGCGTCGATGATTTCCTCGCGTGAGCTGAATTTTTTTATTGATGAGCCATCTTTTGAGGTTTGGGAAGAGATAATAGTCCGAGGGATCCAAATCCAGTTACCAATCGACGCCAAAAGTCCGCCCGATTCCGTATCAGCAAGCCCAAACACTCTTTCGAAATGCTCTCGCGTTCGTGTTTTTGGTCAGGAGTGAGCATTCGCGGCACCCAGCGGAAGGATAACTTTTTCATATGCAGAATATTGCCCAAAATATGGCGTGTGCACTCACTGCTAATCTTTGTGGTATCTGCTAGCTCGCGCACCTTCACTTTCCGGTCAGCCAACACCATTTCATGTATTTTTTTGACATTGTCCTCTGTAACCGCATCGGAGGGCCTTCCGCTGCGGACTTGATCGGCAGTGGAGTTGCGGCCACCACGAAACTCTCGAAACCAATATTTGACGGTGTAATCTGACGGAGCATTAGCCCCATAATATTTATCCAACTTTTCTTTTGTTTCCTTCGCCGTTTTGCCCCTCAAAAAATAATGTTTTATGAGAGAACGAAAAACGTTTTTGTCCATGATGCCAAACACATCAACAACAATCAGCTGTCAAAACAAAACTAAAGACAGCATCGCACTGAAATTTGACATGTCTGCCTAAATATGAACGGACTTCAAGGTACCATAACCTTTTCTGCAGTAGCAGCGTATTCTGATGGCCAAGGAGGTTACTTATCACCTCACCTAGTATAGCTTGTTTCTATAGATGCTGTTATAACCGGACTTAAACCCGATGAATAGGTGGTGTGTATCGAATTGGAGCTCATGGAATTTTTCCAAGATCTGCCGATGGTGGACTTTTCTGACCTGAAGCCGCACTGATATAGACCAATCAGGTTGTTGATGAACGGCTTCAGAAATTCACACAGTACGGCAGATAGGATCTTGTTAAGGAGACTGATGCCTTTGTAGTTGGCATAGTTTAGAGGCTCTCCTTTAATGAGGATCATGCTGCGGTTCCATTCATCGGGCATACTCTCGTTCGACCACATTTTATAGATGAGTTGGCGTATGCTCCTTACCAAGTCAACACCTGCCGCTTTGAAGAGCTGCAGCTTTATTGGACTTAAGCTTAGATATGGCTATATTTACTTCATCCGGGTAGGGTGGACGGAACTACTGGTCTACATCGTTCAGGTTGAAAGGTCCATTCTGCCTGGTTCATCATCGCCGTTATACAGTCTACAAATGCTCTTTCCAAATCATCAGCTTCGATTGCGACTGTAGTGCTATGTTCCCTTTATTCGTCTCTGCAAGCTTCGGTTCGGAGTTTATGTCCGTGGCATGTTTTTTTTATCTTTTGGTAGAACTCTCAATTTCCACGACTGCGGGCTTCTCTTGCTCCTTCTTTTTTTTCTCTTGAGAAGCCGGTGTTCGTCTCCCCTCTTCTGCTCGTGGAGCTCGTGAGCAGCTCTCGTCCTTTTATACAGCGCCGCTTTATATGCATCTTGACGGCACTCGCCGTCAAATCAGAGGTTTCGTTGTTGCCACTGGTCTTCGATACTTGACACTCACGGCATACGTCCTCTTAAGAAGTTAAGAGAAGGATCGGAAAAGGATTTGGAGATCTCTTGCTATAGTAGCCGTCCGATGCCAAACTTCCTCACAGAATTAGCTTGCCTTTGCGAAATTCGGGATATCCTCAACAGTACCTTGGCTACAACATAGTATTGTAATTGTCCGAGCCTATGTTGACCTCTCAGATCGTACGGGCATCCGTAATACTGGAGGAGTGCCTTATGTCTATCGCAATGTGGTCAATCTGGTTGACGGTTGATTGCTCAGGATTTTTCCAAGTCCCCTTGTGAATATAGTGTTGAAGGAACAGCGTGCTACCTTTGCAGCAGTCCAGGGTCTCTGCTAGTTGTTCGACTGCGAGTGGCCCATCCTAACATTTCATGTGCAGATCCGAATTTCGTTTGTAGGGGTTGTCAACAGTAGAACCGGCGGCGCAACCCCCAACCTGGAGGGCGAATTCCCAGGACGTGAGGTCGGCTAGACCGAAATCAGTAACCCGTTTGGGGATGTGAGCGCTGTCATTAAGAGCTCATCTGCCTCCATCGCTTTTCCAAGACCATGACTTAGTCTCGGAAATCCTTACCAGTCTGAGCTCCGATTATGTCGGAGAAGCCCGGATTAAGTCTAGTTTTGTTTTTTCTGGGATTTTACTTCACCGCTGATTCTATTCTATAGAGCTGCTATTTTTGTATGCTGGTCAGTACTCGCGCCGATAAATTTGGCATGTCGTTTCCGGATGGACATCGACCAGTACCCGATGGTTATCGGTTGGAGGTAAAATAAACTCAGTTGATGTATAGAAACTGTTACAACACTGGGCATCACCAACTTGTTACCTCGCAGTGCACTGTATTTCTGCACCACCCAAGAAGTTTCCTAAGAGCCAATGTTCTTAGAGATCAACTCAGACAATGGTGTGGAGTCCAGCAGATTATTGCGTCTCGCATTACATTCCCTGCTCCCTCAAAGGGTATTCTGAGATTAGCGTCGCTGGAGTCACCGTATGGATTGGGGACAGCTACTGCGTTTGGTGGTGGCGGTAATGCTCAATCATAAGGAAATTGCGCTGACACATGCATCTGTGGTTTATGTCTACGTGATTTCAGAATTGCCCAGGTTCAGATGCGGATGAGATAGGTTCTCGTTCCTTCCGATCGCTTGCAATATTGCGCTATCAAGCCCTTTGAACATCCGAAACCATAGATGCGTGGTTCCGGCATCGATATTATGTGAGCGTTTGTACTCAATCTTGAAGGACTCTCATACAGAAATGCATTCCTGGGCGGAAAATAATGGTGAAATTCTCCCACTAACCTTTTATGTATAAAAGGAAAGAAGAAAAGGATCGCACGTGGGAACTGCCCTCTAGATACATCAAGCGAAAAGAATCAAGAAAATATCAATAACTGCTTCAAAAAGCAAAAGGATCTCTCAAAACTACAAACATTGCATCGCTCCGAATTGGAACTAAATGCTCCACGATTGGACATTCCACAGTCCTCAGTAGAGCGTCGCTGAACCTCAGGAAGTAGGTTACAAATGAAGACAAACTGACCAAAGATTTTGAAGTTAGATGGAGCATTTTCCGTTGAACATCAAAACAAGACGAAGCGCAATATACTCAAGATAATAGCACGAATGAATAGATACCCTCCCCGTAAGGACGTCAATAATCCTTCTCCAAGCAATGAGCCAACCTACAAACCTGGCTACTGTCCTATACATGCTAGATCTACAAATTGTGGTTCTATGGCATTACGAATAAGTGGAAAATATGGTCTGCAGATTCAAATTCGCTTCCTAAGCAACTCTTCTGTCCCAAATCCACAAATTCAAGTCCTTTGCCCCCTACTGGAAAACTTCTTACCATTCACGTGCTGAACATTACTTATGGCATTTAAAATACTTAAGGACCTTCAAAGTAATCCGCTATCCGTTTAGTTAAACACTCACAACAGACCCTACACTTTATACATACTTCGAACAGGAAGAAATTTTCAAAAAAAAATTATCCTTAACCCCGAACCATCTAGCTTAACCAACCGACACTGATATCCTGCGGGCATAAGTACACGTACTTGTACCTTCCTTTCAGATACAACAACTAAACAACAAAAACGTAAACCTTACTATGAATAAGGGGGGTGGGGCAGATGGGCTTAACCCATAGAGGAAGGACCTACAAAAACTGGAATAAAGCCCAGAAACAAAATTTCGTGGAGTCTTCAGTTGCGCGCTCGCTAAAAAGGAAAGTACATTAAGTGTCTCCAAGGAATAATTGCATTTGAATGTAATGAAAATTGTTTGTGAAAGTTTTCGTTTTTTTTTTTTTTCTTTATTTCTTCCCCCTTCCGTC
Source organism: Volucella zonaria (assembly GCA_963966105.1). Taxonomy (NCBI): domain Eukaryota; kingdom Metazoa; phylum Arthropoda; class Insecta; order Diptera; family Syrphidae; genus Volucella; species Volucella zonaria. The sequence goes on from OZ014531.1 coordinate 45,067,447, forward strand.
TTAATCCTCGTCGTCGTCTATCTGTTCTCTGCTACTTCCGACGAATTGTGCTTTTCCCTTTTTTGTTTTTTTTTACTTCGTATTTTGATGCTGATGGGAAAGAAGGTCCTCCTTACAAATACCTTCTCCAACTCAAACTTTAAGAACTGGAACTTACTTAGATTAAGGATAACAGAACAGGGGTAGAAGAATAAAAAGGACTCTTTATCTTTGAAGAGAGAACCGAAAAGTTTTCCACTTCAGATACCGATCCGACTGCTACTTAATGCAATGACGGTATGGATTGATGCTGCTGAATTGACTCCAAGTAGTACCGGAAAGAGTTGAAAAGCACCAGGAAAATCACTTCTCCGAGTGCCTTTTGTTTCGAGATGAAGTTGCAATCTAATCCGCTGTCTAGACTTGACCCACAATAAATAAACAGAAATCCACTTATTCTCACAGTCCACAAGAGGCTTTCCTCATTATGAGCAATAACTTCTGGCCGGCCAAAATGTTGCCTCATTAAACCAATTCATCATGCTGAGGTTACTATGTTTACCCGTAGTCATAGCGGATATTTATATCGTGCATTTCATGTGGACGCACACGTCCCTTATATGAAGTAGTCGTAGGAACAAAACGGCTACAGTTCGGATGCACAAGGATTATCTAAAACTACTCAGGCAAAAGTTATAATTGGCAAAGCGCACATCACCCATTCCCGGTAGTAGTCAGGACTCAGTCGGGGTATCTCCTCGTACATTGCCGAATAGAACATCAGTCAAAAACTTGACTTTAAAAGGACGAGACTGGCTGCTACAACGACGGCTCTGGCAGCATTTTTTTAGGCACAAAATCGAAATTAAAATTTCCCGCCTGAGAAAGCAGCCAGACATAGCAGAGGTGAGTGCACGAATACGCTTTGCCTAAAAATCATTTTTATTTCCACAACCAAAAGATCCAGAGACTTAAGCTCATATAAAGTCTCTCTGTTTGTTTTCTGCTGGCATCTTTGGCTCTGAGCCTATGTCCTTTCGAGTGGAAACTCGTATGATTTGATTCCTCCTCTTTCGTTTTTGGTTTTCTTTCTTGCGTTTCCTATGGCAATCTAATACTCGTAAATCTCTTTACTTTTTGAAGAGCAAAAATCACTTTGTTTCGGTCGATTTTCCAAGGATTATGAGACAACAGTTTTGGGTTTGCGGGTGGGGGATACAACACCCACCCATGAGGCAATTGGACTCATTTTAATTATTAAGCCTTCAATTACTCATTGTGCTCTGTGGCACTTGGTCCTGCTCCATGAATGTTAGATTGAGAGAATCCTTTCTGTGTCATAGGCTGGAACGGTTAAATGTCATGTCACATGCGGTTGGCGTTTCGGAGCTTTTAATCAGGGATTTCGACACAGGTGCTGGCGTTGGCGCGTACCGTGACAAAGTGACAGTAATTTTTTTAAATTCCACCACTCCCATGAGATGGATTGGTTTTGTTTGCGCCAGAGTTATTTGTGAGTAAATTACGCAATTGGAGTTGATTACTAGGTGAGCAGTGGTAGTTGCAGTGGTAATCCTTTAGTGTGGTTTGTCGTGAGGAAAATAAACTGCGAAGGGATTGTGATGGGACACTGATCCCAGAGAACGACGTACACAGTCAGCCTTCATTTGTGACAGAGTGGAATTTTTTGGTTTTACGTATTTCACGGCTGTGAATTGAGTTTTTTGATGGTGGTACCCGAATTGTAGGTACTGGGATACATGGATACTTATTCAACTGTCTAGAAATTGATTATTATTGTTGCTCTGACGAGACCTTGTTTCAAATGAGAGTCTCGCCTTGAAGTAACCAGTTTTTGGTTTCATACTTACACACCAATCGATTCTGATGACAGCCAATAATAATTCAAAGCATCAATCGAGAACTATTGATGGCTATACACTACTCTACTGGAATTCAAGAATCCATGACTCCAGCCCAGTGAAGAAGAAACATTCCGAAGTTCCAAATCGAATTGGAAATGACTTGAAAATAGCATTTGAGACCATGATTAGCCACGATCACTGATGACTAGGTTCAATGGGAATCCTGATCATAGGCGATTCAATGGCAGTTCAGCGATGCATATAATCGTTGATACTCATAACATTCGTCGCCTTTACGAGCTACTTCAAATCAGAAGACGGTCAAAACTTGGGTCATAGTGGATAGATGAACAATGAGCGTATTATGAGTCCGACTGTATATAAGTAGCTGAACTTACGAAAAAGAACCAGCTCAGCCGGGTCAGCGGGGTGAATTTTAGCACATATATACCAGACTGTCCATCTCTTATGGACAAATATCCTTAGATATCTAACTAGAGGTCCTCAGCAGAGAGATTCTCCTTGATAGAATCAACGACAATGTTCCCAGCCACAGCTTTATTTGAGCTACTTCGACTTTCAAGACTGATGCAACGTCGTCTTGAAAAAAGAGACAGTGGCGGAGAAGCTCTTGATGGGTCAGTGGCAGCGCTCGCATTACTGAAGTGGATTACAGGCGATGCAGCAACCGGCCCCGGAGGAACTTCCCTACCACGGAAAAACTAAAAAAGTTGACAACCCAAGCAAATGAAAGAATTTCAACGACCTTTTTATCGAAGGTCTCTAATTTTCCTTGCACATCTTGTAAGCACGGAAAAGGTCAAACGGGCTTCAGAAGAGACATAGGTCTAAAGAAATACCGCATATGGAGCAATTGAAGAAAATAAGAAGTCGTGAAGGCAAACGTACAACGCCGAAAGACGGCAAGTACTGTCGAAGGAGTGAGCGCCAAAAGTCTCACTTCTCCAGCCGGTGATAGAAAAGAAAAGCACATCGGCATAAGTGACACTCACTGAAACTGTGCGTCCTTTTTTGCCGTCTAAATAACGGCGGAGAGGAAAAAAAAACTTCTCTGTCGATAGATTTTTATGCCGATGATGCCCAGATGAAAACGATGCTGAAAACGTTGCTGAATCCGATGCTGAAACCAATAAAGATTACAGCTCAAGTGAACAGAAATCGGATCAAACTCTCAAACACATTGGCATAAATAAAACCAGAGGTTGCTTTACTCGATCACAATCTCCGAATGAAATCGACTCTAGAACCAGCAAAGGGTGTGGACGAAGGTGAGTTGATACACCCTGGCAAACAACCCTAATATTTGTTTCCTTGCGCCCAAGGTCCGGCTGGATCCAGCACTGCAAGCAGTAAAAGTTGCAGTTCAGGTAGACAGAATTTGGAACTTCACCTCCAACAAAACCGCGAAACATCAAAAGGGGCGAGATTGATGCACTTATAACGCGCCGAATCCGAACAAAGCTCAGTGCAAGCACTGCGTTGATCGTATCTGCTCTGCCAGCAGAGGTCTGCGATATGGGGAAAATATAACCTTTAAGTTAGAACGTTCCACGTAGGTTAGCACTTTTAACTAGCTAAATAAGTCTGTGCCGAAAATAGCCCTCCTGGGAACTAAGACTTTTAAGGTTCTCAGGACACTGAAATTAATGCACGCCTGATTTCGGGGCAACTCAGGAAAAGGGAGATTACGAGTATATTGACCAAAGTATGGTCATCCCAAGAACCCTTGCCTGATGGAACAGGCTATCAGGAAAATACAGCACTGCTTCTCTTATCACACATTAAAGAACGGTTAGTCTCACTTGCAAGGGAGCTTTTCCTTGTTCTGCTCTATATGCATTGATGAATACTAATCCTTTTGACATCCATATCATGAGCTTCACTCTCAAGGCAGCTTTTATTTAAAAAAATAAAAAGGAGTTTTGATGCCGTCTGATATAAAAACACCAGAACCTATTGCTACGAAAATAGTAATTCGTCCAGGAATGATTTCAGACAGAATCAGAACCCAAAACCGGTTTAGGGCGCTGCGCTGGAATATATTTTTGGATGACGACAGCATTAGATTTCTCTCCTCGTTAGGAAAACTTGCGTGTGTCTTCCAAGCATTGATATAACAGTCCTATATATTGTGAAGTATAGGTAGCGGGGATAAGTTTCTGCATCTGTAGCCGCAGCCAAGCTGCGCCTAATACCTTACTCATTGCCTTCACCCTGAAAGCAGTAAGCTAAAAATCGATCTGGCTGCAGATGCTTGTGAGTTGGAGTCCAAATCCACACCGGACTGTTGCGGGAACTTAAATAAAAAAACATTCCTTTCACCACTTCCAAGTAATTTTGAGAATGCGAAGCTTCTCTGAACGGCATCGCAGAAAACTAGATCGTTTTTCAGGACCTGAACCTGCATTAGAACTGAAGTACTGTCCCTAGAGTAAGGCATAACTGCAGATGGGATGACTCTTCAAGGTGCGGGTCGATCAAAGGAATGCTTTCTAATAGGTCTAAGAGATTAGTGACTTTCCTGATGTCACTCAATGGAAAAGACTTTAGACCGATGGAAAAGACTTGCCATCGTAACGGCACTCTTTGCTTTTGCTAAGCACTTTCGTGCGCTAGGCATAATTGACACAAAATCCTGTAACGTTTCTTGTGTGTTACCGGACGTTGTTCTCATTAGTCACATTTTCGGCGCTGATATGATTACGAGTAATAAGCGTTGATTTATGTTATCTTTTGACGAAAGACTGAGAAATACCAGTAAAAGGAAAATACAAAGACACCTGGATACATACAGCGGAATGCATGTCACCAAAGGTAACTCGAGTCATCCGAAATTCATTCAAAGAGAGAAACAGCGTTACAGACTCTATTGGCTCTTCGTTATTTAAGAAACGATGATTATCACGATCTGTCAACAAAATTTGCGAAAATTCTTTCCTAATATCCGCCATCAGTCCTATTCTTCTCATGAATAGTTCCACCATGGTATCAGGAAATAAGTTAGACTCTCTCAAGCACTCATTCTACGATCGTTTTCATTGTTATGTTTCAGCAGCTGTCAAAGTTACCAATGACATCCAGCTGTCAAAGTATTCAGTAAGGTTTGCCATCTCATCATGCATCGTTTTATGCTTTTTGAACGTGAGGAAATTATTAAAAAATATTATCGCAACGTGAATTTCGTCGTAAAGTCGGTCCTCATCATGGCTTTAGTGTGCAGGCAATTCGTCACACCGTGGAAAAGTTTGAGCGCGAGTACACTCTTTTGGATCATAAGTCCCCAACCAGGTAGAGATTGGTGTGAAATGAAGAAAACATAGCCGCCGTAGCGGCTAGTATCGAAGAAGACCCAGAAATGTCGATTCGGCGCTGATCAGCTGAATTGGGCATCACCGGCTTATTTTGCAGTTGGATTTGGGCATAAATCCATGTAATATTGTGCTGAAGCAAGAATTGAAGCCGGATGACCATAGACAATGCCGTGAATTCGCTAATTGGGCGATGGAAATGTTGGCCGGAGATCTGGATTTTGGCCAAAAAATCATCTTCTCAAACCAAGCCCATTTTCGGCTCAGCGACTATGTAAACAAGCAAAATTGCCATTATTGGAGCGAACACAATCCACAAGTGTTCGGCGAAGCATCATTGCATCCACAAAAATTGACTCTTTGATGCGGTTTATGGCATGGCGGCATCATCGGACCTTATTTCTTTTGGAATGAGGAAGGAAACACAGTTACCATCAATGATCTCAAGTATAGAGCGATGCTAACCGACTTTCTGTGGTCAGAGCTCAACAACATCGATATATTCGAGCTGTGGTTCTAACAAGATAGCGCGACATACCATACAAATGACGCAACGCTCAAAGTTGTGAAGAAGAAATTTGGCGACTTGATGATCTCACGGCGAGCGTTCTTCAATTGGTCGCCGCGAACATGCGATTTGAAACCACTTGATTATTTTCTCTGGGGCTATGTCAAGTCCTTAGTCTACGTTAACAAGCCAACCACTTTGGCCGAGCTCGAGTCATCAAAAATTTGACCACCACCTTGAAGCACTATCATCGAGATATTGAAGTTTAAGTGAGCAGAGGATTTATAAACACAATTAAATCGGTTACGCGTGTCGACTTATCCCGAAACACAAAAACATTAATTGATCACTGTTTAATTCGCACTAAATGCATGGATATTATATCCGCGGTAGTAGAATTATATTGCTCTGACCACTTTGGCATATACTGCGCGACTATTAAATCTGATGAGAAAGAAGAAAGAAACGCTCCTGAAATGTTCAGTTATATTAGTAGTTATGAATTGTCACGGCAAATTGAACAATTTAACTGGCAACAGTTGATTGATCTGACAGAAGTAAACGATTTGTACAATATCTTTAGAGAATGTATTAAAAGAATGGTAAAATCATCGACGTATTTCAGAAAAATCAAAAAAAGATCTAATGAGCATAATTGGATAACCGCAGATCTAAGGAATGCATGTCTAGAAAGAGATCGTTTATATAGAAGACATAAAAACAATAGAAGAAACCAAGATTATGAAAAAGAATATAAAGCGTTTCGCAACCACCTAAATAAAAAGATACATAGTACTAAAATGAATTATTTCAAGCAAAAATTCTTAAATGCAAAAAACAATCCAAAGGAGACATGGAAGATCATCAATTCAATACTTGCCAAAACACTCATAAATCTAGATGATCTGTTGGCTAAAAACTTTGCTACAAACGAGTATGATAATCTCGCAAATCATTTTGCACAAAAATTTTCTTTAGACATAACAAATACTATCCATATATGCGAACATAAATCTTACTCGGGTCCATCCAGCAGTGTTCAGCGATCAATGTATATAAATGAAGTTAGTACTGAAGAAGTACAGAAAATTCTTAAATTACTTAAAGACAACAAATCAGCAGGTGAAGATGGTATACGACCAAAGGACGTAAGAAATAATGCTGAGATTCTGGCTCCAGTTTTAGCAAAACTTATAAACTTGAGTCTGGAACAATCAAAGGTCTCCGAAAGACTTAAAATATCCGCCATTCGACCGATATACAAGGGTGGCCCGAAAAACGATATCGGGAACTACCGTCCGATTTCAATTCTATCGGTAACGGATAAAGTCCTCGAAGAGGTGATATTCAAAAGACTTATTGAATATTTAGAAAAGTATAATATATTGTCAAAAAATCAGTTCGGCTTCAGACAGAAAAAAAGTATAAATCGGTTGATCGGTGATTTTTCAAACCAAATTAACCAAAATCAAGAAAAAAACCATAGCACCATAGTACTTTTTATCGATTTTAAGAAAGCCTTTGATACGCTATGCCATAAAAATATTCTAAAACAGATGGAAAAAACAGGCATAAGAGGACCACTTTTGTCATGGTTTGAGGATTACCTAAAAAACCGCAAATATAAAGTCAAAATTAAACAAAGCCTAAGCAAAGAAAAATCTTCCAAGTATGGAGTTCCACAAGGATCCAAATTAGGACCGTTAATCTTTATTATATACATGAACGATATGCTTGCATCTCTTAACAAAAGCACAGTTTACGCATACGCAGACGACACGGCAATTATCGTTAACCACAAGAACGTTGAAGCAGCTGAAAAAATCATGCAGAAGGAGTTTGATATAGTCACAACATGGTGTCACGACAATGGCCTGATCATAAATGCAAAAAAAAACTAAAGTAATGCACATACGTCCTCCGCACATCCTAAAACACAAGATCTTAATAAAAATGCATGGTTATGATTGCCTACATAAGGTTAACAGTCATCAACTTCTTCGAGCTGATGACAACTGCTCGACGATCTTGGATAATGTAGCTATATACAAATATTTAGGAGTCACCGTCGACTACAATTTTAAGTGGAGCTATCATGTTGAGGCACTAATAAAAAAACTCAGGGGATCCGCTGCCGCTCTTTTCCATCTTAGCTATCGATGTCCAGCAGATGTTCTTCAACAATGTTATTATAGCCTAGTGGAGTCTCACTTGAGGTACGGCATCCTAGCGTGGGGCAACACGCAGCAGCTCCAGAGGCTAAACTCATTGCATGCCAGCATACAAAAAATAGTTAAGAAGTCAGAACGGCATCATGGTAATGACATAAGACAATTCCTCACAATAGAACAATTGTATAAGATGAACACACTATCAACTTTCAAAGATGATAACACCTATAAGCTACCAACCCAACAAGCAGTTAACACACGTAGACGACAACAAAATAAGTTTTTGGTCCCAAGATTCTGGAACGAATATGGACGTAGAAAGTATGCAGTTGCTGTTCCGGCAATATTTAACGAGCTTACAACAAATTTAAACAACCTTCCGAAACCAATTTTTTTAAAAAATGTTAAGAAAATGTTTTTGTGTAATGAATTTGTATTTTGAACTCAACATAATGTAATGTAATGTAATTTTTAAGACCAATCTTCTGCAGACAAGCCCCCTGGCTTTGCAGATAATACAATATGAATGGCAATCTTTTAGAATAAATAAATATTCAATTCAAAAAAAAAAATTCAAAAAGTAATGCCCCTTTTGATATTTTCAAAACCATAAAACACTGTTATATGATGGAAACAATTACCGCTAAAATTCAAAAATGGCTTGAAAAGCATTGCAAAGAATCTACATCGTCGAATGCAACCATCTGGGTTGCTGAACTCACACACGGTCGTACAGATACAAATGATGCTGAACATTCTCAGCGCCCAAATGGGGCTATTACGCCGGAAAGCACAACTAGTTTTGAACAACAGTAGAGCCAGTTGTAAAGCCATCAATACACTGTGTACGAAAGCTCTGCTCGAAGTGGGTACCGCTTTGGGACCAAAAACAACAAAGTGTTTTTGATTCAGACCGCTGTTTGGAGCTGTTTAAACGAAATAAAAAGAACTATGCGATGAAACCGTGATCCTATTACCTGTTCGCAAACCTCAAAAAAATTCTCGCCGGAAAGAGGTATGGCTCCAATAAAAAGGTGACCACCGAAACTGAAGCGTTGGACAATTCAAATGTTAGAGCGGCACTGGAATGGTTGTATTTAGAAGGAGACTATGTTGATGGGTAAAATCGAATTTTGGATTTCTGATAGAGAAACTCTTGGCGCAAACAGTCTTGGATTCATATGACCAGGTTTTGTCACATTTGCTGCAGTCTTCTAGCGAAAGAGTTTGAAGCCGTGGCATTAATGATCGTAGGTGTCCCTCCTGTAGGTTAACAACCGCTTTGGTAGTTGAACTATTGCAGTATAAACCAAGCAGATGTTGTACTGACTAATTTCAGAATTCGGAATTCGGGCGACTCGCACAACCGCCAGATTAAGCCAATATACTTAAGCCGGTTGGAAACCTCTGACAGTATTCATATGTTGCTCGTTGGAGCTCTACAGGCCTATGTCAATATGTTAAACGGGGGTTTGAAGTTTTGAAGACTGCCAACTAACAGAATAACGATGGTCATTCGCAGAAATATGGTTGCCATAACGTTCAACATTCCTCTGATCCAAACGAGAAATTTCTCGAAAAAGGCTTTTATCAGCGTTCCAACCATCGAGACTCCCGCTATCCTTCTGGACCATGGAGACAAAACTTCCTTCGATCCAGCCCAAGCCACCGATCTATGTAGGCCACGGAATCTACGGCAAGCATAACTATATGGCTGCTTCCTCCTCGCTTTTGAACATATGCACCTCAATACCAGCCAACACGGAATTCGATAAGGTATACGGATTGCGGAGTGATCTTGCAGTCATATATATAAAAAGCTTACTATCGTATGCAATGCCACATGGACACCACTTGTTGCAAAAGTTAATCGGGTGAAGTTTCCAGCTAGGAATCTCCATTTATTTCTATTGGGGGAGGTATTCTTGGTAAAATCACGAGTCAAGAAATACTCGTATATCGGGAGTTGTCCCATATGCACTCGATGGAAGGCCCATACTGTCCAGTCGATTACGGAAGATGTACCCACGGAATGAGTTATTAAAACCAGCAAAACAAGGTTTGTCTGTCTTTGTCTGTTTAGTTACCAAAGCTGTTCATTTAGAAATTTTCTCGAATCTAAGTATGGAACTGTTCCTGGCAGCCTTAACAAACTTCACGGACAGACGGTGCTGACCATCCCTGGTCCTCTCTGATAATGGTACCAATTTTATTGGAGCAAAAAAGAAGATGAACCGACGCTGGAGCAAGGTCACCAATAACTCCAAGGACAGACTAGCGATCCAACAGATTGTTTGGAAGTGCAATCCGACCTACAGCCCCAACTTCGACGGGCCAGAAGAGACTGCCGTTAAGTCTATGAAACATCTAATGAAGAAAATATTTTATATAACTAATCTGACCTACGAAGAATTCAACTCCTTATTATGTCGCATCGAAGGTATCCTGAATAACCGACCATTACATCCAGAATCATTTGAAGCCGAAGACGCACCTGCCCTCAGGCCATTCCATTTCATTACGCAAAGAAGCTGCAATCGATGCAGGTCCATCAACTGCCGTCCCAGTCACAAAACGCTGGTTACAGGTGCAAAAAATTCAACAACACTTCTGGGGACATTTCCACCAAGAGAAATAAATAGAGATTCCCAGCTCGAATATGCGGCATTAGGGATCTGGCATTACTACAAGAACCAAGTGTTACTCCTATCGATTGGAGAATGGGTCGAATTATTGAATGCTCTCCTGACACTAAAGGTAGTTCGGAGAGCCGATATAAAGACAACCCAAGGGGAGGTCGTGTATCGCGCAACACATCGTTTGGTCCCTCTTTTCTCAGAAGATGTCCAGTACGTGCCTGCCGTACGCCGAAGTAGTCTTTTATGTGGGCTGGCCCTCACTACCCCAACAACTAAATCCAAACAAACACTCACTTCAGGCATCCATATCCACCGATTGGGAGAAGCCTTCATCAAATACTCCGACTTGGAGTTCTTGGTCGAAACCTCTTTGAATTTGACTGCATAGAACAGATAGAATCGGTATCTAGAAATTGTGTTGACCTAAGAACTTCTTCTAATTGTTGAGAATTTGAATGTGGAAAATAATATCTTTTTTGAGAATAAAACAACCTCCATCTTCAAATTATTGAAGTGCACGAGTAACAACCCCAATTTTCCACTAGTAACCGTAAGTGATTCACTCAAAACTGAGTAAAACTTACCCAATACCAGGATGGCCAAGTCATCAGGTTACGCCACCGAGTTAAAGCCGACTTGATCCTACATAATTCAGAATAACAGAACTCTGTGTAGAATCGTATCCATGCTTACACCCTGAATGACTCGAACGGCAACCAACTTCAGACTGCTATAATTTCCAAACCGTTCATGACAGTGAGCTCAAATTTTGACACATGACAGATAATTTTATTATTTACAAGGTTATTAAACGATTTGCGTCTCAGTTGTGTTGAAAAAATTTTATCCGCGATGGAATTCAAACGTGACAGTGTGATTGCTTTATATTTGGCTGGAAAACCACAAGTAGCTATGGTTAGAGTCCTCCAGCACTTCAACGTGAATAAATCATTTGTGTCTCGAACCATAGCTCGTTACCGTGATACTGGCAGCGTTGCAAAACACCATGGAGGTAGGCATAAAAAAACAGCAACATCGGCAGAAATGGTTCGAAAAGTGAAGGCTCGAATTGAGCGAAATCCGCGTCGAAGTGGAAGAAAAATGGCTCGTGAGCTCAACATATCGTTGAAACGGATGAAATACATACTGAAAAATGAGCTAGGCAAAGCACACGATCTTACACCGCAACAGAAAAAAGTTAGAATCGAAAGAGCGAAGGAGTTGCTACGCTTGCACGAAAGTGGTGAGTTGCCGAATTTGGTTTTTTCCGATGAGTCGCCATTTGTTATCGAGCAATATGTTAACAAACAAAATGACCGAATTTATTTAAAAGAGAGGTCCTTCGAAAATGTACACCTTCGGACGGCCACCAGAAAGTAGGCAGCACCGATGGTGATGGTTTGAAACTGTCTTAGAGGCAGTATTGAAGCTTTGGGCAAAGAATCATTTCGGTCGGAGACCGTGGACATTTCAACAAGACTCGGCACCGTCTCACAAAGCGCGCGTCAACCAAGATTGGTCAAAAAACAATGTTCCACCCTTCATTTCTTCGGCACAATTGATTGCAAATTCTCCGGATGCAAATCCGTTGAATTTCTCTGTCTGGGGTATTTTGAAGGCGAACGTTGGCACTAAAAAATACCAAAGTTTGGACCACCTCAAAAAAGCACTTCACCGGGAATGGACCAAAATACCGCAGAGCCATTATTCGCGCCAAAGGTGGACATATTGAAAACTACTGATACAATTTGAAAATTGATGTATTTTCCAACATTTTTCGCTTTGGTACAATAAAATTTATAAAAAATAAAAAAATGATAGCATTTTAAAAAGTTGGAGTTTGAGTCATTCACCCTGTACATTACTGAAGGCTTATTTGATCCCGAATTTCTTGAAAATCTCTAAGCGGAAGGATCTCTGAATAGATGATACTAACTTATCGGCTGACATATCATCGAATCTGCATCACACATTCGCTTGTTAAAATTCAGATAAGTTTTTATCGTCAATGGCGTATCGTATGTAACATCTACGTAACAACATCATTCGTATCCATGTCTATCCCGAGAGAAGAAAATGTAACCAAGAAAATAGGTTAGGTTAGGTTAACCCTTTAGTTACCAAGCAGGCCTCTAGATCGCCTGCACCTGCCTGATGGCAGTTAATGCTGAAATTTCGCGAAAAACCGAGGAAATAATTATATTGTAATTTGTGACAACAAAAATAATAATAATAAAATACTTTCAGTGCTCGTAGTTCCGTTAAAAAATTACCGGTGAGTAGCTGTGAATGTATTTTTTTCAGTAAATGTTCTTGTGCGAAGAAAAGGGATGTTTCCCAAGTACCAAAACTGACCAACAAGCTCGACGGTCTACAGGCAGTCTTTCCAGGTATGGAAAATCCACAAAAATACAAATTATCGTCGTTGTCAGACGATGAAATACAAAAAATCATGGAAGCTCTTGACTCTGAAGTCGATACAGATGGAGAGGTGGATGGAGAGAAAGATTTTGAAAGCGATGATGATTTGAACTTCGACCTAGATAGTGATTATATAACACATGGGCTGAAAAGTCCGTTTTATAGTAAAACACAAAATTTTTGCAAAATTCAACTTTATTTATCAATATATTGGGTCTACAAGTAAGTTTCCAGCGTTTTTTTCCAAAATTTGAAGTTTTATTATGAAAACATAGTTACAATTCTTTATTCAAAGTATCGTCCATCGGAAGCTACAACTTTCCCCCATCTTTCTGGCAATTTATGAATTCCGGATCAAAAAAATTTCTCGTCTTTCGAGCCCAAGAACGTATCGTGCCAATTTTTGATTTCCTCTACTGAGCTGAAGCGTATTCCCGTAAGAGCGTTCTGCATCGAACGAAACAAGTGGTAGTCAGATGGTGCCAAGTCTGGACTGTAAGGCGGGTGAGGCAGAATTTCCCATCCACTATTTTTCAAATAGTTTTTCACCGAAACCGCAACATGTGGCCGAGCGTTGTCATGATGAAAAATGATGGACTCATGCCTGGTCTCATATTCTGGCCGTTTTTCTTTTAATGCCCTCTTCAAACGAATTAGTTGGGTTCGATATAATGGTCCTTTGATGGTTTCACCACTCGGAAGCAGTTCGTAGTATACGACACACTTTTGATCCCACCATATGCAGAGCATGACCTTATTCACGTGAATATTTCGTTTCGGCGTCGATTGGGCGGGCTCGCCGGGCTTTGTATACGATTTTCTGCGTTTAGGATTATCATAATAAATCCATTTCTCATCACCAGTGACAATACGATGCAAAAATGATTTATTTTTATACCGCTGCAGTAACATTTCGGACATGCAAAATCGCCGTTCGACGTCTCTTGGCTTCAATTCGTACGGCACCCAGTTTCCAACGTTTTGAGTGAATCCCAGTGCTTTTAGGCGCAGGGAAACGGCTTGTTGCGTAACGCCCAATGATGCAGTAAGTTCTTCTTGAATCTGACACGGATCCTAATCCAGTAAAGCGTCCAATTCCTCGTCTTCAAAACTTTTCGGCTTTCCGGGGCGATCTTTGTCTTCAACTCCAAAATCACCACTTTTGAACCGTTTGAACCACTCGCGGCACGACGATTCACCAATACATTCCGCCCCAAAAGTTTCCGAAAGCAAACGATAGGCCTCAGCCGCACTTTTCTTCATATTAAAGAATAAAAGCAGCGCTTCCTGCAAATGACGTTTATTTGGCTGGCAACTTGCCATGATTTTGCTCGATAAAATGTACGACACCGATAGAACTGCTCAAATATAACGCTGCAAAGTTGTTGACAGATACAAAACCTACAAATAAAACACATGGAGTCTGACATTTCTGCCCGGGATCCACTGGTGGCGCCATCTCTGACAAACGGTGGGAACTTACTTGTAGACCCAATAGTTGCCTTCGAGGGCGATATACTGATTGAAACGATTTTTCAATCTTTCGATACAGGCCTCTTCATCGGTCTTAAATCTCTTTCCGGCGAGTATTCTTTTGAGGTCTGCGAACAGGAAATAGTCACTGGGGGCCAAATCTGGCGAATACGGTGGGTGGGGAAGCAATTCGTAGCCGAATTCATTCAATTTTGCCATCATTTTCATCGACATGTGACACGGTGCATTGTCTTGATGAAACAGCACTTTATTTTGAGATGGCACTACTCCTAATAGCTTTAGGTAGTGCCCAATAGGCGGCGCTACTAACGATAGAGAATCGTGAAACGTCATTTTCCAATTTCTGACAGGAACGTTCTTCTTCCTGACGACACCATTGAGAACGGACGTAATCTGAATTTATAAACAAAGAATAAAGTTCCGTTTAATTTTTTAATCTCTTGTTTCATTTTCCAGGCGTCAGAAAATAGCTGGCGCTTCAATTTTACTTCAAATGAGGCCGTTTTTCTCCGATTTCGTCCCTCAAACGCTCCAACAACGCAATGTAATATTCGCTGTTGATAGTCTGCCCCTTTTGGAGATAGTCGATGAAATTTATTCCATGTGCATTCCAAAATACGGATGTCATAACCTTGCCAGCCGAGGACGAGGTTCGTCGCCTGCTCGCCACTCAGCTGACTGCCAACTTGACTCTGGTGTTAAGTGATGGAGCCAAGTTTCATCCATTGTCACATACCGACGCAAAAATTCCACTTTATTGCGGTTGAACAGCTTTAAACACTCCTCTGAATCATCAACACGTTGTTGTTTTTGGTCGCCTGTGAGCAAACGCGGCAACCGCTTTGGACACAGCTTTCGCATGTTCAAATATTCGTGTATAATATATCCAAAGCTTCAGCTATCTCGATCAACTTCACTTTACGGTCATTCGTAATCATTTTGTGGACTTTTTTGATGTTTTCATCTGAAACAGCCTCTTTTGGACGTCCACTGCGTACATCATCTTCGGTGCTTGTATGACCACTTTTAAATTTTTCAATCCACTTGCGAATGGTTCGTTCGCAAGGTGCAGAGTCCGGGCAACACTTATCAAGCCATTTCTTTGCATTGGCTGCATTTTTTCCCATCAAAAAGCAATGATAAATCAACACACGAAATTGCTTTGAATCCATTTTTTTTTCACAATAACAAAAGTTGCTTCACTCACAACTCTATATCTCGAGAACTAATCGTCTGACAGCTGTCAAATTTATACACGTATCTTTTGAAGGTTGGTACTAACTGAAAATGGTATGGATTAATTCAGGTGGTGCGCTGTCTTAGAAACTTGGACTTTTCAGCCCATGTGTTAGAAGTGATTGATGAAGCATTAAACATGTCCAAGTCTATCTTAGCTACTGAAACAGTTGTGGGTACAAACGTAAGAAAAGGGTCGTTCTGTGATATGCCTTCTACGCCTGGCATTTATTCTACTCCTACTGACTTACCACTACTGAAGCGTACGCGATTTGAGCCTGCTGAACCAGCAAGCGATTATTGATGAAGGTGTGAATCACTCTGAACTAGTAGTAGCGGAAGGCTCAGACATTTTTGTTGGATCTGTTTTAGATAACAACCCAAAATCGAGCGAATTCAAGAAGATGTTGTGGAGACAGAAAAACCTATTACTTAAAAAATCTGCTTTAGCATTTCGTGATACGGAGTTAGGAGATGACTTCAAGGCTCTAGATACTCTAGATACAAATGCTTCACTTATTTTTTAGACGACGTCATAGTTGAACACATTGCCCTTCAGACTAACCTTTATGCAGATCAAAAAAATATTACGACGTCTTTCTCCGTGAATACCTTACAAATACGGCAATATACTGGCATCTTGTTTTTCATACCGAAATCAAACAGTGTTGGGCGCGGTAAGTACGTACCGCGTACTCCGCGTGCTGTTGACAAAACGCGCCACATGGGTATAGTACCCGGCGTTAAATCTCGGACCCTACAAATTAATTTGTATCGTTCCCTTGATAATAATAATAATAATGTTTTCATGTCACTTTATGCCTATCCCAACGTTCGCTCATACTGGAGCGAATATGCTTATCAAGCTACGAGTATACAAAACACAATGTCCAGAAATCGTTTTAACCAAATTCGGAGCAATCTGCATTTCAATGACAACAGCAAATTGCCCGATAAAGAGGTACAGGGATATGATCAGCTGTATAAAATTTGACCTGTCATCGAGCATTTTAATAATAAGTTTAAGTCAGCGCATTTGTGTGGATGAACAAATGTGTGGTACAAAGATGAGAACGTTTCTTCGACAATACATGCCGAACAAACCACGCAAATGGGGCATCAAGCTTTTCGTGTTGTCAGATTCTCAAGGATTTTCTTATAGCTTCGAAGTATATTGCTGTACAGGTGACAATGTAGTGCAGCCAGGTACACCTGATTTAGGAGCTTCCTCGAATGTGGTTATTCGCCTGTCGCAAATTGTTCCCGATTACAAAAACCACATATGTAATATACTTTGACAATTTTTATACACCATCGAGGTATTTATTCTTTGGGGACGATTAGCACAAACCGCATTCCTAACATAATTCGGGAATATAATCGTCATATGGGTGGAGTAGACCTCATGGATGGGCTCATTGGTCGATATAAAATCCGTTTGAAGATACCAAAATACACAAATCGATTATTTTACCATCTACTCGACCTAGCTATGGTTAATGCTTATATTTTGTTTAGGCGGATTAACAAATCAAATCCAAATGACAAAAGTTATCAATTGCCGAACTTCAGAGCGCAGGTTGCACATGTGCTGTGCACATCTCAGGAACCAGGATTCCACAAAACTCCTGGGCGTCAGCGCTTAAGTATCTCTATGAAAACCGCATCAGGTATACCCACTTTCTTGCCGCCCACGGACGTGCGTCTCGATGGAGTTGATCATTTTCCACAATTTTTGCCGCGCACTGCCAAAAGGACATGCAATTTTCCTGGCTGTACATCACAAATCCAAATAATGTGCAGAAAATGCAATATACTCGTAAATCTTTGTTTCACGCAGCAGAAGGACTGCTTTTATGCTTTTCATCATAAATAAATTGATTGATTCAAGAATTAATTTATATCATTATTTTCCTGGTTCTTTCCATAAAAATATAGAGAATAAATGAATATAACAGCCAAATGTGCAGTGTTTTGTTTTTTTTTTTTGACATAGGTTTCCAAGGCTGCCTCAAGGCAGCTTGCCTCTCCCACCTCCTAAAACGCACGCCAACTCATTTTTCCACTTTTCTATCATTTGATTCGAGTTTCTCTCCCCAACATTAGTCTCCACTAATTTTTTGAGCCTAAACACAAATTTAGGAACTAGAGGGTTAAAACAGGGATATGCTGGATATGCCATCGCACAGACACCAGGCACCAAAACGGTCCCATCGACATCCCTGTGGAGTCAGTTGAATTTATCTTCAGATGGCAAGAACTTAAACAATCTCCCTGGTGAAACGTCCAATTTTATTGCAAAAGCCAAGAAGGACTTTGAAGTTCGTGCCGCCTACGAGTATTTCCTCTAGGTTTTCGAAAAAGTATTTCGCAAAAATTTTCTTCGACAACGCGATATTGCTTGCAGATCACCAAAGAATCTGCAAGTAACCGTATCTGACAAGTTGAGTCTCTTTGCGTGTTTCCGCAGGACACAGTGACATATTACTGTCCTAACCTTATCCCTGTTTAATTTTATTAACTCTCTAGATCTTTTGCCGTCAAAAAGGTTCCCGGGGAGCCTTGGATACTCTGTGTCCTTCAAGACTTGGCCACCTTAGGTTGCCCATCTTTGTGATTTTTTTCCTCGATGGTGCCCTTTAGTATGCAAAGTAGTCCTCCTTTTCTTGCAAGCTCATTTGCTTGTTCATTTCCTTTTATACCGCAGTGTCCTGGCAACAGTCTCACCCGGTTCTGATTGCATAATGCCTTGAGCACTGTGCGACAGCCCCTGAATGTATCAGAATTCATGTTGGTCGATTCCATTGCCTTGAGTGCGGCCTGACTATCGATGCATATAGCGATATCTCTTTCACATACCGATCTCATCTGCATTAGCTGAACCGCCCTAAGGACTGCCAGAAGAGACACTGCTTGCGTCCGGTAGTCTTATAGACGCTCTTAGTTGCTTCCTTTGTTTGCGAACCGTGCGTCTGTGAGAATTGCAATTTCCATTGACCTGATTGTTACATTTTTTTTTGGCAGTCCTCCTTCCGACGAATTTCATCCGATAGAATTGAATTGCCTGACAGTAGCCCCGCTAGGATCGTGCCATGTCTGGAACTACTGCTCTTGAAGTAACTCTAATTAGTGAGTCGTATCGTACTGTTTCCAGCCAGTTTTTTGATCTGTAAATCAAGCGGTGTTAGGAGCAGAAATGTGTCCAATGCTGCCGTAGGAGTTGTACGGAGCGCATCTGTAATGACTATGGAAACCGTTCTTTGAACCGCCGTTTTCTTGTTTATTGCTTTCCACCATACTAGTGCGGCATATATAAATATGGGTCTTACCACCACCGTATACAACCAGCACACCATAGCAGGGTTTAAGCCTCAATTTTTCCCAGATAAAAAGAGCATTCTTTCCGCTACGTTAAGATTCCAAATCAGTTTTTTGTCCAGAATTACTCCCAGATACTTCGCGCTGTCCGATAGGGACAATTCCACTCCGTTGAGTTTTGAGAATCTCAATTGCGGTATCTTTTGCTTTCTGGTGAAAAGAATTAGTTCCGTTTTGGAAGGATTGGCATTGAGACCACAGCTTTTTGCCCAATTACTGATCGTCTTCATAGCAACCTCCATAATGTCGCTAAAAATATTTAAGTATTTTGCCTGCACTATTATGACCGCGTCATCTGCGAATGCCGCGGCACTTATACCCATTTTGAGGATGTCATTTATAACCAGCACCCACAGGAGTGGCGATATGAGTTTCTCCTGAGCAGTTCCTCTGGTTAAGCGAGCTTTGCCAAATGGAACAGTTTATTTTCCTACCTGCAAGCATGTTGTAAGTCCGATTTGTAATGCCCTGTTCAATATTAGCGTCTGCTAGAGTGCTTTTAATGGCACTGCACTCTACGTTATTGAAGGCTCCTTCTGCATCGAAGAAGATGGCCATCGCAAACTCACCGAGTGTAGACTCTTCTCGTGCAGTGCGGTTTCTACGGATGTTCCTTTCATATAGGCATGCTATAACGCATCTGTTACTATTGTGATATGAATCTTCAATAACCGCTCTAGGGTTTTAAGCACAAATGATGACAAACTTATTGGTCTGAAATCTTTTGCTGTTATAAGAGTACTCGTCCGTGTGATTTATATGGCTTAAAGGACTACATTTTCCACCGTAATTTTTTCCTATTAATAAGAACGCCGATGTCCTCTTCCTCCCCGAAGAAGAAATATTAATGCTCTTAGTGTGTCGTAGCATGCCAGAGTCATCTGATACCCTTAGAATGTTTGCACACAGCTCGGGCAACGGAAATTTAGGGAGCAAAGAAGGATAGGTACCAATGTACGTTGCTTTTAAATGTCTGAATGTTATAGTGAGTAGGAAATAGAGAGCTCCATAAGCGAGTTGTTCGGCTTAGGAACGAATCACGATATGATATTTCAGAGTGTGTCCGAAAGTGGGCTTGAGGGTATACTGATGAGCATTCGTAGCGAGACGGGTTTTATGGTTTAAGGCTTGAAGGGGCGGAATGCTACAAGCGATTTCTATGGAGCAGTGGTGGTGGAAATAGCGATAAAACAAAGTGAAAACATCAGACATTTCGTCGGTATCGAGCTGACACCAATATTACTCAGTCAATAGACAGACGAAATGAGTTTTATAGCTCGGTTTTGAATCCGGTGTAGCAGAGACAGAGATGTTTTAGGCGCATCTGATTAGATGTGAGCATTGTAATCCAAGTTTGGGAGGATGAATGCCTCATATATTGAGGCCAGATTAGAAGCGAAAAGTATTTCTTACAGGGTTTGAGAAAGCCTAGACATTTCGCAGCATTTTTGGCGATATCGAATATGTGGTCATTCCAACGTAAGTTTTCATTGACACACATACCGAGAAGGGAAAGTTTATCGGTTTCGACGGCGAAAATACCATTCATGGGCAATGGTAGGGTTTTTAAATTTCACTTTAACGACAGCAGACAGCATTGTGTTTTGGAAGCGTTAAATTCTACTCTGTTAGTGGTTCCCCAATTAGTTATGCTGTTAATATCAGAATTTAATGAGCTTAACAAACGCTGCCGTTCTCGTCCTACAGCCAAAGAATAAGGACGTGAATCCGGGAACGAATATGAAAAGCAGAGAGTACTGTTGTCAGCAAAAGAATGTATTGGATTAGAAGTAGCAGACAAGAGATCGTTAATGAAGATTAAAAAGAGTGTCGGAGACAGAACGGAGCCCTGGGGCACACCAGCATTTATTCTGTGAATATCAGACTTGAAACCACCCAAGACAAATTGAATTGAACGTTCCGAAAGGTGATTTCTAGTCCATTGAAGAAGAGAGTCATCGATCCCAAAAGCACGCATTTTCGACAAAAGAGCCTGGTGCCAAACTCTGTCAAATGCCTTAGAAATATCAAGTGCAACTATCTTGCTTTTCGGTGAGACATGTCATCAAATCACCAGTGGACCTGTTGCTACGAAAACCATATTGCCGGTCATTGAGAAGTTTTCGTGTTTCGAGATATTTCATGAGCTGACGGTTTATCAGCGTTTCCATGACCTTGGAGAGAAGGGTCGTAAGTGCAACGGGCCTCTAGAAGGAGAGGGAACAAGATTCGCCTTTTTAGTGACAGGCTGGACAAATGCTGTTTCCCAACTGCTCGGAAAGAGTCCTAAAGGGTAGGATTGATGAAAAAGCTTACGCAGCGGTTTTGCCAGCGTGGAAGAACACCTCTTCAGAAGAAGGGGAGATATACCATCTGGACCAGCGGATTTCTGTTAAAATCTTTAAGAACTCGTGCTACTACACGAGTGCTAGAATGGATTTGTCCCATTGAAGATTCGACGCACTCCAGCTGACCGCAAAGTGTACAGTAAGCAGATTGGCCTTGTCCAAAGAGCTGACAGCTGGAATGTCATTGTAAATGAGCGTTGGGATGGAGGATGAGGCAGAATTTCTAATATTTTTGACGAAAGAGCAAAAACTTTTACTACCTTTGGGACACTGTATCTTTTGCCTCAGTTTTTGGTCGTATTGAATGTTTCATACGCTTGAGAAAGACGCTGCAGTCATTCCTGGCTCGTTTAAACTTTTTTCGGTTTTCCACTGTCGGACTGAAGGACCGAAAAAAACACTTCTCTAGCCCTGACAGCCTCTTTACACCTCGATTCGTATCATGCCTTTTCTTTTGGTCTGATACTCTTCATGCGATGAGGGATAACGTTTCTCATTCCAAAGAGAATGGTGTCTGTGATCGTATCAGCAGCGGCATCCACGTAGTTATCGAGGAAACATAACGACCAGCTAAAATTCCTAAAGAAGCTATTGAGTCCGCTCCAATTGGCTTTCTCGTACAGTTCTTTTGGGAATTACGGCCACTGCCCGTGCCGTATGACAAATGCAGCAATGGCAGTGACTAAGCGGGAGTGGTGGGATACCGCTCTGTATAATATTGTCCATTCTTCTCTGCACCAGCGTTACCAGATCTTCTTGTCTACTTTCAGCCCAGGTTCCGTAATTTTTTCTGGGGTAGCTAGGAACGGTCGCCGACTTTTAAAGCATTTTGCGTAACCTGGAAGTCTGGTCTGTTACCGCGATAGATTCGCAGTACTTCTGCCATGAAGCCCTTTTTGACTTTCTAACTAGGTATTTTCTTACATTCGTAATACTCATTCCATGTACTGTTACTTCTGAAAGGTTCATGTATTATAAAGCTTCCTAACCTCCTTCCTTTTTAACCTTATCTCCCTATTCTGCCATTTTGGTTGAGCCCTTTTTAGTGCCATTGTTAGTGCCTGACTAATATTTTCTACCCACCTAGCTAAGTTAACAATATTGTCGCAGGTGATGGATTGGGCATCAAGGTGTATATTTTCCACTTCTGTATACTTGACCCAATCAGTCTTCCTAGAATTTCTTTAAAAACTACTTACCCTTTTCTGAAAGTTCACCTTGAAACATATCCATCGGTAGTCTGACATCGACGCTTCGTTAACTACTCTCCGCTCCCTTATTTCGAACCCTTCTGTACTTGTAGCAAGGGTGATATCTACCACCTCCTGCCTATTTTTCACCACAAAAGTTGGTGAATCAACCCAGTAACCAGTGTTTCTCTTGATAGATGCCAGCGCCGGCATCTTTGCCAGAAATTTCCTTAGACAAGACGCTTTACTTGTTGAATCGATAAACCCGCAAACGTTACTTTTAGCGAGTCTCATCTCACTTTCAGCCGCTTTGCGTCTTTTTATAGCTTGACCACTGTAATACTTATCCATTAGCGCGAGCGTCCGCGTTGTCGTAAGAACAGATGTTCACGTCCTACCAAGTTGAACGAAGCGAAATTGTTCATTCTACTGACTGGGCAAGCTCTCCAAACAACTATACACCTATATTTGCTCTAACCCTCCTTTGGATATTTGAAGGCAAACGAACAAAGCCATTTTCCTGTGCACCGATTCTGGGGATCTGGCTACCCCGAAGGATGAATCCTCTCTAGATTCTTTGCAAATCTTCAGTTCCATACATTCATCGGAAAATTAAACATCTGTGCGGTAGAAAACTACCAGAAATGTGGGTGGCTTTGGGGCCATGGTGATTGTAATTACGAGTAGCACCACTCAGTTCTACTGTTCCACTGATTTAAACATAGTTCCGAGTACTTTTTCAATTAAATATCCAATTTTCGTCATTAAAATTGTCTGCATGACAGGTTCAGGAATCTCTAGATGTCCATGAAACACAACTGTCATTTGCCACCCCATCTTCGGTTGAAAGCTCACCAAAGCAACTGCATAATTAAGGAACCTTTCGTCTTCTACTTCCAGTGCAGTGCATCGAGAAAATTTAAAATTCCCGCCACACTTCCGCCGTAATCAATCATTTTAATGGGTCATTTGGAGTCCTACCATCCGGTACAGTCCGGTTGCTAGCACATTTGGTGAAAGAGTTCCGAAAAGAAACCAAAAAGTGAGCATGCCGGCTTGCAGCGTACGGATACTTTAATGACTTCACCTTTTGCCAGTTTTGTATTTTTTTTTTTTTTTGTTGGACTTCCTTTTGGGTCCGGATAAATGCTGCATGCGTCTGGGCATGTTCGCAAGCCATAAACTATGATCTCGATATAGTTGGGGGTTTGGAGTAACTACAACCACCAGAAGGAATGGTCGTTCCTCGGTGTCCACGTTAAGATTTTAGACGAACGATGCACCAGCTGCTGGTGAAGTGCAAAACTCTTTTCCTCTATGAAGTGGTAAATGAAATTCCATTTCCTTTCCATTATTGAGGATTCTTTTTCTGCTCGGTCGGCTACCTTCCGGTTAAGTCCTGGTCTCTCCTTTTACACGGTTGAAGTGGAATTATACGGAAATCCAAGGAATAAGGATGCATAATGTTTACGAGGATTTGTTCGGATAGCATCTGTATGTAATCGTAATTTGTACACAAACACTTACAGAGTTTCTACGAGTATGTTGGGTATTGCTTCCCTTGATAGCCTTGAGGGCGGATAACAGGTAATGTTGGCTTTGCAAAATATGATCTTTAAAAACCCAAGTTGGCTGATGTAGTAGAAAGGTAAATCCTTGTCTTGTTTAACTTCCGGGTTTGATGCTGTTTTCTGCTTTCGGTGCATAGACCGAGAAACCTTTAGAATCAATTTGCATTTCTATTATCGTTCATCGTCTTAGAGAAGGCGAAGACTGTCCATTTTCGATTATAACATGTTGCAGAATGAGATGCAAATGAGAAGGGATACGGCAGTCCTTTGTGATGTGTTTTTTAAACGATGTTAGGTTATGCTGATGTCTACCGATATTTTACTTAATTCTTCAAAGATTACACGCTTCTCTCCGCATCGCTAGGAGAAATGATTCATACACCAACTGGTCGAGCTAAGGTCGCCAAGTTCAACCAGAGAAATTGTTAGGACCTAGACCATAGTTAAGACTGCCTACGTTCTTTTTGTCAGTAGTTGATACAAGCTGGCCCAAGGAGTGCTTTTCGGTATCAGCCGCATTTTGTCTCCCTCATGAAAACGTGGATGATTTTCATGTTTGGCACTAACTTAGCAACTTGGCTAAATTTAGATGGTTCAACGTCCTCAATGCCCTAACTCATAGCTTAAACCATTTTTTCAGCTTCTGTTTCAATACTAGCGAATGCACCAGCGATAGCACGCTGCATTCCGCCAATGACTTCAGTGTCATCAGCGTATGCAAACAGTTGCACTGGCTTTTGGAAAATTGTACTTCTGTTGTCGATGATCTTTCCTTCTGATCCTTCTGAGGATCAAAACTTACAGATACACTGCCATGGTACACGATCATGGCTGTATAAGAGCCAGAGAAGGAAACTACAAGAATTTCAGTAAAAAAAGACACCCAAGCCTTGAATAGCAGGTCTTGCTTATTTACTTAGCTAGAGGGCGCTACAGTCCGGAGTAGATGTCTCTTCAGCTAGCACGGTCTTTTGTCATCTGCCTCCACTTCCACTTGTGATGCTATCTCTGTTTCGACTTAGTCGGATAATCCCAGCCTTTCTGACGAGATCGGAATCGCTGTGCAGCCCGTACAGTTTGCTGTTAAAACATCGCCTTCCCTACTGATGCAAACGGGACCGAAGAACTTCACCGTTTTCGTTAGTATCCAAGCATTTGCACGTTGAAGAAGAAGGATATTCAGAGTCTTGAAAAATGTTGCTCGAAAGAGTGCATAGTAAACGCAAGATAGATAAAGTCATTTACTTCCTCAAAGTTTGTAGGTGTCTATCTTGACGTTTTGTCCTAGGCGTCGATGTTGTGTTTCCCTCTGCTACTCCTGTTTCAAAAGTCGCAAACGCTTCATTGACAGCTCGCTTTATTCATCCCATCTTGTCAATGTTGTCTGTGTGTGCTAGTGAACAGACTTTTAGAAGCCTCTGGGCTTGACTTGTGATTTTCGTACAATTTCAAGAACCGTGTTGAAAAATTCTCATGATCCTGGGTTTTTTCCTAGATCTGCCGTGATGTGAAAATTTGATCTATGGTGGACTTTGCTGGCCTAAAATCACACTGATCTTAGGGGCCCACCTTATACAGCACACAGGATTTTATATGCGGTGTTGACGCAGTTCAGGAGATGTCACTTCATCGGATAAACAAAGCTACGCCATTCCATTCACCGGGCATAGTTTTGTCGACCGAGATTTTGGAGATGAATTGATGTACCATATGCTCGGTATTCAATCATCACCTGCCGCTTTAAACAGCTCGGTAGTTAAGCCATAAGATCCGGCAGCTTTGTTAAAGTTGAGCTTGGGAATGGCTGTCTTGACACCATCTTGGTCGGGTGAACGGAAATGTTGCCTGTTGTCGTCCAGGCTGAAAGGTTCATTCTGTCTTACCATAGAATGATGTTCACCTCGTTTAACAGTCTGCAGAAATAATCTTTTCAGATTCTCAGCACTGGCTGTGGTTCCATGTTACTATGAAGTTTCCTTCTCCGTTCTTGCAAATTTCTGTTCGGACTTTACAGCGGTTGTTTTTGTTTTTTTGGTAAGACTTTCGAACTTCTTTCTTTTTTCCTCTGAGCAGCCTAGGTTTTTCCTTTCTTTTCTGATCGTAAAGCTCGCGAGCCCCTCACATGCTTTTCGGTAAGCCCGCTGTTTTTCTAGATTAGCCTCCCTGCATTCGCCATAGAACAGGGTGGTTTGTTTGTTGAGGCGGGTATAAACCCAAGACATCAGAGTAAGGCCGTCTGGTTTCCAAGTCCGATGCTGCCGGCATCGGATTTCTCGAGAGGTTAAGGGAGTCTCGATCGGGAAGGACTGTTTTGCTATTGTGTTACAGATATGCGTATCCATATTTTGGCTACAACCAGATAATGGTCCGTGTCCATGTTAGCTGCTCGAAACTTTCGGGCATCCAGAAGAGTGCCTCACGCCGGTCGCAATATGTTTAATTTCGTTGACGGTTTGTTGAACAGAAGCCAACTAAGTCCTTTTATGAATATCAAGGTGTGGAGACCGTGTACTGGCCATACATTACGTCCCGCCGCAAAATCAATAAGCCTGTGTCAGTTTGCAGATGTGATGCGTGGATGTTTTTCCCCACTGTTATTATTAGCAAAAATTCCCTTATTTTTCACGTCATACTCAGGGCATTGCCCGTAGGTTTTTGTCGAGAGGCTCGTAGAAGCAATTTTGGCATTAAAATCGCCAAGGACGATTTTCACGTCATGCTTAGGGAGTTGCTCGTAGGTGTTTGTCGATTAGCTCATAGAAGCAATTTGGGTTGTCCAATGTCAGGCTTATGTTGGCGAATTTACTCCTTGTGCGATGCAGTTCGTTAAATGCGTCTGCGGTTCGTTAAATGTTAGAATTTCAAGATTTGTTCCTTAAGTTTTACCTCAACGACGAATCTGCTTACGAATAAACGCTGCGACTGTCGTTGTTGCGCCGATTTTATCATTCTCCATTGCAGATATCACAGTTTTTCATCCTCTTTTTGTCGCAATTCTTGGATAGCGGTTATGTTTGCCTTG
Source organism: Volucella zonaria (assembly GCA_963966105.1). Lineage (NCBI taxonomy): Eukaryota > Metazoa > Arthropoda > Insecta > Diptera > Syrphidae > Volucella > Volucella zonaria. The sequence goes on from OZ014531.1 coordinate 45,094,598, forward strand.
CAGCAGTCGCGGATCTCCCCGATATCGCACATTTCACGTCCAGATTCGAAGGTCCTTGTCCGTTAATCGTTTGCCAGAATCGTCAATAGTTAATCCGTTACTATACGAGGCTGGTTTGTCATATTTTTTAATCTCTTCAGTAAAGGGTTGTAAGCTCTATGTCGGCGTAGGCCATTCTAGTTTGCATTTGTAAGGATTTACTCATGCTGTTACCGCGGACCACCACTACGCTACGAACTTGATCGTTGCGGTATTATCCTAATCCGGGCCCCCGTCCAATTATCAAGGCTTCGCACATCAATGACGTTGTCTAATAAAAAGCGGGGGCAGAGCATGTTACTGGTCTTATGGTAAACATCTTCAGATGACGTCACCGAAGGTTGCTACGATTTGATCAGTTACAAGCTCCCGGTCATAGGTCTTGTTGGCGGCAAGACCACCGGTAGTCCCTACCAGGACTTAAATCACGGTACCATGGGAGTCAGGAGCCCCCGGATTTCGGTCCGGGCCGGACTTGTTGAGGTAGGCCCCCTTGTGAGAGCGCCATGGTGGCTGTGGTTTAAGCCCAAATCGCGGGAAGGGTCTTCCTGTTGGTTTGACCCATTGTAGAGTACCAAATAAGTAATGGGTGCTGTGACCCTAAGAGCAGCAAGAGGACTTAGATCGGCCTCGACCCATACCAAAGGTGGAACTTTTGCCTCCAACACAGTTCCGAATTGGTATCAAAGGATTTGCGGAGAGCGATAACAAGGCGTATCCTTGCTCCCATGGGTGTATGAACATCCTGTAATCTTAAGTCTACCTGACAGGTGGTTAACATTAATCCAAGACAGAGGACAGTCAAGAGTTTCCCGATCAATCGCCGGGCAGAGAAGATTGTAAGGCTGTATTACAATAGCGGTGAAATTGGATGAGAGATCAGACCGAATATCAGAAATAGGCAGTAACCAAATAAAGCTGTACAATCCGAAGGGCGCCGTGTGACCAAATATTTGAAAGCATTTCACCAAGGTGGTTTTTGGTGTAAGTCGTGTTAAGACACAGCTCAGGGAATAAGATTGTATAGAGAGAGTGGGATATGGATAAGAGATGGGAAATAAGGGGTTCTTGAAACTAGGTCAAGAGCGCTTATCGCAAGTCCACTTTAATGGTTGTACAATATCTAACCACCAGTCATCACAAGAGGGAATATATGTCCATCTATAAGCTGTAAGTTGACGTGACGATTGAAAGAAATTTGTTCCGTCGCTAGAAGCAATAGCAAAACGATTCGAAAGAAGAGCGGACTGCACACAAGTGATACAATTTGCTCAAATCTCTTGAACCTTAACTACTCTTGCAAGCGTGTGGTTATGCCAGTGGACAGTGACCTCGCAGTGCAGACACATTTCCGTCGATTAAAACCACAATATGAAAATCAGTCGTCATAATAGCATCACGATTCGAAAAAAAAATGTTTGCAAAAAACCTGCTAACTAGCCCATCCAATTCAATTAGACATCGCTTTGCCCCGTTGAAATATTATGATTCCTCGTCTATTGACTATTGAAAAACACCTTCCATTCATTGAAGGCCATTCAACCTGACTTCTATCATGATTCAATGCACAGCAGCCCAATGTTCGTAGAATGAAAAATCATTTTATTATATGCGTAAAATATTTCTGAATTCAATAACCAGAAATTGATCCATTTAATTTGATGTTTGCATTTGCATTATAAATGCCCACCTCCCTCACAAATGAATAGACCACACATGGCCGTGGCCCGTGCAAAAACCCCACAAAAAAATATCTAGAGTCCACCAGCCAACTCTAACACTGTCCGTGATTTCATACAAAATAGATGAGCCCAATAAAAGGCCGGCTTTCCAATTATTTGCAATTAGTTCTATTATAGCCGTTTCCCACCTCTACTCGTCCTGCGGTTCATTCAAAAACTAGTTTGGATGGTGCAATTTAAAAAACCGACACATGCTCGTTGTACAGGTACGCGTATGTGGATTGGTCTATACAATTTGTCGGCTATTCAAAAACGGCCGCTTTTTTTTTGTTAGGTGAAAACGGGTCAACTGGCATCGACAGTAGACAACAAAAAACGTGCATATGGGGGGAAAATTCCGCTCGTAATCGCTGGAATTGTTTCTTTCTCAGGGTTGACCCCAAATCCAAATCGACGTTCGCATGGCAATTTCCATTCACCGAAAGAATAAACGTCGACTGGTACCCGTGTCTATAAGCACGTGTCTTTGGTGAAAATTTAAATAATAGTTACTCGTGACTATACCGGAATTTAAATGTTTTTCTTTGGCAAATTGAAAAACTTTTCAATCGAGTTGGGTTAATTAATCGACACTTGATAGCTTATTAATGCCGCCAGTGTTAAAATCAAGCCAGTGTTGGGTGGACCTCTTCAAAACTTTCTCCAATTAAATTTGAATTTTCCAAATTTCAAAGGATCGAGTACCTTTTGGCTAAGAAACAAGAGAACGGCTTTCAAATCGTTGGTTGTGTCTGCCAATATGCCTGATTTTCTAATTGGTCTGCGAATTGGTTTACCGTTTTCGGGATAATTGTTCACTTAATTAGCGAAGGGTGGAAAGGAGTATACCATCCGAACAACAATCAAGATGTCTATGCCATGGAAAATGTCAGTAATTGTTGAGACTTGAGTAATTCTCAAGGATCCAGACACTTAAGAGCGATAAAAATTACCTTTTTTCTAATTGTTCAAGTTTTCAGTTGGTGGTGATTTTTTTTTTTTTTTTTTTTTTTTTTTTGTTAAAACCCTTTTTACAGCGGCCTATGAGACTGTGAAAATTTGTTCACAATTTTAGGGGTGAAAAGGTCAGGTGAAAAGGTTAGCCTTTGGGCTGTTTCGATGGAAAAGTTTTGGCACTCAGGTGGTGGTTCGTTGATTTAATTAAAAACATAGGAACAACGGAGCTTAATAGGTAAAAATATTTTCTAAAATTAGGTTACATCTGGAAGAAGGGCAATTGGATGTAGCGAGATAGATGACAACATCTATAAATAAAAGGCAGAAGAGTGTTGCGGAATGAAAATCCTGAAGAAAGGATGATTGTTGTTATAATTATTAGACTATTACTCGTATATGTTTTAAGCGGTAAAAAAACCAATGATTCCAAAAGTAGGAAATTCTCCAACCGACTAAAATGGCTAATACCGATATCAGTGCTGTCAATGATGGTATATAAGGTATTTGGAAAGTTATAGTCGTCGGTATGGAACAGTATGCGAAAATATTGACGACTTACATACGCATCCCAACGTCCACCTAGCTATCAACTTCAACACATTACTTTTGGCTTATTGGAGAACAAAGTCAACTCACTTTGACCTACACAGTTGCGGAGGATACAATCTGTAAACTCATCCATCTGCTTCTCACACTTCTTCAACAACCACTTTAATACAACATGGACACCTTCTGAGTGGCAACATATGTAGCTCAGAGACATAACATATAAGTATGTTAGTTTTATATCCTTGTACGTTAAATAAAACACAATACTTGATTTCATCCATATACTCGTATTTCGATTAATTATATATTGCATTTAGCAAGACTTGATTAAGTGAAACAAGAAGAGGAAGTGTCTTCATGTTTTCGTATTCGTCAAGTAAGTTTTGTTTGATTGTGACGTTTTCGTTAGGTGTTAGACTAAGTGCATACTTTACATCATCACCCCCCTCATGGAAATTTTTAAGTCATGGTGCCCCTTTATGTTTTTGGTAAGGCTGCTGACCTTCTTTGTAAAACCTAGACCGCAGCCTTGTGCGCCACGAAGACTCTTGTTCTGTTTCACCATTAACTGGTTCTACGATTTGCCCTGTTTTACTGCTAGGCGTATTTAATGTACTTGATTTGTGTTCGGACGAAGAGTTTGGCTCCGGCCTGTAGTGTTGCTGAATCGGCCTGGAAGTGACTAGATCGGGTATGAGGTGATCTGAAACTTGATCCTGAATGGGAAGATCTTCGCCTACCAAGGTATCTTCTTTATTTAAAATAGCATTTGAAACAAACCCCCATTCTCTCGCATCCTTAAAATCTACATTACTATGGACATTTGTTAAGAGTGGTCTCAGTTGGTCTATGTGTCGTTTCCAGGCTTCATTTGAATCCTCCGGGCTGACGCAGTAAGTGTTCCGTCCCAAAATTTTTACAACGCCGCCTTTGATCCAATAAGTTTTGTTTGACTTGTATTGTCTGACCCAGACACTATCCCTTACACAAAACGTCTTTAAATGCATTTTCCCGGAATTTTTCTTTTGCCTCTCTTGCTGTTTTAATACCCTATCCCTAACGTGAGAATTTTCTATCCTGTTCTTCTCTGGTCTCAGTAGATCAAGTTTAGTTCGTACCATTCTTCCTAACAAAAGGGAAGCAGGTGTTTCACCTGTTGTGCAATGAGGCGTAGTCCTATAATCAAATAAATATCTTAGTAGCAAGACTTCCGTTCTGCCGCTCTGTTCAGTAAGCATGTTCTTTAAAGCAATTTTTACAGACTTTACACAATTTTCTGCCTGGCCGTTTGACGCAGGGTGGTACGGCGGTGTCGTTATATGTTTTACGCCGTTTTCCCTGCAAAAGTTTTGAAAAGCTTCAGCCGTAAAAGCACTGCCATTATCGGAAACGATTGTTTCTGGAAATCCGAACCTACTAAAAACTTCGCGCAACTTATCCAATATATTAAAAGTATCTGCCTTTTTGACCTCAGAAACTTCCAACCATTTTGAAAAGCTGTCAATGCAGATTAAAAACATTTTATTCCGAAAAGGACCAAAAAAGGACGAAAAGTTGGTTGCCACGTAACAAGCTCACCTCTCGGGGGACTACTTAATTGTGCTGCACAAATTTCGCACGACTTAACAACAGCCTCTATGTCTTGGCTTAACCCCGGCCAAAAAAAACGTAACTTCTGGCAAGCGACTTAGTCTTTACGATACCGAAATGAGAAGAATGTAATAGTTGGAGTATCTCCTTCCTTAAGGAAGTTGGTATTACTACCCGGTATCCCCACATTAAGCAGTTAGCCTTTACGGACAACTCATTTTTCTTATGAAAATACGGTTTAAGTTCGCTTATAACCTGACTAAGAACCGTATCCTTAGATATTTCGTCTGCTACTTTTTGCACATTGATTGGAACTTTTGACTCGTTATTTATATAATTTATGTGAACTTGGTTGAACATGTCACTGTTGGCCCTGTACATTTTCCTCTCTTCAAAAATTTGTGTTAGTGGCTTGGAATTGAATTCTCTTCCGAAGAGATATTGGTGAAAGTATTTGACTCCCCAATAAATTGCCAAAGTTTCCTTTTCTATTTGGCTGTATCTGCACTCGGAATCACTTAACACACGAGAGGCATATGCAATAGGCTTTCTTACGTTAGATTGCACATGATTCAACACTGCACCAATACCATGACTACTTGCATCTGTTACTAACTCCACAGGCAGTTCACTAATGTAATGTACCAGTACTTTGGGACAAGATAAAATCAGCTTAACCTCATCGAAAGCAAATTGACAATCTTGAGTCCAACTCCAATTGACACCCATTTTTAGTAACATGTACAAAGGTTTTATTGTCTGTGACAACGATGGAACAAATTTTCGATAATAGTTGATCCTGCCCAGAAAGGCAACTTTAAAATTGGATTAAATCTCTCCAATGAAAAGCGTATTCCCTCACTATCTATTACGAAACTTAAGTAAGTAACCTTCTCTTTGAAAAAATCACATTTAGACGCGTTTACCGTAAGTCCACAATCCTGAAGCCTCAGAAGTACCTGTTCTAGTCTACGCAACAACTCTTCCTGGGTTTTTCCTGCAACTAGTATGTCGTCCTGGAAAACTGCAATGTCATCAATACCTAATAAAACCTGTTCAATTATCTTTTGGAAAACTGTGGGGCAAGTGCTTATTCCAAAAGGAAGTCTGGTATATTTGAATAATCCATTATGGGCGCAAATAGTTGTAAGTGTTTGACTCTCTTCATCCAATTCCATCTGTTGGTAAGCAGATGCAAGATCAATTTTTACGAAGATTTTTCCACGTGAGAATTTTCCTAACAAATCTTCAACTCTAGGGAGTACAAACCTTTCAATCTTGATAAACGGGTTCAAGGTAATCTTATAATCGCCACACAACCTGACCGAAACGTCGGGTTTTAAAACAGGCACTACAGGCGTTGCCCAATCTGAAAACTCTACTGATTTAAGGATACCCAGCGAAATCAGTCTATTGAGCTCATTCTCAAACTTTTCTTTCAGACTGAAGGGCAAAGGACGCGGAGAAAGATAGCGCGGCGTGACATCTTTAACTAAATTTAACTTTATTCGCCTTTTATTAAAAGTACCTAATACATGGCTGAAAACCTTTGAAAATTTTAATCTTAAACTAATCTCTCTACTTCGTTAGGCAGGATAATTTTAACCCCGAATTTTTTCATAAAATTTCGACCTAACTAGGGTGCACTATGACCTTTAATGACAAAAATTTCCATGCTTTAACGCTTGTTATTGAATTGAACTTGTAAAACTTGCTTTGTTTAAAGGAACGAAATGAAACCACCGCACATAATCTTTATAACCTATGCAACTGATAGCAGCACCACTGTCTAACTCCGCCTTGACTTCCCGATTGTTTAATTTAATAGTTAGAAAAATAGGATCAACACCGTTTACCGAATTAATAGAAAACAATTTTTCCTCGTGCTCTTCCATTTCAATAAAATTTTGCTTAACAAAACATTTTTTAGATTTTACATTTTCTGCATTCTTGCAAATTTTTTGCAAATGGCCCACTTTGCCACATTTATTACATTTGTACTGCTTATACTTACAGGTAGAAGACTTACCAAAGATTGATTCCTGGGTCCCTTTTGTTGATGTTTAATCGTTGGCTTCATCCGAAAAAACTGACTCTGCTTTGCACTGCATCTGCTGCTCAAGTTCTGCATTTCGCGCGGCTTCAATTTGCAACGATAACTCTATAGCACTGTCAAAGGTTAGTTCACTTCCTCTTGAGAACAACTTCTCTTTAATTGATTTGCTGGCGATGCCCAGTACAAAGCGATCGACAAGAGCATCGTTCAGATTTGAGCCAAAACTGCAATTGATGGAAAGCTTTTTGATTCTTCTGGCCCATTCCTGAGTTCCCTCTGATGTCTCCATATAAGCTGTGTAAGATTTCTCCCTCTCCATGAACATAGATGTTATGGGTTTGAAATGTATGTTCATAATTTCAACAATTTCCTCAAACGTCTTAACGTCCGCTTCGTCTGGGAAACACGAATTGTTCAAGAGGGAGTACGACTCCTCTGACAACATTGTCAATAAGACGGCTTTCTTCTGTGTTGCTTCAGCTATTTTATTAGCTGCAAAAAATTGCAGCAATCTTTTGTAATACACTGCCTAATCCATGTTGGAGTGGTGGAACTCTTTTAAGTATCCCAAGGTCGATGTTTTTTCCATTTTTCACTATTCCTCACTTTTTGTTTTTTTTTTTGCGAATTTATTTTGCTTCGTCGCCAATTTTATATCCTTGTACGTTAAATAAAACACAATACTTGATTTCATCCATATATTTCGATTAATTATACAATATATTACATTTAGCAAGACTTGATTAAGTGAAACACGAGGAGGAAGTGTCTTCATGTTTTCGTATTCGTCAAGTAAGTTTTGTTTGATTGTGACGTTTTCGTTAGGTGTTAGACTAAGTGCATGCTTTTCGTTAAGTGTTAAGCTAAGTGCATACTTTACAGTTAGTAACAATTCTTTTGGCAACATTAGATTTTACTCATCAATATAATCTCCTTCTAAAGTGATACAATCATTCCAGCGTCACTCTAAAATATCGATGCCTTTCTAATATTTGTCCATCCATCCAAAATACGTTTCAGTTTCGGCGGTCACCTCTTTATTGGAGCCATATCTCTTTCCGGCGAGGTTTCATCTATTGTCACATACCGCATGGAATAATTCTTTTTATTTCGCTTAAACAGCTCGAAACAGCGCTCTGAATCGATCAACACGTTATTGAGTTTGGTCCAAACGCGGTATCCACTTTGATCACATCTATCGCATAACCAGATGGGCTTGTGGTATCTTGTACCACCCGCGATGAAGAATTGCTTTTAGCGCGTCCTCACTTACATAGTTTTTAACGATCCAAACATAGAAGTCCATTGGTCTTGCGTCTGGTGGATTTGCGACTCTTTGTTCGACCAGAGTGAAGTGTGGTTCACAGTGGCTTTGTGAGATGGTGTAGGGTATCGAATGTACGTGAAATGTACGTCGACCTGAATTGTTTAGGTTTCCAGGGTTTCAGTTCTCGCTCCATCACTCCTTGGCGATAGTCCTACTTACTTACTTACTTACTCGCTTAGTTTGGTGGTGCTACAGTTCGGGGTGAACCTGGACGTCGTTTCACAAGCCTTTCCAGTTAGTTCCATCTTTACCTAACTGCCTCCAGTCGCGCACACCAAGCCGATTGAAGTCCCTTTATACTTATGCGCGCTACCAAAGGTGAGGTCTTGCTTTACTGCATTGTCCCTCCAGGTTAGGTTCGAAGACTCTGCGAGCTTGAGCATTTGTGTGCATTAGCTCTACTTGTCCTATCCATCTCAGGTCAATGATGCACAGTTTTCTGATTACTTCGATGTCGCTATTGTCGTTTTATAGTTCGTCGTTGAATCTTCTCCTCCAAAGCCCATCAACACAAACTGGTCGGAATATTTTTTAAGAATTTTTCTCTCGAAACGACTGAGGATATCTCCAACCACTACCGATAGAATCTATAGTTCAGCGCCATAAAGTGGGACTGGCATGATGAAGGTCTTATGTAGAGTCCCCTTAGTTTTTATGGATAGGGCCTTACTACACAATTGCCTTTCTAGCCCAAAGAAACGGTGTTGGCAGAATTCATAGAGGATCCAAGGTAGACAAAGTATTTCACTACCTCGAAATTATGGCTGTCGATTGTAACGTTCTGCCCGATTCGTCGATGTCATGTGTCTCTTCTTGTTGACAGCATATACTTGGTTTTGCCCACATTCACCGCAAAATCAATTTTGGCAGCTTCCGTTTCAAGACAAGCCCGCTGAGTTTTCCTAATTACGTCAATATCATCGGTGTACACTAGTAGCTACGCAGACTTTTGAAAGATTGTCTTCACTTGTGAGTTCCACACAACTCCTTCTAGTGTGATGTTAAAGAAGTAGCAATACAGCGCGTCACCTTTTCTAAAACCCTTTTTGACATCAAAGGTCTCGGTTAAGTTGTTACCGACATCGACAGAGCAGCAAGCGTTCTCAATCATCAATTTGCACAATCTCCAAAACATGCCTTTCTATGGCTCGTCTCTATAAATGCCGTCATATGCGGCCTTAAAATCGATGGATAGCTGGTGCGTATCGATTTGGACTTCTTAAATGTTTCCCAAGATCTGCCAGAGTGTGAATATTTGGACGATTGTGGACTTTCCAAGTCTGAACCCGCACTGGTAAGGACTAATCAGATTGTTAGCGAAGGGCTGCAGACGTTCACACAATATGGCATGCGATGTTGAGGAGACTTATACCTCTATCTTCCATGTAAGCTTCCCCTCTAGATCCTTCTGGGAGGAAGATGCTTTCATGGAGGACAAGTCAATCCATCTCTATACAGATGGTTCTAAAACCAATAGCGGGGTTGGTGGCGGTGTTTTCTCAGACATGCTAAATCTAAGCCTCTCTTTCCGTCTTCCAAATCACTGCAGCGTGTTCCAGGCGGTAATTTTGACGATTAAAGAAGCTCTGTCCTGAATATCCGCATCTTTTCGGATAGTCAGGCCGCTATCAAATCCCTGGACTCAGTCTCACTAAATTCTAAAACCGCCCTTGAATGCCGATCGTCTCTTATGGAGATGGCGGAGCAGTTCAACCTTCACCTCTGTTGGGTGCCGGGCCACAGAGACGTTCCAGGGAACTGTAGAGCCAATGAACTCGCCAAAATTAGAACCACTCTACCTATTCTACCGGAAAGGGGTAGCATAGGTATCCCAATCGCTGCGAGCAAACTAATATTAAAGCTGGATGCCAATAAAAGAACAGACTTTAGGTGGACCAAACAAATCTGGCCCAAACTGGATCTGTATCGCTCTAAGTGTCTAATCCTTCTAAATAAAGAACATCTCAGTGCCATCAGAGTTGTCATCACTGAACACTGCCTCATAGGCAAGCTCGCACGAAGGCTTGGCGCCTTTACAAATGATTTCTGCAGAAGCTGCATGGACGAGGAGGAGGAGGAGACAATCCTCCACCTACTCTGTACAAGTCCAGCTCTCTCCCAGAGAAGAAAACTTACTTCACTTAGGAGCCTTCTTCTACAACGACCTAAATGATCTAAAATATGTAGACGTAAACAGTCTCCTTCGCTTCGTCAGAAGCTCCAACTGGTTCCATCAGTAAGAGCATCATAGATCCACGTGGCATCACAATGGGCCAATAGGCCTAAGTGGGTTGGTATATCCAACAGCCACTCTTACCTACCTACCTACCTATACCTCTATAGTTGGCGCAGTTGAGGTGGTCTCCTCTAGGCATACACTCTTCTCACTAGATCTGTGAAATGAGTTGGTGAATGCTCTCCACAAAGTCATTTCCAACAGCTCTAAATTCCTCGACCTGTAAGCTCTCGGATCCAGCTGCTTTAGCTTGGATATTTCTATCCTTACTTCGATTTGGTCAGGTGGACGCAAGTTTTGGCCACCATCGCCTAAATTGAATGATCTACTCTGCCAGACAGCGGGACGTTGGGCTACAGTCTGCAGAAAAAGGTTTTTCCATCTTCTCAGCGCCGACTGTCTACAGGCTTCTGTACGCGTCTTTCTTGCCTTAATACGTTCTTTCTACCTGTTGGTAAAATTTCCGTATGTTATTCCTGGAGTACAACTTCTCAATATCTCCAATCGCGCGTTCTTTTTTCTTCTTCAGGAGAAGTCGTCTATTCTGCTCGTAAAACTCACGAACAGCTCTCACCCTTCGACGCAGCGTCGTCCTGTAGGCTTCTGATTTAGCTGCAAGTGTTTGACGGCATTCTTCATCCAACCAAGGATTTCTAGGTGGTGTTCGGGCGAAACGCAGCATATTAGTTGCGGCATCTCTGATGCCACGTTGGCAGCGTTGCCAACTTTATGCTGGCGGCATAGTTGTTGATAGATTTCAGGATACGCGTTCGGCGTAGATACTGGTGATCTCCTGCGATTGTAGCTTTTCTACGCTATACATATGGTAGTAATATTTGTTTATTCTGTTACAATATTTACAAGTTTAACAAAAATAACACAAATAAGCGTTGGCTTTTGCCGTCAGCCGAGAGAAAGAAATTAATAAATTTGTAATTACTAAAAAGCTTCATTTACAATTTGTAGCCTATAATTCTACGCTGTTCCGGTCATTAAAGTGGCTATTTTCCCCAAGTTCATGCTGTAGTATTCTGTACGTGGATCTTGATTGGCTTTGTTGACTTTGCGTCTCGAAAAGCTCCTGTGTTGAGTAATGGATTTTTTTAAGCATTTCGTTCAGTGTGCTCTCCCAGTTTGTTTCATTTCCGATTAGCTCGTGCAGGGGCACATTGTGTTCTTGGCGGAGCCTTGACCATTCCGCAAAGAAATTAAGATTTCGGTTTTTTAAGATACATAGCAACCTTGTGGGGAAGACACTGACTTGGTTGAACAAAACTTTTCTGATATAGAGGAAGTGCAGTCTAAGTGTGAAGATATGTTGCGTTGGTAGTACAGTTTCCAGATGGAACATGTAAGTTGGTGTATTTTCAGGCAGCCTAAACAGTTTCTTAAGGAATTATCTTTGGAATTTTTTTTACCTCTTCAAAATGCCAAGCTCCCCACACTAGTGCTGCATAGCACATTGTTGACCTTATTACCGCCTTGAAAATCTTGTACTTCACACTTGGTGCAACATTCCTTTTCCCCAGAATTCCTTTCCAGTTACAATTAATTGCACCTTTAAATTCTTCCAGTTTCTCTAGCAGGTGTTTTTTAAAGGATGCTTGTGAGGTGACCAGAACTCCGAGGCATTTGTATTCCTTGACTACATCCAGTTCCGAGTTCTGCCAGGTCCATTTTTCATTTCTTACTTGACGCCCCCAACCATTTCGAAAAATCAAGGCTTTGGATTTGCTGGTATTAACTTGCAGGTTCCACATACGGTTGCAGCTTGTTAATCATAATTTGGAGCATGTTTGGGGTTTCTGCAAAAATTACGATGTCGTCGGCGTAGAGTAAGAGTTTTATAGGAAATCCTTCAAGAGGCAACCCGGCCGGAAGAAATTCAACTAGATCATCCAAAAATATTGAAAACAGAAGAGGACTCAAAAGACATCCTTGCTATACTCCAGAGTTTGTTTGGAATCGATTAGACGAGATATTCCCATCCCACACCGCTGCTGTATTGCCATCGTAAAATTGTTGCAGCACCTTTATAGTAGAACTCTTGTTGAGACTCCTATGTTGCTGAGTTTAAGAAATAGTGATCTTCTACCGATGGAGTCAAAAGCCTCCTTAAAGTCTACAAAGAAAGCGTATAGTTTTTTTCCTCTGTCCAAGTACATCCTATCTATGTTTGTTCCTTACGGAACCCGGCTTGAACCTCGCTTAACAGATCGTTTTCACATATCCGGGTTGTTAAGCGCTCCAAGATAACTCCTGTAAAAATTTTGCTAACAGCATTTAGAAACGAATTCCCTCTATAGTTGGATGGATCATTTGGATCTGCTTTCTTGAGAATCCGAAAAACTATACTTGTTTTGAAAGCTTCTGGAACTTCGCCGGTTGTAAATATAGAATTGTATGTTTCCGTGAACTTCTGCTGGAAGTGGTCAGTTGCATTTTTGAATAACTCATAAGCAATACGATCTTCCTCTGGAGCCTTATTCAGGCGGCACCTATCTATAACTTTTCCAACTTCCTGTAGGGTTATGGGGGAGTCTAAGGAGTTTACTTCGGAAAACGGCAGTGCAAATTGTATTTCATTTCGGTCCACGGGTGGATTCAGCAATTTTTCGAAATATTCCGCCAGAGTAGTCATTTCCACCTCGATTTCTTGGTATATAACTAAGTTCGTGCGGTTTTTTTTTCAAAATTTTAACGTTTATTTAAGAAAAACATGTACAATAGTATTATTCAAATATTGCCCATCTGAAGCTATGACTTTTTCCCATCTTTCTGGCAATTTGTGGATCCCATCCCAAAAGAACAGCGCCGGCTTGGCAGCCAAGAATGAATCAAGCCAATTTTTGATATTCTGCTCTGATGTGAACCGTATTTCAGTGAGAGCGTTCTGCATCGACCGGAACAAATGGTAGTCAGAAGGGGCAATATCTGGGCTATAAGGCGGGTGGAGTAAGACTTCCCATCCACTGTTTTCCAAATAGTTCTTAACCGGAATTGCAACGGAATAGCCAAAATCACCACTTTTAAATTGCAAACCACTTTTGACACGTTCGCTCAGCTAGCGCATGTTCACCATAAACTTCCATCAAAATACGGTGACTTTCGCCAGCAGTTTTCTTCATATTAAAGTACTCGTAATGAAGAAGAACTCCCCGCAAAAACACTTTTTCAGGCACAAAGTTCGACATATTTGAGTGAAAAAAAATTATTGTTGTTGTTTACGCTTCAAATGAATGACATATACTGAAATGACGTTCAATGACAGTAGCTTTCCAACGCATGTTCCAATGGAATAATACAAGTTACGCCATCTCTTAGCAAACCGCAAGTTATAGAACCAATATTTATGTAGAGTTTTTGTTTTTCTTGGCATATGATTTTAAAGCTTCTGTTTGCTTGCTGGTACATACGTTTTATGTTGTCGGTGCCTATGCCTCTTAGCAGACGAAAGTAGGCGAATGATTTATTTCGGGCTTTTTCACATTCCCAATTATACCAGGGCTGCCTTCCTGGTCTTTTGGTTTCTGTTTGCAAGGGTTTAGCTGTGTTCAAGATGCAGTTCGTTAAGATTTCCGTACCTCTAGCAGATAGAAGTTCGTTATTTTCTATGTTATTGATTTCCAGAGTAAGATTCGCTTTGTACCTTTCTAAGATTCCGTCTTTCCAGCGTAGTTTTGGAAGAAGGCAATTTTGCGGAACTTCGGTATTGGTTTGTCGAAAATTTAACTCTACTTTGATGGATATTGGTAGGTGGTCTGAGTATGTTCATTCGGAAACTTCTAGTTCTGTTGTAGAATTAAGCCAGTTCCCCTGCAACAGACAGTAATAAATTGTTGAGCACGCGGTACCACTGAAGAAAGTTAAATTTCCTTGTTAATCACTATTGGTTCGTCCATTAAGTAACGAGAGGCCTATAGTTTCGCACATTTCGATGATTTTTTCCCCGTTTGCATCGGTAACTGCATCTGTTGATTTTCTCACTTCTCTCAACGATCCTTGCAGCGGCCTCGGTTCAAGATTTAGTATTTGATCATTCCCCACTCTTCCATTGAAGCTTCCAATGACTAGAATATCAGATCTTTGTTCCTAAGCCTTTTTTTTATTCCGAACAAGCATCCGCCGCTAGCCCTGTCATGTATAGAAGTTCTTACTACTGGAATCCAAAGAAGAGAGTGATGATTGAAATAAGACTCGAAGCGTTCCATATTTCTGCCCACCTTTCCATATATCGTAGTTATTTATAAAATTAAAAAAATCACTAAATAGCAATTTATTACCTAAGCGCTGTATTCGCTCATTTCTCAAAGTTTGAGAGCCACCGGCTGTCGCAACATCTAGAGCATTTGACATTTCACCACCGCTTAGTAAGCTGTCGCCTGCTTCGTCACATGCCAAGTTCTTGTTTACATCGAAGTAAAATGTGTGGTTTTCAAGTTTCAGCTTATCTCCTCGCAATTGTATGCTAATTTTCGGGTGTTTTGTGATTATCTGTTCTTTAAGTTTCAAAGCATGCGTGCTTCTTTCGCACGCCGCGATCGGGTAATCTCTGTGCAACGAGATTCGTGTGCCTCTAAGCTTTGTTCCTGCCTGTAGAATTCGCCCAACGTCTTCCCTAGATTTGAGTTCCACGATGACATTTTCGGTGCGGTCTTTGTTGGACTTAATTGGCCTGACAGATGTTATTATTTCCGCGTTTTGCGTCTCCAAAAGATTTAGCACGAGTTCCTTTGCTCTATGGGCTACATCTGCACCATTTTCTGTTGGCAGATGAAGAATAGTGTTTTTTTCACTTGTCTTGCTGGACAACCATTCCATTTGCCGTTCGAGTGAGATGCAGCGGGACTTCATTTGTTCAAGTTGGCCTTGGAGCAATATGTTTTTTTGTTGTAGCGAGTGCAATTCTACTTCGATACCCTCCAAGTCCGCTTTCGTTGGCATATTTTTAAGTTTTTCGTCTAGAAGTACTGACATAGAAGGTTTTTCAGATCGCTAATAGTTATATTACCAACTGCCATGTTTTCGCTATTATTTTGCGGTGCGGAATCGAGTGAGATTTCAGCTAATCGGCGTTTTGGCTGAGGATATTGAAGATTGCTGTTGTTTTCTTTTGTTCCTTTGTTTGGGGGGGGTTTCTTTGCATAGGCATAGCACCTAGTTTTATTTCTAGTTAAAATGTATTTCTACGCTGTATATTGATTCACCCTGCTCCCTCTTTTATTACACTATAATCAATTTTATTTAAAAAATTCGTAGGAGCTTAATATTTGTACGTGTTCTCACTTTGTCTCTCTCTCTCTCTCTCTCTCTGAAATTTAATTCCTATACATATATGTATTCTCAGAGTAGTTCTTCTTTGTTGTGGCGCTTGGGAAATCCGCATTCGCACGTTGACTGCAAGAAGGTGATAGTCCGAGTCAATGTTGGCTGCCCGGAACGTCCGGACGTCCAGAAGACTAGAAGTATGTCTTACGTCTATCGCTAAATGCATATTGAGATGAAGAAACCATCTGCTTGCTGTATTAATATTTCGCCCCTTCGCAAAGTCAATAAGCCTAAGTCCGCTGACAAACGTGATGTCGTGTGGGCTTACCAACCGACCGACCAAATACTGCAGTCTTAACCCATTCAACCAGAAATGAGAATCGTCACTGCAGGCAATTTTTTGATTAAAAAGCGGATCTTTTTCCAGCTTTTCTAAGGCCCACTCACTGAAAGTTCGACGCTGTGGCAGGTCGTTCGGCTTCAGTTCTTGCGTGAGCTGTATTTTGTAAGGTCCTTGAGTAAAGTCTTCCACGTAGTCGAGTAACACAATCCCAAATGCAGCAAACTGCGACGAATGGGCAAACCACACTGGCGGATACCGCAGCAATATTTTCCTCTGCAAACGCTCTACACATACGGGTGGGTGGCCTAATCTCCAATAGCGTGAAAATGGTGTGAAATTTGGTCACTATGGCTTGAATTGCTTGTTCAGGGAGCGTTGTTCGGGTGTAAGTCCTTCCAAGATGAAATGGCAATGCTAACTGAGCATGTTTGACTTTGACACATGTCAGGAATCACGCGTGAGCTGACAAAAGTAGAACACTATACTATGTGAACATCTCAAGCCTTTCTGTAGCGCTCTAATCGGCACATAATAGTGTAGCTTCCGCCTCAGAAAATCGACAATCAACCAGATTTTCACACTAAGGCAAATCCCGGAAAAGACCAACGAATTTCAAGACCAGACTCTCCATCTTTTCATCGACTTCAAAGCCGCATACGACAACATTCATCGTCTTGACCTCCACACGGTGATGGCCGAATCCAAAATCTGATCCAGCTGTGTTGCGTGATGCTGGAAAATACGCGTGCAATTTGCAAGCAGTTTCACCTGGAGCTGTACTGTCATGTGATTTCGTCAATTTAGTGCTGGGCAGGTGCTAACACGGAAGGCACTATCTTCAAGAAATCTGTCCAGCTGCTGGGATACGTAGACGACATCGACATCATCGGTTGCTCCCAGCGCGCTATAAAGAGGCTTTTACGGCAATGGAAGAACAACCAAAACGAGTACATGTTGTCTACAAAAAAAGAAGCATCTGTCCACCGCCTGAAACAAAACATCACCGTTGACAACAGTAACTTCGAAGTGGCTAAAGAGTTTACTTACCTCGGTGTAAACGTCACCTCCATGAGTGGAGATTCGGCCAAGACTGACCCTAGGAAACCACTGATACTTCGGTTTGACGAAACAAATGCATTCAAAACTCATAACTCGGAAGACGATATGAATGCTCTACAAAACATTAATCCTGCCAGCTGTACCCTATTGACCCGAGTGCTGGACGATAAGCAGGAAAGCAGAGTAGACATTGGACGCTTTCGTGAGAAAAATTCTTTGTCGAGTATTTGATCCCGTACGCGAGGAAGACGAATGGAGGAGAAGATACAACCGCGAACTCTATGAGCTGCATCAAAATGTGGATGTAGTCCAAAAAGCTAAAACACGCCCACTACACCAGCTCGGACACACCGAGCGAATGGGCAATAATGCTCCAACGAAGTGGGTCTGTGAATCACAGCCCTCAGGTTCACGGCGACAAGGTAGACTGAACCTCTGGTGTAAGGGTCAGAAGCAGCGCATCCGGGATGGAAGAGAGTGGAAGGCTGCTGTGTCTCAGGCAGAAGCTCTTCATGGGTCGCGAGCTCGTTGAGTACGGCCATTCTATTCATCAAATTTCCAGACCAAAACTTTGAATTAGTACGTGGGACACATGCAATTTTCCATTGGTTATAAGGTCCTTTTTGATTTAAAGATGCCCCAATAATCAGTTCCGTATCTGTTTCATTTTTTGTTTATTTATCATCCTCTGCTCTCAGCGGCATATTATAACTCCAACAGGATCATTAACCCGCAGGGCATCAATTTCGCCCTTCGAATTTTGGAAGTTTTGAACTTTCACTCAGTCTATGCAAATTTTTTTTTTTTTTTTTTTTGAAAAAAACGCCAGGACTTGTACTTTTTGTTCTCGCTCCTAACCCTCAGCTAATTTGTTCATCCCCAAGCGAGGAAAAAGAATAAAATAGAACCATAATGCCTTCTCATTAGGTTCAAAGCGAGAGAGGCAAATAGAAATGGGGTTAGGCTATTTAAAAGAGAAAAAGTTTCGTCCTTTACCTCCTGTCAGGGCGAAGAACATCAGACTGAAGTTAAACTTCTGTTGCTGTTGATGTTGCTGTTGATGTTGCTGTTGCTGTTGCCGTTGTCAGTACACCCCAAAAATAAGCGTCAGAAAATTTCACGAACATGATTTCCATTTCACGCGGACACTTTTTTTTCTTCTATTTTCCTTTCCCCTGCCTCTCTTCTACTTCTGTTTCTTCGCAAAAGAATTTCAAAGTTTTTTATTTTAATATTCCCTTCCTAGGTTTTGACAGGAATTATACGCCGCCGCTGACGTCTCACCAGCATACTCAAGGCTCGACTAGGAGTTTTCCTTCCAGCGCGCAAACATTAAAACGGAAAGAAGCACCAAACTTCTGTAAAATGGAAATATCCGTATCCTTGCGCGCCACCAAAAAAAAAAAAAAAACAGAAAACAGAAAACAGAAAACAGAAAACAGAAAACGGAAACACAGAATATATGAGGCAAAGAGGAAGTGGTGAAAGTGTTTAATCATTTGCTCGGGCGTAAATTTGATTTTTCCTTTTCAGCTGCAAGATTGTTAATTTATTTAAATATCTCGTCCTGATTAGGGGTGGAGGGAGTTGATGATTGGGGAGAGGGTAGGCAGCGATTGATGTTAGACAAAATGTTAATTGTAAATGACTTTGTCGACGAAAGGGATTTCGTTATTGCTGTAGGGATGAGAGAATTAATGACGGCGATTTCGATTGTAAATTACCAGGAGATATCCTTTTTTATCTTGTGGTTTGTTTTTTTTTGGTTTGGAAATGGACATAGGGTGTAGGCGGATCTTATCACTGAATTGATGGGGATTTACAAGGGAAAGGGTATTGAACAATTTAACTTCATTACTGGTGACGACAAACCCCTACATTTGAATGGAAATTTTGGGTGTTTTTGGAAAAAAATTTAAATGAAGTCACCAGATGGGATGTGGACCAGTTGTGGTCTTCTTTCAATTTTACAGCCTAAGGTACCATGGGAATCTGTTTATACGGTGTCATCTTCTTTCTTATTTTAGGTGTTGCTGCTGTCCGGAGTCAACTTAAGCCTTTAACTCAGCCGATTTAACGCAATTCTGTTCTAACCTTTCATTCTGAACATATTATTTGAGGTCTTGTCTATCCAGGACGGATAAAAATATTCTCTAGTCTGAAAGTTGTAATTCTTCGCTACTACCCATCTAATCCGACGATTTTGGACTAGACCAGTGTCACTGTTCACAGTCCGGCACAAGCCCGTTCTGCACTAGCGGATGTAGTTAGCAGTGAAGCTGAAACTTGCCATGATTCGTTGGGGCTTATTTCTATGAATTCTGTTGCATGCGATCTGGAAATCGATGAGCTACTGGTGTATATCGATCTAAAATTCAAGGATATTCTACCAGATCTGTCGTGATGTAAAAATTTGTCCTACAGTGCACTTTAGCCGCCTAAAGCTGGACGGATTTGGACCAATCTAGAGATTGACATATGGTTTTAAGCGCTCAGGAGATTTTAGGTGATGTTACGGAGACGTATGCCTCTATATTGGTGTAGTTTAAGCGGTCTGCTATAGGACTTAATTTTATATATCATTATCTGTCCTTCGTCAAGGTCGGGTGGACGGAATTTAACTCTTAAATTCTATTTTATACTTCTTAGGTGGCGCTACAGTTCGGGATGCGTCTGGGGCTAGACCAACAAGCCCCTTCAGTTAGCTCGGTCATTAGCTAATTGTTTCGAGTTACGTACTCCAAATTAGTAGAAGTTTTTCTCTACTGCGTTGGCCGTCCGGGTTATATTCGAATACTGTGCGGGCCGGAGCATTGGAGTCCATTCTTTCTACATGTCCTAACCATATCAGGTAACTGATGCGTAATTTTCTGGCTAGATCGATATTGCTGTACAGCTCACATAGCTCGTCGTTGAGTCTTCTTCTCCAAAGCTCGCCAACGTAAGGGGGACCGAATATTTTTCTAGGGATTTTTCTCTCAAAACGACTAAGGATATCTTCATCCGCTTTCGATAGGCTCCATATTTCTGCGCCATAAAGTACGATTGGGATGATCAAGGTCGTATATAGAGTCTTCTTAGATTTCCGGGATGGGGTCTTATTACTCAATTGCCTTCTTAGTTCAAGGAAACAGCGATTGGCAAGAGTGATTCTTCATAGCATTAAAATTATAGCTGCCGATTACGGTGCTCTGTCCAATTTGTCAATGTTGTGTGTTCCTTCTTGTTCACAGTATACACTTGGTTTTACCACTAAATCTATTTTGGCAGCTTCCTCTTCAGTACTAGCGAATGTTTGGGTGACAGCCCGCTGAATTGTCCCAATTATGTCGATATCATCATCGTACGCTAGTACCTGCACAGACTTTTGAAAGATTATACCTCCAGTGTTCGCTTGTGAGTTCCGCACAACTATTTCAAGTGTGATGATAAAGAAATCACTGACAGCGCGTCACCTTGCCTAAAACCTTTCTTGACATAAAAGGTCTCGGATAAGTCGTTACCGACTTTGACGGAACAGCGAGCGTTCTCAGTCATCATTTTGCACAATCTTATGAGTTTGGCTGGGATTCAAAGACATGGCTCTACACGGCTCGTCTCTATAAATTTTATAGATGCTGTCACATGCGCCCTTAAAATCGATGAAAAGATGGTGAGTATCGGTTTAGATTTCATGAGTTTTTCCAGGATCTGGAGGAGTGCGAAGACTTGATTGATAGTGGACTTTCCTGGTCTGAAACCGCACTGAAAAGGAAAAATTAGATTGATGGCGAAGGGTTTCAGACATTCACACAATATGGCAGATAAGATCTTGTATCCGACTTATGCCTGTATAGTTGGCACAGTTGAGGGTTTCTCATTTCTTGTGGATCGGGAAAGCGATACAGAGATTCCATTCATTAGGCATACACTCTTCTCACTAGATCTGAGAAATGAGTTCTGAATTCCTCGACCTGTAAGCTGTCGGATCCAGCTGTTTTGCTCGACTTAAGCTTAGATATTGCTATCCTTACTTCATTTTGGTCAGGTGGACGCAAATTTTGGCTATCATCATCTAAATTGAATGATCTACTCTGTCAGACAGCGGGATGTTGGGCTACAGTCTACAGAAAAAGGTTTTTTCATATTCCCAGCACCGGCTATGACTCTACCGCGACGTTTCTTTCTTCATATCTACAAGCTTCTGTACGGGTCTTCTTGCCCTGTTACGTTCGTTCAACCTGTTGGTAATACTTCCGTAAGTTATTCCTGAGGTAAAACGTCTCAATATTTTCAATCACGCGCCCTTTTTACTTCTTCAGGAGAAGCCGATGTTCTTGCCGTCTGTTCTGCTCGTAGAACTCACCAGCGGCTCTCATCCTGCGTTTCATCGCCATTCTGAAAGTTTCTGGTTTAGCTGCATGTGCTTGCCGGCATTCTTCATCGAACCAGGGATTTCTAGGTTGTGTTCGGATGAAATCCAGCACATCAGGTGCGCCATCTCTGATGACACGTTGGCAGCGTTGCCGATGCTCTTCGGTACCTGATGCTGGCGGCATAGGAGTTGTTGATAGATTTCAGGATACGCATTCGGCGAAGATTCTGGTGGTCTCCTGCGATTGTAGCTTTCCTACGTTACATCTTCTCACAGTGCTTCTTTGTAGTGGCGCTGGGAAATCCGCATTCCCTTCTTGGCTCCCCGGAATGTTCGGACGTTCAGATAAATGAATGCATGCTTTACGTCTGTCGCTAAATGATCAATTTGATTTAGTGTTTGATGATCCGGAGACCGCTATATCCATTTATGTTATGAGATGAGGAAAACGTCTGCTTGCTGTAGTAATATTTCGCCCCGCTTCAAAGTCAATAAACCTAAGTCCGTTGCCAGGAGTGGTGCCGCGTAGGCTATGCTTACCAACTGTCCGACCAAAGATGTCCTTCTTTCTTGTCCAGGTGTCATACTTCGGACATTGCTCATATGTCTTGCCGTGCAGCTCATAGAAATATTCTTTCGTGGCGTCGTCCTTGGCTCCCGTAGAGGAATGGGTGTGTATTAGGCTTGTGTTAGCGAATTTACCCCTAATGCGGATTGCCATAAGACGCTCGTTCACATGCCGGAAACTCAAGACTTTTTTCATAAGTCTGCCGCATATTCCAAATCCGCATCCGAATAAGCCCTGTTGCTTTTCGCTATAGCAATCAACATAGTAACATCATAGTTTTTCATCCTCCTTAGCCAATTCCATCGCACTTGGCGGTGATATCTGCATGATAGCAGCGAAGATCTTTTGCTAATTGCTTACCTGAACGTGGCCTGTTATAGGTCCGAACATTCAACGTACAGATCCAATGGTCATTGTTTTTGAAACATTTGCTAGGGTCATCAACAGTAAATCCGTTTTTATTCGAGGCCATTAGTTGGTTCGCCCTCTCTTTCGTAGAGGATTATTAGCCCTATGACTGCGGAAGCCAGAGTAATGCTACTGGCCGGTCACGGCCTTGCCATTTTAGCCTGCATAAGTAAAAGGTTACTCATGGAGCTACCGGAGACCACCATTGGGAGGTAAGGCAAGCACTTCGCTACGAACTTGATTGTTGCGCTGCTGAACCAATCCAAGTTATAAGACACTCAGCAGTTTCCCGTAAGCGCTCTACATGTCTTCAGTACTAGCGCTGGCATCACAGATTAAGAGACAATCGAATACCAATTACTCTGGCGAACTCTTGAAATTGTAACCATCTGACGTCAAACTTTCTCACAGTACGAGTATTTTTTTTTTATCGTTTAATTTTGGAATGCCTATCCACTTCGCTGTCTTCATCTTTATGGGAACTTTCGTGCATAATAAACTGTTGTTAGAAAATGACACATTATTTGCCATATGAGCTCATTCGTCAAAGAGTCAAGTCTTGTTGCACAAGTCTAGTTCCAATGGCGAACTCGTATCCAAATGAGGACGTTTTTTTTTTGTCGTTAGTAATTGCTGTAGGGGAGTCACAGTATTATCCTTTTTTACTTTGGTGATGTTACAGTTCAGGGCAAATCTGGACCTCAGTCAATAAGCCTCTCCAGATAACACGATTTATTGCCAGTTGGCTCCAGTCCAACCCCCACTGGTTAGACTGAAAGACTTCTCGGCTCAGAGCTAAAGAGATGGTTGAATCTCCTCTCCATTACCCGTCAATACAAATGGCAATGAAAATCACACGTAGTATCTTTTTCTCCAAACGGCCAACTGCTTCTTCATCCATTTTCGACAAAGTCCAAGCTCCTGAAGCATAGAGTAATACCGTGATGATAAGGATCTTGTATAGTGCAAGTTAGGTCTTATTAGAAAGATGGCTGTTACTCGGCCTGAGGTCAAAGAAATATCAATTGGGAAGAGTGATTCTGCGCCTGATTAAAGCACTGGTACCGTTGCTGCTTGTATTTGAGGGGCTTCTTTCTTGATATGAGCGAGTACTTTTTGTTTGCCCTCATCACACACGTTTTGGCTGCTTCCGCCTCAGTACTCACGACGCTTCACTGAACCCACGTTGTGTTCATCCTCACTCCAATGCCACCCGAAGGGTAATAGTTTACGAGTATGTAGAAAAGGCAGTGTCTCTTTTGTTGGCCAGTGAGTTTTACACGTTTCTTTCTAGGGTGATGTTAATAAACGGCGCGGTGATGACGGCGCGTCGTTTGTCTAAAACCTTTCTCGGAATTGAAAGTATCTGTTAATTCAATACCGACCTTGATGAAGCAGCGAGTTTTCTCTATAATTATCCTACCCAACCTGACAAGTTTGGCAGAAATGTCAAAACTAGACATGTCGTTGTATAGCACGTCCCTGTGTACACTGTCATATGTAGCGTTGAATTCGATAAATAGGTGGTGGGTGTCAATCTAAAAATTGCTTGCTTTCCTGGTCTTACACCGCACTGCCATCGTTTAACCAGATTATCGATAAATGGTTTCAGAAGCTCATAAACAGAAACGTTTTGATAAGCACTGTCCAGGACACTTATTGTTCTATAGGCGCAATCAAAATGATTGATCCTCTTGCCTCAAACAATGCTGAGATTCCATGCTTTCCTCTGGCCATATCTTCCAGATGGGCTGGGGAATATCTCCAAACAGGTCATTCTAGTTGCTTTACATACCTTGGAAGGCAGTCCATCTGCGACCGTGGCCTTATTAGGTTTTAGCTTCGATATTGCTACTTTAACCGCGTCTAGGGCAGGAGGATAGAGTTCTCTGTCGTTTAGGGTGAATGTTTGATTTCTGACCATCATCGCCGTTAAAGAGTCTGCAGAAGTAGTCTTTCCTTAGCACTGACTGTGACTCTAGTCCTAGTTACCCAAGTTCATTATCGTCGGCTCCATTCCGGCATTGGAACAATGGCATGATCCTTTCATTCTCTGATAAAAATTTCCTGCAGTATTACTTCTACATTTCCTCTATCGTGCACTTCTCGTGCTCTTTTCCTTTTTTTTTTTTTTGCTCGTACAACTCACGAGTGGTTCTCGTCCGTCAATACACCGCAGGTTCACCAGTACTCGTATATCCTTCTTATTTAGCACCATGTCGTGTGTTTTTGTGGCGACGCTTTGTGACTAATCACAGCAGAAGCAGCTTCTCTAATGGCGTTCTACGGTTTGTATATGGAGGCTAGGATTTTGAGAAAAGCAATCGGAAACGATTGTAGCAGTCTGCTGCGATTGGACCTTTTCGATGTCAAACTTTGATGGTCTCACTTGACTCCTTGTGCCTGTGATATCCGGATATCCGAAATTATACCCTGGCAGCAAAAAGGTGACGACCCGAATCGGTGATGGCTACTTGGAAATCTAAGTACTGGAGGAGTATATGATGTCAGTTGTAAAATGGTCAATTAATGTAGCTGACGGTTGATTGATCAGGGGATGGCCATGGATATTGAGATGTGGGAACCGCATGCTGTCTACTAAAATGTTTCGCCCTAGTACACATTCTAAAAACCTGAATCCATTGTCGAACGTGGTGTTATGCAGGCTCTGTTTGCTGATGTACCACTTAAAGACAGCTTTTTTACCCAGGCTTGTGTTAAGGTCTCCTAGCACAATGCAGGTGTCATGACTAGGACACTTAGTATATGTTCCATCTAGCAGTTCATGGAGTTCATCTCTGATACTGGGATCTTTATCCTCTGTAGGAACATGAACGCAAATCAGGGTTATGTTTTCGTATTTGTCCTTGATGCCGTATCATCTTCTATGTTCTGATAGAACTATGGAGCCCTTTTTAGCTCAAACTGCTGCCGTCGATCAGTATATGGGATTCTTCCTCCGCCTTTCTAATAGAAGAGAAGTGCCCTATGACCAACACGTTTCCCTCTTCTAACTTCAGCCAAAGATAATCCTAATTCTTCCAGGCTTCACCATATAGAGCTGCGAGTAGAAGTTGATGGGTAGTGGCTTAACTGTCAACGGTGGTGTATTTATAAAATGCTTGACCACCATAACGCTGTCAATTAAGGGACCTATAATTCGACGTCTAGATCCGTTCTTGTTAGAGACTTTCGCATCGCAACAATGTGGGTTCTTATGTGGTCGGATAGCTAGCTCCATCATGAAGGCTAGGCTCTTTCTATGACTCCTTGGAAGAAAATCCCATTTTTTTCCCATTTTTGCATTCACGAAAACGTCTCTACCGGCCCTGCGGCAAGAAACTGAAACCGCGAAAGAAAGCGTTCAACTAGCACTAGAATCTATTTTCAAATATATGTGGTCAATTAAGCAAATTGTACGTAACCAGATACCATTTCACAAGCGCAAAACCCACATTGATGGACGTACTCCCAACAATCTCTAAACATCTTCAATCAATATACATTCATCAAGGATCCTTAAAGCCCATTAAGTAGGCACCGCAATCTGTCGTTTGCTCCACTTAAATAAACTCTTTACAATCCACCAACCCATTGAACCCTTTTTGAAATGCCAATAACCTCTTTGCACACTCAATAAAACCCATTAACCCATCACCAGTAAGAGGCAAACAAAACACACCATTATTTTACCACCTAAATTCACCTCAGCACAACTTCATTAAATTGAATTTATTGGAAAATTATCCTTCCCCCTCGCATAGGCAGCCTCTTTTAGCTGGAAGCCAACCAAACCAGTTACAACATCACTGAATCGATTTCCCCTCCATCAAACGAACAAAATAACAACACGTACCAGTATCCTTTCGCCTTATGGACTAAATTCCCAAAACGACCATAAAATTCAATTCACCATTTAATAGCTAAAGCCGGTTACTACTGGCTGTTGGTCGTTGGCTGGCCTTACCCTAAACTCGACCCTATATCCATTCCAAAAGACGAGACTTAAATGAAAGTTAACTCCGTTCGCGAAGCCCATAAGTCATTACGAAAAGTAATAGCAAAGCTGTTAGTTCCATCGTTTTGTAGGAAATATGAAATATTGTGCCCAGTGGAACCAATAAACTTCGAAAAATGGAGCAATTTCCGGTTTCCATTTTAATTTATTGCTTTAAATCTTCTATGCGCCCTTCTGTATACGTAAGTTACAGGGTGCGGGAATTAGGCCGGGACTTGCAGCACAGACTAGGCCATGACCTGGTGTTACAGATTCAACCTCCGTCGTCGTCTATGGGATTTCGTTAGAGAGGTGCTTTAATCGTATAAATCACTCATTAGTTCCTGGTTTCCCTATTAAATTCCTGCCATCGACAAGGAGTAGGATGAAATTTTGCAAGGAACGTGTTACAGGTACACTCAACGTCTGAAGGTATTCAGGAGATGATGATGTAGATGAAGGTGAATGATCTTATTAATGATAGTCGGCAGAGGCAGAGAAGGGGATTAACGTTTATGCAGAAGGGATTTTGAAAGAGAAGTCTGCTCTCAAATTTTCTTGTTATTAATTTTTAAATAAGGACACGTAGTTATCCTATGGAGCCTATAGATGGATGACTTCATTTTAAGCTTAAATCGTATCCCTCATCAGACCATAGCTCTGGTACAGAAAAATCTTACAGGAAGCAGGCGTTAGCTCTTTTTTTTCTGTCGGAATGGAGGATGAAACAAATTAGTCCATTGTACTATTTGGAGTCTTTGCTTATGCCCAGTTTCTACTTGTGGGTCCTAGGGCCTCAACTGCGCCTACGCACCATCGCGCACGGTTCCTGGCAACGAGCATCAGCTCTCTCCAACACTTCCCCAATTGCCGCGACTTCTCTTTAACAGTTTCGTGCCATGTATTTCTCCGTCGACTCATTTCTCTACCGTCCTGTGATAATGGATTCCATTGCAACGCGTAGTTTGCTATGGAACTATCGCCTTTTCGAAGTGTATGACCAATCTACTGTCACTTCCGCCGTTGGATGGTTGTGCTTGTTGATTCCTCCCCCACTCTCTGTGTAAAGATGTTCGTTAGAGATACGGTTAGGCCAGAAAATCCTTAAGACGTTTCGTGGGCTTAGGTTTTCCTTGTGATAGAAGCGGTCACCTCCCAAGTGCTGCAGCCATACAACAGCGCGTATTCAACATTGATTGGTGTTTAAGCTTCGCCATATCATGGACATCATTCCAAACGCGTTCTTTGCTTTGCCGGTTCGGTGGACAATATCATGTTCGGCAGAGATCATAGTCCGATGATATTGGAAACGCTCTACTCTTCCAGCAATGCTAACTTGAGTTGATGAGTTAGAACCGAAATTGTTGATTTTAGTTTTTGCAGGGTTAATCTTCAAACCCACGACATTTGTCTCCCTCTCCACTCTTGCTGTCATTTGGTGGAGTCCCATAATCCCGGAGAGAGTAAAAAAACATCATCAGCGTAGTCCGGATGTTTGAGTTGAGATGTAGGTTAGGTTAGGTTAAACAGGGGTATGATGGATATGCCATCACACAGACACCAGGCACCAAAACATGCCCATCGCGATCCCTGTGGAATCAGTTGAATTCGTCTTCAAATGGCATAAACCTAAACAATCTCCCTAATGATACACCCAATTTCCCTGCAAAAGCGAAGAAGGCTTTTGAAGTTCGTGTCGTCTATTTCCTCCAGGTTTTCAAAAAAGTAT
The DNA here is from genome assembly GCA_963966105.1 of Volucella zonaria. Classification (NCBI taxonomy): domain Eukaryota; kingdom Metazoa; phylum Arthropoda; class Insecta; order Diptera; family Syrphidae; genus Volucella; species Volucella zonaria. The sequence goes on from OZ014531.1 coordinate 45,122,799, forward strand.
TTCCCTAAAAATGTCCTTCGACTACGCGATATTGCTTCACATTCACACAGTATGTGTGTTACGTCCTCAACAGCTTACAGATCACTGCAGAATCTGCAAATATCCATATCTGACAACTTGATTCTCTTTGCGTGTTGCCACAGGAGACAGTGTTCCTATTACTGTCCTAAGCTTATCCCGGTTTAATTTTATTAACTTTCTAGATCTTTTACCGTCAAAAACCTTGGATGCTCTGCAAAACTTCAAGACTTGACCGCCTTACGTTGACAGTCTTTGTGATTTTTGGCCCTCACTATGCAAAGGGGTGGTTTGATGTTGGCAACCTCACTATTGCCGAGTAGGCCTCGTTTTCTTGCAAGCTCGTCCGCTTGTCCTGGAACCCAGCACAGTCTTACCCGGTTCTGACTACATAGTGCCTTGAGCACCTATTTTATAATGCCGGGTTCAATGTTAGCGTCTACTAGAGCATTCTTAATGGCGGCGCACTTCACGTTATTGAAGGCTCCTTCAATAGCGAGGAAGGCCACCGTCGCAAACTTACCGAAGTATAGACTCTTCGAGTTGAGAAGTGAGAGTCCAATGAATTCCCGCGTTTCCAGTAGACAAAGCTTCCCGAAGCACATCGCTAATCGCAAATAAAAAAGTAACGACGATAGAATGCAACCTTGTGGGACCCCACTTTGGACGAATTCCTCTGGCAAATTTCATCTATGCAGGGCCTGGCATTTAGACCCATCATAGCCATTAGTTCGTCAAGTATACCTCTCCTGCGCAAGGCAGGCCACTAACCTGTCTGTTGACACTATCGAACGCCTTCTCAAAATCAATGAACAGCAGGTGAAGTGGTGATCGGTATGCAACACACTGTTCAATGATGATCCGCGGGGTTTTGATGCCTTTTTTTTAATTTTCGCTCGCACAAGGGATTTTGTGTATCCTTAAGATGTTTGCACATAGCGCGGGCATGGTTGCCATAGAAGGATCCAAAGCGGAAACCGGCTTATTCGGCATCGAGTGTTCCAGATGTTCCTTTATTCGTTCAAGAACTAATTTGGCTATTACCTTAGCAACTGCCAGAAGAACGCAAATGCGTCTCCAGTTTTCACACTCCATTTCTAGGCAGCTTGACAGTTATTCCCTTCTTTCACTCGTCACGAAAACTTTCTGCCTGCCAAGCTCGATCAACAAGAGGATGTAAAAGCCCTGCTGGTGTTGTTGGAGCGGCTCGCAGAAGCTACCATCTAGTCCTATCGCATTGATGTTCTTCAGCGCGTCTCGTCTTTACTGGGAGTCGACGGAGCAGTCAGTTAAGGACAGTAGCGCAATACTTTTTCTATCGCTTGAGCTAATCCTCATCCGAAACGAGTACGGAACTATCTAAGCCTTTTACCACATTTTGGCTAGAGCAATGACCACCTGTCAGCTCATTTATGATTTTGTAAATGGCTCTGCTATTACACCTGCTTCCTCTGCTTCTGTGATCAGGCCGTTGATATAGTTACGTTTGTCCCGTCGTATGCAACGCTGCACTTCTCTCATTCCTCACAGGTACTCTTACTTGTTCCTGCCTACTGCTCGACAGGATGAGCTTTAAGTAGTTTACGTTCTTCAATCTACCTCCGGGTATCCTCGATAAGTCGCGTGCTATGTGTTGCCTGCCATCTACCAACAATACTTTCCGCTCCAGATGTGAAAATATTTTTCACAGCGTTCCAATGCTCTTGGATGGTTGCCGGCAGTGAGCTGCTGATTGCTTCCACTAATATTGAAAGGTGATCCCTTAGTTGTTGACGTACTGAGAGGATCTTTAACCGGTCGATGCTATATCTAGGCATTCTGGTGATATTAAAGAGCCTTTGAACAGATCCAGCACGTAATTGGACAATGGCTACCATAAGGTGATGATCTCGTACCAAGCCCATATCGGCTCCTCGTCTGTTTCGGACTTCTAAAACACAACATTGATCGCCAAATGGTCTATATGGTTGGACGATGATTGCCTGTCAGCTGATGTTGCTGCAGATATTATGCTCAAACATGATGCCCTCTATTGCTAGGCGATTGATGTTGTAGAAATCTACAAATCTTTCACCACTGTCATTTCGGTCGCCAAGGCCGTGCTTCCCGATCACATGTCTATCTTTGCATTCTCCCATCACAATGACGATACCTCTGTTCGCCGTTGCGTTGAATACGGCGCTTAGCTAATTGCAGAAGTTGTCCTTTTCATCCTCAGCCGAGGAGTGAAATTTCATTCCAGAATCTGGCCGATAAGATCCTATCACCATGAGGATGCCAGGAAATTAAGCCTATGCGTGCTATTGGTGTTACGAGTAGCAGCAGACCGACTCCAGATTCACGGGGATTGCCAGAGGGCTTGTCTGAATAAAGTAGCATAGTGTTACACTTTGAGGATTAGTACTGCCCTGCTCTGGAGTATCTGACTTCGCTCACTCTCAATATGTCCAAGTTATATCGAAGGAACTTTCGTCGCAATTGGAGGAATCTGGCGCTTTGAGGTTCTTCGCTCCCTCGGTCGAGGAGTGTGCTCACATTTTAGAAGCCAATCTTAGTTGGGGTATAATAGTCTCCATATCCAAGGCGCAATGTCGATTCCCATAGCGGGCATTTTTCGGTAACGCAGGGTGCTAACACACTTTACCTTGACTCTTAATGCTAGACCGTTCGCACTTGCAATTTTAGCTAGCGTGTATAAAGTTTTAGATGGTTGGGTGCATGAAGCAACGCGGATCACCACTAGGGAGTAAAGCAAGCACTGTATGATGAGCTTGATTGTTGCGCTACTGTCTCAAATCCAAGTTTTGGGCAGTCAATGGTTTCCCTAAAGTACCAGCACCCACCATATCAGCGCCGAGTACCTGCAGACCGACTATTCGCGTAACACCATAGTTACCTATGGATCACTCTTGTGATCACTTTGTCCTACTAATAGCCTTTTTTCTTTTACAAGGAAACGTGGCCTCTATCGGAAACCTTGCGATTGCCTACGTGGTCCTTTGTTCCAGTCGTCGTTTCTAAATTGTTCGCAGAGACACCTAACGCACAGGTCTTTTCTAGAGTTTATTAGTAACTTCGTTGCCTTTAGATACGGGTATCGGAGTTTCTCGATTTCGGAGTGCAACAAAGCTCGTGTCCTGGTTCGGGTGTCTCCAGGAATAATACAAGAAAAGTGCGGCAATATCTCTAGCTGAGCCCCAGAGTTGTATTGTTCGTAGAATTTCTCAAAAGCCTTTCCCGTTCATAATGTTTAACTACTTAATTTGTTCCGACTTTTTTCTCCAAACTTCTACTTACTTTTCTGCTTCATTTTATCCACTTTAGTCAGAGTTAAGTAATTTAAAAATTATTAACCAAAGTAAAGACAATGAAATGAATGGTAAAAAAACCCACCCCAAATCCCATGCCACTCGGCAGCTGTCCATAGAACTCCCCAACTAACTATATCTTCCTTCATCCAATGTTAAACACATTAAATCCATTGTAATCCCACCCAGGTAAATGTTAATGAAGTCCTTCGTCCTTCCAATTGCTAAGCCACAAAGATGCTGTCATCCAAATCCCTAAACTCCTGCCGCCCCTCCTCGTTCGTATTCCAACATTTATCTCTATACAAAATTCTGAAGAGCTAACACATCCTATGTTCGCAACAGAAGGTACTATCACTATCACAAGGCTGCTGTTGTGGTTCCTCACCCCATTTAGGTACACGTTCCATAATTAAAACACAAACAGAGAATCACATCCCTCCTCCAGCTTAGGTAAGGAAGAAGAATCACTGCTTTGGCGGCGGTATAGGTAGTTAAGGTGGTTAAGGTGGTTTAGATGGTTTAGGTGGTCGATGGTTGTTGAGAACGTGGTGGCAGATAACACTTGATAAGGAGTTATGTTCTCATCGTGTTGTTGGTCTTGAGACGGCAAGACAAAGAAGCTACATCAAGTGGGCTTCCAACAGGCGGGTGGTCTAACAACGTTGATGTTTACCTTTTTTCTGCGTGATAAGACATAATTATTCCACCATCTAGATGTGGCGATATGGGGGTAGAAATAATTAAGGCATGTGTACCTTGTGGGTGGCTGAAATCTTCACCCACCCTCAAACTGCTTACTTCAATTTATATTTAATCCTGTCAGCTTTGAAGCGCTCTTGAGAGATTTGTCGACAAACATGGAAACAATCTTCTTTCCTTTCTTGGAACAGAAGAACTACCCTCTGGGATTAGTAAATCCCAATGTTCACCTTTTGTCTCACTATAGGTGGTCTTCGTCAAATTGACATTTCAGAGCTGGAATTCACACGAAGGGGTTAGCTTCGTGCAATGCCAGCTCTCGAGTTGCAACATTAAAATTTAAAAGGACAAGGCAAGGATACTCCCTTCATGTGTTCGTAGTCGTATCATTCCTCTCTACATTTAAGATGCCCAGGGGTGAAAATCCATCACGTTCGACCTCAATAAATTTTCCATTTTCAAATGGGGAAATTTATTATATATCCTGTTATCAATTTTCCTTGTGGAAACACTGCAACCCAGGTACCAATACCGTAACCAAAAACCGATACCAGTACTCTCGAACAGGCAGGAAGCTTAAGAACTAAGGACACACGTAACCGATTCACTACGGATACATGCACCACATATGGAGTGGAAAGGAACAGAAAGGAAAAAACCGAGAAAAGCTCGGCAAAATCCAAGTTATTGCAATAAATTTTGAGCATGTCACTCGATTCGTGAAAGCATTCTTGTGGTTCCATTTTTATTTTTTTTCTATTTGAACTAAGAGCTTAAGGGGCCATTCACTGCCACAGTGTGGAAGTGGATTTTTTTTTCTTCTTCAGTAGGCAAGGTGCAATGACATGAATACCCGTGGTGCTGGTACTGCAATAGGTGTTCATACTTTGGCTGGATGCTTCTATGTATAGGTACATTCTTGTGGTGATGCTTCTGGGCAACAGCTTGGATTTTTTTCCCCTCAACTTCGGTAGAGTGTATACAATCTTTTGGGTAACTAGGATAAGCCAGTAAAATCCAACTGCATCCCTTGTTTGGTTTTTCAGTTTGTCACCTCAGAAGTTGCTGATGCATATTGGTGTTGCTACGGTAGAATTCTTTGACATCATTTGTGTAACCATTGTCAACGGCTGCAAATTCCAAAACATGTTCAAGTAGGCGTCAACAAAAAATGGCAGGTTCGTAAGTCTCATCCCGGATAGTTACGACGGTAGAAAGAAGAAATTATAGAACGACAGAAAGCTCCACTTGACTTTACTCCCGCAATAAGACCGTAGCTTCTCAAATTGAGTCTAAAATTAAGTACTGGGAGTACGGTATGATCCCGCTTTGTACCTGTAATCACCAGGCAGCCAGCACTAAAAATGAAAACTATCATCAACTTGCTAGAAAAAACATCACTGGCGGCCCTCTACATTAAGCTCTGTTTCGTTTGGCACCCATCGATGTTTTCGCCATGCAGCCTGCCACTAACTCTACCCTGAGACTGTTAGATACTCGGAAAAAGCATGCGTGTCATGCTGCTACAATGCGGTCTCCCATAGTTAACATAGGCTTCAATCACATGATTCCGGGAAGGAACAAAAGGAGACAACACAAAGTCATTCTTAACGGTCCATTTCATTTTCGCAGACGGCCCAAAAACCACCGAAAACGTTTAAGGGGAGGTCTACTCTGAGGAGTTGTGCATATACCTATCGTTGAGCCTACCAACACATACTCTAGCGTGGTCAGAACTAAGGTCTAATAGTTATATTCACCGGGACGCTGCTTTAGTTAGCAGGAATCCAATATCCTCGACGGATATTGGAATGTGCATACGCAGCCATGCAGATACATACTACATCGTGAGTGGTTTCAAAGACATCATACTAACAAAGAACTGCATTAGCTGCGATTGTACTAAGTTAGAAATACTAACGTTTATGAACTGTCCCTATATCTTTTAACTGCACTCTGTAGGGTCCCGTGATAGTCGGAAATCCCAGGTTACTGCACCGCTGATGCACTAGCCAGATTCGAATCCATACTTACTTACTAATTATCCACTACTGCTTTATTTACAGAAGCCCCAAACTGGACAGCAATTAGACTTTTAAAGAACCCGATGCGCTGTCTGACTCCATTCAAAGAAGTATTCCTGTATCCTCATACTGAAATCGTTATTACGGGCGATTTCCATACATTCTGGACAGACAAAACCCGAAGGACGGTGTGTTGAGATCCTCGCTGCGAAAAACAACTCAACGCAGCTTGTAAATGAGCCGACGCGAATACCAAACGTTGATAGTCCTACCCCCAACACCCTTGTTTTTAACTTCTCAACCTGATAAGTACATCTTTGATGTTTTTTTTTTTTATAATCGGCGCGCCCTCAAGGGGTTATGTACCCTTAAAATGTACGTACACAGCGCGGGCGAAGGAAATTTAGGGAGGAAGAAAAGACAGCCTCGTCGGACCATTGTGTTATATCAGCTAATTTCTCGTACACCCACCCCAAAGTTAAAGAAAAGGTTCCCAAAAGAACCATATGGCAATACGAAAAAGCCAATTGGAGCGGACTTCTTTAGGAATGTTAATTGGTCGCTATGTTTCCTCGATAACGACGTGGATGCCGCTGCTGATATGATCACAGACACCATTATCTTTGGAATGAGAAACTTTACCCCTCATCGGATGAAGAGTATCAAACCAAAAGAAACGGCATGGTACGAGGCTGTCAGGGCTAGAGAAGTATTTTTTTCGGTCCTTCAAGACCAACCCAACAGAGGAAAACCGGAAAAAGTTTAAACAAGCCAGAAATGACTGCAACGTCTTTCTCAAGCGTATGAAACATTCAATACGACCAAAAACTGAGGCAAAAGATACAGTGTCCCAAAGGTAGTAAAAGTTTTTGATCTTTCGTCAAAAATATTAGAAATTCTGCCTCATCCTCCATCCCAATGCTAACTTACAAGGACATTCCAGCTGTCAGCTCTTTGGACAAGGCCAATCTGCTTGATGCACACTTTGCAGCCAGCTAAACACTCCCAGATTGTGCTTTGTCTCCGTCTACACTTGAGTGCGTCGAATCTTCAATGGGACAAATCCTTCTTAAAGATCTTAACATTCACAAATCCGATGGTCCAAATGGTATATCTCCCCTCCTTCTGAAGAGGTGTTCTTCCACGCTGGCAAAACCATTGTGTAAGCTTATTGATCAATCCTACTCTTTAGGACTATTTCCGAGCAGATGGAAAACAGCATTTGTCCAGCCCGTCCAGGCCCATTCCACTTACATCCCTTCTTTCCAAGGTCATGGAAACGCTGATAAACCGTCAGCTAATAAAATATCTCGAAACACGAAAACTTCTTAATGACCAGCAGTATGGTTTTCGTAACAACAGGTCCACTGGTGATTTGATGGCATGCCTCACCGAAAAGTGGAACCAAAGCGTACATCAATCTAGCGAAAGCAAGATAGTTGCACTTGATATTTCTAAGGCATTTGACAGAGTTTGGCATCGGGCTCTTTTGTCGAAAATACGTGCTTTTGGCATCGATGACTCTCTTCTTCAATGGACTAGAAATTACCTTTCGGAACGTTCAATTCAAGTTGTCTTGGACGGTTTCAAGTCTGATATTCACAAAATAAATGCTGGTGTGCCCCAGGGATCCGTTCTATCTCCGACACTCTTTTTAATTTTCATTAATGATCTCTTGTCTGCTACTTCTAATCCAATTTATTCCTTTGCTGATGACAGCACTCTCTGCTTTTCATATTCGTCCTCGGACTCACGCCCCTGCTCTTCGGCTGCGTATATTAAGCTCATTGAATTTCGATATTAACAGCATAACCAATTGGGGAACTATCAACCGAGTGGAATATAATGCTTTCAAAACTCAATGCTGTCTGCGATCATTAAAGCGAAATTTAAACACTCAGCCATTATCCATGAATGGCACTTTCATCGTCGAAACCGATAAACTTTCCATTCTCGGTATGTGTGTCAGTGACAACTTACGTTGGAATGACCACATATTCGATGTCGCCAAAATGCTGCGAAATGTCTAGGTTCCCTCAAGCGATGTAAGAAATAATTCACCCCTTCTGATCTGGCCACAATATATAAGGCATTTATCCGCCCGAAATTGGAGTGCCTACATCTGGTCAGATGCTCCTAAAATATCTTTTCACCTGCTAGGTAACATTCAAAACCGTGGGATAAAACTCATTGGTGATACAAATATGAGTCAATCAATTGACTCCCTCAAACACTGACGTAATGTCTCCTGTCTCACTTTGTTTTATCGCTATTTCCACCACCAGTGGTTCATTGAAATCGCCAGTAGCATTCCGCCCATTCAAACTTTTTACCGTAACACCCGTTTCGCTCATCATGAATGCTCATCAGTATACCCTCAAGCCCACTTCGGATGTTCTCTAAAATATCGTGATTCGTTCCTAAGCCGTACAACTCGCTTTTGGAATGCCCTGCCTAGCTCTTTATTTCCTAGTCTTTGTAACCTTCAAACATTTAAAACCAACGTTCACCGGTACTTAAATTCCCTGAGCGCGCGCAAATTATAAAAAAAAAAAAACTTTGAGTTTGTTATAGTCCGGGGTGGACCAAGGCCTCAGCTACCATGCCTCTCCACATATCGCGGTCTTTTGCAAGCCGCCTCGAGTTGCGCACACAAAGTTGACTGAGATCCCCTTCCACTTGTGTGCGCTACCTAACTTGACGTCGTCCTCTTCTGCGCTGTTCCTCTGAAGTCGAAAACTTTCCGAACTGGGACGCTGGTGTCCATGCGATCAAAGTGACCTATCCATATAACCGGGGTCTCTTTCTTTCTCCAACGATGCAAACGGAACCGAAAAGTACGTGAATAATTTTTATCTCGACGCGCCCGAGAGCATTTTCATTCGCTTCTCCACCGCATATAAATACATCGTGACAAGTTTTTTTTTCTGCTTGAAGTAATAACAATGTAAAGTATCTGAAAGCTAATCCGAGCAAAACAGTGGTGAATTAAAGTAAACGAACCCTTTCTGAAATGTTGTTTTTAAGTGGATCAGAGGAGCATTTTTTTTTATTTTGCGGCACATCAGAGTAGCATAATAAGATATTTCAGTGATTCATTTCAAGTCTAGCAGTGGAGAAAAAAAGTAAACGGACCAATAATTTAGGTGAAAAAAAAATTATCTGGTTTGTTGGAAACTTTCGTACTTTTTTTTACAATTAGCTCGCGCTCTAGGCGTACGCTTAAAATGTTTTCACACAGCACTGGCGAAGAAAAGTTAGGGAGGAAAGAGAGGGAGGTACCGATGTACGTTCGTTTTGAATGTTTGAAGGTAACAATGACCAGGAAAGAAAGGGCTGTGTCTTCGCCTTCTTTGGAGCCGATTCTACACTTTGAGTCCATTGTTTTGACTGTTCCTTCGTCTCGGGTGTGAAGTGATGGACCCATGTTTCATCCATGGTTATGAATCGACGCAAAAACTCGGCTTCATTGCTGTGAAACTTCGCCAAACACTCGATTCAAACATCCTCACTATGCTGTTTTTGTTCCATTGTGAGCAATCACGGCACCCATCTTGCGCACACCTTTCACATGTCCAATTTCTGCCCATGTCCAAATCTGCTAGTTCCCGCACTTTCAATCGACGGTTATCCCATACCATTTTGTGGATTTTTTTCAACATTTCTGGTGAACTCACTTCATTTGGTCGACCTCTGCGATGTTCGTCTTGGCAACTCGTCGGGCCTCGCCACCCAATATTTTATTGTTGTAAACGAAGAAGCAGATTCACCCAGAGTAGAATCCAGTTCCGTTTTGATGTTTGTTGGATTGAGGCCTTTCAAATGAAGGTATTGTACGAGTATCACATAACGATGACCAATTTTTCCCATATTTAAAAATTCATTGAGAGCGTTCACTACTGCTGGATGTCGAACAAATTCTAAGCAACGTAGCGTCGTCAAACTTCAAATTTAAGCTTTATAATGTTGGTACATTCTAAAATAGTCACTCTTTTTAAACAACGACAGGTTGGGTATTTCTGGGACTACCCAGATAAATATGATATCGGGCATATGCGCGCCACGGCTACCTCGAATGAAGCGCAATCGTGAAGTCCAATTTTCGACAACTTTATCGAGCAACTGGGGCCGTATATCAGCTATAACACGGCGAATGTTGACTTCCAAATCGTCCAACTAGTGATTTCACATATCCCCAAAGAAAGTAATCTAAGGGTGTGAGATCACAGGATCGTGGAGGACAGTTCACAGGTTCATTACGCGAAATTATGCGTTCAGCAAATGTTTCCCGCAATAGATCGATGATGTCGCGCTCCGTGTGGCATGTTGCGCCATCTTGTTAAAACCAAAGCTCTGTCACGTCAATGCCATTCAACTGAGGAACGAAGAACGGTAACATTCTGGCCGGCATCGTCCTTAAAGAAATATGGACCGATGATTCTACCAGCCCATAAAGCACACCAAACAGTGAGTTTTAATGGTTGTAAGAGCTTCTGGATTTTTTCCACTCCAAATTCGGCAATTTTGCTTGCTTACATATCCATTTAACCAAAAATGGGCCTCATCGGAGAACAAAATTTTGGGTTGAAAATGCGGATCAAGCTGAATCATGTTTTCGGCGCATTCGCCAAACCTACGACGCGTATAATGGTCACGCGGTTTCAGCTCTTGCACAAGCTGGATCTTATAAGCTTTTAACCCAAGATCTTTCCGTAAAACCTTGGACAAGGTGGATGGACATAGCATCAATTTGTGTGCATCGACTCATTCGGATTCTCCTCAACACTGCGCTCCACAACGGCAATAACTTCTTCTGTTCGCACTGTTTATCGTCTTTGGGGATGCGTATTATCCACTGGAATGTACGTGGTGCGAAAACGATTCGTCGTGTTCCGAATAACTTGCTCAGATGGACGATTAAGTCGACCGTAAAATGGACGTAGCGCATGACAAGTTTGGCGTACCGAACCATGGTTTTCAAAATAAGTTTGCACAATTTGCACGCATTGTTCTGGCGTTAAGTTTTTCATCGTAAAATGGCAAAGCGCACTAACCACAAATCAACTTTCAATTGTTAAATTGACAATCTGTAGAAACAGTGTTGCCAGTTTTAAAATCAAATCTCAAAAAAGAAAACCCTTTACTTTATTGCTTAGGCATTAGAAAGATCTTCAGTGCTTACGTTTGCGGTAGTATTTATTAGCTTTTGTTTCTTGTTGAACGTCGAGCACTCAGTTATTGATTTCCTTGGCCTGCGTCTTGATGACTTTGTACTTGGTAAATCACACGTTACTTCTGTTCTTTCGGTATCGATATGGACACAATTTTCCGACCATTCCTTGTTGTTTTTGAAATTCTTTCTCGATCTATAGGCTGCGACCCATTCTGATAGAAGGTCCGTTGGTAATCAATTTCTACGGCACATGAACTCATTCTTATTTGAGACGTTGACAAAATGTCCATTTTTACTTTTTAGCAACTATTTTATAATACAACAAAACGGTTCATCTCTTTATACAGCGCTGTGCCAAATTATAGACTCAATCTCAAATTTTAATTTTTCTGGGAATAGGTAATAAACATTTGCTTTGGGTTTTGTCCCTAAATATTACCAAACCATACCAATACCTTGGCGTAGTGACCAAAAATAAAGCGGTCTGCAAAACGGCTCTCAGATGTAACATCAGATGTACAGGGTGAATGACTCGAACTCCAACTTTTTAAAATGCTATAATTTTTTTATTTTTTGATAAATTTTGTTGTGCCAAAGCAAAAAATGTTGGAAAATACATCAATTTTCAAATTGTATCAGTAGTTTTCAATATGTCCACCTTTGGCGCGAATAATGGCCCTGAGACGGCCGAAGAAAGCATCGCACGGTGCACGCAAGTGGCTCTGCGGTATTTTGGCCAATTCCCGGCGAAGTGCTTGTTTGAGGTGGTCTAAACCTTGGTATTTTTTAGGGCCAACCTTCGCCTTCAAAATACCCCAGACAGAGAAATCCGACGGATTTGCATCCGGAGAATTTGCAATCCATTGTGTCGAAGAAATGAAGTGTGGAACATTGTTTTTTACCCAATCTTGGTTGACGCGCGCTTTGTGAGACGGTGCCGAGTCTTGTTGAAGTGTCCACAGTCTCCGACCGAAATGATTGTTTGCCCAATACTGCCTCTAAGACAGTTCCACGGTATACGATCGCATTAATTTTGACGCCACGGTCCGAAAATACAAGCGGAGAGTGACCATCGGCGGTTATGGCTGCCCAAACCATCACCATTGGTGCTGCCTGCTTTCTGGTGGCCGTCCGAAGGTGTAAATTTTCGAAGGACCTCTCTGGCAAGCAAACTCGGTCATTTTGTTTGTTGACATATTGCTCGATAACAAATGGCGACTCATCGGAAAAAACCAAATTCGGCAACTCACCACTTTCTTGCAAGCGTAGCAACTCCTTCGCTCTTTCGACTCTAACTTTTTTCTGTTGCGGTGTAAGATCGTGTGCTTTTTGGAACTTCAATGGCTTGAGCCCAGCTCATTTTTCAGTATGTGTTGCATCCGTTCCAACGATATGTTGAGCTCACGAGTCATTTTTCTTCCACTTCGACGCGTATTTCGCTAAATTCGAGCCTTCACTTTCCGAACCATTTCTGCCGATGTTGCTGTTTTTTTATGACCACCTCCATGGTTCGAGACACAAATGATTTATTCACGTTGAAGTGCTGGAGGGCTCTAACGATAGCTACTTGTGGTTTTCTAGCCAAATATAGCGCAATCATACTATCACGTTTGGATTCCATCGCGGAAAAAAATTTTTCAATCGTTCAACTGAGACGCAAATCATTTAAAAGGCTTGGAAATAATAAAATTATCTGCTAAAAGGGTAAAACAAAAACAAGCGTCATGGTTTCTATCCAGCAGGAAGGCCTCCCAACCGACGTTACCACTCTCAGGAAACTTTATACAAAATATCACGAGATTTTCAATACGCTCCCCCAAAAAGTTGCAGACAATCTTGCCGCTTTTCGCCACTATGTACACTCTAAAAGAGTCTCACACCTAGAACGCAGTCGCCTTGACCATGATCAATTTGTTCGACCCTAAAAAGTCATGCAAAAACCTCCCTCTCACCTTCTATTACCAGAACGTAAGAGGATTACGTTCTAAAACCCACGCTGTTTTCTATCCTCTGACCGAAACTAATCTTATCCCCAACATAAAAAACCAGGAGTTATTCCCTCTTTCTTTTAATGTTTTTCGGGATGATGATCGCGCATACCCCTTGATTAAATCCCCATGTCGAGGTGTCCTACTGGCTATTCACAACAGCTTGGTCTCCTCTCTCGTTGCAACTTCATCCTCTCCTAAGCTCGACTTTGTGTCGGTTAAAATAACCCTCACTCGTAGATGCTTGTACGTTATGTGTTGTTACATTCTTCCGGCGCAACCTATCGAATCCTACCAACTACCAGCTATTGCAGCAATTGACAATTTGATCGACTTATCAGACTCGCTTGATGATATCATTATCTTCGGCGATTTTAATCTGCCTCAGCTGAAGTGGACTCCATCTGAAGACCAATCTTTTTTCATCGCTTCCAATCCCATTTCTACTAAGGAATGCCTCTTCTTAGATCGGCTAACAGACTCTAGTCTATGCCAAGTCAGTGGCGTTTCCAACTATATGGAAAAGCAATTAGGCCTTATCTTTACAACTGATCCCATCAACTCCTCAGTATCGTGTTGTCCCCTATCTCTTTCAACTATTGATAACTTTCATCCTCCACTTCTTCTCTCATTTTTCCACAACTCTCCCCTTCAGTCGCCTCCCCCCGCAGTTCTATTTTCTTACAATTTTCACAGGGCTACTTTTGAGTTTACCAATCTATCTCTGGTTGATGCCCTCTCCACTTTTTACAGAGAAATATTCAAATGCATCTCCTTTTATGTGCCTTACTCCCGCCATAAAACTTCTTTTACATCCCCTCCTTGGTATAATCGTAGACTTCGCTCTCTACGAGACAAAAGAAACAAGTTATGGGCTGTATTCCTTCGCACCCACTCTTCTTCCGACTATTCAAATTATCTAGGTACATATCTTCATTTCATTGAACTCTGTAAACTCTCTCTATCAGCGCTACCTGAATAGTGCGCAAACCAATCTCATAAATGACACCAAGTCCTTTTTTCAATTTGTCAATTGCAAAAGTAAGACTGATGGTTATCCATCCTCCCTCGCTTTTGAAACCAAATCTTCAAGTGATCCTCCTACCATCGCCAACTTTTTTGCTACATTTTTCAAGCAATCATTTGCCAACAACTCCTTCGTACCAGATCCCTCTTACTTCAATGATCTACCAAATTTCAATATTGGTCCCTTTCTCACTCAAAATTTCGATCCTGCAGTTATTGAAGAAAAGTTACAAAATCTTAAGGATGAATTTGTACCTGGCCCAGACGGACTCCCCGCCATGTTTCTTAAGAAATGCTCTTCCAACCTGTCTCTACACCTTTCCTACCTTTTTCGTCTATCGCTTACACAGGGTGAATTTCCCCAGATCTGGAAGATGTCTTTTATAATCCCGATACACAAAAAGGGATCTAAACATGAAGTTACCAATTATCGTCCCATTGCTAAACTCTCTCATATACCCAAACTCTTTGAAAGCATTTTATACGAAGCGTTAAGCTTCAAATGCAAGCCTTTTATTTCACCCCGACAACATGGTTTTCTAAAAGGGAGGTCAACTGCCACAAATCTAGTTGAATTCGTGTCTTTTGCTCTCTCAGCCTTATAAAATGGCAAAGAAATCGATGTTATCGCAACTGATTTCACTAAAGCGTTTGATAAGATATTCCATCAATTGATCCTTTTCAAATTGTCTGCTCTCGGCTTTGAGCCTCTCTTTTTTAAAATGGATTTCTTCTTACCTGGTAAACCGATATTATAGTGTTCGGTTTAGATCCGCCCTTTCTGTTCCATTCCTGGCCTCATCTGGAGTTCCACAAGGCAGTCATCTTGGCCCTCTTCTCTTCATTCTTACTATCAACGATGTTGAGAGTGTCATTAAGCACTCCTCCCTCTCCCTTTACGCTGACGACACAAAATTTTTTAAAACTATTTCCTCTCCCCATGACTCTGCCCTTCTTCAAGAAGACCTTCATCGGTTTTCAATCTGGTGCCTCAAAAACTGCCTAGAACATGCTTAATATAGCCAAATATCAATCTATAACCTTCACTCGTAAATGCAACCCGTCTCCTCCCCGACTTTATTTTCTCCATGGTCAGCCAATTCCCCGGGTTCAGTCTATTTAAGACCTTGGCATATTATTCGACTGTGAGCCTAATTTCCGTTCGCATATCGATAAGATGATCCTCAAAGCTAACTCATCACTTGGCTTTATTAAACGATGGTCAAAGGTATTTTCCAACCCGTATGTAACCAGATCTATCTATGTTACCTTTGTTCGCCCCCTGCTTGAGTATGCCAGTCAACCTTGGTCCCCCTTTCACCGGGTTCATGTTTCCCGAATCGAGGGTATTCAACGTCGATTCCTCCGATTCGCTCTCCGTGGTCTGCCGTGGAATGACCCTTTAATCTTACGTCCCTATCAGGACCGCCTCAAACTTCTAAATATGAATTCGTTAGAAGATCGTAGGAATACGGCTGACATTCTTTTCATTCATCGACTTCTCTCAGGTTCCATCGACTGTGCATCCATTTTGAACTCTATTTCCTTCAAAACCAACCCCCGCAATCTACGTTGTCCTCGTCTCTTCTATCTACCGGTTCACCGCACCTCTTATGGCTCCAACGAACCAATCTCCCGAATACTCCGAAAGGTCAACTCAAACCTCTCCCTTTTTGATTTCCACTTGAGCACTACTCGTCTCAAGCAAGATCTCCTCCATCACTTCCTTGGTCCCTAGCTCTTAAGTCGTTCTGTTAGTTTTTAGGTTAGATTAAGCTTGTATTAAGCCAATAAATGGGGGCCTCAGCCCCCACTAAAATTAAAATTAAAATTTGAGATCACTGTCATGAACGGTTTGCAAATTATAGCAGTCTGAAGTCGGTTGCAGTTCGAGCCATTCAGGGTGTAATTACACTTGCGGTCATAAAAACCGCACCACCTAATGAGTTCTCAAAAAATGCCTAATTACATCAGATCGTAAGGGTATTCCCCATAGCGGAGTTCGCCTCGTATTCAGTTTGAATTGAGTTGTGATGGTGACAAGTAAAAAAAAGTGAAATGTCTGGTAAATATCATCGATTGACTTGGGACGAAAAAGTTCAAATATTGACTTTAGTCGAAGAAGGGCTTGGCTATCGTGAGATTGCGGTTAAAATAGGATGCTGTCATTCAACTATCGTACGACTGATTAGAAAAAAGAAAATTTGGATCCACTGGAAAGGAAAAAAGGCTCGGGACGAAAACGTAAAACAACCCAGAAGACGGAACATGTATTACAACGAATTGGCATGAAAGATCGCTTTAAAAGTGCTGTCCGAATAAGAGCAGAGCTGAGTGAATTTCATCAAGTTGATCTAAGAGCCGAAACCATACGCCGACGGCTACGGGAGATAGGAAGACGACCAGCGAAAAAACTTCTCCTAACCACAAAAATGAAAAAAGCTCGCTTGACGTGGGCAAAAAAGTACGAAGATTGGACGCAGGATGATTGGAGATGTGTGATATGGTCCGATGAAAGTAAATTTAATTTTTTGTGTGCCGACAATTTGCCATAAGTACGACGGTCAGCAGGTGAAAGATTCAAAGCCAGATGGTTTGGGGATGTTTTTCTTTTTACGTTTTGGGCCCTTTGCACTTTGTTAATGGAACTATACACGCTCAAAAGTATGGAGAAGTAGTAAGGGAGTTTTTGGTACCAGCAATTGAACAGCATCATTCGTATACTGACAAGTGCATTTTTCAAGATGCTTCTGCACCTTGCCACCGCAAGGTAAGTAAGTAAAGTGTTATAAATCAACTCCTAGATATCTACTTTATAAATAATAAACAGACAAGTAACTAGAGTCTTTCAATAATTTTCAGCTCAAGACAACGTTTGATGACCTCGGAATTACCAGACTAGACTGGCCAGCTAATTCGCCCAATCGAACACTTGTGGCATGTAATGAAACGTAACGTCGCTCAACATAAACCAGAGATTAAAAAAAAAAGCTAAATGAAGTTCTGGAACATGTATGGAATACTAAAATTTTAAGGGATATTACTGAACTTCTAGTAAACTCGATGCCTTCTAGAATAAAAGCGGTTATAACCGCCAAAGGAGGTTGGTATTGATAATTTTTTGGTAAAAGTGGCATATCTAAACATACACATAACACATGGGCTTAGGGCTGAAAATTCAGTGCCGTTTTATAGTAAAACACAAAATTTTTGCAAAATTCAACTTTATTTATCAATATAGTTGCCTTCGAGGGCGATACACTGATTGAAACGATTTTTCAAACTTTCGATACCAGTTTTGTAGTACGATTTCAGTTTAGCCTCAAAATAGGCCTCTGTTTCGGCGATTACTTCTTCATCGGTCTTAAATCTCTTTCCGGCGAGCATTCTTTTGAGGTCTGCGAACAGGAAATAGTCGCTGGGGGCCGAATCCGGTGGGTGGGGAAACCATTCGTAGCCGAATTCATTCAATTTTGAAATCGTTTTCATCGACATGTGACACGGTGTATTGTCTTGATGAAACAGCAGTTTATTTTGAGATGGCACTACTCCTAATAGCTTTAGGTAGTGCCCAATAGACGACGCTACTAACGATAGAGAATCGTGAAACGTCATTTTCCAATTTCTGACAGGAACGTTCTTCTTCCTGGCGACACCATTGAGAACGGACGTAATCTGAATTTATAAACAAAGAATAAAGTTCCGTTTAATTTTTTAATGTCTTGTTTCATTTTCCAGGCGTCAGAAAATAGCTGGCGCTTCAATTTTACTTCAAATTCGGCCGTTTTTCTGCGATTTCGTCACTCAAACGCTCCAACAACGCAATGTAATATTCGCTGTTGATACGAGTAGTCTGCCCCTTTTGGAGATAGTCGACGGAAATTATTCCATGTGCATCCCAAAATACGGATGCCATAATCTTGCCAGCCGACTGTTGAGTTTTTGGTCGTTTTGGACGAGGTTCGTCGCCTGCTCGCCACTCAGCTGACTGCCGATTTAACTCTGGTGTGAAGTGATGGAGCCAAGTTTTATCCATTGTCACATACCGACGCAAAAATTCCACTTTATTGCGGTTGAACAGCTTTAAACACTCCTCTGAATCATCAACACGTTGTTGTTTTTGGTCGACTGTGAGCAAACGCGGCACCAACTTTGAACATAGCTTTCGCATGTCCAAATATTCGTGTATGATATATCCAACACGCTCTTTTGATATCTTCAAAGCTTCAGCTATCTCGATCAACTTCACTTTACGGTCATTCGTAATCATTTTGTGGACTTTTTTGATGTTTTCATCTGAAACAGCCTCTTTTTGGACGTCCACTGCGTGCATCATCTTCGGTGCTTGTATGACCACTTTTAAATTTTTCAATCCACTTGCGAATGGTTAGTTCGGCTGGTGCAGAGTCCGGGTAACACTTATCAAGCCATTTCTTTGCATCGGCTGCATTTTTTCCCATCAAAAAGCAATGATAAATCAACACACGAAATTGCTTTGATTTCATTTTTTTTTCACAATAACAAAAGTTGCTCCACTCACAAAGCTATATCTCGAGAACTAAGCGCCGACAGCTGTCAAATTTGATACTAACTGAATTTAATTCAAGTGGTGCCTTCTTAGAAACGGCACGGACTTTTCAGCCCATGTGTTACATAAAAAATGTATCGTTTGATTTTGTTAACCAATGACTGTATTAAAATATTTTATTGGGTCTTGCGGTTTGCTAAGAGATGGCGTAACTTGTATTATTCTATTGTTATTATTCCATTGGAACATGCGTTGGAAAGCTACTGTCATTGTACGTCATTTCAGTATATGTCATTCATTTGAAGCGTAAACAACAATAATTTTTTTTCACTCAAATATGTCGAACTTTGTGCCCGAAAAAGTGTTTTTGTGGGGAGTTCTTCATTACTTTAATATGAAGAAAACTGCTGCCAAAAGTCATCGTATTTTGGTGGAAATTTATGGTGAACATGCGCTAGCTGAGCGAACGTGTCAAAAGTGGTTTGCACGATTTAAAAGTGGTAATTTTGGCTTGGAAGACGATGAACGCCTGCGCAGCCAAAAAAGTTTGAAGATGAAGAACTGGAAGCATTACTCTATGAAGATTGTTGCCAAACACAAGAAGAGTTCGCAGAATCTTTGGGTGTCACTCAAGCAGCCATTTAAAAATGTTTAAAGGCAGCTGGATATATTCAAAAGCAAGGAAATTGGGTTCCACATGAACTCAAGCCGAGAGACGTCGAAAGGCGGTTTTGCATGTCCGAAATGCTGCTGGAACGCCACAAAAGGAAGTCATTTTTGCATCGGACTATTACTGGTGATGAAAAATGGATCCATTACGACAACCCCAAGCGCAAAAAATCATATGTGAAACCCGGCCAACCAGCCAAATCAACAGCAAAGCCGAATATCCATGGCGCGAAGGTAATGTAATCTGTATTTGGTGGGATCAGATGGGTGTGCTGTATTAGGAGGTGCTAAAACCGGGTGAAACCATCAATGGACAACGCTACCGAACACAATTAATCCGTTTGAAGAGAGCAGTGGCCGAAAAACGCCCGGAATATGCGACCAGACACGAGGCAATAATTTTCCCTCATGACAACGCTCGGCCCCACGTTGCTATTCCGGTCAAGAACTATTTGGAAAACAGTGGATGGGAAGTCTTACCCCACCCGCCTTATAGCCCAGACCTTGCCCCTTCTGACTACCATTTGTTCCGGTCGATGCAGAACGCTCTCACTGAAATACGGTCCACATCAGAGCAGAATATCAAAAATTGGCTTAATTCATTCTTGGCTGCCAAGCCGGCGCAGTTCTTTTGGGATGGGATCCACAAATTGCCAGAAAGATGGGAAAAAGTCATAGCTTCAGATGGGCAATACTTTGAATAATACTATTGTACATGTTTTTCTTAAATAAACGTTCAAATTTTAAAAAAAAAACCGAACTAAGTTATATGCCCAATACTTGCTTCAGTATTGTTCCAAATTATGGAATCGTGATTGCTTCCGGGGAAATGTGCATATACCGAATCAATTGATTATGATCGCATACTCGTACATAAATAAAGAATGAATTTAGTTTTATGAAGTACTTACTAATACTACATTGAGGCTATAAAATCCTTTTCTGTTATAATACAGCTGTACATGGCCCTTTAATAGTCACATGGGTTCCATCGACACACATCACAACACCAGGAATACCAGATTTTTTAAAAAAAGTATTCTTTTGCCTCTTGTTTCTCATTTGCCGTCATCTGTAGATTGATCCATTTTGGGCACAATTTTCTCTCAAGACTGTCCAAAGCTTGCTTCAAAATTTTTGAAAATGTTGATTGAGCTACACTGATGTCAAAATCTTTTCCAACTCCATGCTGCAAACTTCCTTCGGCAAAAAACCTTAAGCAGGCCGCTAATTTTTGTTTTGTCGTAATTGAGTCGGCTCTAATAACGGGCGGGAGATCAGACTCCAAAATCTTCAAAACATTGTTACGTGCAAATCACGCCCCAAAAATTCTCCATTCCCTTTGGTCCTGTTGTTGTTTGTTTCACCCCTCTACCCTTCTGCCTTTTCTCGTTTCGTCCCCGTTCTTTTCTTCCCGTCATGCTCTGGATGCCACGGTACAGGTGGAATTTACTGGATTCTTTGGATCCAGTTCCCTTCCTCGGCCTACCGTCCCAGAGATGGCATATAGGTACCCCGGATAGAGCCCCCTTGATGACCAAAGATGTCGACACCCCAGCAATGGCCGAGAGCCCACCCTAAATTCTATGTTTTCTGCTTCCAGCTACATAAATTGTAAAACCCCCTAAAACCTCTAAATTCAAAACAAACAATTGTGAAAGAAAGCTCACGATTCTCCACGATCCACCTCACTCACTCTTGTCTGCAAGGAGACTTAAGGCCCTGTTAATATTATTCTTGGGAAAGGTTTCCTCTCTACTTGGCGGTCACTATTTAGGCTTCCCTTAATTATCCCCCAAAAGTGTTCCGGGTCGGAGCGTGTAATATGGACCCAAGCAGTCACTCGACAGATAAAACGAAAACAGGAACACGACAAAACATCGACTGGTGTGATTGGGTTGTTCCACAGGGGGGGCTGTCAGAGCTCTGGAAGTGAGTCCCTTTGCTCTTGCAGCTGAATTAATGGAATCACGTATGAATGTGTGTGTGTGAAAGGCAACTAGCCGGAATGCGCGGTTAGAATAATTAATATCTAGCCGTCATAGCGGACAGTGCCGCCATTATTTTTGGAAAAAGTCGAAAGAAAAAAAAAAACGAACGTTTAACGAGAAACAGAAAAAAAAGGAACAGACTTCAAACGACGAACGAACAAAAGAAACCAACAAGAGGAAAGGAAAACCACACAACGAACGAGCAAAAAAAAAAAAACAAAAAACCAACGAGAAGAAACGCGACAGGAAAACTAACCAACGAACGAACAAAAAAAAAAAGCCCACAAACAAAGACGAACAAGGAAAAGAAAACCCCCAGCGAGAAGAAAAGCGAAGCCCAGAAAGACAATACACCGACGGATGAAGCAACGACGAGAGTGACAGCGGCGGGAAGTATCCACTCTCCTCACCAACCCTCTGGGGCAACCAGACAAGAGCGACCCCCAAGTAGGCAGGAAAAAAGTTAAGTACCCTTTTTCATTTTATTGTTATAAAACATCAATTTTTGTGTAATCCTCCCTTAAGTGGGGATACTTGTGATTCGGTGATCCCGTAAGGCTCCTTACCGTTCACTTGGCAAACACCGTAACCCTTTCGCGGTTACGGCCAAAACTGTTTCGGGACCTCGTTGGCCCCAAAGGGCACCGTCCTCGTGATCGTACAGAATTGTGGGCCCTCTGTTGGCCACTTGACTAAATTGAGTTTCAAAAAATTTTAAGGTGAGCAACCCCTCTGGTGCTACACGATACCCTTTACTGGGTTATTCCTTTTTGTACACACACGGCCTTTGTCTTCCCCCGCTTAATAATAAAAAAAAAAAAAGAAATCAATAAATCCGCATAACTTGCTCGTAAATTCCCATCAGGGAGAAGTTCATCTGTTTTATTTTATCTTGTTTTCCCGATTTTCTATCAAAATTGGGTGGCGCCCACTTACATACATATTGTCTACGTTTACCCCACCCCCCCCCCTTTCGAACTCTCCCGTGCTGAGCAGCCGGTGTGCGCAGCTAGGAAACAGCTGCTGGCTGCAATTCCGGGTTTTTTTTGCGATCCCCTTTTGGGCCTACGAGGGGCGTTCAATATATTCTCGATATCGATATGAAAGAAAATGCGAATTCAATTTAAATTGTTTTTATTTTTCAATATAATCTTCCCCTAACATCAATGCATTTGTTACATCTTGAGATAAGCTTTTTTAAACCCTCAAAAAAATTAATTTCCTCCTCCTCCATTTATTGCCGACTTGAGTTCTTCATCATCCGAAAATCTTTTTCCACGAAGACATTTTTTTAAATCCGGAAACAGGAAATAATCACCAGGGGCAAGGTCTTGACTATAGGGTGGGTGTTGGATTTCTTCGAAACCACAATCTCGCGCAGCAGCCTTAGAAACTCGCGCCGTGTGAACAGGAGCGTTGTCATGAAGAAGCAACACACCCGCTGCGAGTTTACCCCGTCTTTTCTTTTTAATTTCCTCCCGCAAATTATGCAAAGTGGAAGCGTAGGATGTGGCGTTGATGGTTTCACCTTTTTTTTTGTACTCAATGAGCAAGATTCCCTTTGAGTCCCAAAAAACTGTGGCCATGAGCTTTCGGGCAGACGGAGTGACTTTGAACTTCTTCGGGGGGTCTGTTCCTTTTTTATGCCACTGCATGGACTCTTGTTTGCTTTCAGGGTCATAGTGGTGGACCCATGTTTCGTCCCCAGTAACAATTCGATCCATAACACCGTCCGCGTTCTCACTACACATCTCCAAAAGCTCTCTACAGCATGCGATTCTCACTTTTTTCTGAGGCGCTGTGAGCATTCGTGGCACCCACCTTGCACTGACCTTTGAAAGGTTAAGATGGTCAAGAAAGGTTAAGATGGTCATGAAAGGTTAAGATGGTCATGAAAGGTTAAGATGGTGTGAATGGTACCAATTGAAAGCTTGGTGATCTCTGCCATAATTTTCACCTTTATTCGGGCATCCTCAAGAACAAGTTTTTCGACTTCTTTGCTGCTTTCTCCCGTACAAGCCTCTCTGCCTCTCTTGAACTCACTCGACCACTTTTGCACAGTTGATAATGAAGGTGCGGAACCCTGGTAAACAGCCACCATCTCTTCATGAATAGTTTTTTGACTTTTTCCTTGCTTTGTGAGAAATTTAATTACAGCGCGATGCTCAATTTTCACCATCATCGTCTCAGTTGCCATTATGATTCTGTTTAACTAGAGATAAAACGCGAATTAATAATCACATTTATATGAAATTTTACATGAATGCACTAAAATAATAGTATTACTTGATAAATAAGTCAATTTATATATATAACCACGGCTTCACCCCGATACCGAGAATGTGTTGAACACCCCTCGTAAAACTTCACAGGATAGTCGTTTTCGAAATTTCGAATAAATATCGGCAAGGTAGTGATCATCCGTCTAGCAGAATAGCAAAGTTGAGTGAAAGTGAATCGAAGAGGTGAATCGATCGTTCGATTCGCCGTTTAGCAGAATAGGGCTGGACATACTACTTTCATAATATGCTTTTAAAATACGATACGATACGATACGATACGACACGGCACGAATACTACTTCAAAATTCGAATTTCATAATTGAGGTGAATATCTTTTTTCAAACATTCAATAAACAGATGGAAATTAGATAGAAATACTTATAAACTTCATTTCATTATAAAAATTATTACCGTCGTAGTTTTTAACAATTTTTCAATCATTTTGATGTGTATAAATACAACAGATTAAAACAGATTTTTTGATAAAAAAATAATTTTATTTTTCAACGTAGTCTCAGTTGAGCTCTATACACTTTGTCCAACGCTTCTCCAATTTTTTTATCCCTTCCAAAAAAAATGATTTGTCGAGGTCCTCAAAATGACGAGATGACTTCATCATTGGAGTCAAATCTTTTTCCACCAAGCCATTTCTTCAGGTTTGGGAACAAGAAGTAGTCGCTCGGAGCCAAATCTGGAGAATAGGGTGGATGAGGGAGCAATTCATAGCCCAAGTCATGGATTTTTGCCATGGCAACTGCACATGTGTGCACCCTTGCATTGTCTTGATGGAAAAGAACTTTTTTCTTGGCCAAATGAGGTCGTTTTTTTTTTCAAATCGTCATTGAATCGGTCCAATAAGTTGGCATAATATTCCCCATTGATTTTTCTTCCCTTTTGAAGGTAGTCAATGTGGATTATCCCGCGTGCATCCCAAAAAACAGTCGCCATAACTTTATTGGCTGACAAACCCACCTTGGCCTTCTTTGGCGCCGATTCACCCTTAGAAACCCACTGTTTTGACTGTTGTTTGTTCTCTGGTGTGTTGTGATGGATCCATGTTTCGTCCACGGTTACAAAACGGCGCAAAAACTCCTCCATATTGCGATTAAACAACGCCAAACCTTCCTGTGAAGTTGTTACACGATTGCGTTTGTGGTCGACTGTGAGCAAACGCGGCACCCATCTTGCGGAAAGCTTTCTCATGCCCAAGTGATCATTCAAAATTGAAACCACTGAGCCATGCGAGATCCCTACGGCTTCCACAATCTCTCGCACTTTCAATCTTCGCTCGGCCAACGCCATATCGTGAATTTTTTCGATTGTTTCGGGTGTAGAGACCTCAACTGGGCGTCCAGGAGGTTCGGCATCTTCAGTGCTTGTACGGCCACAACGAAATTCAGTAAACCACTTTTTTACCATTGAAATCGATGGTGCAGAGTCCCCATAGTATTTATCAAGCTTAGCCTTGGTCTCGGTAATGGTTTTTTTTCGCAAGAAATAATGCTTAATAAGCACACGAAATTCACTTTTTTCCATTTTCTCCTCAAATTAGTGAGTAGTCTGATAAAAATAGCTGTCAAACACAAACTAACTGACGCAGCAAGTTTAAATTTTGACAGGAGTCAACTGAAAGATGCTGTTGACAGGAGCAGTGTTGCTGTTTCAGTAAAGAGGTCAGAAATTCAAAAATGCACGGAATTATTGACCCGCCCTCGTATCTTTCAACGTTTTAGAACAAAAATGCCATCCCATGTGCTCCCACACGTTTTCCGGTTTCGCAGAAAGAATTTCCCACTATCCACCAGATGCTGCATTGCATCGCCACAATTTAAATGACTCACTTCCCGCAGCAAGTGGTGAACCTTCTTCAACGTGTGAAAAAAAAAAAAACCCTGACTCACGCTCAAACCACAAACCATTTCAATGTTTTACTTATTTTAATTATAATTTATTTTTGCAAAATTTATTCCGACAAAAAAAAAAAAGATCTAATGGTATACTCTATACTCTGTCGTATCTTTTTCTTTTTTTTACATTTACAATAAATTTCAGGTTTTTGTTGTTTTTGTTGTTTTATTTATTTAGTAAAATATGTAATAATAGATCACTTGTGTTGATGTCTTGGTGTAAGAATTTCCTCTCCTTCGGTCTTGTTGTGTTTTGTTTTAATACGCGTATCCTCCTCCTCACCAATTAGTTATAGTTTTTATTCTTGTTTTTGTTTTTGTTTTTGTTTTCAATTCTAAATACATACAAAAAATATTTTCTACTTCCTAACTATCCAACTTGTGTTCCACAAACTAAAAACTAAAAACTAAAAAAAAAAATAATAAAAACGAAAACACTCGCTCCGTTGTAACTTAGAAACAAAATTGTTTAAGAATTGTTGGTTGGGTTTGCCGGCGCGACAAGGAAGGCCAACGGATAGAGTACAATTAAAACAATAATACCAATAGGAATATTTAGTTGATTTTACAAAAGTTTTTTTTGTTTTTTTTTTCTAGGGAAATGCTTTAAAAAGAGAGAGATGAGTTAAAAATGATAGTGAATTTGATATGAAAGAAGTTTACAACTGAATTTGTTAAAGACAATTGAAGAAAAGATAGTTCGAGAGATAGAGAGCGATAGATTTGGGGGCAATTCTGGCGGCTCTCTATTGTTTCAAAACGGAAATAAAAGCAAACGATTAAACCGTTTATCTATTTACACATCACTTTCTTTTTAGTTTGTTTAAAATAGTCTTTATGTTCATTTTGTTGTTTTGTTTTAATTGAATGTTTCGGAATTAAGGGATATTTTCACATCGCCTTTGGTTTTTAGAAGCTCATGTAACCACGTGCAGTGGAACGACGACGAGCACACAAGTATGAGATCAAAACGATCAGAATGAGTACAGCCAAAGCAATTCCAACAGCAATTGGAACAATGTCTGGTGTCTCGGAACTGTCACAGTCACGTGCTGTGGAGAATTGGGTAGAGTTACTATCGGTGCGGAAGGCTTCGAGTTGAACGTCTGAAAGTCGAAGAACACCAACGGTGATCTCGTCAGCGATGGTTTCGGTTAAATTGAATTTCTGTGCCCGGGTGCAGTGGTAGGACATTTTGTAAGGAGCATCCAAGATGTCACCACGGTAAATCATTTGCATAGTTTGGTTAGCTAAAAAAAAAAAAAAAAACAAAAATGAAAAAAAGCATTCAATTAGTTGTCGGTCGGTGTTGTGAATCGTTTGCTATTTCTACTCACCTTTAGCGTTGGGGAATTCAACTGCATCGATTGGCAGATTGAACATAATCATTTCGACATTTACTTTAGTGTCGTTGTGTTCGAATTGAATGGTTAACGAGTGGATAGCATCAGCAGGTCCCCAAGTAAGAACGATTTGTTGATGGGTCTGCGAATCGCAGGTAGCATCATGAACTACAGCTGTGCTTGGGATATTATAAATGGCTGTTGCGTTCTTCTTATCTACAAGTTTAAGTGAAAGTTATTGTCAATACAAATGCGAATGGAATTACAACAAAAAAAAAAGAAAAAAAAAACTCACCAGCAGTTTCGTATGTGAAGTTCAATTGAGCAGCCATTTGGAGTAAAATGCACGTGGAGTTCCATTTACCAATAGCTGGCTCTGGAATTGGAGTTGGGGCAGGAGTTGGTTCTGCGGTTGTTGGGGCAGGAGTTGGTCCTACGGTTGAAGTTGTTGGTGTTGGAGTTGGAGCTGCTGTTGTTGTTGTTGTTGTGGTCGTAGTCGTAGTCGTCGTGGTGGTGGAGGTGGTAGTTTTCCTAGAAGGTGCTGGAATAATAGTAGAAGCTTCTAGTGGCACTTCTTCCTTAATTGGGGCGGCTGTTATGTCCAACGCTTTTTGATCTTCATAGCTTCCGTTCATCAGTGGTTCTGATGTAAATTCACCTAAAAAAAAAAACAACAATTAAAATGAAATGAGAACGAGGGAAGTTGTTGCAGTGATGACCAATAATAGAGACAAATTTATTTGATCCGCCACAGAAACAATCCAAAAGCGTATTGTATTCACGAGACAAATGTTAACAATTAAGCAGAAAGAGTGCTTTGTCTTTATACATAAAAGATACGAGTAGCAAATGGTTCAACGTTTCGAGATAGAAAAAGCAAAACGAACAAATACCAAATCCTGTGTCATAAAAAAACATCAATCTTTGAAGGATTTGCAGACACAACGTTGTCCCCAGGGTCTTACAATAGGGACTTACGAAATTTGACAATTGATAGCGGCCATATTGTTGAAGCTACATCTGTCAAATTGGCTGTCATTTATTCAGGCTGTTTTGCCAAATCACCATGGGTGGATATAGCGCTCAACAACACGTGCAAATGATAAAATTGTTTTAACAAATTGAGTGTTCTATTCGGGCAACGTTCCGCGCGATTCGCCCATTTTACGGCCACCATAATCGTCCTACTGAGAGGACTTGTGGTGGATAAATTTGAATCCATTGATTCAAAATCTGCTGAAAACACGGCCTCTGTCCGTGAGAGTGCGCAGGAGAACCCGAGGCAGGCCACAACTTGGCGAATTTTGAGCCGTGACTCGGGCCTGCACCTGTACAAAATTCAACTGACCCAGCACTGAACGTAAACGACCATAGACAACGACGTGTGTTCGCTAAATAGGCTCTGGAGTTTCCAACTACTTCTGACCTGAACTACCTACTGACCCTAATTTTCATCGAAAAATCATCTTCAGCGATGAGGCCCATTTCTGGATGAATGTGTACGTCAGCCAACAAAATTGTCGAATTTGGGACAATACCAATCCACATGAGATCCAAGAGCGTCCAATGCGTCCCGAATTAGTCACTATTTGGCGTGGATTTTGGGATGGCGGCGTCACCGGTCCATATTCCTTTGGCCAGGCCATCACCGTCAATTGTGAGCGCTATAGGTCGATAATTACCAACTTCTTTTGGCCTGAATTGGATGATACGGACACCAACGACATGTGGTTTCAAGAGAACAGCGATACGTGCCACACAGCTCACGCCACATTGGAAATTCCGCACGAGCCATTCGAGGGCATGTTCATCTCATGTGGAGGTGATGTGAACTGGCCACCGAAATCGTGCGGTTTGACCCCGTTAGACTTTTTCTTCTGGGGTTTTCTGAAGTCGCAGGTCTATGCGAATAGGTCACAAGCCACAGCGGCCCTCAAAACCAACATAACGCATGTCATCGGTCAAATTCAGCCTGATTTATGCGCCAGAGTCATGGAAAATTGGACATTTCGAATGCGCGCCACCATACATAATGGCATCGATAGGCCTTTCAAAGGAATAAAAAATGTGTTGATGATATCTCACACACTTAATGAAAGACCCTTTAGAAAGAAAAGTGCCAGAAGTCACTCAATATAGCGCAGTTCGTACCATGAACCAAAAATCGTTATTCCTTATGAAGTAAGCGTATGGTTCATGACATTACATTTTGAACACGGCTTCAAGCATATAGCTTCCTCGGCTTTTTTTTTTGTTGACGAAGCGCATCCTGTCGGTTAATTTTTGGGCCACTCTTTCAAGCACTTGGGGCTCTATCTTACCAATTACTTGATGATTATTGGCTTTACAATCGCATACCAGAGAAGTGATCGAGTGGCATCAAATCGCACAATCTCGATGCGTAATGTTGTCGTTGTCCTCAATAAGGCGAGGACTTCATAGACAATATGGCACATAGCACCAGAACCCACATAACGTCCGAGGCAATGTTGTTCATATTTTCGAAAAAAATTGTCTATTGACTCTAGTGGTATCTCCAGCCTCGCTTTTGAAAAAAAAAGCAAGAACTGATGGGTTGATTTGAATCTCATGAGTCTCTTCTGGTCTTGTCACTAATCAAGATTTTTTGGATAAAAATAAGGGTCGACTTCAAGCTATATGGTATCGCGGCTTTAGTTATTGCACCGGCTGGATCATTTACAAAATTTGGCACCTCCCTGTTAGAATCACATGTCCAGTCCACCAGATCATCTATTTCGTGACAAAACTCTGAGCCTATTCGAACTTAGTCACTACGTTACGAATTGTTTGCTATGTTGGTCAGAAATTTCAATTATAATCAATACGTACATAAATTACGATGCCGAATTACTATTCGTACTGAGCTGCCTGCCCAGAATCCCTCAAAATATATGAAAAAGAACTGAGGAAGGCAAAGCGACAATCCCCCTGAGGCATCGTGGCTCAGAAAAATCCTCTCTACAAATCATATGATGGCTAGTTGTTTGAAAAAAACCGATGGCTCTTGGACAATCTCAAGTGATGAATCAATCAAACTGCTACTGGATATTCACTCTCGCCGCCAGCAGCAACCCACACAGGACTACTGCAGCTGTGACCAAAAGTCACGATCTGAATACAAGAGACAAGCTATTCTGGCGCCATACAATACAAGTTTGCTCGTTCTGACGGTATAATACCTGCCGGACTACACAGATCCTCAGATATTATCCTGCATACGCTAGAAAATATCATGAGGAGCTGTGTAGACCTGATCCACATTCCACTGTCATGGAGAGAAGTCAATGTATTTTTCATTCCCAAAGCCGGCAAAGGCTCTCCTGTTATCCCAAAGGACCTCAGGCCTATAAGTCTATCGTCTTTCCTTCTGAAAATTCTAGAAAGACTGATGATATCCATATACGAGCAAAAATTGATACAAAAATTTTGTCAACGACTCAACATGCCTACTTTAAAGGAAAATCAGTGGAAACGGCTCTGCATTCACTGAATAGCCAAATCGAACGATCTCTACAATATAGAGAGTACACAATGGTCGTTTTCCTGGACATAGAGGGTGCTTTTAACAACGTCAACACATCCGCAATCACGACTACGATGCCAACTCTGCAGATAGACGACTCACTTGGGGAGCTGATCAGTCTTATGCTAAATACACCCTGAATGACTCGAACTGCAATCAACTTCAGACTGCTATAATTTCCAAACCATTCATGACAGTGAGCTCAAATTTTGGCACATGACAGATAATTTTATTATTTAAAAGCCTTTTAAACGATTTGCGTCTCAGTTGTGTTGAAAAATTTTTATCCGCGATGGAATTCAAACGTGATGGTGTGATTGCTTTATATTTGGCTGGAAAACCACAAGTAGCAATCGTTAGAGCCCTCCAGCACCTCAACGTGAATAAATCATTTGTGTCTTGAACCATAGCTCGTTACGGTAATACTGGCAGCGTTGCAAAACGCCATGGAGGTGGTCATAAAAAAACAGCAACATCGGCAGGAATGGTTCGGAAAGTGAAGGCTCGAATTGAGCGAAATTCGCGTCGAAGTGGAAGAAAAATAGCTCGTGAGCTCAACATATCGTTGGAACGGATGCGACATATACTAAAAAATGAGCTTGAACTCAAGCCATTGAAGTTCCAAAAAGCACACGATCTTACACCGCAACAGAAAAAAGTTAGAGTCGAAAGAGCGAAGGAGTTGCTACGCTTGCACGAAAGTAGTGAGTTGCCGAATTTGGTTTTTTCCGATGAGTCGCCATTTGTTATCGAGCAATATGTCAACAAACAAAATGATCGAGTTTACTTGCCAGAGAGGTCCTTCGAAAATGTACACCTTCGGACCGCCACCAGAAAGCAGGCAGCACCGATAGTGACGGTTTGGGCCGCCATAACCGCCGATGGTCGCTCTCCTCTCGTATTTTTGGACCGTGGGTGTGGCGTCAAAATTAATGCGATCGTATACCGTGAAACTGTCTTAGAGGCAGTATTGAAGCCTTGGGCAAACAATCATTTCGGTCGGAGACCGTGGACATTTCAACAAGACTCGGCACCGTCTCACAAAGCACGCGTCAACCAAGATTGGTTAAAAAACAATGTTCCACACTTCATTTCTTTGACACAATGGATTGCAAATTCTCCGGATGCAAATCCGTTGGATTTCTCTGTCTGGGGTATTTTGAAGGCGAAGGTTGGCACTAAAAAATACCAAAGTTTGGACCACCTCAAACAAGCACTTCGCCGGGAATGGGCCAAAATACCGCAGAGCCACTTGCGTGCAGCGTGCGATGCTTTCTTCGGCCGTCTCAAGGCCATTATTCGCGCCAAAGGTGGACATATTGAAAACTACTGATACAATTTGAAAATTTATGTATTTTCCAACATTTTTCGCTTTGGCACAATAAAATTGATCAAAAAATAAAAAAATTATAGCATTTTAAAAAGTTGGAGTTCGAGTCAGAAACTCTGTAGGAGGATTGTCAACTCCAAATTGGGTGGAGCTTCTGCTAAAAGATGGGGCAGCAGAGGTACGCCGCAAGGCGGTGTCCTCTCTCCCCTTCTCTGAAACTTAGTGGTTAATGAACTGCTGATATAGCTGGCAGCGGGTGGTAGCAGGGTGATTGGATATGCGGAAGACCTTGCTGTAGCCGCCTCAGGTAAGCATCTTAATACCATTAAAGAACTCCTTCAACTAAATCTCAACGGATTAACCCGTTGGGCAGATAGCTGTGGACTGGAAGTGAACCCCCATAAAACTGATCTTGCCCTCTTTACCAGGAAATATAAGATTCCAATCATAGACCCTCCCTCAATCAGCGATTCCAGTCCAGTCTTTTCCGATACAGCAAAATATTTGAGTCACAGGAAACGAAACCTAAGATTCAAGAAAGAGTCAATAAAGCTACAAATGGGGCCTTACACTGCATAATCGACTGACTATACATCTCAGTCATAAGACCGATACTCACCTACAGGGTTGCTGTCTGCTGAACAGCCTTAGACAATGCATTCAACTGTAGCAAACTAAGCAGAGTCCGAACAACAGCATGTCTGTGCATGAGCGAAGCCGTACGTTTTACTCCCTCCGCGGCATTGGATATTCTGTTTCACTTGACACCCCTCGATATCTTCAGCAGGCAAGTAACTGCGACTACAGCTATCATTATTCCCAAGTAAACGGTGGACCTGTCAATAAAACTCCGCTTCAGCTCATAAAGCAAAAACAACTCAAGCATGGCTCAAAAAGCGCGGCCCGAACTTCATTTCCACGGATGATTGACCATCTAGTAGCCCAGACCTCAACCGATTAGACAAACAAACTATGGTCCGTTCTGGAGGCCATGGCTTCCGTTACTCGAAATCCAAGTTTTGAGTCTTTGAAGAGCGATCTTGTCGAAGAAGTGAAAAATTTTCCAATGCAATCGATGAGTGGCCAGACCGACTTCGCTGGAAGGTAAATGGGGGCCATTTCGAATAAATTGTTCTAACGGGTTACCAGATAGCAATGATAGTTTTTCCAATTATTATGTTTCAGCAGCTGTCAAAGTTAACAATGACATCCAGCTGTCAAAAAATTCAATAAGGTTTGCCATTTCATCGTGCATCGTTTTACGCTTGCCGGACGTGCGGAAAGTATTAAAAAATATTATCGCAACGTGAATTTCGTCGGGAGGTCGGCCGTCATCATTTCAGTGTGCAGGCAATTCGTCGCACTGTGTAAAAGTTTGAGCGTAAGTACACTCTTTTGGATCTTAAGCCACCAACCAGACATAGATTAGTGCGAAATGAAGAAAACATAGCCGCCGTAGCGGCCAGTATCGAAGAAGACGCAGAAATGTCGATTCGGCGCCGATCAGCTGAATTGAACATCGCCAGAAAGTCAATTCGGCTTATTTTGCGGTTGGATTTGGGCCTACATCCGTATAAGACTGTGCTGACGCAAGAATTGAAGCCGGACGACCAAAGCCAAAGACCGTGAGTTCGTGCTAGATTGGGCGCTAGAAATGTTGGCCGGAGATTCGGATTTTGGCCAAGAAATCATCTTCTCGGACGAGGCCCATTTTTGACTCGGCGGCTATGTCTACAAGCAAAATTGCCGTTATTGCAGCGAGCACAATCCATAAGTGTTCGGCCAAGCATCAATGGATCCACCAAAAGTTTGGTGCGGTTTATATCGTGGCGGCATGATCGGAATTTATTTCTTTCGAATTGAGGAAGAAGATGACGTTGCCGTCAATTATCTCAGGTATGGAGCTATGTTAACCGATTTTGTGTGGTAGGCGCTCGACAACATCGATATACCCGAGCTGTGGTTCCAACAAGACGAAGCTCGAAGTTGTGAAGGAGAAATTTTGGCGATGATGAACTAATTAACGGCGTGTGTTCATCAATTGGCCGCCGCGATTATGGGATTTGACACCACTCGATTATTTTCTCCGGGGCTACGTCAAGTCCTTAGACTGCGCTAATAAGCCAACCACTTTGGACGAGCTTGAGGCCAACATTTGACAAGCTATTGCCGGAATAACCCCGAATATATTGGACCGAGTCATCAAAAATTGGACCAACTGCTTAAAGCACTGCCAGCGAAGCGGAGGCAGTGATTTGAATAATGTGCTATTCCACACATAATGGCATGAACATGAACGTTGTTGTTTTATTTAAAAAAAATTTCCTATCGTGTCCCAAACATATGTTAGTACATGGTATAAACAAAGTGAATCCGCATCCACTATTTTTCCTTCAGCCCAGTTGATGGGAGAAAATTGAACAGTTGCCAGTTTTATTTTTTGCGCAATCGAACATTTAATACGTGTCATTTTCTACGATATTTGATAAATTTGTGAAATCGTTACAACCACTGTATACTGCGTAGAAACCACAACACGTCTGTGTGTACGGAAAACCAGTTTTGATGTCAGATATTAACGCCTCATTAGAATATCACTTGATTTGTTGATGAACGTCTTTCAAATTATCAAGGGACTTCCCTATTAACACCAGCAACCAATGCAAATTTTTTCATTTAGCACTTGTTGCACGCTTTGGTAAAGCACACTAATCTATTTCAACAGTTAGTGTGTGTCATCACTGAAACAAAGACAAAAAAAACAAGCTACGTTGACCATATTGATGGGTATAAATAAATTCTGTCCAATCTAAAGCTCAAGCCTTTGTTTCTAAGAAAATATTATTGGCGCGACCTTTGGAACAATGAATAATCGGGCGTAAGAAACATTCACTTTAGTTTCCGCTGCACGAGAATTTAAATGAGATATCAGCGGCAAAGTCATTTGCATCTCTTTCCGCTCTAGATTTCTTGTTGTTTTCTTATTTTTTTTTTTTTTGCAACCAGATGTGGCATACAGAAATCATGTCTTCCAACCATGCAGAGGTTATCAAAGGATCAACTCTGTATTGGGTAATTTTATTAATTTTCATGTCTGTGGTCGGGATTTATTGTTTATCGTTATTTCATAAGCACTTTTCGATCGAAGGGAATACACAACTTGGGTCATTCGGGAGGGGCGTATGCACAGCACAAGTAATATCCCTTACTGAATTGCCATCTTATCTTCTTCTTTGATAGTGGCAAATGGCCACCACATCGTTGTCATCGTCGCCATTTGAATGATATCAATTTAAAATTCAACTAAATCAGCGAATTATAGAGAAGAAAATAAAAATGAAAAATAAACAGAAAGATAGTCGGCCATAAACATACGACCAGATTGTTGTGTTTTTATTATTTCTAGTTATTCAGCGATTGCTTTTCTTGTTGCTTCGTTGGCGCTTGTCTGTTCCGCCACAGCAAAATTACCAACAGCAGTAGTGGCTGACTGGACTCGACTGGGTGACAGCGATCGTGTGTGAATCTAATGACTCAGCAATCAGCAGTGGATGTGAGATTTCGAATGCTTTTTGTAAATAATTAAATTAAATCTAATTCATCGGGCTTACACTGGTTGACACGGAAAACGATTACGACAGCGAATGTATTCGTCAAAGGGGAAAAACATTCCATTTTCAGTTGTACAAGTCGACTTATCTTTGCTGTGCTTGTGTTGCCTTATCGCGTTTGAAATAAAACTGATATCAAGCCAAGCCAAACAAATGGAGTTAACCACGATTATGGGGCGTTGGGAATTTTTTCCAATGAACGCATACGCGAATTTAGAAAGGAAAAACACCCTCATATTCGACGACAAATCTGAGAACCCACTCAAATCAACCACAAAAGAAACCTGTTGGAGAGGACCATGTAAATGTACAATCTTCTTTTTTTTTTTTTAAACGCAGAATTGAACAAATAAAAGGTATAGCAACGAGATAAGGTGATTAATCTGTGTAAACACAGATACTCGTACACTCGTACATCAACTGAAACCTCAGGTGAATGATCACGTGTCTCAGTTGTTCGGCGATGTTAATTCTCACATTTTATTAGTATTCCAAGAGGATCGCACAATAATATGAAAATAAATTGCGAATTTCGGAAACCACAAGCGGCTATTGCACCAAGGTGGTTGTACAGTCTAAAACACAACGAAATTGCGAGCGATTACATTTTATCGAGCTATAGTAGGGGCCTCGCAACGTTTTTGGCAATTAGCCCAAGTTTCAATGAGATTGCATTACTTTGTTAAGATCAAGGCTGACGCTTTTATTTTCTATTTTCAGACTTGACACAAAGTTTGTAAGATAATTTCGGCAGCATCGTTATACGCCCCAAATTCAAAGTCTTTCAGAGTTTGGAAATAGTAGACGGCTCAAGGCTGTAACGTGTTCATCCATTAGAGAATGCATCTGTTCATCGATTGTGGTTTACTTTTTACGAGAGAGCACACCCTGCGGTGGTTGAATTGAAAACGCCTAATCTAAATTCACCTTCTGCCTTGTTCATGGCATGGAGTCGGTTCACACTTTCGTATTTTTTAGTACTGAACCTGTCCTCCAAACTTATTTCAAACAGAAAAGTCCATCGGATTTGTGTCTGTTCGGCCGAAATTTGGGCGGAACGTTATTTTATTGGTTCATCCCAGGTTTGTGAAAGCCTTACATGCGCGTGATTGCGTCAACCCCAATTGTTTACGTTGCAATCAATACGTCTTCCAGCACACTTTCGTGATAGTCAGTTTCGTAAATTTTTACGTCAGGGACTAAGAATATCAGTGCAGTTTGACTTTAGGCAGACATAGCGCCCCAAACCATTACGGAAAGTGGATTTTGCAATCTAGTCGGCATCTCATCCTATCCAATTGTCATATGATCTCTCCGTTAATCAAACCTGATCATTTTATTTGGGCACGACTTGCTAAATGATGAACAATTTCTAGTAAGAGAAAACGATGTTTCGAAACACTCCACTCACGACAAGGTGCTTCAGTTCACCTACATGTTCAACTTTTGAACCTTGCGCCCATTGACCTGAAGCTCATTTTTCAGTATACCACGAATGATCCGGTCTGGTCCAAGCAGCTTTTTTTTTCATCTTAATTGCGCTCTATCACGGACTCTCATCTTCAACCTTTGGCACCGTTGGAGGTCCGTGAGACATTTGTGAATATTGGTCAGAAGCAGCAAAAAGGTCTCTAGCGAATCAAATGGCAGCCTGGCTTTGCCGTGGACTCCCGTAATGATATTCTCGTATGTAAGCCCGAGGGACAAGCTAAGAATAGATACTGCCAATCGCTGTTTCTATGGGCTAAGAAAGCAGCAAAGCCATATTTCGAGTAATGAAGAAGACCCTACTCGTATGCACCATACAAGGGTGGAGCAAACGTCATCACTCTATCAGATGTTATAATTTTTGCAAATGGCGGCGAATATCAATTCTACAAAATGCACGTCAATAAGACATGAATCCCTATACTCCTAAAGAACGTAGAATAATTTGTTACGATTTTTTCGCGGAATAATTCGTCAGTGGTGCTGGCGCAATGTGAATTTCCGCGTAGATTTCCCGCTCGTCCGACACCAACTGGGCAGACACTACGACGTTTAGTCGCTCGCCTAGAAGAGTATGGGACTGCTTCTGTTGAGTTCTGCTGAGAATATCGCAGCTGTGGTTAAAAACTGTAAAATGTTCCCTTACAAAGTGCAGACAATCCGTCAGCGTGTACCCTACGCTCAAGACACCCTGAATCTCGACCACGAGAGAGACAACTTTTCATCGAAAATCATTATGAGCGACGAGTCCCATTTCCATCTCTGTGGATATGTGAATAAGCAAAATTATCGCTTCTTAGGCACCGAAAATCCGCGTATAATCCACGAAGAACCATTACACCCACACGAAGCTACTACCTGGTGTGCTGTTTACGCTAGAGGCCTCATCGGATCTTATTTTTTCGAAAACGCCGCGGGCCAAACGACTACTCTGGACGGACTGGAGGACTGTAGAACATGTGGGTCCAACAGGATGGAGCAACGGCGCATACTGCACGAGACACAACCGAAATTCTGATTTGCACTGGCCGCCAAGTTCGCCTGATTTAACCGTTACAGACTTCTTTTTGTGAGGTTTTTTGAAGTCACGAGTCTATGTCAACAAGCCTCAGACTCTTGAAGCCCTCAAAGAGAATATATCTATCGCCGGAACTTCTGGCAAGAGTGATGGAAAATGACACAAATCGGGCCCGAATGGTCATCAATTCTGGCGGCGGCCACTTAGCCGCAAGAGTGATGGAAAATGACACAAATCGGGTCCGAATGGTCATCAATTCTGGCGGCGGCCACTTAGCCGATATCATTATTAATGGAAAAAAATCTAAGACATCAAATAAACATAATCTAAAAGCAGAACCAATTACAGCCAAAATAACATCGGGTGACAACTTTTACGCCACCTTGTACATGATCCCTGTGCTGTTATACAACGCAGGCATAGTCCTGCTCAAGAGCGGAGGCATAGTCATGCTCAAACGCTCTTAGATGCCTTGGGCGAAAGATTCCTCCAGCTATCCACGTCTCCGTTTACTTTGAAGGAGTGTAGAGAAGGATACCGGAGAATTAGTCAGCAGGCTTCGAATACAACGATTAGGATGGCTTTGTCATGTAGAGCCATAGACACCAGTACCTTCAGCCTGAAGGATCTTCGAATCTACTCCAGTGGAGCAGCGTAAGCAAAGATTGATTACCTTAGGCTACACACGCTGTTGGAATTCGGTTTATGTTTTCTGTTTCTGTCGCCACTGAACCCGAATTTGATCCGAAGGAACCACAATAAATCTGATAAAGGATATGATAGCAAATGCACTAAAGTAGAAGACAATCATCCCCTGCTCTTGCACTCAATTAAGCCAATTGCAAACGTTTTCTTGGATAACCAGCTGGATTTGGGCGTGTCCAGTATCACTACCTAAAAAATGCCGCAAAACTTCTAATTAGATATGTTGAGCCATAAGCTAAATTTAACAGTAATTTACATAGATGCCCTTCTTGGTGGAGTTCAACAAAGCTGACGGTTTACAAAACTCGACGTACATACATCTTAGCACAATTCCCTCCAAAATATTCATAGCCTGATAACCAGCGTAAAGTCTCCTCAAATGCCTTCATTTTCAAAGTAATAGAGTCAAGACAATCCAGGGCCGGACCAGAAAAGGTACAAAAGCTAGGTTAGACAAAAATATGCTCGTTTTCCGCACTAAAATCCCGCGGCACAGGCCAAACAACTACCAGTCCAATCGAGGAAGCGATGCATTCATTGTACAAAAAGAAAGTAGAAGCGAGAGAGCACTTGTGTACTGATCGGACGACTGCATTACTAAGCTGAGAGCAGAGCCTCAGCATGCGAAAAACCTAGTTAGGCTTTGGATAATACGCCCCGCAGAAGACCAGACAATATGTGTCCAATTCAAACCAATCAGATCGGAATGACCGTAACATCTAGCTTCGTGGCATGAGCGTTTGAGAAGCTCTATACTAGGCACAGCAATGGAAAAGACAAAAGCTGATATCCGCTCCAAAAGATGACATGCTGAAGATAGTAGAGGAAGTGCTGCAAAATTTCATCCGCGAGATTCTGGACCAGTGCACCGAAGGAGGCAATAGTTTCTACAACCAACAGAAAAAAAAACAACAAAGGAACACTGTTTCTCTTGTAATATTTTTTATTACTGGTCTGGTCGACTAGACTGGTCGCGTTCGCTCAAGAATATCGCGGCTGTGGCTGCCGATGTGGCTGAGAACGAAGAAACATCAAACAGAGGACGGGCCACGCAATTAGGCATCACCAGACGGACCCTACAGCGAATTTTAGTGAAAGACTTACACATGTTCCAGTACAAAGTGCAAACAGTGCATCAGTTAATGCTTCCTGACCATCAGTCGCGTGTGAATTACTGTAAAGCCATCCTCAATCTCAACAACGAAGAGGACGATTTTGTGACGAAAATCATCATGAGCGACGAGGCACATTTCCACTTAAGCGGTTACGTCAATAAGCAAAATGTTCGTCTCGGGGACACTGAAAATCCGCGTGTGATGCAAGAAGAGCCATTACATTCACTCAAGGCCACTTGGTGGTGCGGCGTTCACGTGGGAGAAATGATTGGGCCGTATTATTTTTACTGTTACTGGCGAACGCTACAGGGCCATGATAAACGGCTTCTTACTGCCGAAATTGGATTAGCGGGACTTGGTGAACATGTAATTTCAACAAGACAGCACGAGCCACAATGGATACTGTGAGAGAAGCTCTTCCTGGTCACGTAATCTCCCGTTTTGGCAATTTGGCATGGCCAGCAAAATCGCCCGATTTACCCATCTCAGACTTCTTTCTTTGGGGCTACTTGAAGTCGCGGGTTTAGGCCAACAAGCCTCAGACCATCGCAGTCCTTAAGGAGAATATTCGACAGGAATGCGAACAGTTATCACCGGAAATCTTGCGCAAAGCCATGGAAAATGCGATAAAACGGGCACTTGGCGGATATCATCTTTCCCACTTCACAGAAACAATTGTACAGGTCCAAATAAAGATTTCCATCACTCAAAATCTTTTTTTTTTTATTTAGTAAAAAAGTAATTCAAAAACAAAATTGAATGATTAATTTTGCGCCACCTTGTAGTAGTACCCTGTCGTAACCTTGATGTTCTAAGACCTTTTTTACTCGGCCAGCTGGAACATTATCATACGAACGTTACGAAATAGGCGAGTGCTAACAAAAGAAAAGCCAACAAATTGCAAAATAACCGGAGGTGTTTCACTCTATGCAATATATTGTATTACGATCGACACAATCGAGTATGTTGATGATGATGCGGCAGCAGTTGTTGTCAAAACAATAGAGAGTCACGCAATCCGCAGTGGTTACAATTACAAAAAATAAAAAAATTGGGTTCCCATCTTTCCTCAACTTCTTTCGAATGTCCTTCATAAGGTTGGTGACAGTTACATCCGTTATCTTTTTAGACGCTCTTTTCCATTTAGCACTAAAATCTTTTACGTCCTTTGCACACTGCTCACTTTTTCTCAATTTAGCTTTGACCAAAGCCCAATACCTTTCAATTGGACGGCACTGTGGAACATTAGGTGGATTCGTGTCTTTTGGGATAAAGTGTACATTTTTAGCAACAGGAAAGCTCAACGTCGCATGAGCATAGTGAGCTAAAGCTAAATCTGGCCAAAATAATGTTGAACCCTCGTTTTTGTTTAAGAAAGGAATCAACCGTTTCTTTAGGTACTCGTTAATGTACACTTCTCTGTTAATTGTTCCCGTTGTAATAAACGATGAGCTTCTGTGTCCACATTGGCAAATGGCCTGCCAAACGAGATATTTTGACCCGAATTTTTCCATCCCAATCGATGTTGTTGGGTACGGAAGAATCTCAGCTTCAAACGAGTTGTAAAACTGCGCACCTGGAAGAGTAGTAAAGTCGACTTTGACATAAGTTTCGTCATCCAAAACCAAGCACGCTTTCTTATTGCCGATCAACTCGTATAGCTTTCGGGCTCGTGTTTTTATGACTTTTTTTTGCTTTTCGGTAACTTTTGGTATTTTTTGTTTTTTTTTTCGTGTTTTTAGACCGTTACGTTTTTTAGATCTTTGTACCATTGTTTGGTTGGTATTACATTTCCGAGCAACATCTCTGGATGACATAGTCCGGTTTTTGACGATGGTATCCACTATTTTCCTGTCCAAATTTGTATCATGTACTCCACTTTTAGCTCAACTTTTCTGTTTTCGCTTAACTGTCAACGTCTCCAAATATCGTTTAATAACAGAATCCACTGTA
Organism: Volucella zonaria; assembly: GCA_963966105.1. NCBI lineage: Eukaryota > Metazoa > Arthropoda > Insecta > Diptera > Syrphidae > Volucella > Volucella zonaria. The sequence continues at coordinate 45,164,522 of OZ014531.1, forward strand.
CAGCGTGCTATGTTTAAATTTTTTGCGATGAAATGGTTTGGACGCGAAGTATTTTCGAGCCATTTGTCGATGATCTTTTTACGGCGTTCCTGTTGACTCATATTTTATAAATATTTTAAACCGCACCGAACCAAAATCAATAACAAACTGAAACTAGAGAGGCTAATTTGGGTAGGTAATGGGATTGCAGTTTTTACGCATTGGAAGTATAGCCCGTATTAAAATTTACAGATTTTATTCGTTTCAGTCCTTAAAAGATATGAATTCGCTCAATAAGCCTTTAACTGACAGACCACAGGACGGTCTGTTAAGCAATCGTTCTAATAAGCAATCGAAATAAATTTGACCGTCTGAACAGAGTTGAAGAGAGCATCAAGCCAAGCCCTAACCTTAAGTAGCTAGGGCTGAATCACAGGTCTAATTTTAGAGACGATATACGAGCAGGTATAAATTGCACAAGTGATCAGTTGCCACAATTTCAGGCTTATGCTTAACAGAGGACCCAGGTCGACGAAAAAAATTTGCCTGCAAATCTATCCTAACTTACGCATGAGCATCAGCGATAAGAATGGAGACGTACACGTGAAGGATATGTGCAGAAGATCATCACTATGAGTATGCTGGAGAGTATGTATATACAAGCGTTCGGAGCATGCAATCAGCGTGAATTTCGCCATCAATATACAATTACGGCCGCTGCTGGACATTCATTTCTCCGATTGTAGTCAATGTGTAGTCAGAAATTCACCGCAGGTCGTCGAGCTCGAAATATAAACAAATTAAATAACCCAACATAGGCAGAAAGTCTGTTGTGTTAGCCCAAAATCAAAGTAATCAAAGCCTCGCTTTTGAGCAGCAGTGACAGACGACAAGTAAAGGGTGAGCCAACAGCTAGTGTGGAAGTTTTCATTAAATTAAACACACAGATCAATGCAGAATTTATTGATTAATAAAGTTCTGTCTATGGCAATTATGAATGGAACACAACATCGTTCATGTAACCACCACTGATTCTGTTGCAAGCGACCATCCTAAGGTCAAAATTATCGATGAGTTTTTGAAGAATAAGCCTTACTCTTCAAATAACCCCACAGAAAGAAGTGTAAAGGTGTCAAATCGCACGATCTTGGAGGCCAATAAACTTCTCCACTAACCAAAATAATGCGATCTTCAAATTTCGGATGCAATAAATTGATTGATTGGCGGCTTGTATGAGCGGTAGCGCCATCCTTTTGAAACCAAAGATCGTCCAGTCCCAGTTTATTAAATTTTGGAAAAAAAAAGGCCGGCCAACATGTTGCAGTAACGTTCTCCATTCACTGTAACCATCTCTTCAGCCTCATCTACGAAAAAGTACTGGCCGATGATGCCGCCAACCCAAATCCGCACCATACAGTGAGACTTTTTTTGAGATGCATTGGTTTTTCGTGAATCTCGTATGGATCCCCAGAAACGAAAATTTTGTACCCATCCATCCAAAAATGGGCTTCATCGGAAAAGATCAAATTCGATGACAATTTTACGATTGAAGAACAAAAATGCGTTATTGCGTGGTAAACGACACCAAAGATTGTATGACATGTGTCAAAAAGATCAACCACAAATGACAGCAATTGACAGCCAACATCCACACCATCTATTGGCTCACCCTTTACAATGATAAACCCCTCAGGGAAGTGTACTTTCCCCATTGCTTAAAGCCTGGTTTTGACCTACTCTTCTTGGAAGTAGCAAAAATTGTGTGCAAGGTTGTTACCTATTTATTGGGTGGACATTTTGGTGGTTTCTTTGGGAATCAAGTTATTTTGACACTGACAACACGTTCACGCTTGAAATGTTGACTCTCAGCCATTGGCATACCTCCACAGAACGAAATGAATCGCTTTACGTTTGAACAACTCTGGGAAATATTGCAAACTTATTTTAAAGGTGAGTGCTGTGTTGTCCAAACAGCGCGTGTATTGCTGTTGTACGCAAGTTTGTGCAAAAAGTTCGTGAGATTGGCTTGGTTGCGAACAATAGTCGCGATCCCCGTCGTCGTGCGGCCGAGAGTGTTCAACTCAATCCAAGAACAACGACTCGCCATCGGTCTTAACAACTCGAGATCTGATGAGAACTTTGCACAAAGATCTTAGATTATTTCTACAAAGTACAATTGTCTCAGTATTTGGAGGCAAACGACCATCTCCTTCTCAGTTTGGGCCTTACAGCAGCTCGAATTGGACATCGGATTTGGCCGAAAAATCATTTTTTTCTGACGAGGCGGATTTTCATCTCGGCGGCTAGGTTAACAAACAAAGTTTCCGTATCTGGGATTGTAAAACTAGCACGTGATTGCCAAGAAGCCAAGAGAGGGTGACAGTTTGTTGCGGACTTTGAAGTTGTGGCATCATTGGTGCATCTTATTTCGAAAACGATGGTGGGAACGCCATTTCGGTCAGAGCTACAGAGCCATGATAACCGAATTTTTGTCAGCTGAAATTGAAGACACGGACTTAGGCGATCTTTGCATTCAGCACGCCACGCAGCCCATCAAACAATATATCTTTTGCGCGCTGTTCGGTAATCGTGTTATCAGCCGTCTTGGTGATGTTAACTGACCACCACGGAGCTACGATTTTTTTTGTAGGGGACAATCCAGAAACGATTCAAACCCTTAAATTGAATATTGCCTGAGCCATTCGAGAGCCAGGAACAGTCAACAAGGTCTTAAAAAATTGATTTGACAGGATATGGTACTGCGAAGCCAGCCGAGGCAGCCACATGAATAAAATCATATTCACTTGTGTCTTCACATTAAATCTTCAATATGAAGGGAATCCCTTCAAAGTTCAACGAGTGACATGTGATGTACCTTCTTTCAATCAACATCGTTGGCAAAAAAAAAAAAAATCGGGTACCTGCTTATGCCTAAGGTCATGCGACTCTCGACATTAAAGAGAACCAACTTGTCAGCATATTCAGAATGTCTAAGCATAGCTCAGGGCGAAGGGACAATTGCGTTAGCTAAGTTCTTAATTAAGGCCGATGCGCTGAAGAAAGCAAACCTCAGGTAGTAACACCTTAGTCAATGGCCAAAGTTGAATCTGAGGGTTAAGTGACTTGTAAAGGATGAAAGAAGAGCCAAACACAAAAACACATTCATCAGACACTATGTGGTATGTTAACCAGAGAATTAGAAGAAGAGCAGGCTTCCAATCACAATCAGGTTATGCATCATAAAGGGTACTCGAAGCCATCACCTTTTACATAATCTAAAAGTTATCAGCAATACGCAAGCAATTGGTTTTAGGAGGAGTCAGTATGACCTACATATTCTTTGCCAGTACTATCACAATTGGTCTATCTCGATCCAAGTGATCTCGTCTGATTCAATGTCATAAGACGAAGAAACATTTCACATGATCAACTTTATGATTTTTTCTAAATTGTTCAAAAGACCGCAGTGAATTCTACAGGTGAAACAACGCAGACTTGAACAATAATTAAAAAGAAAACCTAGAAATGCCCACGAAGACAAAAATAGAACCGAAACACAAACCTTAATCGAATTGTTTACATTTATGTATAAGTGTGGTATGACGCAAACCAACGATGAATAATTGTGGCTTAGTTCCTGGAAAGCTACTCTTGTTGGCTACCACATTTCAAGGCTATATTTACACACGTCGTTTGACCTTTTTCCAAACGAAATCACAAAACAAAATACGAGTCTTGTAGTGTACATCGTTAGTGCCTGGTTTGCATGAAAACAGGTCGTTCGATTATCAATCTGGAAAAATATAACGATGAGCTTTTATTAGTAAACACAAATGAATAGGTTCATTCGGGACCCCAACAAACAGTTCTATAAAACAGGACAAAGCCTTGCTCTTATGGCACAACTTTATTAGCCACAACAAAGCCTGGTTATATAATTTTTAAGTATTCGCATAAAATGAATTCAAAGTGCAACAAAAAGATCACAAAATAAAATAACATCTACGTGACATTTTCTAGAAATTCCAGTAGTTGCATGACGTACAATCGTAATTGTTGTGGTCGCTCTTATCAACTTCGAGAGCTATTTGTTTATGGAATAACATCTGGCGCGTTGATTTTAGAAGAAAATATTTGATAATTGATAATTTATGCCATAGACCTTGAAAGCCGTCGAATGACAAATGATGTTGTAGTTCATCAGAGGGTACGTTCACGTATTTGATGGCATACTACCTTGATCAAAAAGTTCCCGGAATGTATTCAGAAAATTGGAAATACAAGTTTATCCATCTAAATCTATATTTTTTCCCCTTCAAAGTAATACCCATCGACTGCAAAACACTTATGTCTGCGCTTGATCCAATCCTCGAAACATTTTTCATATTCGGTTTTCAGTGTGTCCATCAGTGCTTCCTGCGATTTTTCCATTACTTCCTCTCTGCTGCTGAAACGCATTCCCCTGTAGTGGTTTTTTAACTCGATTGAACAGAAAGAAGTCACAGGGAGCCAAATCAGGTGAATTCGGTGGCCGTTGGATGCTTTTGTTGCATTTTTCGTCAAAAAATTACGAATAATGATGGCACTGTGCGGCGGAGCGTTATCATGGTGCAAAATCCACGAGTTTTCTGCCCACAATTCTGGTCTCTTCCGGCGAATTGCTTCACGCAAACGTCTCATAACGCCCAAATAATACTCTTTGTTTACTGTCTGGCCTTCTGGCAAAAATTCATGATGCATTGCCTTCTTTTTTGACTGAAAACAACGACGTGGTTTTTTTGGTTTTTTGGTCTCGGCTCATTTGGTGAACGTCATTCACTTGCTTGATATCTGGATTGCGTGTCGTACTCATAAATCCACGTCTCGTCTCGAGTAATGATCCTTTTGATGAATGTGGGATGGGATTCAGTCTCGCAAATCATCTTTTTTGCATGAAATTGAGGTCTTTTGGCACCAAATTTGCTGCTACACGACGGAAACCCAACTCATTAACGAAAATGTCTTGGACAGATCCATAGGCAATGTTCAAGTCCTCCGCTATCTCTCTGATGGTTAATTTGCGGTTATTGACCAACATTTCTCTTACTCGCACTTCATTAATGTTTTCGTCGGTTTTCGATGTCGATGGTATGCCACTGCGTTCCCCATCTTCGATTGACTCACGACCACTTTTGAACCGCTCGTGCCACTGGTAAACGACCGTTTTCTTTAGAGAATCGTTGCCGAAACACTTTTCCAACATTTCCAACGTTCGCGCGCCATTAAATCAGTTTTTTACGCAAAATTTAGTACAAGTTCATTGTTGCAAATTGAAAACCATTTCTAAAATTGTAAAAAAATCGCCAACACACACAGAGAGAGATAGATGTACTCTTGGCTACGTAACTTTTGCAAATGTCAAGCTATGATGCTAAGACTTAGTGGGAATGTCAACAACAGATTTACCAACTTCCCCCGGGAACTTTTTGATCAAGTTGGTATGTAACTTAAGGGTATAACTGAGGGGCATATGAAACACAAGTTACCAAATCATTTACACAAAGAACGTTCACTTGTGTTGTATTTGGGAAGCGCTTTAGCAGCGGCTCATAGAACGCCACGGCTTACATACACGTGTATCAAAGTTTGAAATCTCTTACCATGAGTTCAATCCATGACTTAATGTTCAATTTCGCTTTTTTGAAACAGAGTTTTGCCGGAGGAGCCCGTGATATGCAAAATTTTCAATCAACTCAGCAGCTGTTTCATTTTCGGGACATGGTTATGCCCTAATTCTTACAGACATATGGCGGTTCTCTTCTCTTCTAATTAATGGCTACTGAGTGTGACAAAAAATGGGGATAGCTTTACGGAAACGATTGGGTTGTATAGATATTATCTGCTTGCTAACTTGAATAAGACAGAAATATCAGTCTTTTAGATGCAATGGCGATCACTGTAGTCCCGCGGTTAGTTCCCTAGATACTATCGCTTATAACCAGATTCAAATTAAAGCGTTATACCAAAAAACCAACAAAATCAAAACATGACCTCATCAGTCTTTCAATGGTAAACCAACTTGCAACACAACTTCTGCTTATGGTACAAGTTTTTATTCTTTTACCATTCGGAGTGGGAAAAACGGCCGTTAATCACGCTCATCTGTGTGCAAAATTATAAGACAAACAGCAGAGTTAGTGAAGAGACTGAAAGCAGACCACGTCATTAATTTTATTTATTTTTTGGACACAAAATAGAAGAACAACTTTGGGGTATTTAAAGTGGATTTCGATCAGAGCGCAAATGCAGCAGATGCTAGCTAACAGAAGAACGATTTCGACACAATAAGCAGAACAAAATCTACACCCTACCTGACTCGAACTGCAACCAACTTCAGACTGCTATAATTTCCAAACCGTTCATGACAGTGAGCTCAAATTTTGACACATGACAGATAATTTTATTATTTACAAGCCTTTTAAACGATTTGCGTCTCAGTTATGTTGAAAATTTTTTATCCGCGATGGAATTCAAATGTGACAGTGTGATTGCTTTATATTTGGCTGGAAAACCACATGTAGCTATCGTTAGAGCCCCCCAGCACCTCAACGTGAATAAATCATTTGTGTCTCGAACCATAGCTCGTTACCGTGATACCAGCAGCGTTGCAAAACGCCATGGAGGTGGTCATAAAAAAACAGCAACATCGGCAGAATTGGTTCGGAAAGTGAAGGCTCGAATTGAGCGAAATCCGCGTCGAAGTGGAAGAAAAATGGCTCGTGAGCTCATCTTATCGTTGGAACGGATGCGACATATACTAAAAAATGAGCTAGAGCTAAACCCATTGACGTTCCAAAAAGCACACGATCTTACACCGCAACAGAAAAAAGTTAGAATCGAAAGAGCGAAGGAGTTGCTACACTTGCACGAAAGTGGTGAGTTGCCGAATTTGGTTTTTTCCGATGAGTCGCCATTTGTTATCGAGCAATATGTCAACAAACAAAATGACCCAGTTTGCTTGCAGAAAGGTCCTTCGAAAATTTACACCTTCGGACGGCCACCAGAAAGCAGGCAGCACCGATGGTGAAGGTTTGGACCGACATAACCGCCGATAGTCGCTCTCCGCTCGTATTTTTGGACCGTGGCGTCAAAATCAATGCGATCGTATACCGTGGAACTGTCTTAGAGGCAGTATTGAAGCCTTGGGCAAACAATCATTTCGGTCGGAGGCCGTGGACATTTCAACAAGACTCGGCACCGTCTCACAAAGCACGCGTCAACCAAGATTGGTTAAAAAACAATGTTCCACACTTCATTTCTGCGACACAATGGATTGCAAATTCTCCGGATGCGAATCCGTTGGATTTCTCTGTCTGGGGTATTTTGAAGGCGAAGGTTGGCACTAAAAAATACCAAAGTCTGGACCACCTCAAACAAGCACTTCGCCGGGAATGGGCCAAAATACCACAGGGCCACTTGCGTGCAGCGTGCGATGTAAATTTTAGCATTTTAAAAAGTTCGAGTTCGAGTCATTCACCCTGTAGATGAGCCTATAAAATGAAGGACTGGCGCAGTATGAGCATATAACGTACTCGTATGTACAAGAGAACATGGATAGATAATGTAGTAAGAAGAACCAGCTTTAAAACCTTATCCGTGATCGATAGGTACCGAAGTACGTTGGTTTTATATGTATGAATGTTATAACGACTAGGAAATAGAGACCTAGGCAGTGCATTCCACAAGCGAGTTGTTCGGCTTAGGAACGAATCACGATATTTGAGACTAGGTACGAAAGTGGGCTTGAGGGTATATTGATGAGCATTCATAGCGAGACGGGTTTTACGGTTGGAAGTTTGAATGGGCGGAATGCTACTAGCGATTTCAATGGAGCACTGGTGGTGGAAATAGCGATAAAACAAAGTGAGACAGGAGACATTAGGTCGGTGTTCGAGGATGTCCAATGTTTAAGTGATATTAGTATCGCCAATGAGTTTTAACACACGGTCTTGAATCCTATCTAGCAGGTGCCAGAGATGTTTTAGGGGCACCTGACCAGATGTGGATATTCTACTTAAGTTTTTGGCGGATGAATGCTATATAAGGCATGATCAAAGGGGGTGAAGTATTTCTTACATTGCTTGAGGAAACCTACACATTTCGCAGCATTTTTGACGACACCGAATATGTGGTCATTCCAACGTAAGCTCTCATTGACACACATACCGAGAATGGAAAGTTTATCAGTTTCGACGATAAAGGTGCCATTCATGGATAATGGATGGATAATGGCACCTTTATGAAAAGAGTATCGGAGACGGAATGGGGCCCTGGTGCACACCAGCATTTATTTTGTGGATATCAGACTTGAAACTGTCCAAGAAACTTGGATTGAACGTTCCGAAAGACAACTTCTAATCCATTGAAGAAGAGATTCATCGATCCCAAGAGCACGCATTTTCGACAAGAGAGCCTGATGCCAAACTCTGTCAAATGCCTTAGAAATATCAGGTGCAACTATCTTGCTTTCGCCAGATTGATGTACGCTTTGGTTCCACTTTTCGGTGAGAGCCATCATACGAAAACCGTACCGCCGGTCATTAAGAAGTTTTCGTGTTTCGAGATATTTCATTAGCTGACGGTATATCAGCGTTTCCATGACCTTGGAAAGAAGGGACGTAAGTGCAATGGGTTTGTAGGAGGAGAGGGAAGAAGATTCGCCTTTTTTAGGGACGGGCTGGACAAATGCTGTTTTCGATCTACTCGGAAAGAGTTCTAAAGGGTAGGATTATTAATGAAGAAGCTTATGCAGTGGTTTTGCCACCGTGGAGAAACACCTCTTCGGAAGAATGGGAGATACTCGTATACCATCTGGACCAGCGGATTTGTGAATATTAAGATCTTTAAGTACTCTGACTACTGCACGAGTGCGAAATTGGATTCGTCCCATTGAAGATTCGACGCACTCAAGTGTAGGCGGAGATAAAGCACAATCTGGAAGTGTTGAGCTGGTCGCAAAGTGTGCAGCAAACAGGTTGGCTTTGTCCAAAGAGCTGACAGCTGGAATGCCATTGTGAATGGGCGTTGAGATGGAAGATGAGGCAGAATTTCCAATGTTTGTGACGAATGACCAACAATTTGTAATGGCTTTGGGACATTGCAGTATTTTTTGCCCCAGTTTTTCAGATTTTTGCCACTATTCATGGAAGGAATAATGATATCAGAAAAGGAGATTACTATTCGTATTCTTTGAGCCCAGACCATCCTGCGAAGTGGTCGCCGAATGTACAGTGTGTTCCAAAAAATCGTGCGTTAAATTACATCTTTTACTTTACTCACACACACATGTTTGTGGCCAAGTTATTTTCTGCATTTATTTGCCGATCGCGCATTGCTACCATTTCCTCAGTATATTTCCATTCTTCGGCAGTATGACACCATTACAAAATCAGTGCGGCTTTTAAAAAGTGTTTCGAAAGCCGCAAGTGAGTATTAAGTCGGCAGCAAAATATTTAAAAACATCAGAGGCATTTGAGAGAAAGTGGATTAGGTATAAGGAATGCTCAATGCGGTAATGTCAATGATGAGTCAGATGGAAGGACCATGGCAAGCACATCCAGTAAGGACAGAAAAATTGTCCAGAAAAACTAAACCGCTACTGACTCCCAAAAACATATATTGAATAGAGGCTAAGTTGGGCAACGCAGAACTTAGACCTTAGAAGTGTTTGCTAAAGTCTGCCGAATATCTGTATGGACCAAACAATTGCGACTGGATTTTGCGAGAGTATCATGATCCAAAACATAGGAATCGCCTCTGTATGCGCTGGAAAGAGGAAAATGGTATACCGACGTTAGATTGGCCATATCAAAGTCCTGACGCGAATGGTCTTTAATGAAACAGAGGCTGAGGGGGACAAAATAGCCACGATAAAACAACTTTCGCGGGTCTTATTAAGGGAAAGTTGCATTAGACGATGCCAAGCGGTTATAAATAATAATAGTGACTGCGCTCTAAATAAAATTAAGCAATTCGTTTTGATATACGAGTACACTTTAACAAAAAAAATACGGTTTGATAAAATTCCGGGATTTTTAATTTTTTTTTTAGGCGCACGTATTTATTGAACACACTGTAGTTGTTTCGCCACGCCACCACCGGAAACAATTTACTTGGCCCAAGAAACTGATCATATTTCCCCGAGTTTCGTTCAAGTCATAAACGAAGTTGGAGAAGAAGATATAACAACGAACTGTATGGGCTATACAGCGGCATTTACCTTGTCAAAAGGGTTAGAAGTCACTGACCACCGCTCCGGCCTGGGTGTCATCGAACACACACCTAAGGGACAACGCGGTAAGGTGAAATCCCGCCTTATGTGACTCCTAATTGAAAATGAATCTGAAACAACTTGGTGTAGAGCTATTGGTTAAAGCTCAGTTGCACCCAAGATTGTTACGGCACCTTAAACTTGTGGTTCACATAATCGGCTTAACGAACGCAAAATTCGCCATACCATCGAGGAGTTTGAAACCCAATTCTTATTATTGAATAATACGAGACCAAATAGGCCACATCTAGTATGTAGTGAAGAAAATACAGCGGTGGTAGCGGAGAATGTACACGATGACCGTGATGAATTGATTCGGCGCGGTGCTCAACAGCTTAGCTTGTCGTATGGCACTACTTGGGGTATTTTACGTTATGTTCTTGGTTTAAAAGCGTACAAAATGCAATTCGTGCAAGAACTGAAGCCGGCCGACCTTCCAAATCGTTACCGTTTGCCGTTGGGCTTTAAACAATTTCAAGAAGATCCACTGTTTTCGACCAAAATTATATTCAAATGAGGCCCATTTCTGGCTTAATGGCTACGTCAATAAGCAAAATGTCCGTATTTGGAGTTGTGAAGCAACCCGAAGAGGTTCAAGAGCTACCGTTATATTCAGACAAAAAACGGTTTGGGTGTGGTTTATGGGCTGGTGGAATGATCGGTCCATATTTCTTCAAAACTGAGGCCGGCCGGAACGTAATGCGCCATGATCACGGACTATTTGCAGCCTGACGACATTTGATTTCAACAAGACGGCGCCACATGCCACGCAGCCCGTGAACCTATGGCTTTATTAAGAGAACGACTCGATGAACTGTTAATTTCAAACTTTGGACTGGTAAACTGCCCAACTATTGTAGATCATGTGATTTTTTTTTTTGGGCTACGTAAGGTCCAAAGTCTACATGGATAAGCCGGCTTTGATTGAGAAATAGAAGACCAACATCACTTGTTATGCTCGAACGCGTAGCCGCAGTTACGGCCAACATTTGAAAGAAATAATCTTCAAACAATAAATGTAAAGAACGGCTCTAAAGCTCTTAGGTCTCCGTTCTATCCCAAGAATCGGAATGGGTTCTTTTGGTGCCCATTGATGTGTTAGAATTAATGCCACACATTCCTTCTTAATCAAAACTAACCTACTTACGAGACACACCACCTTGGTTAGTTCGCGGAATAGTCTATGTGTGGCCACATTTTGTTATATTGGCACAACTGTCCTTGACATTCCCACCAAGTTTTAGCGTCATACTTAAAGGCAAAACGTTGGCTTTGTGTTAAAAATTGAATTTTAGAACGAAATCATCTGAAATGTTCAAGAAGTGTTTTGGCAACGATACTCCAAAAAAAATTTTGCATACACACTGTGGTCTTGTACCCGTCGACGATGACGGCCATTCTGCCAGACCATGAACATTAACAACTGAGATGTTGATCGATGAAATCAAAGATTTGCTGGTTGTAAACCGCAAATTATTCATCGATTGGGTCTGAGATATGTCGCTGTAGAGCTGGTGTCGGAGGACTTGAATTTTCTGCAAGGAAAAAAAGGGTTTCGCGAGGCTGACTAAACATTCATCAAGCGTATCATTACTGGCGGCAAGATGTGGGTTTATGAGATCATATGCATGATTGGCGTGATCTAAATGAGCCAAAACCGAGGAAACCACAGACGATGATCACTGTTTTGATTGATTACAACGAGGTTGTGCATCCTGAATTTCTGCCCGAAGACCAGACTGTCAACAAGCAGTATTTATTTCAGCATTATGAGACGTTTCCGTGAAGCAGTTCAATTCAATTCTCTTGGATAGGATCTCAGTGTCCAATCTGCCGGCGAACGCATTGCATGAGTCTTGAATGAGACTCTGCGGAATTTTGTTTCATTCGCGACTAGTGCACGTTTCAAGGTGTCAACGTTTTCGTGTTTTTTGTTGCTAAGCTTGCTCTCCAAAATGCATCATATGGCGAAGTCCATCGGGTTAAGGTCGGGTGAAGATGAAGTCCATTCTGCAGTTGAAATGAAGTCAGGAACGTTTTCTCGCAGCCAAGCCTGAGTTGTCCTGGCTTGGTGGTCGGGTGCACAAAGCGGCTTTTTTTGACAAAACCTTCCAACACTGCTTCTTAATAAACTCCGGCGTCAATTTTCACTCCGGCCAGCACAAAAACGAGCGGAGTGCATCCAGCCTCGGTTACTCCAGCCCAAGCCATCACGAACGCTGGTTTTTGACGACAAAATGCCCGCAATTGATCCAAATTCATAGCAAAGCGTTCAGACAACCAAACTCGACCATTTTATTTGTTTACGAATTGCTGAACACTGAAAACCTTCTCATCAGTAAACAAACAATTTTTCAAGGCACCGTGAACGAGGCGCTGCTTCAATACGTTCGAGTTTTGGAGACGCATTGCTGTCTGAGTAACTGTAAGGTCTTGAACCTTTTGTATTTTGAAAGGCTTGATTATCAGCTAATTCCGTAAAATGCGACACATGCTTGCGGCACACACTTAAGTCTTTTGCTACGTGGGTTTCGTTCCAATTTGCTGTTGATGTTGCAGTTGATCGACGTCTACCACCGTACTTTTTGTTCAATCTGCCGGTATGCCGATATCGTTTTATGGTCCGGTAGACGAAGATGTGATTCACGTTTAGATGCCGCAACTCACGAACTATCGCCGACGTCGATTTTCGCAAGTCTATAGCGTCGGTTGGTGTTGCTTATATCTCAAGAGGTTACTGAAGTTTGTTACACTGAAGTACCCTGTACATTGATTACACGTGCATTTCTTGGCAAATACCACGCAACTACCATCCCCATCAAATTCCAAATTTACTTGATCTTGCACCGTCTGACTTTCCTGTTCATCTGATTCAAAACACCACTTCGGTGGACGCGTTTTAACACTCGAGAGGAGATAACGAAGAAGTAAATGAAAAAAAAAAACGCACTTGAAGGCCATACTGAACATCGAGTACCCCAGATGTTTCGATGGCTGGATCCCTTTTGATGTTGGTTGCACTGTTGAGCTACTGTCAATCGGGACTACTTTAAAGGCAACAACATCGATTCAAATGAACAAACTTGTGGTTCTGAGAACAACGAACCGTATGAGCTATACAGCGACATTGGCCTTGCCAGATGAGGGTAGAGTTGATCGGTCTCCATAACTACGACATGTTTAGCGAATAAGAACTCATCGCTCCGGCCCTAAGTGTCTTTGAATTCACACGGAGTGAAGGTAGACTACGACTTATGAGGCGCGATCAAGTAAAAAGGGATCTTATCCAACCTGGTTTACGCAACTGGAAGCGATTAGTGCTTGTTGAGACTCAGAGCTATGCAACATAAAGACTACAAGAACGCCGAAGTCCTTCTCGGTTTCTGCAGGAATACTGCGACTCTTAGGTTTCTTTTCATTTCAATCAATCGCGATGGAACCTTTTGATGAATTATGTTGTAAGGATCCAAGCCGCACCTACAACGGAGACGTACACAGTTTATTCAACAAGTTCCGACTGATTACAAGGGTAGTCCCAGAAGTACCTGACGTATAGATGGCGGTTGTTGTTTAAAAAGAGTGACTATTGTAGAATGTACCAACCTTATAAACCTTAAACTTGAAGTTTGATGGCGCTATGTTGTTATTTGTTCCGCAGCCATCAATAGTGAACGCTCTCAATGAATTTTTAAATATGGAAAACGGAACTGGATTCTCCTCTGGAGAAGTGTGCTCCTTCGTTTACAACAATAAAATATTGGGTGGCAGAGCTTAAGCGTGGCCGTACGAGTTGCCAAAACGAACATCGCAGTGGTCGATCAAATGAGCTGAACACCCGAAATGTTGAAAAAAATCCACAAAATGGTCCGTCGACTCAAAGTCCTTGAACTAGCAGATATGGGAGGCGTTTCAAAAAGCGCTGTACATCGCATGTTGACTGAGAAATTGGACATGAGAAAACTGTGCGCAAGATGGGTGCTGCGATAGTTTCAATCGAATGTTTGGCGAAGTTTCACAGCAGTGAAGCCGAGTTTTTGCGTCGATTCATAACCAAGAAACAGTCAAAACAATGGACTCAAAGGGGAGAATCGGATCCAAAGAAGGCGAGGACAGTTCCATCTGCAGGCAAGGTCATGGCGTTAGTTTTTTGGAATGCGAGTGGAATAATTTTATCTTCAGAAAGGAAAAACAATCAGCGGCGTGTATTATGCGAATTTATTGCAGCGTTTGAAAGATGAAACCAAGAAAAAACTGCCGCATTTGACGAAGAAAAAAAAATTTCGTTTCATCAAGACGATGCAGCAGTTCCGTCATCCACCATCGCGATGGCCAAATTCAATGAGTTAAGGTCCGAATTGGTTCCTCATGCACCCTATTTAGCCCCCTCGGATTAAATGATTTGCCAACAGTAAAGAGGTGAAGTCTGCAGTTGATGGCTATTTTAAGGAGCTCGCCGATTCTAACTATAAACTGTGTGTCGAAACTATTGACAGGAGACTACGTAGAGAAATATATTATTATTATTATTATCAAGGGAACGATACAAATTAATTTGTAGGGTCCGGGATTTAACGCCGGGGTACTATGCCCATGTGGCGCGTTTTGTCAACAGCACGCGGAGTACTGAGTTCCCATGTGGTCATCCACCTACGCACTTACCGCGCCCAACACTGCTTGATTTCGGTGATCTAATGGGAACCGGCGCTTTCAATGTAAAGAAATATATTTTTCTCCAATTTTTTTGTGTTTTCTGTGTTAAGTCGGATACTTCTGGGACTACCCTCGTCGTATATATAAAATGTACAAGTGCCGCTAGTTTGTTTTGCCGATGGAACTATGGTGTTTCGTTCCATAAGTATTTAAAGCGAAGCAAGATACCTATTCACGGCTAAAAAACTGTCGAGAAGGGCGCTTATTATTGCTGTCTTCCCACACACGAGCCACGGTTCAAATGTTATCTGAGATATATTTGGGCATGCGCCCGAAATTGTACCGCGTAACCCAGTTTTTGTCTAAAAAAAATCCGCTTCTGCGAGCTACATCACCCACCGACCGACGGTTATCCTATTCCCTAAGATGATGACTGCCTTGAAAGAAGAGCGTTTTTATGAGCTGAAGACTATTCAAAGAAATTTGACGAGTGTGCTGCGAGGCATCCTGGAAGGAGAGATTTCCCGACAAAAGGCAAGGGTCCTATGCTCAAAATTGAATAAAAATGTTTGTCCTAACTCATTTGTTCCTTTTTAAGGTCAATCAGTTCCCAAACTGTTCGAATAAACTGTGAATGTTCTTAAGCTTTTGCATTAGAAACTACTATGACCAACCCATTCGGAATGTTCGCCTTGGTAACTGAATCACTGTCTCAAACAACTGACCCGCATTGAATCCCCCCCCCCCCCCCACTCCCTGCTGAGTAAAAGACGCTATTGTGTCTCTTATCGCAAAAGCAGAAGAAAAAAAAAACGCCTCGGTCAGCGATTCACTGCATTTTTTTTTTGCTTGTTTGCAACAAATGTACGCCTTCTGCTGGAGTTACGTAAATTGAGATTATGCCCTCAATTATGGTACACAGTCAGCGCAGCTCCAATTCCATTGTGATTCATACAGAAGTTGATAATACGAAAAAACAAAAAGTCGCGCTTAATGGGCCAAGTCACACTCTCCACCTTCTCTTTCGACAAAGGGCAGCAAAACCATTCAAACCAGTCGATCAAATTGGCCAAACTAAAAATAATTATTCATCTACCCGCTGACGGTTATCAAAATATTTTTATTTGTCTCGCTTTACGTGTGCGCTTCTACTGCGTCGAAACGTTTTGTTTGTTGTTTACCAAGATAGCACCTCCGTCAAATCGAGTCGACTCGAATCGAGACAAAGTTAGGAGCAATTTACCTAATTTATTGACTAAAACTGCCACTAGGCACCAATGTAGCCTTGTCTGTGTGTATTGTGACTTTGATTAGATCTTCTTATCGGCTGATATGTGTCGGTAGCAGGATTTATCTCGCAACAAAGAAGTTTCCTACGTGGCACCAAACCAGCAAGTTTCTATAGAAAAAAAAAAAAAAAAATAAACTGCTACACACGGTGATGTTTGTCACCAGAGCAGGGTACCGCCTGAATTACAGCCCAAACTCAACCACGAGGGTGCATTGTTTGCGTTGCACCCTCAGGATTTTCCATTACCAACAGAGGCGCAGCAATCGTTGTTGAATTTGAATGCGAAATCATTGTAACAACAGGCGACATTGTTCACGAAAACTTCTCGTGACCTGACCCAGAGTCAGCGTATGTAGACGTGGAGTGTGATTAACGACAAATCATAAAATACCGGGACGAGTACATACATGACTACCAGCAGAAGCAGAAACAATGGAAAATATAGAAATCCATATTGCATCAGCTGCACAGCCATACGGTAGCACACTATTCATAGAAGGGGACGCAAAGAGCGGCTAGCTCACAGCAATTAGACTCAAGTTATGCGTCATTACTCGGCTTATCTCCCATTCACTTTGCTATTCTGTTCGTGATTCCATTTGCAAAAATCCAAATGAACTCTGTTTGTCGTCTGTAAGCGCAAGCAACTCTTTCTTTGTTTTCGAAATTTCGAGTATTTTTAGAAATTTTTGTTTTTCGAATGCGTAAAACGTAAACACGGCGACATTGGTTTTGTTAGTGGGGCGTGCTTTCGCTTCATTGGACAGGTTTGTCTGTCAGTTTCTACTACAGAATATCAATACCTCCTGGATGTCCTGGAAAAAAATGTTTTTTCTTGGAAACTTTTTCGACAGCACTTACCACAAATCAGGGAGCCCCCGGCAACGAGCAGGCACAGCACAATCAACTTATTACGAAACATTTTACTTTTGTTTTTTTTTTTTTTTCTTGTGAAAATCTGTTGTCAGGAAGCTATTTCTTCTTTTTGTTGCCCTCTTCTTGGTTTCTTTGTTGTTTTTTTTTTTATTTAATCACACTCTGCGGACTCAGACGATGAAAATTCTGGAAAAGAGCAACGTAATTCACGGTTGAAACTAGGAAAGTAAATTGCAATTGAATGTCGCTGTTTAGAGGGAAATGAAATTTTCATTTGCTGAGTTCTCACCTTTTTGTTGAGGAATTTTTTGTTGTTCCCTTTTGGTGTTGGACTTCTTGAATTTCTTTGGATACTGCGCACAGCACTCGAACACGGCGTTAATTGAACTACGAAACGAATGAATTGTCAAAGCCAGTAATGAACGAATGCTACGGGGCGATAGAGAGAAAATGGATGGCGAAACAGCTGTGCGTGAGTAATTGCTTGATGAAATTCAATCAAAGAGGAATGAAGGAAAATGTAAGCGAAGCGTTCGTTTATGCAGTTGTCTCTTTTTGACTGATGCATTGCTTTAGGGATTTCCCCTTCTAGAAGGTGACGATGGTTCCAGATGGTTGTTTGGCTGGTTGTTAGGCTGGTGGAACTTCGATAGCTAAACTGTTGACATAACAAAGTTTTTCAATGTGAAATGTAGATGGCGGAAAAAAGTGGTGCCAAGTCTATGTAAAGAATGGAAGATTAGAAACTCTGGTGACTTCACAAACAATTCAACATGCGAATGCTACCCCAGAGTTGTGTTGAGACGTTTGCTTCATTCTGTTTAGTCCTTTTTAATAAAGTTAATTTTAAGTATGTAATATACACACAACAGTGTCGATAAGTGGTGACCTCGACGTGATCTTTATAAGTTGACTTTTTAGTCAATCGGGAAACGAACAAACGCCGAACGCAGCGAGCAACGCAGGCGTTACATAAGCTGATACAGGTTCTACAGTTGTCCTGTTTTCAGTTTTGTCTGACAGTGAAACTTTGGAAATTGTTTCATTAAAAAATCTCAAGATTCATGCGTTTTGGAAAGTTAGACCAGTTCTTTGTTTTGTGCAGCTGTAAGCACAATTTCACAACAACCGGATCGCATTAGACAATCAATCGCAGTAGACGTTGATTCAGCAATCAACGCTGCGCTGAACCCTGAGATTTTGAATGAGGGGTCAGATCTTGTTCCAATATCTAGATTCACTGAATCCAAGGGGAGACAACTCAACAGGCTCGTGATGTCCCTAGAACTTGGCGATAGACGTCCGTCAGGTCTTCTTTGAGATGCGAAGACTGCCAGATCAAAATGTTCCGGACGCCATGTTGTCCACTTTATGGATGGCACACATGCCTAGCCACGTTTGTGGTATTCTCTCTGCCAGTCACGTCATCGGTCTCATTGCGTTGTCTGAGATTGCAGACAATACATCTGCCCATACAGTTTTCTCTGTTGATAGCCATGATGAAGACCCAAATACTCATTCTACCAATGCTGTGAGTGACTTTGATAGACGCCTCCGCACAATAGACTGATTTGATCTGGTCATGGTCGCAATAGGTCTCGGCCTAAATCCAGAAGCACCAATTCCGTTTCGAGACTGTCTACACGCCAGGCACCTAGCGAATTTTGGTCGCAGGTGTGAAAACCCTTGCACTTTCAGGCAACAAAAAAAAACTAAGACAGCTGTTGTCTAACCAAGTAACTAAGGCGGTTGACAACAGTCAAAGAATCGACAAGGAATACCGCCTTTACGTTTTCAACAAACAGACAAACCAATAATTCTTGCTCGATTCCGGATCAACAATTGGCAGTAAATAACTTACCGATTCACACCTATAGCGAGAAGACTCTGGGCCTTCGGCGAGCAACTACTTGGCCGTTCATTATTGTCGATGTCAAAACATCAATAATTTGGGTGGACCTGCTCGCAAACTATGGACTAGTCATCGACTTGAAAGACAGACATGTCATCGACAAAATGATATCGTTTACCATACCCTGTGAGGCTCATACCATTGGTTTGTTTAAACTCGTCAGTATCAGTGGCCCTGAACCATACAAAAACCCCGTCAACGAAACCAAGCTGGTTCTAGATCAGAAATTCAAAGCAGTTGAAACAGGCCAAGGCTGAGTTTGAAGAACTCGAGAAGAAGGGTTCCTGTCATCCATCTAATAGTCCTTGGGCAAGTTCAATTCATTTCGTCGAGAAGCAAACTGATGATTGGAGATGCAGCGATGTCGAAACACAACCGGATAGTTATGGATTTCACCAAACATCTTCAATAAAAACTTCTTGTCAATATTGGTCTTGGACAAATTCCGATGGTGCTTGAGGATATTAAAAACGCGACACAGACTTTCCAAAAGGCATATGGATATGGTTCGACGCGGTTTAGGCTTAAGAAGTCACTGAAACTACCTGTTGCTGCAAGTCTGGCCGCAACCGATTACTGTCAACTTGGTAAAAAGGCAGTTTCTTTCCCTTGCCAGAGTAGTTGACATTTTGAACGTTCCTCCACCGAAATGTCCGTATTGTGATATCGCTGGATCATGTGTATGCACTGAAGCTCATCCTGCTATTACTTACTTACTTAGGTCCTCGGACTAATTATGTCCGTGCGGTACCCCTTGCGGGCATGGAGCATCCGCTACTCATACGCGCCATCGTGTACGGTTCTTGAAGATGTATCTTAGCTCTCTCCAACTCTTCTCCAATTGCTCTGATTCCTCTTCTACCGTTCTACGCCAAGTACTTCTAGGTCGGCCCACTCGTCTGCCTCTCTGGGTGAGAGGGTTGCATTGCATCGCTTGACTCGCAATGCACTCGTGACCTTTACGAAGCGAATGCTCAATCCACCGCCACTTACGTCTTCGTATGATAGAGTCAATGGGTTCCTGACCTGTTCTTGCATGAAGTTCATCATCTTTCGCAGACATCTATTCACGAACGTTTGCAGCTTTTTTGTGACAGCGAGTGTGATTTTCCAAGTGCGCCACCCATAAAGAAGCACGGATTCAACATTGGAGTGGGACAGTCGTAGCTTGGTCTTTAGGCTGATAGAGTTGTTTCGCCATATTTTGGACAGCATTCTGAACGCAGCCTTTGCTTTCCCGATTCGGCTGATTATGTCAAGTTCGGTCCCGCCATGTCTACTTGGTTAGATGATGAAGTTTCAAGACTGATCCTTTTTATTTTTGCCGTATTGATCTTTAGTCGAACGATTTCAGCTTCTCTCTACACCCCTGCGTTGGTGACAGTACATAGCTCTGTCTAACCCCACTTTGGATTTCAAACTCCTCTCTGACAACCTTCCTTTATGCGGAACGTGACATTTGGATCTTTAGCCTTGATAATACTCGTAGCAATCAATTTATCTGGGAAGCACCTCTGCCAGATAAATTCTCTATTGACACTGTCGAACGCCTTTTCGAAGTAGATGAACAGCAGGTGAGATGGTGATCGATATTCAACGCACTGTTCGATGATAATCCGCAAGGTGTTGATGTGGTCCACACTGGAAGATCCAGTGCGGAATCCTGAGTGTGTCTTCGAGGTTCGGGTGTTTTCTTGGGATCTCAAAACTGCAGCTGTACATAGTCTTACAATCAGATAGCGCCCCTTCTCTTACGAACGTCTTGGAGACTGTTCTAAATCGCCGTCGAAGTGATCAATTTGGTTGGAAGTTGCTTGTCTGTCCGTCGATACCCAACTGATTTTGTGGCACGTCTTGTGCCCAAATATGGTCCCTCCTATTACAAGGCGGTTGGCGTTGCAAAAATTGACAAAATGCTGGCCATTGTCACTGCGGTCGCCAACACCATTCTTTCCCATAACATGCCTGAGTCCATCATTGCCATTGCCAACTCTAGCGTTCATGTCTCCCATTACCATTATGATGTCTCTACGTGGTGAACTATCAGCAGCAGCACTCAGCCGGTTATATGTGAAAGGCCTGCTTCTCCTCGACAGAAGAGAGTTCTGTTGGGGCGTAACACTGTATGATGGTAACGCAACGTACTCTAGTCCGGAACCTGGCTTTCAGTATTCTGTCGTCTAAAGGCTCCTTATCCTATATCATACCTAAATCTTCACTAAGCAAGCAGAGAGTGCTGACAGCGCCTTGGAGGTTTTCAACGAGACATTTTTAGTGCTAAAATGTTTTCAATCCGGGATGACGGATGTTTGAATCGATGGCAATCGGGTTGTGAAGATAGGCACTACCGTTTTGAGACAGTCTATGTATATTTTGGGGCCTCATTCATGCTTGCCAGCGTTTGGGAGCAAACAGTCGCTAGGCGTGTTACATCTTATGCAAAGGATCTATCAGCAAAGCTGTTCAGGAGTAAGAAGAAAGTCATCCGTCGTGGGAAACCTGTCTTCAAAATTGGCAGCAATTGACCTATTCCTTTGTACAGCATAACTAGAAGGAAACCATCCAAGGCCGTTGTTTTCAAACGCGAAAGCAGACAACCGTCATTACAACCGATGCTAGATATCGCCGATGGCGGGTTGTAAAGGGTGACCAGATAAGAACGATGGAAAAAAAAATAAAACAACAACGGTGTGAGTAATGGAATTGATTCTGACTATATTTTGAAGCTGCGCTCATGTCATTATGTGTGGAATAGCACATCGTTCAGATGGCCGCCTCGGCTTCGCTGGCAGTGCTTCAAGCGGTCGGTCCAATTTTTAATAACTCGGTCCAATATGTGCGCCGTTATTCCGGCAATAGCGTGTCGAATATTGGCCTTGAGCTCGTCCAAAGTGGTTGGCTTATTAGCGCAGACTAAGGACTTGAAATAGCCCCAGAGAAAATAATCAAGTGGTGTCAAATCGCATGATCATGGCGGCCAAATGATGAACTCTCGCCGTGAGGTGACGCAGTCGCCAAATTTCTCCTTCACAACTTCGAGCGTTGCATAGCTTGTATGGCATGTAGCGCCGTCTTTTTGGAACCACAGCTCGGATATATTCATGTTGCTCTGATCAGAGAAAGTCGGTTAACATCGCTCTATACCTGGGACTATTAACGGTAACGATGTCTCCTTTCTCATTTCGAAAGAAATAAGGTCCTATGATGCCGCCTATGGCGACACCAAACCATCAATGTTTGTGGATGCATTGATGCCCGGCTGAATACCTGTGGATTGTGTGCGCGGCAATTTTGCTTGCTGACATAGCCGCTGAGCCAAAAATGCGCCTCGTTCGAGAAGACGATTTTTTGGCCAAAATCCGGATCTACGGCCAACATTTCCAGCGCCCAATTAGCTAACTCACGGCGTTGTCTACTGTCGTTCGGCTTCAATTCTTGCACCAGCACAATCTTATACGGATGTAGGCCAAAATCCAAACACAAAATAAGCCGGCGATGCCCAATTCAGCTGATCGGTCTTCTTCGATACTGGCCGCTACGGCGGCTATGTTTTTTTCATTTCGCACCAATCTCTGGTTGGTGGTTTAAGATCCAAAAGAGTGTACTCACGCTCAAACTTTTCCGCGGTTCGACGAATTGCCTGCACACTGAAACCATGATGACGACCGACCTCACGAAATTCACGTTGCGATAATATTTTTTTAACAACTTCCGCACGTTCGGCAAGCGTACAACGATGCACAATGAAGTGGAAAACCTTGCTGAATATTTTGACAGCTGGATGTCATTGGTAACTTTGACAGCTGCTGAAACATAACAGTTGGAAATACTATCTCTGCTATCGGGTCACTCGTTATTACTGAATTTTTATTTTTCTGTCGGAACAGAGAACTCTGACAAAGAACTAGTTCATTGTACTCTTTGTAAGATCCTTTTAATGGAATCTTTCAGTTTTCCAAAGAAAGATGAGTAAGCGCTTCAGTGATAAGGTGCCTACAGTACCAGCACCCACCACGTCAGCGCTAATTACCTGCAGCCCGATTCGAGCGGAAGCCGGACATTCACAGGGTGTCGCCATCACTTTCACAACAAGCATCACAGGATGTTATGTCACTAGGTTTTCTCTCGATATGGCAGTTATGCCAAACTACTATTATATAAAGTAGAAACCTACATTTACTTGAATGAGATACCTAGTGCCGACAGAGTAACACTAGGGTGAATAACAGCACAGTTCGTCGAGAAAAAGGCCGGGCTGTTTAATTCACAGGGCCTTCTTTCATTAAGCACATTCGAAGGAAATCAGACGCGTTGAGACAATCGGTGGAGCAAGCACTCACGATGGGCTTAACTTGACACGTCCATACTAGCAAAAAGAACTCACGCTATCTACTACAGCTCAGTCTACTGTCCGAAGCTCTTATAATCGAAGCTGCAAGCAGCTGATATCTGTCGCCAGTCGCCGGCAGAGACCATCATATACGCTGAGGGTTTCTTTGATTGCTTCACTTCGCCCAGCACCGTAATGCTACAAAAAAGTATAGACTGGCTGGCATACATACTGAATCCCCCGGAAACCGGTAAGAGTCACTTTTATATCAAAAGACCGAAAAGATGACTACACCTTCACCTCTTGGTGACCTTCAGACCTACCAACGCGGAACATCCTGGGTAACTACCCTTTAAAGCTGGGTGACCAAAATTGTAGGCGGACTTGACAGGAAGGAGTACGCGTTAGGCATTTACATCGTCATCGTCATGTAAATGCCTTCGACAACGCAACTTTGACGACATTTGTAACTCGACCATCCGCACACGAATCACTGGTAACTTGTTTTGTGGATAAGAGCGATGCTGATGAATAGAAAGCAGAGAGAACAGAAGTCAACCGCAAGCCGGCGTCATGTCTCAACCAATGTGGTGCATGTGAATCGCCTTACCCTAAAGCACAGTCAGCCCTTAACGTAATCAACGATCTAGAAATCGAACTAAAAATGGACTGTCCCTCAATTCTTTCAAAACTTAGGTTGTTTTCTTTACGAGGAGGAGGAAGCTGGCTGATCAGACTCATTATGCAACATACCGCGTCAAAAACGCTCAAGCAGTTATTGGGTTTCTGGCAAAGTAAAGGAGCTTTCGGTAAGATACTGGGCTTGACACCAAGCAGGGTCTTCTGGATCTACACGTCTATGATAAAGTCAATTGTACCCCATGCGTCGGTTGTCTGGTGGAACAAACTTTCACGAGACTAGGGGACTGTTGCTTTTACCAGGGTCCAAAACCAGTCAGTCTCTAGCATGCCTGGCACTGATGAATCTTCCGCTTTGATATTCATATCACGGGCTGCGCTCTCAAAGCCATCTTTATGTCATCACATGCACTGGAGTTTTAATGTCCTTTTGGCCCCGGTTTTAGGAACTTGTCCTCTGATGACACCAAAATTATTGGCTTTCCTAATGCCCAGGAGTGGTTTGGACAACAAGGATAAAAACGTCAGGTTTCACTCCTGGTTAAGAAAACTTAGTAATCAACTGAATTGTGAAAAATCGGTGATGTGGTCGAAGCATACGAGTACATAACGACAAGCATTGTCCTCTCATGACTTCCAAGCTACTTGTAGCAAGGTTTCCTTGAGCGCAGTCGGAAGGCTGTATTCACGGAGTCCTATTTGGGTTCCAGGTCACAATGGGATCATGTTAATTAAAATCGCAGATAAGCTTGCTAGGCAAGGCTCAGAGTAGGATTTCTCGGAACCTGAACTTGCTTTAGGACTGTCTGCGTCCTCGGTTAGAGATTCCATTAACAGATGGGTCTCATATGAGCATAACTGCAGACGGCATGAATCTTCAGGCTTAATACAAGCTATAACTTCAACTTAAAGTTAAAACTTCGAGGGGTAAAGGATAACGGATTTGTGGTAGGGAGTGGTGCGGTGGAAGTCAAAGATGGCAGGGTTTGAATTGATCTTTCGTAGCGTACCGGAGATTGGTTCATTGGGGGCATAGGAGGAAACAAGAGACGACGGGTACGTAGATTATGAGGATTAGTGTTGAGGAAAATACATAGAATTGTCAAGTGACGCCCATTCAACGTAACCTGAAAGAAGTCGATGAATGAAGAGAAAGCCGGGTGTATCTCTGCGTTCCGCAAGGGAGTTTAAGTTAATAAGGTTGTGACGCTTTTGATAGGAGGGCAAAATAAAAGGATCATTCCAGGGTATACCTCGAAGAGCAAATCGAAGAAAATGGCACTGGATGCTTTCGATTCTCGAGATATGAACACGATAATATGGGGACCACACTTGACTGGCGTACTTTAGAATGGGGCGAACGTGAAAAGGTGAAAAGGGGATGGATTGGCATTTGGCGATATTAAGTTCTAAACAATTTTTGAGGCACCAGATTGAAAAACTATCAAGGTCTTGTTGAAGGGGGAAGGAGTCATGGGGGTGAAGAATTGGTTTTGAAAAATTTGGTATCGTTGGCGTAAAGGGAGACAGATGAGTCAAGATCATTTATGGTTAATATCAAAAGAAGAGGACCACCATGGCTGCCTTGTGGAACTCCAGAGGTAGACAAAATTGTAGCCGAGTGGGCTGACCTAAAACGAACACAGTAAAAGTGATTTTCCAGGTAAGAGGATATCCATTTTAAAAGTATGGGTTCAAAGCCGAGGGCATACAATTTGAAGAGTATTAATCGATGCGAGATTTTATCGAAGGCCTTGCTAAAATCGGTTACAACTACCTCAACGTTGATACCATTCTCTATGGCGGAGAAGGCAAAGGATACGAATTCAATGAGATTTGTGGTGATTGACCTACCCTTCAGGTAGTCATGTTGTCTAACGGAAATAAGTGTTTTGCATTGGAAGCTTAGAGCTTAGAGCTGAGGGGAATAACAAGAAGTTTGTATTACAAAATCTAATTTTGATTTGTTAACAAATAACATCAAGACATTTGTAGAAGATATTAATTCTAAATCTTGACTCTCCATCAGTTATTCTCTCGTCTTGGGATAGTTCATCAGACTTTTGGTATTCGTTTGCTATAGAATTGAGTTTTGACTCCCCAAGAGTCACATAAATCAATCGATACATTTTTTGCTTCTTGAAACGAGTATCGAAAGATTCGTAATGTTTGGTAGGATTGTATTAACATTGAATTTGCTTGAGAAAGGTCTATGTCTGATTTTTGGAGAACTTTTGAGACACGACTTTGTGAATGGCTCTTGCTCACTAAAACGTTGGACACTGGTCTCACGTCTTCCTCCAAATGGTTACTTCAATGGACCGTCCATCCTACCTGCTGTGGTTGATCCTTCAAGATACTAGGAGGGTGCACCAATGGCAGAATTTTGAAGAACCAACGGAAAAGAATGTGGACGAGTGAGGCCGAAGGGACTTGTAGTGGTAAATTTTACCGCAACAGGTCGCACAGTGAACATGAATAGCATTTTTTTGTTTTTGGATGAAAAGTTTTTGGACTCCGTTGTAAATTGCACTCATTACCGCTTAGTTGTTGGATTCCGAGGAAAAGGGTAGGAAGGTCTGTACGGGCCAACTGACATTATGAATCTCTTTTCTTCTGTAGATAAAATTCCCTCAAAATGTCCTTTGTCAGTGGGATTTTTATTTTTCTGCAAATCTATCAGTCCTTAAGGAATTTTATTAAGTCAGGCTTACTACTTTCATTCTTGTTTGCTTTAATTAGATGAATGGCTTCGTCTTTGTCATCCAATTTTTCCATAATGCCACACATTTCACTATCGAAGTTTTCTGCTAAATCTGCCTCAAGGAGCGTTTCATTCGTATTATTGGAAGTTGATGGAGCCTCCAAGTGTTTGGTTATTGATTTAATTTTTTTAGCAGGCGTGGCAGTTTCAAATTTTTTTTTCTTTTTTGAGCACCGCTCGGATATGAGCGTTTTATTGAACTCATTCGTTTGGAACAAAAAGCGAGAGGGAATAAGAATCGACGAGTCAAAAAAAAAATGAACTTACCTTACTATTAGAATTGGTCTAGAACCAAATATGTATT
Source organism: Volucella zonaria (assembly GCA_963966105.1). Taxonomy (NCBI): domain Eukaryota; kingdom Metazoa; phylum Arthropoda; class Insecta; order Diptera; family Syrphidae; genus Volucella; species Volucella zonaria. The sequence continues at coordinate 45,191,576 of OZ014531.1, forward strand.
TACATCAAAATGCCAAATTTACAAATCTCACCACACACTGCACATGAAATGAAATAATAGCCCAAGTTTCGAATATCAATTTCGAGCAAATTAAATAATTAGAGTCCGTTGTACATCCGCTCCCAGGATCACTAGAATAATTAAAGTTCACTTCGAGGTGACACACGTTGAAATGAAATTGTCTTTTGTTAGTTTTTTTATTTAAATAAGGTATAGTAACAGTAACTCGCGCATATCCCCAGCAAACAAACAATATCCAGGTTGTCACAAGCAACCCTATGGCTTGTGGCAGAGAAAATATCCTTCGTAGCGACTGGAACAAAGAAAAACCAAGAGAAGGAGCCGATGTCATTCGATTATCCTTCCGTGCTCCATAATGCACATCGGACTGTGCGACCGAGATCCTTGAAACGAAGTGCCATGCCACGTTGTGCAAACATGCGCACTCTCCTTCTACAGGCCCATTGCATTTACGTGCAAAGGTCATGGAAACGCTGATAAACCGTCAGCTAATGAAATATCTCGAAGCACGAAAACTTCTAAATGACCGGCAATATGGTTTTCGTAACAACAAGTCCCCTGGTGATCTGATGGCATGTCTCACCGAAAAGTGGAACCAAAGCGTACATCAATCTGACGAAAGCAAGATAGTTGCACTTGATATTTCTAAGGCATTTGACAGAGTTTGGCATTAGGCTCTTTTGTCGAAAATTGGCGGTTTTGGGATCGATGACTTTCTTCTTCAATGGATTAAAAATTACTTTTCGGAACGTTCAATTTAAGTTGTCTTGGATGGTTTCAAATCTGATATTCACAAAATAAATGCTGGTGTGCCGCAGGGCTGCGTTCTGTCTCCGACACTAGTTTTAATTTACATCAACGATCTCTTGTCTGCTACTTCTAATCCAACGAACGGCAGCGTACGTTAAGCTCATTAAATTCCGATATTAACGGCATAACCAATTGGGGAACTATCAACCGAGTGGAATATAATGCTTCCAAAACTCAATGCTGTCTGCTGTCATTAAAGCGAAATTTAATCGTCGAAACCGATAAACTTTCCATTCTCAGTATGCATGTCAATGAAAACTTATGTTGGAATGACCACATATTCGGTGTCGTCAAAAACGCTGCCAAATGCCTAGGTTTCCTCAAGCGATGTAAGAAATATTCCACGCCCTCTGATCTGGCCACAATTGTATGTGGGAAAAGAAGCAGCCAAAGAACGAACGAACGACTACAACAGAGAGCGGCGAGGCAACCGACTTACACATATACGCACATGCACAATGACAAGAACATACAAGAACGAAAGTAAATTGCTTAACCAGTCTGCAAACTCAACTCAGCAAAGTCGGCGGGTTATTCGCTTACGTGGTTGTCATAGTACAAAGCATTAATTCTAATCGTATTTTAATAATAAACCTGAATTCTTAATATCTAAGCGGTGTGTTTTATTGCTATCAGTTGGATCGAGAGCCAGATCCTACATATATAAGGTATTCATCCGCCTAAAACTGGAGTACAATGCTCACATCTGGTCAGGTGCTCCTAAAACATCTCTGTACCTGCTAGATATTGTAGGATTCAGAACCGTGCGATAAAACTCATTGGTGATACTAACATCAGTCAATCAATTGACACCCTCGAACACCGACGTAATATATCCTGTCTCACTTTGTTTTATGGCTATTTCCACCACCAGTGCTCCATTAAAATCGCCAGCATCATTCCGCCAATTCAAACTTTCAACCGTAACACTCGTCTCGCTATGAATGCTCATCAGTATACCCTCAAACCCATTTTCGGACGTACTCTAAAATATCGTGATTCTTTCTTAAGCCGTACAACTCGCTTATGGAATGCCCTGCCAATCTCTGTGTTTCCTGTTCGTTATAATTTACAAAGATTTAAAAACAATGTACATCGGTACCTGTCTTTTCTTCCTCTCTAGATTTCCTTCGCCCGCACTGTGTACGAACATTTTAAGGGTATAAAAACCCCTTGAGCGCGTGCTGATTAAAAAAAAAAAAAAAGATGCCTTCGAATCGCTCGTGCAGAATTTTTAATGTGGCGGCGCGTAGCGCTGTCCTGTTGAAACCAATTCAGGCCAAAAGAAGTTGGTAATCATCGGCCTATAGCGCTCGTCATTGACGGTGATGGTTTGGCGAAAGGAATATGGAACGGTGACGCCGACAGCGTAAAATCCACACCAAACAGTGACTTTTTCGGGATGCATTGGGCGCTCTTGGATCTCATGTGGATTGGTATCGTCGAAAATTCGACAATTTTGTTTGTTGACATACCGATTCATCCAGAAATGGGCCTCATCTCTGAAGATGATTTTTCGATGCAAATTAGGGTCGGTTTCCAACTGCTCCAGAGCCCATTCAGCGAACACATGTTGTTGTCTATGATCGCTTACCTTCAGCTCCTGGGTCAGTTGAATTTTGTACGGGTGTAGGCTCAAATCAAAATTGGCAAAATTCGCCAAGTTATGGTCTGCGAAAGGCCGAGTTCTTGTGAGCGACTCGAAATCGACTGGCTCGGATTCTCCTGCACACTCTTATGGATAGCGGCGATGTTTTCGGCAGATCTTGCGTTTCGTCGACGTGCGGACCAGTGGACTCAAATTTATCCACCACACTGCGAATAATCCCGTGAAATGAGCGAATCGCACGGAACGTTGCCCGAACAGAACACCCATATTGATGAAACAATTTTATCATTTGCACATGTTGTTGAGCGCTATGTTCGCCCATGGTGATTTGGGAAAACAGTCTGAATATGGCCGTTATCAGCTGTTTCACGTTCGGAAGCCCCTATTTGAAGACCCTGTATGAAGTCCTGGAGATGATTACCAGTTGCATTTGCTACTGCCCCATTTCAGCATATGATAAGTCCCATCTTCCTGGAGTCACAATATTCAATGAGCTTGGCTACCGCCCTCGGTGGCTGCGGTAGTAACGAGTCATAGGGTAAATAAGCAGACACAACGACGAATTTATAACTCGCCATTACTGAATTAAATTAATTAAAAAAAAAACAAAAAGTTTGAAAGCCTATTGACGTATCAATGTGCAATAAAACGCTGGTTATTGTTTTTTTTTTTTGTTTTTTTGTTAAATTTTTGTTAATTTTTATTTCTCAATAATTTTTCCTCATTTAATTGGTTTGTTTTTGTTTTTGTTGTTTTTTTTTGTTGTTTAAACAATCTCTAACATAGAATTGAATTTATTGATGGTGGCATAGGAAAAATAAAGAAATAGTTCTTGTCTTTCTTTTGTTGTTCATTTTTGTTTTGTTTTGTTTTGTTTGTTGTTCTTATAGTTGTTGGTTGGTTTTATTTTCTTAGTAAAGGATCGTAAATTATAGTCCTTACTGTTTATTTACTTAAATTTTTTGTTTTTGTTTTTGTTTTTTTTTTTTTAAAATCTAAGCACTTTTCAAAGCCTTTGTTTTGTTGTTTTATTTTTATTTTTCTATAATAATATCTTGCGTATAGCTCGGTACTTGTTTTTGGAATAATTATAACTCTTTTTCGTTTTAAAACTTTAAAGGTGGTTTTGTTTTTTTTTTTATACTTAAACTGAAGACAAAAACAAATTGTTTTCTCTGTTTTTTTTTTTTTTGTTTTTAAGTTAAAATGCAAAAAGCTGCAGTGATTTTCGTTATATAATGTTTTTTTTTCTTTTTGTTTAATATTTATTCTTTTGAATTAAAATTTAGGAAAAAATAAATGGAAATGTAAAATTGAATTATTATTCTTGGGTTTTTTTTGTTTTTTGTTTTCTACAGCGGTTTTGGCTTGTCTTGCTCTTTCGCTTATATGTAATTTTACAATATTTGATAGAATTTTTAAACTACTATTTTTTTTTTTATTTTTTATAAATGTTTTGTTTTGAATTTTGTTTTTTGTTTTTTTTTTATTACTCATTACTCCTCTGGTTGGTTTCTTTTTGTTTTTTTGTTTTTTGTTTTTTTTTAAAAACTTAACATGTACATATACATATGCATATATATACTTTTATTTATTATTTATATATATTTATAATAATTTTGTTTAATTTGTTTTACGAAAGAAAATGTTTACGAATTTAAACTAACTAAAAAATTATAAAGTTTATTAATTTTCTTTGTTCACTATATGTTCACTTTTTAATGATTTTGTTTTAGATTTATGTATATTTTTTGTATTTTAGATTTTTTCAAACAGATTCTTCTGCTCGTTTAGTAAAAATAAAATAAAGGATGTGTGTTTTTTTTTTTGCTTTCGTTAGTTTACGAATAGTTTATGTGTAAGAGAGTTTTGTGTTTTTTTTTTTTTGTTTTTGTGTTACGATCTTTATTTTGCCCTTAAATTTGATTGAGAAAACTAAAAGGAGAAGTGGTTTATGGAAATGGAAATGGAAATGGAAATGGAAATGGAAAAGTAAAATAAATATTTAAAAAATTCTTCTATTTTATTTTCATGTTGGTTTTTAAGAAAAGAAATTCTTTGAGCGAGAAGGACTTTTCAAAATAGAAAGGTCCTCTCGAGAGAGTTATTTTTTATTTTAAGTTTGTCCATGTCATTCGATTTTGTATTGTGTTTTCTTTTTACAAAACACGCGAAAATAGTTGTTGTCATTTTTATTAAGTGTTTTTATTTTTATTTTTTTAAATGTTCATTTATTTATTGATTTTTTGTTTTTGTTTTTGTTTTTTTTTCTTAACTCTGGGCAGTGAATGGAATATACACATTTTTCTTTTATTTTTTATTTTTATTTATTTATATATGATTTCATTTATTTTTTTTAAATATTTTCTTAAAGAAGAAAACGAAAAGTATATAAGAAAAGCATCCAAAGAAAGTCCATTCGCTATTTTGTGATGTTTTATTGAATTTTTTTCGGTAAAAAATCCATTCAAAAAAGTTTACTATCGCGCGTAGTACCTTCGTTTCGATGATTTTTTTTTTGTTTTTTTGTTTTTTTTTTTTGGTTTTGGAAAATTAGGAAACGGAATTTGTTGCATTCAAAAAGAGATAAAATTTACATACACTCCCGATTCTTTTTGAATTTTATTTTCATTTATTTTTTTTATTTTCTTCCATCAAGCACAGCATTTCGTGGTTTACTCATTCAAATTGATTTTTTAATTGTGTTTTTGTTTTTTTTATTTTTAATAAGAAATTGTTTTTATATATATTTGTAATTGTTTTGTTATTGTATTTTTTTTATTTTTTTAATTTTGTTTTTAATTAATAAATCGCTAGTACTTAACAACACTAATAGGCATGTGTACTGTAATATTATTAAATTTTACTCCTTCTCTTTTGTTTTTTAATTTTTCTTTTGTCAAATAAGTATTTGGTTTTTTTTTGTTATAAATTTTATTGCACAAACAGACAATTTCATTTACCATATTTTGTTTCTTTTAAATATGTATGTGTAAATGTATATAATTACATAATTTATCAGCATAGCGATCGTTATTTTATTTTCTTCTATTTTCTATTTTCTGTTTTCTTGTATCTTAATTTTTATTTTTTATTTGTTTAAAGACTCCTTAAAAACCATAAATATATATATAAATTTAACAATGATACATTTACTATATATATATATATATATATATTTTCTTTCTGTTTAATAATTCATTTTATTGGGCTGTTGATGTTTTTTGTTTTTATATTGTATATATATTTTTTAAATTTATGCACACTAGAAATGTTTTTGTTTTTTGTTTTTTATATTTTTAAAATTTTTTATTTAAACGAGGTTTTTATTTTATGTTTTTTTTTTTGGTTTATATATGTTTCCTAATTAAATTTTAAGAAATAAAGCTTACATCTTGCTTATTCATTTTTGTTTATATAATTTTTTTTGTTTTAATTTAAATGTTAACAATTTGAAAAGAAAATCGTAAAACCTGGAAAAAAAAAACATAAATTAAAGGACTAAGGGGAGAGAATGAAGTGAATTCAAGAGCGAGAAAAAAAAAACAGGATAATTGGAGTATCTGTATTCGTATGAGTGTAGTGTGAGAAAGATTTTTCTTGTCTAATACTCGGTTATTGCGCAGGAACAGGAATTTTTTTTTGCCATTTAGTATGGCAGTTGGAAATGGGGTCAAGGTCATGCGTGGGTTGGATTCATTAATAAGAAAAGTTGGCGGAAGTTTCACCCCAGTTAAAGGAAGAAATTTTTCTCTCCAGGAATATCACCATGGAAGTATTATGCAAATGAGGAAATTGTTCGAATTCTACAATACACCCGTATTGTGTGATAATTTGGCTTTTTCATTGCAAACAATTCTAGAGGAAATGACTTGTAGACTGCTCTATTAGGACCGGTTAGGGCTTTGCAATTGTTTGGATTTTTAAGGGTTCCATTTGATTTTACTCTGCGAATTTCGAGTCTATGTTAATTGCTCCATATATAATATATTTTCCTTTTCTTTTCAGAAAGATTTGTAAATTGGTATGGCCACTTTCAGTATTGCAGATCTAGTGGTGCAAATGTACAAATACACTACTTACCATCATAAAGAAAGCACTAAAAAGTGCATAAGCCTACTATCAAACAGAGAGAAAAAGGATCAACAATTTGAGAATGATCTGTTAAATGCTCGCATAAAGCAAGACATTTACATCACAGAAGTAATCATTTTCCCCATGTCGAAAGGATGATAAATGTAAAAGGCACAGATACAGTGTTTATCGAGTTAAGAGTCGTCGATTCTTATATTCTAATAGTTTCTTCATTAAACTCCACTGAAACTACGAATCTATTTAACTTGAGTGAGCTGCTCGATAAAACTAAGTTATCGCTGATATAACAGCAACTGGTGATCCAATATTATACTGATTATCTCTGTACATTTTCATCTGAATAATTGCTAAGCATTCTATGATTTCCCGCAGAAAAAATCAGAAAACATCGCCTCACATCACTGCAAATCATTCAACGATTTGAAAGATATTTCAAAAGGATTAAACAACACTGGACATCATTGAGTAACAATGGAGATCACCAACCATCCTCGGAGATTGCTTGTGACAATTGGAAAGATATTTTGTATTGAGCAACAATGAAAAACACTGTACATCGTCGAATATAATCGATGATCCCGACAACAACGAACAACAACTGACATCACCGACCATCCTCGGAGATTGATCGTGACAACTGGAGAGATATTTTGTATTGAGCAACAATGAAAGGCACTGGACATCGTCGATCATAATCGACGATCCCGACAACAACGGACATCACTGACCATCCTCGGAGATTGCTCGTGACAATTGGAAAGATATTTTGTATTGAGCAACAATGAACAACACCGGACATCGTCGATCATAATCGATGATCCCCAGATATTGCTCTTGAAAATATGAACGATATTTCTTATTGAACGGGCCAGTAATGGTCATAATCAGAAATTGCTCATGACAATTGGAAAGATACTTTGTATTGAGCTGTATTGAATAGCACCTGACATCATTGAATAACAGCGGACATTATCGATCATCACCGATGATGAACACCTTTCACATGCAACAGATTATACTCTTCACAAACTGATTTTGATGCTATATATGTACGAGTACATAAGGAGTTCTCTCGTTTATACTATGAGGGATTTCTCTGCTCTATAAGTCTCGAATAAACTATGAGAACATTGCCCACTCGAATCGCGGGATTTACGGCACGAGCAAGTCGGCAAAGGTTCACACTTTCTTCGTTCAATTCACTTACCTCTTGCAGCTTAAAACTGGCTCGAAACAGTGATTTGAGACCGACTAACTCCACTAACGCTTTGGCGTTTTTAGCTTATGTCTTTTTCTTACGATGTTGGATTGTAAGTAAATTGCAAATGAAATGACAGAAAGAATTTAAAAGAACCTTCTCAGGTCTGTGCGAGTGCCATGGACGCAAGCAAGATTAACCATCGCATCAAAACTTAACCATTAATTCAAAGTCCTTCCATGCTGGCAGGTTCGAAACGACGAGATCCAGTTTTAGGCATTCAAAATCTCTGGCTGACAGTGGGCTGGTTAGAGGAGTTCTTCATAGATTTTTCAAAATTCTCAATTTCTCTATGTACGAGCATACTAAAGAGAGGGACCTACGGTATTTCATTGAATCTGACCACCGTGTGAATGGGAAATTTTATCGTTAACAGCCATTGCCTTGCGAATGAGTGATGACATCAAAAAAATGCTTTGCTTTTTCTTATTTTTCGTATACTGCTAAGCATTGAACCCAGTGCTCTGTCGTAGTAGCCAACTAACGAACCACATTATCAAACATTTTTGTGAAAGACCAGTGATGGGATAGAGTTAGACATGGTATTGCATCGTGCGTCTGGGCATATGGGTAGACTGATGAGCTTTCGTAGCAACATGAGCGTTGCTTTGGAGCACGCCACAAGATGAGGCAAAAAGGAATACGTCGGTGTTGTCCTGCTTCAATTGACTTGGTTATATATGCATTCTACGCTGATGGAAGAGCACACGAATTATTGACTACCACCCAAAACATTCAAGAAGACATTGCCTGTGGACAAAAATTCAATTCGCACAGTAGAAGGCCACCAAACAGAAACACTTTAGGAAAGCTCGTTTTTGACTGTTCATTCATCATCAATTCGTTTAAATTTGACAGACTATGAATTAATATAGTGACTGAGAAGTTTACATGGATCAGGGGGAAGGAAACAGGTTAATTGTTTGGAAAGTGGTAACTGGTATCTTCATGTAGAGTAACTCGTGTCTATGCTAAACTTTGTCCGAGCTCGAACAATTTGTATGTGACTTCTTGTTTGGATCTCCGAATTAGAAAGAAAAAATACCCTCTTAGTTGGAAATGACTTTGCGACATAGACCGAATAAGAAGGAATACATGAAAGTAGTTTTCGAAAGTAAATGGGTTCTAGGAAGGAGAAGGACTAAGCCTTCATCAACATTGGGGTTATGAGCCATAAACTGGTTTCGTTATTAATTACAATACATCTTCTGGTGGTTGGGTATTGTACGTATATGCTAGGCACTAATGAAACTCTGGCTACGCCGGGTAATGGCTTCGAGAATCTACTGCGATGTAATGTTACACGAAGGTGGAAAATCTGCAACGTCTACAAAAATCGATTAAGCAAGAATCGGGGGCAATTGTAGAATCATTGCTCATCCACCCTGATAATTCAGGTGATGGCTGCCCTAGAGTTCAGATTTGGACGTCACGAGTGCCTGCTGCGAAGCCAGTTGGCCAAAGTGAGGGCGGTTTCATAAATTTCGGAAGAAAAACTCGAAATTCTGGTAGAATTAGCCACAGTTGCGTAAAATCTTTGGACGTTTTTGGAAGCTAGTGGTTTGCACCAACATCTGGCAAACCCAACGCTAATCGACGAACTAGTAGCTAAGCTGCTTATGAGCAAGCAATTAGAATGGACTCAACGGAGCATCAGTATTGTGCCATATGCAACAGTGAAACATTTTGCTGAGTGCGCAACCGAGGTCGCGAGATTTGTTTGTCTGGTTACATCGATTTCTTTATTGACGCTAGCTCATGTAGAGCAGAAGTCGGATCCTAAGAAGATCCTTCATGTCTCTGGACAAGACGCTTGCACAGACAAAGCAAATTCGAGAGGTCTAATGCCTTTTTTCACATCTCTATGAGTTGGAGAGCTTGGAGCTGTGAGAGATGTAGCCATTAGTTTAAATTTTAACATCAAGATCGTCAAGTCAGAGCCGCGTTGACTGACCAGACAAAGCAAATTCGAGAGGTCTAATGCCTTTTTTCACATCTCTATGAGTTGGAAAGCTTGGAGCTGTGAGAGATGTAGCCATTAGTTTAAATTTTAACATCAAGATCGTCAAGTCAGAGCCGCGTTGACTGACCAGACAAAGCAAATTCGAGAGGTCTAATGCCTTTTTTCACATCTCTATGAGTTGGAAAGCTTGGAGCTGTGAGAGATGTAGCCATTAGGTTAAATTTTAACATCAAGATCGTCAAGTCAGAACCGCGTTGACTGACAAGACAATGCGATTTCAAGAGCTCTACTGTCTTTTTTCACACCTCCATGAGTTGGAAAGTTCTGAGATGTAAAAGGTAAGGTTAAATTCGTGTCTGAATCCCTTGATTTTTTGACTGAACATCAAGGTGGACAAGTCGCTTGATGCCGTGATTAAACAAAAAGATGACAAATCGCATGTGAGCTAATGGACTAGGCACAGCGAATTAGCGAGGACTAGGGACTTTTTCCCTTCTCTGTGAGTTGGATGTGAGAGGCATCGTCATTGGTTAAATTTCTGCCCCAAATCGCTTGATTTTTTGACAGATTTTTTGATTTCTTAACAAGTCACAGTTGAGCGAATTAGAGAAGTCTATACCTAAAAAGGTGGATCTGGTAGACAGGAGTGAATACTAATCCGTGGTACAGTAAAATGCAGACCTGTAGGACAAATTCCACATCTGTAATATTTTGAAACGCCTAAATAACCAAAAACCGGAGAGAGAGAATAGTAAAAACAAAGTCAGCTAAGAATTGAGGCGCATGGATGTGAACAACTCACAAATGATTCAGTTAACTTGTAAATAATCCTCATGAAGTGACTGACATGATCGGAGTCACTCAGAATTCCATAAATATACAAAGAAAGAAGCCCTTATATCAACCGAAAAAGTCGAGACTTATGTCTTTAAAAATTTTTCAAAAATTCTTCAAAAATTCTTTCCGAGACATTTCCTTTTTCTCTATCTGGCCGAAAACCAAACAGAAACTTTCCTTTCATTGTCCTTCAATTTTTTTATGGTTGTGTTACGAGTACTCGTATCTATTTATTCAAAGAATTTACGTTTTTGGTTTTTTTGTTTTTTTTTTTATTTTTTATGGTAAATTTTTATTTTTAAAATTTAAATTTGTTGTTTTAAATTTTTAAATCTATGAACACTAAAAGCTAACAAAAAATGTTAACATAAATTAAATTTATATGTTTTTGTTTTTGTTTTTGTTTTTTTTTTTAAATTTTATTTTAATAATCATTTTTTTTTATGGTTTTATTGTTTAACCTAAACAAAAAAGCTACAACGTTTTTTTTTTTTTTTTTGTTTATGTATAAGAATGTATCTTTTTGTTTTAGCCACTTATGTTTGGTTTTTATTTATTTATTTTTTTTTTATAAACAATGCTGTTAAAGAGAGAAACATATTCAAATGAGTTTTTTTTGGTTTTTTTTGGTTTTTTTGAATTAAGTACGCGATTTGCTTATCAATTGTTTTTATTTGTTTTTTTTTTTTCTTTTTAAAACAAAACTATTCTTCATTTATTTGGTTTTTTTTTTTGTTTTTAACAATAAAACGAGAGAAAAAAGAGGAAGGGAAAAATAGGAAAATAAAAAGAGAAATTAACAAGGTTTAACAATGAATGAGAAAAATCAATTAATTAATTTTGGTTTTATCTTAATCTGCTTTCTTAAATATTATTTTTTTCATTTTTCATTGTTTTATCTAAAAGTTGATTAAAATTGTTTTTTTTTTTTATGTTTTTCGGTTTCTCTGTTTTTGTTTTATAATTTATTTAATAAATAATCTGCTCTACAGATTTGTTTTGTTTTGTTTGGTTGTTTTTTTTTCTTTTTTTAATTTAATAACTATATTTAGTATTATATATATATTTTTTTTTATTTTATATTTTATTTATTTATAATGTACGAAGAATTATTTTATTTTTTTTTTATTTTCCTATAGAACATGCTGCTGCTGCGCGTTTAATGTGTTTCTGGGGGGAGGGGGGGGATGGGAAATTAATTTGTTAAAAATTAAATTGGAAAATGAAGTTGAAAAGAAGAAATCGATAGGCCTACATACGGATCTTTGTGTGTGTGAGTTTTATTTATAATACAAAAATAAGACAGGATTTTGGATAAGTGGTAAAAATAAATAAGAAAATATATTTATATATTTTTTGTTGCAATTTTTGAAAGCAGTTATCGGTTGGTAAAGTTTCTCTTTCCTTTTTTTAATTTATTTGTATATGGTATATACTTGTTTTTTGTTTTTTGTTTTTAAATCTAAATCAAAGCAGTATCTTGTTGTGTTTAGTTTTGTTGTTTATTTTTTTGGTATTTTTTTATAATTTTTTTTTGCTTTTCTGGAAAATTAAAAATAATTGTTTTTGTTTATTGTTAGAAACACTTTTTCGGTGTTGTTTTTGTTTCTGTTTTATTTTCTTCTTTACTATACTTTCTATAAGTTTTATGTTTAAATTTGTTTTTATTTATTCTAAAATTTTCATTTATTATGTATTAACTTAACCTCATTTTACAAGTTTGTTAAATATTATACGGGGTTTTTGTTTGCTCTTAATAACTAACTGCCTTAAATTAAAATGAATTTATTAATTAGCTTTTTGTTTTTTTCTGGTTTTTCACTTCACAAGAATGGGCAATTTTCGGAATGGGACAAGGGAGGTTTATAATTAGTTTTATTTATTTAGTTTTTCTCTTATTTAATAAATATTTTATTTATTTCCTTTTTTTTTTTATATATACCTATATAATTTTATTTATTTTTTATAATTTTCTGGTGGTGGTGGTGGTTTTTTTTGCATTTCTTTTGGTGGAAGCGGTGTGCAGGAACAATTTTTTATTTTTTCTTTTTTCTTGGTTTTTTTTTTCTCATATTATTATCATCAGGAAGGGACTTAGGGTTTTTGGGGGGCACAGGGATTAAGGGATTAACAAAATAAATAAACAAAAAATTAAATGTAACTTCTTTATTTTTTTTAAATATTTAAATACTTTCTTACTTATGCTTTTATTTTTGTTAAATGGTTTTTGTTTTAAATTTTTATTTTTGAGAAAAGTGTGAGTACAATTTTACTATAATTTTGTTTCTTATTTTAATTTAGTTTATTTTTTATGTTGTTCTTATTTCTGTTTTAATTTGTTGTTGTGTGTATGTCTCTGTGGATTAAACTTATAGGGGATTAAGAAATGAATTATACAATTTTCTGGATCACTATGCTCGCTGTATGATGCTGTTTTGCTTTTAAAACTTTCTCATATTTTGTGTATCTATCTCATAATTTTTAGTTTTATCTATTTATCTTCTTTTTTTTTTTTTTAAATTAAGTACAGAGTTTTCTCATTTTAAATGAAAAAATGCTTTTTATAATAATTTTGTTTTTCTTCGCTGCGCTGATTTTCGATTTTTATTATTATAAATATTATTATTTGTGTTTTTGTTTTTCTTTTTCTTTTATATATATATTGTTTTATTGTTTTTATTTGTTTATCGGGCTTGTGAGATTTGTTTTTTTTTTTTTATTTCGAATGATGTTTTCATTTTATTTTATAATTTTTGCTGCAGTATAGTACTTTTTTGTTATGTTTTTTTTTTTTTTTTAAATTAACTTTAAAATTAAAATATTCATTATTATTTTATTTATTTAGTGTTTTTTTTGTTTTTGTTTTTTATTTTTGAAAATAAATGGGGGTTATTTAATTTTTGTTTTTGGTTTTGGTAATGTGTGTTTTGTTTATTCTGTTTAAAATTTTTTTTTTATTTTTTATTTAGTTTTACTCTGTTTAAAACATTTTTAAATATTAGACTGCCATTTCTTAATCAACCATCAATTCGAAATGGACGGATCCTCTCCTCTCGGAACGATCATGATGAATGTTGCGAGCCCAGGCTTTGCATTCAATGTTGATAAGGATACCAGCTAAAAATAAAAATTTAAAATACGAGTGAGTCAATATTCAAATATTGAAGATCTAGACAATTTATTTTTTAAATATAATGAAGTCCTCAAAATTAAAAAAACAAAACAAGAGGTATGCGCACTTTCTGATGAAGTCGAATTTAATAGTTTAGCAAGCCCAAGCCTGCTTTATTTATTTATTTACTTTTTTTTTATAATTTGCTCGCGCTCAAGGAATAAATGTGTGCACACGGCGCGGGCGAAGGAAAATCAGGGAGGTTAGAAAGAGAGGTACCGGTGAACGTTGGTTTTAAATGTTTGAAGGTTATAAACAGCTAGGCAGGGCATTCCATAAGCGAGTTGTACGGCTTAGGAATGAATCACGATATTTTAGAGTAAGTCCGAAAGTGGGCTTGAGGGTATACTGATGAGCATTCATAGCGAGACGGGTGTTATGGTTAAAAGTTTGAAGGGGCGGAATGCTACTGGCGATTTCTATGGTGCACTGGTGGTGGGAATAGCCATAAAACAGAGTGAGACACGAGACATTACGCCGGTGTTCGAGGGTGTCCATTGTTTGATATTACATAGTATCACCTATGAGTTTTATCGCACGGTTTTGGATCCTATCTAGCAGGTACAGAGATGTTTTAGGCGCACCCGACCAGATGTGGACATTGTACTCCAATTTCGGGCGGATAAATGCCTTATATATTGTGGCCAGATCAGAAGGGGTAAAGTATTTCTTACATCGCTTGAGGAAACCTAGACATTTCGCAGCATTTTTAAGGACACCGAAGATGTGGTCATTCCAACGTAAGTTGTCATTGACACACATACCAAGAATGGAAAGTTTATCGGTTTCGACGATGCAAGTGCCATCCATGGATAATGCCTGGGTGTTTAAATTTCGCTTTAACGACAGCAGACAGCATTGTGTTTTGAAATCATTAAATTCTACTCTGTTAGTGGTTTCCCAATTAGTTATGCTGTTAGTACCAGAATGAGCTTAACATACGTTGCCGTTCCCGTTCTACAGCCGAAGAGCAGGGACCTGAGACCGGGAACGAATATGAAAAGCAGAGAGTACTGTCGTCAGCAAAGGAGTATGTTGGATTAGAGGTAGTAGACAAGAGATCGTTGATGAAGATTAAAAAGTGTGTCGGAGACAGAGCGGAGCCCTGGGGCACACCAGCATTTATTTTGTGAATATCAGACTTGAGACCATCTAAGACAACTTGAATCGAACGTTCCGAAAGGTAATTTCTAATTCATTGAAGAAGAGAGTCGTCGATCCCAAGAGCATGCATTTTCGACAAAACAGCCTGATGTCAAACTCTGTCAAATGCCTTAGAAATATCAAGTGCAACTGTCTTGCTTTCGCCGGATTGATGTACGCTTTAGTTCCACTTCTCGGTGAGACATGCCATCAGATCACAAGAGGATCTGTTGCTACGAAAACCGTACTGCCGGTCATTAAGAAGTTTTTGTGTTTCGAGATATTTCATGAGCTGACGATTTATCAGCGTTTCCATGACCTTTGAAGGAAGGGACGTAAGCACAATGGGTCTGTAGGAAGCGAGAGAAGAAGATTCGCCTTTCTTAGCGACGGGCTGGACAAATGCTGTTTTCCATCTACTCGGAAAGAGTCCTAAAGAGTAGGATTGATGAAAAAGCTTACGCAGTGGTTTTTCCAGCGAAGAAGAACACCTCTTCAGAGGGAGGGGATATATACCATCTGAACCAGCGGATTTGTGTTAAAATCTGTGAGAACTCTTGCTACTACACGAGTGCTAAAGCGGATTTGTCCCATTGAAGATTTGACGCACTCAAGTGTAGGCGGAGACAAAGCACATTCTGTGAGTGGTGAGCTGATCGCAAAGTGTGCAGCAAGCAGATTGGCCTTGTCCAAAGAGCTGACAGCTGGAATGTCATTGTAAATGAGCGTTGGGATGGAGGATGAGGCAGAATTTCTAATATTTTTGACGAACGACCAAAAGTTTTTACTACCTTTGGGACATTGTAGTATTTTTTGACGGTATTGAAATGTTACACGTTTAAGAAAGGCGTTGCAGTTATTCCTGGATCGCTTAAACTTTTTTCGGTTTTCCTCTGTTGGGTTGGCCTTGAAGGACCGAAAAAACATTTCTCAAACCCTGACAGCCTCTTTACAGCTCGAGTCGTACCATGCTTCTTCTTTTGGTTTGTTACTCTTCATCCGATGGGGGATAAAGTTTCTCATTCCAAAGAGAATGGTGTCTGTGATCATATCAGCAGTGGCATCCACTTCGTTATCGAGGAAACATAACGACCAGTTAAAATTCCCAAAGAAGTTGTTAAATCCGCTCCAATTGGCTTTCTCGTATTGCCATACGGTTCTTTTAGGAATATTTTCTCTAACTGTGTGGTGGGTGTACGAGAATTTAGCTGATATGACACAATGGTCCGACGAGCCTAGAGGGGAGAGCACATCAACGCAGTACTTGTCAGGGTGAGAAGTTAAAAACAAGTCCAAGGTGTTGGCGGTATGACTATCAACGTCTGCTGTTCGTGTGGGCTCATTTACAAGCTGCGTCAACACGCCGTCCTTCGGGTTTTCTCTGTCCAGAATGTCGAGGCCACCCAGAATTGTGTATATTGAAATCGCCTGTAATAACGATTTCAGTATGAAGATGCAGGGATACAATTCTTTGAATGGAGTCAGACAGCGCATCAAACTCGTTAAAGGTCGAGTTGCTGTCCAGTTTGGGTCATCTGTAAATAGAGCAGTAGTGGATAATTTGCTTACGGAGATGGAATTTTAACCACATGAAATTGAATTCCGGATTGGAACAGGGACTACATTGTGGTGGAGTTTGGTAAGCTACATCACTACGCACGTAAATGGCGAGACCGCGGTGAGAGAAGAATAATGACACTAGTTCGCAGCCAGGTAGCTTCAGATCAGAATGATCTGAGAGGTGTGGGCGGGGATCTACCTGTGTTTCACTAAGTGCCAAAACAGCTGGTCTGTATTTGTAGACGTGGACGTACGCAGAAAAGTGATTACTTTTTAGCCAATATCCACTCTGAATTCCCGAGTCATTATAGAGAAAGACAAACCAAATACACAAACATCGACGTTACTAAGCGCAGATGTGAAGTACAAATTCAGAGTTGGTTTGCCGAATCAAATTGTTGTAGGTGTTATTTATTTATTTATTTACTATTTTTTTTAACATATAATAAATTACGAGTACATACTCGTATTAATTACAAAAATACCACCTTGATCAAAAAGTTCCCGCACCACATCATCGTGTGGCGCTCCCATTGTTCCCATTTGAGTTCTGTTTTTTTTGTTAAGTTGGTAAATATGTTGTTGACATACCCTCTAAGTCTTAGCGTCATAGTTTGACATTTGCAAAAGTTACGTAGCTACGAGGGGCGTTCAAACTATTCTCGGTATCGGGGTGAAGCTGTGGTTGTATATATAAATTGACTTATTTATCAAGTAATACGAGGGCGGGTCAATAAGTCCGTGACTTTTGGATTAAAACAGATTTTTTGATAAAAAAATAATCTTATTTTTCAACGTAGTCTCCCTTGAGCTCTATACACTTTGTCCAACGCTTCTCCAATTTTTTTATCCCTTCCAAAAAAAATGATTTGTCGAGGTCCTCAAAATGACGGGATGACTTCATCATTGGAGTCAAATCTTTTTCCACCAAGCCATTTCTTCAGGTTTGGGAACAAGAAGTAGTCGCTCGGAGCCAAATCTGGAGAATAGGGTGGATGAGGGAGCAATTCATAGCCCAATTCATGGATTTTTGCCATGGCAACTGCACATGTGTGCACCCTTGCATTGTCTTGGTGGAAAAGAACTTTTTTCTTGGCCAAATGAGGTCGTTTTTTTTTCAAATCGTCATTGAATCGGTCCAATAAGTTGGCATAATATTCCCCATTGATTGTTCTTCCCTTTTGAAGGTAGTCAATATGGATTATCCCGCGTACATCCCAAAAAACAGTCGCCATAACTTTATTGGCTGACAAACCCACCTTGGCCTTCTTTGGCGCCGATTCACCCTTAGAAACCCACTGTTTTGACTGTTGTTTGTTCTCTGGTGTGTTGTGATGGATCCATGTTTCGTCCACGGTTACAAAACGGCGCAAAAACTCCTCCATATTGCGATTAAACAACGCCAAACCTTCCTGTGAAGTTGTTACACGATTGCGTTTGTGGTCGACTGTGAGCAAACGCGGCACCCATCTTGCGGAAAGCTTTCTCATGCCCAAGTGATCATTCAAAATTGAAACCACTGATCTATGCGAGATCCCTACGGCTTCCACAATCTCTCGCACTTTCAATCTTCGGTCGGCCAACACCATATCGTGAATTTTTTCGATTGTTTCGGGTGTAGAGACCTCAACTGGGCGTCCAGGACGTTCGGCATCTTCAGTGCTTGTACGGCCACAACGAAATTCAGTAAACCACTTTTTTACCATTGAAATCGATGGTGCAGAGTCCCCATAGTATTTATCAAGCTTAGCCTTGGTCTCGGTAATGGTTTTTTTTCGCAAGAAATAATGCTTAATAAGCACACGAAATTCACTTTTTTCCATTTCCTCCTCAAATTAGTGAGTAGTCTGATAAAAATAGCTGTCAAACACAAACTAACTGACGCAGCAAGTTTAAATTTTGACAGGAGTCAACTGACAAATGCCTGTTGACAGGAGCAGTGTTGCTGTTTCAGTAAAGAGGTCAGAAATTCAAAAATGCACGGAATTATTGACCCGCCCTTACTAGTAATTTAGTGCATTCATGTAAAATTTCATATAAATGTGATTATTAATTCGCGTTTTATCTCTAGTTAAACAGAATCATAATGGCAACTGAGGCGATGATGGTGAAAATTGAGCATCGCGCTGTAATTAAATTTCTCACTAAGCAAGGAAAAAGTCAAAAAACTATTCATGAAGAGATGGTGGCTGTTTACTAGGGTTCCGCACCTTCATTATCAACTGTGCAAAAGTGGTCAAGAGAGGCAGAGAGAGCATTGAAGACGACCCCCGCTCCGGCGTCCCGGCTACTGCTTGTACGGGAGAAAGCATCAAGGAAGTCGAAAAACTTGTTCTTGAGGATGCCCGAATAAAGGTGAAAATGATGGCAGAGATCACCAAGCTTTCAATTGGTACCATTCACACCATCTTAACCTTTCATGACCATCTTAACCTTTCAAAGGTCAGTGCAAGTTGGATGCCACGAATGCTCACAGCGCCTCAGAAAAAAAGTGAGAATCGCATGCTGTAGAGAGCTTTTGGAGATGTGTAGTGAGAACGCGGACGGTGTTATGGATCGAATTGTTACTGGGGACGAAACATGGGTCCACCACTATGACCCTGAAAGCAAACAAGAGTCCATGCAGTGGCATAAAAAAGGAACAGATCCCCCGAAGAAGTTCAAAGTCACTCCGTCTGCCGGGAAGCTCATGGCCACAGTTTTTTGGGACTCAAAGGGAATCTTGCTCATTGAGTACAAAAAAAAAGGTGAAACCATCAACGCCACATCCTACGCTTCCACTTTGCATACGAGTAATTTGCGGGAGGAAATTAAAAAGAAAAGACGGGGTAAACTCGCAGCGGGTGTGTTGCTTCTTCATGACAACGCTCCTGTTCACACGGCGCGAGTTTCCAAGGCTGCTGCGCGAGATTGTGGTTTCGAAGAAATCCAACACCCACCCTATAGTCAAGACCTTGCCCCTGGTGATTATTTCCTGTTTCCGGATTTGAAAAAATGTCTTCGTGGAAAAAGATTTTCGGATGATGAAGAACTCAAGTCGGCAATAAATGGAGGAGGAGGAAATTTATTTTTTTGAGGGTTTAAAAAAAGCTTATCTCAAGAAGTAACAAATGCATTGATGTTAGGGGAGATTATATTGAAAAATAAAAACAATATAAATTAAATTCGCATTTTCCTTCATATCGATACCGAGAATATATTGAACGCCCCTCGTAAGAGTACATCTATCTCTCTCTGTGTGTGTTGGCGATTTTTTACAATTTTAGAAATGGACTTGAATTTGTAACAACGAACTTGTACTAAATTTTGCGTAAAAAACGGATTTAATGGAGCGCGAACGTTATAAATGTTGGAAAAGTGTTTCGGCAACGATTCTCTAAAGAAAACGGTCGTTTACCAGTGGCACGAGCGGTTCAAAAGTGGTCGTGAGTCAATCGAAGATGATGAACTCAGTGGCTGGCAGACCATCGACATCGAAAACCGACGAAAACATTGCTGAAGTGCGAGTAAAAGAAATGTTGGTCAATAACCGCAAATTAACCATCAGAGAGATAGCGGACGACTAGAACATTGCCTATGGATCCGTCCGAGACATTTTGGTTAATGATGTGAGTTTCCGTCGTGTAGCAGCAAAGTTGGTGACAAAAGACCTCAAAATTTCATGCAAAAAAGAGACCGTGTTGACGTCGCAAAAGAGACGATTTGCGAGGCTGGATCCGATCCCACATTCATCAAAAGGAACTTTACTGCAGACGAGACGTGGATTTATGAGTACGACACGCAATCCAGATATCAGACAAGTGAATGGCGTTCACCAAATGAGCCGAGACCAAAAAACCAAAAAAACCACGTCGTTGTTTTCAGTCAAAAAAGAAGGCAATGCATCATGAATTTTTGCCAGAAGGCCAGACAGTAAACAAAGAGTATTACGTGGGCGTTATGAGACATTTGCGTGAAGCAATTCGTCGGAAGAGATCAGAATTGTGGGTAGAAAACTCGTGGATTTTGCACCATGACCAACAAATACCATCCAACAGCCACCGAATTCACCTGATTTGGTTCCCTGTGACTTCTTTCTGTTCAATCGAGTTAAAAAACCACTACGGCGAACGCGTTTCAGCAGCCGAGAGGAAGTAATGGAAAAATCGCAGGAAGCACTGATGGACATACCGAAAACCGAATATAAAAAATGTTTCGGGGATTGGATCAAGCGCTGACATAAGTGTGTTGCAGTCGATGGGGATTACTCTGAAGGGGACAATATAGATTTAGATGAATAAACTTGTATTTTTAATTTTCTGAATAAATTCCGAAAACTTTTTGATCAAGGTGGTATGTATAGCTCTAGCTACCAGGCCGTTCGGCTATCCAAGTTTACTTCTTCATTTGAATAATACAGGGTGTCCCCTAATTCCTGGGCATATTCTAAGAAAAAAGTCGTTCTACAGTAAGGGTCTATCTCCATTGTTGACATCATTTATCGAGGCTTTAAGAGAAGACTTTCTTTGGTGTATCCTGGCGCATGTTAACGGAAATTGCTCTGTTAGTACTGATGGTAAAAACTTCGGGTAGGACTTTATTTTTAGAAGAAATACCAGCCTTTATAACGGCGTTTAAATAAAGTAGTTATTTTGTTTGAGTCTTTAGATATCCAATTTCTAAGCCCGTTCCATTTTCATTGCCCGTGCTAATTTTTGACTTTGAGGTCACTTTTCTCCAGAAAATGCCTAATTAATACGAGTATAACGTTTTTCTATTTTTTTTTCTTATGAAAGTAACAATAATAAAACAAAAAGTCCTCATCAAGTATACACAAAAACCCACAGATTTTATGATACTTGGAAAAACCTGCAACAGGTAAAAAAAGGAATTTATGACTTTTTAACAACGTTTCTAACGACAGTTGACAATACATCTTACGAGTGCTTTTCCACGAATTACTAATTTTTCAATACTTTTTTTTTTTAAATTGCATAGCTATTAAGGAGTTTTAAAGCGCGCTCTTTTATTTGACTACCTACCTTCTCAGAAGAGTTAGGTTTAGGGTATGAAGGCCTATTTGGAAAATATACCTCACAGAAATGGTATAAAAGATTAGGAAAAAAAAAAATCAATTCATCAGTTCAATTTTTTACGCTAAGGTTACAGTTGCTTAGAAACGCTATTTGAAATGTCAGCATTTACAAACCAAGAATACGCAGACATTATTTACGTGTATGGACTATGCAATGGAAGTTCAAATAGTGCCCACAAAGACACCATGAACTTTATCCTAACCGACGACTTCCTAATAAGAGAGTAGTTCTAAATACGTATCGAAGGCTTCGAGAAACTGGATCAGTTTCGAATACACGACCAAAAGCGGGAGCTCCACAAGTAAGAAGGATTTCGGCTGATGAAAGAATACTGGATTCTGTTACAGCTGATCCATTAATCAGCATCAGACATAAAATTTCTAATGTACTACTTGGAGAAAATCTTTATCCATACCACCATACACCTGTACAAGAACTGCTTACAAGTGATTGGGAAAAGAGACTTGAGTTTTCTACCTGGTTGCTAGAGCGGAGCTAGGATGATATCCAGTTTATTAGCAGAATTCTTTAGACGGACGAATGTCAATTTACAAGAGATGGGATCACAAATTTTCAAAATCTCCATACGTGGCCTGCGGACAATCCATATACAATGAGTCATAAATCATTCTAACACAAATTCAGCGTCAATATGTGGGCAAGTGTACTTGGAAACAAGTTAATCGGTCCCTTCAAACTACCACCTAGGCTGAATTCTACAGACTATCCTGAAGTTTTTTACCAGATCTATTCGAGGACATTTCACTGATTCAACTAGCTTCATCATATTTTCAACAGGACGGTGCTCCAGCCCACTATGGTCGTGAGGTTAAGAACTGGCTAGTTGAAGAGTACGGTAACCGTTGGATAGGAAGAAATGGACCAGTTCACTGGCCCGCAAGATCTCCTGATCTTACAGTATGGGATTTTTTTATATGGCGAAGTATGAAAGAACCGAAATAGCAACTTTAATTGAATTGGAAGAGCGTATTCTCGAAGCGTCTTCAAAAGTGAGGCAGCAGTTAGCATCAAGCCTACACACAAAACCAAGGAGGACACTTTGAGCTTTCTTAGAATATACTCAGGAATCATTTACCAAATTATCGTCATCAAATTAGGGGACACCCTGTATAATCGATCTTCACTATCTAAATCAAAATAAGGGCAAGTTCAGGGTCGGAAGAGTTAATCGCTGAGGGTAGTTCTGCTGCACTTAAAACCGACACAAAGGCTCGTTAAAACCACGTTATTGGGTCGAAAAAGAGGTACAGACCTTAAATTGCGTGATCTGGTGAACAAAAGCCGCGCCATCAGTGTGGGACAGTCGACGTTGCCAATTAAGAGTGTCATGAGTGTCATGTAGTCTTAAGCTACCGACGACCGTGTTTAGTCTCTTCCTCCTTCGGAAGATTAGATACCAAAAAGAGCTGGTTGATAAAGGGAATATCGGCGGATTCGCAACGTTTTTCCAAAGAAAGTAGGTCGGGCAATTTGAGCTGGTCAGGATCAGAGTAAAACCTGCGCTGGACAGCTACGATACATAGAATATGGTTTTCATATTGTTTTTTCATTTCATATGGCTAGCATGCTCGAGAAGTAGTCCAAGGAAGGTGATACGAAAGGATTTTATGACGTAAGCGTCAGAGAATTTTTAAACCATCGTTTAACAAAGCCGAGCTCAGAGTCAGCTTTCCTAGTCATGGAATCAAAATTGAGCTCTGTATCATACAATTATTAACGACCTGAACAGACTCATAGTCATACTAGGAGATTCTAATGCCACGATAGGAGGGGAGGACATATATGGTGGAACAGTTAGTAAGCATACACGATACCACGTCTGGCAACGGACTTAGGCTTATTAACTTTACGACGGGACGTAATATTACTATAGCAACCCCACGGTGGTTTCCTCTTCGGTCTTCGGATCATCAAACGCTAAATCAAATTCTGCGATGGACGCAAGGAATGCCTCCAGTATTCTGGACGTCTGAATGACTCGGATCACTACCTTATTGCATTCAGGGTCCGAATGCAGATTTCCCAAACGCCACAACAATGAATAACTACTGTGAGAAGAAGAAACCCAGAAAAGCTGTAAGAGACCGCCAGAATCTTGGTTGAACGCGTATCCAGAAATCTGTCAACAGCTTGTGTGCGGCCAGCATCAAGTACCGAAGACCAGTGGCAATGCTTCCAACGTCTCATTGGAAATGCTGTAACTGATGTCCCAAGGCACATGCAGCTAAACAAGAAGCCTACAATAGCGGCGCTGCAACGAAGGACGAGAGCTGCTCGTGAGCTCTACAAGCAGAAGGGACGGCAAGAACATAGGCTTTTCCAGAAGAAGAAAAAAAGAGCATACGATTTACGCGATCGAAGATAAAGATCGTACAGAGTAATGTACGGAACTTTCACCAATAGGAGCGTCAAGCCAAGAGGATCCGTACAGAAACCTCTAGAGACGAAGAAGGAAACTTTGTAGTAGAGCCACAGTGTTGCTGAGACTATATAAAGGCGAACAGACCAACATGCCGCTATCAAGCAGAATAGACCATTCAATTTAGAAGTTGATAGCCAAAACTTCCGTGTACTTGAGCAGAACGACTTGACGGCTAACCAGCCGAGGTATTCAACTTTGTAGAGAGGAGACACCAACTGATTTCTAAGTCAGAAGAGTGTATGCCTGATGATTGGAATTGCAAGATCCACAGAAAAGGAGACCCTCTCAACTGTGACAGCTATAGAAAAATAAGTCTCCTCAGCATTACGTGAAAGACCTTATTTGCCGTATTGTGTGAACGTCCGAAACCCTTTGCCAATAACCTGATTGACCACTATCAGTGAGGTGTCAGATCAGGAAAGCCCGCAATCGACCAAATCTTCGCACTTCGGCAGATCCTGGAAAAAACTCAAGAAGTTCAAATCGAAACCCACCATGACAGCATATGACAGCATTTATAGAGACCTGCTATATATAGCCACGTCCAGGTTTGGTGCCCCTTCTAAGCTCGTCCATCTGTGCGGAATCACGATTGAGAACGCTCGCTGGCTCCGTCAAAGTTAGTAACAATTTTACCGAGATCATTAATGTCAGGCAAGGTGACGCGCTGTCATGCGACTTCTTTATCGTCATACTTGAAATAATTGTGCGGAACTCACAAGTGAACACTGGAGGCACAATCTTTCCAAAGTAGTGCAACTACTAGGGTACCCCGATTATATCCACGAAATTGGGACAACTCAGCGGGCTGTCGCTGGTGCGCTCGCTAGTATTGAAGCGGAAGCTGCCAAAAGTATATGCTGTCAACAAGAAGGGACACACAACATCGGCGAATTGGACTGAACGTCGCAATTGTCACAACCTCAGCAGAAATAAAATGAACAACCAATTGCCAATCGCTGTTTCTTTGGGCTTAGAAGGCAATTGAGGGGTAAGGGCCTATATCCACTTTATTGCGCTGAACCACAGACTCTATCGAAAGCCGATGAAGATATCTTAAGCAGTTTCGAGAGAAAAATCCTTCAAAAAATATTCGGTCCCATTTGGGTTGATGGGCTTTGGAGGAGACAATTCAACGTCGAACTATACGAGCTCTACAGCGACATCAGCCCAGTCAGAAAACTGCGCATCAGTCGCCTAAAATGGATAGGACATGTGGAGCGAATGGACACCAATGCTCCGTCCCGCAGAGTCTTCGAATCTAACCCAGTGGGGCAACGCAGTAGAGGAAAATCTCATTTTAGGTGGCGCGCACAAGTAACAGAGAACTTTAGCCGACTTGGAGGCAGCTATTTAAAGACCAGGCTAACTGGAGAGGCTTGCTAGTTGAGGACCGGACCAGGTTCACCCCGAACTGTAGCATTACCTAAGTATGGAAGTAAAGTCACAATCGGTGCTGAGAATAAGATAAGACTACTTTTGCAAGCTTAACTGGCGGTGTTAAGTCAAATTCCGCTGTTAGACAGAACGGACCTTTCAGCTTGACTAAAAAACAAGATTGCTGAAACATACGGCCAACCTGCTGAGCTATATATTAATGTGGAAGACGATTTGATAGAGACCATGCGCCAACTCATTTGTAAGTTTTGGTCGAAGGAAAGTGTGCTTGATGGATAGAACTTTAGAATCGTTTGCCCAATCTACAACAAAATAAACCTCTAAATGGCGTCAATCATAATCCCCTTGCCATTGCGTTTAAGACCAAATCTTGTGAGCATCTGGAATCATTTATTAACGACCTGATTGATCGCTATTAGTGAGGTTTAGGCCCGGTAAGTCAATAATTTATCAAATATTCATACCACGGCAGATCTTGGAAGAGACTCAAGAAGTCCGAATCTTTACTCACCTCTTTATTGATTTTTAGGCCGGATATTAGAACATCGGCCATCTTTGCCAAACTCGAAGAATTACACTTGACATTCGCTGTTTCTTTGGCCTAAGAAGGCAATTATAAAATAAGGCCTTGTCAGGGAAATTAGGAAAGTGGATGGTAATGGCGTATCCTGATTCTTAGTTGTGGTCCACTTTGTTTTATTAAAGCAAAAACCATCCATGTTAACTCGAAGGGACAACACAGCGGAAAGGCCTTCCATAGGTTTCGCATATAAGTACATACATATGGTATGTGGAAAGGGACTTCAACTGTCTTGAAGTAGACAACTGGAGGGAGGTGGCCTAAAATCGCTTTAATTGAGGAGGTCTATCGAGTCTCAGGCCGAAGACAAAGTCGTATTATAACATAAATAATCGGAGAAGGTAAGGTTACGTGCTCTGTAAGCTAAAATCTAGTTAAAATGTCGGAAATTTATGCCAATACTATGCTAAAGCAAGGACATTTGCACATTTAAAATCAAATCATGGGTTTTGAGTACACTTAAAATGCTTGCACACTACGCGGGAGAAGAAAAATTAGGAAAGAAAGCGAGGTACCCATTTACGTTGGTTTTAAATGTTTGAAGGTTATAATGACTAGGAAATAAAGAGCTCGGCAAGGCATTATATTAGCGAGTGAAATAGAATTGTGTGAAGAACCGAGACGACGTAATTTGGATCGAACAATTCCCAATCCACTTGCAACAAATGCAAGTTGAGACTACATATAGCTCAAATGAATATTCTGATCATCGTAGATACATTGCAACTTAAAGTTGTTAGATAACTTTTCTAATTACATCAAAACCGAGTTTCTTCTTCCAACAAGGGTTTCAGCAGATTACTAATGCGAGTACTTACATACGTAAATATGATACTTCCTACCTCGTGTGTCTTTCATTAGAACCCGGATCCTGGTCTCAGGTACTTTATTCCCCTAATAAAAATAGATATTGACTTAAATTCCTAGAGCACACGAGAGGACTACCTCTTCAGAGCATCTTCATTAACATCAGTCACCCTTCTCGGGCTACAATAGGAATTTTTTCTATCGGCTTTCTACCTCAATAAGCCCTTACTTTGGCATGCTCGCTCCAATTCCCTGTCCTTTCATCTAAGCCTAATGAACTCATTTTTCTCGTATCTTAAGTCGAATTAACTAAAAGAAAGGAACCTAATTTTCTCCTTGAGCTAAATACATACATTCCAACCCTGCTTGTGTGATATAGCCGCTACTACATAAGCATGAGTGCCACCCCCTTTCAGACATTCTGGCAACAAATAACGACAACAACTCTGAGAATATTGACACATTTCACGAGGGGGAACAAAAAAGCATAAATAAAAGAAAAAAAAAAACCACAAGAAGAAAGTAATGGAAGAGCAAAACAAAAAAAAAGCAGAGAAAATAAATGAATAGGATAGAAAAGAAAAACGAAACTACTACCCATAAATACACATCCTGCACTTTATTTGACCTTTTGCCAAAAATAAGCCATGAGTTGTTTCTGTTCTGTTGTTTCGTGTGCTTGTTCGTTAGAAACATACATTCATATACAAAACCAAAATGGAAAAGGACGAACCAGAAAATAATAAAAAAAAAAAAAAAAGACGGAAAGAAACGAGAATAACTACCAACAACTGCGGCAGAAGGAAAAACTCGTCCTTAACAACCAATTCTACTCCACCAAATAGTGGATGACTAATTTTTGCGCCACCCCCTGCTATATCTGCGACTCATAGTCGTCCTTGTACTCGTGTATTTCTTACGGTCTTAGGCTTAGTCATGGCAATTGTTGTTTTTGTTGCTGTTGCTGTTGCTGTTGTTGATTGCATAATGGGGTATTTTATGTGGATCGTGTATTTTATTGCTCATTTTCGTGACAGCCAAGTAGCGGGGGGGGCAGAACTGGTAGAAGTGGGGTGGCACTTTAGACGACCTCGCCGGTTTCACCTACTCCTCTTGAAGTGGAGCAATGTTCTTGTTATCATATTTTATTACTGCCTTCAAGTTGAAGTTGTTGAGTTAATCTAATGAAAGGAGATGTAGTACGAGTATGTAGATACCATATATCATATACACAAGTTGCCTCCTCCCATGAGTAATTTTTCGTAAAAGATACGGATTTCCGTCGAAAACAGATGAAACTCTTACACGTAGAAATATGTAGTTACGAGTAGGTTGAACAGTGCCACGGAAGACGTCAAGTCTCTTCAGAATCGTCTTCAGTTCCAGGGTTTGTTAAGTTTATTCTCCACACCTGAGATGGTTCATGGTTCAATCATCTTTTTTACCGAAGAAGCCTAGCTTTATTGTTGCAGAGATTGTACTAGCAAATGTTTTGGTACACGAAATGAACAAATTCATTTTCAAAAACCAATAAACGCATCCACCCCAAATTGACGGCTATTTGACAAGTGACATTTGTGCAAAGTTCCCGCGTAAAAAGTTTTTGATGTCAGTTGCTTGCAATCATGGAATGGGGCTCGCTCGAAAATCGTGTTGTCGTAATTGGCCTACAAAAGGGCGAAAAAGACGTAATCTTTCGGATGTTGCAGTCACTAAAAGTCACACGAAGCTTTGTGTATCGTACTGTGATACACAATACGCTGGTGCAATAGTCGACCGTGCAAAGTTCGGCCGTCTCGAAGCCACAAGTCATCACAGTCGTGGAGAATTATCAAGTTCAACAACGCTATGGTATATTGTAAACTATCTATTCCCATAGACATTCGACTCTGTGCAATATCCTTGCAAGAATATAGGGATCAAAAAAGCTCCTAGACTTGATGACATCCCAAATAAGACGGTGAAAGCCGCCGTTCAAAAGAGACCAGACATGTTTGTACGAGGGGCGTTCAAGATATTCTCGGTATCGGGGTGAAGCTGTGGTTGTATATATAAATTAACTTATTTATCAAGTAATACTATTATTTTAGTGCATTCATGTAAAATTTCATATAAATGTGATTATTAATTCGCGTTTTATCTCTAGTTAAACAGAATCATAATGGCAACTGAGACGATGATGGTGAAAATTGAGCATCGCGCTGTAATTAAATTTCTCACTAAGCAAGGAAAAAGTCAAAAAACTAAAGTATGAAGAGATGGTGGCTGTTTACCAGGGTTCCGCACCTTCATTATCAACTGTGCAAAAGTGATCAAGTGAGTTCAAGAGAGGCAGAGAGAGCATTGAAGACGACCCCCGCTCCGGCGCCCCGGCTACTGCTTGTACGGGAGAAAGCATCAAGGAAGTCGAAAAACTTGTTCTTGAGGATGCCCGAATAAAGGTGAAAATGATGGCAGAGATCACCAAGCTTTCAATTGGTACCATTCACACCATTCTTCATGACCATCTTAACCTTTCAAAGGTCAGTGCAAGTTGGATGCCACGAATGCTCACAGCGCCTCAGAAAAAAAGTGAGAATCGCATGCTGTAGAGAGCTTTTGGAGATGTGTAGTGAGAACGCGGACGGTGTTATGGATCGAATTGTTACTGGGGACGAAACATGGGTCCACCACTATGACCCTGAAAGCAAACAAGAGTGCATGCAGTGGCATAAAAAAGGAACAGACACCCCGAAGAAGTTCAAAGTCACTCCGTCTGCCGGGAAGCTCATGGCCACAGTTTTTTGGGACTCAAAGGGAATCTTGCTCATTGAGTACAAAAAAAAAAAAGGTGAAACCATCAACGCCACATCCTACGCTTCCACTTTGCATAATTTGCGGGAGGAAATTAAAAAGAAAAGACGGGGTAAACTCGCAGCGGGTGTGTTGCTTCTTCATGACAACGCTCCTGTTCACACGGCGCGAGTTTCCAAGGCTGCTGCGCGAGATTGTGGTTTCGAAGAAATCCAACACCCGCCCTATAGTCAAGACCTTGCCCCTGGTGATTATTTCCTGTTTCCGGATTTGAAAAAATGTCTTCGTGGAAAAAGATTTTCGGATGATGAAGAACTCAAGTCGGCAATAAATGGAGGAGGAGGAAATTTATTTTTTTGAGGGTTTAAAAAAGCTTATCTCAAGATGTAACAAATGCATTGATGTTAGGGGAGATCATATTGAAAAATGAAAACAATTTAAATTGAATTCGCATTTTCCTTCATATCGATACCGAGAATATATTAAACGCCCCTCGTAACAACGATGCAAAAGTGTTTGAACGATCGGATTTTTCCAGAACAGTGGAAGCTGCAACATTTGATTTTCTTACCAATCCTCATGTGGCCCAGTATGCCTACTGGATACACTGTCAAAATACAATGCTTGAATGGATCATATATAATAGATTGCTTACTGTGGCAGAAGAAGAGGGCGCATCAATAGGACGCCATAAAAGCGGTGACAGAAATAGCAGCCAATTCAATAAAGGGAGAAAGATGATGATGGGGACCAAAGCAATGTTGTGCAGTAGCGACGCTGGACATCAAAAACGAAAATTGGTCATTTATAAGAAGGTCACTAGCCAAATGGATACACCATACTACTTGCGAAAGATGCTATCCGGCTACTTCAGCAACAGAAGGTTGAGATATGAAACCAACGAAGGGGAAAAGTGAAATAAGATCTCTACGGGAGTCCCACAAGTATCGGTGCTGCGGCCCCTACTCTTAAATATCACATACGACGGAGTTCTGCAATTAACACTGTCACCTGGAGTAAAAATAATCGGATTCGCTGACGACATCGCCAATAAAGCGTATTTGAGGGAATCATCTACGAACAGTCCAATCAATCTTATCAAAGCCTGGTTTATATCCGCAGGCCTAGAACTAGCAAATCACAAAATGGAATGGAATGGAAATAATCAGACGGAAGGAATACTTGGCAATAGACTAAGTTTTATGCCTCACATCGACCATTCGGGTAAAAAGCGTCGAAGGTCCAGGCATCACTGTGTGGAATACTGCCAAACATCGAAGGACCCGAATATGCCAGAAGAATTTCAATATCCAAGATAGTAAACTGTCTCTTGTTTTACGCTGTCCCAGATTGGGTGGGTACACTAGGGATAAAGGAAGCAAGGAGAAAGATATTAGCAACATACACATCGGGTAATTAGTGGCTTTAAAATGATTTCGGATGAGGGAGCTTTGGTTATAGCAGATGATTAATATCCTTGCGAACTAAATGCAGATTGTCTATAATAATAGGAGAATTTCTAGCAATCAAGAGACGGTAGTCGTCAAAATGATCATGGAAGAAGAAAGAACGACTTCAATGACCAAGTGGCAAGCTCGCTAAAATATCATGAAGGGCAGATGGACCTACAGATTTATCCCATCCATAGAAGTTTGGACATACCGAAGGCATGGAAACTGTAAGTATCTACACCGCTTCGGGTTCGATAGTTCACCTTTTTGTCCAGACTGCTTAAATCCGGAGGAAGACACAGAGCATGCAATATTCCATTGGGATGGAGAGCTGACACACGAAACCCGCGGAAGAAAATTGGATGGAGATTTGCACATTCATAACAAACGTGCGAAATGAGCTGCGAAAGATCGAGAAAATAAGCCGAGCTGATGCAACAAACATAGAAGATATAGCATAGATTGCTATATTCCTGGAATCGTGCATGCTTTTAGCACAGGCTACTGGTATCTATGGGTCATTTTGTAACACTATAGGCACCCTAAAAACTTCAGAAAATTTCCATTTTCGATTTTCAAGGTAAATACAAGAACTTTCTTATCAGAAAGTTGAAAAAAATAACATTCAACGGCAAACCTGAAAGCACAAGAACAACAGACAGGCCAAGGATAGAACTGGAGAAATGCAGCACAAGGCAGAACAAAATAGAGGCGTGCCGTGTAGAAGGCTGAATCCCATTCAAGGATGTGTGAAAATGTACAATAAAATTTTTCATTTATTTTCCACCACTGTATTTCGCTATGAATGCTTATCAAGTCCACCTTCGACTATACCCTGAAACAGCATGGTTCCTTCCAAATGTCCTGTAGAACTATTTTTTTTTCTAGTCATTACATAGCACTAGCAAATGTTTTGGTGCACGAAATGAACACATTCATTTTCAAGAAGCAATGAACGCACCCATTCCAACTTGACGGCTATTTGACAAGTGACATTTGTGCAATGTTCCCGCGTAAAAAGTTTTTGATGTCAGTTGTTTGCAATCATGGAATGGGGCTCACTCGAAAATCGTGTTGTCGTAATTGGCCTGCAAAAGGGCGAAAAAGACGAAATCTTTCAGATGTTGCGGTCACTAAAAGTCACACGAAGCTTTGTGTATCGTACTGTGATACACAATATGCTGGTGCAATAGTCGACCGTGCAAAGTTCAACCGTCCCGACGCCGCAAGTCATCACAGCCACGGAGAATCGAATCCGGAGAAATCTGCTGCGCAAGCAGAAAATCGTGTCTCGGGAGATGGATATCAGAGAGGATAGCATGTTGGGCATCAGCGCATTGAAAGAGAAACGTAAGTCAAATTCGAGAGCCTTTCTTCGCAAGTACGTGAAGGACGGTCACAGACGAATTCTTTTTACTGACAGAAAAATTCTCTCCGTTGATGAACCGTTCAATAAACAGAATGGTAGAGTGTATGCTCTGCCATCACGGTATACGTTTGAACTCGTTCCGATGTTTGGTGGAGAGTCGCCTATGATGGGGTCACCGAGCTCCATATCTGTGAGAAAGGTGTCAAAACCTCGGCGAAATTGTATCAAACGGACGTTTTAGACAAAACACTATTTGTAAATAAACCCTGAACCTTTCAACAAGACTCATAAAGCAAAAGCGACTCAAGGATGGCTCAAAAACCAAGCTTTGAACTTCATTTCCGCGGATGAAGCCCGCGGTACCCAAACCTCAATCCATTAGGTTACAAGACTATGGTCCGTTCTGGAGACTATTCACTGCTCGCCATCCAAGTACATATTGAGTCCTCGAACCTCGCCCTTGTCCGAGCAGTTGGACATTTTGTAATGCATGTGGTGCGTACAGCAATCGATAGCCTTGATGTTGATTGTTGCAAGACATCAAAATACCCAGAACTTCTTGCCTCAGTCTGCCATTTACAACAAATTCGCATCCCAGTTAAAGCTGCTTCTGTTCTCTTTATTAGTCACTGTGGTATATATATGCCACAGTTTTTAATCATCCTTTTGTCCAGTGTATCACAATATCTATTCCTAGAGGGTGGTGATATATCCTTTATAGCAGTCTAATATCTACGGATGTTCAGCTGCACTTGGGTTGTCCTCGTACTTATCTTTTTTTGTATAGTAATCGTCAAGAGTCACCAGTCAGCTATAAAGTTCGGAGATTTGTGTGCTATCATCTCTATTTCACCAATCTGACTAGAATCCATCACAAGTCAAAATACATTTCTTAAATCGTTAACACAGTCTGTATGGACGGGACCAGTATCCAATGAGTATTACAACGAAGTAAAATAGAGGCTGTGCTGATGGGTAGTCAAAGTCGTACTACACCCAACCGCTCCTCAATCA
The DNA here is from genome assembly GCA_963966105.1 of Volucella zonaria. Lineage (NCBI taxonomy): Eukaryota > Metazoa > Arthropoda > Insecta > Diptera > Syrphidae > Volucella > Volucella zonaria. Next base: position 45,224,974 of record OZ014531.1, read on the forward strand.
CTGTACGTCCTGTTTAAGAGATACTTGATTCGATAACGCAAATCTTAAATGGCAGTTGAACAAGATACACAATTTATGTTGTAGATTGGCACCCCTTACGATAGGCATACAAACAAATAGGCCGAACGACGACGCGCCACTGTCTTGCGAAATGATAAAAGTGAGATCCTAAGCCTGAAACACTGCCGCTTAAAGTCAATTGAGAACGTCTAAAACGCCGATCATTCAATTGAATTTTACTTGCAATAGAACACCGTTGCGGAACATTCCACAACACTTATCCTAATGAATTCATCCCATTTGAAGCTAACGAAAAAAAAAAAAAAATAAAGCCAAACAACACATGAACACATTCAATCCCCTTTTTGGCCAAAATTGAAATGGAATTCCAAAAAGGAACAAAAAAAAAAAAACATCCTAAAGCATCATAAAATGGCTCCAAATCACCTGCAATAAAAGCACATTCTCATCATTTTATTGCCAACACATTTAGGCCATTTCGTTCTATCGTCGCTTCTACCAAAACGGCCGGAAATACTCGTACTACTCGTACTCCACCATCAACTTCACATTGTAGCTGACGAAATGATAAAAAGTAAAAAACTGAAAATAAAACAGAAAAAGGACGAAAATGTGAATCGATTTTGTATACGTATTCTGGTTTTTTGTTTTTTTTTTTTTTGTTGGAGTGGTTACTCCTTCGTACCAGCATTCACATTTGGCATTTGAAATGAAAATCGTTATAACCAAACCCACTCCCATTCCATCGGCTTCCTCTTCCTGAAAGCCCCATCGAATTTACATATAAGAACATCAAAAGGTATGAATACAAGGATTTTGTATGTGTTGCTCGACACAGGATGTGAATATACGAGTATGACTGTCGCATCACAAAATTGTTTGATGGGCTTTGACTCAATCTCTATGCCCCAGTCTATCATTTTGATCCTTTAACCAAGTTGTACAATACATACTCGTATCCTGTACATATAGTGAAGTGAGAGAGCGTCTTCACACACATGCACATACAAACATAGCTACCAATAGGAATAGCAACAAAAATGGGGCAAATTCCGGGTTGCCACTCGTTGAAAGTCCTATTGGAATGATAGAACGAGTGCAGATAGAATTCAGCTCTTACTTTCGGATATAGGGGTGAACGTAAAGTGATGGTGATGGTATACCGAAAACATCTATGTATCCCTAGAAGGTCCTCATATTGAGTAGGAGTTCGGTTTTGTGTACAATATTGCCACAATGTTTGCCTTAACATACGAGTATATGGTATGTACTTGTGCAAGGAATGCTTGTTCAAGGCATTGTTTACCCATCGACGCAGAAGCTTCCATTGTCGCTTACACACCAGTTAAGAGGATTTTTCATGTTTACAATAAAAGCACTTGAAACTTGAACTATGTATGAGAAGCACTCACTCGTACCGCCGTCGCAGCCGCTCCATTACACGGTTGGAAAACATTGAGAGGAGAACAAGATACAGACATTGGAACATAAAACCTAATCAGTTGCTTACGTTCCATTGATCCTTTTATGCAAACCATTGTGGACCGAACATCAAGGTTCCACATAGCGCCTTGGGATTTTCTTGGTATCCAAACGAGTCAAATCTGCATTTGACTTTAGAAACCTGTACCAGAATGATAGACTGAATTAGGTCAAGCAGAAGTCCTTACCGAGCAAGCTCACTGAGGCCAAAGAAGTCTGTTTGTGATATAACTCAGTGGTATCTCAGTGTCCTCACATCTAAAAGTGGGAACCAGAAACAATTTGGCGGTTTTAAGCGAGGAGCCAACTGACCGTTATTTACGAATGACATACTAAGGCCTAAGTGGATACGTATTACTCCAATCAAAGAAGTGCGATGGAATGTGCCGGGTAAAAATCGAAAGCAAAACTCCGACATTTACTATGAAAGACAACGCTCATTTGGATATGGAGTTGCACCTGAAGGAACTTAGGCAAAAAGTTTTTAGCGAACGCCCCAAAACAATCCGCACCATGGGCAAATACGGAAGTATGAATTAGTGGCCTAACTATGACACCGAAATTGATCGAGGAGATCTTAATGGAAGGCTGGGTAAGAAAACCGTCTTTGAGCAGGTCATCAGAAAATACAGTCTGCATAACAGCACGTCCGACAACAAATTCAAGTTTTAAGAATTCGTAATGTTGGGTGAGCTTTTAGTTGCCAGCACGCGATTCTCACCAGATTATTCACATTGCGAGCGACGCTAGACAATCCTCCAGCTTTCTGGATGTCCGAACTTCACGAAGATCATTATCTCGTTGCAGTCAGGATACGAATGCGGATTCACAGGTCCATCCTTATTAAGTTACACCACCACAGTTTGACGTTGAAAAGCTGGAATTGCAAGAGTCCGCTGGAAGTTTTTGCCGATCGCGTCTGTCAAAATTCTAGCCCGAAAACAACATTGGGAATGTTGTCAACCAGCTATCAGTAAAACTGTTTCTGATGCGTTTGTGTCCAAAGCGCCGCTTCAAACAAAACTTCTGGTTCGACGAAGAATGTAAACAGGAACATGAAGCCAAACAAGGAGCATATAAACCTGCGCTGCATCGACGGACGAGAGCTGCTCGTGATTTCTACGAGCAAAAAAAAAATCGGAAGAGCACGAGAAGTGCTTGATCGAGGAAATGTAGAAAAAATACTGCAGGATATTTTTATCAGAGAATAAAACGACCATGCCAGGGCTACAAAGCCGGAATGGAGGCCTGCAAAAATGAACTTGGACAACTAGTAGTAAAGTCGCGGACGGCGCTGAGAATATGGGAAGACTACTTCTGCATACTGTATAACGGCGATGGTGACGAAGACGACAGAGAATTCCATCACCCTGACCTAGAGGAAGGTAATGTAGCATTATCAAAACGCAGATAGACTGCCTTCTTGGTTATTCAGAGGGAAACATGACCGAAGCGTAGAAGCCCAGCACCGTTTGTCCGATCCACAAGAAAGGAGGTTCTTTTGATTGCACCAACTAAACAGGAATTAAGTGCAAACTAGCGCAGTTTCTGTTCAGAAAAATCACATCACATCACATGAATTGATCCATCGATCAAATATTCAAACTACGACAAATCTTAAAAAAGACGCAGATCGACACGCAATGACAGCGTGCATGGGGACGAGCTTTACTATGCTAGGCCTAATTTTGATAGCCATGCCAAACTCCTCAGTTTAAGCAGGATGACTATGAAGATCTAGCTGTTCCTTCAAAGGTCGGTAATAAATTAACCGGGACCTTCAGTGTCAAGAAAGTTTTTAGACAAGACGAAACGCTGTGATGTGCGACGTGCCCGGATGATATTGTTGTCATTGGACGAACACAGCGAGTCTGGCAGTAAACCAGTGGAAAAGAAAGCGCATGTTGCCATCAGAAAAAGACGTACACCACCGACGACTTGACCAGAACGTCCCCATTGTCAGTCATAACTACGAGGTAGTTAAGGATTGTGTATACCTCGACTCGGCAGTCAACACAGAGATCAGATGGAGTATTACTCTTGTCAATCCCAGTTTCTTTGGGCTTAGGAAGCAATCTCTCTTAAGATCAGACTAGTCCTATGCAAGACTCTAATCATCTTGGTCCTGCTCTAAGACGCAGAAGTTTGAGTCTTGTCGAAAGTGGATGAAGAAGTACTTGGCCGTTTCGACTTCGCCTCGGTCCCGTTTATATTAACGGCGAATAGAGAAAAGATTCAACCACGAACTGTACCTGATAGCCCAGTTATGCGTCCACGGATCAAACGTCAAAGATGGCTGGGCCATATTGAGCCACAGCTCTGGGCCAAAACGTCTTTGAGTTAAACCCCGTGCTACGGCGCAGGTCGAAGGAGACCAAAACCAATGTGGAGTGTGACACAGGAGACAGCTGTCTAGTGGTTGTGCTAACTGGAGAGGGTTGATGTTTGAGGCCCACGGACTGTAGAGTTACCGAAGTAAGTACATAAACAGGGGTGAAGACGAAAACCAGTTAGATTACCATTTCTTATAAGGAAAAAATGTTCAAAAGGAAACCAACCAGCAACGAATAGCACCAGCTCTTGGTGAAAAAATTTGCGGGAATGAAGTGGAAGAACTAAGCCCTGGCGGATCCAAAACAGGCGGAGGAGTTGGAAAAGACATATGGTATATGTACGTAAGTATGGATTGTAGCATCTCTATATTTCAATCTGAGATACGCAATTGAGCTCTGCATTAAACAGATATGCCACCATAAAGAGAATATACATTCTGTTCAAATATAACCGGGACTGAGTCAACAAAAGCAACACAAATCAATCAATCATCAACATTTATTTTGTCTTCTTCAAATTAGGCTCGATTTGAAGCTGTACATACATTTTTTCCAACGAACAATCTAGTCATCCGTGCATTTTTTAGAAGCATATTCCGGGGTCGCCTCCAGTCCTCCCAGCGAATTTTCTTGAATCGTCTTCTTGAATTGTCTTGAATTGACTCAAAAGGGATCCCACAAAGTGGTAATTTGAGTTTCGGAAATAGGAAAAAGGTCACAGGATTCCATATCTGGAGAATACGGTGCTTGCTCGATCATATTTGTAGCGTTTTTGGTCAAAAAGTTGCTCACTGCGATGGATTTTTGAGATTGCGTATTATCGTGGTGCAAAATCCAAGAGATATTCTGGCACAATACCGGTCTTTTTCGGCGAATACCCTTCGTCAAGCGAACAAGTTTTCAACAACTTCACGATCTTCTTTGAATGTTTTGTACCGCTAAAATGCTCTTTTCGTAATATTGCAGAGCCCCCGTAGACCTTCTCCAACATTTGTATCGCCTCCGAGCCATGAAACTCTTTGCTCAATATTTTGTTCCATAGTAAAAATCGCCGAAAGCAATTGAGGTTAACTAAAGTCTTTTGCTACTTACAACCAGATTGAGCCCAAACTCAGCTCAAAATAGGTGACAGTTGTACCAATGTAAGAATTTTTTTTTTTAAGAAACCATTAACGCGAGCAGTTTGAATGACTTAGTCCCGGTTATATTTTGACAGATTTTATATTCTCTAGCACTTTAAAAATTGCCTGGTACTGCATTATACTTCTCAAAACACTAGCGAGCACCAATAGAGTCCATTTAATCTGGGTGCCAAGTCACAGTGGTTATGATGGTAATGAAAGAGCAGACAAAATGGCCAGAAAAAGTTCAGCCTCATCATTCATGTTGCCACGACCATTTTGCGGGTTACAAATTAGCTCCATAAAAAGCTGGCTGAAAACAAAGGCATTCCATTACTAGAGGGTAACTGGAGGTAACAGACAGGCCAAGAACTTGTTACCACCCCATTCTCCCAAAAGAACTAAGCAACTCCTACAGCTTTCCAGGGATCAGATACACGCAGTAAGCGGATTAATAAAGGGGACACTGCAGAGCCAAAAAACACCTTATGACTATGGTAATAGCACAAGGCAACAGCTGTCATATGTGCAATGAGGACGAGGAAATAGCAAGCTCCTTTGCCACTGTAACCGGTTAAGCAGAACACATCTACGTCTTGAGGCAGAAGATATCACTGCCAGCTCACTCAAAGACATTGCCGAGTTTTTAGAATTCCAGGCATCATGGGCGAGCTCCAACTTGGCTCCAGTGATAAGGGTACCCAGTGCCACCTTTCCGCTTAATCCAATCTAGGTAGGCGGCACAATTTAGGGGAAAATGCAAGAGTAGTGTGTAAAATCTGCTCAGAGTTTCGAAAAGCCGGTCTCATATAATTGAAAAAACATGATGATGGACCGATGAGATGAAAATTGCGGAAGGACGAGTCTTATAAGCACGGACTAAGTACAGCAGAAGTAGCGAAACTGATAAAGTGAGCTTGGAACCTAAACAGCTCAAAAAAAAGGCGACAAAGGCAATTGAGGAATTGTTTCGGGAATAAGAAGAGGTACTCTCACGATCTAAAGGGTGTTTTTTAGAGGTTTGCTTTTTAAACTGGCAACACTGTTCCTACAGATTGTCAATTTGACAGATGAACAGACGAAAGTTAATCGCGTGCAAATTGTGTAAACTTATTTTGAAAACCATGGTTTGGTTCGCCAAACTTATCGTGCGCTACGTCCATTTCACGGTCGACATAATCGGCCGTCTGAGTTAGTTATTCGGAACACGATGAATCGTTTTCGCACCAAATACACTCTAGTGGATAATACGTAAAAGGCGACAAACAGTGCGAACAGAAGGAGTTATTGCCGTTGTGGAGCGCTGTGTTGAAGAAATTTCGAATGAGTCGATTCGCCATCGTGCACAGCGATTGGAGATATGCCCATCCAGTTTGTCCAAGATTTTACGGAAAGGTCTTGGATTAAAATCTTATAAGATCCAGCTTGTACAAGAGCTGAAACCACGTGGCCATTATACGCGTCGTAGGTTCGATGAATGGGCCGAAAAGATGATTCATCTTCATCCTCAATTCCAACGCAAAATTTTGTTCTCCTATGAAACCCATTTTTGCTTAAATGGATATGTAAACAAGCAAAATTGCCAAATTTTGAGTGGAGAAAATCCAGAAGCCTTTGTCGAGACGCCCTTGCAACCATTAGAACTCACGGTTTGGTGTGGGAAATATCGGCTCATATTTCTTTAAGGCCAGTATGTTACCGTTAATGGAGAGCGCTATAGAAACATGATTTCTGACTTCTCCGTTCCTCAGTTGAATGGCATTGATGTTACAGAGCTTTGGTCTCAACAAGATGGTGCAACATGTCAGATGGCGCACGACACCATCAAATTATTTCGGGAAACGTTTTGTTGAGCGTATATTTTCGCGAGTGGACCTGTGTGAGCTGGCCTCCACGAACCTGTGATCTCACGCCTTTAGATTACTTTCAGAGACGTTGGACGGTTTGGAAGTCAACATTCACCGTGTTATTGCTGATATACGGCCCCAGTTGCCCGAGCTAGCTGTGGCGTGAGCATGCACAATATTATATTTAAACACTAATGACATGAAATTATCTATTAAACAGAGCTAATATCATATACATTACCTCTAAAAAAACACCTTTTATTAGCTGGAGGCAAGCAGCGGAAGAACTTGAACCTCGTAAAATATCCGATCGCTAAAATACTTACATTGAACACGAGCAGGGATGTCCAAGGACGGAGAGCAAACAAATTTGAAAAAGATGGTAGGAGTTCTTTACCGCGTTAGTCATCGCAAAATTTCGGGGCAGTAACATTCAGGCAGGAAATGGCAAATTTTACGAAAACCGAGCTTTGCAAAACCGTAAAAAACAATCAATCAAGACGTTCAGAGGGACTAGATCAAACTAATATATTGATAGTGGACAAACTTCAGGCTGAGCACATCACATTTGCCATCTTGGATCAAGATTGTCCGGTCTAAAAAGCAATTATGTAAGGCTCACGTTCCAGAGGAGGTTCGAAGAAGCCAAAACTAAGAAAATTGTAGAATGCGAACACATCAGCAAACCATCAGCGTCAATGCGAAAAATAATTGCTTGAGTGAAGTTCACACCCAAGTTCTGTAAGAAAGCATCTACTATAGTTGTCGCATGGTTTATTCCATTTGCTTTACGTGCAAACACCAAGTCATTGTCTACTTCTTATTCCCTTCAATATTTGCCATGAATCCACTCATCCATGATTTCATTTTGAAAAAACCCATTTCACTTGATGCCCGAATCTCTTTTTTCGAAATAAAAATGAAGTCGAGCAATTGAAAACATCAAAAGCAGTCTACTTCTCCCATCAACTCTCAACATCATCGAGTACCTCTGCAATTGATATTGATTTCGGCAATCGAAATATTGTCTTCAATATATCGTCTCTCAGAAAAAAGTAAAAAGCAAAAGTCAAATTAACAAAAAAAAAAAAAAAGTATCACCTTTCGCCATAACAATGTGAACAGGGGTTCAACATTTTTGAAGAAGGTTCCGTTCAGGCACTTAATCGCAATTCAACCTTTCACTCGATTAAGGTTTCAGTTACACCATGTACATTATTAAACGATGAAAAATCCATAAAAAAAAATATCCTTCCCGTCGTTTCAAATGACATTAAGCAAATAAATTCTCTGAATGTCAAAATATAAGATTTAAAAAATAGATACAAAAAGGGAACTCCCCCCCCCCCACCGTTTGGACGTTTAGAAGTGCTTTTTTTTCTCTTTTTTTTTAATAAACGTCACTCACTTTTTACCAAATTATACTCAAGTAAACCTTTCAGTGTGTGAAATGTAGAAAAATATGTGGAAAAAAGTGTGAAATTGTGACAGTCAGAGAGCTCAGAACGACAAGGTAAATTTTAAATGAAATTGCCTCTAACATTTCTTTTCTTTATTTTTTCCACATCTCTCTACTTCTCTCTCTCTCTCGGCTGTGACACTTCAAAAGCATGAAGAATAATCTTTTCTCCTCGTCTGACATGAAGATGACAAATTTTTGTACTCAAAACTTTTCGGACTGAAATGTATTAGATACGAGTACGAGGACTTTTATTTACAATACAAAAAAAAAAAGAAAAGAAAGAAGAACAGAAATATGAAAGAATTTGTCCCGTTGTCAGAAGGAATAAGACTTATCGGTAATCATTATGTCAAATGACATTTCACAATTTCAAAACGTCAAAGTACATTTTTAATGCAGTGGTACTGTTGGAAAATAGAAATTGTTTACAGAGGTTTTTATTTCTTGGATTTAATCGTAGAGGGAGGGGGAAATGGATTTGGTTATGACGCTTCTGAGTCAAATTATTCGTGACATTATTTTATGCCAAATGGTTTTTGCCTTCATTTCCGTTTGTGCCTGCTTTTGAAGTCGTTTCGCTTGTGGGAATTACGGTTATGGCTTTTGTTTTTCTTCTTTTTTTTTTTTTTTTTCTAATTTTCATGAATACTTCAACGAGTCCACTCGTATTTGCCAGAGGGTTCACTGAAGTTGTACTTAACGAATGATGTTGAAATAAGTCGCAGTATTTGGAGTTTGGGAACAGACTGTACTTTGTGATGTACGGCAACTGTACTGATTAACTTTAATCTGAGTACTTCTGGGACTACTGCTAGTGGGTTCCACTTCAATGTCTTCGCTTGGCGTCTCCTGGAAGTTTCTTCGCCAATTGAAAAGTTTAAAGAGGACGAGTGCCGAGAGGAGAGTGGTGAGTGGCGAGTCTCTTGCACCAGCCTGAAGGAGGATAAATAGTGGTTAATCTGTTGCTCAACGAGGTGCAACTGTATAGCATTTCATTAGTCTTGAATGGAGGGCCCCCGCCCAATTATCAAGACTTCGCCCATCAATGACGTTGTCAAATAAAAAGCGGTGGCAAAGCATATTCCTGGTCTTATCGTAAACATCTTCAGATGACGCCTCTGAAGGTTGCGACGATTTGACCAGTTGCAAGTTGTCGGTCATAGGTCTTGTTGACGGCAAGACCACCGGTAGTTCCTACCAGGACTTAAATCACGGTACCATGGGTGTCAAGAGCCCCCCGGATTTCAGTCCGGGCCTGACTTGTTGAGGTAGGCCCCCTTGTGGGAGCTTCATGGTGGCTGTGGTTTAAACCCAAATCGCGGGAAAGGGTCTTCCTGTTGGTTTGACCCATTGTGGAGTTGCAAATAAGTATTGGGTGCTGTGACCGTAAGAGCAGTAAGAGGTTTTAGATCGGCCTCTACTCATACCAAGGGACGAACTTCTGCCTGCAACACAGTTCCGAATTGGTATCAAAGGATTGACGAAGAGCGATGGCAAGGCGTATCCTTGCTCCCATGGATGTATGGGCATCCCGTAAACATAAGTCTACATGACAGGTGGTTTACGTTAAAAACCAGAGACTAATTACTCTTGAACGGAATTATGCCCCTCAGATACGGACGGATACTTTTTTGACGACCATTGACTATCGACCAGGCTCAACGATGGGATTCAGGAACGTTAACATTATCCTTAACAACGGAAAAGTGGGCCCCAAAAATTCTAGATTACTACAATTAGAGCCGAATTTCATGCGGTACAAACGGGACATCCAAGGAGTAACCTAAATTAGATAGTGGGAATATGGCGTCCAACCCTCCGAAATTAGTAAAAAGCTTTCTGGATGCATCACCAAAGTCAAACTAAGGTACGGAACATAACCATTATCTAGTGCTTCACTCCGGATAACTAGGTGGATAAGTATGACATGGTCAACTTCTATTTCATACTAAGCACAGCCACCAACTCAAAAGACAACGACCACACCATTTTCAAAGATGTGATGGAAATATACGATCTCGGAGCCTAAGAAATTATAACGTCGATAGGTTTTATTGATTGCCATCAGATTAGCTGAAACTTAACGGTGGCACGAGAGGTTTATGGAGCTAATAGTCCTTGAATATTAATAAAACTCGATGGACTTCAGTTAGACTGCCATCGCTGGATCTACGAGGGTTGTTTGAAAAGTTTCCGACTGAACAATGATACAAGACATTTTTTTCTGAAATTTTATTTTTTTTCTACATAGTCTCCTTCTCCCAGCGATCTCTTTAATCCGTCCAAATACATAGTACTTGGCATTTTTCTCTGCAAAATAATTGTTCACGAAGGTGATTGCCTCTTCATTTGACAAAAATCTCTGGCCTTCGATGCTCCTGTAATGGTTTTTCCTTTTCGAAGATAATCGATTTAGATAACTCCCTTACTATCCCAAAAAACAGTCGCCATTACTTTCCCAGCCGAAAAAACAGTTTTTGCTTTTTTTGGAGCCGGCTCGCCCTTTGCAGTCCACTCTTTTGACTGAATTTTTGTTTCGGGCATCCAAGTTTCCATCTATAGTAATTAATCGGCGCCAAAACTCGGATTTATTGCGCCTAAACTGGGCCAACAGAGCGTTGGGAATGTTCATTCGAACACGTTTTTGGTCTAACGTAAGCAAACGCAGCACCCAACGCGCGGACAGCTTTCTAATGCCTAAGTCTTGATTTGGACATTTTCATGACCTCTACTATCTCTCTCACTTTAATTCGGCGGTCGTCTAACACCATTTAGTGAACTTTAGCAATGTTATCGTCAGTGGTTGCAGTTTTTGGACGTCCCGAACGTTCATCATCTTCCAAGCTCTTACGGCCACGTTTAAATTCAGCTGCCCAAAATTTCACTGTGATAATTGATGGTGCAGGGTCCCCATACACAGAGTCCAACTCATTTTTGATTTGCGTAGGCGTGTTGCCTGCGTATAGCTCTATACTCAATTTTTGCATTTTCACAAAAAACACTCACATCGACTCACTCAAACGACTGTCAACTAAAAACTGCGCATCCAAAATGATTGAAACTTCGGTAAGTAACTGTCAAAAGATGCACAACTAGCATTTAATAGCTTTTATTGACGAGTGCCGCTATCTTTACGTTGCGGTCGGAAACAACCCTCGTATTGAGATTTTGCCAGGACCTAAGACAGAGATCTTATCCCCTGGCAAGTTCAGATCGGAATCAAAGGCGAACCTTGACACTTTGGGTATCAACATTTTAGGCTCACAGTCAATAAGGGAAGTTTCTCCCGGATTCCGTGCCCCCAATTAGGAAGTGATTATAAATCTGCCTATCATCCTCTGCTTGGAAACCGAATTCATTCTTTTGCTTTACCCAAGAAATTTTACCATTATTTTTGGCGTTAAAAGTATAAGATTTAGGGCTGTTCAAAAAAGGACACATTCTTCCAGGGTAACACTTCGGAGCCTGCTCAGTCAATATAATCTCCAACAGAGGCTACTACGACGATGGACTAGTCATCTGTAGAAGATCGAGATATCTCCACAATTCTACAGACTAACCTCCAAAATTCTAAGCACACCACTTCACATCACCATGGCTTCTATTCACGATCCATGGCTTGAGTATGGTGAGGGCATCAAACTACAACATCTTCTATCTGGTAAGTAAAGGAAGAATACACAGATCTTGTTTTCTTGCCAGATCAAACCTCTACATCTCCTCTTTCCCTCAATACGGCACAGATGATTTTGCAGTATCACTGTGACCACCAAGGACAATAAAATTACACGAGCCAAGCATTTCAGGAAGCTTGTTAGTGAAGCCGTTCTCATCCGGTACACCAGTCTCTCATCCTTTCTACTTAAAACCGCCGAGAGAATCTTCAATTTTCCCATTGGCAGCATGGCTACCGAAAAGGAAAATCGGTTGAAACATCACTACTCCAGATGACATCTCTGTTTAAGTGTCGGGCCAACCCTCTCCTCCTATTGGACACATATGTAGATGTGGCCTTAGTGTAAATCCAGCAAAAACGGAGCTAGTGCCCAGGCAGAATCATCCCGCCCAACTCCTCTGAGTTTCTCGAGAAATGCAAGGCATGTAGGGCTTCTCCTGGACAGAGGTGGAAAGAAAATGTTGCACAGTGAAATAAAAAAAGCTCTAGTTGTGCTCTACTCGTACAAAAGTATTGTGGGCTTAGCGTCTTAGGCAGCCCCGGGACTAATTTCTTCTTGTTGCATGTCTCCTATGCTAGAAAGAAAGCCTAGCCTACTCGGGTCACCCTGTTATTGGCGGGATGACGAAATAAAATCCCTAAAAACTCTCTGTCTGAGACCGAAATGAAAGGCCTAACGATCAAGGGAAAGCTTGGATTTTAATTAGAGCCCGTAAAGCAGCAATTACTTCGAGATGGGACATCATTTCAGAAGTAATTTACAGCTGTCTTAGAGAGGGGACATTCCCAGATCACTAGAAACTACAGCGTTTCCTCAAACGAAATAAACTTCCAGGCGTTCCCTGGTCGTATCGCCCTATTTGCCTTCGGGATACCATAAGAAAAATTGTAGAAAATGTCATTTACAACAGACAGGTGATAGTAGTTAGTAGAAGAGAGCAGTGTACTGTCAGAATACCAGTTTGGGTTCCGCTCCACAGCAGACACAATCATAACAGTGACTGAAATACAGAGCATAGCCATCGAGGCACGCCGTTTGCGATTCGGAATAAAGGAGTACTGTGCAGTGGTCACATTAGGCATCAGAAATGCTCCCAATTCAATAAACTGCTCATTGAATGCTCGTTGCTATAATGGACGTACCAAACTACTTTTTCAAGATTATATTTAGTTACTAAGGGAATAGAAAGCTGAGCTGTGACATCGACGAGAGGACCAAATACTATAACTTTACAGTAGGTGTGCCATAAGGAACTGTCCTAGGCCCCTTACTGTGGGGTATGACGGTTTGCTCAGATTCCCAAGGCCCCCAAACGTGAAAGTAATAGACTTTGCATATGATATCACCATCGTAACCGTGGACAAGCATATTCACGAAGTAGAATCGGCAACAAATGAAGGGATCTCGCGAGTCAAAACAAGCCTGAATTTAGCAGAACATAAAACAGAAGCAGTTCTTATCACCGGCCTTGTGCTGAATAAATGCATGTACGCGTAGCAGTTCAAGTAATACAGTCACGCTTTAAGGTTGACCTAGACTTGGAATACACGTTGGGAAAAAAAGCATCGACCACCCTTCTCGTTGACGATGGACATAGATGGACCCACATGCAGTCGCAGATTATTACTGTCGAAAGTATCATAGTTAGCTCAGTTATACTGTACGCGTCTCCAGTATGAGCGGTCGCATTGGCAATAAAAGAATCTAAAACAATCTGCGTCTTCCGGACCGTCTAATAGGAATAATAATGGTCGAAGAAATGAGACGCGTACACACAAGAATACGTTCTTATCCACCCAACGGATGAATTGGCAAGATCCATAAGGATGAAAGGGATATCTCAGCTCAAAAGTAGAAGAACCGATGGGAACACATAGGACCTTGGGTGAAAAGAACGCAGTTCCGAACCGGCTCCATGGTGTGGTCAGAAAATATCTACACAAATTCTGACATGATCCCTCCTCAATCTGTCCACCCAGTGCGAACAAGGAGCAACTACCACTGCCCATGCTTCAGAAGACCAAGTAGTAACTTTTCACATGTACGAGTAAGCGTTATTATTAGCGAAACGATCCTCGTCTGAAATTGACCAGATAGTGGCGGCCATCCTAATTGAACTGAGAAGACTCGAACGTCAAAGCAGGCAAAATGACGAAGAAAATAATATTGCCTGAGACAGCGGACGTTCGCAGTGAAGAAACTGCTAACCAGCTTCGTGAAATAAGGAAAGTTTGCGGGGAGAATGGTGGAAATTAAGAATCCCGCAGCGCCATGAGCACAGGCACGAATAAAAGTCGCAGCTACGAACATACATAGATCCACATACAGACATAAACCTGACTCGCAAATCCAAATTCGTAACACAACCGCGTAAAACAGACACTCAGGAGACTGTCGTCGTCTAACAGTCGCCAAACAAGCCCATGATTTATAGCCAAAGGCTATCCTGTCCCACCAGGTCATACTTTATGGGAGAAAACAGGGACGATGTTTCTTTGCGGTGGTTAGGTTAAGTGAACAGGAGTCTCACAGTGGTACCTTCACGGTATGTGGAGATATAACTTCCCCTGTTGCAACGTCCTGCCTAGCGCCACTATCGTGGTAAGAACCTTTGCAACGGCGGCTCTCCAAATGTTGTTCCATTTTCTGGAAGACCTCAGGCTACGAAAAATCCAATATTGCAGCCGGACTTCTTCTTCTTTCGATAATTTCGAACTCCATAAATTCGAGAGTGGTTAGAGCCTGGCACGCATCTACCAACGGGATGATTGAGCAGTAGAAAATCACACTCTGTTTCGTTTCGATACTCTCGAATGTTCCAGGGAACAGCGTCGCCAGTCTGGATCACTCGGAACAAATATTAGGCTTGTTGGCAACGTCAAGTCCCTATTGTCCTAGCCAAACAAATTTCACACTTGAAGCACTCTGTAAGGACAGTCATAGGAAGACTCATCGTGACATCTGTGAGACATCCGGACTTATATGACCCAGGCGAAGAAACGTCTCGAAAATTCACAAACATTCACAAACAATGAGTCGCAGTACTCATTCCGCGGTTGCTGAGTATTTTTCACCACGATTTTGGCAGGAGCTGCAGAAACAAAGAGGAAGAGTTTCGACAAGAAGAAGTTTTGATGCTGGGCAGACTTCCTTACACTAGATATGCCACATCGAAAATATCCAAGGCGCTCTCAGCTTTCTGGCAATGTTAAGAGCGATGCGACATCGGGCTAGCAACCGCGGAGGGTCTTTTGGATCCAAAGGGCTATGGTAAAACTGACTATATCCGAAATACCGGGTTCCTAAATACAGGGTATTCCAATAGGGACTTCCGAACTTTGACAGTTGATAGCGGCCATATTGTTGAAGCTACGTCTGTCAAATTGGCTGCCATTTATTGAGACAGTTGATAGCGGCCATATTGTTGAAGCTACATCTGTCAAATTGGCTGTCATTTATTCAGTTTGTTTTGCCAAATCACCATGAATGGACACAGCGTTCAGCAACACGTGCAAATGATAAAACTGTTTTATCAAAATGGGTGTTCTGTTCGGGCAACGTTCCGCGCGCTTTGCCTATTTTACGGTCGCCATAATCGTCCTACCGAGAGGACTATTCGCAGTGTGGTGGATATATTTAAGTTTACACCCGGACGTCGACGAAACGCAAGATCTGCCGAAAACATCCGAATCCGAAACATTCAATTTCGTGTCGCTCACAAGAACTCGGCCTTTCGCAGACCACATTTTGGCGGATTTTGCGTCGTGACTTGGGCTTGCACCAGTACAAAATTGAGCTGACCAAGGAGCTGAAGGTAAACGACCATAGACAACGACGTGCTTTCGCTGAATTGGCTTTGGAGCAATTGGAAACTGACCCTAATTTTCATCGAAAAATCATCTTCAGCGATGAGGGCTATTTCTGGATGAATGGGTACGTCAATACACAAAATTGTCGAGTTTGAGCGAGATCCCAGAGTCACTGTTTGGTGTGGATTTTGAGCTGGCGGTGTCATCGGTCCATATTTCTTTGAGAACGACATTGGCCAGGCTATCACCGTCAACGGCGAGTGCTATAGGCCGATGATTACCAACTTCTTTTGGCCTGAATTAGATGATATGGACACCAACGACATGTGGTTTCAATTGGACGGTGCTACGTGCCACATAGCTCACGCCACATTGGTAATTCTGCACGAGCGATTCGAGGGCATGGTCACCTCACGTGAAGGTGTTGTAAATTGGCCACCAAGATTGTGCGATTTGACCGCTCGCAGATCTATGCGAATAAGTCACAAACCACAGCGGCACTCATAGCCAATATAACCCATGCCATTGGTCAAATTCAGCCTGATTAATGCGCCAGAGTCATGGAAAATTGGACATTTGGGAAGCGGTCTTCTGTTGGTTCCAGGGTAACTAGGGCATTATCCTTCCATGCTCTGTCAGTGGTATCAGAATGGGCTCACAACTGCCATAAATGCACCTCTAACCTTACCTAACCTTAGGTACCGTCTTAAAGCATCCCATGTCAGTAGAATCAGTTCAATTACGTAATTGAAAAACTTCATCAAACTGATCCAAAACTTCCCAGAGGTGGGTAACTAAAACTCCTTCCAAACTACTTACGAAATTAGTTCTGAAAAATATTTTCTCTGCAGCCACTCATATTTCAGATCCATTTATTTATACCCAATTGCCA
Organism: Volucella zonaria; assembly: GCA_963966105.1. Lineage (NCBI taxonomy): Eukaryota > Metazoa > Arthropoda > Insecta > Diptera > Syrphidae > Volucella > Volucella zonaria. The sequence continues at coordinate 45,241,618 of OZ014531.1, forward strand.
ATTCTATTCAGGTAAAACTTTTCAAAAACAAAAAAACGGATAAAGGATATCGCAAACACTCTCAGAGAAAGTTTCAATTTAAAGTTTTTCTAAAAAAAAAAAAAACAACTGAAACTGGAACCTTTAATTTTCTTCGTCTTTTCTTTCATTTTTCGATTCCTATTTGCAGAGATTCCTTGCGATAAATTTCCCACCACCTAGCCGTATGATAGGATTCTTCCTTGTCCCCTCTGTTCTTAATGAATTCATGAATTCATCGCCATTCATAACCCCAATTCAATAGTTCTCAGCGACAATCCAATTTTCCAAATGCAATTTCAGGAATTTTTGATTTGAGTTCTCGGGTTTTTTTTTATTTTTCTTAATTTTCAAATGTGTGTGTTGGTGGAAAAATGTAGATAAATCGAACGTATAAGTACTCGTATGTATACGTGTGGGAGAAAAGATGGAAAAGTCAATCAGTGTCTGAAGGACGCGTGGCGCCTCGCCATTGTGTGGTTTGGGCAGAGGGATATTTTCTTGATTGCTTTATCTGGATTTTGGGGTGGTGAAAACACATTCAAGTCTGACATCAGTTTAAATTTGTGTTATAGCACTTTCCGGCCTCAAGTCGATAAGGGAGTTTCGTACTTAAGGCTTGTCGATATAGGTATGCCTAGATGTCAGCACTTATTTTCTAAGAACCTCTAGATTTGCCCTTGTATTATCCCTGAGACAAAGTCTGGCTCTACGAGTCGAGACTTTGATCGACGGTCAAAACCCGTCGCCTTGATTTTGATCGTCCGTTAAAAAATACATTCTGAGTCCTGCACATTTTAGCAGACCTCACCATTGGAACTTGATGCTAAGCGCGGCACAAGCACCATTCTTAAAAATTTAAAACTAGCAATTGTGACACTAGGGAACCAAGTCTCTTCCAACTCGACAAAGTTTAAGTAAAACAGGTGCCATGAGCTCATTCCCTACAGAAGCTATGGAAGTGTTTCGAAATCAACAAAATCAGTAGTCGACCTATTGAAATATTGTGATGAGGGGGAGACTTATCAGAATAAGCCTTCTACTAATGGCTGACTTTGATATAAACTGCGTTGGATCTTACAAAAATCAGGCAGAAAGTAATCGACTTATCCCTATCCAACAGGACGTTACCATCTGTTAGTTAGGTGGCGGAGCAGTCTTAGGAGGACGTATGTCTCAATCAACATTCCTCTTCAACTAGGCCTGTTGTTTGCCAGTTGTTGCCAGTTTCGCATACCAACTAGATGAATTCGAAGACTTTCCCAAGTGGAACGCTAGGGTCCATACACTCAACCGGTCCTAACCATCTAAACCAATCCATTCTAACTCTTTTGGCTAAGTGCATTGAGTGCTATTTTGATTGTCTGAGGGAGGGCTTTCTCCGCTGTCAGAGGCGGTCTTAAAATCATCAAATGGCTGGTAGCCTTCGATTTGGAATTCAAGGCTCTTTTCTAAAGTCTACCGTAGGTAACTTTTCGTGGACTTTTCGAGCCTGAAATCATACTGGTAAGCACCAATTGTTTGCTTTACAAAAGGTTTTAGAGAAGTGCATAGTACGGTAGGGAAGTCTCCTAGAAGACTGATACCTCTATGGTTGTCGAAGACTAGATATTCCATTTTTTCGGGATCGAGCACACAATTTTGAGATTCCATTCGTTTGCATGTCCTTCTCAAAATCATCTCCCTCTTCTTTCAACTGCCGAGTCTGTCGGTACAGAAAGCCCAGTTGGGCATAAGTTTGGATATGGCAACCCTCTCTAGGTCCAGATTGAATAGTTTGCTCTGCCTGACACTTAAACAGTCTGTAGAGATAGTTATTCCAAATCCTCTGCAACGACTGCGAAGCTAATTTATGTTCCCTTGCTCCTTAATATGCTCCTCCTACGTTTTTCCTTCTAAAATAGCTCTCAATTTACAGCCGCTTCTTCTGCTCTGTTTTCCTTCCTTCTAAGAAGACGATGCTTGTCCTTGTAGAAATCCCAAACCGCTTTCGTCAGCTCTGCATGTTTTCTGTGTCCCTTTATACACCAACTGGCATTCATCCGGCCTTCGCAGTGGTGTAAAAGCTAGGTCATCATGGACGACATCCCTGATGCCTTGTTGGCAACATAGTCACCTAGTTTCGGGATAAGATACTGGCGGTGGAGGACGTCGATCGCGGTTAGGGAACACTTGATCGGCAAAGGCTCTGGCGATTTCTTGCTATTGCAGCCTTATTCACAGTAGTTTCTCTTTGAGAGGCGTTAGGAAATCTGTATTCATTCCTTGGCTCTAAAAAGGTAGTGGTCCGAGTCAATGTTGATGTGTCGCGCTGATCGTGATGTGATCAATTAGCACTATGATAACGTAAAAACGGAATCCCTTAATAGAGATCACGTCGTGCAGGCCATATATACCAACTGTGCTACCAAAGATGCCCTACTTCCTAGCCTCGCATTAAAATGCAATTAAGCAATTCAGCATTTCGTTTACCGAAAAATAAAAATAGTCTTTTGTGCCTTGTCACTCATCTCCGGTCGAGCGTGCGCATATATTATGCTTCGAACATCTAGCGAACACTCAGAGCAAGAGCACAGAATTTCTAGAATACCAGCGCCCACCAAATCAGCGGCTAGCTGCGGATTAATCTGATCATAAGCCAGATATCCGAGTCATTAATCTCACAGGAAGGGTTCTCGTATGTGGTGCAACTTGTGCTTAGCTCACTTAGATGATTAATAAAAGCGCAATTCTCCATCACTCCATTAGGACGCTAGTGAGTAGGCTTTCCTACCAAGGGATACGGGATTAAATACGTCCGGAAGTATTCAAATGGTCACATGAAACCTGAAGAGTTAGTTATAATGTATCTCTAAAGAGACAGCTGTCAATAGAACACGCCGCCAAGAAGCAAGCTAAAAAGTCCTCTTTTCAGGCTTGTCTAGGAAATACATCGGCAACCTCTTCTCCCGTTCTGATCTGGTACATTCAGCTTTTTCATTGCATTCAAAGATGCAGTATTGCCTTAAGCGCAGGAAAGCTGTCAATACAAACGTAGATATTTAGCCTCTTCAACTGTCCTAAATCTAATGCTGTGCCCTACAAAGATGCCAGCGTCACTCACAGTTCGATTCTCGGGTCATCTGTAGAGATCCGAATACACTATGTCCTCTGACTGAAGACAGTCCTGAATATAGAGAAAGTCTCTGAAATGTAGGGCAACTGTTACCACGGACATAAAACTCGATGAGGGCAATAAGAGCAAGTTTGGTTGCAAAAATTTGGAAACTTCCCAGGAACATCTAAGATGTTTGGAAGCTTACCCACCTCAGGGTCCAAAGTTAGTTATGCAAATTACACCTTACTCGTCCTTCGACGAAGACTGATTCTAGTAAACCCCTTTGGGCTCAAAATGATGACTTGAATTGCCAAGAAGTTGCCAGGAAGATCAACTTCCTATCAGTTCCACTCTAAGTTACCAAGTAATAGCCGATGAACAGAAAGAACCAATTTGACATTACGGTCGCATGAGACTTAACAACTGCGAGAAGGAAAAATTGTAAGATGCTTGCATGGACTAGAAGACTGTTATGTCTTACCGGACCTAGAAGTCCGCTACTTAAGAAATGTTAAACGACGCAATATTTTAACAATTTGCACGTCGTCGTTTGTTTCTCAAAGTCCATCTTATAAACCGTCCTTAAGTCGTCGGAATATCCTCGCAAGACTCTAAATCTTGACTTATACATACGAGTGTGTAGGTCCAATTCCCCTCTGTAACTTGCTCGTAATCAGTCGGATAGTTATATTCTGTTACGACCGTCTAAAAAATAACGACACAGGTTTGTGGAATTAACCATATGTTGCCCTTAAAGCAGCTGCTGTGATCTACCTGTTATCAATTGAAAGCTCTCCATACATCATCTTAGTCGATTGGTTTGCTTCAAGGTGACTTTCGCCCTTCCTCTCTTGCAGTTAGAATCACATCAAAACCCGGCGAGGTGGTGACAACTAACGAAATGACACTATTATACCAAATTCTGACGCAGCAAACTACCAGTAATAACAGTAATAAAAAAAAGTGGCGCCCAACACGGGCCCCATACAAAAAGATACCAAGAGAAAAAGGAAACTCAAATCCGATCCCCTGTGCAACCAATAATAAAACGAAAGCTAGATAAACCCCAAGCAAAGGGAGAAAAATTGAGGAAATTACCAACCATTTCCAAGTAATAGTCGGTTAAAGTCACCCAACCACCAACCAATCAAGCAACTAGAACCCATAATGAATATAATAGTGTCCTTCTGGTCGTTTCTTTCAAGATGTTCACACCCAAGGAATTTCCCACGCACATCCATCCTCCTTTCACTTAAACTAGCAATAACTTTCCTTATCGCCCGACCCGGTGTGTCGTCGCCAGTTTCCTTCACAGTTTCACATTATTCTTCCTTTCATTTTTGTGTTCTCTTGACAAGAGTTCAAGATGTCCTTCATGACGGCTTTATTATCCTTCAAAGTGAAAATAATGGAACAGGATAAAGAAAAATGAAATAAAAAGCAAACCTTACACCATACAATGGTTGGTTGAGTTCTATTCAACTCTCTAAATGTGCTTAAGGCAGTGGATGACGTAGGACGAAGGACGAAGGACGAAGTCGAGAATCGTTGAAAAGAATCACACAGACATAATGACGGGTTCCTGCTTGTAACAACCCTGAAAATACTCACTCACTCGCTCACCACCAACTAACTTACAGAGCCATATGCAAACAAATTTGAATGCGGCTACTTTTTTTCATACAAAAAAGCCAACCAATTTGTTTTAGAAAAAAAAGGAGGAAAAAAAGAAAAAAAAAACACCCGAGGGTAGTTTGCTAACGCCACTCAACACTATTCACAATGCAGGCCATAACACTCTGCAGTTCTACTCACCATCAATTTTGGTAATCGGAGGTTCTAGAGGGTGCCTAGCAACACACTATTGTGTGTTTATTTGCTTAGAAATGTACGCAGAATGCTTATGTGTGTGTCTACACCGTTATACGCGAACTTCCCTATATGCTCGTAGTGTTTAAATAATTTTTCCTTTTTTTCTTTTTTAGATACTCGTACTCTTTATCTCGAGAGCAGAAAAAACTTTTTCGTGGTGACAGCTGCTGTCATTGTCGTCGCATAGAGGTCGTCCGAACGATAAATGTACATTTTAATAAGCAAAAACTCCTAGCACAGGGTGGGTCTGGGTGGTTGAACAGCCTTTTGAAGAGGAGTAGAGAATATGAGATCATTTTAATCAGGAATGAAATTTATTCATAGGAAAATTGTCCATGGGATCAGTCAGCGATGTGGCACTTTGCTTAGTGACGAAATGGAAAACTTATTGTTTAAAGTGTCCAAGGACATGCTGGTCTGTGTTCCTTTTTTTCAGGACTTTCCCTGTGTTGATGGAAGGTGAACCTTTAATAAGCCAATGGTAGGCATAAAATCGCCGAACCGTGTTACTGATTACAGAATCCCAGATCCCTGAAAGGCCCTGACTCTTAGGGTTCGAGGATGTTGCGGTGTCAACCCAAACATGTGAAACTTTTACTGTTGCGGAATGAAGAACCGCCAGCTTATTTTCCAGCGAACTACATATGTTCGGCAGGGCCTGGTTTTCCAACATCAGTTTGCTATGCGCTCATGATCTCACAGCAGAAATAGACGATGCGCTACCAAAATATGTTTCTGTGCACCCTTTGGAAAACTTTACGATCATTGCGGATGCAGAAAATATTGCAGACCGCTAAATCCTTTGCCAAGCGCATATTTCTGAACGATCGGCTTCGAGAAAATGAGAGTGGAAGAACACTAGCTTCTTCGTGGAAAAATAAAGACCATCAGTCGCGAGCGCACGAGGACATGGGGAGCTTCTACTCCAAGAAGAACGTACCAAAGGCTTACCAAAGAGGTAAAAGCTGAGTGAGCTGAACAGCGATGTCGGGAAATGCGATGTGCTGGTTGCCTTTATGTGCTGGTAGGTAGGGTAAAAAAGTGGCTGTTGGAAAGACCAACCCACTTAGGCCTATTGGGCTGTTGTAATGCCACGTGAATCTGTGATCCTCCTATTCATGGAACCAATTTGAGCTTATGATGAAGCGTAGGAGGCTGTTAACGTCATATTTAGTCGTTTCAGTCATTGTAGAAGAAAGCCCCTAAATGAAGTTTTTTTCTCTGGGCGAGAGCTGGAAAAGTACAGAGTACATGTAGCTTCTACAAAAATCGTTTGTAGGAGCTCCAAGTCTTCCTGCATGCTTGGCTATAAATCAGTGTCCAGTGATGACACCTATGATAGCGCTGAGATGTTTCCTACTTAGAAGGATCAGACTCTTAGAGCGATCCAGATCCAGTTTTGGCCAGGTCTGTTTGGACGTTAGACATGTTGATCAAACAGTCCATCTAAGGCCTGTTCCTTTATTAGCATGCAGCTTTAATATTGACTTACTCGTAGCGATAGGTAATTCCAATTTTGGCGAGTTCGACAGCCCTATAATTTTCTGGAAGTCTCTGTGGCCCAGCAGCCAACAAAGGTGAAGATCCAACTGTTCTGCCATCTCCGTAATAGATCACCAGCATTCAAGGGCGGTTTTAGAATTTAATGTGACTGAGCCCAAGGACTTGATAGCGGCGTGACTTTCCAAAATGATGCGGATATCCCTTGAAGATATCACGTTTTTCTTCAGCCAGGACAAAGCTTTTTTAGCCGCCAAAATTTCCACCTGGAACACGCTACAGTGATTTGGAAGACGTAAGGAGAGGCTTAGATTTAGCTTATCGGAGAAAACACCTGTAAAAGTGGATTGACTTGTCCTCCATGAAAGCATCTTCCTTCCAGAAGGATCTAGAGGGGAAGTTTATATGGGAGTTCTTGCCAAACCAAAGTTCCGGTATGTTGTAATCGATGTTCTCTCGACGGATTCCTAATATATTAAGAATGTTACCGTGGTCAATCAAAGATAATGCGCTGTATCGAAGAAGACTAAGCTGGTACCGTTGATTGAGTGAAGGTTTTTGATTGAAATTTTGTATTTTCTGGAAAAGAGAACAATCCACAGCGATCCGCTCAATGGGTTAATCTGTTAAGATATAGCTGCTACCACTTGCTTCTAGGTATATCAGCAGTTCAGTAACCACCAATCTCCAGAGAAGGGGTGAAATGGCACCGCCTTGCGGCGTACCTCTGCTGAAAACAGTTTCTTAGCAGAAGTCCCACCCAGTTTGAAGTTGACAATCCTGCTATTTCGCATAAGACTGATCAACTCCCTAAGTGAGTTGTCTAGCTGCGGGGTTGACAGCGCAGTAGTGATTGCGGATGTGTTGTCGTTGTTAAAGGCGCCCTCTATGTCCAGGAATTTTACCATTGTGTACTCTCTATATTGTAGGGAACGATGTGGCTATTCAGTGAATGCAGAGCCATTTCCACTGTCTTTCCTTTACATGTTGAGCCGTTGACAAAAATTCTGGATCAATTTCAGCTTGTATATAGATGATAGACTTAAAGTTCTGAGGTCCTTTGGGGTAACATGAAACCATTTTCCGCCTTTGGGAACGAAAACCACATTGACTGCCCACATAAGAACCTCTGAAACCGTTTGTCAAACCACTCTAACTGATCCTTATCAGCACGATTTTTAGTCCATAATTGGCCAAATAATCACAATGCTACAGATCCTAGGAAAAGCCTTATGATGCAAGGTGGGGCAAAAGTAATGTCATAATCTTAATTGGCTGCCATTTTGTTAGAAATGAAAAACATTGGACCCCGTTTTCACGAGAAGGTGTAAAATTCATGACACTAAGTTGAAAAAATGATATCGGTCAAATGACCAACTCCTGAGTTTTACGGTATTTTGAATTGCTGCTCGCAAAACATATGACTCCGAATTGGTGATTTCTTCTTTAATGTTGGCTTTCAAGACTTGTAAGGCTTGTGATTTGTTGTGGTAAACGCGAGTTCAAATTGCCAAAACGTTAACCTCAAGTTAACCTCACTTGACGGTCAGCAGAGAGCAATTGGTGAACGGCTTGTACTTTATAAAGGAACATCTGCAGATCTTTCACCAAAATTTGACGCAACGAACGTTTGCTGATGTCAAATTGTGTGCGCATCGTTGTCTCGCCGATCTTAAGCGACTCTCTCTGACGTCCTTGCGACTTCTCTAGCGGACCCAGTTTGCACGGGATGCTCACCCAAACGCTGGATTTGGTCAAATAAGAAGTAACTATAATTCCGCGTTCTTCAGGTGTGTATCAATCCACTGCTTATTGTCAACAAATTCTCTGTCTGCAACATAAATTTCAAAGCACAATGACACTTGACGCAAAAATGCTGAATCAGATGGGAGAACGCTTCCTGCTTCGTAAAAGTTGTAAGCAATATCACCGAAACTTTTGATGCAAAAAACGGTCCTAGACAAGGCAATCGGAGTTTCTGTGACTTGAAGCACAATTTTCTTAAAGTCTGTGCTACTTGCAACTTACACTGTTGTATACGTGTTGTTAGATGTCTAGTGACTTAGTCTAATCCGGCTCCACCATAAACTCTGAAATTGAAACCTTGTCAAAAACTCAGCCAAGACTTCAACTTGCCAATAAATGTTCCTTTGCCTTATGGATGCAGACGTCCCGTGTGTTTTAGGTGAACTCCTGACAATATAAGCCTTAGTTCCACTGAATGCCCCAACATTCATAGGACACGCTATGCCACCGCTCTCCGTCAGTTCATTGATACCCAAGAAGAACTTGTGTTAGGGGCACACGTTCCACACTTGGTATAAGTCGAGGCCGATCTAAAACCTCTTGCTGATCTTAGGATCACAGCAGTAGTAATTGTAGCTCTACTTCTGGTCGAAACAAACTGGAATACCGGCTTAAGGACGAAATGAGGTCCCTACAATACTCTCATTACTCCAGTCCTTGTCTTTGGTGTACAAGAATACATAGTCCTTAGCGTCGGCGGATGAAGATATCCTTAAAGCAGCATTCCTCGAAAGAAGTGAGTTATAACAGCGAACGCTATAGCGACATCTTGATCTAGGACATTCAGAGTGAATGGATTTCAAAAATAGTTAACGAAGGGCTCGTCTTAAGTTGGAGTGCGCAGCAGGAGGCACTGATCAACTGTAGGGGCCCAAAACCACTGCACACTGTAGTGTCGCCTTAACAACTACGTAAGTCTTTTATCGCTGAAATTACGTGTACGACGAGTTTCCATTCTTATGGAATGCACCTGGTATTTGTATATCATGGGCGTCAAGGAACTTGATTTTAATGATGAAGTGAGGATAAATAAGATAATTAAGCTCATTTACAGACAAAAAGATACACAAAAAGTTCTACCAGGACACAAGTCTAAATGAATTGTGAACCGAGGTAAGAAATAGGTGGATTAGGCGGAGTAGGTAGAGCTTCGATAATAGCTAATGGGAAAATATTTCTACTCCGGCCTGTCTAGATTCTTTATTTTTATAGCTAGAACCAGAGAACCTTCCTAAGAAGGAACAATTTCAGCTTGAGAGGAGAGGAAAGTAGACCCCTTCTACTCACGGAAATGTACTGCGACGAAGTGACGTATTTGACGACTAATGCAAGTAGCCTTTTTAAAATGGAGAATCTTGTCTTCACGATGAGAAGGAAATGGGCTGCTTTGACCAAGAAGTAACTAATGCTGAGGGTGTCACTATATGTTACGCATTCGGTACGAACAAGGCTCCAATATCGTCAAAATTGTATCGTTAGCGGCTTTATGGAGAACAGCAATTGAAGACTTTGAAAAATATGAGTCTTTCTTTCAAACACTGGCATTCAAAGTTCTAATGGTAACGATGTATTGGAAAGAAAGTTTGACCAAGTATCTATCTCTGTGGTGGAAGGCTCAAGGGCTTAATTGTTTGCTGAACCCTTTCCGCAATTTCCGGCCTGTTCAAGAATACTAAGGTTCCCTGAGCGAAGTCTCAATTAAGTGAGTCTTTTCATGGGTCATAAGTGAAAATCGGATTTCAAAAACAAGAATAGTTAGACCGGTCATTTTATGTAGAGCAATAGCTTGTAAAAGCAGAACCAAATAAGAACTGATGAAGCAGAACCTCAAAATTGGTCACGTGTGCATGAAGTCGTTCTTAGATTCCACATATACGAATACAGGGTTCATAAACATCTGGACAGAGAACTGGAAGAAAGCCGAGCCGTGATCTAACTTTAGGATTCAACTGCAAACTAGTTTAAAACTGCTTCAATACGGCAAATGAAAGCCATATGATGTGGAAGCCAACAAATTGGCAAGGATCAAACAAATAGGCTCCATCAGAGGTAAATACTGAAGAAAGAAAGAGGAGGAAAGAAATTGCTACTTAGAGAGTACATTTCGAAAAAATTGTGGTCTTGCATTGAGAAGGTAAACAAAATTGGCCTACGAATGTTAATTAAATCCCTACGTTATCACTTCAAGTTCAGAAGATATCCTTAAAAGCATGTCTGGAAGATTTTGACGAGTTTTTTTTAATAGAATGACTATGAAGAATTCGATGAATGAGATGGTTTCAATACTAAAAAATTGCCAGAAAAATGAGAAGCTCGTCGTTGTAGCGAATGAGTTAGGAACGATCTTTCTCCATGCTTTCTAAGATTATCAAGTACGCGTTAGGGATACGCTCCTCTTGGACACATGGCTGTGGCCTGTGGGTTGATAAAGTCAAAAGGGAGATAGTCATTTTCACAAGTCAGTTTGCCGACTAGTCTCGGTATCTAGTCCTTGTTTTAGACAACAAAGTGTCTACAAAAAGTTGCCTACTACTTGTGTAAGATTCAAGTACTTGGTCTTTACTATGGTCGCTGTTTGGTAGCCCGTTCTGGAGAGAAAAACTCACACCAACCTGGCGAAAAAAACAGCGAGCTACCGCGAGTTAAAAACATCAAAAATCAAGGTTGCAATCAGGCTGAGAGACACTTAGCAATAGAAAGAGCCAAAAATAGGACGTGTCAATCTATGATACATAATCTGCTTCTCGGGCTTCCCAATTATTAAAAATCGCCACTTTGATGACCTGAGTCAAGAAAGCAAAAATCGAAAAAATTCTAAGCCTTCCTCAGTAGTCATTTTCCATCTCTTTATACGGCTCTAAGACAGCCAAAGACGCTGGAACAACGGTCTCCTCTACGGACCTTTACACAAATAAATCCTTCAGTCTACCTACAAACCGAACCGTCCTCAAAACCTATGTATCAGCATGAATAGCTCATACCTTGCTCAGCTTGAATCCATTATCTGCGTCGGTTGTTGCAAAGTACATAGACAGTTTAACTGCGATTTGATACATAAGTTCCAAAACCATAAATTCAGGAGTGACCAGAGAGATGTCAAAGAAGGACAAGACCACATTCTTTTGGGTTCGGATCTCAATGAACCAAAAGAAGGGAAGTCGTAGGTGGACTCATCGAGACAAGGGTAAGTCATTTAGGCTAACTGGCCTATCCTCAATCCTGAATGATCAACCTCCAAACTCACAAACTTAATGATCCTGTGTCAAAGGAAAACATGTCTAGCGTTTGTGAATTCCTCACAATGATTTCTGCAGAAGCCGCAGAGACGAAGATGGAGAGAAATCTGTGGGACTCTTCCTCTGCAACTGCCATACCTTGGCAAACATCAGAATGCGATCCTTAAGCTGTTACCACTTCTCATATTTTTATGATCTCTGCTCTATGAGGACTATCATATCATGCTCTTTCGGTGGTCTCGCAATAAACTAAGAATGGAACTAAATGCATCTCTACAAGGACCACTCTAACCAATCTAACAGGAGAATCTTAGAATTCTCAACATTGATGGACCAAGGGTTGTTTATTTTTCTCACAATTTGCCCAATCTGGATCTCCTTCCAACCATCCAAAGGACCAAAATACCGGGGTATCGTAAAGGTCAGTAACCACAGAAGCTCACTGCACTCGTAGAAGAATAGAAAATGGGTACTCAACCACAAATTCATAAAACGGCTATCCACGGCTCCTGTCGGACCCGTTTGAACTTAATGTAAAACCCTTGACAGAAGTGTCGAGGATTGCATGTATTAGCACAATCAGTACCAAGAGAACGACTCCGAGCACAGGACAGAGGACTACCCTTGACATGCTTGCCTTACATATCTACTTGCAAGAATCTGGAGTCTTTCAGCACACTAACCCAAAAGGGTTACGCCTTAAGAGACTGTAGATTCTATTTGGAAGTGACCAAGCATGGAGATAAGGCCCGGCGTTGAGACCTTTCCGATTATTTAAATCTACGATGTTAATATCGCCTTATAGACCACAGTATTGCCTGCAGCAGAAAAATTTTCACATTTGCGAGAATAAGGGCAAGACTCCATATACGTATTTGTGAAGGGCTCTCATGCGGAACTCAGGATTGTGATGTGTGTACACAATTTAGCTCACAATACTGCCAAGCTCTCAAGATGCATTGTACTTTATCTGCCATTATCCCAGCCTTAGCAATCCGATGCTGAGACCTTTAGGAAGATACGTATGAATAAGACCCATTCGGACTGACATCAGGGCCATACGTCAGCCAATACGAGACAACAAGCAGAACTACCCTAAGGGTGGTAAGGTTTAACAAAGTCTTACGGCGCACAGATCTAACTTAACCCACCAAATCTTGCCGACAACGACTTGCCTGATCCGAAAGGTTCATATTATTTTTGTTGAGTTCCGAGAAGTCGTACGCATATATGGAGCGCGTATATCAGCTTACTGGCTGAGGAGCATCTTGCATGGGGTAATATGTAGACGCAGAGGCGTTTTACGATGCGCATCGAAGAAACTATTGCCGCTGTGGAGCGTAGTATTGACGAGGATCTGAATGATACGATTCGCAATGGAACTGTGTCCATCTACAAAACAAGCTGGTGCAAGAATTGAAGCCGTTGGACCATCGTGTGCGTCGAAAGTTCGGTGGTTCGCCCAGAAACCAGATCGTCCTTTTCAATACAAAATTTTTCTCAACATTTTTGGTTAAACGGATACATAAACCCAAAATGCATTTCATCCACTTCTTTCATGCCTTTTGGGCAATTGATCCATATTTCTTCAATAGTGATGGCAGCTATGGAGAGCGCTATTAATCCATGATCCATGTGCAACGGCTGTGGTTTTAACAAGACGGCAAAATAAATTTATTGGAGGAAGCATAGTTGACATGTGATTTGGCCTCCAAGATCCTGTCTGCATTATTTTCTGTAGGAATATGTCAAGTGTCTAGTCCACCACCGATAATCTAGAGACGATGAACGACTTGGAAGCCAACGATCGGTGTGTCATTGCCAATATACGGCCCAAGCTGCTCGAAAAGTGAATTTTCAGATTTATTCCGCGACGCTCAAATTTAAGCAATAAAGGCAATAAGTCATCTTTTCAATGAAACCAATACGTGGCCATCACCACGTCGTCTATGTGTTTTATCTATAAAGGCGTCCTCGTTTGGGGGATTGCTATGCAAGTTAACACCACATCAGCAATTTACTTCATCAACTCAGGCAACCATTTACAAAGGATTTCGAATTGCTGCCACACATATATATTTTACTACCTAAGTATGCGTATTTGTTTGCCCTATTTTTTCAATACTTCATGTTGCATGACACAAGATCCAAATGCAAACGGAGACATGATTTCAACAAAAAAAAAAACAAAAAAAAAAAGAAATAAAAATCAATTATTCAAACCCAACCAGCAATGAGGGGTGGGTCGAGTTGCCAGGAGGTTGGACCTGTCAGTCCTCTCTATATCCACACCACACGTCCTGGCTCGAATCACCTAATAACGTATTCAAGACCAATCAATTGCGTGTACCGCGTGCATACTAAAAATAGAGATAAAAGGCAAAGCGTCCTCGTTTTTGTGTATCAGTTAATCAAATATTCCATGGATATCTAAACCAAGTCGATGTGGTTGGTCCTTCACAGTTAGTTCTCGGAATAATATCTCACATGAAAGTCATTCTATTCGAGCGGTGTACGAATACGAATATCGTACAGGTAAAGCTGGAGATACGAGTATGGTAAATTTAATTACGCATACGCCTAAGGTGGGCCTGTGGTAAGCCTTCGATGAGCTAAAAGTCTCCAAGGATATGTAGATGTAAGTCTCTATGTATATATGTCTATCTATTACTGTTTCTAGATGTGTTAAGCATTTGAATCGATTGTTTTTTTTTTGTATGGAACATGGCAGCTCTAGCTGCACGTAATGTGTAATTACTTAAACCATTTCTAGCCTCCTTATCGTCGTTTTGTCCTTGCCTTTGTCCTTGACTTTGGTTTTGTCTTTATTTTATATTTTTATATTTTTTGTTTGAATTAACGTGCACGAGGTTTCGTTGGCAATCAATCATCTCAGACCTCAAGTATCGGCAAGAGAAGAACACTGTCAATCACATGATACATTTTGACAAACTTGCGCTTACATTAACTGGCATTGGCAGCGCAAAAGCTGGTGATGGTGTCATAATTGACGTTCCAGGAGTCTGATGACAGAGAATAAAAAAAGTATTTAAGTAAAAAGTCCTTGAAATGTATTTAAAGGTTTAAAAGCAATCTCCTTTACTAGTACGAGAACCCATCCTCGACTGTCCTTAATTATGGATGAGAGTTTGATTTGAGTACTTGAATTTATGAGGCAAAGTCCTGGCTGGTGGTGGAAGGAGTACGTGACTCTATAGTAGAATTGGACCTTTTAAGTGTGAAAAATTCAACATAGTTAAGTGGGGTAAAACGTGATCTTTTATCATGAAGCAAAGGTGAAACTTCTATACGACCGAACACGTAGCGAGTTGAAGTAGTTGTTTGAGAAAGTTTTGGAGAATGATGAAGGAGTCATGGGTGAAGTGCGGTTAAAAGATTTTAACAGTTTTTAAAGTTTTCGAAAAGGGCTTGGCCTATAAAGTTGTCAACGTCTAGATTTCTCCCACTATCAGTGGGATGTTTCGTGATTATGTTTTCGTAGAGTGCAAACGCCAATGTTAATGGTAGCTGAAAGCATGCTCGATGGCTATACTATCAGCTCAAATAAAATGGATGGTATGCTTTGAAGGAGCTATGTACTCAAATAGCTCCTTGATGTCACATATAATTATTCAAGAAGATAGAATGTGCTCAGGACAGGTGCTTCCACGAGGGCACTACTCGTATCTTCAATAAACCTAAACATCGACATCAAAGGTCGCCCCCAGTATGCTGTCATAAAGGCTTTTATTATTGGAGAACAGGCGGAACGAGTTGGCCTCGAAGTAAATGGGCACAAAACCAAGACCATCTTAACCTCCTTGATAAAATATCACTCTTGGCAATAGTAACTTCGAAGTGGTTATGGTGTTTATCTACATTGGAGTAGATGTTTATTTCCACGAAAGACTTGCTCTATGAAATGCATGCTCAACAAAACATTGATGATGGAAGTTCTTTAATATAAAGCTGATAGCTGGACGATAAGCGGGAAAACGGAACTGATATTGGACATTTTCGGGAAAAGGATCCTTCGTCGAATATTTGGTCACATATGTATAGAAGGAATGCGAATGGAAGAGAGGTTCTAACCCCAAATTCTATGAGCTGTATCAAGCGAAAATACGTTGACTAGATTGGCTCAGGCGCATAATGCTTCTTAGTGCTGTGATCTACGAATCACAGCCTCCAAGTTTGAGACGACAAGGAAGACCATACCTCAGTTTCATGATCAATATATCACGGATGCGAAAGCGTGCCAGGGACTGAAGAGAGTGGAAGGGAAAAATTTTGTGAGGGTCTTGTTAAGCAATTGATAGTGCATAGGTGGACGTCAGCAAGAGGTTTTATAAAAGGTGTTTTCTTTTAGAGATTTGGTTTTTAAACTGGCGACACTATTTCTACAGATTGTCAATTTGACAGTTGAAAGTTGGTTAGTACGCTTTGCCATTTTACGATAAATAGATTAACGTGTGTAAACTGTGCAAATTTATTTTGAAAACCATGGTTCGGTTCGGCAAACTTATCGTGCGCTACGTCCATTTTACGGTCGACATAATCGTCATTCTGAGCAAGTTATTCGGAACACGATGAATCGTTTTCTCACCACGTACACTATAAGGGATAATACGCATCTCCAAACGTGACAAACAGTGCGAACAGAAGAAGTTAGTACCGTTGTGGAGCGCAGTGTTGAGGGAAATCCGAATGAGTTGATTCGCCATCGTGCACAGCAATTGGAGCTATGCCCATCCACTTTGTGGAAGATTTTACGGAAAGATCTTAGCCTAAAAGCTTATAAGATCCAGCTGGTGCATGAGTTGAAACCGCTTGACCATTACTTACGTCGGAGGTTCGGTGAATGGGCCGAAAACATGACTCAGCTTGATCCTCATTTTCAACGCAAAATTTTGTTCACCGATGAGACCCATTTTTGCTTAAATGGATATGTGAACAAGCAAATTTGCCGAATTTGGAGTGGAGAAATCCCAGAAGCCTTTGTCGAGACGCCCTTACAACCACTGTTGTTTAAGGACGTTGCCGACCAAAATGTTACCATCAATGGAGAGCGCTATAGAAATATGATTTCTGAGTTCTTCGTTCCCCAATTCAATGACATTGACGTGATAGAGCTTTGGTTTCAACAAGATGGCACAACATGTCACACAACGCGTGACACCATCAATTTATTGCGGGAAACGTTTTGTAGAGCGCATAATTTCGCGAATGGACCTGTGTGAACTGACCTCCACGATCCTGTGATCTCACACCTTTAGATTACTTTCGTTGGAGGTATGTGAAGTCACTAATCTATGCCGCTAAACCAGAGACGTTGGACGATTTGGAAGTCAACATTCACTGTTTTATTGCTGATATACGGCCGCAGTTGCTCGATAAAGTTGTCGAAAATTGGATTTCACGAGTGCGCTTAATTTGATCTAGCTGTGGCGCGGATATGCCCGATATCATATTTAGGGACTAATGGCATAAAATTATCTATGAAATGAAACTAATATCATAGACATTACCGTTAGTTTCAAGTATTTTATTTCATACTGAATTTTGATACCTCTAAAAAAAACAACCTTTATTTTTTGCAACTTTTTGGAAGTGGTCCAAGTGTTAAGTAAACTCTTCAGCGCTACTATTCGGACGAGGAGTTGAATATTAATCCAAATGGCAGGCAGTAATAGCAGCAGTGGAATCGTATGGGGTCCATCAATGCGGGAGCACCAAATCTGGAGGTACGTCTTCCAAGTTTGAGCGCACTCTAAGCAAAAAGCTGCACGAATCAGTCAAAAGATTGTCGTCGACTCAGATAATGAATACAGATCAAGCGCTAATGCCTTATAAACAGTTGTTACTGCAGATCAAACTCCAGAAATCTGGTGAATTTGTGAAGCGAATTTGAAGAGATGTGCACAATACACTGTAGTTGCTGCGAGATTTGAGTCAAACTTGGGAAGATTGAATGACAACCTCCTTCCATTTAACTTCAGAGTCCACGACGTTAACACTCATTCGGCTACGCTTAGCTGCTCATGACAAATTCATTTGAATCCAGTCAAATACCTTAAAAGCATTTCTGTACCTTTAGTCCTTTTTTAGAATTTCTTTTAATTTCACATGCGAGAAGCATCGCAAGCGGATGACTATGTTACTTTATCCAGATCAATTGTGACCTTTCGGAACAGCGATGAACCAGGAATCTTATGGGTAGTACTGTCAGTTCTAGCAACTCTCTTCCTCCCAATGATAATTGTGGTTCTGTACATAATGGAACGGTGCCGTCAACCTTGTAAGAGACTAGACCAAACAGCGGTAACTACATAGACTACTCTTGGCTGGAGATTTAGGAGCCGCACAAAGTGGCTCAGTAGATATGGAACGTCTAAATCTCCAAGCCATAAAGTCGTGAGCCATACTCCAATACCAATTTCCCTAATCACATTGAACGTCTGAAAGCAAATGACAGACAATAGTTCCCGCAGGAATACGAAGGCATCGACCTGGACAAGCAGTAACAGCGCATACATCATCTGGACAGAATTGTTAGAGTGGATTACTTGTGATGGATATCGTAAAACACAATGCCTATGTGGCAAACGGAAAGGCAAGATCTGCAATTCCTAGCCGCTTTTAAAGGAGCATATCTTATAGGTCAACTTGGAATATAACCTGAGATATTCAAACAACGGAATTGTTAGATTTGATAGCTCTTTTTGGGTAGCAAAAGTGAATTTTGCGTACAAAGTCGAGAAATTCTTAGTCGCTGTAGATTTTCTGGTAATATGAAGACGTTGGCTTCAAAATATGGGGCTTGCCACTGAGCGGTGAAAAATTATATCGTATATTCGTATGACAGGTTGCATATTGGAATACGGTTTTACATATGTAAATACGTCGTTGATACTTTACCCTCACTGTATAGAATATTTTTTCCGAATGTACGAAGGATTCACCTCTAGACACACTGATGAATCATCCTGTCTTCTGTTTTTTAAGAGTGGTTCACAACATTATATTCTGAGCACAACCTTAGGCAAATGAGTTCCTCGACTTCCAATATTGGCCCATCCCTTCTCGCATTTGAGGCTCTATCTCACCAATATGACGATATATAAGTGGTCTGTCACGATAATTCTTTGTGCTCTCCAGTCTTTTGTAGAAGACACAGGTAATCTTGGATAAAACTGCAGCCAGTCGAAAGCGGATCTGGATGGCAACAGAATAGAGGTCGTTATTACCTCATCCTAGTCTCCAGGCGATGTTAAGGACATATAACCTATCACAGCAATACCCACCGGCTCATATCATTGGCTACGATGCCAATGCTCACAACACGCTATGGCACATACACAAATAGATTTTAACGCCTCAATAGTTTGCGGTCCATCAGCGTCTCCCAACGTCTTCCTTGACGGTTTTCGTCGGATTTCGACTAGTCGGTCCAATGTAGGACCAATCTTTGGAGCATTTATGGCTCTCTTTCGTCAATAACAAACGTAGCGTCATCCTTCTGGAGTCTTATATTTTCTGGATCAATGTCGTCTAAATTTTCCAGCAAATAATCACTCCGACTCAACCCTTTCCTCCTTTTTGATAAAGTGAGGAACGACCACCAGCATGCAGATGACACCAAGTCTCATGAGCCTCTTCTTGAATGGCAACTTTGATTATTCACAAGCATATTGAGCCAATAGTGAATCTCATCACTAAGCACGATTCTCGGTCGCAATAAAGATCGATTACAACAAATTCTTGTCGAAAGCCATGGTCCTGCGCCTTATAAGGGTACTGACCTAGACCTTTCGCAAAAGTTTCCACAAAAGACGAAGGCCAAACTATTGCGAACAACGTCGAATTGACAATTCTAGATTTTTCGCACACTTATACTCACAGGGGCTACGCTTTCTTCTGTACTCATCTAGAATTGACACGTTGAATTTACGTAATGTAGAGTAAGCAAACAGCTGGCGACATACGAGGGCTGTTTGATGTGTACCCGGATTGGAAAATAGGTGGCGCTACTGAGCCAAAATCAGTGTACCATCATTTAGCATAACCTCTTTTAGCCCGCCTGCCAAATTTTGGTGACAATCCTACCCTCAATTTTGTTTTGACACCTTTTCGGCCGAAGGTACGATCTTCGCCTTCTTTGGAGCACCTTTGCTTGTTTGGTCTCTGGTTTCATGTCTCATCAAGGGTCACGAAACGTCGCAGAAACTCCTCCGGACTTCGATTAAACAGGACCAAGCACGTCTTTGAAGTGGTCTCACGATTGCGTTGGTTCTCCGGTGCGAGCAAAGGCGGCACCCATCGCGCGTACAGCTTTTTCAGGCCCAAAATCTCGTGCGGGATATGGCTAATGCGTTCAGTTGAGATGCCTGCTACTTGGCGGTTGGGCAATAATAGATCATGGATTTTGTCCGCGGTTTCCTCTGACGTGCGGCGAAACTCTGCGAACCAATCAATGGTAAACGGTTGTACGGGAAGGTGAATGGCTCCCATACACTTGATTTCCTCGCAGGTTTAACCACTGAAAAACAAGAATCGGATCACCGAGCGATACTGCTCTTTTTCCATGGTCGAAAAAAACCCTAACACGATATTTTTGGCTCAGTAGCGCCACCTGCCTTCCAATCCGGGTACTCATCAAACAGCCCTCGTATATGGTACTGCGCTTTGTCAGTTTCCAAATAGAGCACTTGTAGTGAAGACAATCTGTTCGAATGTACATACCCTTATTGAAGGGTCAGATGGGGAGCGATTTTCGTCGCCCTTACTACTGTAGAGCACATCAGACTGACAATTTACAATGAAAGAGGCTCCCTGTCGGTTTTAGTGGGATGTGGTATCTGAATGGCTTTTACCCTGAAAGCCAAGGAGCTGTAAATCCTTGAGCTCGGTCTTGACAACCTCGAAGGTATTTAGTTAAAAACTGTCACCTTCCTCTCAACCGGTTGGACAAATAGCTCAAAATCCACATTTGCCGGTTAACTGGTCACCGAATTCTTCACACAAAGTGCAAAGCTAATGAACTGGCCCAAGTCGTGTAACTAAAGATACAAGCACTCATTCAGGCTTGAAGGACGTAGGGATATCGTGTACTACATGTCAACGCATGTTATCAATTGGCACAATCCGCAACCAGCTACACAGATCTTCTGTACGTCCCGTGAATCAAAGACCGATTTTGAAAATACGTCTGAATAATATGGAAGCGTTCTTCTGGTGAGATAAAAAGCTTTAAAAGGTATCTCTAGTGGAAGATCTTTCAGTGGAAAAGAGACACCGTTTTTGGCTAATAAAATGAAAGAACCAGTTATTCGCAGTGGCCTGCAGTGCGCAGCTCATGCATTGGAATCTTTTCCATTTCTCGTACAAGGGCGGGCTTCAAAGACTCAGTACTTGGATGTCAAGTAGTGCATAGTCTCCAGAGCGGACTATAGCCTTGTAGCCTAATAGATTGAGGTCTGGTCTAAAAGATGGTCGATCATCAAGTTCGGACGGTGGTTTCTGAGCCATGTTCGAGCCGTTTTTGCCTTATGAGATGGAGCACAGTCTTTTTGACAGATCCACGGTTTATTTAGGAATAACTTTTTGTTAAGAAGCTCCATAACGTTCTCTAAAATGTCTGTTTGATACACTTTCGTCGAGGTTTTGACACCTTTCTCACAGAAATGGAGTTCGGTGGCCCTATCGTAGGCGGCTCCCTACCAAACCATCATAGAAGCTGGGTGGTGGACGGTGAACTCTGCGAACAAGTTCAGATGCATGTCATGATGACAGAATGGTGAAAGTGTTCTTGTCACTAAAAAGAATTCGTCGCGTACGTTTTTGACTTATATTTCGGTTTCAATGCTTTTATGAGTAAGTGGCCGGTATGTCTCTTGTATGCGCTCAGTCCTAAATCCAATTTTAAGATGCGTGGAATGCTGTCTTGCTGATATCTATCTCCCGAGGCATGATTTTCTGGTTCCGCAGCGGATTTGTGGCGTTGAGACGGCCGAACTTTGCACGGTCGACTATTGCACCAGCGTATTGTGTATCACAGTACGATACACAAAGCTCCGCGTGATTTTCAGTGACCGAAACATCCAAAAGATTTCGTCTTTATCGCCCTTTTGCAGGCCAATTACGACAAGACGATTTTCGAGCGAGCCCCATTCTATGACTGCAAACAACTGACAGCAAAAACTTTTTACGCGGAAACATTGCACAAATGTCACTTGTCAAATAGCCGTCAAGTTGGATTGGGTGCGTTCATTGGTTCTTGAAAATGAGTGTGTTCATTTGGTGTACGAAAACATTTGCTACTCGTAGTACTAAGTGGATTTTGGTACAACTTGCTGAATTTCGAAAACTTTACCCGCTGGTTTTCTCTTGACTCTGTCTTATGGCCAAATCGTCTGACACAATAACACAGGAACTTTGTTCGCTGCGAGAATACGAATACGACCTCCCTGTATTCAGGAATAGCGCTCAACTGACTTTGCATACACTTAAAATGGAAAGAGAGATACCGGTGAACGTTGGTTTTAAATGTTTGAAGGTTATAATGACTAGGAAATAAAGAGCTAGGTAGGGCATTCCATAAGCGAGTTGAATGGCTTAGGAACGAATCACGATATTTTAGAGTACGTCCGAAAGTGGGCTTAAGGGTATACTGATGAGCATCGAGACGGGTGTTATGGTTAAAAGTTTGTAGGGGGGGAATGCTACTGGCAATTTCTGTGGAGCACTGGTGGTGGAGTTAGAAAACAAATTGGAAATTTCGCCGATGGTTTCAAAACCGGCTTGGGTTGTGGCGTTGGCGTAAATTTATCAAACACAATCCTGATAGGAATGGACTATGGTGTTCGGAACATATAGAAAGGGTTGAGTACCTGTGTCTTCACCAATAGACAAAGCCTTGCCCTAAATACAAATAACTTGAAAAATACAAAATTCATCTGTTTCTGAGACTGAATTCACTGAGTTTTGTCTGAATTGAGGAGGACTTCTTAAGACATAGACTCGCTTTGGGATTGCTTGTTTGGCCTGCAGGTATACCAAAAAAATACTCCCCGATGTCTGAGGACATATGTATGTTAAGTGGCAAGTGATCTTTTGCTTGCTGTGAATGTGATAACGATATGCTTGCATTGACCTGTATGCTGGCGGCCGGTATTGTACTTACCCTTCTACAAGAGACAAGAGAAATTGATATAAAGGGAAATACAAGGACTAAAATGGACTAGTTCTTTGTCTGAATGCTTTAACAGAAAAAAAAAAAGAAATGCTCGGTTGCATGGCAAGATTTAAGGATACCACTATGAATACAGCTCTTCGGCGCATAAACACGATCTGGGCTGTGGAATTTTTTTTTTACATTAAACAATTTATTTGAATGTACTTACTTTCAACGGTAAATTGAACGGCAACAATTGGTGGTATGTATCCTTCGGTGTTTTTGAATGGGAAATAGTAGCTAGGGAAGCCCATTCGTGGGTAATAATCTCTGGCTTTGATGTTCTCAACATCAGCTGGGTTCTCACCTTCGCACGACACCCAAACGACGCTGGTCTACACAAGAAAAGATACAAATCAAGGATTTTCATAAATATTCAAAAGAGAACGGTGACAGAAGACTGTTATATAATATATACGAATATGTACTTCATGGATATATTGTACTTACTTCAAGTGGTCTCAAGCTTTGTTTCTCGGTAATGTGCTGCTTAAGCTCTTCTGGCATATCGGTTGGCAGATGTTTAGAATCGTTGTAAATGTCTGGCATCCAGTTGTAGATCTAAAATCAATCGAAACATTATGCAACCAATGGACTTAACACTCGAGTGGAGGTCGTACCTTATTTAATTTTAAAAATATGCATGGTCTGGCTTGGTGATAGCCGAATTTATTAGCCGCAGTACATGGTGCATATTCTTCTGGATCAGAGGCACACACCCTACCAGGTGGTGGTGGCTTATCAAATGAACAGCTTACTTGATTGTGTTTTGGTAAATCATCGTATGCTACAAAAGGATACGGAAAAATACAAAAAAAAAAAAACAATAAAATTCATTTAACATCCAAAACCATAAGTGATTTTAAATTTTGACAAACTTTTCAGAAATCGTCCAGTTTCCTCAACCCAATATTTGTAGTTGTCTTCTTTCGATGCCTCATACCAAATCAATGTACTTTCGACGTTCTCCTCTGGGGGCATTGGTCGGAAGCCAAGACCTGTAGGTAGATAGAAAATACATAGAATCGATTAAAGGATTACATCATTGGCTTTGCAGAAAAGCCGATTAAATATTTTGACTTGAAAGGACATTGGAGAAATACTTGTACTTTAATTTGTGGGTGGTGCTCGTGTTAGAGGTCGGTGTGAGGGCTCTACTATGTTGCCGTGTTACCACACGGCTAAATCAATCGAATCCAATTAGTTAATTAAATTATTTAGTCGATTTTGGGTTTGCTTTTTTATTTTCTAAATTTTTTTTTTTTCGGTCTCTTATTTATGGTGAGATCTCATTTTAATTGGAAATAATAGGGAGTATCCTTCGGGGTTGTATAATTTTTTATGGAATTTTTTCGTGTGGTCATTTTTGTTTTGGGTGCGCGGATAGGTTCGGCCTGGAAGTCGTACAGTTTTTTCTGGGCTTGGATTAATAGTTTTAATTTATGATAATTGGTGGTTGAATTTATTGTTTAATAAGGCAGGAGGAGACCATCGGGTGGGGACTTTTTGGGCGCAGCTTTGAGCGGGGTTATTGATTTTGAAATTATTGTGACATAAATGTTGGTAGGACATGAATATGTTCTCCTGTCATTAAGAATGTTCTAATGCCGTCTAATAGGAGCCCATCCGATCACAGAAATAAATGATTAGGATGACGCACTTTCCTGCAACAAGTCAACTCTCCATTGCAACAGAATTAAGTCTACTAGGATTCATGCGGATTGGGAGGCCTATGTAAGCGACGGTATAGTCCTTACGAAGAGATTGGCTGGCACATTTTCTGTGTGAAAATTGGAAGAACTATTGACTCCTTCACATAGCGCAAAAGCCTTTGAGAAATCCCGGGAGAACTCGGGGTCCTACAAGGTCGAGGTGGGTTTTCTATTCATGATAATGGACACATTCTTCCTATCTCATCTGCAAGAAGATTTTGAAGTGGGAGTCGATTGGTCTGAACTCTATAGATGTGCACGACTGGATGGCGTCTTCTTGGCATAGATATGGAGCCCATCTTACGGGCTACCAACAGTAGCTTAAACTTCTCAATCAATCCACAAGAACTTGAAGCCAAACAGTCGGACGTCCCCTACTCATTTTCACATCAAAGGCTTTGTAGATGCAACACTTTTATTCCTTGCTTGGTGGAAGAAAACTGCTCTTCATTCACTCTGTCGACCCCATAATCGGGACATTTTTCTCCGTCAACATGTGCATATCGGGCGCATTTAGCTCCTCCGCTACGGGGGTATGATGGTTTAGTGCTATAGAAGTAGGATAGACACTGAGAGGTGCCCAGTGTTGTAACTGTTTCTATACATCAATTGTGCTTATTTTACCTCCAAGTGGTAACCATCGGGTACTGATCGATGTCCGTCCAGTGCCAAACTTATAAGCACGAGTACTGACCAGCAGACAAAAATAGCAGCACTATAAAGGAAACAGCAGATAAATTCCCCAGATGGTATCAACGGTAAAGTAAAATCCCGGAACAAAACAAATAAAACCTTATCCGGGCTACTCCGACGTATTTGGAGCTCAGGGCGGTAAGGATTTCCGAGACTTAGTCAGGGTCTTGGAAAAGAGATACTCAGCGCTCACATCCCCGAACAGGTTACTGCCTTCGGGTTAACTGGCCCCTCGTCCTAGGCGTATCTGTAATAGAACTGGTCCTCAAGGTTTAGGGCTTATGCCACCTGGGTAACTGCCCGCCTTAGAAAAAATAAACTAAGCAAAAACAAGCTTCGAATATGGATGGATCTGTTTTGACAACCCCTGCACAACGAAACAAGGATAACGAACTTTAGATTTGCACATGGCATATTAGGTCCCTTAACAGGCCACTTGCATCGGAACAACCAGCGAAGGCACTGGACTGCTGCAAAGCAGATATTACCGCCATGCGACAAAAAGAGGATGAAAACTGCGACAACTACTACGGCCATTGTTATCAACGACAAAGCAACGCCTATTTATATGCGGGTTTGTTGTTAGAGGCAGACTTTGGCAAGAAGTCTTGAGTCTCCGGCATATGAACGAGCACCTCTTAACAATCGCTATGAATGCTCATCAGTACACCCTCAAGCACACCTTTGGACGTACTCTGAAATATCATGATGGAATGCCGAGGTCTTTATTTCCTAACCAGTATAACTTGCAAACATTTAAAACCAACGCACATCGGTATGTCTCTTTTCTCCGTCCCTAACTTCCTTTCGCCCGCGCTATATGCACACGTCTTAAGGGTACATAAAATCCCTTGTGTGCTCGCCAATTATAAAAAAAAAAATCCCTATTAAGGCTAACTTCGCCAATGTTAGTTCTATATGCGCGCACGCCCCCACAGAGGAGAAAGTTGACTACACCGAAGCTGGTTTCTACGAGCCCTTGGAGCAGTGCCTTATTTATGACATTAAAATAGTCTTCTGGGGCTTTAATGCAAAGCAAAGTATAGTCTGCATGCCACTACCTCCGATAACGGATTCAGGCTAGTCGACTTTGCGGGGGGATGAAACATTGTCATAGCTAGCACGCGGTTCCCATATCTTGATTAACCGTCAACCAGGTTGAACAAATTGTGATCGACGCAAGGCACTCCTGCTGTATTTTGGCCGTCCGAATGTTCCGAGGGGCCAGAATCGACTCGGACCATTATCTTGTTGTCGCCAAGGTATAGCTGTGGATATCCCGAACATCGCAAAGGCAAGGTAATACTGTGAGGAAGTTCCACGTCGGATGCTACTATCGCAAGAGGCCGCCAAATCCTTTTCCAATTGAGTCTCTTTCATCTCTTAAGGGGTGCTATGACAACATTGCCAAGAATTCATCAGAGATGCCGCCTCTGATGCGCTGGGTTTCACGTGGCCACCATAGCCAAATTCCTAGTTTGACGACGAGTGCCGGCAAGCACATGCAGCAAAGTAGAATGCATGCAAAGCGGCGCTGAATATAACGACTAGAGCTGCTCACGAGCTCTAAGCGCAGAAGATGAGAGACGAACCCCGGCTTCTCAGGAAGAAAAAGAAGGAGCTTGAGAAGCTTGCCGTGGAGGAAATTAACAGATGCTACTCCAGGAATGAAATTCGGAAATTATAGCAAAACGTAAAAAAAACATACCACGAACACAAACCCATAGCTAAGGTCTATAGAAAGGAACAAGGGAACATAGTAGTAGACTCGCAGTCGATGCTGAGGATTTGGAAATATCATTTCTGTAGACAATATGATGGTGATGACCAACAAAACACCGCTGTCAGGCAGAATGAACCTTTCAAGCTGGTCGATATAGACCAACAATTCCGTCCACCCGACCCGGATGAAGTAAACATCTCCTAAGCCACAATGACATGGTAAGGAGCACACGACAACTCATCTGGTAAAAGGAGATCCTCTCAACTGCGCCACCTATAGAGCCATCAGTCTTTCTAACATCGCCTACAAGATCCTATCTGCCACATTGTGTGAACGACTGAAGCCGTTCGTTAACAACCTGATTGGACCCTATCAGTGCTTTTTCAGACTCTTGCAAATCCTCCCAAAAACTCAAGAGGTCCAAATCGATACGCACTATCTTTTCATCGATTTTAAGGCCGCATATGACAGCATCTACAGACACGAGCTATATACATAGAGCCATATCTAGTTTGGGCTTTCCTGACAAAATCGTCCGTCTGTGCAAAATGACGATTGAGATCGCTCGCTGCTCCGTCAAACTTGGTAAAGACTTAAGCGAGGCTTTGCTCTCAAAAAAGGTTTCGGATATTTTGATGCGCAGTCACGTCACGTGACATCTTTCTTGAAAGAATTCTGTGGAACTCAAAAAGGAACACCAGAGGCACAATCTTTCAAAAGTCTATGCAACTATTGGTTGAAACGGAAATCAAGAACATGCTGTCAACAAGAAAGAACACAGAACATCGATGAATTCGACAAAACGTCACAATCGACAGCTATAATTTCGAGGTAGTAAAGGACTTTGTTTATCTTGGCTACCAACAAGGCGACAGGAGAAATAAAACGAAGAATCATTCGTGTCAATCGCTGTTTATTTGGGCTTAACAGTAGTAGTAAGGCCCTATTCCGAAACTCTATATAATATCTTGGTCATCCCAGTTATATTTAATGGCACTGAAGCATGGACTCTATCGAAAGCGGATGAAAATATCCTCAGTTGTTTCTAGAGAGCAATCTTCCGAAAAAAATTCTGACCCGTTTGCCTTGACGGGCAAAAATCAACAACGAACTCTACGAGCTGTACAGGAAAACTTCTCATCAATCGCCTGTAATGGCTAGGATATGTAGAGCGAATGGATACCAATATTTCGGGCCACAGATTTTTCGAATCCAACCCGGAGGGACACGGCAGTTGAGGAAGACGTCACTTGAGGTGGAGCGGACAGGGGATCTCAACCGACTTGGAGTGCGCAACTGGAGGCAGTTAGGTAAAGACTGGCCCTGGTTCACCCCGAACTGTAGCGCCACTTAAGTAAATAAGTAAGATTGTTGTATCGAAGGCCAAAATCTTGAGGATGCAAAGATATCAGTAACACATTGACTCCTGGAAAATTTCGAACCGCCCAGTAAATTTACGCAAGATGGATAAGCCAACATAAATTTCTGAAATCTTCTCGACCTCTTTAAAGAAAGGCTTTTCCAATGCAAGAGCTGAACGTGGTTTCATATATGATGGTTGCATCATATTAAGGGGAAGTCGGTTTTATTTATTTGAAAGTTAGGCCCTGCTCAAGCTAGTCTTGTCTTGTCTTTTGCAAGGCAACCGAGAAATTGTTTAGAATTATCTCCGAAGGAACCGAGATATCTTTGATCACTTAGCCGATACACGAACCACATAACAACATTTTGTAGTGGGCCTAGTCCTTTCCTAGAGAACATACAAAGTTCAAGTTTCGGATCTCAAAACATGCCTCAAACTTAGTTTTTTTTTATTATATTGTATCATACTCGCACTTATCCAAGATTCCCACCCACAATTGTTTGCGCAGTCAATAGATGGCCTTACTGAAGGTGTGAGAATTGTTTGAAAACACTTAGATTATTTGTTATTACTTATTAGCATAAATCTTACCAGGATTGGATCCTATCAAACCATTATCCAGCATCCATTTGGGCCTGTCATCATGCAATGTTTGATAAAATACAGCTAACATGGCAGCAAAAAATCCAGCTAACGCCGCATAGAAAATAATGTAGAATAATATAATTTTTGCTGAAATGAGAAGAAAGAGAAAAATACGATTAGTCACACTACGAATTAAGTAACAAAGAGAATAATCAAATAAGAACCATTCAATGCCAATCAATATGAACATCTCTGACAGGAGCCTAACCTACATTGCGTTGAATTTACGCATAAGGAAAAGTGGATAGAAGGACGAAAATGCTGTGGTTAGGTTAGGTGATTTTGTTTCAGCGGAGCATGACTAATTTCGGCTTAAATCTTCATCTACTTACGAGTATATCCCTGCCAGTAAAAATCCGAACGGATTACCCCAATTGTGGTTTATAAACCATCCTCCCAGCGAGCATTTTTGAAGGTTTAATAAGTCTATCCGCTCATGTAGCCTTGTGGGAAAGAAACTACGTTTACGAATTAATTGGAAGTGGAAGTCACCCGTAAATTTGGTTTCGAATTTATACATCCTCCTGGATGTGGAAGTATAATTGCATATCGCTTTACGTCATTAATTTTAATTTTTTACTACCACTGCAGGAGGTGGACGATGAAGAAGGTGGAATAAATGTTTTGTGTTTCTTTTTTTTTTTTTTTTGCCATCGGATTAATGTCATTTGATATTGATACATGGAAACGCCGAAACATGGATACACATATGCATGGACTGGAAACGTAGTACTCGTATGTGGTTAATTAAACACGAGTATAATTAAGTATGTACGAGTATGTGAACGGAGATGGGTTGAGGAAGTACATACATGCGAGTATGTATGAGGGGATTTAATTAAAAATCGTTACAACGCAACTATAGCACTCGTAAGTTGCCTGGATATTCGGAGGATTTGAAGGACGAGGAAATAATTCTTCAGTTTGTTGTTTGTGGAACATTGTCATTAGTGACAAATTAGTAGAATATATTCGGCGATTAGTCCGATTATTGCAGTTGGATGGGATTCGTCATTAATCACGAATCTAATGGCTACATTAACGATAGTCACGGTAGTTTTTATAGGACAAAGAGGATAATGTGTTTCCTATAAGCCGAGGCTCTTATTATTGAGGATCCGTAACCCAGGGTTCTGGGAAATATTGCCGATATAGAGGAGTATGTTTTGAGAAGGTCTTCTGTATCTAAATTATGCGATTTAAGGGACGAGGAATGAACGACTCTGCTCCCTCTGAATTGATGGATATGATAGTCGTGTTCACTTTGATATGATAGCTGACATAAATAACAAGCCGTGAGCCGATGCAGTTTTGCTTTACTGCCAAACTTTGAACTATGTTCTACTTAGAAAAAATGGCTGGCTGGTTCTCTTGGTTCCGTAAAATACTTAAGTTTTGCATCCCACATTGAGCCCAGATTTTTAGATTTGAGTGACACTCTCTTTTTGCAATTCGCATAAGAGTCAACAAAATTCACATAAGCCCGGACCGACTTACTCAGAGATTTCAAAAGCAAAACTGGTAAGATAAAACCACTTTGACGGTCCACGAAATGACAACAGATAATGGGCTTCAACTATAAGATGGGTAGATAGTAGTTTATAGTGTAAAATTCTTTCTTCAAGCTCTCTGATCGGTCAACTTCAGGACATCTAGAGGTAAAAGTGTCAACTTGAATCAATTTGTTGCAACCCAATTCAGTGTTTGTTTAGCGTGGCACAGGTGTCAGCTACTTCATCAGAGAAGTGGGTTCAATTCAAGAAGACACATAGAAAATTAAAAAAAAAAAAATATTTCTAACATCCTCTAGGCAGACGATGGTAAATCGATGTTCAGAATTTATACTTATGGAAAAGTTTTTAAATCACAGGAATCGGTAAAAATACCGTAGGTCCCACTTTTTATGCAAAATGTGACACGAAGAACAACAGAGTGAATAGAGAGACTAGGCTGTAGTCCATACCAGTCTGCAAGAATTCATCTACAGTATCTTCCAATAGGGACTTCCGAACTTTGACAGTTGATTGCGGCCAAATTTTTGAAGCTATTGGACATCTGTCAAATTGGCTGTCATTTATTCAGTCCATGGACAGACATGGCGTTCACTAAGACATGCAAATGATAAAATTGTTTTATCAAAATGGGTGTTCTGTTCGGGAAACATTCCGCGTGCTTCCCCTGTTTTACGGTCGCCATAATCGTTCTATCGAGAGGACTACTCGCAGTGTGGTGGATAAATTTGGGTCCACTGGTTCAGTAAATGATAAACCAATACCCGTACGTCAACGAAACGCAAGATCTGCCGAAAACATCGCCGCTGTCCGTGAGAGTGTGCAGCAGAATCCAAGGCAGTCGATTTCGCGTCGCTCACAAGAACTCGGCCTTTTGCACACCACAACTTGAAGAATTTTGCATCGGGACTTGGACCTGCACCCGTACAAAATTCAACTGACCCAGGACTGAAGGTAAACGATCATGGACAATAACGTGTGTTCGCTAAATGGGCTCTGGAGCAGTTAGAAACTGGCCCTAATTTTCATCGAAAAATCATCTTCAGAGATGAGGCCCATTTCTGGATGAATCGGTATGTCAACAAACAAAATTGTCGAATTTGGGACGATACCAATCCACATGAAATCCATGAGCTTCCAACGCATCCCGAAAAAGTCACTGTTTGGTGTGGATTTTGAGCTGGCGGTGCCATCGGTCCATATTTCTTTGAGAACGACATTGGCCAGGTCATCACCGTCAACGGCGAGCGCTATAGGTGGATGATTACCAACTTCTTTTGGTCTGAATTGGATGACATGGACACTAACGACATGTGGTTTCAAAAGGACGGCGCTACGTGCCACATAGCTCACGCCACATTGGAAATTCTGCACGAGCCATCCGAGGGCATGGTCATCTCACGTGGATGTAATGTGAACTGGCCACCGAGATCGTGCGATTTTACCCCGTTAGACTTTTTCTTGTGGAGTTTTCTAAAGTCGCAGGTCTATGCAAATAAGCCAATATAACCCATGCCATCGGACGAATTCAGCCTGATTAATGCGCCAGAGTCACGAAAAATTGGACATTTCGAATGCGCGCTACCGAGAGAAGCCGCGGCGAACCTTTGAACGATGTTATATTCCATACATGTTGGCATCGATAGGCCTTTCAAATGAGTAAAAAATTTCGATGGTGTCTCACACACACTTTGTTTTATTTAAATTTAAAAATACCTAATCGTTCAATGGAAACCTTAAAATTGGATGTCCCAGCAATTCTGGAATACCTGTACCGTGCAATTCTCCTGACTAAGAAGATCTTCGAATCGTAGTCTTCCTGTTGCGGATGCCACAAAGCTCGATGTGACAAACTGGAAGCTGCCCCAATTTTTGCAAACAGTAGATTTCTAGCTTTGGTCTTCTGTGTTTTAAAGTGGTCTTCATCGCCCTGATATTTTCTTAATGATTGTAGGCCTACCACCCGTTTACCTTTACAATAATGGCATCAGGATACATCCCAATGGAGGCAAATGAGCAAAAACTGCTGGCGCATAGAGAGCCCGTATATATTTGTATTTGTTACGTCGACTCAAAATTGCCGACTAGCCTACTAACAAAGCCTGCTTTCGTATCGGGCTTTTTGCGAATATACTCCTTTCTCTAACTAGAAGTTTTTGGAGGCTACGGTTTTAGGAATGCCTCTGTCAGAAATTACCTTTTGCAAAAGCTATTGCGGCTAATTCCACTTAAATCAGTCCAGAGCCCCGTACATGCAAATTTAGCTTAATACTCCGACCAGAGCAAGACTTCAGGGCATACTCATGATCCAGCCAAGCACATAAAGGGCGTTGACGCTACTTAAACTATAATATAATGGACTTACTTCTGATAATTGCAGCAAATATTCGTTACTTTCGGCTGTGGTGATGAGTAGTCCTTCTGCAGTCGAACAATTAGCAGAAGCCCTAAACTACTGCAAAGCCGATATCACTTTCATTCAAGAAGTGCAATGGGATGGGTGGGGCAAAAGAAATATGGAAAGGTATGATGCCCACTATGGTGATTGCAATAGACAGCAAAAGAAGCTCCTATTTGGATGCGGATTTGCCAAGAGAAAGACTCCACTCCACGTACCAAATTCATCAACGTAACAAAGGACGACTTTGCCAAAGATTGCTTCTAAGGGCGTTTCGATTACACTTATGAACAATGTCCTAACCACGACTTAAACATTGTCATTGCTGGGAGAGCACACCATCTTCGGGGGCGCAGATGCAAAGCATAGACTAAACGATATCATCTCTAAAAGTGGACTCAGGCTAATCGACTTAGAGACGGGGCATAACACATCCATAAAGCGACCTGACAGGCATCTGATTTAAAAACCGCCAGCCAGCTCTAATATTCTGAATGTATGAACGTTTCCAGAAGCCAACATCGTGTAAGAATCCCGGACGACAGAACACCGAAAAAGACCGCAAGGCATTGCTAGACCTCTTGCTAATCGAGTCCCATAAAATATCTCCGAAATCCTATTGTTCCAACATCAAACGGATAAGATTAGTGGCGATTTTGCTAGCAAGCCATTAGAGAAGACGCATTTGATTATATGCTACGTTCCACCCGGCCACCACATTTGATGCAAAGTGTCTGCGAGCACATGCACTGAAACAAGACGCGTGCAGGGCGCGTCACCAGCTCTATAAGCAACTAGAAGCCCTCAATCGACCCCATAAAAATGTGCTTCTGCAAAATTTAAGTTAGGAAGTTCAGATGCGGAGCCAAATAGTGAAAATAATTTGCCAAAGACATAAATGGCAAACAGAAGCATATATAAGGATGGGGAGGTAATAGAAGGGTCTACGTCGGTACTGGAAGTTTGGAAGGATTACTTTTAAGATCGAAGACATCTAACACTCGTTTAACGTCACTAATAATCGACCACAATTTCGTCCATCCGATCAACATGAGGTCTGGATAGCGATATCTAAACTAGGGTAGAATGGGATTACAGGAGTAGACCACCTGCCGAATTATTTAGGGCAGCCAATTTGCTAAGGTATGCACCAACTCACCTGCAAAATATGGTCGGACGAAAATATGCCCTCTAAAGGCAATCTCAGCATCATTTGCGCGATCAAGCAAGAAGGGATGGTCTCTAAACAGCGCCAGGTATAAAGGAATAAAGCCTTCTTAACAACACGTAAAAGATTTTGTTTCACATACAACACTAGGTATGTGAGCACACAAGGCTCTTTGTCAAAAATCTGACAGGTCCTTATCAGTGCGTTTTCAGGCCTGGAACGGACTTTGGGCTCAGACACTTCACATCTGTATCCAGCACCTGCTGATCGCTTCTTAGGCCGCATGTGAAAGCATTTATAAAGACGAGATATACAGAGCCTTACTACCTGTGAAGATTGATGATAGAGAACGTTCGCTCCTTCACAAAATGCCAGGCCAATGAGGCACTTGATGTCAGAAACGGATTTCGAGGCAGAGGCAGACAATTATCTAAAGTCTGTAAACCTGCTAGCATACATGATAGGAAGAAATCAGTAAGCTGTCCTTGTTCAGTTTCGTCTGCATAAACGGAAAGTGGAGAAGAGGATATCACAACGAGTTGTATTGACTATAGAGCGACATTGGTCTTATAAGAACCGCTCGTATTCCTCATCACTACCACGGAAGCTCAAGTGGAAAGAGATTTCTGCAACTTGGTGTGAGCAACTGAACGGAGGGAGCAGTTGGTTGAAGTCTAAGACTTTGAAAAATTGACTCGGCCATTGCAAGTTACTTTTTTCAAAGTTTCAACGAATCTACGGTCATTAGGGGGAGGCGAAAAAGGTTAGTTGTCATTGTACAGCATGTCATGTTACGTAATCGTCTTACGAAAGCTCCTGGCGAGAAAACTAAGTTTCTAGACATCCTATGTCCCCGAGTGGAATTAAATCTAACGCCAGCCAGAAATTTATAATCCGACAAAGGCGGATTTAAGGATTTCGCCAGCCAGCAGGTCGTATACGCAACTTTTTCAGTTTATCTTTCAACCTATTCCCAGAACCCTACCTGCTTAATTTTTCTCTATTTACTTTCTCCAATCAGAGTGACATCTCTTGAGTAAGTAGAAAAACATGTATAAAGTCGAATTTCTAATAAATAAAAATAAAATGCAATAATAAACGAAAATACCCGCAGTTAATCATAAAAATAAACTTCCTATTCAATCCTTCAAATTATTAATATCCATTTGCTTCCCTTCACATTGTCCTTCTTCTCGGTTTTATTTTTTCTACTTAGTTCGTTGCTTCCCTCGTGACGCGTACATAACTTCATGTTGTCGTAAAATAAAATGAGAATTTCCTTCTGTCATGATCAAATTCCTTCTCCCTTTTCTCACCCATTTGCTTCGTACCTTCATATCCTGTTAGAGCTTTGGTATGATGAGAAAATGAAAAATTATAACTCACTTGCTATTCCAAGAGTCGAGGGTTTCCCCTTACAATCTACCCTGAGCCTACTTTCCCAAAAAGCCCGATGACAAATAATTCCTCTGTATACCAAATGACGGTGGTGTATGTTTTCGTTAGTATTTATAATTTTGCCGTCAGGATAATTTAATTAAACAAAATTAAAAAAAAAAAAAAAAAAACAAACTCTGAGAACTGTTTTCTGGGTAACATGGACGTCAGCAAGGATAACATTGGGTGGAGAAAAAAAAATTAAAATTTATACGACAACAGGATTAAGAGAATGCATCAGGGAAGGCTGTGCCTACATATTTATACAACACAGGGCTCTGGCAGGACCTTACTTTTGATTGTACTCGTATTTATTTTGAAATATATTTTCTACACATTTGATTGTAATTTTATTTTGGGGGAATTAAATTTTGATTAATTGGCATTTTGATTTTATTTTTGGAGCTGTTGACAACGATTTAATTGATTGTGGTTGGAGAGGACTTGAAAACAATGCCGCAAAGCGAGATTAATTCATTAAATTTATTATTGTACAATTATAGGCTTGTGGGTAGCATAGATGTAAAAAAAAATAAGATTATTTATTTTTTGTGATAAATACTGTGAGCTATGAAGACTTTTTTTTTCAATAAAGGGGGCTGTTTTGAATATTTAATTCGTCCTTCTATTGCCACCATGGCTGTGAATTAATCTGATGGCTTTAATGAGCACTTCACTGTAATATAACTTTAAGGAGATTTCTCTAGTCGATCAAGTGAATTCAGAGTTGAGGTCTCAGAAACATATAGAATCGAAGATCTACTTACAAAAGATATAAAGTTACGTACCCCTATGTATATGAGTATAAAAGATTGTTTGAGCATACCAATAACAGGATCGGTAGTTTAGCTTGAAATCGATCCTTGCATAATCAGGTCGATATACAATATGTTCACGCAAAGACCTATCGAGTTTTTCTGTCATTTCTCAATTCTGTGAAGGTAGCTAGATAGATAAATCAGGGGTATGATCGATATGCCATCACACAGGCACTAAAACGGGCCCATCGCGATCCCTGTGGAATCAGTTGAATTTGTCTTCAGATGGCAATTTCTTTGCAAAAGCCAATAAGGCCTTTGAAGTTCATGCCGTATATCTCCTCTAGTTTTTCGAAAAAGCTTTTCCCTAAAAATTTTCTTCGACTACGCGATATTGCCTCGCATTCACACAGCATGTGTGTTATGTCCTCAACAGCTTGCAGATCATCGCAGAATCTGCAAATATCCAGATCTGACAATTTGAGTTTCTTCGTGTGTTGCCGCAGGAGACAGTATCCTGTCAGGATTCCTATTACCGCCCTAAACTTATTTTATTAACTCCCTTAATCTTTTGCCATCAAAAACCGGCCAGAGAGCCTTGGATACCCTGTGTCCTTCAAGACTTGAAAACGATAGTGCCCTTCACTATGACTTCCGAGTAGCCTTCCTTTTCTAGCAAGCCCATCCGCATGTTCATTTCCTTTAATACCGCAGTGTCCTGGCGCCCAGCACAGTCTTACCTGGTTCTGACTGCATTGAGCACCGTGCGACAGCACCTGACTGTATTTTTTTTTATATATATAAAGTAGCGCGCACTCAAGGGGTTAAGGTACCCTTAAAATGTTTGCACACAGCGCGGGCGAAGGAAAGTCAGGGAGGATAGAAAGAGGGGTACCTGTGAATGTTGGTTTTAAATGTTTGAAGGTTATAATGACTAGGAAATAAGGAACTAGGCAGGGCATGCCATAAGCCCTAAGGAACAAATCACGATATTTTATAGTAGGTCCGAAAGTGGACTTGAGGGTATACTGATAAGCATTCATAGCGAAACGGGTGTTACGGTTGAAGAGTTGAAGGGGCGGAATGCTACTGGCGATTTCTATGGAGCACTAGTGGTGGAAATAGCGATAAAACAGAGTGAGACACGAGACATTACGTTGGTGTTAGAGGGTGTCAATTGATTGACCGATATTAGTATCACCAATGAGTTTTATCGCACGGTTTTGAATCCTATCTAGCAGGTGCAGAGATGTTTTAGGAGCACCTGTCCAGATGTGGGCATTGGGCGGATGAATGCCTTATTTATTGAAGCCAGATCAGAAGGGGAATAGTATTGCTTCCAGCGTTTGAGGAAACCTATACATTTCGCAACATTTTTGGCGATATCGAATATGTGGTCATTCCAACGGGGGTTGTCATTGACACACATACCGAGAATGGAAAGTTTTTCGGTTTCGAGGATTCAAGTGCCATTCATGGATAATGGCTGAGTGTTTAAATTTCGCTTTAACGACATCAGACAGCATTATATTTTGGAAGAATTAAATTCCACTCTGTTGATAGTTCCCCAATTGATGATGTTGCATACGATGCCGTTCCCGTTCTACAGCCGAAGAGCAGAGACTCGAGTCCGGAAACGAATATGTAAAACAGAGAGTACTGCCGTCAGCAAAGGAATATAATGGATTAGAAGTGGCAGGCAATAGATCATTGATAAAAATTTAAAACAGTGTCGGAGACAGAACGGAGCCCTGAGGCACACCAGCATTTATTTTGTGAATATCAGACTTGAAGCAGTCCGAGGCAACTTGAATTGAACGTTCCGAACGGTAATTTCTAGTCCATTGAAGAAGAGAGTCGTCGATCCCAAAAGCACGCATTTTCGATAAAAGAGCCTGATGCCAAACTCTGTCAAATGCCTTAGAAATATCAAGTGCAACTATCTTGCTTTCGCCAGATTGATGTAAGCTTGGTTACACTTTTCGGTGAGATATGCCATCAAATCACCAGTGGGCCTGTTGCTACGAAAACCATACAGCCGGTCATTAAGAAGTTTTCGTGTTTCGAGATATTTCATTAGCTGACGGTTTATCAGCCTTGGAAAAAAGGGACGTAAGTGCAATGGGTCTGTAGGAGGAGAGAGAAGATTCGCCTTTTTTAGAGACGGGCTGGACAAATGCTGTTTTCCATCTGCTCGAAACGAGTCCTTAAGAGTAGGATTGATGAAAAAGCTTACGCAGTGGTTTTGCCACCGTGGAGGAATACCTCTTCAGAAGAAGGGGAGATATACCATCTGGAACATCGGATTTATGTTTGTTAGGATCTTTAAGTACTCTTGCTACTACACGAGTGCGAAATTGGATTCGTCCCATTGAAGATTCGACGCACTCAAGTGTAGGCGGAGATAAAGCACAATCTGGAAGTGTTGAACTGGCCGCAAAGTGTGGAGCAAGCAGATTGACCTTGTCCAAAGAGCTGATGGCTCGAATGTCATTGTATATGAGCGTTGGGATGGAGGATGAGGCAGAATTTCTGATGTTTTTGACAAATGACCAAAAGTTTTTACTACCTTTGGGACATTGTAGTATTTTTGCCTCAACTTTTGGGCGTTTTGAAATTTCACACGCTTAAGAAAGATGTTGCAGTATCGGAATTGATGTTGGTCGATTCCATTGCCTTGATAAAAAGCTGCCCATTAGTTTGACAGCCCAATCATTGGGACCAACTAAATTGTTAAGCTCCCACCTTAGAATGTTGTGAATTGACCTATCGAAAGCCTTCGAGAAATCGAGCACACAAAGTAGTCTTATATGGCGCTTGTTTAGGGTTGATTGTTACATGGCTTAATGTTTGTTTTTGTAAGACTTTTTCAAAAACTTTCGATAGACAAGATATTACGCTAATTGATCTGAAGTCAGAGGGGGAATTGGTGTTTATTTGTTTTGCGATTGGTAGGGCCCTAACTATTTTCCAAGACTGGGGAAAAGTTGATGTGGTAATGCAGAAGTAAATAATGTGAGTAAGATAGGCCACAATTTGGGGTAGAAAAAGTTTAATAAATCGTATGGGTACGCCATGCTCACCGATAGCGTCAGACATAATCGCCATTATGCATTTATAAACTTCATTTCGCTTACAGCATCAAAATCTTTTTCTACACCAATCACCGGTCATCAAGCATGGTCCAACACACAGTAGGTCCACACCATCTGCATATGGCTGAGTATAGACGTGAAAACTTTTGAGTGTGTTAAGCAGTCAGTCGATCAAAACAAAACATTGCAGTGGAGATACTTAGGTGGTCTCTTTGCGAAATATTGCTCACAATCAGCATTTGGAATCATGATTTCATTCACCGGCGTTGCTTCATAAAACTTCACAAAACTAGTGCCGTGTACCCTGGTTGACTTACACATGATAAAAGTGTCATTGTCGAAGGCCAACTCAATATCGATGAAAATATCCAATATCCTGTCGAGTCTTTAAGTCTGCTCACCAGATTTTGAGCCCAGACTTGTAGTGTATTTGGCGGTAGTAGCCATGTTACATTTTTGATAGAGGATGCATTGCGCAAATCAAGTGCGACCATTTTCGTCATGAAGTCAGACAGATAAGCCTAAAGCTTTTTGCGCACGTGTAGTCATATTTTCTGATTTTCGGTATAAAGGCTTCTCTTGCTCACCCTTCAATACATGTGCATTCATATTAGCAGCGAAACATTGAAGATTAAGTCTCCAGCAATTTTGCAGGATAACTGTTCGTATGATATCAGCTATGAGCTAATTTTGAACCGATTCTAATCAGGTTACTTAGGAAGTGATTAACAAGCATGCGACAAAGAGTATCTGCTTTCCAACCAGTATACGTGTCACTCCTATGATTATGTATCACCTCAAAAAGTGAATTCCAGTGACAAGATACAGAACAGTGGAAATAGGCCATGTCAATACTCTCGAAAAAAAAGCCACTCTTTGGTAGTGCTTGTGTAAAGCCAGGGCTTAGATTTGTGGCAAGAAAAAACTTCAGCACCCTTCAGTCTACTTCACTTCTAACTTTAATCTGACCCAGGCTAAGTAAATAGTAATCTGTGCCCGATATGCACTGGTGCTTCCACAGAGTAGAAGGACAGCTTTTATAAATGCCTACTGAACTTCTCGACTAAGTTAAAGGAAGATATTTTGCTAAACCTCATGGCCATTCAGTCGCGGTAAAACGTGAAGTTTGGATGTGTTTCCCAAACCTCAACAGTCACGAAGCATGCTGTTGGATCAAAAAACCATGAACCAGATTGGTTCTGTGGAGCCAAAATTGACTCAGAACTCTATATAGTGAAATGAGACGTCGAACAGCTGCAATCTCAAGAATACTTCCCTACCATTGAGAGCAGGATATATTATTAGCAGTCCATCAGAGTCACCACATTGAACTGATGAACAGTGTCGGCAAGAGCTTACAGGAACACAGAAGTTGTTTAAGGCGACGATGTAGAGCTGTCTCCGAAATCTAAGAGCAAAGGCGGCAGGATTTTCCTGAAAGAAAACGAAGAAGCTGGAAGATTGCTCGATGAAGGCCATGAAGAGGTGCTGATGTAGAGGCGGCCGGAAGGAGCTACCTGTTCAACGATCGGGTACTGCCGCGTACGCGGGAAGTGGCTGGACCTAAAAGTGGCTGGACCTAAAAGTGGATGAACAGATCTTTTTGAACCACCTACCGCTAACAGTGGCAGCTAAGTTGGAGGCAGCTGGGGAATACTCTGTGGCGGAATTTAGACTACTACCCAAACTACAATGGGAAGAAAATTCGGCACGCGAAAGAAATTTGAACCTCATCCACTTCCATAAATGTGAGTGAAATCCAGTCCAGAGGTGGTGTGGACACTCTTGTTGCTTGTATCTCTGATGCAGCAAGAGACTTTCAATTATTAAGAAGATCAAGGTTGTGGAGAATGCAGAGTGCACTCTATGTAATCTGCGCTTGAAAAGGGGTGTAATGCACTTCATTGGAATCTTATTTTAAAGACTAGACACGTTCAAGATCCTATCAAGATCCTAGCTCAGAAATTTCAGCCAATTATAGTTTTGGCATTCCTTGTATAGGATGACCATGGAGATCCCTCTCTGTTGCTTGAAGGTTGGTAGTGGTTCCAGCAAGATTTTTGATGTCAGCAAGGGATTTCGACAAGGTAGGAAGGATACTTTAAAGTACTATTCAAGGCTCACAGGATAACCGCCGACCCACAATATGTCTGTACTACTGCTCGCACAGAGTGAAGCAGTTGTCATCATGCGGAGAAATCAACATACAACCAGAACAAAAGTATGTCTTTCCGACAAGGAAGTATCCTCAACAATATTCGCTACGACAGTGGTGAATAGATGACTGTAATATGTCCGGGAAAATCCATGCATCCATAACAGAGTAATAGTATTTCCCAGTCTTTCTCAAAGGCAGCACTCTCAAGTGAAAAGCATCTGAACCAACGTGGTTTCCATAACCGAGTGGTGTTAGTGCAAGATTCTCATAAATGAGGAGGGACGTTGGTTGAGATCCAGGTCCAATCAAATAGAATAAGTTGGTCATTGCTCATAAGAATCGACTTTAACATTTCTTGGGGCCAGTCCTGACATTTGCCTTCTTTTGCTCAAAGTTTAAGGAGTGAACTAGTTACTTATAAATTTTAGGATGCCACTATAGTTTCAAGTGCTTCTTGTGGTTAAACTAGTCTTTTTCTTCTGTCATTCGGTCACAACTCTTGAAACAAAACTTTCACCCCTTCTTGCCACACAACTAAATGCAGGACCTCTTCACCGACATGGTTCACCGGGAGCTATAGCAGAAAGTACTTAACTTCGAACCACAGTATTCCATGTTCGACAAAATCCCAGATCTATTCGTTTCCATCAATTACAAACGAAGGAATATTCCATCCCCAATATACTTCTGCAGCTCAGAGTGTAAACTATTCTTC
Source organism: Volucella zonaria (assembly GCA_963966105.1). Taxonomy (NCBI): domain Eukaryota; kingdom Metazoa; phylum Arthropoda; class Insecta; order Diptera; family Syrphidae; genus Volucella; species Volucella zonaria. Next base: position 45,283,756 of record OZ014531.1, read on the forward strand.
TTCTCCCTTCATAACCATTGGCTTCTAATCCTTTCTAGCCACCAGAAAATCCTGATTAAGTATCAATCGAATTACTTCCACTGTCATCCTCGAACTTCTGCTCCAAACCAGCATGAAATTTAAAACTTCACAAAAGGACAAAATTTACTTTAGTTTCCAACTATTCATAGCAAGCACCCACATTTTCGGTCTTCCATTCTTGGACATGGATCCGAATGTCATTGGTGTTTGTTCTCAAACAATTGTTTACGAGAGGATTGTTCTTTCGAAAATCGATACTTGGGTGTACAATGCGTAAAAGATGTCATCCCTGCCATGATTTCTCTGTCATGTCGATTTAATTAATTTTTCTTCGAAATTCCGAGATACTCGTAGATCAAAGTACGAGTGTAGAGATATCGCTGACCATGTCGAACACAGGATTGAATAGATTTGACGTGACATTGATGGTGATTGATCTGAAGGCAATCTACCTCTGAGAGAGTGCTCCTTTATTCTCGCAGGTAATTCCCCATATACCAGCATCGCCCAAGTAATAACAGATTGAATTTATCCACCCTCAAAACCAGCTTTGACTACAAATAACACCCACACTGGGCCACACAATTATGCATGTGTGTTCTGGGAGGATAAATTTCGATGTTGAAAGGATGTAGGGGAATATCTTTCACCATTTCGTCCGTGAGAAAATAGTATTGGAATTAATAAATTGCCATCATTAATGGAGTACACTTAAAATATTGTTCAAGGACAATGCACTTTCCCAATTGAAACGCTATACAGACACAGCATGCGAAACAGCAAGCATAGGTTTGTAGACAGCATTGCTCCAGTCAGAGAATACTGTTTCAATATGGTGGAGACGGAGACGGATTCTAGTGAAAGGAATTTCAATTAATACGATTCGACGTTGGGGTGTGAGATAAAAGCTTATGGGGGCGCACACTGTTCTAAAAAAAAAAAATCATTCCCCCAACAATGGCATTGAGGACTTTATTAATCATCAAAAAATTTGTTTCCAATTTAATACTGCTATTGGGAAATTAATTCCTTTGAAGGAGCCCACCAACCTCATCAGATGAGCCAACTCAACGAAGAACCACTTTAAAATTCCTGGCGGCAATAAAATTTTTCACATTCAATAGGGATTTGTCAGTCTCAATAAAACTCTAGATGCAATCTTCAGATACAGCTATAAACTTAGTACCATTCCGAGAGTTTGGAGGAGGGTTAATGGTATGACTAGACCTCCCCAGTTTGTTGGGAATTATTTATGTCCTTTTTCAAAATTTACGCGCCGGTGATGCCTATTGCTTATGTAGCCAGTCCCCGTTCTAACAAGTTGGTAGTTGTCCTGTTATTCAGTCCAAGCTTCTAGACGACTATGATAAACATGAGAATTGGTCCAATGACCAAAGGGTGGATTCGGTGCATGATTTTGGGTTGCAGGCTTCTTGAAATTACACCTTAGTTCGCTGTGCTAGTAATGCACAGACACAGATACACAGTTGCATGGTACGACTCGAACTATAAAGAGGCTGTCAGGGTTAGAGAATTGTTTTTTCGGTCCTACAAGACCAACCCGACAAAGGAAAATCGAAAAAAGTTTGAACGAGCCAGAAATGACTGCAACGTCTTTCTCAAGCGTGTGAAATTCCAATACGACCAAAAACTGAGACAAAAAATACTACAATGTCCCAACGATAGTAAAATCTTTTGGTCGTTCGTCAAAAATATTAGAAATTCTGCCTCATCCTACATCCCAACGCTCATTTACAATGACATTCGAGCTATCAGCTCTTTGGACAAGGCCAATCTGCTTGCTCCACACTTTGCAGCCAGTTCAACACTTCCAGATTGTGCCTTATCTCCGCCTACACTTGAGTGCGTCGAATCTTCAATGAGACGAATCCACTTTCGCACTCGTGTAGTAGCAAGAGTTCTCACAGATTTAATCCGCTGGTCCAGATGGTATATATCCCCTAATTCTGAAGAGGTGTTCTTCCACGCTGGCAAAACCACAGCGTAAGCTTTTTCATCAATCTTACCTTTTAGGGCTCTTTCCGAGCAGATGGAAAACAGCATTTGTCCAGCCCGTCCCTAAAAAAGGCGAATCTTCTTCTCTCTCCTCCTACAGATAAATTGCACTTTCGTCCCTTCTCTCCAAGGTCATGCAAATGCTGATAAACCGTCAGCTCATGAATTATTTCAAAACACAAAAACTTCTCAATGACCGGCAATATGGTTGTTGTAGCAACAGGTCCACTGCTGATTTGATGGCATGTCTCACCGAAAATTGGGACCAAAGCGTACATCATTCTGACGAAAGCAAGATAGTTGCACTTAACATTTGTAAGGCATTTGACAGGGTTTGGCATCAGGCTCTTTTGTCGAAAATGCGTCCTTTTGGGATCGATGACTCTCTTCTTCAATGGTCTAGAAATTACCGTTCGGAACGTTCAATTCAAGTTGTCTTGGATGGTTTCAAGTCTGATATTCACAAAATAAATGCTGGTGTGCCCCAGGGCTCCGTTCTGTCTCCGACACTCTTTTTAATTTTCATCAACGATCTCTTGTCTGCCACTTCTAATCCAATATATTCGTTTGCTGACGACAGTACTCTCTGCTTTTCATATTCGTTCCCGGACTCACGTCCCTGTTCTCCTGCCCTGGAGAAAGAGAACGGCAGCATGTAGTATGTAGCATCACCAATTGGGGAACTATTAACAGAGTGAAATTTAATGCTTCCAAAACACAATGCTGTCTGCTGTCGTTAAAGCGAAATTCAAATGCTCAGCCCTTATCCATGTATCGTCGAAACCGATAAACTTTTGATTCTCGGTATGTGTGCCAGTGACAACTTACGTTACAATGACCACATATACGATGTCGTCAAAAATATTGCGAAATGTCTAGGTTTCCTCAAGCGTTGTAAGAAATATTTTACCCCTTCTGATCTGGCCTCAATATATAGGGCATTCATCCGCACTAAATTGGAGTACAATCTCAGGTTCTCCTAAAACATCTCTGCACCTGATAGATACGATTCAAACCCAAGCGATAAAACTCATAGCTGATACCAATATCACTCAGGCAATGGACACCCTCGAACACCGACGAAATGTCTCGTGTCTCACTTTGTTTTATCGCTATTTCCACCACCAGTGCTCCATAGAAATTTTAACCGTAACACATATCTCGTTACGAATGTTCATCAGTATACCCTCAAGCCGTGATTCGTTCCTAAGCCGTACAACTCACCTATGGAATGCCTTGCCGATCTCTGTGTTTCCTGGTCGTTATAACTTACAAACATGTCTTTTCTTCCTCCCTAAATTTCCTTCGCCCGCGCTGTGTACGAACATTTTAAAGGTACACAAATCCTTTGAGCGCGCGCTTAATATAAAAAAAAAGAACTTGTCTATGCAAACCTGAGAGATGCCATTTAGATTATGTGATGATGCATGGGGTCTTGAATTGATGCTCAGACTACATCTGCGTGTCCACGAGGAGAGTATGTCTGAGGCAGGTTAGAGAATTTCTAAAATTTCCTCTAAACATAGAGCGTGGTAGCTTCTGCGCAAGCTACCACCATCCGGCGTCCTTTTTTTGGTAAAAGGTCCCTTGAGGGTTAGGTTCCACAAAAGAAGAGAGAGTAGCCTCTTCGGGGTGTTGTATGTGATCTTCTTTTTGTGGCGCAGAGGTCAAAACGCTAATTTGAAGAGATTTGTTTGAAGCTTTCTCGATAACAAGCAATGCCACCATTGCATTCTTCTTGAAACTGGCTGATTTTTCAATTGTCTGAAAGAGGAAATATATCGCAGTTTGAATACGTTTTCCATTTTTGGAGGCGCATTTAGAGTAGGTCAATGTTCTCTGATAAAGGCTGCACTTATTCTGAATGTCGAGAATTCTTTCAAGGGTCTTTAAAAAGAATGGTAACAGACGAATAAGTCAGACTCATGAGAGATTATATGCTCCTTTGAGTTAAAAATTACGCTAACTTCAGTCAAGGCGCTGGGTATTGGATATATATATATCGAGAGCTGAACATGCTTAAAGAATGCATGACGGTATGTCTCCGATGTCCTGATAATCATTTTGCTGTTGCGCATGGAAGATACTACCGGGCCCGGCTAACTTATAAAATTCGGAACGGTGAACTGCCCTTTTCAGCTTGTATATCCTTACAGATCTGGGTTGTTTGGTTTTCTGATCTACGGATGAGAAGATTTCTTCAAAATGAGCAGACACGACTCGTGGACAAGGCCCCTATTCTGTTCTAGAAGACTAAGATTAAGATTACAGCGGAGTTCTTGGATATTTTTGGTACACAACTGTTTGCTTTTACCCTCTGTCCTTCTTACTGGGATATCGGAATGTGATTTAAACATACATTCGCTATGGCATGAACGATCCTAATGTGGTTGACAATCGTTTGTTCGGTAGGCAGATCTGGAAGTATTTATGGTCAGAGTAGGGTGGTTCGTCTGACAGTGAGAATTGGAAATACCTATGCAGCAGTCACCTCGATAACTCCGATTAGACCCAAGAGAATGCACTATCTGACGTAGTTTCCATGCAGGTAGCACTATCGGAATTTATTATTTTCAGAATAGGCATACGGCTACCGGACATCAGAACAAGATGTGATTTTAGTACAATGATGCTTCACGTCACACGTGTAATTTCGCACATCGTGCGCCAGAATGCTACAGGACACAACACATCTCCAGCGTCTTTGATAATACGTCCTGTCAATTGAATAAAGTTACTGCGAGTGCAAAATCCATTGACAAATACGTTACCGAATTGATATGCTCCGTATTCAACAGCACAATAATCCTTGCCAATCTCGAGCAAAACTTGATCTAGGTAAGGACTACCAATAGATACTGAAAACTTAAAGGCATCACAATCCCCTTCTCCAACGCAGGTAAGTATTTAGGTCGTCCTGGATTGCAAACTTCCTTGGGGTAAACATGTCACATCGAAAACTTTTAAGACGCTCTCGGCATTCTGGCAGTGAGCTTTCGACAATATATGGCGCTTGATGAGGATCATTTGGATCTGTACGGCTATTATGAAACTGATTATATTCTACGGTATTCTAGTGGAACAAGCTTTCACATCGGTGCTTTTACCAGATCTCAGAGAACGGGCTGTCCCGGAGATTCACCATGCTAGACGCTCTGATGGTAGATGCACTGATGGTAGACGCACTGACGAAAGACGCACTGATGCTGGACGCACTGATGCTGGACGCACTGATGCCAGATGCACTGATGCTGGACGCACTGATGGTAGACGCACTGATGCTGGACGCACTGATGCCAGATGCACTGATGCTGGACGCACTGATGCCAGACGCACTGATGCCAGACGCGCGGATGCTGGACGCACTGATGCTAGATGCACTGATGGTAGACGCACTGATGAAAGACGCATTGATGCTGGGCGCACTGATGCTGGACGCACTGATGCCAGACGCACTGATGCCAGACGCACTGATGCCAGACGCACTGATGCCAGACGCGCGGATGCTGGACGCACTGATGCTAGATGCACTGATGCTGGACGCACTGATGGTAGACGCACTGACGAAAGACGCACTGATGCTGGACGCACTGATGCCAGATGCACTGATGGTGGACGCACTGATGCCAGACGCACTGATGCTAGACGCACTGATGCTAGACGCACTGATGCAAGACGCACTGATGAATCTCCTTTTATGTGGTTTTCATATCATGGATTGCACTCTTAAAGCTATTTTACGTTTAAAAAAAAAGTGGTCGATGGTAAGACGGTACCACATGCAATAGAGTTTAAATGACCTTGTACACCGGCTGTCTTTTTCCTGTGGTCTAATAGACATGCCATCTCTTAAGCCAAGAAAGAAATGTAGTCGCATCTTTACAGCGCTGCCGGTCTTTTTGGAGAACAACAACATAAAATTGAACTCTTCACTAGGCTAACTAGAGTCAAGCAGAGTACCCAGAAGGCAAATCAAAAAGGCAAGCCGGTGCAAGCATTGGTAAAGATAGCCTTAAAACATGGACAACGAGTACTAAAAATTCAACGCGCCAGCATGCATATATTATTAAGAAGCCCAGAGATTTATCACATGCTGACACGCTTCGGAAGTAGGGATGATTGTGTACAGAATCAGAAAAAGCTTAACAAATCGACGAATCTAACAATTGTGTCCAATAAAGAAAAATAGCGCTAGAAGGAAATAGAAATGTTTGGTTCACTACACAAGAAGTCTTGCTAGAACGCAACGATATCGCCTAACTGACGTCTAAGAAGGAATTCAAAGAATTGAATTCAAAAAGCCTTCCCACGGAATTCACAAGCAAGTTGTTGAAAATCAGAAAAGTGCACATCGGCTGGGTTTGCTGTCAAGTGCGAGAAATATTTCTGTTCAAACGGTGCTTTAGATGCTTCGAGTTCGGACACTTTGTAAAAACTTGCAAAACCCCTAAAGACCGAATAGGTTTGTGTCTTGGATGCGGACGAAACGCTAACACATTTAAAGGACTGCAAAGCCAGACCATTTGGCACAGCAAGATCAGGTTCTATCATTGATATCCCTTTTGCAGCAGCACTGTTTACTTCAGTCACCGGCTTAGCGATCCACAATAACCGACAACACTCAGTCGGCCTAAATGGAATATCAATACCCTAGATGAAGATCTTCTAACTTTCGTCGTTAGTGAGGCCATAGCTGAATCCAGTACCTCAGGGGATTTTGTAACCCAGACATCAGGGTTAATAATCAATGCATATAATGCATCAATATCTTGGGTAGTACCGACCTCTTGTATATTGGTGTACCCCTAGAAACAAGGAACTAAGATCGATATGCCACTGAACGAGAAGAACTTATCACCGTTTCCAGACTTGAGATGCCAATGACCAGCAATTCCAACATAAACGCAGTGTATTTCGAGAATCAACAACCCGAATAAAAATAGCGATTATATCTCATATTTTAGAGATCTTTGCGAACGAGTTAATCACGATGTAGCTGTGGGGTAAGGCTTATCAAAATGTATCAATGAGGCTGAAAGGCCCCTGCATGAAATCACCAACATGTCCGTACAACTCGCTTACGGAATGCCCTGACGAGCCCTCTATTTCCTAGTCATTGTAACCTGCAAACATTCAAAACCAACGTAGATCGGTGTCTCTCCTTTTTTGTCCTTCGCTCGCACTGTGTGCAAACAGTTTAAGACACACGCTAATTATAAAAAAAAATATGTCCGGTACTGCTGCGTCCCGATTACCTCCACAAGAGAGTAGGGTAAGAGTTGGTCATCACGAGAGTACCCCCATACTTATAATCACACGCGAAGAATTGCTCAAAATATGAGAAAAGCTGCGCGACAAAAAATCACCGGGACTGGAAGGTGTCTCAAATAAAACCTTAAAGATCACTATTAACGAACAAGCGGACCTATTTGCCGAAATGCTTACTGCATGTCTTAAAGATTGCGTTTTCCTGAGTCTTGGAAGCCGCAATGCTATTGCTTTTGCCAAAGAGGAAAGGTGACCCAAACGATCATTTGTCTCATCGGGCTATTTACTTGCTTGACACGGTCGGACAGATCTTTGAGCAGAACCTTTATAACATACTCTTCCCAACAATTGAATCAGCAGGAGTTTTATCGGTTAACGGTTAACAGGGGAAGCAATCAAATGCAGTAATAACTAGAGTTCAGGACTCAATACAGGGTAGGGGCTGGAAAGAAGGCACTAAGAAATATTGCGCTATTATGGCATTGGAAGTAAAGAATGCATTTAACTTGGCGAACTGGAAACTGATTAAGAACTGGATTTATCAGATTGAAATACCGAACTATCTCCTCAAAGTGATAGCGAGCATCCTTCTCTATTCACTCAAGTTGACTACACTTAAAATGACTGAGCACGTGTTAAGTTTTTAGGAAAATGGGACAGAGAGGGAGAAAGAAAGACTTTTGGGCTTAGTGGTTATACCGCTCTATGGGTGGCATCCAACATTTAGTGGGGAGCCTAAATTATCAGTGTAATTAGACTTGTTTTAATCTAGGCACTAGGCAATCATACATCTTACGTGATTTTAGTTGTCTAAAAAAAAGAATGTCTTTCCGGCGCGGCTGGAATTGAACCCAGAACTGTCCGATTTGGAAGCCAATATACTACCACTTGAGCCATGGCTACCCACTGTGATATCTATGACTCTGACGATGGAGTGAAAGCGTAATTAATGGCGGTGTGCCGCAAGGCTCGGTCTTAGGCCCCCTACTATGAAACAATATGTACGATGAAATTTTATGCCTACAGGTTCCATGCGAAGCTTCGATTACCGGATTTGGTGATGACATTGCTGTGGTGGTTGTAGCAAAAGCTCTACAAAGAGTACAACTCTACATCAACGAAACAACGGTCCTTTAGTAACTAGCATCAATTTCCAACTCGCCGATCATAAAACTGCAGCTGCAGAGTTATGACTGACAGCAGTCCAAGTGTTAAACATCACCTAGAGCAGGTATGTGGGAAATCACTGAAAAATGTAACTGGTCTCCGATGAATAATATCGGAAGCCCAAAACAGAATAAAAGACTCCTTCTTGCTGCAGCTGCGAGTTCCATACACATGCACGCAGAAAAAATATGGCCAAGTGTCGGAAAGATTAAGTCTTATGTGCGGGGAGTCAAATCCGTTCATCGCCTTAGTGTAGTAAGGGTCTCCAGTGCATTTCGAGCCACGAACTAAATCGGAAGATCCAAAAGCGATCGAGTCCAAAATGACCGGGTAAGCGACAACACAAAAAAATGCGAAAGAACTCATAGTATTGCAACCAACCTGTCAACAACAATGAAACTTATCCGTAAATGAAAGATGGGTACATGGTCTTATACCAGTGAGCGATGTATGGAGTAAACAGAATCACCGAGGACAAACTTCCATTTGATTCCGATTTTGACGGGACATTGCTGATTCAGAGAGTATCTGTATATGGGTAAATTGTCTATATGGTGAAACTGTCTTGGAAAATGCGGAACACTTGATTTTTTCATTGTCCTCGGAACGAAACCGAGAGTATAGCCTTACAGGGACAATTTGTAGAGTGGCCCAATCACAGTAATATCGTGATGTATAAGCTTCAAGCCGACCGCCTCGAAGTAATGCCTTATGCCGACACTCCGGGTATGGAAATCGGTCTATTGGAGGCGGCTGTAACCGGCCCATTGGTGCCTCATACCTTCCAGCAAAAAAAAAATCAGTTGAAAAGACTGTAGACTGCATATAACATCGTAACGGGGCACTGCGCTCTTGGGCATAAGGGACAAAACATCCTGCCACCACAACGCAGAGCACATTCGGCACTGATGCGGTGGATGCTGTTACTATAGACACCTTATCACTGAGGCGCTTGCTCATATTTTTACGAAAGACTGCGAAATCCCAGTAAAAGTCACATAGAAGTAGTAAGGTGGACTTGTTCTTTGTCTGAATGATTGGCAGAGTTGATATTAAACCAGTATCACCGAAATTTAGAGATTATTTATGGAGGCGAGCCTTTGGTCGACTTCCTCTTCCACAATATGGAAGACGCAGGATTCTCTAAAAAAAAATCATTTAACACAGATACAACAATTTTGACAAGGGTGTACATCTACGAGTATTTGAATTTCTTCCAAACCAAGTACTCGTACCCTACTACGCCGGGCCCAGTTACATACATATTTCATTCGTTAACTCTGCGAGTGACAAACAAAAGTTTTCCCTGCACTACCCTAGTTTCCACTTTTTGCAAATTCATCTCCCCTGTTTGTTAGTCCTGCGACTAACACTCTCAAAGACGCCAGTGTCAGTGAGTCTACATCATGAAAACTCCACTCGGAGAGCTCGCCACCATATTGCCACGAGAGAGAAAACACCATAGTGTTGAGGAAAAATCAATAATTCTCCATTTTCCGTTTTCCAAATGTTCGCATAGGTCCTTGAGTGTATTTGTGTGTGAAAATAATGTACAACACTACAATGAGTAAAAGTAGGTTCACATCTGTATACTCGTACTTATTGCGCTCGTAAATTACATAATTCCACCGCATTTCGCTCCGTTTCGAGTGAATTTTTGTTTTTTTTTTTGTTCGTATTTTTCGACATTGTCCTTTCATTTGCTTAGTCTAAAGTGGCAGCACATGAAGAAGTGCGAGTATTATGACGAAAATTTTAACTCATTTCCTCTAAATGGAGGCCTCACACTTCCTTTTCGTTTCGTTTTCCAAACGTACGCTCTCTTTTTGTGTGTGTTTGAGTGTGTTGGGGGTGGGGGTACATATGCTTTTTCCAGCTTCCTTTGTAGGTTAAGAGAGCACATACGTACATCTAACGGTATACACATTTAAATTGCATTTTATGGCACGTTATACAATAGGAGCGAGTGGGAATTTTCCTTTTTTTCATCTTCAATTTGCAAAATTCGCATAATTTTCGAGCTGAGAAAATTGCCCAAGTATTACGACCACACGTACGGATACATGCCTTCAAATTGAATTACAGTTTTTGACATATGGTCATGAGTTTTCAACCCTCTGTGGGTTGGGGCCTGTATCTGGTTTGGGTTGGTTTGGCTTGGCCACGGTTTTTGGAGGTTCTGGTCCTGCAGGTTGAGGGTAATAAATTTACGTATTGAGCTTAAGGATACTTTAGTTTTTTTTTTTTTTATTTTTTTTTTCGTTCTCCTCTCCTTATTTCTATGGTCCTTTATGAGTTTTTACGATAGAGGTTGCCATAAGTACATGGGAAGGTGATGATAAAGATGATGATGATGGGATTGTGTGCGGAAAAGTTTATTTCTTTTTTTTTTTAAGGAAAGGATTACGGTTGTAAGCTAAATTTATGGACTTGAATTTGGTCAACTGGATATAATCGGCAAAGCCCTATTTTTCAGCGCAATTTCGAGATGTAAAAGTTGAAAGTTGGCTGTTAGTAGGGTCTCCGGGAAGTAGTTTATTGTTTTCGTTTTCAAACAAAGAGTAAATGTCATGGAGCTTATCTAATGGCTATTCATTCACAAGGTTTTTATTTTGTGTATCCGATTTCGTCTTTTTGTTATTTTTTTTTCCAGAAAATAATGGTAAATTCCAGCAGATAGATGACAGCACTGCTGGATTACGATCCTGACCTCACCACCTGAACTGTAGTGTCGTCTAAGAGATGAGAGATGCTGAATCTTCTGCTACTTTCTTACCTAAATGCGGCTACAGTCTAGTGGACCTGAGCCTAATCAATAAACCTACCTAGCACGGCTTTGGCCAACGGCCCTCAGTTGCACACCTCAAGATGGTTGATTTTCCAATCCAATTGTGTGCATCCTCCAAGGTATGATCTTTCTCTACTTCAGGTAGAAATCGGAGACCGTTCACTCATTCTATTCAAAGGATACAAGGATCCCTTCTCTACAAAGCCGCCCAACACAAACGTCCAAAACGGCCAACTTACTTCACCTGACTTCGCTACCTTTGGTCCTGCGCCTACAGCTGATCGTGGGGTTCTACACTGTTTATTACGACGCGCATCCTGTCAATTGGACCTCGATCTCATCAATAACGCTAAATACGGGCTTTTTGGTTCACGGTTCATGAGTGTGCATTAAGGACTTTCCAAATACCCAGAACAAGTAGTCAGTGGCGTCAAGTTACGTGATCTTGGTGGTCGATTCACTAGTCCATTTAGCGATAGAATGTAGTCGGTGAAACGGCTACTCAGTAAGCCAATGGTTTCATGGGCAATATGGTACGTAGCGCCATCCTGCATACCGTACGGATCAATGCCGTCCATATTTTTGAAGAAACAACCATTAACCATGCTCCGGGAACGTTAACCATTTTACAGTCAAGGCGGGCGCCGGCCTTATATCAAAAATAGTGGAACGCAACCAAACAGACCACTTTTGAGGGTGTAATTGAGTCTCATGGGTCTCTTTTGCATTTGAATCAGTAGAGAATCGGCAATTTTACCCAAAGTTGCTCATGATTTCTACATACAAACCGTCAACTCAAGAGGGCAATCCGTGAACTCTACCACAAGCCATGGTCTCCAGGCTTTGGTTCTTGCCCCAGATGGATCTTTTATGGGTGAAGACTGCGATCTTATCGCAATGTTTTTCATATAGTGGAGGAAGAGCTGAAATGTTACGATCAATGCGAATTGACAATACTGCCAAACTTCTAATCCAAGCGGCTACGGTTTTTTTCTGTAACACTATTACGTTGATGCGTTGCTGATATTGCGGCATGCAGAGTGTACGAGTACATTTGTGGGTCGAATAGACAGCTCAGTTATTCGAGTACGAGGATCGAAAAAATCTGGCGGCTTTGTAAAAGTTTCGCGTATTGTCAAATGTTACTGATTACCGAAGAAATGCCAAAAATTGCAGCACGGTTGATGATGACTTTTTTCTGTCCGTATCCGAGGGCCCCCGCCCAATTACCAAGGCTTCGCCCATCAATGACGTTGTCTAAAAAAAGCGGGGGCAGAGCATATTACTGGTTTTATCGTAAACATCTTCAGATAACGACACCGAAGGTTGCTACGATTTGACCAGTTGGCGGCAGGACCACCGGTAGTCCCTACTAGGACTTAAATCGCGGTACCATGGGAGTCGGTCCGGGCCTGACTTGTTGAGGTAGGCCCCCTTGTGGGAGCGTCATGGTGGCTGGGAAAGGTCGGAAAGGTCTTCCTGTTGATTTGACCCGTTGTAGAGTAGCAAATAAGTACTGGGTGCTGTGACCCTAAGAGCAGTAAGAGATTTTAGATCGGCCTCGACCCATACCAAGGGTGGAACTTGTGCCTCCAACACAGTTCCGAATTTGGTATCAAAGGATTGACGGAGAACGATGGCAAGGCGTATCCTTGCTCCCATGGATGTATGGGCATCCCGTAAGCATAAGTCTACATGACAGGTGGTTTACGTTAAAAACCAGAGACTATGTCCGTATCCGAGACTGTTGGTTACCGCAACCGTAACCCCAAACCTTAATAAAATGCTTGGATAAAACGTCTGCCTAAACAGTCCACTGCCAGTAGCCTCTCTAAGGCTATGAGAGCCGCCTTTGGCCTATTCAGATTTCTTGTGTAGCTATCTCTATTCCAGGGTCCCAGGACAACCATGGAGCTCCCTGTAGACTTTGGCTCTGAAATCTTCGTAGCTCTAAAGGCTGTGCCATGGACGCCGCCGTCGATGCGTATATGGGATTCCTCCGCAGTCTACTTGGTGAAGAAGAAGTGCTCTAGTGCACCCGCCAATGCCGCAGGGGTTGGGTACCCTACTTTCAGACCGAAGTTGTCTTAATAAAACGGTTGACCACTATTGGCCATTTCAAGAGAAAGATACAGCGTGTGTGTTCCGTTTGCAATGATGAGGGGGAGGAAATTGAACCACGAACTCTACGGGCTATACATCGAAATCAGTCTGAATTGTGCAAATGACGCAGAGTAGGATTCCATTCATCATTCTGAGCAAATCTTGGAACTAAATTGGTATATGCTCTTTAGCAAGATACTATCTACTGTCTTGGATAGCTGGTCAGGTAAGCAGGCCCGTCTTTGTATATTCGGTCATTTGCTATGCTTATCCACTCTGGTCGGGAAGACAGAATTCTTGGCTGTTATCGGCCAGTTTGATTTATACGTTCTGCGTTACAACGGAAAGCGAGCCGTCCTCGCCGTTTAGCAGTCTGCAGAAGCGGTTTTTGAATATCCACAACAAAATCTGTGACTCTTGTACTAAATATCCCTTCTCATCTCATTAGGTTTACTATGATTGGGTCTTGTTGTGTGACACGTTCTTTTCGTTTTTGGAAATTACCGAATATTGTTCCTGGAAAAGCACTCACTCTTCTTTTGTATATAGACTTGCATGAGCCTTTTTCATTGGCGAGAAGTCTTGCTACACTTGTTTGCATGAACTCACCATCAAACCAGATATTTCATTGCGGTAGTCGAATGAAACACAGTACGTCAATTGCAGCATTTCTTTCGGCTGGCTTCTTTGGATCGATTCTACTAATCTTCAACAATTGGCAAGGGCTAGACAAAAGGTTAAGGAGTAATCGTTTGTCAAGTTGTGTAAATTTGTTTCGATTGCAACTGTTCAAATATAAGTCTTCTGATACTACGGGCTTCTGACATATCTGTGGACGTACCATGACATGAATTTCACTTTCTTTCACTGCCAAAGGCAATAAATACTTGTTGGTAATAGTATGTTTGTTGGTAATAGTATGTTTGCTTCTACGTGGATGATAGGCAAGCTTACCTGTCAAGACTGATTCACATGCTAAAAGACATAGTTTGCAGGCTTTAAGAGAATCTGACTGAAACACGCAGATGGCCACAGGAAAACGGTCTTTTTCCTAGCCCCGGATATCTAAAAAGTTTTTAGTTCTGAAGATTTACCACGTGTTTACTAGACATATTCACTGGTTGGGGCTTAAAAAAAAAATTACACTGTGGTTATTCTTATTATTTTCCTCAGTAGACCCAAGATTAAAGCTCATTAAAACTTTGCTCTCGAGTCTCTGTAAAGGATTACCATTGCTTTGAACGATGCGGTCAGAAACGTTCATGGGATTCGTCGTTTTGATGAAGTCTCAGAGTATCAGCAAAGTCGTGTTGGCACCACGATTCAACATTTTTGAAGCGTAGTGCTGAATCTTTCTGGGCAAAATTATTTACAGCCACTTCCGTATGTTAATTTTCATTTTATTCTATCACCTAGAACACTTGATTGTGGACGTACTGCTTTTATCTATGTACGAACACCAACCGGTATGGCAGTTTCAATTCAAATTCAACTCAACTTGCAACATGTTAACAATTGTTATCACTTTTCTTTTGAGAATTCATGAGTGTGCAAATTCAAGTGTAAGCACTGCCACGTGTACCTAAAACCTATTCTCCCTCATTATATTTAATCTAACGATCCTTACTACCGTCCGCAATCTCCCTCGTTAATTCTCAAAATTAATGGGCAACCTAAAAAGTGCTAGAGGTCCCCACTAGACTCTACAAATGAAATGCTGTTGTACATCTACTCCTTACTTTCAGTCCCTCATTTAAATACAAACCCAACCGAGGAGTGTAATAAACCACCTAATTACGGCACCATCACTCCAACCATTGTTGGTACTTATGTAACGTGTACGACTCCGAAGAGCACTGTGGTGCCTTAATCCAGCTAAGGGGACAACAACGAAAAAAATATCTTCATTCCATGAACGGGGTAAAGCCTGAAGATGTAAAAGGATAATTCGCGAAAATTGCCAACGTAAGCACAGAGACAGGAATGTCCGGATACTAAAGTCCCAGAAAGGATAATGCCTTATTACATTCTTGTTGCTTTGTTTTTGTTTTTTTTTTTTTTTGCTTTTTGCTTGTTAGCATGGGATTTATTCCTTTAGCCGAACCATGGTACAATATAGATTTATGGAACTTTTTTGTGTGTTTGTGTGGTTGAAAGGATACGAAATATTTAAATGAGAATTTCCACTTGATTAACGAAGAGAACCATGAAAAATGACAAACATTTCTCAGCATACTCGTACATACTCGTACATCAAAAATAGTTTTGCTTGCGTGGCCAATCGGATTGTTGCCAATCAAAAAAGAAAAAAGGATCATGCTAATGGAAATGATATGAATTAGAAAAGTCCTTGAGAAGAGGATTTATTTTCTTTTTGACTTATTTCTTCCTCGAATCAAATCGATTG
This sequence comes from Volucella zonaria, assembly GCA_963966105.1. Taxonomy (NCBI): domain Eukaryota; kingdom Metazoa; phylum Arthropoda; class Insecta; order Diptera; family Syrphidae; genus Volucella; species Volucella zonaria. The sequence continues at coordinate 45,299,526 of OZ014531.1, forward strand.
GAGAGGAATCGACGAATATCCATAAAAATCTAGACCAGCATGTGAAACTTTCTAATGCGTTCTAGATACGAGTACACACGAATATAAAAGAAGTACAACTTCTGACTGTTTTGATACGTGCTTTGTTGGAAATAATTTTTTCATGAAATGTAGAAGAAAAGTAGGTCAGAATCGAACTGAAGATGTCAAACAATGACGTTGAAATTGAGTCTGCTATGCATGGAACTCTTTGAATGACGATGGAGAATGGTGAACTTCTTCAACTGCTAAAGTGGTTACTTGAAAGGAAGAATTATTTTTTCGGAAGGAAAATATGTATCGAGCTCTTTAGTACTTTTGTAGAGGAGAGTTTTCTTTTATTAAAAGAAGAAGACTGCATATGCGAATTTAAGCATGTGAATTTAAGATACGAGTATAATATTGGACTTCACATTCCGATTCCTTTTTAATTCCGAAAAATTTATTTTGCAGTTGCACGGCTCTAAATTAGTCCTGGAAGCGTTGGACTCATAAATCCAGAGAGCTTCCTCTTGAGAGAATCCTTCAGTTATGATCATGTCCAACTGATGAGCGGACGAGTCATTATAAAGTCAGGAGATTTTTGGCACATAAGTGATAACTTGCTGTCTAGCCTATAGTAGCAAGCGAAAGCCTTGATTAGATTTTATGTGCCCCCTTTGAGTGAATGATTTTTTGCACGACAGCACCACTGCTGTTAAGGTTTCACTTACCAGGACATAGTAAGCGCTTGACCGTAGCTTGCATGGTAGACGTACTATATAGTGAATGGGAAGGACCAGCCCTTGGTCCACCCAGATGTCATAACGTATCCTTCGCATCACATGCCAATAAAGAAAAAAAGTAAAAAATAGTTTTATCCCGCTGATGAGTGGTGTTAATGAAGATAGCACCTCCTTTGTACACCATCTGTTCCAGCAGTAAATTGAAGAAGTCCCATACAAGACTCATATTGCTGTCAAAATTCTGGAGTGCTTTTGAGTTTCCCAACTACTCAGCACCCTCCGGATTTTGCGGAGTTAGAAGACATAACTTGGTCAGCTTTTCCGAGATCTCGAAATTCGAATTCGCTTTGTCCAGGACCACATGATGACTGCTATCAAATGTGTATCAAAACGGGAAAAATGGAAAAAGTAATTTTCTACCATCACCACGAGTCGGTGGTCAGCGGCCTCAATGAAGATAGTAGAATACCTCCTGTGCACACCATCTGTTCCAGCAGTAAACTGAAGAAGTCGCACACAAGACGCATCTTACTTACTCATCTGGCCAGCGACGGTCCTGGCGTGTTGCTTCCAGTTTTGCGCGCTTTGCAGGCACCCGCGATTATCAGATCATTAAAACAGAGTTTCGGTCTTCCTTTTCTTCATGAACCAGGTGGCTGGGATTCAAAAATTCTCTTAGCTGGAGCATTCTCACACATATGCTCGATGTAGCCAAGCCAGTGCAGTTGACGGAGTTTTGCCTTCCAGACCACATCCAGATTTTTATATTTTCTCCTCCATTCGCCCTCCTCGCAGATAGGACCAAATATTCGATGCATAATTTTTCTTTCGAAGGATCCCAAGATCTGCTTCGCTCTCTTGCTTATCGTTCAGCATTCAGCACCATAAAGCAAGGCTGGCAAGATCAAGGTTTTGTAGAGCATATTTCGGACAAACCGAGTAGCAGCGGCTGCCTAACGTTATTCTTGGTCGAATCTCCAGTAGGCTGTCATTTGTGGAGCTTATATTTGCCCCGAGGTAGATAAACTCCTTCACTACCTCAAAACTCTAGCTGTTGATTGTTAGGTTCTGTCCTAGACCGTGTTCGATGGATCGGTTTTTGGTCGCCAGCGTGTACTTTGTTTTATCCCCATTCATCATGAGACCAACTCGTTTGGATTGTTCTTCTGTACCAGCCTCAATGCTGGGAACGGGCGGTAAGGTCAATATCGTCTGCAGGAACTGGATGGATTTATTAAATAAAATGCCTTCTGTGTTTACGCACTATCTGCTCCAGCACAAGACTAAAGAAATCACACGACAGCGCACATCTGCTTGCCGAAATCCGTTGCATGTTTGGAATAATTCGGAGGTTTTGTTTCCAAGTTGCACGGTGCATTGCGAATTCTCTAGCGGATCATTTTTCTCGGGATTCGGCCATTGCGTTATACATATAATTCAATGCGATGAATGTTGTCATATGCGGCTTTGAAGTCGATGAAGGGATGGTGAGTATCGGCTTGGAACTCGTTGGTCTTTTCCAGGAACGTCCATTTGCTGGGCCGCAAGCCACACTGGTAGGTGCCGATGAGTGTGGTGCAAAACGGCTTAAGTCATTTACACAGGATAGGAACTTGCAGGCTACGTTAGGCAGGAATATGCGTCGGTAGTTCTTACAAGACATAGGGTCGCCTTTCTTGAAGATGGGGCAGATAGAGCTGATACTTCAGTCATCGGGCTTTCGTCCTCCAATACTTCGCAGATAATCTGGTGCATGCTCGTAACCAGAACATCGCCACCAGCTTTGAAGAGCTCTGACGGCAATCAGCTTTTTAATAGCTGTGCCGACTTCGTCTAGGCTGGGTCACTTTCTCCTGGTCATGCCCATCAAGCAGCTGTTGGAAATGCTGCTTAAATACATCCACAATTCCTTGTGGGTCGGTGACAAGATTACATTCAGTATTTCGAAAGGCGTGAGTTGCTGGTCTGCAGCCTTATAAAAATTTCGCATCTTTTTATTACTCCTACACTCGGCTCTTTTCTTTTCTCGCAGTAACTTTTCTCCTCCCTTCTTCTGGCTCTGTACTCATCCTATGTTGCCCGGTTTGTTCTTTTCAACGTCTTCCTATATGCTTCATCTTCTTCTTCATATCATGGCTGGTAGCCTAGAATAGCTTCAGCTACTTCCTGAATAGTAGTGCAGCATTGTAACCTCATATTGTTGGCGTTTGTGGTAGGCAATCTTTCTTCCAGTAGTCTCTGGCTATTTCCGGGGTGCTCAGGGATCGAATGTTGTACCACCTTTTTGTCCTTTGGCGCAGCTTTCTTTCATTGAGTAGTCGAGCTTTGAATCGGGCTTCAACTAAATACTGGTCAGAGTCGACAATTGCCCCTCGAAATGTTTGCACATTTAGGACGTTTCACGAGTGTCTTGCGTCAATCATCACGTGGTCAATTTGGTTGGTGGTTCTACCGTCCGAAGTTAGCTAGGTTGCTGTGTGGATTCTCTTATGAGGGAATCTTGAGCTACTTATCACCGTATCTGTTGTCGTTCCGTGGAGTCAGCGTTTTCCGACCACTCCGCTAAATATGCCCCCCTTACTAATTTTGGCATTGAACGATTTTAACATCGTACTCCGGAGACGCTCTGTTGGCTCGATCCAAGAGGTCGTAGAAATCTTCTTTGATAGGGTCCTCAGCTTCATTGGTAGTAGCATGCGTACACACTTGTAAGGCTGTAGAATTTCCCTTGGATGCAAATCACAGCCAGGCGATCGCTATTTGGTTTAAAATCGATTACCTTCAGTTAAAACACCAACTATTGACAAAAGGAGTCAGATTCAGGTGCTGATAGGTGTACTTCGGAAGTATAACTTTGAAAATATATTGGACAATCAGCTCCGTATACCTCATCTGTACTAACTACCTTGGCATAGTCTCTTTTAAGAGCATATCTAACGAAATGTGTGAAAGTCTTAGACATTTCTGCAACAATTGTGGGCCAATGTGACTTCTGAGCCAATAGATTTACTTTAGACCAAATCTTTACTCACACAAATCATTGAAAGACAGTCGGCAGTAAATCAAGACTGCATATGAAAATACAGCACAGCTCCGTGAATTTTAGTGCACACGCATGTTGTACGTCCACGCAAATACGGACGTTGTGGCACCGGAAACTCACTAGATTAAAGTCAAAGACAACATTAGAGGCAGATCCGGCGGTGACTTCATTTGAGCTACTTCGACATACTCGGAGCTCAGATCATATGTCGATTTTTTGGTATGAAGCCAGGTTATCGAAATAGAGATTGCAATGGAGTAGTCCAACCACACTGATCAAAGTGATATTTTGAGGGCTATTGGAACTATCCTCTGAAGGATCTACCCCTCCAAGTTGAAGGTTACATCATCGGATTATTTGCTCGGCCAACTTTCTGTTGATGACCGCAGAAAACGATGCTCGACTGTGCACGTAGAATGCTAAGGCCCTTTACATTCTACTTGCACGAACAATGAACCAAGAAGTTCAATGGAATAGTCCGGGGATAAGAAGGACAAAAAATGTTGACATCTTTTATTGCTAAAGGCAGCGCCTGTTTGGACGTGGAGTCATCAGAGGAAGACTTAGGAACACCTGAGTGATACGTACCAACGTTCCCCCCAATAGGATGGCTTTGCCAAAGGTTACTAGCACAACGCTAAGATCATCCTTGGCGATTTTACTGCCAAGCTAGGAAAGGAGAACTGTTTTGGAGACACAGCTGGAAAGTATGGCTTAAACGACATCAGCTCCCAAAATGGACTCAAGGTAATCCACTTCGAAGCGTGGCGAAATGTCATCATAGCTCAAATTTCCCACACCTCAACATCTAACCCTGGATCACATTTTTTTTTATAATTGGCGCGCACAAGGGATTTTGTGTACAATTAAGATGTTTGCACATAGCGTGGCCGCACTAATATTCTTGACATCCGAAAGTACTGCGGAGTCAACATCGACATAGCCCACTACTTTGTTATAGCTAAGTTGCGAATGCAATCGCAAGAGATTGGCGGAGTCTGTTCTAATCAAGTGTCCCTTCTGCTAGGTCTCACATGAAACCCTTGGCCTGACGAAAAATATCGGCAACCAGCGAAGGCCTTCTCGCGAACTTTAGTAGCAAAGTAAGTAGGTGGGAGGAACAGCGGCTTCTCAGAAAAAAAAGAATCAGATAAGTGTCTGCGGAAATGACGTTCTGAAGTTCTACCAAAAAGGAAACAGAAATACCGAATAGCAACATGCAGACATAACGATGGCGACGAAACACAGTCACAGTCATAGTCACAGTCGGTACTGAAAATTTGAAAGGATTACTTCTGCAGACTGTTTAATGGCGAGGTCAGTCACCATCCATGTTGATCGATAACAACTTCATCCACTCGGCCAAAAAGAGGTCTGGATGGCGATTTTTAAACTAAGAACCAATAAGGCTGCAGAAGCAGGCGGAGCAGCTGCCACTATTCCATTTGTAAAATTAACTCGGATGAGAGGGATCGGAATCCTTGTATGCCTCCGTGTTTTATGGAATGTTCGCTGGTTCATAAAATTCGGCAATGACATCATCGACGTATTTGATGTCAAAAAAGGATGTCGACAAGGTACTTCGTTGTCACGCAATTTCTTCAGCATCTTACTTAAAAGAATTGTGTGAAACTTGCAGGCTAGAGGCAGTTTATGGTATTCCGAAAGTCTGTACAACTTCTAGCACATGCTGAAGACACTGACATTATGGAAAGCATCTGAAGGAGCGGCTTAGAGGTAAATTAGAACAGAATAGAAGAAAGCCGATGTTGTCGGCAAGAAAGCCCGCCAAGGCGTCAAACTATAGCTTTGAGGTGGTAAAAGACATTGTCTTTTTTATTTTATTTCATTATTTCATTTTACAACTATTTATATATCATTAAAAATAGAACAAAGATAATGTAGGTTAAGTATTGGTGAATGACATAAAGTTAGTGACATTTTATATTTTTTATAGATAAGTAATGAAAATAGTGTTAAATGCCACTTCAACGGGCTTTTCAACTAAATATAACAAATGTGGGTAGGGTGACTCAAAAGAAAAGAAAAAGAAAGATTACATTATTCAAGTATTATACAAATAATCCAATAGATGAAATAGAACAGGAGATACATTTTTATGTTAATTTTTCGTTTATAAGATAAATTACATCAGAATATCAGAAAAGTAGAATTCTAATCTGGAATAATTTAAATCAGAGAGTCAAATTTTCACAGGCTTTTCAAAATCTCGAGAATACGTTATTGATCTAATAAATAACGGGAGTTTGTTGAACAAATGGCACGATGAAACCAAATAAAAATTACGGAATGCGGAGGTACGGAATTTCTATACAGAAACAACAAATAAATAGTTAGTTCGTAGGCTATAGTTAGAAATTAACCTGGAATTGCGGTGACCAGATTTCGAGAAAAAGACTTTTAGTATACTTTAAAGCAGTATAAATGTCTAACCTGCAAAATTTTCAAATAACGGAACAATGGAAAACAGGGATGACGATAATGTTTATTTAAAATTTTTCTCAATAGCCTTTCTTGTAAGACTAATAAAGGCTGTATTTTGTTGGGAAAAGTTCCTCCCCAACATGCAATGCCATATGGAAGTCTTGAATGGAATAAGCCGAAGTAAATTATTTTAAGAAACTCATTTGAGCAAATCTTTCTTAGATAAAGACAGCTTCGAAAAGAACTATGAGAATAGTTAAAGTACTCAGTATGACTAGAAAATGATATCTTTGAATCAATAATAAGCCCCAAATACTTAAATTCCTTTGCAGTTAAGCGCACTAGTGAAAGTATGTGATGATGAGCTTGTGGCACAAATGTGGCAAATTACTTTGTACTTTAGACAGTCTGGTGCATGATAGTTAATCGTTGCGTTCATAAGATGTTGATTTGTTAAGCTAAAGAACATTATTTTTGTTTTGGAACTAATGATTAGGCTATGCTTAGCAAACCACAATCGTATTAGGCTAAGATCCCAATTAATATTTGAAATGAGTTCCAAATAACTTTTGGATCCATACACGTAACCTACGTCATCAGCAAAAGCAGTCAGTTTACCCTTAAAATTTATAGAAAAAAAGGGAGTTTATATAAAAAGGTATATAACTTAATTCGTGGGTTTTTTTTTTCAAAATTTGAACGTTTATTTAAGAAAAAACATGTGCAATAGTATTATTCAAAGTATTGCCCATCTGAAGCTAGGACTTTTTCCCATCTTTCTGGCAATTTGTGGATCCCATCCCAAAAGAACTGCGCCGGCTTGGCAGCCAAGAATGAATCAAGCCAATTTTTGATATTCTGCTCTGATGTGAACCGTATTTCAGTGAGAGCGTTCTGCATCGACCGGAACAAATGGTAGTCAGAAGGGGCAAGGTCTGGGCTATAAGGCGGGTGGGGTAAGACTTCCCATCCACTGTTTTCCAAATAGTTCTTAACCGGAATAGCAACGTGGGGCCGAGCGTTGTCATAATGGAAAATTATTGCCTCGTGTCTGTTCGCATATTCCGGGCGTTTTTCGGCCACTGCTCTCTTCAAATGGGTAAATTGTGTTCGGTAGCATTGTCCATTTATGGTTTCACCCGGTTTTAACAGCTCATAATACAGCACACCCATCTGATCCCACCAAATACAGAGTGAGCATTACCTTCGCGCCATGGATATTCGGCTTTGCCGTTGATTTGGCTGGTTGGCCGGGTTTCACATATGATTTTTTGCGCTTGAGGTTGTCGTAGTGGATCCATTTTTCATCACCAGTAACAATCCGATGCAAAAATGACTTCCTTTTGTGGCGTTCCAGCAGCATTCCGGACATGCAAAGCCGCCTTTCGACGTCTCTCGGCTTGAGTTCATGTGGAACCCAATTTCCTTGCTTTTGAATATATCCAGTGACACCCAAAGATTCTGCGAGCTCTTCTTGTGTTTGGCAACTATCTTCATAGAGTAATGCTTCCAGTTCTTCATCTTCAAACTTTTTTGGCTGCCCAGGACTTTCATCGTCTTCCAAGCCAAAATCACCACTTTTAAATCGTGCAAACTACTTTTGGCACGTTCGCTCAGCTAGCGCATGTTCACCATAAACTGCCACCAAAATACGATGGCTTTCGGCAGCAGTTTTCTTCTTATTAAAGTAATGAAGAAGAACTCCCCGCAAAAACACTTTTTCAGGCACAAAGTTCGACATATTTGAGTGAAAAAAAATTATTGTTGTTTACGCTTCAAATGAATGACATATACTGAAATGACGTACAATGACAGTAGCTTTCCAACGTATGTTCCAATGGAATAATAACAATGGAATAATACAAGTTATGCCATCTCTTAGCAAACCGCACGAATTAAGTCATAGACCCAATAATTTAATTTTTTTAAAGATAAAATGCCTTTAACAGCTGCTGAAAAAATGAGACGAAGGTGAGAAAAATTACAAAGAGAAGGAAAATACGAAGAATACAAGAAAAAACATCAAGAGACGTGCAGAAAAAGTAGATTAAAGAAAAAATTGGAAATTGAATGTCTTTCAGTTCATAAAAAACAGGAGTTGATCACTGACCAAAGAAGGACAACAAAAGAACGAGTAGCGAGATTTAGATTAAGAAAGAGACTTCCCCAAGATGACTCGTATAATGAACCGTTAATAACACCACAATCATTAGGGAAGGCCACAACACGGGCTTGAAAAACTTTGCCAAAATGCCCCATTAAAAGCCTATTGCTCCAAGTCAATCCAAAAGAAACATGCATCAACTCTAAATGAGTAAATAAGAAAACAAATTGAGACAATCTCCCGGTCTCAAGGATTTCATTAACATTCGCCTTGAAAATAAGAAAAAAGAAAAGGTCCAAATTCGGCATCTATACGCATCACTATCTGAAACTCATGCACTCTTTGTTAAAGAACATGGTGTAATTGTTGGAAAAAGTAAATTTGCAGAATTGACGCCGAAACACGTCTTACTATCGAATAAACTTCCTCATAATGTTTGCCTTTGCAAATATCATGAAAATTATAGCTTAGCATTTATTTCACTCCATAGTGCAATTGGAAGTCCGAAATATAATCACGATTTCATAAGTATTACGATTTGTGACAAGCCAAGCAAACAATGCTGGTTGAATGCTTGTGAGCTCTGCAAAGACGAATTGAAAAATAAACTGGACAAATGGGTTTAAAAGTGTGGTAACTTGCCTCCAGAAGTAACTTGGTATGTGTGGAAAACCGTTGACGGAAAGATAACCAAAATTCAGGAATCTGGCATTATTCCTGACCTAATAAAACATGTTTTGGATATGTCTCCAAAATTCTTTGAGCACACGTACTTCAAGAGATGCCAAGCCAACTCATACCATCAGGATAAGCTTGCTGTATCGTCAGATAAATATGACCCTGCCATTGCTTTGATGCAGGTGGACTTTTCGGAAAGTTTCACATGCATAGCTCAAGATGAAATTCAAAGTTTTAATTGGATGCACGCACAAATAAATTTATTGCTCAGAGCTTAAAAATGCTGGAAGAAAGAAACAAGAAGCATATAGTATGGAACTATTTCGCAACGTCACATGGAAAAGGCCCGGTCGATGGAATAGGCGGTGCAATTAAAAGATTTGTTAGAAATAAAGTATTACAAAGGCAAACCGTCGTCGTCAATCCTGAACAATTCGCTGATGCAGCAAAGGATTCTTCAGTAAAAATAATTATATGACCAATGAAATGAATTTGGATTCACTCTTTTCCGAAGCGCCACTGATAATTGGGATATCCAAATGTCATATAATGTCTTGGGTAAACAATACACTACAAACGGCTCAAATATCAGAAGAATTAAATATGGGCATACAAGAAAATCAAAGCTGTCGCAAACAAACATATGATTCGGAAAGCGACAGTGAAGACGATATTCCCTTAGCTGTGTTAAAAAAAAAGATTGATTTAACAATTGTTGTATTTAAACTTAAATAAAATATAAAAAAAATCTCACGAATTTAATAATTTTTGTTTTGTAACTCAAGTGACGCGAGTTACCTTTTTTATGTAACGCGAGTTACCACCTTAATTTTGCATTATTTTCAAAAAATAGTATCTAACATATGTATAAGTACGTGACTTTTGGATTAAAACACAGATTTTTTGATAAAAAAATAATTTTATTTTTCAACGTAGTCTCCCTTGAGCTCTATACACTTTGTCCAACGCTTCTCCAATTTTTTTATCCCTTCCAAAAAAAATGATTTGTCGAGGTCCTCAAAATAGGCCTTTGTTTGATGATGACTTCATCATTGGAGTCAAATCTTTTTCCACCAAGCCATTTCTTCAGGTTTGGGAACAAGAAGTAGTCGCTCGGAGCCAAATCTGGAGAATAGGGTGGATGACGGAGCAATTCATAGCCCAATTCATGGATTTTTGCCATGGCAACTGCACATGTGTGCACCCTTGCATTGTCTTGGTGGAAAAGAACTTTTTTCTTGGCCAAATGAGGTCGTTTTTTTTTCAAATCGTCATTGAATCGGTCCAATAAGTTGGCATAATATTCCCCATTGATTGTTCTTTCCTTTTGAAGGTAGTCAATGTGGATTATCCCGCGTGCATCCCAAAAAACAGTCGCCATAACTTTATTGGCTGACAAACCCACTTTGGCCTTCTTTGGCGCCGATTCACCCTTAGAAACCCACTGTTTTGACTGTTGTTTGTTCTCTGGTGTGTTGTGATGGATCCATGTTTCGTCCACGGTTACAAAACGGCGCAAAAACTCCTCCATATTGCGATTAAACAACGCCAAACCTTCCTGTGAAGTTGTTACACGATTGCGTTTGTGGTCGACTGTGAGCAAACGCGGCACCCATCTTGCGGAAAGCTTTCTCATGCCCAAGTGATCATTCAAAATTGAAACCACTGATCTATGCGAGATCCCTACGGCTTCCACAATCTCTCGCACTTTCAATCTTCGGTCGGCCAACACCATATCGTGAATTTTTTCGATTGTTTCGGGTGTAGAGACCTCAACTGGGCGTCCAGGACGTTCGGCATCTTCAGTGCTTGTACGGCCACAACGAAATTCAGTAAACCACTTTTTTACCATTGAAATCGATGGTGCAGAGTCCCCATAGTATTTATCAAGCTTAGCCTTGGTCTCGGTAATGGTTTTTTTTCGCAAGAAATAATGCTTAATAAGCACACGAAATTCACTTTTTTCCATTTTCTCCTCAAATTAGTGAGTAGTCTGATAAAAATAGCTGTCAAACACAAACTAACTGACGCAGCAAGTTTAAATTTTGACAGGAGTCAACTGACAGATACCTGTTGACAGGAGCAGTATTGCTGTTTCAGTAAAGAGGTCAGAAATTCAAAAAATCACGGACTTATTGACCCACCCTCGTATTAATGAACCATGCTGAATGTTGCAGAAATTTTCAATTTAACAACCTGCTAAAAACATACCGTCCAAATTTGTAACGCGAGTTACCGATAATTTATAATGCCTTTTTGCAAAGAAATAAATTTTTTTTCAAAATCCTTTTTTTTTATATATTTGTAATGGAACAATATTTGCTTTTATAATTTTTTTTCTTTAATTATTTGCGACCTTTAAAAAGATAATGTCAATCAAAAGGAAATAAATGCTTCTGAATGTAACACGAGTTACCATGGAATTACCCTTTAAGGTTTTATTCGAAATACCGTCGAACCCACAAGCGTTTGAGTTTTTTAGAAAGCCAATTTCTTTTAACAATTCTAAAGGTGTGATAGGTTTGAATGTAAAACTGCTTTCTTGAAATTGACCACTTATATCACCAACAACATTATTACAAAAACTGCAATTACTTTTTAAAGCATTAGTGGGTAGAAAGCTTGACAATGACGTAAAGTAAGTATAAAACACATTAGCAGAAATTTTACAATTATCCACAGTAATAGAAGAAGGTTTATTTAATATGCTATTAACTATTTGCCATTCTGATTTTAAATCTCCTTTTCCAGTAATAAACTTTCTACGGTAGTACTCGTATAATACATTTCACGACAAATAGGACTTTCCTTCTTTAGCTGACTACACATAATATTGTAATTGCTTTTTAGGCTTGTATTTGATGGATTCTTAATGCATTTAATACGTAATCCATTTTTTCTTTGGATTTTTTTGACGAGATGTTCAGAAATCCATGGCTTCAGTCTTTTTCTAATTTTCTTTTGTTGTACAGTGTAGGTTGAAAGTGAGACACTTTTACCCAAAGACCCAATAAAAATATCATAAGCCAAAGAAGCATTATATTGCGCTGCATGTAAATTCAAAAAACTATATAGCCCTTGAAATCAAGCAAAGAAAGACTCCTGCCAATGGCTGTTTCTTTGGACCGATAAAGCATCTTCTATAGACCAGTTATTGGTTTTGAAAGTTCAGACGGATATTTCTCGCAAAAGTAGCTGATAGATAAGCTTCAATATTTTGATGAGCAAAAAAGCCATTGAGACCACTGAAAGCATATTGCCGCCATTACCCAACAGAGTTTTCCTTTCTCAATAAAACTTGCTCCTTATAAAGATTTCCAGGGAACTTTTTTTTTTTTTCTGTCACAAATCTCATTTAATCTCCAGAAATCCCCATCGTCGTCCCAATTTCCACCGCCCCAGACAAACAGAAATTTAATTATATGTTAAACCACCGTGAGCAAAGTAACATAATAAATTTTTAATTCCACCAAAGTGTTTTCTTCTTTGCACCCTGTGCAAGGCACGACATCTATTTTTAACCGGAATTCAACTTAATCTCCTTTTCAAAAATTCAAATTAAATTTGAAAACAAAAAACGAAAAGCAAAACGAAGTAAGCAAATAAAAAACTAAACCTTGCCAGATCTGAAATTCATTCCACAAGGATAGATGCGATTATCCCGTCGGAAGTTATTCCCTTTGTTTGGGATTTGCATTCTTGAAATACATCCATCAAAAGGAGATCTATCTAAGAAAGTAGAAGATGATGACTATGGTAAAAATGTAACAACCCTGATAGTTAAAAATACAAACAACAATTGCCCTGCTGACAACAATAAACCCTGCTCCTGCAAGATGCTCTCACCTTGAATACCTTAACCCCACACCGTCATCTTTCCCTGGAAGAAAAATACCAACAACGAGTGTATAGAGTTGTAGGGAGTACTTTTGAATAGTCATACCTCAACTCAACTCAAATATGAACTTTGACATTTCACACTGAAAGGATAAGGAGGGCAGAGAGCTAACGAAATAGGTTAGGCACTGCTGACTGACAGGTAAACTGCCCCTTGCAACATACACAAAAAATTCCATTACTTTTTCGTCCTGTTTATTTTTTATTTTTTTCCGGAAATTTATTAGTGAACTACGAGCACAATACATACATAACTGGATAGTGCGCAGGACCTCTCTCTATGTTCCATTTTGTTGTATGGCTCTTAACTCACAGTTACAGCCAAATAGGATGGAGAGTTGTCAGGATTTTCTCACATAACCAAGCGATGATTACGTCATGGCTGAAAACAGACTCCTGTAACCATCACAGTTTCGATTTTCTCCTTTTTTCAAATGGCTTTCGAGTTTGATCTCGGAAATCTAATTGGAAATGTGTACCGAACGGTTATTCTGGATGCCTTTCTTACGTTACAATGGAACGCTTTTCCAATTCGATGGGGATGCGGTCTCCAATAAACTCATGCTGCCAAGCAGTTCGATTTTTAGAGATGGGTCTTGAGAAATGTGAAAGGTCCTTCAATGCCATACACATGTGGGTATGTCCAATTTTGCTGTGCTGAAAAAAAATCACTTTTGGACCGAGAGAGTTATATCTCCATGTCTTCCTGCTGAAATCGATATTCTGGACAGACAAGATCATAAAGACGCCGTGTTGAGTTCTTCGTTGCGGAAAACTCGCCCTGATAAGTGCACGGTTGATGTGCCCTGGCCCTAGATTTCTAAAATCGCAAAAAAAAAAATAGGGTAGCCAATTGGTGCAGACTTCACATTAATAGGGCTTACAGCTGCAGTCATATCAGTGTTATGCCTTAGAAGCCTATCAGATGGAGCGAAGAGAGTTTTCAGTGATACGTGACCAGTTCAATATAGGAACAATCTCAGTGTACAGGAAAAATTAAGACAAACAATTGTTCGCGACCCATAAAAAGCAGCGGTCCAGACAACAAGGCATAACAGCATTCACAGGACTTGTATATGAAGGAGAGCAATTCGAAATAAACCATCTAGAATACAGTCACCTTCCAGCTTTATACATACAGTGCATGCAGATTCTAGGTTGTCATATCAAGCTCCGATCAGAAGGCTGGAATTTGAAGATCTTCTTAGTTAGGGCATCCTTCATACCTTGAATTACTTTATCTCTCTGTTCTTATATCGGAGGAGAGCCTTTGGATAAAGCTTTATCGTATAAAGGTATAAAGATGAATAAACACCACATCAGTGTCGAGTGACGCCAACAGGTCGGAAACTCATAGAGATAATGCTCTGCAGTCTCGCCAACACTATCACATCAACTGTCGCAGAATTTTTTGTCACTTGTACAGAGCACACGTACATTCGTGCTTGGTAAAATCGTAGTGTCCCGACAGGACACCAGCACGCAGTCTGAAGTCTTTCCTACTAAGGAACAGCAGTGACGTCGGTTGCTGCGCCGGCAACCTTAAGACTCATACCATCTGCAATTCTGCTCATATAAAGCTCATCTGTCAATGCCGCTGGATTACCTACCCGGCCATGGAAAAGAAGTTAAGTTATGAAGCAATAACAAGACTCGGATACGGACGGATCTACTGTTGAGAGCCCCTGCAAACAAAACAAGTTCACAAACTTCGGGTTTGCACATGGAACGTTAGGTCCCTTAATAGGTCACGTGCAGCGGAACAACTAGCGGAGGTCCTGGACTGCTACAAAGCTGATATTACCGCCATCCAAGGTATGCGATGGGATGGGCCGGTCAAAGAGAGGCTGCAAAATTCCGACATCGACGCCAAAAGCAGCAGCAGTAGACCTAGACAAGAAGTCTTCGGCTTCCGGCATGTGGGGCGCCTCGTAACAATCCCTATTAAAGCTAAATTTAACAACATTAGCTGTATACACGCCCACGAGAAAGATGACAACACCAAAGATAATTATGCACCAGATCTGACATTAAAATTGACTTCGGCGATTTTAATGCAAAGCTAGGGAGAGAGGGTATCTTTGGTAGCCTGCACTACACCACCGCGTATGACGGATTTAGGCTAATCGAATTTCCGGCAGGGGAAAATATTGTCGTAGCTAGCACGTCGTTCTCACATCTCAATATTCACAAGGGGACTTGGTGATCTCCTGATTAATCAACCGTCAGCCAGATTGAATACGTTACGATCGACGCAAGGCATTTTTATGGACTTTTGAACGTTCTGAGGGGCCAACTTCGACTCGGGCTATTACCTTGTTGTATCCAAGGTACAGTTGCGGATATCCCGAACATCGCAAAGGCAAGCTAATATTGTGAGGAAGTTCAATGTCGGACGCTACTATTGCAAGAGATCGCCAAATCCTATTCCGATCGAATGCCCCCAGCATCAAGTATCGAACACCGGTGGTAACATTGACAAAAGGTCATCATTGATGCCGCCTATGATGTGCTGGGATCAATCGGCCAACACAACGAAACTCCTAGTTAGACGACCAGTGCCGGCGAGCACATCCAGCTAAACAAGATGCATGCAAAGCGGCGCTGCATAGAGCGACTAGTGCTGCTTATGAGCAAACGGGCAGAGACTTACACGGGCTTCTCGAGAGGAGCAGGAAGGAGCGTGAGAAGCGCGCGGTTGAGGAAATTTTACCAAAAGTTAAAAAAAAACAGACACAAACCACGAACCGAAACCTGTAGAGACGAACAATGGAATATAGTAGTAGTGTCAAATTTGGAAAGAGAATTTCGGTTGACTGTATAGCGGCGATGACGAACTAAATACCGCTGTTAGGCAGAGTGGACTTTTCAACTTAGATGATGTACACCAAAAATTCCGTCCACCCGACATGGATAAAGTGAACATAGCCATATCTAAGCTGAAGTCCAACAAAGCTGCTGGAGTGGACGGCCTGACTGCCGAGCTCTTCATAGTGGATGATGCCCGATGAATGAAACTTCAGCATTTTTTGTCCAGTCTTCAAGAAAGGAGATCCTCTGAACTGTGCCAACTACTGAGGCATCAGTCTTCTTAACATCGTCTAGAAGATCAAATCTGACGTATTGTGTGAATGCCTGAAGCCGTTCGTCAACAACCTGATTTGTCCATATCAGTGTGGCTTAAGCCAAGAAAGTCCACCATCAACCATAAAATCACACTACGGCAGATCTTGGAAATAACCCGTGAGCTCCAATTCGATACACACCACCTATTCGTCGATTTCAAGGTCGCCTATTACGGCATCTATAGAAATCCGGGATGGACCTGAGCCTCAACCTATAAACCTCCCTATTTACTGCGGTCTTTGGCCAAATGCCTCCAGTTACATAGTTTAAGATGGTCCATTTCCACTTGTGCGAATCGCTTAAGGCGAGGTCTTTTTCTACTGCGTTGTCCCTAGAGTAGAAATAAAAGGTCCTTCGAGCCGAAGCTCTCCACCCCCTAGATTAATGACACTGTACAGCTCGTGGAGTTCGCTCTTATATCTCCTCCTCCAAATGTAAACGGGACCAAAAATCATTCGACAGAGTTCGATTAAATTGTCAGAAACTGCCCTACCTGAAGCGTAGGTATATTAGAAGCCCTTGATTTAAAAGGAGATGCAGGACCTAAGAGTGTCAGTAAAGGGTGTAACGTGAGTACGGAAAAAACTGAAAAAAACATTTCGGCTTCTGTCGTCACTATGTGGAAAATTCTGTGAAAGATCTCGGCCTACACCCGAACAAGGTTCAGCTGGTGCGGGAACTACGACTAAGTCATCGGGCCTATGACTTACGGCGGGAGGTCGTAGATTGGGCTCTTGACCAGCTTAAGTCGACCCTTATTTTTATAGAAAAATCTTGTTTAGTAAGGAGACTCTCTTTTGGTTCAATGGGCTTGTGAGTAAGCAAAATTGCCATTTTTGCAGTGAGGCAAGTCAAGATGAGACTCCACAATAGTGGACTTCGGCATGGTCTTCATATAGGTGGCGTCAATTTCTTCAAAAATGAGGTTGGAGCATCCATTACATTTAACGTTACCGTACAATGATCAGCGCTTATTTCTTCGAAAATATGAACGACATTGATCTGGACGATATGTGGTGCCAGAAGGATGACCCAACCTACCATACTTCCATGAAACCATTGCTTTACTGAGGAGTGAGGACAATGGCCGCCGAGATCATGCCATTTTTCTTAAGCGGTGTTGTACAAGCCTTGGTTTATGCTGATAAGCCATACATTTTTCAAGACTTGGAAGCCAAGGATGAGGCATCACCTTGACTTTGTTCGATAGTAAGTTGCGATTTTGTCTTGTTGTTGACTCTGTATCTTCTAGAGGTTTTAGAGGCCTCTATCTCTGCTACATAAAGATACAGCACTTGTGTAGGTTCAACTACGAGTGCACCATCTTAAGTCGACAGACTCAACTATCCCAAAACGAGTATCACTTAATGTACCACATAAGCAGGACTTTTTGTAGTCTTATCATTGAAAGAAGGGATTTTTCGTACTTTAAAATAATTTTTTTTTTCAATTTTATCTTGAAGGACATTAGTGACATAATTTGAATTTTTTTTCTGTTAAGTTACAAGCAAATATGTACTCGTATTATATCTCCCTGTCAATTCGTACGTTCGTATGTTCGGTAAGTATCTTCGCTATATTGATAGCTAAAGGATCGATTATCCAAACCCTTAAGCTATTGCATTCCCTGTATGTATGTACCTAGGTTACCTATACTATATACAGTTACGTTCGAAAAAAGTTTACACAACAGCAGCATCGTTATAATGACAATCTCTAACAACAAAAACGTAAATGTGATTTAAAATCGATTTCCTGCAAATCATTAAAGACCTCGGATGTCGGATACAATCAAGCGATTTTGGAGTAGCAAAAGGCCAGGGACAGGGGCAGGAATATTATTTAACTACGTGGGGATAGGATAATAAATGACAAAAAAAGTCTCCTTCAACTCATACAATATATACGTAGACGATGATGACGATGATGACGATGATGACGATGATGATGACGACGACGATGGAAAAGTGCTTTCAATAAATGAATTTCTGATTCTCCATTGTTAAGTGCTTAGATACTTATTTCTACGAATATTTCTTTTCTTTATTTCTTTCTTTGAATTTGGACTTGGATTGGAATTTCAATGTGGTCTTTGTGGGGGAAAAAAACCTTACCAAAAAAAGAAACGCTTATGCATTTCTAAAAAGGTTGAGGTACTTGAGAACTTTTCCAAAACGACTGAGTGGGTGAATGTAACGAATTGTGAAAATCCGGTATAATGAAAATTTGTTTACATAACAAGATACAAAATTCTCTCAACACACCCACAAAACAGTTCTTAGGCACGTTCATGCAAATCGAAAGTACGTGTATCTACGGATATATACGAGTTGGTATGTATCTACGAGTGAGCTCACAATATCATTTGACACTAAACAAAATTTGTCTAACGAATAGGTTTCGATTACTTTAAAAAAAAAAAAAAAAAACAAAAAAAAAAACAAAACAAAAGCTCCAATCCGGGAATTATAACGTTTAAATTGATAGAGCTCAGCAAAAAACCTCGATGAGTAATGAATTTTGTAAGCGGTGTCAGGTGGTCACAGAGATATCGAATTCGAATGTGTTGAACACATTCCTCGACTAGCAATACATATTTTCATTTCAGTGGCGGAAACTTCAAGCAAAACAGAAACGAGAAAACAAAATGTTTTCAGTTGAGTTCATTCATTTCAAAATTGATAAGACCGCCAACATTTGCTTAAAAGCCTTGAAAAGCATGTAAGCGTTTAGTCTTATCGTCTTTTTCGCTATTTATGACAACATTGAGAGCATTTAAGTGAAAATAATCGAGCACTGATTTGTGTGCTCTTTATTCATAATGATTTGAGGATTTTTTTTTGCAACGTTTCGTTGTTGTTCTCTTTTTAAATATGCAATTGATTTTGAAGGAGTCATTTGATGGATACGGGTTTTAATTTTATGTTACTTATTTTATCTTTTGTTAATACCATTAATTTAAGATTAGAACGAACCAGAAACAAGTTACTTCGTTTCACATTTTCGTGACGATTTGTTATTAGAAGCATTAAAAAGATGGGTGGCATCATTTTAGTAGCAGTGAGTCCAATGTGATCACAAATATAATATATGTAAGATGTAAAAGGATTCTACATTGATGAGTTTTTGCTTGTAGGAAACGATTTCGGAACGAGTTTCTTAGCGGAAGTTGATCCAAGCTAAATACGTTATTTATTAACAGAAAGGTAGAAAGAAACTCATGTATATTACCATTTATGCGGGAAAAACGCGAAACGGCAAGTAAAAGATTCCAAAGCGATCTTGGGCGAACCACCAGCAAGTCAATACCGACTTTGGGTAAGAGAAAAATCCAGTGAAAACCTCTACTAGTTTTCAAAAAAAACCTACAAAATTTTAACAAGGTAAAATGCCAGCCTTGAGCGCTAAAATTGTTAGAATGACTCCAGAATGCCATAAACGAAGAACCTTGCTCGAAGGTTCGAATCCGATTGCATTGAGTGTTCAACAAAGTTCGTTGTAGGAACTTGTCAGCCCTTCATGCTATAGAATGTATCGCTTACAAACGATGGCTTACGGCTCCGCACGTACGCAATCTATGTACTTCGCAAACCAGTTGAAGAAGAGGCCTCCAGTTTCCTTCGTCGTTGCCAATCATGCAAATTGTGACTGATGTTGACAATGAGATCAACTGAACGGACAGCATAGCTACTTCTGGACGCCGTTTCTTTTAATTTGAAGCCAATGACTGAAATGAACTGACGAAGATTCTATTTCTAAGATTCTAAGCCAAGTTGTGTGATCATATGGGTTGCGTTTCGTATAGCTAAGCCAAAAATGATGATGCAGATTCTCCCACTAGACATTTAGCACGAATTGACGTTTCTTAGGAACAACTACCGCGCATCGCAAAAATAATTATGGATCAGTGATGCCACCAAAAGAGCATAGGCAGGAGCAATCCACTTGCGTGTTTTTTGATGAGCCAATGGAAGCCACATGCAACCGGTTTGTTTAAAAACTATAGCATTGCCAAGGTTGGAGCTCTGCGGAGGGGTTCTTAAGGCGAAGTTATGACGAGTCTTGAAACTACAAACACCATCCGTGTGGACATGGGTTTACGCCGTGTTGGAGTGGAAGTGGAAAACATTTATAGCGAACTGGGTCGAACAAAAACAAGGACTCGCAAGGTGCCCAGTTTAGACACATACGTATTAGTTCGGAAGAGGATTTAAGCCCCGAATCTTGTAAACCACCCACTTTGGGGGTACGGACTGGAGTTCCTAAGGCTTGGCTGGCACAGTCCCTTTTCTGAACAACCAAAGGCCTAGAGATCCAGAGAGAAGGACGAGGAATAATTACTCATCACTACACTAGAGAAAAAGGAGTAGCAGGTGTTATCCTTTGTCACCATTCAAATCCGTGAAATATAGTTCGCAATCAAGCAATCACGAGCAGTCAATCCGAAGAAGCGAAAATGGGCACTAAAGCCACAACGCCGTAGAGGCGGCTCTATGAGTACAGTAGTACAGCACACCATGTTTTCAGAATGATCTGTAGGCAAATTAACGGATGTTATGTTTCAGCAGCTGTCAGGGTTACTAATGGCATCCAATTGTCAAAATATTCAGTAAGATTTGCCATTTCATCATGCATCGTTTTACGCTTGCCGAACGTGCGAAAATTATTAAAAGAAATATTTTCGAAATTCCGGCTCAGTTATAAATACGCAACGTCAATTTCGTCGTGAGGTCGGTCGTCATCATGACTTCAGAGTGCAAGCAATTCGGCACACCGTGGACAAATTTGAGCCACCAACCGGATAGAGATTGGCGCCAAATAAAGAAAACATAGCCGCCTTAGCGGCCAGTATCGAAGAAGACCCAGAAATGTGGATTCGGCGACGATCAGCTGAATTGGGCATCCCCAGAGAGTTAACCCGATTTATTTTGCGATTGGATTTGGGCCTATATTCGTATAAGATTGTGGTGACGTAAGAATTAAAGACTGACGACAGTAGACAATGCCAGATGGCTAATTGGGCGCTAGAATTGTTGCCCGTAGATCCGGATTTTAGCCAAAAAATCATCTTCTCGGACGAGGCCCATTTTTGACTCTGCGGCTTTGTCAACAAGCAAAATTGCCACTATTGAAGCGAACACGACCCACTACTGGTCGGCCAAGCATCAATGCATCTACAAAGATTGACTGTTTGGTGCGGTTTGTGGCACAGCAGCATCGTCTGACTTTATTTCTTTCGAAATGAGGAAGGAGATACCGTTACCGGCAATCGCCCCAGGTATAGAGCGAACCGACTTCTGTGGTCAGAGCTTGGCGCCGCGATCATCTCGCAAGCGATTTGACACCACTCAATTATTTACTCTGGGGCTACGTCAAGTCCTTAGTCTTTTCTACCAAGCCAATCACTTTAGACGAGCTCAAGGCCAATATTCGACACGCTATTGCCGGAATAATGCCGCACATATTGGCCGGCATCATCAAAAATTGGACCGACTACTTAAAGCACTGTCAGTGAGGCCGAGGAGACTATTTGAATGATGTGCTATTCCACACATAATGGCACGAACGTAGCTTCCAAATAAAGCCAGAATCAATTTTGTATCTCAGGCCGTAGTTGTTTTATTTAAATCTTTTTTCCTATCCTTTTCATCTGGTCACCCTTTAGATAAATTTCGAAGTCTGAAGGCACTGAATCCATGTGGACGGAATTTTGCTAGTACGGGGAAGGCTTGGCAATGCCAATTTTTTTTTTCGAACAGCAGTATCCAATAATTTTGAAATCAGATGACCTATGCAAGAATGCCCCTAAGAGGACCCTCCATGCGTATATACGACAGTGGTTTTAAATATTCAATCTGAAATGCTCAGTGAAAAACTCTCCTCTGAGCCTCGCTTAGCAAGTTCATCGGCGATTTCATTTCACCCGACTGCGTTCAGAGAAGCCTTGCATTCTCAAAGTCGCCTGGAAGTCTCAAGAGAGCTCAGCGAGGCTATAGGCGCAGTTTCACAGATGCTACTGATGCAAACGATTCGCCGCCTCCACTGATTTTTCAAAATATAGTTCGTTGCCATCAGGACTGCATATCTCCGCTTGGAAGACACACAAAAATCTACGGCTGCCGTCCTCTAAAAGGACACCAGCGCCGCACTTTTAATCAATTTGAGAGCCATGCGTGAAGATTTGGCATCTTGGTGTCATTGCATCAGAGGGCATGTCCATAGGACCAGAGTTAAAGTCACAGTCACAAGGTTATCAAAGATCCAGTACGTGATACGAATACTAAGAGAAGGGAGATTCATCGGTGCGTCTCGAGTAAAGCCAGAGCCCCAAGCAGCCGAAACACACCGTTCTTTGGTGTTTGGTAAAAGCAGCAGTGACTACTTTTGAAGTTTCATTTAGTTTGAGTCCCAAATGTTGAAGAAGATATCTGCTCGTAGCAACTTCAAAACTTTGCCAATTAAAATCATCAAAATCCCTTCAACAATCCCTTCTCGTTACACGTTCATCCTCACATTAAAACTGTCTGAGGGAGGGCAGAAGAATGATAATTAAAATGCGTAACCTTCCTCAGCACGATGCCATTAAATGACCCAATTCAATTATGCAAAAGAAGAACGTAACCCCGTACACGTATCTTATCCCTATACGCACGGCAATCATCCCTTTTACGAGCATCGTATCTTCAGATCATTATTAACATCAAGTTTCTTCCTCTTGTCTACTGGGAGTCTGTGAATAAGCTCATTTTGTTTCTGTTTCAGTCTCAAGTTAAGGCCTTGTTCGGTAAGTCTGAAGTCGAATATCTGAAGTCTCGTGAGTGTAAAAGTTTTTTTTAAGTACCTACCCCACAAGCAACGTGGCAAGTTTATTACATCGATGCCTCTTGGTAATAACGAGCGTGTAATAAAGCCATTGAGTGATGAATAGGCATCAGAGCTAAACGATGTATCTCTGACGACATGCATGGATGCTCGTTGATATCGTATCGTTATCATAACATTAACTACCGTTGTAATCCACAGAAAAAAAAAATGTAAAACGACATCAACAACGAGAGCAGGAGAAATGATTGCTCTCGTGGTTGTTGCAAAGTTTTTTTAATTAAAACAAATCGCCTGCGGTGGCGGCGGGTATATTCCACACCAGTCATCACTACCCGATCATCGTCATCAAGTACGAAATGAACAAAGATACGCAACGCATACGGGCCAGATCGGTTGGTCGGTGGCTAGTGCTTGACCAGTGGAAATGTAAAGATGCGACAATCAATTGAATGCAACGCGCAGCTCTTAATTGCTTGTCAATTTATTGAATTGTTGCTACAACTTTCCAAATTGACCAGCAACAGCAATAGTGTGCCTGAGCCGAAGCCAGAGCTGGAACCAGCCGTCACTAAACCGACGGCAGAAGGGCGATGTTTTCCTTCAAATTTAGTTCTTTATGTATGCTGGCGTTTGGCCCGTACTTATTGATTTGTTGTGATTGTCGCTTTCTGATGTTAGATACGAGAAATATGGCACTGGGGTTGTGGTTTTCCTCTATAAATAGTGTCCCGATTAGTTGGCTATGGAAAAAGAAAAAACAAGAAAAGAACCAGAGGATAGAATAGCGTGCAGTGGTTTAGTTTGATTTCACCCGCTATAACCTTTTCCCTCCAATGCTTTACATAACAATGCTGCACTTACAAGCATAGGGCATTACTGCACACGAATTACGCTTTGACATACATTCCTGAAAGTAACCAACATGACATGCATGGAACACTTCAATCTGATGAAGGTGGTTTTAGAATAATGTAATTAGTTTCGACCTATAACGTTGGAAAATTGTTTTTAAAACGTTGGCAGGCTTTCAATTTTTTTTTTCTTAACAACAACAACGACTTGAAATGGTTGTATGATATTTTCAACATCCATTGTCTAATTGATTTTAATTTTATGTTTTGTGGCAAATGAAGAAACCAACAGCGAATCGATAGAACTTGTGAGCTTGACCTAGTATCGGATTAGTTTACAATGTATTTCCTATGAACGCGGTATCTAAGACTAATGAGATCTGGCTTTTTGTCACAATACTATATATATGATAGTTGCCTAAAAACGTGGAATTATTTATATAATGCTTTTCAGTACCGTTTCATATTTTCGTGACGGTGGAAAAAAGAGAGGAGAGAATCACAATATGCCAACGTTTTGCATCTTTATAACGTGCTATCTACGAATTGTATTCTTTTCACATTTAGCATTTGACAAAAACGTTTCACTTTTTCGTGTTGGTTTTCTTTCAGCGAGCTATGGAGATACTGACAAAAGCTATCTTTATAGAGAAACTCTACAGTTGCTTCTTTTACGATCCACAATTGCTCTTCCTTTAGTTTAGTCTAGCATTAGATACATGTGTTTCACTTTATTGTGTTGGATTATTTGGCAAGTGCTAGTAAAATGGCGACACTACAATAGGTAATTGCTTCTGTTAAATCTTATCGCTTCAGGGACTGTAGGTCCCTGCAGAATCAATCTAAATCAGGAACCGGCAAGTCTGGTTTACTTAATGAAGACTTTCTGGCTATTTAGATAGTCTTGTGTGGGAGTGATAGTTTAAATAAGCCTGGTGGTCCTTAGAAGTTGTGTGAGCATTAAATAGTCAATCATATACGAAATCCCAAGGTGCGATACCCTCAGGATGGTCAAAACTTGTCGAAACCAAGTAGAATATACTGGCTGTGAATTCCGTAAGGAAGGGATATGGAAATACTAAATGATGATTGCCTACAACAGGCTTATTGGGAAGCAATCATATTCAAAAAAATTCGGCACACGTGTTAAATATCCATCTTTGGCTAACCTGAAAATCATCAGACCAACGCCTGACTTCTTAGCACTTGAATTATTTATGACATTTCGTGGTGAAAACTTCTTTAGCATATGAAACGTATTGCAGCATTAATTTAACCGTGGGAGTAAGTAAACAGTCATGATTCAATTCTCGCACAGTCAATCTATATGACGTTCTAAATCGCCATGGTGGCCGGGGTCCATTAACACGTCGGCTGACCTATACCCATATTGAGATGGTTTTTATCCGCTGGTTCTATTCCTTCCTTTCACAATTTGCATGTGTCGTCTTGTGCTATTCTCACTATCAAGTCAAGGCAGTGGCAGTGGCAGTGGCAGTGGCAGTGGCAGTGGCAGTGGTAGTGCCCTATCAAAAAGCTTGTGAATAGACCAGTCTAACTTACTATTAGCGTAAGGAGCTAGTTTGTTCTCCCTTGAGATAGGCTTGGCATGAAAAGTTTATTAATGTTGACCTTTAAGTTTGAGCCAATAGTTCTCTTCTTCGCAGAGCAGAAAGCTGAATCCTCGCCATCTTAGATCAATCGATATGAATTCTCTTTGAATCTAGTTATGAGAGCAATTAGGTTATGGTGTCTATATGATAGTGTTGAGATCCTGTGACCTTTCTTTCTACTGAATATATGCTTCATATAGAAACGAAACACTAAGACCCGTAAGAAGTCTTCAATTACAATTACCTACGTTGAGGACGATACGTGAAATACTGAAAATTTGAGATCGAAGCGGTATACGATCCTAATCTAATCTATTCCCAATATTCCTATCTCATACTTGCATATGAAGAAGAAGCTTGAAACCCTGTTCATTGAAAGTACACTCAAAGCCAACATATAACCTCAAAAATATCAAAAATAAGTACCATGGACGAAAAATACGGAATGGATGCGTGACAATGGTTTCAAATCGATTTCGTCCCTCATCGACTAGATTTACAATGCCAGCTCTACAATCTAAAGACCCGTGCCAGTGTATTGCACTTCATAAGAGTTTCTCCCATCAGCATCAAGATGAATGGTACAGCTCTGGTATTGATGGCCTAAAACAGTTTTCGACTTATTTCGTGTACCGTCGGAACAGAGCACTTAGTCAAAGAACTAGTCCGTTGTACTCTTTGCCTGCACCTTTTATTGAAATTTCACATGATTCAATGGCAAAGCGACTACAGTACCTTGAGCTATGTCACCACCGAGTACCTGCAGCCTGATGCGAATATAGGCCGAACACTCACAGAGGTAGTGCTCCGCGGTGTGATCATCATTTTCACATCAATATGGTATATAAAGCCGGATAAACCGCCCAAATTGGAGTACAATTCCCACATATGGTCGGATACGCCCAAAACATCTCTGCACCTGCTAGATAGGATTCAAAACCGTGCGATGAAACTCATAGGTGATACTACATAATATCACTCAAACAATGGATACCCTCGAACACCGACGTAATATCTCGTATCTCACTCTGTTTTATCGCTATTTCCACCAACAGTGCTCCATAGAAATCGCCAGTAGCTTTCCGTGCATTCAAACTTTTAAACATAACACCCGCCTCGCTATGAATGTGCATCAGTATACCCTCAAGCCCACTTTCGGACAAAGTCTAAAATATTGTGATTCGTTCCTAACCCGTACAACCCGCTTATGGAATGTCCAGCCTAGCTCATTATAACCTTGAAACATTTAAAACCAACGTTCACCGGTACTTCTCTTTCTATCCTCTCTGATTTTCAACAGAAAAGTCCTTGACAATTTAAAGAAGTTTTTCGGCAACCTGGAAAGTCATGCTATCTGCAGTTATGAACCCCAACTATCAATGGAAGCCCAAACCAAGAACACAGGGAGTCCTAATGCAAAGTAAGGTCCTGAAAAACTCTCCTCTGAACCTTGCTAGTGATCCCATTGTGATCTGGGGTCAGTGAATTCAGCTTTCCAACTCGATCAGTAAAGTCTTGGCATTCTCGAACAAGCATGGAAGTCATGAAAAGGTTCAGCAGGACTTTAAGGGCAGCTTCGATACTTCAAAATATACTATATTTCGTTGGCGTTAGTTTTTCTAGCCGGAATTGAATGTTAACGCTGTCGTCCTCTTAAAGAACATAATCGCGGAATTCTAAATCGATTTTGTAGGCATCCGTGAAGCCCCGAATTCATTCGTTTACTGGCTTTAATTCTGGCCGAAACCATCCCTGGGTACATGAAAAGTCGGTTTCCTATCTTTCCAGCAGCAGGAGTTCTGGTGTCATTGCATCAGACGGCAGGTTCATAAGTCCTGGTGACTCAGTCCAAGCAGGTTCATAAGTCCATGTCGCACCAAAGATAAATTTTTTTTAAACGGAAGCTGGCTATGAGAGTTCTGCCCATGAAATAAATATGAAGAGGAGGGAGATTCATCAGTGCATGTATAGCACCGAGACTTACAGTTCTTTGGGGTCTGGTAAAAGCAGCAGTGACATACTTTCGTGAAAACTTGTTTCAGCATGCAAACGACGCGACGCACTGCATGAAGTTGGCCTTATCATACAAATGATACCCAAGTACTTAGCCTCTCTAGGGAACAACCTCAGATTTGAGGTTTTTTGACTGAAAGCCCAGCAATCGTCGAACTCATCTAAATAGAAGTTTCTGAGAGTTCCACGAAAATAGTTTCTCAAATTTTCGATGTGGCTATTAAAAGACATCTTTGAGGCAATGACAAGCCCTAAATATTTGAATTCATTAACAATCTCAATCTGAAAACAATTATCCTTGTAGCTGAGACAGATATTAAAAGCACAAAATGTCAAACTTGTATTGCAAATGCAGTATGCGAGTTTAAATCTAGGGCAGCCACTAGCATGAAAGAAGATCTCGGCATCAAAAATGTTGTGCGCTACCAAATTGAAAAACATTATTTTAGTTTTTGAGTTTATAATCAATTTGTGCTCCGCAAATCAGATTTTTAATAAATTAAATAAGATTCAAATAACTATCTGAACCAGTAATCCTTCAAAGGGCTGTTTAAACAAGTTATTGATCTAAATTTAAAAAAAAGTATTGGCCCCAGAACAGAACCGTGAGGTACACCAAAATTAACAAATTTTACTTTACGACTGGTATCTTCAATTTTCACTCTTTGTAATCCTTTAGTCAGGTAAGATCTAAACCAAATAAAACTTCGAAAACCCGCATTTTCAATTTTACCTAGCAATATACGAGTATCGTGGTTGATCATATCAAAGGCTTTGGTTATTGTCAGCAAACAAGCCAACTGAATGCTTCTTTTTGTCCAAGTGTTGACAAAAATCTGAGAGCAAATATTTTAAAATGCACAGAACTGAAAAATCTAATTTTGTTCAAAAAAACTCACCGTCCTATTTTTTTTAGAACTTTTAACTTTTTGGGAACGTAAAAGTGAGACATGCCTACAATTTTGGTGCGGGCGAAGGCTCCCATTTATTCGGCTTAATACAAGCTATAACTTAAAATTAAACTTAAACTTAAATTTAAAACTAAGGTTAGTTGGAGTGGTGAAGGGAGTGGTGCGGTGGAAGTCAATGACAGATTGGTTCGTTCGCGGAGGTGTGGTGAGTTGGTAAATAAAAGGGACTAGGGGTACGAAGATTTCGAGGGTTAGTGTTGAAAAAAATAGAGTTATGAAGGGATCCGCATTCAACGTGACCTAAAAGGAGTCGATGAATGAAAAGAAAGTCGGCTGCATCTCTGCGTTCCTTAAGTTAATAAGGTTAAGACGGTTTTAAAGGCGGGGCAGTATAAAAGGATCGTCTCAAGGCATACCTCAAAGAACAAATCGGAGAGCACGCTGCTGGATGCTTTCGATTCACGAAATATGAACACCCTGATATTGGGATCACGCTTGACTGGCGTACTTTAGGAGGTGGCGAACAAAGATACTCGTAATACAGACCACCGTTTCACAAAACCTAGTGCAGAGTTAACTGTAAGATTGAACGGATAATATAGGTTGGCTTCGGAGAAGGTAGAGTCGGAGACGAGATTGTTTCCGCTTATGTGAAAAGGCGATGGATTGGCATTCGGTGATATTAAGTTCCAAACAATTTTTAAATCACCAGATCGAAAAACTATCAAGGTCTTGTTGAAGGAGGAAGGAGTCATGAGGAGAGGAAATGGTTTTGAAAACTTTGGTATCGTCGGCCTAAACGGAGATAGACGAGTGTTTGATGATCCTATCGAGATCATTTATGGTTAATATAAAAAGAAGGGGACCGAGGTGGCTGCCTTGTGGAACTCCAGAGGTGGCCAAAAATGGATCCGAGTGGGCTGTCCTAAAACGTACACTGTAAAAACGGTTTTCGAAGTAAGAGGATATCCATTTTAACAGTATGGGTTCAAAGCCGAGGACAGGCAATTTGAAGAGTACTAATCGATGAGAGAGATGAGGGCAACGGATACGAATTCAATGAGATTTGTGGTGGTTGACCTACCCTTCAGGGAGCCATGTTGTCTAAGGGAAATAAGTGGTTTGCATTGGAAGCTTAGAGTTTCATACAAAATACTTTTGAAGAGTTTGGTTATATGTGAGAGCTTATCGAATGGGTGATAGTTTGTTATTTCGTTCTTTGATCCCTTCTTGTGGATCGGGGTTATGAAGAACGCTTTCTAAGCCTGAGGAAATTCTCCTTGTAAAGGGATAGACGGAAGAGAGGAAGAAATATGACAGGAAGGTTCTCTGGGTGTGAATTCGTCATGAAGCTGGTGTAACTTATATTCGATATAAGACAGGTCCAAGTGGGCCATTAGAGAAACTCAGTAGGTAATTAAAATAGGATGCATCTGGTACAAGAATTGTTTGAAAAAGGTGGCAAATAGGTTGGCAATGGTGAGTGGATCGGCTAATGACTTATTGTTGAAAGAGAAGGCAGGAGGGTAGCCATCGGTCTGTCTTTTGTAGTTAACTAATTGGAAAAATTACTAAGGGCCGTTTATAAATTTGACGTAAAGTTCGGTGAAATGGAGTAAAGCGCCAAGGTAGTTGGAATAGTTCGAAAAGGATCTGGTGCGAAGGAAAACAGCCCATAAGTTGTTTCTGTTATTTCGTAAGTAATGAAGCTTGCGTTTATACCAGGGAGGACTAGTAGATGATGTTTTAAAGGCGGGAAAACGGAACGTAAAGGGAAAAAGAATTAATTATTTCTCTATAAAAAATGGATAAAGCGTCATTTATATTTCGGTTGTGAAAGTTAAAGGGGGATCTGCTGGTATAATCCTGCTTTATGAAAGTCGTAGGCTGTGAGAGTTGTGGGGGTGAGTGGACTGGACCGCTGACTTTATGTAGACTTGAGTCGGTTAGGTGATCTAAGAAGAGGCATTACTTAGCTGAGTTGGCATTTGAAGCTATGATATCAGATTGATCATCTGATTGAGTCCACTGTAGCTGAGGAAGATTAAAGTCGCCCAAAATACGGATATGGTCAATAGAGTCACACAGGTCAATTAACTGGTCGATCGCATCGATAGAAAGTTGGTAGGATTCGATAGGTTGAGCTGGTAGGATGTAGTAACATATAACGTACAGGGACTTGAAGGGGAGTGATATTTTTATTGCGACAAAATCGACTTTAGAGGATGAAGTTATAGTAATGAGAGAAGAGTTAAGGCTGTTGTGGATCACCAGTAGGACGCTTCGACAGGGGAAATCATCATTTGGGCGGGTAGTATCGTCATCACGAAAAACATTAAGAGTAGGGGGGAACAATTCCTGGTTCTTTATGTCGGGAATCAGATTGTTTTCAGTCAGGGCGTAAATATCAAAGGGAAGAGCATGCGATTGACATGGAACAGTATTGATTTTAGATCGCAGACCTCTTACATTTTGGTAGTAAACGGTAAGAGGGATATTGGGGCTAGAGGTGTGAGGCGGGATGGTTTAAGTGCTGGCAAGGGAGGCCAGCTCAATTCGTCAGCAGACCCTTTCTTAAAGAGCGGAAATATAACAGCACATTTCAGAACATCAGGAAATACACTTGAAAAAATGCTCTTATTAAAGATATGCGCCAAAACATCCACGAAGAAACATGCAATCATAGATTAGAAATACCATCATACCCAGAAGAACTTGTATTTTTCAACGTGCCAAATGTTTTTAGGAGTTCTAAACTAATTATCACCTTGAATAAAAATCTTTGACTCTGAAAGGGTTCACCAGGATTATGTGAAGGGCAACAAGCGGCGCAGGTTGGAATAAGAGTCGCTGGAATATTCGCAGATATCGTAATTGGAGATCACACAATCGTCAGTACATACACAAGTTGGCCATTTTATGGCTGATGTTTTATTAAGAATGCTTTTGACTAACTGCCATTCAAATCTTAGATTACCTTGGGCTGAATTGAGTTTTTTTTTTTAATTTGACAGGGCGGGCGAAGGAAAATCAGGGAGGATAGAAAGAGAGGTGCCGGTGAACGTTGGTTTTAAATGTTTGAAGGTTATAATGACTAGGAAATAAAGAGCTAGGCTGGGTATTTCATAAGCGAGTTGTACGGCTTAGGAACGAATCACGATATTTTAGACTTCGTCCGAAAGTGGGCTTGAGTGTATACTGATGAGCATTCATAGCGAGGCGGGTGTTACGATTAAAAGTTTGAATGGGCAGAATGCTGCTGGCAATTTCTACGTTACTGTAGTAATGATCACGATAAATGGGAATTTCTCTTTCTAATTCTGAACATATTATTTATATTTTAATTTTGAATGATTTTTTTTCTTGAATATTCTTGGGCTAGATATTAGTGATTTTCAACTGAGAGAAGAAGACGTGATACGACCACAAATGTGATCTATGCACTTACTCGATTTAGGTCTGAGGTCAGTCCATGAGAAGCTAACAAATCCAAGTAAGTGAGCACAACCGCACTATTCGTATTAAACGCAAAATTGTTCTTCCTCCAGCTGTTGCGCTATAAATAAGTTTCCCCAGTCTTCATGGAATTGGATTAGAATCAACAAAACAGAAATTCGTTCCCTCATGTCAATACTATGGAATTCGATTCAAAAATTCATGTTATATTCTAAAAATATAATTTTTCTTAGTTGTGCAACTGTTTGCATTTGCGTCATTACGATAAGGAATCATTAAAAAAATATCATTTTCGCTTTTGTGTGTATCTCAAAGCCATAATTTTGTGCCACAAAAATGAAGATACACGCTTGATTATTTGTTTCCCACACTGTATTTATTTATTTTTTATTTTTTTTTTGTGTGCATTTGCCAATGAACAATTATACATTCCATCATCGTGCGGATTTCAATTTGTTTGTTCGCATCTGTGGAATCTATTAGGGGCAAGTTCATGGGAAATACTGGTGTTTGTTGATGCTTTTTGGGAGGAATTGTTAGTTTTCTGCTTTCAATTTAAGTTAGTTCTCTGGCATCCCATTTCTCTGGCGAGATACAGAACAGATAATGTTATTAAGGATTGACTCAGAGTACTCAGTTCAGTCCAAGTAGAAAAGCTCTCTGAACTTAACACCATTTCGACAAAGATTGAGATCAGTATCCATGAGATTGTTCATTTAGGGCTTAACACAGTCGAACTTGTTACGATATTGGCCGTGAAATCACGCTAAGACTCTCAGAAATTAGTTGAAAACAAAGTCCATGGCAAATTATTAACTGACTCATCAGAAAACTTTCCATCGAAGAGGTGTTTGACAGGAGCTTCTTCTCCTAATGAGAGCATGAGGATATTTGCTTTGCAAAAAATCCACCAATAGTCGATAGGAAATCACGCCTACAAGTATTACTTTCTCGCAAATCAAGTCCATATTGAAAGTTCTCACAGTTCAAGGCGCTTAGATACCACAGATATGCCCAACAAACCAATGAAGGTATTTTCTAAAGTAAAAGAAAATATTTCCCAACATTCAACAATGCCCGGTATGCCAAACTAATGAAATTTTCATAAAACTCTGACAAATTGCCCTCATTTTAAGCTCACAGAATACTGAGTACCTCTGTGTATAAGCACAAACCCCATACCCGTAGAACGAACGGAAGGAAAAAAGAGTATCCCTACGCCATCCCCAATCCAAATCCCACTCACATTCTTCCGGTTATTATGTGCAACGTTTCGTCTGTTTAACAAACTCCCAAACCCCCACTCGACTTGGATTTTTTTTCTTCAACAAAAGGCGCAGCTTTAAGTCCAACAATGAAACGAACGGACGGAAACGACTCCATTGCAGCAACTGCTTACGCAATAGTTGAGTTGAGAAATTTTATTTCTTTTTATTTTTTCTTAATTTTTTTCGCCCAACTCATTCTTTCCTTTTATCGTTCACTCCTTGGGTAAATATTAAAAATTTTACTTTAGGCAAAATGGAGAGATAATGTCCTGAGAATTTCATTTTATCTCACCCAGCACAAAACTGAGATAAAACTCAAACTCAAACAAATGACAACAGCAGCAAAAAAAAAAAAGGGAGAAAAAGTTGGGAAGCTTCTATGGAGTAAGGCAAAAGCTTACTGGTTTTCTTTGCTACCTCCTTGCCTTCTTGCTCCTTGATCACAGTTAGAAATGGCACTAGAGATTGCTGGAACTGGGATAGGAGTACAAAGATACATGGCTAACAGGAGCAAAAAGCAACAATTCTCTATTCTCTATTCTAGAATTCTCTATTTTGTACTTCTTTTCACATTGACACACATACCCTTGGAGAGCAGTTGAAAAATGGACGAAATCCTACGTATTTTTGTATTGGTGACAGTTATGGGAACAAGCATTTTATACACACATGAAAGGTTTCTCCATATTTCCACGTTTCCGTGGTTTTCTTCAGATTTGATCGATAATTCACACCCTTTTAGAGTGCCTCCTTCGTCCGTACCTTTAAGGAAAAATGCATTCTGAAGAAGGAGGAAATGTGTCCTGATATACGAATACTCATCGAAGATATACGTGTATGCCGCCACGTCGAAGTTAGGTAATAGTCGAGGCGCCATGTTTCTCATTTTCACCTCAAAGAACCCTTCTGTTCTTCCTTTTAATATCAAGCTGATATTCGTCTAGAAATTATCTTTTTTGGACCACAATAATAAGAGCGTACAACACATTCATATGTGTTGTGAATACGTCTGCTTTCTCGGTATCTTTTGAAACCTGGTATATTAAAGAGAACAATCTAAAGTACACACCAGAGGAATACCACCTATATCTCGGACCACTTCATTCTCAACAGCGAGATTATAAATATAATTTTTGAGTGCTTTCCCACAAAATGAAAACCACACGGAGGAACACCCCAAGGCAGTGTACTTTCTCCTGTCTTATTGAATCTAATTGTCAAACTAGCCGATGCGGGATATACCATTTTAGTGTCAGAAAAAACCTATATATTCGTGCACTTCTGAAAATTCTGAAATTCGACTCAGACATTTTCTTCTTTTGAACATGTAACAGTGGCCTTAGCGTCAATCCACAAGGAGTTTAGTTATCATGTATCATCCCACCTAGGTTATGTGACTTATGTGTCCCATGCCCCCAGATGTCATATCCGACACCATTGTAGCAGAATGAAATGAAAACGTACTAGTTGTCCTCTACTCGTGAAAGACGAATGCAGGTCCAAATGGAGTTAGCCATCCAAAGTCATGCACTGGGTATGTACTATGTCCGTTGGACCAATTCTCAATTATGGCATAGTCATCTACAGGTCGCTTATGGAATTCCCTGCCTAGCTCTTTATTTCCTAGTCATTATAACCTTTAAACATTTAAAACCAACGTTCACCGGTACCTCTCTTTCGATCCTCCCTGATCTTCCTTCGTCCGCGCTGTGTGCAAACATGTTAAGGGTTCTTAATCCCTTGAGCGCGCGCAAATTTAAAAAAAAAAAAAACTCTAAGACAGAGAACCAACGCATTAACAAGCTCTAGAACGGGGGCTCTCTAACCTCCGATTCATTTGCTATTCATTAACATTCTCGACATGAGACTTGCCATTGAAAGGTACTCAGCAATGGGAAGAGTAATGTAAGCCCTGCCAAGCATCGTCCAATCGACTGACTTTTAACTTACGGAAACTGTATTCAAGACAGACTACAGTCACATGACTCGGGAAAGGAACGAATGAATACACCGAGAAGATATTCATAGTAAGTCCATCACTATGATCTGTACGGGCTGTAAGCTCGCCTTAAATGGCTAAGTCATCTTAAGCGGATGGACACTAGCGCCGCGGCCCGGAAATTCACGCCTCCAACCCGGGATTACGTCGCAGTAAAGGGATTTCATCCAACTTTGTATGAGCAACTGAAGGCAACTGGAGAGGTAGGCGCCATCTAATAAAAATACATGAGATTGCCGCTGGCAAAATGCGACAGACTGTGGACTTTAAATAAGTAAGTCCATCTCCATATTTACCTATCCCCCAGTCTGTCCATACCCTTCAGCGTTTTGCAAACGTAAATATCATGTATTCCTCACGCCACTACTCAGGACAGCCTAAACCCAATGCCGTCGACGGATACTTTAGTATATTCACATGGACAGCCGTGCAGAGATATGATATCTATTGGGTTCCGAGACATTCGTGCGTTCCAGGAAACTATGGCGCTGATGAGTTGCCATAATGGCCAGTGAAGGACTCATCGGAACTACTGCGAAAGTTGGTCAAGCTCAGAAGTAAAGGCAACTCCGAACTCATAAATATAGCCACGATACTCTGTTCTACTGGAAGACACCCACATTGATGGAGTTTTTCTCACAATGATGTCTGCAGGAACCTTAGACATAAAGAGGAAAAGTAAGAGGAATCTGATCCGTACATCGTTATTGCAACTTTGCCTTGATTTGGCACGCATTACTCGTAGAATGCAATCACTAATCAGTGAATTCGTAGAATTCGTCAAAATATCTAACGAAAACGAGCTGCACAAGGATAAATAAAGGGTCTTCCAATAGGGAATTCTGAACTTTAACAGTTGACAGCGGCCATATTGTTGAAGCTACTGTCAAATTGGCTGTCATTTATTCAGTCTGTTTTGCCAAATCACCATGGATCAACAACACTTGCAAATGATAAAATTGTTTCATCAAAACATTCCGCGAGTTTCGCCCATTTTACGGTCGCCTTAATCGTCCTACCGAGAGGGCTATTCACAGTGTGGTGGATATATTTGAGTCCACTGGTTCAGTAAACGATAAACCAACACCCGCACGTCAACGTAACACAAGATCTGCCGAAAACATCGCCGCTGTCCCTGAGAGTGTGTAGAAGAATCCGAGGCAGTCGATTTCGTGTCGCTCCCAAGAACTCGGCCTTTCACAGACCACAACTTGGCGAATTTTGCGTCGTGACTTGGGCCTGCACCCGTACAAAATTCAACTGACCCAGGAGCTGAGAACGACGTGTCGCTGAATGGGCTCTGGAGCAGTTGAAAACTGACCCTAATTTTCATCGAAAAATCATCTTCAGGGATGAGGCCCATTTCTGGATGAATCGGTACGTCAAAAAACAAAATTGTCGAATTTGGGACGATACCAATCCACATGAGATCCAAAAGCGTCCAATGCATCCCGAAAAAGGCACTGTTTGGTGAGGATTTTGAGCTGGCGGCGTCATCGATCCATATTTCTTCAAGAACGACGTTGGCCAGGCCATCACTGACAACGGTGATAGCTATTGGTCAAAATTACCGACTTCTTTTGGCCTGAATTGGATGCTATGGACACCAGGTACATGTGGTTTTAACAGGTCGGTGCTAGATGCCACACAGCTTACGTCACATTGGAAATTCTGCACCAGCGATTCGAGGGCATGGTCATCTCACGTGGAGGTGATGTAAACTGGCCATTGAGATCGTGCGCTTGTGGGGCTTTCTGAAGTCGCAGGTCTATACGAATAAGTTACAAACCACAGTGGCCCTCAAAGCCAACATAATACATGCCATCGGATCGGTCAAATTCAGCCTGATTTATGCGCCAGAGTCATGGAAAATTGGAAATTTCGTATGCGCGCCACCCAGAGAAGCCGCGGTATTCATTTGAACGATGTTATATTCCATACATAATGGCGTCGATAGGCGAAGAAAAGATTTTGGTGATATCTCACATACACTTTGTTTTATTTAAATTTAAAGATAGAAGCGCTTAATGAAAAATCCTTTAAACGGTTTAACAATGAGCAGCTTAGCATGTGCCAGAGGAACACATCCTGTACAATAATCAAGATGACATCCGGCGCAACTTTGACTTACCAGGGTAAAATAATGCCGTGACATGCCGCTATGGACCCCGGCCTATCCAATATTTACCCACCCACTGTATTTTTTGTCTTGTCTTCTTTAGCACGGGGAGTGTGACCTACAGTTTTAGCCGATTCCGAATATGTTCTCTAAAGCGTCGCATATGAATACGCACTTAGAACGTCTTAGACCTGCCTTCATAGCATTTCTTCAACGGCTTGCAGGTATATAAGAGCATTCGTCATATGGCGCTCTAAAAGCTAAACTAACGACTGAACTACGAAATCCATCGCCGAAATAAGCGATGAAAAGTCCTGACTTCGACACGGTTATATATCCGTAAGCACAACATTACGGAAATTCGTTTAGTTGTTGGGCTATGGTGCTACATCGACTATTATCGGTCGCACCCAACCTAACATTAGAGAAGCATTAGGGCAATTGAAGAAAAAGTCAAAAATGTAAACCTGAAAAAGAATGAGACCAAGACAAAGTATTGCAGAATACAAGCTGTCGATAAACCTAGAATCCGCTGCTCATCTGTCGAATTAGAGCATCAGTATCTATATCTTGCGGTCAAGGTGCTGAAATACAGATTCAGGTGCATACAACTTAAATGGGCCAAAAATATATTTCTCATATCCTTGGCTTGGACCTGCCAAGCTATCCGTCCGTCCGACCACGTCTTGACGACCTATGCAAACGAAGTTAGGATAGCGAACTTCGGACCTGCACGAGGAATGTCAAATCTTGTTTTAAACTACGTGCTGCCGAAAATTAGCGGAAGTCCTAGACTGCTACAAAGTCCAGGAAAAAAAGGAATGCAAAACTATCACATGTCCAATTATTAGTGACAACAAAAGCAGCGCTTATTTGGAAACGGGTCTTTCACTGGAGCCAGAGTTAGGCAGTCTTGGAGCTACAACCGCTATGAACAAGCTCATCACAACAATTCGCATCAAGTATCTATGAGCTCCTAGATAAAACGTACGAGCAGTATTTCATGTATGGGGTTCACATTATCTTGGCCGAATATAACACAAACGGGACATCGTAAACG
Organism: Volucella zonaria; assembly: GCA_963966105.1. Lineage (NCBI taxonomy): Eukaryota > Metazoa > Arthropoda > Insecta > Diptera > Syrphidae > Volucella > Volucella zonaria. The sequence continues at coordinate 45,337,677 of OZ014531.1, forward strand.
CGTTTCCCGCATCTGAGTGGCCCCAATGAGACCTGGAAAACTCATCAACTATGTAAGAACTGTCAACAGTCAACGACGCAAGGTTAGAGTACGACTCCAGGCATCCCGAGAATCCCAAAGACAAGAAATTACTGTGACAAATTCGATGTCGGAAGAACAAGAGATCAGCAGTGGAATTGCCAGTGGAATGTCCCTTACTATGTCAAACGCAACCATCATCAGTAGAGGCAAGCTCAGCTAGATTGACAAAATTTGACAAAATAAGAGGCGTACAAAGCACGGCTGTCCAAAAGGATCAGAGCCGACCAAGAGCTCTTGAAGTGAAGAAGATGGCATAAATACCGGCTTTTTGGAAGGAGCATAAGAAGTGCAGGGTTGAAGGAATATGGAGATTCAATGCAGGAATGAGGTAAGAAAGCGGCATAAAATACTAGTTAAGGCCATAAATCTCGACTCGCAGCCTGAAGGGACAAACAAAGGAATGTGGGTGGATGTGGCTCAAGTGGTAGTTTATTGGCTTTCAAATTGGACAGTTTGGAGTTTAATATCAGCCGCCCCGATGTCTTTTAAGCTCCTAAAATCGCACACAATGGTAGAATCGCAGTCGGTGCTTGAGAAAATTGAAGGAACACGTCGTGAAGTCAGAACACATTCACGAGTATCACTTCAGAAGCTGGAAAGATGGCTCTAGCTGTCAACAAGGAGAAAACGAATCGCATGCCTCCTGCAGAATTATCTAGGTCTCAGACCGAACGTCATTTCAAATACAAATATGTGACAGTCAAGTAACTGAGTAGCAAAAACCTTGATCATTCCATTTCTCTATGGCTCAGAAGCATGGACATTGCCAAGAATCGGTGAGGTTGTCCAAGGATGTTTTGAGAAAGAATTTTTCGGATGATCTCCGATCCCGTCTAGATGGACGACTGTACGGCGACGTTGATCCAGATCAGAAGACTGGGGATAAAATGATTATGGTAGCCGATGCATGCAGAGCGGATGAACACGAGTCTGAATAGTCTTCGAACCCACTCCTAAGAGATGCCGCAGTAGAGCTAGACCACGATTCAGAACTGCGAAAGTGGAAAGGGATCTCGAACGACGTTAGCCACATGGATTACGATCGAGTTGGATGAAGAGGATAATTGCTTTCTTTCCGAAAGCCAGACCTATAGATTCTGAATGATGTAAAGCGTCGGTACCACAGAAGTTTGCAAGACAATTTCAAATGAAAGCACTCTAAAACTTCAACATTTCATGTACTGAAACATGAGAAGGAACCAAATAAATGATCAAGCAAATATCTATAAGCAAACATATGGTACTCGTATTTATGTATCATATTTCGCTGCTATTGTCAGTGCAACTAATAGAGACTTCTCTTCAGCAATCTTTGTAAATTCTCAATGTCATCTAAGTGGCAACCTTTTATAATTCATTCACCCCCCTTGTACTCACAAACAGCAATCTCCTTGATCAACCATTCATCTTCATTTCGAATGTTTCCTGTAGTCAGTCTCTCAATTGAACCCTCAGACTGATAACCATCACATCACCAATCAATCACCCCTCGAAACATGTGGGAACAAAAAACAAAACCAAAAAAAAAACTACAAATTTGTTGCGCTAGATACTCTTATGCAAATTAGCTTGTAGAACATCAGATGATTCTACAGCAAAACAGAATAATTATCGTCATCGACTTATGCGAAAATTATAGCTAGCTAAACGTAGATACATTTTTCTTTCATTTTCAACATGCTGTTGTTGCGAAAACTATGATAAACTGTGCTAAATATAGCAAAGCCATACGAATGTTGCATGTGTAAACTTCACGTATCGGAAAACAGTCGGATTATTAGTTGGGTGATAGATTTTGCATTGAAAAAAGGAGCAATGTGTATTTCATCAGAGGGTATGACGACAGTTGGAGGTGTAAATTGAGGCCAATATACGAGTATGTACGTCAGAGTAAGTTGCAAGCAGGCAAAAAAACATCTATTCTGTAAATTAGTCAGTGAACTTGGTGACAACTAAATTCAAGCTCGCCGTCCATTCCGTTTGTCATTTCAAGTTTCGGTGGTCTTGCCATGTGTCCAACGGAGCTGTTGGCATTTTGCCCATGTCCATAGATCATCCGTTTGATGTTTCTTTCAAAGAGATCCCCATCTGTTAGCAACAATATTTAGCGCACCCGCGTTTTGACGCCATATGGAGACAAATTTGATGGATATAGTAGATGTTATGATTATAGTGACATTCTTCCGGCTTGTTGCGCATATCCCGAAGCTTCTAGATGCCTAATCTAGAGTCTGATGAGTTCAGATCAAAGTCGATCGTCATATTAGAGCATTTGTGGTTATTCTTACTTTCAGTGTTGCCTCAAGCTGGTGATGATTGATTCCCCATGAGCTGTGCTTTTTTTTACCCCCTCGTAGAATTGGTCTCATCCTACCGACCTTATTTTCTCAAACTTATAAACACGAGTGTTGAGCAGGAGACACTATTACACTCTGCCAGAAATATCTTATCGTCAAAAATTGGACACTCGACGGGTAAATTCGGTCAAATAGAAATTGTTGGTCGTTCGTTAAAAGCATTAGAAATTCTGCCTCATCCCCCATCCCAGCGCTCATTTACAATGACATTCTAGCTGTCAGCTCTTTGGACAAGGCCAATCTGCTTGCTGAACATTTTCCGGCCAGCTCAGCACTTCCAGATTGTGCTTAACCCCAGCCCACACTTGAGTGCGTTGAATCTTTAATGGGGCGAATCCAATCCGCACTCATGTGCGGACACAAAACTGATAGTCCTAATGATATGTCCCCCCTTCTTCTGAAGAGGTGTTCTTCTTCGATGGCAAAGCCACTGCGTAAGCTTATCCATAAATCCTACTCTTTGGGACTCTTTCCGAGCAGATGGAAAACAGCGTTTGTCCAGCCCATCCCTAAAAAAGGTGAATGTTCTTCTCTCTCCAGCAGACCCATGGCACTTACGTCCCTTCTTTCCAAGGTCATGGAAACGCTGATAAATCGTCAGCTAATGAAATATCTCGAAACACTAAAACTTCTTAATGACCGGCAGTACGGTTTTCGTAGCAGCAGGTCCACTGATGATTTGATGGCTTGTCTCACCGAAAAGTGGAACCAAAGCGTACTTCAATCTGGCAAAAGTAAGATAGTTGCACTTGATATTTTTAAGGCATTTGCAAGATTTTGGCATCAGGCTCTTTTGTCGAAAATGCGTGCTTTTGCGATCGACGACTCTCTTCTTCAATGGATTATAAATTACCTTCCGGAACGTTCAATTCCAGTTGTCTTGGACTGTTTCAAGTCTGATATTCACAAAATAAATGCTGGTGTACCCCAGGGCTCCGTTCTGTCTCCGACACTCTTTTTAATCTTCATCAATGATCTCTTGTCTGGCACTTCCAATTCAATATATTCCTTTGCTGAAGAGTGTACCGTTTCATATTCATTCCTGGACTCACGTCCAGGTTATAGAACGGGAAAGGCGGCGTTTGTTAAGCTCATTAGATTCCGATGTTAACAGCGTAACAAATTGAGGAACTATCAACAGAGGGAAATTTAATGGTTTCAACACACAATGTTGGCTGCTGTCGTTAAAGCGAAATCTAAACCCAAAGCCATTATCCATGAATGGCACCTGCATCGTCGAAACCGGTAAACTTTCCATTCTCGGTATGTGTGTCAATGACAAGTTGCGTTGGAATGACCACATATTTGATGTCGTCAAAAATGGTGCGAAATATCTAGGTTTCCTGAAACAAGAAATACTTTCCGTCCTTTGATCTGGCCCAAATAAGGCCCACATCCGGTCAGGTGCTAATAAAATCTCTCTTCACCTCAGAGGTAGGGCTCAAAACAATGCGATAAAACTCATAGATGAAGCTAATATTACCCAGTTAATTGACAACCTCGAACACCGACGTAATGTATTCTGCCTCACTTTGTTTTATCGCTACGAGTATTTCCACTAACAGTGCTCGATAGAAATCGCCAGTAGCATTCCGCCCTTTAAAAACTTTAACCGTAACACCCGTCTCGCTATGAGTGCTCATCAGTATACTCTCAAGCCCACTTTCGGACGTACTCTAAAACATCGTGATTCGTTCCTAAGCCGCAAAACTCGCTTTTGGAATGCCTTACAGAGCTGTCTATTTCCTACTCGTTATAACTTGCAAACATTTAAGACCAATGTACATAGGTGCATCTCTTTATTCTTCCCTACATACAAAAGTATGCAAAAAAAAAATCGTGGGCTTCAACAATCAGCAAGCCATCTTTCCACAGTCATATGTGTGTTCCAGGATATCTACAAATCAACTCCATAATGTTGCCGAGGCAGCTATGTGTGAAGAGAATATTGCGACTTTAGTCAAGTTAACAATCCAATCGATTCTGCGCCATTCTCAAGAGTTTGGCATCTCTCGAACGTCCCTTGCGAACAGTCTTGGCTGTACGTCCATATGAGATTGTATTGACCCAAGACCTAAAGCCAAATGGTCATTGTGCACGTCGAACTTTCTCTGATCAAGGTCTATTGAAGACGGAAGAAGAAACTGTTTTTTCACCGAAAAATCGTGTTCAGTGACGAGGCACATTCTTAGTTAAGCAGCATTTAGTCAAGTGAACTACGTGATTTCTATTTGTCTATTTAGTGTAATGTTCATGCCGGAGATGCCATTGAGCCCTATTTCTTCTGCTATGATGCCAGCGAGTCAGTTACAGTCAACGGAGACTACTATCACTCCATGTTAACCAATTTGTCTTGGGATAAATAAGAGCTTGAAGGCTTGGAGGACATGTGATTTCAATAGGACAGTGCGACTAGCCACAATCGACTTATTGAAGACGTCGTTCGGTGATAATATTATCGTTCGATTGAACACCAGACTCTTCTCTTTGTGTGTCCATGAAGTCCCTGCTCTATGCTAACAAGTCAAAATTTTAGGCAACTTTAAGGCAAACATTTGACTTCTTGGAATATTGGTCGAATTATGCGAAAAAAGGGTCCACCTCATCAACGCCTGCAAGCGTGAGCAGCTAATGAAGAACCCTTTATTTGATGTTTATAGCCATAACGATTTTAAGGGTGTTAAATTCATGATGAAGCCTTAATGGGTCAACCGCACCTCTTACATCCCCGAAGTTGCTGACTCCAGAATATCTGGGCTTTTTTTGTCCAAGTCGCTTAAGTCATTGTAGAAAAAAGCTCCTAAGTGGAATTTTCTTCTTTGGGAGAGAGCTGGACATGTGCACGTCCATGCAGTTTCTGCAGAACTCGTTTATAAAAACGCTAAGCCTCTTTGGATGCTTGCCTATCAGACAGTGTCCAGTGATGACACATATGATAGCATTGGGATGCTTCCTATTCAGACAGATCAAACTGGTAGAGCAATCTAGTTTTGACCAAATTTGTTTGATCGTTAGATACGTTGACCCAATCGTACACCTAGGATTTGTTCTTCTAATAGCATCCAGCTTTAGTTCTAGTTTGCACATAGCGATTGGTATACCGATGATACCATTTCTGTAGCCCGGTACCGAACATAGGTGAGTGCTACACTGCTCTGTCATCTTATTGAGAGATGATCGGATGTCAAGGGCGGTTTTAGAATTTAGTGAGCCTGAGTCCAGGGATTTGATGGTGGCCTGACTATCCGAAAAGATGCGGGTATCTTGTGTGCAGATATCACGTTTTTCTTCAGCCAGGACAGAGCTTCTTTAATCGCCAAAATTTCCTTCGGAACACGCTACAGGAAGGCAGAAGCAGAGGCTTAGGTTATCTGAGATTGACTTGTCGTCCACTGAAGCACCTTCCTCCCAGAAAGATCTGGAGGGACGCTTATATGGAATCCTTTGTCAAACCAACATAAGAGCATAGCGTAGTCGATGTTCTCTGGAAGGATTCTTGGTGCCTTAAGAATACTAATGTGGCCGAATAGTTTATTTGTCCACTATCTAGCCGCTGGAAGTCAAATAGCTGTGAAACAGAATATATAGACATGCACAAACATGCTATCCTTTGGACTCTGCTTAGTTTGCTGCAGTCGACGGTATAGTCGACAAACAAACAATTCCTCCGTAAGTGAGTATCGGTCTTATAACCGAGACGTATAGTCAGTGGGCAATGCGAGGTTGAAGTCCCTATTTGTCTCCATGAAGTCCTATGAAGTCTTTTTTGCAAGAGAATAGAGCTACTGGTGCTTCCTAGACTTTTTCTTGAATATTAGGTTTCCAGTTTAGTTTCCTGTCAAAAATAAGACCCAGACTAAGCTGGTACTATTGATTAAGAGAGGGTCTGTATTCGTAGTTTTATATTTCAAGGTAAGACAATTTCCACAGCGATCCGCTCAACGGGTTAACCTATTAAGATTTTGCTGTTAGAGTTCTTTAATGGTATTGAGATGCTTTCCTGAGACGGCTATAACAACATTTGCAAACAATTCATTGACCACTAAGTTCCAGAGAAGGGGACACTGCCTTCTGGCGTACCTCTGCTGACACATCTGTCAGCAAAAGCCCCACCCAGTTTGAAGTTGATTTTCCTGCTGTTTAGCATAAGGCTGATCAACTCCCCAAGTGAGCCACCTCCCTTCAGAGTTGACAGTGCAGTTGCGATTGCGGATGTTTTTGATATTGTCAAAGGCGCCTTCTATGTCCAGAAACGCGACCATAATTTGATCTCTATAATATCGGGATTGCTGGATGTGCTTAGCCAGTAGGCAGGTTGAGCCGTAGACTAAAGTCGTGGGTCAATTTTAGCTCGTATATGGATATCAATCAGTTGTTCTACAGTTTTTAGAAAGAAAGATGCTAGACTTATAGGTTTGATGTCCTTTGGGATAAAAGGAGAGCGTTTTCCCGTATCGGGGATGAAAACTACATTAACTTCTCTGCAAGACAGGGGAATGCGGATCAGTTCTAGAAAAGCTCCTCATAATATTTTCTAGCGAGGGCAGAACAATATCTGAGGACATTTGTAGCTTGGTAAGTCCGACCCAGCAGATATGTATGGTTTAAAGCTATGCTGCGTCCAGAGCAGCTTGTCTCTGGTACTCATACTATAAATCTTAGTCGAGGCTGCAGTAGTCCTGCTAGGGTTGTTACTGGCCGTGAATATGAAGCTACCTGGAAAGTAGATGTTCAGTAGCAGTTTGAATGCTTCAGCACTTGAGGTCGTCCAAGAGCTATCGTATTTTTTCAAACAGCCAAGCATCGTAGGATTGGTGGAGAGGATTTTTCTTAGCTGCGATGCCTTCGAGATTTCTGTTATTTCATCACAGAATGACCTCCAGAATTGTCGCTTTGCCTTCCTCAGTTCTTTGTTTATATACGGGAGTATGTATGCCTTTTGCCTGGTTGAAATGTTTCCTGCAAACGTTTCTAAGCGATCCCAGTGCTGATGCCCAGCAGTGCGACTTTTCCTTGCCTCTAGGTTGGATATGAAGACAGGAGGCAACCATTGCCTGATTGATAGCCTGGGTAAAACTGGTGTTATATGAAGGACTTTGGTGTTCAGAGGAGAGTAGTTTTAGAAGTATTCCTCTGTATTTTGACCAATCAGTTTTTCGATAATTCCGGAACTCTAGTTGGCGGAGACGAGCATTATTCAGACTGAATGGGAAGTATCTGTGATCTGAAAAAGAGTGTTTAGGCGATACCATCCAGTTCGCTATCATTTGAGTGATATTTTCGGAGACAAGAGTGATGGCTTTCTAGTTATAAAGGTTGGGACATTGGCATTGGCAACAGCACGTGGAAGATCTGATCCGCTGTATTATCTAAACGTCGGAAATCATTTATCAATAAACTAATTCAACCATTTCAGTTTGTCTTCAGCCCAATAAGTCCAAAGTTCACCAAATATTCCCACTATGACAAAACCTAGAGGAGACCCAAGAAGTCTATATCGATTTCAAGGCCGCATATGACAGGATAGAAACGATATTATACGAGTATTCGTATACAGAACCATTGCAAACACGGGCGCACAGCATATGCGATCGGGTAGAACGTAGCAATAAGTTAGTTGATGTAAGGGAGTTTGCCTTCCTTGAATTCTTTAAACGAAGAGTTACACGTGCGAATCCCTATTTGAATGGCCTTAGAAGGCAATTGATTAATAAGTACTGGAAAAAGTGTCCTTCCCTATTGTGCTAAAGAGTGGACACCACCAGGTTATTCTAATACGAGGGCGGGTCAATAAGTGACTTTTTGAATTTCTGACCTCTTTACTGAAACAGCAACACTGCTCCTGTCAACAGGCATCTGTCAGTTGACTCCTGTCAAAATTTAAAGTTGCTGCGTCAGTTAGTTTGTGTTTGGCAGCTATTTTTATCAGACTACTCACTAATTTGAGGAGAAAATGGAAAAAAGTGAATTTCGTGTGCTTATTACTCGTACTTGGAGTAATTTTTGGTCCCGTTTGTACCGATGGGCTTTATAAGGAACTCGGCATGATTAAAAAAGCCCACTTTGGTTGCATATCATGTATAGGAGAGTAGTAGCCAGAGGGACGATGCATTAGGAGGAGATAGACCTCAACCTAATTGGAGTGTGCAACTGGCCAAAGACGCGCTAAATGGAGGTGTTTATTGTTTGAGGCTCAGATACACGCCGTATAGTAACGCCATCTAAGCAAATAAGATGAATAATTCTCCACATTTTCATAGCAGCGCTTGTTGGAGATAGTCAAGTTTCAACCGAATGCTAGTATGACTCGTAGTTCAAGCCTATTTGTGCTCTCATAGGGTAGATTAGAGCTTGCGTTAACCGAATTTTCCGGAGTGTGTTTGTTTCCAACCCAATGATGCGACGATTTTGTATGATTAGTTTGAGATGTTGATTCCTCCACATTCATTGCATCCCTTGGTATCTGTTTTCAAATAGACCGGACATACAAAACTCATACTCCATTGGTGTTCTAATTGCGTCCTTATTGTCCGATGAACTTGTAGAAATTTGAACAGCTAAGCAAGTAATTTACCTGATACCGTCATGGAACTAATATTTTAAATTAAGAAAGTGATTTGCATTACTTTTCGAAGAATGCGGAAATTGTACACAAAACAGCGCTGTTTTGGCCGACTTTTTGTGAAAAATCACGTTATCTCTATTTCAGTTTTTGTTGCATTCCCAGTAGCGTTGTGACAACGAAATTGTAAAAATAGAATCAAAACGTGATAATTGTTAAACTGGCTTCGTAAGACGACCGCGAAACAATCGGTATTTCGTTGGAATATTGTTTATTGACACAAATAATAAATCATATTACCATACACAATAAAGCGTAAGATTTGTTTAAAGCTTTTGTTTTAGCCGTACATGAGCTGACTGAACTTGCTATAAGAAACTGCAAGGTCGATCAACTGGTGATAAGCAAATGTTTTAAGAATTGTCGTTCAGAGGTACGAAGAAAACGAGCAGCTCACAACATCTGGAGTAGAGTCCAAGAATAGTTATATCTGAATTGTTGGTGAAAGACAAAAATATGCAAAAGACGAGGCTATCAGCAGAATCCTGGTCTTGGACTGATGAACATATATATTCTGCTTAAAGATGTCATTAATGAGAATGGATTGTCTTCCAACACAATGCCGAAGAAAACAGAGGTAGTGGATCGCATGGCTAGATAAATTTTCTTGACAGAAAAGAACTAGCCAAACGAAGGTGCAGCCGCAGCAGGCATAGGAATCTCCTGATTGCCCAAAATTTACAACAACTAGATTACAGTAGCACAGCTTTGAAATTCGAAAAACGACCGGTAGCAACAAATCTTCCCCTACGAACTTGTTTGGACTAACTCCGGAATAGTATTGATCATGTGAGCACTTAGGAAAACATAAAGACGGTGTTGCTTTAAAATTCTTAGAGTCCCGGATATTATCCCTGAGATCGAATGCTTTCTACAAGTACAAGGAGAATATCTACTTGGATTTTACTGCCAATCATTATAGGGCAATGTGTTAAGTTCAAACCTCCTATTTATTCATTCCCTATCGAACCAAGTCACCACTTAGATTCGATATAGGAAGGCTCCTGAATTCTGTTCACTAGATTTATAGGACTCACAAGATCTTTTGCGCTAGTATGCATCTGGCATCTTAGACGGAGTATGCATTCGGAAAGTAGTTTTACGCATACGATGTTCAACTATTTTCTCCAGGCTATTCACTCTAAAGCAAGTCTGACTTTTAGGTCTGAAGCCTTTAACGAGCTAGTATCATTATTACAGATTTTCGGTTCTGTTATTCAATATCGTCCCCATTCTAAGCTCCTAATAATAGATACAAATACCAGCTTCAGCGGTCTAAAGGCAGTTACAAGCATAGCAGCTGACTTTGACCCGATATGATCTGGAAACAACAATAAGTTCCAAACTAAAATTTTCTAGTCAGACTTCTTATCAGATTTTGAGGACATTTATCAGTCTGTTTATTGAGAGTTTAGATTTTTTTCCAAAAGTCTTGAAGATCCTGCCTTCTTCTTTGATATGCAGGGAGTCTTCCTATATCGGCACGCCAGTTTAAATATAATTTAGTGAAGGCATAGCTAAGATTTCGGCTTGCCCTGAGTCAATGCATACTAGTCCCAAAATTATCACGTAGCTTTACACGGCGGAAACAACGGGGCATCTTGACTGAGATTCAAAGAATAGCCTGCATTACCACCAAAGAAGGAAGCAATGAAAACCACCACCTGGAGGCCACAAATAATTTGAAATCCTTAAATTCGTTTTCTCATGAATCTGCTTTATTTCAGAAAACCTGAAGATGGCAACCCAATCTGACGAGGAACACACAGTCTCTACAAAAATTCACGAAAAATAAGATGTGCGCAAATGTCACAGCTCTCCGCCCCGATTTTGCAAGACAATTACTAGCCAACGAATTCATAATTGTCTTCTATGGAGATGTAGGATTCCACTCCGAATTTCTGAGACTATCCGGTTCTATCAGACTTTGTGACGTTTTCAAAAACAAGAAACGTGTCTAAACGGACTGGAGAAGGCACTATCAGACGTTGTTGTAACCTTGGCGATTTCAACCATAAAAATAAAATCGAAAATTGGTAGTTGCCAAAGTATCGATGAGCCAACATCGACTCAGATCACTAATTTGTTGAAGTCAAGGTGAGAATACGAATATTCCGGAAGCCACTTGACGTATACAATCGGAAGAGAGTACTAGTCACCCAAAACCTTTCGAGAAGTCATATGCAGCCAGCATCCAACGCAGAAGACCAGTGCGGACATTGCCAGCAAGTCATAAGAAACGCTATTTTCATCGCCAGTGCTCCAGAGAAGTCGCCAGTAGCATTCCGCCCCTTCAAACTTTTAACCGTAACACCATCTCGCTATGAATGTATATCAGTATACCGCCAAGCTCAGTTTCGGACGTTCTCTAGAATGTCGTCATCCGTTCCTAAGCCGTACAACTTGCTTATGGAATGTCCTGCTTTTATTTTCTAGTCATTATAACCTTCAAACATTTAAAACCAATGTTCATCGGCACCTCCCTTTCTTTCGTCTTTAACTTTCCTTCGCCCGCGTTGTGTGCAAGCATTGTACCTGATGTGCTAAGTTCCACCTGACCAGCAGAATAGACCTTTGGTTTGATTAAGAAAAAAAAAGAAGCAGAACTGATGCGCTGAAGCTTCACTTACTTTTATGAGTAGATACCGAACAGAATGTTGCAGAGATAACCTTTAGGTTTCTATCCTGTAGGAAGACAATGCTGCTTTATAAAAATCGGCAATGAAGGTACCGCGGCAAAAACGGGTTTAGTGGCAAATGAGTATATTAACTGTAGAATAGGAAACTCCGCATGCCATACTTGACTTCCGCAGTAAATTTAAGCGCTCTTACCAACCGCTCTCTCATTAGACTAAGAAAGCAACTGAGAAATTAATCCCTCTCACAACGAGGAAAGCATTACAATATCCAAACCCTTCTGCACCAAAAAGCGGGTAAAAAGCCACATGCGGTAGACTTAGGCAAGAAATCTTGAGCTTCTGACACGTGAGCGAGCGTCTTATGGCAATCCGCATCAGGGCAAAATTCGCTAACATAGCCACTACGGAAGACGAGGACGACGCCACCAAAGAATGTTTCTACGAGCTCCTCGAGAAGACATACTCGTATGTATGACTAGGTGATTTTAACGCCATGGTAGGAAAGGAGGACATCTTTAGTAGGACAGTCGGTAAGCATAACCTACACGACACCAAATCTGGCAACGGAATTAGGCTCATTGGCTTTGCAGCGAGACGTAATATCACAATAACAACCATATGGCGAGACCACCGCATTCTTCGCCGAACGGATATCCCTAAATCTGTCAAAAACTCCTATGCCACCAGCATCAAGTACCGAATACTAGTACCAAGGCTGCCAACGTGGCGCCACAACTGATGTGCTGGTTTGATGAAGAAAAAGCGGCGCTGCAACGAAGGACGAGAACTGCTCGTGAGCTCTACGAGCAGAAAAGGCGAGCAGAATATCGGTTTCTCCAGAAAAAGGAAAAGGAAGATACTGAGAGTGTACTCTAGGAATCATGTACGAAAGAACATGTCAAGCCAAGAAAACCCGTACGGAACCCTGTAGAGATGAAGGAGGAAACCTTGTAAAAGAGTTACGAGTACAGTCGGTTCTAAAAACTTAGACGATGATAAAATCCAACAAATCATCTGGCTTACCCGCGTACTGGCAGAAGCTGAAGTTGCCAAACGGGTTTAGCGGTAAATGAGGGCAAGACAAAGTATACTCGTATGCTGCCAATCGACAGCTACTCGTATAATTTCAAGGTAGTAAAGGACTTTGTCTACCTTGGCTCTGCTATGAATTCTGCGACAACACCTCAGAAACAAAACCAAGAATCACTCTTGACAATCGCTGTTTCTTTGGGATTAAAACGAAAAATTAATAAGACTCCAGATAAGACCTGGATGGTCCCAGTCCTACTTTATGGCGCAGAATAACGGACTCTAACAAAAGTGGATGAAAATACCCTTAGTCGTTTCGAGAGAAAAATTCTTCGAAAAATATTCGGTCCCGTTTGGGTTGGCGGGCTTTGAAGAAGAAGATTCAACGACGAGCTATACAGCGAAATCGACCTAGTCAGATAGTTCCGGCCCGCAGAATCTTTGAATCCAACCGGAGGGACAGTAGAGAAAGACATTAGCTTACGTGGCGCGCACAAGTAGAATGTGCCTTCAACCGACTTGCAGTTCGCAACTGGAGGCATTTAGTTGGAGAGCGGACTAAGTGGAGAGGCTTGTGAATTGACACCTAGGATTATCCCGAACTGTAACACCACCGATGTATTCTAAGTAAGTAAGTACAAGTACGAGTAGATAGCGATTTCAGTAATACACTGTGTATGTAGAGGGTGAATCTTAAGTGTTTCCCTCTCTTGAATTATGTTCTTTTAGATATAAGAAATGATATTGAAAGATAAATTGTGCTGGTCAATCAACGTGAACGTACGTCGTATCTACTGTTGGCCTGAAATACTTACTCAAGAATAGTGGATTACAAAGGAAGTATTGACCAAATATTTACAGACTGTTGTCCCAGTGTTGCCTGAGTATTGCCCGAGGACTGTCAGAATATTCTGTGTACATTGTCCAAGTATTGTCCGAGTATTGCCTAGGTATTATCTGAATGGATCCTGAGAGTATTTCATTAGTATTGTCAGATTATCTTCCAAATATTATCTTGAAAATGACCGAGTATTGCTCGAATATTATCCGAATCTTGCCCAGGAAGAATTTGCATAGTGCTTGAATGCATTTTCTGACTATCATCTGGGTTTCGTCCAAATATTGCTTTGAGAATACCCGAGTCTTGTTCGATTCTTGCCCGACTATTGCCCAGGAAATATTTCAATAGTGTTTAAGTGCAATTTCTGAGTATTGTCTGCGTTTCATCCAAATATTGCTTTGAAAATGCCCGAGTATTGTTCGATTAATGCCCGACTATTGCCCAGGAAACATTTGCATAGTGATTGAGTGCAATTTCTGAGTATTATCCGGGTGTCGTCCAGACATTGAATTGACAAGGAAATATTTAAATAGTACTTGAGTGTATTTTCTGAGTATGCTCGGACATTGCTCAAATATTGAATTGTCATTGTGGTTGAATATTGACCGATGTATTGCCTGCTTCAATAGGTCAAATATTCAATATGGTTCCCAATGTTGCAAAAACATAATGAAATATTGCTAACATGCTTTTGTACGACTATATTCTCAATTTCTATTGAAAGGTCTAAAGTTCTGACAAATACCACTACGAATCATGAAATTCCACTTAGCGACTGCGTCTTTCTGCGTCTTATTCTTTCCCTACTGCCACCACAGAATTAGCGATTTGTTTTCTTAACCCAGTTCCACAGGTGTTACGCAATCAAAAAAGTTTCTGCAGTTTCATTTTCCGTTCTAATAGCACCTATAGTCCATGGTCAATTGCACATTGTGGCAATTGACGGAGGAGGGTAGAATTAGGTCATGGAAGAACTATTTTACTCACAGAAATATGTATATACTATTAGAAGACAGGTAAATGAATAAATGTGGTCACGCAAACGATCTATTAGGATAACGATACACGGAAAAAAAAATTGCAACTAAATTCAGCGCAAATAGAATTGCTTTTTAAATCGATTCTATAAAATTATCTGTTGCCATCGGAACTAGCTTCAAAAATCGCATAAGTAATGGGATTTGTTATCGCTTGGAATAAATCTAGAACCTTCAGTTTATTTCTGTATCTGAAGTGGACTTTAATTGATGGTTCCCCTTAAACGATACATATAAAAGTCACAGATTTAAATGCCAAAGTTTCTCCGAAAACCAGCTACCCTTCAATGTATCTTCCTCCGAAATCTCCCCCTTTCAACATCAAATTTTAATGGAAACTGCAAAGGCAATAGCAAATTCGTAAGTCTGCGTGTGTAAACAATTTAAACCCGTGTCAGTTTTAATTGATTCTATTTTTGGTAGAGCTCACATCTCCACAGTATCTATGTACGATAGTACCCCCAGTTATTCGTTGCCAATGCGGCGGTTAATACTTTTAATTGATATCGATGAGACCTCCATTAAGTTTGCATTTTTTTTTTTTTTCGCATTTCATTATCCCCATGCATGGTCAACATATACGAGATACACAATTATGTATCTGAAGGAAATGTTAAAATATTTATTGACCCTTAACATGTTAAGCTAAATGCTTGAATGGCTTTAATAAGGATTTTGGCTTTTATGTCAACGAGACCTATGATAACCCTTGTCAAGGGATCCAATCAGCCCGAAAACTATTCCAGAAATATCCTGGGAGGTAGATTTTGGCACACTTATAATTCTTACTCAATCGAATATTTACTAAAGCAATTAATTTTTCATGACGCATATATCAAAGTACGAATAGAGGAAAAGAGAGGGAGTAGATGTATCTGTACGTAAGCAAAACCTTCTATGTCAATGATTTCCAAGAATGAACATGAAATTGACGACTTACTCGTATTTGAGGAAGTTGCCTACCAATTAAGAGGTTCTCATTCATAAGGGAAGAGTTGGAGGCAACAAAATATGGAAGGCAATTTGTTTGAAATGAAAATTGATTTTTAGTGCTGTAGATAGTGAGTTATTGTGTTTATTCTCGGATTTTAAAGAAGGGAAATTCTCTGACAGATTGACAGATACTCAATCAGTTTGATAAAGACATGTGTAAAAATTTAGATACTATGATGTAGAAATAAAGGTCAAAACTTTTATTAAAAATGAAAATAACTTTTGAATTGACCGGGGTTGGAATAAATTGTTCTTCCAGATGACGTAGATCAGAATCCGAATCTTCTCAGTTATCGGTCGTGGTTTGTTTTATAGCTAAGATAGATCGGTAGCTAAAGTAAACCTATTTAGAAATAAACAATTTAATTGGTCACCCAGATAGTTTACGAAGATACTTCAATATCGAATGTGATGGTTGAGTCAAAGTGATTACTTAAATCAGACACTTGGGCTGAATTTTTCCACATACACGAAGGAAATCAATCTATCACTTCTCTGAGGAGTGTCAAGTAATCCTGAATGAACCATAAATGACAAAATTTGCCATGTAGAACATCATATTTGTGGAAAAGATGACAAATCAAAAGTTTTAAAGGCAAATGCATCACGAAAAACTGTAACAATTCTCAGACGTTGAAAGTAATGTCGCAAACATTAAAAATCTAGGAAACAGCCGACAAGGAAATATAATCTAACTTCATGCCAGCCAATCTGACTTTGAGGAACACAAATCGAGGTCTGATAAGGTGAAGAAACATCGCCATGCGAATGTCATCATCGCATCGAATATCAGAAAGCCTTCGACTGGCTTTCGGCAGCAAAGACCAGCTTTCGAAATATGGTTTTAATATCTGTGACGAAATGACAGAAAAGTTTATGCCTTAAATCCTAATTAACATTTGGCTAAAAATGTAACATCGACGATTTCCCATTTAAAGGGATACAGTGATTTTCTAAGAGCTATCGAACCTTTTATTTAAGCACTAATGATAGGAATTGCTTGAGTTTAAATCAACAATTTATTTGACGAAGAATGAGCACACATATGACATATGAATTGCTCGACTTTTTTTAGCAAAGCGCGTCCTGTCATGGGTTAAATTTTGAACCACTCTTTCGAACGCTCTATCTTACCGAATGCGGTTTGAATAAAGCCCTGACCCACAAGAAGCAATCAAGTGGGATCAAATCGAGATATAATGTTGTCGTTGAGTAGAATCTTCAATAAGTAAACGGCTTCATGGGCAGCATTTTCTTGTTGGAGCGACATATCATCCGAAACAATGTCGTTCATTACGTCCGGTAATGTTGCCAATTTTTAAAAGAAAGAGGACCAATGACATGACCAGTTTGAAAACCACACCAAAGAGTGCATTTTTGTAGGTGTGCTGAGTCTAATGAGTCTCTTTTTGATTTGGATCATTCCAGAAAGAGCAATCCTTTTTGTTTTCAGACTTATTGAACCAAAAGTGAACCTCGTCACTAAATTCGAGTTTTGGAGGATCATATGGTTCGACTTCAAGTTGATTAAGATTGCAATTGTTTTAGGTCGATAGGCCGATACGGACATACGTCCAAATGGTTAAAATTGATGCATAGCTCATAGTTCCGTATCTTCCGCCACGGCTTCACTGAGAGCGGCTGCAGTTTCTTCTTTACGTTGACACTTTACTGGCACGAAATCTATCCAAAACAGGAGCTCACTTGGTCGAATTGGAGTACTAAAAAATCACATAATCTTCTAAACGTTCCGCGAATTCAGCAGCAATTTTCAAAATGAGCTTAAACGATACTGAAGCGTTTCAAAATTATCACTATTGGCAGATCTGACTGTCAAAGAAACACCCTTTCGGTTGCATAACTGGCTATAAAGTCGATCCGCATATTTTTGCCAATGTTTCATCGCAGCACTTGCCTAAAAATTTCATCTCATGATCTAGATGAGTATCTTTTGTGATGAAATCTCAAAAATTTTTCTTCATAAGACCCTATATGAATCCAAAAAGTAGTGAAAAGATATTCAAATACCTTTCGCTCGACTTTTTGTAAGAAGAAAGCAGGCAGCGCCAAAGGAATATGAATCTAATTCAAGAAAATTCGTTAGGTTTTCTGATTAGTCAAATCTGGATGTTGAAAAAAGTAATTTTTCCCGGTATGCCATTCAGTAATATTTCGGGTTAAACTACCGAGAAAGAATTTGGTGAAAATGTTAATGCGAAAAGAGCTTATTTATTCTTACATTTATGTCAAAAAGCTGGTTCAATCATACTGTGCTGTCTTAACTACGCCCAAAAGCCAGTGGTTCTATTGAAGGTATTTGAGTCCTACAGCTACTCAAAAACATTTTCCAATTTCACAATTTTTATTCAAAAAAAAAAAAAGAAGGCAAAATAAAAATCCCTGAAAATCGTCTAAGCCTTACATCTACTTTACTGTACGTAACATTATCCTACCATATTACATAACGAGGGAATTTTCCCTTAAGAGAGAGAAATAACCAACAACCAAAAAAAAAAAAAGAAGAAAAATCCTCTCCTAAGGACATACACATCATATCCCCCTTACAACTAACATCCAAATCACGATTTTTTAAAAATTAAAAATCCCCTACGACTTCAAGATTTTAATTGAAAAAAATCACTGTGCTAATTAGAATAGAAGAAGAGGAAGGAGAAGAAAAACAAAATTACCATTGAACGACCCACAGAGTGTCCTTTCTTCATCCTATTGGAAAATATCCCTTAATGATATTTTCTCATTTTCCCATACCCTAATTACTCGTCTCCCTCTCTCTTACGCTTTTGTATGTACATTTCTCAACTTGCTCTCTTTTTCTATTTACACATACAATCGCATATTTAAAAATCATGACGTAACAACAATGCTCATTGATTTATTTCAGTTATTTGTTCTATTTTTAACCAAAATTGGAAAAAAAAAAACAAAAATGTCCCTTTTGTCCTTACTATATTAAATATACATTTCATACATAAAACATCTATGCATGTATAGAGTTATTCTTGTCATATAGAGGATACACCAATGAGTAGTTATGAGTAAGTCTTTTTTACATAATTCCTGCTTATGGAGGGATTTTTCAAAGAAAAACCAATTTCGAGGGATATTTTAACAAATCAATGGGAAATTTATATAAAACCTTGGGTAATTAAACAAAAACTATAAATCATATTTAGAGTTTTAAAATACTTACCCCAACTGGAACCTGTCCGTCCGAGGCATTGACTAGTTTCACTGTTCCATAGGAATGTTTTGAAGCCCTCCCATTTGCCCAGTTTTGGTGGGGGTGCATAATATTGTTCAGCGATTTTCTTATCGGCCATTTTGGTTTAGATTTTTTATATTACTTTCTTATGTTAATTTATAAACTTGCTTGACGAATTTAATTGTCTATTTGGAAAGTCTATCTTTGGTTTTCTTCAAAAAAAAAAAACAAAAATAAATAAATTTTTCGCAAAAATTCAGCGATAGATAATGAGAACAACGACGGCAGTTACAACGGCAATGACAGCGATTACGGCTATAACTTGGCTTGACTACAACTGACTACGATGACGAATTAAGTAAGGATCAAATGATAGAATTGAAAAACTGTCCGTTTCGATATTTTTGAAAGTTATTGTTTGTAACTGTTTAAAGTTTAAAAAAAAAAAATAATTTACTCTTCTTTCTTATCCAGAACTACCACCACACTTGCATTATATATATATATGTATATATACAGAAATACATGTATGTGTATAGGTGAAGCTACTTTAGAGGGATACACTTATCCTGAAAAAGGAAGAAAAGAAGAAGAGATTTGAAGGAATATTCCAACGAAAAAAAAAGAAGTAAATTAAGAAAAAGACTTGTAAGCACAATGAAAAGTCAGAATATCCTTTTGGAATTTGTTTCTTATTTGACTCAGTTATATCCTTTAGAGTTATGAAATTCCATGTAACACTTCTTTTTCAGTCACAAGGCACTTGTTCCTTTTTTTTTTTTTTTTTGTTAAAAGGGGGTTTCGGAAACGATTTACTTTACTGATCGAGAAAATCTGTTCACAAATAATTTTGAAAGGACACTTGAAAAGAACTTAGGCGAGGACTAAACTAGTTTTACTCATCATTCACGGTATCGAAACGGATCGTCTATCTATATTGTCAGCAGGCACACCATACAACTCGTCGCCTTTTTCGATAGACCGTTATGTAACTTGTTTTGCGGGTGCCTTCAATTTGCCTTTAATTTGCCGTAAATTGGAATTTTCCTCGCTCTAATTCGCCGTTGTGTTACTATCTGTGTGTGAGTTTTCTGAGTTTTCTCAGCGAAAATTCAACAGAGAAAGGACCCAACAAAAAAAGCTTGTGTTTCTGTTCGGTTGTTTTCGGTTAGTTTTCCATTTTTTTTTTTTTTAAAAAGGAAAAACTCATCGGAATCTCGAGAGCTTTTGTATTGGTTTCGCCTTAGCTTTTGGAGGGAGCTTTTTTTTTGTGATAAAACAAAAAGTTGGAAGGGAAATTTTCCGTGTTAGCAAAGGGAAATTTATTTTAACTTATTTTCTATGTAATAAAAGGAAGCGTAGGTCCTTCAAGGATACAATTGTAATGTAAGTATACCCTTTTCAAAAAGACGAGTCATCTCTTTCGTCTACACGGGAGAACACCTTGAACACAGAAGCTGTTCGTCCTTTTTGTTCCCTTTAAATACGCACACACAGATAGATGGTCGTTTTGTTCCCTTTACTCGTATATCTATAAACGAGTATTCGTACACGCGCACACTATTAGCAAAAACTGTACAACTCAGGAAAATTGTTACAAAATCAGTTTTCTTTTTGTGGGTTTTTTTTTTGTTCTGAGTTTTTTATTTCCTTTTTTCGGATACGAATTAGCGGAAGGATATGGTAAAGTAGAAATTTACCCACACTAGCGCACACACTTTTTTTTTTTTTTTTTTTGGAAAATTTCACTGATTTGTTACTTATCAACCGGATGTTGCCATATTTATCTTCTTTTTTTTTTTCTTTGTTTCTATTCTATACTTTTCACTCAAAGGACCTTGGGTTCGGATATTCGTTCGTTTTTCTCGCGAAGGAATGAGGATTTTAGTATCTTCTTTTTCCACTTACAGTGCTGGGGGAATTTTGTAACTTTTTTCTATCTGTTTTAACTGTGGAACTGTTTGAGTAGATCTTTGTAGAAGCGGAACAAATTTTCCTTGGATTGAAATTGGAAAATTGTAGATTTATTTTGTAAATTTTATTTATTTATTTATTTTTTCGATAACAGTTTGTTCAGTTCCACTTCCACGGTTAAAATGCCAATGATGGAGCCCAGCTACTGAAAGAAATCGGCGAAAAGTTTTTCGTAGATACTCTGGCTTTTTGGGGGCCTCTACGAATAGTGCTGCTGTGTGTTGGATTCGATGGAAAGCTACGCGTAAAGCTTTGGTAATGTTAAATCGAATGAAAGTGTATGGAGGGAGAGCTTTGAGATATATATTTATTATTTTTTTTTTGTCATTTTTAGATTATACTTTGTCTTCCAGTATGAGGGGGTAGTGTGAATGATGACAAGGGGTGTTGTCCAGAGAATAAGAGAGCAAATTGTGTGTGATGATAGTATGTAGAGTGAATCGATTTCTTCTCTGGGGTGCTATTCAAATAAATTGGGGAGCTGTGAGTTGTCTGGATAAGTAGTGTGGAAGAAACAGTGCTTTTAAAACCGTGAAAATAATTTATATTTGAAAATTATATTGATATTCGATTTTTATATAGAGGTTATATCCAGTACGTCGGCGAATTTCAAGTTCTAAGATCACTATGTGACGAAGGGTCTGGTAAGTTTGCGACTTAAAAACCAAACAACAGTCTTCGCCGATGGATCTAAAATGAACTACGGCATAGGCGTGGACATTTTCTCGGAGAAATTGCAAGTGTCGACGTTTTTTACCGCAGGACCAAAACACTACTATCTCCACCGATAGGCAAGCTCTAATTAAAGTTATGGATTTAGCTATTGTACTATATCCTCGAAACCAATTAGACAATGTCAATCTTTATACAAACTCCTTGGTTTCCCGACAAGCGTTAGTAGAGTCTTGATTCTAGGACACAGCGACAAGGTAACGAAACAGCAAATGAACGTGCCAGTCAGCGGTCGGCCTTTGTAGGAATCACTAACAGAAGTAGTCAACATTGCGCTAAAAGTATAAACAACACTTCCCCATGCTGACAAACCAGGGCTGGAAAACGCTGACAAACTGCGCCATATCAAGAAATACTACCTTGATCAAAAAGTATTTATATATTCAGAAAATTGAAAATACAAGTTTATTCATCTAAATCTATATTTTTCCCTTTAAAGTAATCCCCATCGATTGTAACACACTTATCCCAGCGCTTGATCCAATCCTCGAAACATTTTTAATATTCGGTTTTCGGTATGTCCATCAGTGCTTCCTGCGATTTTTCCATTACTTCCTCTCGTCTGCTGAAACGCGTTCCCCGTAGTGGTTTTTTAACTCGATTGAACAGGAAGAAGTCACAGGGAGCAAGTCAGGTGAATTCGATGGCTGTTGGATGGTATTTGTTGCATTTTTAGTCAAAAAATTACGAATAATGATGGCACTATGCGACGGTGCGTTATCATGGTGCAAAATCCACGAGTTTTCTGCCCACAATTCTGGTCCCTTTCGGAGAATTGCTTCACGCAAACGTCTCATAACGCCCAAATACGAGTAATACTCTTTGTTTACCGTCTGGCCTTCTGGCAAAAATTCATAATGCACTACACCGTTGTAATCCATGAAAACCGTGAGCATTGCCTTCTTTTTTGACTGAAAACGACGTGGTTTTTTTGGTCTCGGCTAATTTGGTGAACGCCATTCACTTGCCTGATGTCTGGATTGCGTGTCGTACTCATAAACCCACGTCTCGTCTCCAGGAAATGATTCTTTTGACGAATGTGGGATCGGATTCAGGCTCGCAAATCATCTCTTTTGCGACGTCAACCCGGTCTCTTTTTTGCATGAAATTGAGGTCTTTTATCACCAACCTTGCTGCTACACGACGGAAACTCACATCATTAACCAAAATGTCTTGGACGGATCCATAGGCAATGTTCAAGATCTCCGCTATCTCTCTGATGGTTAATTTGCGGTTATTGACCAACATTTATTTTACAAGTACTCATCAATGTCAATCTTCGATTAACTCACGACCACTTTTGAACCGCTCGCGCTCGTACCACTGGTAAACGACCGTTTTCTTTAGAGAATTGTTGCCGAAACACTTTTCCAACATTTCCAAAGTTCGCGCACCATTAAATCCGTTTTTTACACAAAATTTAATACGAGTACAAGTTCGTTGTTGCAAATTTACTCGTAAATCCATTTCTAAAATTGTAAAAAATCGCCAACACACACAGAGTTAGATGTACTCTTGGCTGTCAACAACAGATTTACCAACTTAACAAAAAAAAAACAGAGCTCAAATGGGAACAATGGAAGCGCCACATGGTGGTTATTCTGGTTTTTGATCAAGGTGGTACATATGGCAAATTATAACAAAGTCAGAACAATAGAATTGCTAAGCAGATCAAGACAAGATACTTCTGTAGTTATGTCCATAACCACAGGCTACAGCAGTTTGCGGGATCATGCAGTCAAGTTAGATATATCCTATAACCGTTTTGCTGTAACTTTCTTTACAAGTGCACGACTGTAGCAAGGATCAGGCACAGCGCCTTAAGCAAACACCTTGTGCAGACAGGGTTAGGGTGTATGTTTCCCTTGTGACAACGTGGTGGCAAGCTGGCGATGACCGGCATCAACATCTCAACATCTACAGTGAGGACATCCCAACCTGGTGATTCTGTTGCTTGCACCCAGTCACTGCCGTTGCTGTATTACATTTCCATACAGCGTGTACAGTGATTGAGTGTATGTAACAACCGATGGATAGCGTGTTGTGGGTATAAATTTTGTTGGTGTGCTGTTTCCTAGTGTTATAAGGGCATAACACCTACAACAATTAGATTCGGCAAACCAACTCTGAATTTTTACTTCACAGCTGTGCTTAGTAACGTCGGTGATTGTGTATTTGGTTTATCTTTCTCTATAATGACTCGGGAATTCAGAGTGGATATTGCCAATATACGCGGGCTAAAACGCAACCACTTTTCTGGGTACGTCCAAGTTTGCAAATTCAGACCAGCTGTTTTGAAACTTAGTAAAACACTGGTAGATCCACACTCACATCACTCAGATCACTCTGACCTGAAGCTATCTGGCTACGAACTAGTGCCATTATTCTTCTCCCACCGCAGTTCGCCATTTACGTGCGTAGTGATGTAGCTTACCAAATTCCACCACAATATGATCCGTGTTCCAATCCGGAATTCAATTTCATATGGTTAAAATTCCATTTCCAGCCCCAAACTGGACAGCAATTCGACCTTTAACGAGTTTGATGCGCTGTCTGACTCCATGCAAAGAATTGTGCCCCTGTATCCTCATATTGAAATCGTCATTACGGCAACCTTCGCTGCAGAAATCAACTTAACGCAGCTTTTAAATGAGCCCACGCGAATACCAGACGTTGATAGTCATACCGCCAACATTCCTAAAAGAACCGTGTTGCAATACGAAAAAGCCAGTTGAAGCGGTCTTAACTGTTGCTTTAGTAATTTTAATTGGTCGGATGCCGCTGCTAACATAACCACAGACACTATACCTGTTATAAGGAGATGCTTTATCCCTCATCGGATGAAGAATATCAAACCAAAAGAAAAAGCATGGTACGAGTCGAGCTTTAAAGAGGCTGCCAGGGTTAGAGAAATGTTTTTTCGGTCTTTCAAGACCAACCCGACAGAGGAAAACCGAAAAAAGTTTAAACGAGCCAAGAATTCAATACGGCAAAAAATACTATAATGCCCCAAAGGTAGTAACAATTGTTGGTCGTTCGTCAGATATTAGAAATTCTGCCTCATCCTCTATCCCAATGCTCATTTACAATGGCATTCCAGCTGTTAGCTCTTTGGACAAGGCCTATCTGCCAATAAATGCTCATGTGCCCCAAGGCTCCATTCTGTCTACGACACTCTATTTAATTTTCATCAATGAGCTCTTGTCTGCCGCTTCTAATCCAATATATTCTGTGCTCTCTGCTTTTCATATTCATTCTGCTCTTAGGCTGTAGAACGGGAACGCCAGCGTATGTTAAGCTCATTAAATTCTGATATTAACAGCATAACCAATTGAGGGACTATCAACAGAGTGGAATTTAATGCTTCCAAGCCACAGTGATGTCCTTAAAGTGAAATTTAAACACCCAGCCATTATCAGTGAATAGCACTTGCATCGTCGGAACCGATAAACTTTTCATTCTCGGTATGTGTGTCAATGACAACTTAAGTTGGAATGATCACATATTCGGTGTCATCAAAAATCCTGAGAAATATCGAGGTTTCCTCAAGCGATGTAAGAAATACTTCACCCCCTCTGATCGGGCCTCAATATATTGTATAAGGCATTTATCCGCCCGAAATTGGAGTACAATGTCCACATCTGGTCGGATGCCCCCAAAACATCTCTGTACCTGCTAGATAGGCTTCCAAAACGTGCGATAAAACTCATAAGTGATGACTCAAACAATGGATATCGTACACCGACGTAATGTCTCGTTTCTCACTTTGTTTTATCGCTATTTCCACCACCAGTGGTCCATAGAAATCGCCAGTAGCATTACGCCCCGTCAAACTTTTAACCGTAACACCTGTCTCGGTATGAATGCTCATCAGTGCACCCTCAAGCGTGATTCATTCCTAATCCGAATAATTCGCCTATAGAATGCCTTGCATAGCTCTTTGTTTCCTAGTCATTATAACCTTCAAACATTTTAAACCAACGTTCATCGGTACCTCTCTTTCTATCGTTTTCCTGATTTTCCTTTGTCCGCGCCGTGTGCAAGTATTATAAAACAAAAAGTAGCTCGTCGGATAGGGTGGGATCTTGTTGTCACTAACCTACTCGCAAAAGAATTACCGTGCCTGAGAGAAGAAACGAGCACACGATCATAAATAACACCATGAGCAAGGATACGTTTGGTTTACACATTGATAAGTTTAATTTTATGTATAAGTAAATCAATAATAGTAATTGTTACGCATATATCCGCGAATTAATAAATCCTTTAACCCCTCGGGAGGCATAGAGTGTCAACAATGCCTGTTTGGGCTCCCTCCAAATCATTCCTAAGGAGCTCGATGCCTCGGTTGCCCCGCTGTCCTGCCTGTTTAGGATTCCATTGCATGGCGTACTTCACAATGGAGCGTAAGGTGTGTCCAATCTATTAACACTTTATCCTCCGTACAATAATATCTATAGGTTCTTGGCCCGTTCTCTGATAAAGCTGTGTATTAGAGATACGATTGGGCCAAAAAATCCTCAGGACGATTCTTAGACATCCATGTACGAATGTTTGCAGCTTGCGTGTGGTAGTGGTGTCCACCTTCCAAGTACTGCACCCATAAAGCAGTACTGGTGCGGAACCTTCCCGCCTTCTGCTGATAACATTCAGTTTGGTGCCACCCCGGTTTGACGAAATTGCGGTGGACAATTCAGTCCTTTAAGCCGTACAAATCTGTAGGTTCGGATGGTATTCTACCGATTATACTGCGGAAATCACTGGAGCTAGCAATCCAGAAAATTATGGAAATTCTCAGTCTAAACCAAAAGCTGGCGAACAGGGGCATATAACAGCAAAAGATTCCAGACCAATAAGTCAGTCATCATTTATGCTTAAAAGCCTAGAGCGATTATTGCGGATTCACATTTGGAATAGATGCGGTAATGGCATATAGAAGGAACCTTCAATAACGTGGAGTGCAGCGCCATTTAAAATGCTCTAGTAGGCGCTAATATTTAACAGAGCATTACAAATTGGGTTTGCAACATGCTTGTAAGTAGGAAAGTAAACTGTTCCATTGGACAAAGCTCGGTTAGAATGTCCGTAACCAGAGGAACCCTTGAAGCGGGAGTCATATCGCCACTCCTGTCGGTGCTGGTTATCAACGACGTCCTGAAAAAGCTTAGTACTATGGGTATAAGTGCCACGGAATACGAAGATGACGTGGTCACAATAGTGCAGAGAAAATACTTAAATATTTCAAGCGACATTATGTAGGTTGCTCTGACGACGATCACCAATTGGGTAAAAAGCAGTGGTATCAACGCCAACCCTTCTAAAACGGAACTGGTCCTTTTTACCAGAAAGTGCAAGATACCGCAATTCAAACTCCCAAAACTCAGTGGAGTGGAATTGTCCCTCTCGGACAGCGCGAAGTATCTGCGCGTGATTCTGGACAAAAAAACTGAATTCGAACGTAGCGGAAAGAACCAAAAATGTGGGAAAAATTTGGGGCTTAATATCTGCTATGGTGTGCTGGCTGTATACGGTGATGGTAAGACCCATACCATATGTGTCACACTAGTAAAATGGCTTAGGGAAAACTTGCGCTCCGTACTAGCATTGGACACCTTCCTGCACCTAACACCGTTTGATTTATAGATCAGAAAATTCACTGGCAACAGTGCAATACGACTCAATAATTTGCGTCAATTGACATGGTGCGTTCCTAGCGGAGCTACTGCCAGGCAATCAAGTTTTAACGGATGAAATTCCTTCCTTGGACAACCATATACCAGCATGGGCTGGATGAGGGCCATATAGCAGATAACTTTCACCCTCGCATCGAGTTGGCTGCTATAAAACAGTGTCTTTGTAAGGGCAAAAGCACCTTTGGCTTTGGCCAGCGCAGCATCTACATTCTTGTCGGAATATAGATATTGGTCTAGCCAAACCCCAAGGTTTTGACAAGCAAGTGGCTGGCCGTGTTGTCCAATTCTTTCTGGTACCCCTGGGGGTCTGGTGAGGCGTTCTAAACAGAATGGTGTCAGACTTCTGAAAGCTGATTTTCAAATCGCTTGAGTAAATGTTGAATAAGATCGGCGAATTAACCGCACCTTGTTGCAGACTGTTTTTAATGTGAAATGTTCCAACCGAATTCGCATCGCCATTTTTTACGATGCACTGTCTGTTGGTGAGCATAGGGCCCCTGCCTATTAGATGACGCCACGAAGGTTGCTACGATTTGATCAGTTACAAGTTGCCGGTTATAGGTCTTGTTGGCGGCCCCCCGAATTTCGGTCCGGACCTGACTTGTTGAGGTGGACCCCCTTGTGGGAGCGTCGTGGTGGCTGTGGTTTAAATCCAAAGTCGCGGGAAGAGTCTTCCTGTTGGTTTGACCCAATGTAGAGTAGCACTTGGTGCTGTGACTCTAAGAGCGGCAAGAGGTTTTAGATCAGCCTCGACCCATACCAAGGGTGGAACTTGTGCCTCCAACACAAGTTCTGCTTTGGAAGGCGGCAGAGCAATGGCAAGGCGTATCCTCCGTATGTCCATAGGATGTATGGGCATTTCGTAAACTTAAGTCTACACAACAGGTGTTTACGTTATAAACCTAGAGACTATGTTAGTGAGCATATTATGAAGAATATACATAAGTGGTTTACTGATGCAAGAACACGGGTTCTTGCTTTTATTCCATTAGATATTTGATGCCTGTTGAGACACGGCATGTATGACATCATGCCCCACCTTAAAACTGAATTGATTATCCAGAAATCTATTATTGTCCTCAACCCACTGAGTCGAAAGCCTATTGAGTACCTTTTCGAACACCTTACTGATATTCGGAAAGAGACTTATCTACAGCAGATTCGCGGGATTGGACATATCTTTGCGCCTCTGGATAATGTGCATCATTTATTGAATTGTTAAATAGGGTGGTGTAAATGTCTACTGCTTCTGGAGGGAGAAGTCGAAGCACAATGTTCGGTATTCCATCGATTTTTTACTTCTTATTGTATCGAAGATCTCATGGAGTTCTTCCTTCGAAATGAACGGCAGTAAGTCCCCTTCATTGGCGATGACATTATTTGCCATATCCTCGTCACTGAACTGGGTGAAACGTGAGCTCTCGAATCGCCAGTTCTGTATGTCATTTCGCAAGTAGAAATTGTGCAGAAGGGCTCGATTCACCAGGTCATGAATTGAACCAATGACGTCATTGGTTTTATACACTTCCTGAAAAGTCGCTCCTATGGCCTCAACCTTCTCCTGGGGATCTTCGATCACAAAGAAATTATTATCATCTGCGTCTTCACTTGGACCAGTCAGCAGTCAGCATTCGTCCGTTGTCCGTCGTTCGAGGAATTTTAAGACACTTTAAGACGTTTTGATTTTTTCTCCGAAATATTTTATTTATTTGCGGGGACCTATTCGGGTTACTAGAATTTACAGCCCGAATTCTATTGTTCCAGTACAAACTTACAGGTGACGACTTTAGTACCCTCCACGTTGTGACTGACAGTAAACTGCCTGTACAAGGTTATTCGTATTCCTACCGAGATATTTTAATGTCCATCGACTGTTTAATTGTTTGGTCCAATTAGTAGTAGTATTTTTATTTTCATCATAAAAAGCTTATACGTTTAAGTCGCACAATTTACAATATAGAGATTCGATATACAAAAATATCTTTCTGCTATTACAAAATTTTACATTTTTCTTTAAAGATTACAGTTCGAAAATATTTAGAAAAACAAAGGAAAAAACGAATAAAACCTTTATGTAAAAAAAAAATAATAATAATAATAATAATTGGTAATTATAATAAATAAATAAATAAATAATTAATTTTAATAATAAATAAATAAATCGTGTAATAAATGAATGAATAAATAAATAAATAAATAAATAAAAATAATTAATACATTAATAAATAAAGAAAAGAAAGAAACCAAACAAAAAAAAAAAAACACGCAAAAGAAACAAAGAACTAAACACTGTCATGTTTCACTGATTGAGTTTCTTATTAGGGGATTATCATGTAAAACAACATTCCTAGCAAAAGATACTTTTAATTTATAAGTTCTTTCGGAAATCATCTCAACATTTGATTACTTACGAGTATGCAGGGCTCTAGTGGAGTAGGAACGAGTTAGATTAAGCATCATCTTAAGAATTTTGTTTTGTATACGTTGAAGATTTTTTTTTTATGACATATTGCACAATCTCCCCAAACCTGGCATCCATAAAGCAGAATTGCCTGAAATATTACTTTGTATATTGTCATTTTGGTTTCAAAATTTAAACTCGATCTTCTGTTAATAAAAGGATACAACGTTTTTATTCCAATTTAAATTTTTCTACTGGTTTGTGCAAAGTGTTCCTTGAATGTTAACCTTTTATCCAAATAGATTCCCAAATATTTCACATGTGATTCCCATGGGTTACACGGAAGATAACAAGGTTTTCTTTTTCGAGTAAAAAAGATTGCTTGAAACTTACCTGTGTTGACTTTAATTTTCCATTTCGTGTAATAATGTAACAATATTTCTAACGCATTTTGTAAATTTGTCTCGATGTTGAGACCAAGTCTATGCGAAGAAAATATTGAAACATCATCTGCATAGACTGCGTATTTACGAGGGGCGTTCAAGATATTCTCGGTATCGGGGTGAAGCTGTGGTTGCGTGTATAAATTGACTTATTTATCAAATAACACTATTATTTTAGTGCATTCATGTAAAATTTAATATAAATGTGATTATTAATTCGCGTTTTATCTCTAGTTAAACAGAATCATAATGGCAACTGAGGCGATGATGGTGAAAATTGAGCATCGCGCTGTAATTAAATTTGTCACTAAGCAAGGAAAAAGTCAAAAAACTATTCATGAAGAGATGGTGGCTGTTTACCAGGGTTCCGCACCTTCATTATCAACTGTGCAAAAGTGGTCAAGTGAGTTCAAGAGAGGCAGAGAGAGCATTGAGGACGACCCCCGCTCCGGCGCCCCGGCTACTGCTTGTACGGGAGAAAGCATCAAAGAAGTCGAAAAACTTGTTCTTGAGGATGCCCGAATAAAGGTGAAAATGATGGCAGAGATCACCAAGCTTTCAATTGGTACCATTCACACCATTCTTCATGACCATCTTAACCTTTCAAAGGTCAGTGCAAGGTGGGTGCCACGAATGCTCACAGCGCCTCAGAAAAAAGTGAGAATCGCATGCTGTAGAGAGCTTTTGGAGATGTGTAGTGAGAACGCGGACGGTGTCATGGATCGAATTGTTACTGGGGACGAAACATGGGTCCACCACTATGACCCTGAAAGCAAACAAGAGTCCATGCAGTGGCATAAAAAAGGAACAGACCCCCCGAAGAAGTTCAAAGTCACTCCGTCTGCCCGAAAGCTCATGGCCACAGTTTTTTGGGACTCAAAGGGAATCTTGCTCATTGAGTACAAAAAAAAAAGGTGAAACCATCAACGCCACATCCTACGCTTCCACTTTGCATAATTTGCGGGAGGAAATTAAAAAGAAAAGACGGGGTAAACTCGCAGCGGGTGTGTTGCTTCTTCATGACAACGCTCCTGTTCACACGGCGCGAGTTTCCAAGGCTGCTGCGCGAGATTGTGGTTTCGAAGAAATCCAACACCCACCCTATAGTCCAGACCTTGCCCCTAGTGATTATTTCCTGTTTCCGGATTTGAAAAAATGTCTTCGTGGAAAAAGATTTTCGGATGATGAAGAACTCAAGTCGGTATTTTGCAGAGAAAGAGGAAATTTATTATTTTGAGGGTTTAAAAAAGCTTATCTTAAGATGTAACAAATGCATTGATGTTAGGGGAGATCATATTGAAAAATAAAAACAATTTAAATTGAATTCGCATTTTCCTTCATATCGATACCGAGAATATATTGAACGCCCCTCGTACATAACGGAAGCACAGGGAAATCGGATGTAAAGATATTATAAAGAATCGGACCAAGAACTGAACCTTGTGGTACGTCTGAGAAAATTAGTTTGAGTTCAGAAGGACAATTATTAACATGGACAATAAAACTTCTATTACGTAAAAAACTTTGTACAATTTTGACGAGATATACTGGGAAACCAAACGAAAGCATTTTGTATATTAGTCCATCGTGCCAGACTGAATCGAATGCCTTTTCGATGTCCAAAAGGACTAAACCGGTTGATTCACCAATAAGTCTTTCATTCTTAATGTACTGACAAATTCTGTTTGCTTGATGCAACGTTCTATGCTGACTTCTAAAACCAAATTGTTCATTGGGAAGAATACATTGGCTCTCAATGACTGATAACAGTTTGTTTTTGATTACCCTTTCCAGAATTTTGCTTATACTGCTAAGCAAGCTTATGGGCCGGTAGCTAAGCGGATCTTCCAATGGCTTACACGGTTTGGAAATAGGAATCACTTTAGCCATTTTCCAACTATCCGGAAAGTATTGCAATTTTAGGCACGAGTTTCTAAGAAAAGTTAAAAATTTTATTGCTGACACCGGCAATTTTTTTAAATAAATATTTTTTATACCGTCAATGCCATCGCTTTTCTTAATTTTTAAGCTTTTTAGAACATCTTTAACATTTTCCAGAGAAACATACTCTACATCAGACAAACACATATTTTGTTGTGACAGGCTGATGGACGAAGTATTCACCAAGGCACTTGTTATTGCATTACCGATATTTTGAGACACATTGGGGTTTTTAATGAAATTAGAAGCAAGGGTATTGGCTTTTTCCTTGTCCATGTGGTAAACTTGACCATCACTTATAAGACTAGGAATAGGGTTGTTTTTATTTTTAACTACATGGGATATATTCCAAAACGGTTTGGCATTTCTTTCTAGAGTGCTCAGAGTTTTCCCCCATTTTCTGTTTCTGTAGCATTGGATTTCATCAGAGATCATTTTATTAAAATATTTCATCATTGCATAGTGAAAGGGCTGGCGATTTCTCTGCCATGAACGCCTATGAGAATTTCTGATTCGAATATATGAAAGAATATAGTCTGGAATTTTTAAGTATGCGCTATTGTTTTTATTATTAACCCTAGGTATACTTAGATTTGCAGAATGCAAAACGCTTTCTGAGAACACCTTAATACATGTGTCTATATTTCCTTTATACAAAGTATTTTCTAAGTCAACAGGTATATTGTTAAATTTATTATTTAATTCTCTTTTAAACATTTTCCAGTTGGCTTTTTTGTAATTAAGAGAATAACATTTATTTTCAAAGCAAGGCTGCGATAATTTACAAGTAACTGGATTATGATCAGAGTTTAATTCTTGAAAGGCGGTTGGATCAGACAGTAAATTCGCTACATTTGTTATAAACAAATCAAGAACAGATGGGACACCACGCGAACTACACGGAACATAAGATGGACTTGATGGAAACAAAACCGTAAACGGAAAATAGCTCGAAAGTTCCTTGAGAATATTTCCCCAGGAATTTGCCCTATTGCACCCCCAGCTTCTATGCTTACAATTAAGATCACCACCAATGACATATTTTTCTTTTCTGCAAAAAAGCAACCTCAAATCAACGTTTTAAACAATTTTACACGCTCTGCAGATCTGTTTTTCCCAGGAAAGTAGGCACAGTAAATGTGTATACTAGTTAAGTCGTTGAGAAATATTTTAATTCCAACGTTTTCGACTAACTTTGTTCTTATAACAGGCAAAGCTTCATGCCGAATTGATTTCCTAATCAAAATTGCTACACCTCCACCTCTACTTCCAGTTCTGTCAACACGATAGCATTTATAATTTGAGTTAGACAGATTTTTATTACTTTGTAACCAAGTTTCGGTCACTAAGGCAATGTCAATATTTTTGCTATTCAGAAAATTTATGAATTCAACTGCTTTGTCCAATTGTTTTAGGAATCCGTCAAGCTCCTCGTTAGACAGATCCCTTTTGGACGGTGGATAGAGCTAATTCGAGGAGAGTGCTTTTGTTCACTTTCTTTAGAAGCGTGTCCAGCGAGTCTTACAGTGATTGTAAGAATGCCTAGGAACAAACACCTCCAGCTCTGCAATTTCGTTAGGAATTGTTATTTCGATACTAAAACTGCAATGGTCCCGGTCGTAGACGAATGTATGCAGAGAGTTTAACGTTTGTAGATTACTCCCAGTCAGTTGTATCCGAACATCGTACAGCAATAGGGAAACGGCGGACTGTCCACCGCTTTCAAACCGATTCTATACATGAAACTGTGCTGACCCCACCAATTGAGTAGTAGGTTTCCTCTAGTATTTGGTATATGATTTCGCCAATCTCTATGTTTGGCATTAATAATTCTTCTCCGATTCCAGTCTAAGGGGTCGAAAGAGTCTATCGAGCTCTGAGATGAATAGTGTGGATTGAGACCGTGTACAACCACTTTCAGCCTCCAGTACCTGAAAATCACGTGAAAAACCCTAGTTTCGCTAGTGAAAATCATATCATGAACTTGGTCTAGTGCTAAGATCTGAATTCTGTGCATCCCAGGATGCGAGAATTTACTTGTTAGCTAGGCTGATGATTTTGCGGAAAGCACCCCCCTCTGATGTGTGGTTTCGGAAATGAATCCTCCCTCACTAACATCAGATTCAGACCGCATTTGTCCTTGATTTTTGAGAAATTATTCATCAGCCAATTTGCGGTGGTTTCATTGGAGCAAACAAATACGACCCAGCTAGCCCTGATTCCAGAGCTGTCAAAGACAGCATCTTCGTCCCGAAGATACTCCTTCCTGTAGTTGAGTCATTTGCTCAACACTAAGGGGGTTGAGATTGATCTCTTCCGGGTTTATACCCAGACTGACACAGCCCAGTTTACTGATATATGGAACCTTGTCAACTGTAGCGTTTTCTGTTCGGACTCTCTTTACCTCCGACGACGGGGGAATGAAGTCATCGGATCGGGTTTGTTTGGCCTCTGCGCCGTTGTTTTCAGTTTTGCAGTGGCAATCTCTAGAGCGTATTCCCTAGAGTTACCTCGTTTCAAGGCTGGTTTGGTCTCAGTTGAATGTAGCCGGTAGATTTTTGTGACATGTTCACAGAATTTATGGCTACTTTCGTGCTAACGGATGGAATACATTACTTATCCGATAGCATGCTAATTGTGTCTTCATACAAAGTCGCTCAGAAGTAATACGTTCTCTTCCTCGACAGTTTCTGCCGCAAGGAGCACAGATGCGTCCCTAGAAGTTGATGCTTTTAAAGAGGCATCAGTCTCTGAAGTTAAAGCCTTTGTTGAATCAATTTTGATTCCACGAGTAATCGGAATATGAAAGTCACTTATCAGCAGAGCCCGGCTAGCAGAGGATTTAAATCGGAGGTGGCCTAAGCACCTTCATAGCCGTGCATCCCTCAGCGTTTGCTGTTCCATCTTGGAGTTAAAGTTTTTTAAAAGGGGTTAACTCCCCTTCATCGCTAATTTTTGCCGATGTTAGGCACAGAGAGAAGTCCATCAATATTACAAGATTGCGAGTGGATAGACCATAAGCAGTCTGCACTGTTTCCCGGCGGTCGCCCCGTGAAGTCAATGGGTCTTCTTGTATCAATAACTTGTAGGGACCGTCCTACGACTTTACCCTAATATAATTTGGGCATACTCAAGGCACATAAACTAAACTTTACTGTCCACCATCACGCAGCGTGCCCAAAATACAAGGTACCGCGAAATTAATCACCCTATCGGAAGATGGTATAACTTTTGCAAATGGCGTCGTACATCAATCATATTTGACATTTGTGAACTAGACAGCTGCAGTATACAATCAGATAAGCAATGAAGGGCTATACTCCGCAAGAGCGTGGAATAATTGTGTCGATGTTTTTGACCAATAATCGGTTGGTAGTGTTAGCGCAGTGTGAATTTCAACGTCGATTTCCTAATCATGTCGCGGCAACTGGGCAAACATTCCTGCGCTTAGTTTAGCTACTCGACTCGAACAGAGTGGAACAACAAGAGACCATGCGGGGCATTGCCGCTACCGGCCTGGTCGTTCAGCTGAGAATGTCGCGGCTATGGTTGCCGATGTCGCTGAGAACGAAGAAACATCAACCAGACGACGGGCCACGCAATTGGGCATCACCAGGCGAACGGGAATTTTAGTGAAAGACTTACACATGCTCCCGTACAAAGTGCAAACAGTGGATTAGTTAATGCCTACTGACCGTCAGTCGCGTGTGAATTACTGTAAAGCCATCTCAAATCTCAACGACGAAGAGGACGATTTTGTGTAGAAAATCATCATGGGCGACGAGGCGCATTTCCACTTAAGCGATTACGTCAATAAGCAAAATCCTCGTTTCTGGGACACTGAAAATCCGCGTGTGACGCTCGCCATTACATGCACTCAAAGCCACTGTGTGGTGCGGCGTTCACGCGGAAGGAGTGATTGGGCCGTATTTTTTTGAGGGCGCCATCAGCAATACGGTCACTGTTATTGGCGAACGCCACAGGGCCATGATAAACGACTTCTTACTGCCGGAATTGGATAACCGGGGCTTGCTAAACATGTAGTTCCAACAAGACAGCACGAGCCACAATGGATATTGTGAAGAAAGCGTTTCCTGGTCGCGTAATCTTCCGTTTTGGCGAATTGGCATGGCCAGCCAGATCGCCCGATTTAACCATCCCAGACTTCTTTCTTTGGAGCTACTTGAAGTCGAGGGTTTATGCCAACAAGCCTCAGACAATCGCAGACTTTAACGAGAATATTTAACAGGAATGCGAACAGTTATCACTGGAAATCTTGCGGGAAGTCATGGAAAATGCGATAATGGGCATAAATGTGTATCAATACTGGTGGCAGCCACTTGGCGGATATCATTTGTTCTACTTAACAGAACTATGTAATGCCCTGGATTCATGTTGTATCATTGCGGCTTCCAACTCAGCAATGCAGCAGCATTTTGTGAAGTAGGTGTTGTGGTAGTTATCACGGACTATAGTGCACTAATAGGCGTTACGCAGCTTCTGGAGCTTAAATCAGAGTTCACAACAGCGTCCGTATTACAAGTGAAAAGCACGAGCTTCCTCGAGGATCCTAAGGTTCTAAAAGGAACACAATTGAGGCGTCGAATTAAGGGCCAAAGATGTTAAAAATAGACGTGACGCATTCAAATTCACCTTAAAATACGACTCTGTTGGTGCCTGCGCTGGTCCAACCAGCAAAGGTTGCAGTTTTGGTTGATGGAATTTGGATGTCATCGGAGAATCCACTTCAAGGAAAACCCTGAAACAACAAAGGGGACAAACTTTCTATTTGGATGCCGTTATCAATTCTCTGATGCTCCGATGATGCACAATGAGCGCAATCATTGTGTTGAACGACTGTGAGAGCTTGTTAAAGCAGATAATGTTTGCGATGAAGAACGCATCCTTATAAGCAGAACCAGAAGAAGAAAAATCAGAAAGATAAGGAAAGATATAGTTGTAAGCATAAGGCATAAACTATGAAACGAACGGAGAAAGGCACAGCTTCGTCGTTGCGTCAGTTAATCCTTCCAATGGTTCGATACTACCGTCACCACTAAAGGCAATAGCAGAGCTATACTCTACCATAATTCCGAGAAAATGATAGTGCGCGTGAGAGGCTATCATCTCTTGGAATTTATAAGATCGCCTGTCCCGGTTCTCATCAATGTAAACCCCAAGTCAACATTTGTTACGGAACTTAGATAGCAAGTAAATGACTAAACGCTATCTAACACCAACAAGTACTGGCTGGAAAGGATTATTAGAGACTACCATATCGGACCATAAGTGTTGCTTGCAAAGCGGCGTCCTCTCTCCACTACTGTAGAGCATTTTGATCGCCTCACTGTTTAGTGCTCTTGCTCTCAAGCTCAAATATCCCCAGATGTGATCGACGATTGATGCACTAGAAATGGATTTCTTCCGAGAATGAGGCCGCCAACTAGTCAGGCTCATGCTTAAAGGCATAAGTATTTGGGTATCATGCTGAAGAGCAAATTTCTTTAGAGTAAACATGCTACGTCGAAAGTCTCCAAGCTATCGGCCTTCTGGGAATATAACGCAGCTTTCGGTAAGACAAGACCTAGAACTTCAATTGATAGTTGGGTTTCCTGCAAGCATACTGTCTGCAGGCATGTCTCTCAAGGATCCCAACAGACTGGGTCAGGGACGTTCCTGCTCTATCTCAGTATGAAGCACCGTAGACTGCTTATTGGTATCTTAAAGCCTGTGATACTTGTTGTGAGAGTGATGGTGCATCAGACTGCTGGTACTCGTTGCTGATATTTGTTTAAGGTGAAATTGTGTCCATATATTCCTCCCATACATCTCAACTTTTGGGTCACCCATCCGGGATGGACCCAGAAAGGTTCAGCGAATATTTTTTTTAGAGTTTTGTGAATATGTTTTCGAAACTTTGACAACAACTGGTCTTTTATCGTTCACCACACCTTCGATTTCACCATCGTACATGTCCACCTACCAAATTGGACTCACAAATTGTAGACATGCGGGAACTCACTTTGGTATCACACTCGTACGTCGAGCATTTCCAAAATTCCTATGCTGATTACGAGCACTCGTAGTTGCTCCCACGCGCATGAGTCCTCGAAACGAGATTACAAAACTTTTATTGATTGATTCGATGCGGCGAACGACGGGCGGACGAACGGCGACAACACTCTCCCATTATGTCTGTCAGTATTGGTTCCAGTATGCATCTCTTTATATGTGTCACAAATACTTATATACGCGACCATGGCACGTGAGTACACCCATGAGCACACGAGAATGTTGCCTAGTTCCGAACATGCGCTGCTGCAAGGAAAACTCCAAAAGTAACCTAAGCACCCCCTTGTTGTGTGTGGAAGGGTTGATTCCTCTACTTTTTTTTTACTTTTTTCTATCTCCACATAGACGAAGGCGAAGCGTAAAGAAGTGTACGAGTTCGAGTACGAGTAGTTATTGTATAAATGTTAGTATGTCGAAGAAGCTCTCAGTAAAATCAAATTGAGAACGACCTCGTTTTAGGTTAGAAATTCAACTCTGGCCAGTGCGAAGCTTGCGCGGTAAGGTAGAGACATAACCAGTGCATTTCTTCCTTCCAGTCTTTGTCTCGGAAAAATCAGCTTCAGCTTTAGACCAAAGACCAAAAGTACAGAAGAGAATTGGATGTGGCTTTTTCTTCTGCCCGAAATCTGATACCACGTGATGCTTAAATGAAGGATTTTTGGTCGACTCTCAATTCTCAATTCTGGACTCTCACGACCCCTTAACGAAGTTACGTCATACCTCAGCTGTTACGTTGTCAAAAGTTAGGTAAAGCGAAAAATTCTATGATACATTCTAGGAGTACTCTCTCCCACGCCTAGACTTAGGGAAGTTCTATGGGGTGTGTAAAATGTTCGAGCCCTCTACTTCGAACAGCCCTTTTTTTTTAAAAAAAATGAGGGACTGCACACAAGGACTATCGACTATCGACTAACATGGTTTCACACTTATGGCTCCATCTAGTTGTGTTACTGTTAAGCAGGGCTGTAGCTTGTAGCTTGTGGTCGATGTCGGTTGGGCGTTCTGCCTCCAAGTTCTTTTCGGTGTTTTTTTGCTTTTCGTGACTACTGGCAAAGCTCTGTCAGTGTGAGTAATTTGCATTTTTGTCCTCAGAAGGAAATTTAAAAATAATTGCTTCAAGGGTTGATGGTCCTGGTCTGTTAGTGCCACCCAGTCAGGGGGTTGGGAATTTTTTTTTTTCCGCTTTTAGCAGAAGAAAAGCATTCTTGAGGTGCAACTGACAGAGCAAATGTGCTTCAGGGAAATTTAATTTCCAGATATATGGCGATGTATATACGCAGAGATGGTTCTAGTGGATTGACTACGATATTTTTTTGAAACGATGATGAATAGAAGAGAGACGTAAGCCGTAATTGTAACAAAAACAAATGAAGAGAAGACAATGAATGCTATTGTTTGGGGTCGAACAATTGTTAGAGATCATTGTTAGCTTGGTGAAGGTTGCTTGCTCCTAATCAACCATTTGAATTTGGATTTCGAATTGAAAAGGTTTAATTCGAAAGGAAGGGTTGGAAATGGAATATGCGTGCCAAGAAGGGTAGTAGTGTACAGCTTTCATTGTTCTGGTAACTAATTATACAGAAGGTACTGTGTGAGTCGTCATAAATAGTCGAGAACACTTGTGGACTGACTGGTATTCTTATGAATATTCGACCAGTCTGCTCATTCCTTTTGTCTGTCTTGTCATGACAAAAACAACATCGATTCAGTTAACTGCGATAATATGGGATAACTAAGTGGACTTGTATACTACATGTGGTACCCAAGAGATACATCTCTTAACTGTGATTATTTTTACGGCACTTCCTCGGCGAGTTGAGTAAACAAAACAGAGGGTCGTGGAGGTTGTTTTCTATCGAAGAACTAACCCACCCTTCTCCTTGTATGCTTCTTTAATTGGACCTTCTTAGTGATAGAATGCCTACAGTACCATGACCCATTACATCAATGCCAAGTACATGCAGTCTGATTAGAGTGTACGCCGGATATAATGATCGACGGTGTCGTCTTCATTCTCACTACAAATGTCGCAGGATGTTGTGTCACTTACGTTCGGCACATTTAACTGATTAGTGGAAGCGTAGGGCCTCATCACGACGCCAGTGAGCAGCCCACACTCTTTCCCACTGACAGACAGCAAGAAAGTCGCTGATGTCTTAGAGACGTAGGGAAGTATTCGTTTGGTCTACCAGCAACCTAGAGAATCATATCATCTGGAGTCACGGCCATATGAAACCGAAATGTTTCAGAAGAGAACGTAGGAAGTCCTAACGTAGTTTCGGGTACTAAAAAATTCACTTTGCATTCAGAGAAGACGCGGTAGGGTTGAGAGCACAACTTTAAGCCCAGCCTGGCTGTCGCTATAGCCTCCTCACCGATTTTTCACAGTATGCAAAGTTCACTGTCATCAGGATTGCGTATATCTCTGCTTGGAACACAGAGGCATGTCCTGTATCGATTTTGGGGCTATCCGTGAAGTCCCCACTACATTCCCTTCCTACGTAGCTGAAACCATTCTCGGGCGCAAAGAAAGTCAATTTCGTGTTTTCTGGGGTCCAAAAGACTCCAGTCATAAGACATTCGGCGTGCAAAGCTCCAGTGGGTGTTATACCAAAGCTGACTTCTTTTTAATTGGAAGTTGGTTTTGAAAGTGCGGCCTCTGATATGAATAGCAAGAGGAGGGAGATTCATCAGTGCCTCTAAAGCACAATCAGGCACGCGAGATGACCGTTCTTTGGAGTCTGGCAAAAGTAGGAGTGAAGAATTTTCGTGAAAGCTTGTTCCACGAGACAACGGATTCATAGGATATACTTTCCCTTATCACAACCGTTTAAATGCAGAGAACTCTATCCGGTGGTAAGCCCAACATCTTCCTGAAATTTCATTTACACTACAAGAAGGCCTGCGGTGCTTTGTTGGCTCTCGACGAGACATGTGTAGTTGAAGGGGTTAAGTTTAACTTTATAGTACTCAAGGTGGCACTACCTGGGCCCCAACTAGCGGCTCTCTTCATTGAGGTGAGTGCCTCCAATTGAGCTCAGCTAGCTGCATGAGGTTCCTTTCCACTTGAGAGAGTCATCTAAGGCAACACTTTTGTTTACCGTGTTAACCCGCCGAGGTAGATTCGAAAAGTCCCAGGCCGTGTCGGTGATGCTAATTTGCTCAAGAAGTCAAGCCGAGGAACTCTGGCCCTTGCCGACTTTTATAGAGACGCGAGCATTTTCCATTATCATCCTACAACGATAGAGTTTGGCATGGATGCCAAGACTCAACATGAAATACTGCCATATGTGGCGTTAAAATCAGTAAGCAGGTGGTTGGAATCCATTTGAAGTTCATAAGTCTTCCCTGAGGTCGCTCGTAAGTTGAATATTCAGCCGATTCTGGACTTACCAGGCCTGAAAACCACACTGATAATGGCATAGCATGGTAGATGCGTCTTTTCACACAATGTTAAGGTGATTGATTGCTCTATAGTTTGCTCAGCCTAGACGGTATACCTTTTTTGATCGTACGAGATTTCATTTACCGCGCACATTTTCATCATCATAAGACAATCCGGCGGTCTCCTAATCAATCTACCACCATTGTGATTGATGCAAGATGCGTCCCTAGAATTCTGGATGTTCAAATGTTCTGATGAGCCAACATCAACACGATCCACTACTTTGATGTGGATGTGTACTAAAAAGAAGAAATATTGTGAGAATGCTAGTGGAAAAGCTGCCAACGAGCCACCAGACATTAGCTCGACTACCATGATGAATGCCGACTGGCGTATGCAGGATAACATGAAGCATGTAGAGCGATGCTGAAAGAACACGTCGTGTGAACACAGTATGAACGGAAGCTTGCAAGGATAAACCGGGGAAATTGGTGGTAGATTCGAAGACAGCAGATTATTAAACAGCGATTGCGATCAAGAGTTTGCTGTCAGGCAGAATGAACTATTCAATCTAGACGATGATGGGAAGCAATTCCGTCAAACTGACTTCAACGAAGTAAAGATAGCCAGACAAAGTTGCGTGATCTTGAAAAGGGCATGCACTCTAGTCTTGCCTACTATAAAGGCATCAGTTATCTCAACATCACCTAATAGATCCTCTCTGTCGCACGAAGTAATCGCCAAAAACCTTTAGCCAACCAATTGGTTTTGCACTTGTCAATGTGTTTTCAGGTCTGGAAGGTTCACGTTCTACCAGATTTTTAAATTACGGTAGATCTTGGAAAAGATTTCCGAATTCCGAGTCAACACCCATGACCTTTTCATCTTTTCGTCGGTTCTAAAGCCTCTCAACTTCCTTAGGTACCACTACAGTTCGGGGTGAACCTGAGACTCAACTAAACAGTCTCTACAGTTAGTCCGGACTTTAGTTAACTGTCTTCAGTTGCGCACTCCAGGTCGGTTGAAGTCCCCTTCTACTTGTGCGCGCCACCAAAAGTGAGGTCTTCCTCTACTGTCTTTCCGTGTTGGATTCGAAGCCTCTGCGGGCCGAAACATGGATGTCCATTCACACTACATATCCTAGCTATCTCAAGTGACAGGTGCACAGTTTTCTGACTAGATCAATATCGATGTACAGCTCGTATAGTTCGTCGTTGAATTTTCTCCTCCAAAGCCCGTCAACGCGATTGTGAATTTTCCAGGTCTGAAACTACACCGATAGGCACCAATCAGGTTGTCGACAAAGGGTTTCTCTTTTTGTGGATCGGGCATACGGTGCTGAGATTCCATTCAGCAGGTATACACTCTTGTGACCAGATTTGGAAAATGAGTTCGTGCATGCTCTCCATAAAGTAATTTCCAACATCCGTCAGGTTCAGCTGATTTGTTGTTGTATTTTAGCTTAGATATTGCTGTCCCTACTTAGTTCTAATCAGGTGAAGGGAAGTTTTGGCTATCATCGTCCAAGTTGAATGATCTATTTAGCCTGATGGCGGCATGTTGGACTTCATCGTCGTTATACAGTCTGCAGACAATTTGTTTCCATATTCTCAGCATCGACTGTGATTCTTTTATAATATGGCGCAAAAGTTAACACTCGATGCTCTTTGGCTGAAATTGTTTTTACGAATGAAAAACTTTGGTTCTGCTTTTGGATTATATTTATCTGATGTCTTATCTTGTTCTCCATTAAGTCGAGAAACTGATATAGGCTAAATGGCGCCGCCAGAATTGATGACCATTCGGGCCCGATTTGTGGCATTTTCCAGAACTCTTGCCAGAACTCGTCGGATATTCTCTTTGAGGGCTTCAAGAGTCTGAGGCTTGTTGACATAGACTCGTGACTTCAAAAAACCCTTCAAAAAGAGGTCTGCAGCGGTTAAATCAGGCGATCTTGCCGGCCAGTGCAAATCGCCAAAACGAGAGATTAGGCGACTCTGAAATGCAGCCCTCAGAATT
Organism: Volucella zonaria; assembly: GCA_963966105.1. Classification (NCBI taxonomy): domain Eukaryota; kingdom Metazoa; phylum Arthropoda; class Insecta; order Diptera; family Syrphidae; genus Volucella; species Volucella zonaria. The sequence continues at coordinate 45,381,159 of OZ014531.1, forward strand.
CCAATTGAGGAAGGAGAAAGTCATTCAGCACGGCTTAGTAGCGTTTTCGACAAAATAAAGTCCGATGACTCCTTCAGCGTAAACAGCACGACTTACAGTAACTTTGAGCGGGTGTAATGGCTCTTCGTGGGTTATATGCGGATTTTCGGTGCCCCGGAAGCGATAATTTTGCTTATTCACATATCCACAGAGATGAAAATGGGCCTCGTCGCTCATGATGATTTTCGACCAAAAGTTGTCTCCCTCGTGGTCGAGATTCATGATGACTTGAGCGTAGATTACACGCGCTTGGCAGTCAATAACTAACAGCTGAGTTTTTGACCAAAATTCTCTGTAAATACGGGGAATTGATGCCCAACTGCGTGGCCCACCGTCTGGTCGATGCTCCGGGGTTCTCTACGACATCCCCAACCACAGCTGCAATATTCTCAGCAGATCGGCTGCTGCGAAGCCTACCAAACCTGGCAGCATCTCGTATTGTCCCATGCTCTTCTAGGCGAGCGACTAAATGTCATAATATTTGCCCAGTTGGTGTCGGACGACGGGGAAATCTGCGTCGAAATTCATGCTGCACCAACACCACCGACGAATTATTCCGCGTTCTTTAGGAGTGTAGCGATTCATGTCTTGTTGACATGTGTTTTGTATCTGTAGAAACATTTGCCGCCATTTTCAAAAATTATAGCATCTTCCGATGGGGTGATGACTTCTGCGCCATCTAGTACAAAGTTTCCTTCTTCATTTCTACAGACTTCTGCACGGGTCTTCATGCCTTGACTCTTCTTTCTACCTGTTGGTAAGACTTCCGCACATTTTTCCTTGAGGACAATCTCTCAATATCTTCGATAGCGCGCTTCACGTGCTGTGTTTTATTCTTCTGGAGAAACCGATATTCTTCCCGTCTCTTCTGTTCGTAAAGCTCACGAGCGGCTCCCGTCCTTCGTTGCAGAACCGCTTTCTAGGCTTCTTGCTGGCATTCTGCATACAATTTTTTGGTGGTATTCGAGGGAAATACAGCACATCAGTTTCGACGTCTCAGATGGCACGCTGGCAGCATTGCCATTGGCTTTCAATATTTGATGCTGGTGGCATGCGAGTTGTTAACAGATTTCAGTATGCGCGTTCCGCAAAGATTCTGACGGTCTCTAGCGGTTACAGTTTTTCTACGTTATACTTTCCCACATTAGTTCTCTCTTGGGAGATCTGCATTCGCACCTTGGTTGCAGCAAGGTGGTGATCCGAGACGATGTTGGAACCTTCGGACGTCCAAAATACTGGAAGCATACCTTTCGCCAGGCCGCCATGTCCTCTTCCGTATATTGAGACGAGGAAACCATATGATATTTCGTCAGGGGTGGTATCGTGTGGGTTGTCCTTACCAGCTGCCCTACCAAAGATGCCCCCCTTTCTTGACGATGAGCTCGCAGAAACATTCTTTGGTGGCGTAGTCCTTGGCATTGGAGGATAGAAGCCTAACTTGTGTTAGCGAATTTTGCCTTAATGCGAATTGTCACGATACTCCCGTGTCGGTAGCTCAAGATTTCTTGCATAAGTCTGCCGCATATGACAAATCCGCGTCCGAATAAGTGCTCTTTCTTTTCCATATAGCAATCACCGTAGTATATATTTCAGTTTTTCTTCCTCCTTATGTCCGGCCCATCCTATTGCACCTCCTGGATGGTGGTGATATGAGCATCTTCCTGCTAGAAGTCAAAGGCTTTACCTAATTGCTCGGCTGTACGTGGCCTGCTAAGTGTTCGAGAATTCCTCGTGCAGTTCTAAAGGCCGTCGCCAACAGTGAATCCAGTTTCAACCAAGACCACTAGTTGGTTCATCACATATTTCTAATCTACTCCGCGTATGGTCGTCAGCCCTATGACGGCGTAGGCTAGTATTATGCTACTGTCCGTGCATAACACTCTTACTCATGCAGTTACCGGGGACCACCACTGGCAGGTAAGGCAAGCGCCTCGCTACGAGCCTTATTTTTTGCTGCTGGACCAGTCCAAGTTATAGGATACTCAGCAGTTTCCCGATCTTTCGTCAAGCCGGTTCTAAGTCCGGTGAAAATAATACAAACCCATGTCCGGCCTTGGTATCCCTGCTTAAATTGTCCGCATTCCGCAAGATGAAACCGAGATGGCTTCCTACTCCGTGAGAGTGGGTAATGCTTCACAAAACCTTTCTTCAACATTGTTTTGAGGAACTCGTTAGCCACCACCACATTCACAGTCTTACAAAAGTCTATTCAGCAAATTTTCTATGCCGTTGACATAGGCATAACATAGTGAGGCATTTGTAAGTATCGAAATAGAAGTGGTGAATATGGTTCTGGCGGAAAATGAGGGAAAAGTTAAAAGGCCGCTGTCATCGAGAAAGGACAGATAAATTAGCGACTCGTACACAATGTCACAATAGTCAGTTACAAATGTAGTCAATGATTCTGTCTCTGTAGTCTCCGCAGTTATGTAAACATCGGCACGACTTTAGAAATTATTCGGAGGGTAACTCATGCCAATGGCTGTTTTTTTTTGGCGTCATTCTGACAATTGCCCAGACGGTATTGATAGTTCCAGTCGTCTTCCATAACGTGGAGGCATGGATTTTATCAAAAAAGAATGAGGAGTGATTCGGCCCTGTCTGCATCGAATGAAAGTGCAAGAAGAGGACTGTACGGCCAGCACAGCGACTTGGATCTAGGTACAGAATCAGAATTTTTCAGCTTAGTTTCCTGGGACATTTAGCGTTACAATTCGGAAAGATTTTAAATCAATCACCAACGCAAAACGTGGCAGAGAAAGACTCATTTTAGGTAGCACGCGCCACTACAGATGGACTTCAATCACATCACATTGGCTTGCAAAATTCGAAATCATCCTGTTTTAGACCTAGATTTTGGACAGTAGCACCACATATGAAAGTATCTATCATAATTTGTCTCTTTTGATATTCTTGACACTTTTGAAGCTTCAATGTGGTCGCTAGCTTATCAGTGATGCTGACACCAGCTTCTTCTGTGAAAGATGTCAGCTATCACTAAGACCTAAGCCATATTTCTTTGCTCTGATTTAGAATTTTTAAAAATTCTCATCATAAGTGAAGAGCTACTCCTTGGTCATATAACAGACAAGCAACTTACACTTCCACTAGCTTTAAGGGAGGGTACACTTACTTTTCCTACATGCATCAGCTCCATGCTACTCGTATTCATACTCGTAGCTCATAGTTGCATGCTTTTTTACTTATTTCGGTGCAGGTTGTACTGCAAACTCATCATATAGTGCTCCGTTTCCCCTTTCTAAAATTCCCTCAACTTCCTAGCTCTACGATTGCAAGGCCAACCATCTGATTCTATTTTTAGAAACAAATAATTTAGACAGTCAATTCCACAGTCATTGACAGTATCTTCCCAGAGTACCCCACTTACCAGCCTGTAATGTCAAACTAAATCCTCATTCATCCCATCTCTCGTGAATGCAAGCCTCCTCCGACTTGGCAATAATCGGATTTTACCCCTCATTTCGAAAGCCATTCCCCGGCCTATATTACTTCACGTTAACTACCCACTGCCAAATGGAATACATAAAACCGGAGATAACCCAGAAGCCGGCAAGGACCGGCACCGGACCTATTACGCAAGCATCAATGAATGTATCAAAACGCTACGTGCCGCTGCACTGTCTATTTTTTAGTTTTTTTTTTTCTGTCCTGCTCCTTCCTCAAAATATCGTGCCAGTGTCGCCACAAAACGAGTAACGAGTACACAATTGTTCATCCCTTGCGTATACGAGCATAAGAACTAGATAGGTTGGGGGAGTGTATTGTAACATAAAATGTCGCATTCAGTAGTACCCCTCCAGCAGGAAGACAGAGCAGCCATTTCGGTGCCAGAAAAATGTGAAATGTCTCAGATGTCCGCCAAACACAGGATTACAATCGAATTGACCTACTTTGGTCGAAAAGGATTTCGCAAAATCAGTTTCTTTGCCAAGAGAAGTTTCATTTTCTTCTTACTGCACCGCTATCCTTCGAACCCGCTCTTCTCCATGAAACGGAAAGAAATTAAACGAACAGCTTTTGTGAAACATATGAAACTTAAGCTACAGTTTATTTGGTAATAATACATAAATAAATTACAGTTATGACTTATGAGATAGTTGGTGAGAATCGGTACTTAGTACTCTATCGTAACACACTTTGTCTTTAGATATTCATTAAGCGCCTCCTGGCCGAGGTCCTTGCCAAAGCCACTTTGTTTAAACCCACCAAATGGTGCAGCTACATCAGTCTTGTTATATACATTCACAAACACCGTACCAGCTTCGATCCGATCAGCAAATGCCAAAGCTTTTGTGATGTCTTTTGTGAAGACACCCGAAGCAAGACCGTATTCTGTTCGGTTGGCCCTCTTCATGACGGAATCTATGTCGGAGCCATTAAATTTGGACACAATCATGATCGGGCCGAAGGACTCTTCAATCGCAATAAACATATGATCCTCGACATTGGTAAAGACTGTTGGTTCGAAGAAGAATCCTTTTGTATTGGGTACCGCCTTACCACCATAGACTAGGGTAGCACCCTCTTCGACACCTTTCTCAGCGAATTCGATGAGTTTCTCAAAGTGTGCTCTGTGATTTTGTGGGCCGTGCGCTGTGGATCTATTTAGAGGATCTCCGATGGTCATTGTTCGGAGATCTTTAACCACACGCCGGATGAATTCATCGTGGATTTTGTCCTCCACGAAGAGCCGGCCAGCGGCTATACAGTTTTCGCCCTTATTGAAAAAGACCGATGACATGCCCTTGAAGAAGACAAAAGAGTTCTGTAAGTCAAGATTTTGAGAGGAAAAAATGTGTAAGACTTACATGCTTCACAGCTTTGTCAAGATCACAGTCAGCAAAAATGATGAGTGGACTCTTTCCACCCAGCTCTAGGGAGCACTTTTTGATGTTTGATTCTGCGCAGGACTTCATGATTGTCTTTCCAATCGGTGTCGAACCAGTGAAGCCCAATTTTCTGACTAGAGGATGATCGGCTATAGCTTGACCAGCTTCGGAGCCCTTTCCGGGTACCACATTAATCACACCCGGTGGGAAACCGGCTTTGACAGTTAGTTCGGCGAATTTCAGAGCTGTGAGAGGACAAACTTGTGCTGGTTTGATGACGCATGTATTGCCAGCACCTATGCAAGCAGCCATCTTCCATGACAACATCATGAGTGGATAGTTCCATGGTGTTATCAAGCCGCAAACACTAAAAAGAGACAAGAAAAAGCTTAGTTTCGAGACATCACTGAATTGCCTTGTTATGCTTACCCAATCGGTTCCTTTTTGGTAAATGTGAGAACATTATTTGGTCTTGCCGGATTCACTGGGATTGTATTGCCTTGAATCTTGTCACACCAACCAGCAAAATACCTCCAAGCATCGATTGACATCCCTACATGGGTTTTTAGGGCCAATGTATAAACAGCCCCTGAATCAACAGCCTCTATGGTGGCCAATTCCTCCTTGTGCTCCTCCATCAAATCGGCCAACTTCAACATTAATTGTCCACGTTGCCTGGGTGAGATTTGTTTCCAAGATCCATGGAATGCTTTGTGAGCAGCTTTTACCGCCAAATCTATATCTCCTTTCGAGGCACATGCTACTTTACAAAGTTCTTCAGCATTTGTTGGGTTTACAATCTCTAAGCTACGTCTACCCTCAGCATCGATGAACTTTCCATCGACAAAGAGTTGTGTCGGAACTGGAATCTCCCTCTTATTGGCATGCATCACAAAGCCATCAAAGTACACCTTAATATTTGATCCTAAGCTACCTTGTCGTAGAGCCTTGACAATTTCCAAATAGAACTCATCAAACACCGGAGCCATGAAGACCGATTCATTTTCCAAGGGGATATCAAACGCATCCTTGCATTCCTCAACAAGACGGACTACATCCATAGATCCTGCTCCGCAAGCAAAGAAATCCGTATCACCTTCGATGGGCGTTTTCAGGATTGAATTCCAGATCGCTTGAAGGGCTTCTTTTTTATTCAGCTCCTCTTTGGTTAAGTCGGTGATCTGCTGCGATTTACACTGGTTAAACCATTCGCTGGCAGCAATCATTTTAGTTCCTCTCTTAACTCTCCTCACATTGACAAATGCACCATCGACACCCTCGATGAGTAAACCATCTTCATGGATGTATGCGGATTTCTTCAGGCCTTTCAATCGGATAGATCGTCCCTGCACTGGTCCTGATGAATAAATGTGAGCTCCGAAGAGTCGTATTTTTTCCTCACTTCCATCGTCACACTCGACCACAGCCAAAGCACCGGGCACAGAGTCTAGTCCTCTTACAAAATTGAATATCCTCATCGCCGACTGATCAAGATTGATCACCTGGTTGTCTTCTTTAAACATCGCCGGATCATATGTTGCACCAATTTCGGTTTGTGGAATTTTTGGAGCTTCTCCTTTGGCGACCAGATCCACAGCATCTCCCATTGATTTTACACCTTCTGGATAGAGGAATCTTTTGTAGATTGTATCCAGTGTATCAGTTGATTCTAGAGGGCATTGCTTTTGTAGAAGAACTGGACCAGTATCAAGACCATCATCAGCCCAGAAAATCGAAAATCCAGCAATATCATCTCCTTCGATGAGTGTCCAAGAGATGGCGCTAGCACCACGATGACGAGGTAAAATTGATGGATGATAACAAATACTTCCCAATTCGGCACCTTCAATCACTTCCATCGGAATGAATTGAGAGCAATAGGGCAGCACATTTAGTGTAGCGCCAACAGATTTATATTTTTCCAAAACTTCAGGTATGGCAACTCCTTTACGACGCCATGATCCAAATTTAAAAACCGGAATATCATGACGTTTGGCAGTAGAGGCAAGGATATCTTCACGGGTGCCCTTATCGGGAATGGTGAACACACCGGCAATGGTGTAGTGTTTTTCCAGAAGGAGTTCGAGTACATCAGCGGCAAAGTTGCTCTGCCCAATAATGGCAAGACGGAGACTTTGCTGGAATAGAGAAGAACAAAATTTAGCACAGAGTTAACTCAAAAGATTCTTAAAAATTAGATGCTGAGAGAATAGTGTCAAAGCGGTACCTAACGGATATGAAATCAATACATAAAGTCCGATGTGAAAGTAGAAAACAGAATCTTTCTACTGTTGTGAGACGGATTTACCGACAGGACTTTCAACTCTCTCAAATTTGCCTTTCACGGCCGGGTTATTCATCAAGGCAGAAAAATTTGTTTTTCTGTTGTTTTCTTATGTTGGCTGTGGTTTGAACTTGGACCGTCTTGTGTAGCAGTCGACGAATTCAACCCCAGCCAGCAGATGCGAGAGTATAAAAGAGCAGAAATAGAGATGGCAACGTCTACGTCTAGGCCCCGCAGGAAGCCTAGCCAAATCTAAATCTAAACTTAAGGTCAGACTGTCAGAAAACGAACCTCGGACGTCGAGAAGTCATTATGCCCGGTCACGTGTTGTCATAAGCGACCCAGTTTCATTTATTCAACAACGAAAACCGGATACGAAGGCTAGAGTGTGGCTCATATTGGTCTGTCAAGACAGGTGATGGTCAGAATTATTTTGATCTGCCTGATCAATGGCAGATCTTCTATAGTATTAACAAATACGAGTACCAGAGAATCAGTATCACGAGCGGCTAAACCATTTAAATTCATGACTACGACTTTAGTCATACAAACTACTTTCAAAAGAGAAATACCGACTTTGGGCCATCGTCTAAATGTCAAAACTTAAAAAAAAAAATTGGCCTTGTCTATATTTTAAGAAGAATGCTAATGACCGTTATTTAAATTAACAGAAATCACAATCAAAATATACCCATTTGTTGGCACAGTTCTCAGAAAACCTGTCTAAGATACTTGGCTGACAGCACAGTTTTATGATATTAGCTACTCGTATCTCATGCGCTAACTTATTTCTGACTTTCCGAGAATCACTTTCTATTTTTTCACTGTATCTTTAGTTCGTTGCGGTACAAAAAATCGCCAGAGGTTATCATTATACGACGAACTAATGACATGAGATTGTGCAATGCCATTTGTATTTTCCTATGCAACACCTGAAGTTTATTTCACACTCTTTTCTGTTGTATCTTTCGGCTCTCTGCACGTATCTATGGACTATCTACCTCATTCATCGAATGCACCTAATGACCACAAAAATTGGAAAAAACAAACGAGAAGAAAAAATCCCAACTAAAGCAAAGAAGATACTAACTGTCATGATGTTGATGCAAGTTGTAATCACAGTTGAGCGGGTTGAATAATTTTGAATTTTTATTTTTTATTTTTTTTTTCTAAAAATCACTCTTTACTTGTACACCGTTATTTCAGTTTGTTACGTAAATTTTATCGTTTTTTTTTAACTTTTATTTACAAAAATTTATTCACTTGATAGATCGGTAGATCCGTCACTTATGAACGCGTTAGCTAGATTGCGGCGAGCGTCAGTGCCGCCTTTTATTTATTCAATTTCGACTGTTTGAGAGGGGTTAGGGTGAAGTGCTGAAAAACTGATAATCAACAAAGAATGTGGATAGTGTTGTGTGACCGTGAGTTTGATTATGCTGCACTGTATCAGGTTTGTTATCAATAGATTGATTGATGTAGTGGTGAGGTTATGAATTTGTTTCTTTTCGACTTGGAACTAAGGGATGATTTCTGCGAATAGTTTTGAAAAACGAAAAGAATTTTCAGCGCCAAAAAGGGTGACAGATGTTGAAGAGAAGGAGTGTTGTCTTGTTGAGAAGGGAGAAATTGTTGGTTCAACCACAAAACCGCTTGTCCGTGTTCGGTCAATTTTCTCTAATACACGGCATACGATTCTCAGAAGACAATTAGGAAAACTGATGGAAACTCGTTGGTTTGTGTGGGTTTTTAAGTGAGAGTCAAATTTAGATGTTAAACCAATTTCTAGTGAAGAGTTATGTGCCAAGAAAACCACCATCCAAACCTTGAAAGATCAGACCAGTTCGAAACTGCACAATATCACGTCTCGAATGAGTAGATTTTTGAGTTATTAATTACGTCACCAAGAATCTCGCAAGGTCTGTCAAAACGTCATAAGGTCGCCAGACAATAGTGGTTGTTGTAGTTGATGCGGATGGTGGTAAAGAATTTCTTACTCATTCACATGTCTGCAAATTTGGGAATGCATTTTGTGTGCTAATGGGGTGTTATGAGGGAATCATCTACATCCTACTATGTCATAAGTGGAAATACTTTTCAGAAGCTGATGCCACCGACGTATTTACTTACCTACTTAGGTGTCACTGCCTCTCCAGCCAAGGAGAATGACCCTCTGATCTATAAGTGGAATGTCCGGACTCTTAACAGCCATCCATCCAACGGACTGCAGTGCATTTGAACAATTAGCAGAGTCCTATGGCTGCTATCATGCGGATATCACCGCCACCCAGGAAATGCGATGCGATAGGCGCTTGGTCCATCGGAAAAGGATGGAATCTGCGGCATCTACGAGTATTGTGGTGAATCCTATAGCGCCTATTCGGGTGCAGATTTGTCATATGCGAAAGATTTTGACAATTTGCAAGCATATTCGCTTTTACCCCAATAAAAAACAAGGATTCCGTCACCGAATAATATTTTAACGAGCTCCTCGAAAAGACATATGAGCAATGTCTTAGCAAGACGTGAAAATCGATCGTACTAGGCGATTTTAACGACAAAATAGGAAAAGAAGACACCTTTGGCAAGACAGTTAATAAGCGTAGCCAACACAGCATCACATCAGGCTATGGACTTAGGGTTTATTGACCTTGCGGTGGGGTGAAATGTTACTGTAACAAACATACGGTGTCCTCTTCTCAATATACACAAAGGGAACGTGGTTTTCGAATCATGCAATTGATTGTTTTGCGATTGTAACATACTCCGGACAACCGAACCTTCCCTCCTTTGTTCCAGACATGGTAAGAATGGGGATCACTTAAGCGCCACAAGGAAGAAGAACTACTGAGAGAGGATAAAACGTAAAAAAGTTGCAAACGCAAAAGATCGTCAGAATCTTTGACGAAGCCTCATCCCGAAATCTGTCAAAAACTCATATGTCGCCAGCATCAAATACTGAAGACCAGTGGCACCGCTGGCAACGTGCCATCAGAGACCAAGCAACTGATGTGCTGGGGTTTACCCCACCACCGCAACGAAATTCCGGGTTTGATGAGGAATGCCGGCAAGCACATGCAAGAAGCCTACAAGGCGGCTCTGCATTGAAGGACAAGGGCTGCTCGTGAGCACGAGAAGCACGCGGTTGAAGATATTAAGTACTCCAGGAATAACGTACGGAAGTTTTACCAACAGGTAAAAGAAACATATCAAGGTAAGAGGACATTGTACTAGGTGACGCAAAAGTTATCACTCTATCGGAAGATACTATAATTTTTGCAAATGGCGGCAAATGTATCTACAGATACAAAACACATGTCAACAAGACATGAATCGCTACACTCCTAAAGAACGCGGAATAATTCGCCGGTGGTTTTGGTGCAGCGTGAATTTCGGCGCAGATTTCCCGCTCGTCCGACACCAACTGGGCGAACATTATGATGTTTAGTCGATCGCCTGGAAAAGCATGGGACAACACGAGATGCTGCCAGGTTTGGTAGGCCCCGTCGCAGCCGTTCTACAGAGAATATCACAGCTGTGGTTGAAGATGTCGCAGAGGACCCCTGAGCATCGACGAAACGACATGCCATGCAATTGGGTATCAATCAGCGGTCTCTAGATAGAATTTTGGTGAAAGACTCAGCTGTTGACCGCCAAGCGATTGTAATCTACGCTCAAGTCATCCAGAATCTCGACCGCGAGAGAGACAACTTTTCGTCGAAAATCATCATGAGCGGCGAGGCCCATTTTCATCTCTGTGGATATGTGAATAAGCAAAATTATCGCTTCCGGGGCACCGAAAATTCGCATATAACCCACGAAGAGCCATTACACCCGCACTAAGTTACTGCATGGGGGCGTCATCGGGCCTTGTTTTTTTGAAAACGACTTTCTCCTTCCTCAATTAGATGAAATTGGACTGGAGAACATGTGGTTCCAACAGGATGGAGCAACGACGCATACTGCATGAGCCACAACCGAAATTCTGAGGAGTGCATGTCCGGGTCCTGATCTCTCGTTTTCTCGATTTGCACTGGCCGCCAAGATCGCCTGATTTAGTAGTTGAAGTCACGAGTCTATGTCAACAAGCCTCAGATGCTTGAAGGCCTCAAAGAGAACATCCGTCAAGAATGCGATGACCTATCGCCGGAAGTTCTGGCAAAAGTGATGGAAAATGCCACAAATCGGGCCCGAATAGTCATCAGTTCTGGCGGCGGCCATTTAGCCGATATCATTTTCTCGACTTAATGGAAAAAAAGTTAAGATTTCAGGTAAACATAATCCAAAAGCAGAACCAACCGTTTTCATTCACAGAAAAAATTACAATCTAAGAATATCGGGTGACAACTTATGCGCTATCTTGTAGAAGAGTCACAGTCTGTGCTGAGAATATGGAAACACTTTTTCTGCGGACTGTAGACCGCTCTCAGGCAGAGTAGTCCATTCAACTTAGACGATGACAGCCAAGACTTCCGTCCACCTGAGTAGAACTAAATAGGGAGAGCAATATCTAAACTAAAATCCAACAAATCACCTGGACCTGACGGCTATTGGAAATGACTTTACGGAGAGCATGCACCACCTTATTTCTCAGATCTGGTCAGAAGGGTGTATGCCTGATGAATGGAATTTCAGCGCTGTATGCCCGATCCACAAAAAGGGTGACCCATCGTGTGCGCCAACTATAGAGGTATAAGCTTCCTCAACATCGGTTACAATATCTTCTCTGCAATATTGTGTGAATGTCTGAGTCCCTTCGCCAACAACCTGATTAGTCCCTATCAGTGCAACCAAATCTTCACACTCCGGCAGATCCTTGAAAAACCTCAAAAAGTACAAATCGGTACCCACCATCTTATCATTGATTTTAAGGCCGCATATGACAGCATTTATATAGAGCCATGTCTAGTTTTGCCATACCTGGTAAGCTCGCCTATCTCTGCAGAATTACGATTGAGAACGCTTACTACCAAGACCTTTGATGCCAAAAAAGGTTTTAGACAAGGTGACGCTCTGCCACGTGACTTCTTTATCATCATACTTAAAAGAATTCTGCAGAACTCATAAGCGAGCCCTGGGGACACAATCTTTCAAAAGTCTCTGCAACTACTACCGTAAGCCGATGATATCGACATAATTGGGTGAACTCAGCGGGCGGTCACCGGTGCGTTTGGTGGTATTGAAACGGAAGCTGTCAAAATGGGTATAGCGGTAAATGAGGGCAAAGCTGAGTGTATGCTGTTAAGCATATTGTTCTTTGAGTTCTATTTAAACAGCAAATCAGTGTTAACGTAGGCACGTCTTAGTTATTTCTTCCAATTCAAAGTGAAGTGCAAGATATTTTTGCGATGTTAGTCCTTCGAACAAAAAGTTAGAAAATTTTACAATGGCAGGAGCTAATCCTTACGCTCATTCTCAAAAGTCATTCAACTATGATGGAGTCAGCTACAAGTACTTTGACCTGACCTCCCTTGATTCCAAGTATGATCAACTACCATACTCCATTCGGGTTCTCCTGGAATCAGCTATACGCAATTGTGACAACTTTCACATTTTAGAAAAGGACGTCCAAAGCATCCTGAAATGCTCGCCAACATCTAAGCAAGAAGTTCGAGTTATTTTGCAGAATTTCACTGATGTACCAGTGTGATGGTGTTCTTAGTTTGAAGGGTAATCCAGAAAAAATTAATCCAATCTGCCCAACTGATTTGGTTGTTGATCATTCAGTTCAAGTTGACTTTGCCCGCACGTATGATGCTTTGACCAAAAATCAAAACTTGAAATTTGGAGGCAACAAGGAGAAATTTAGTGTCCTTAAGTGGGGAGCTCGAGCCTTTAGTAACATGTTTATTGTACCATGTTGTGAATTTCGAATATTTGGCTCATGCTGTTGTCGAGAGTAAGACTGATGGTGGCAAGATTTTGTATCCTGATAACGTTGTTGGAACTGATTCTCATACCACAATGATAAACGGTCTTGGCGATTTTGGTTGGGATGTTGGAGGTATTGAAGCTGAAGCTGTTATGTTCGGACAATCAATTTCCATGTGGTTGCCCGAAGTTATCGGTTACCACCGATTTGGTCCTCACGACCACAATGAACTTGCATCAATTGGGTGTTGTTAGTAAATTTGTTGAATTCTATGTTCCTGGAGTAGCTGAATTGAGTATAGCAGATCGTCTAAAATCAGTAACATGTGTCCCCAATGTTGGGCACTTCCCAATCGATTTGAACACTTTAAATTACAAGAAGATTACCCTTATTCAACAGTATTTAGAGGCATCACGTCAATTGCGAAACTTTTCCGAAGTATCACAGGATCCGAATTTTACACAGACAATCACTCTGGATCTTGCAAGCGATATGAAGAACGACTTCCATTCCTGTTTGACTAAGAAGGTTGGTTTCAAGGGATTCAAAATCGCTCCACAAGCACTTTCCACCTCAGGCGCATTCTAATGGGATGATGGGAAAACTTACAACATGACCCCTGGCTCTGTTGTTATTACCGCAATCATATCGTGTACAAACACCAGTAATCCATCAGTGATGTTGGGAGCTGGTATCCTTGCAAAGAAAGCTATTGGAAAGGGTCTTTCAATTGGTCCCTACTGTAAGACTTCACTTTCGCCTGGTTCTGGAGTCGTCACATATTATCTAAGGGAAACTAGGTTTCGAAATAGTCGACTACGGTTGTATGACGTGTATCGGTAACTCTGGACCTCTAGATGAAAATGTTGTAAATGCCATCGAAAAGAACGGTCTTGTGTGATGTGGTGTTTTGTCTAGTAACAGAAACTTTGAGGGTCGTATTCATCTCAACACAAGGGCCAACTATCTGGCAAGTCCATGGAGACAAAGTATACATCTGGGAAATTTAGCCAACAAGGTCTGAAATCCAAAAGGTATGTTCCAAGAAGTTTACAGCAAAATTGAATTCGGCTCAGAAGATTGGCAGAAATTACCGGTTTTTGATGGACAGCTATACCCATCGAGCGCTGAATCAACATCAAGTAACCACTATTCTTCGATGGAATGACTGGCTAACTTCTTGCTTTCAAATCTTTGAAAAATGCTCCATGCTTGTTATTCTTGGGAGATTCCGTGACAACTGACCATATTTCTCCAGCTGGTTCGATTGCAAGGAACAGCCCAGCAGCTAGATATTTGCCGGAGCGCGATCTTACGCTTGATATGTATCTCGTCGTGGCAATGATGCTGTCATGACACATGGAACATTTGCTAATATTCGATTGGGCAATAAGTTGGTTACGAAGACTGATCCAAGAACATTGCACATTCCAAGCCAGGAGGGCACACCCTTGATTGCTGTTGTCGGAAAAGATTATGGCAGCGGATCAAGTCGAGATTGGGCTGCTGAGGGTCGTTTCCTCTTGGGAACTAAGGCTGTCATTGCTGAATCATTTGAATGTACTCATCCTTTGCAATTCTTACCGGGTCAAGGTGCTGTAACCTTAAACGTGAACGGATGTGAAGTGTATAACATTGGTCTACCAGATGACCTTAAACCGCATCAAAAATCAAAGTTGAGGCTGACGCATGCGTCTTCGAAGCTATCGAAGGCTGTATAAAACTAAGCATTTTCCTTTTAATTTGTATCATTCGTAATGGTTTCGTTATGAAATTAGTAAATAAAATTAAAGAAGATGGGACCAAAAACATCGACGAATTGGACAAAACATCGCAGTCGACAGCTATAATTTCGAGGTAGTAAAGGACATTGTCTACCTTGGATCTGCTATGGATTATGCCAACAGCACCTCAGCTGAAATAAAACGAAGTATTACTTTTGCTAATCGCTATCCCAACCCCAGAAAACTAAGGAGACTCTATATAAAACCCTGGTCAACCCAGTCCTACTTTATAATGCAGAAGCATGGAACCTACGGAATGCGGATAAAGAAATCTTCAGTCGTTTCGAGAGAAAAATCCATCGAAAAATATTCGGCGTTGACGGGCTTTGGAGGAGAAGATTCCACGACGAACTATACGACATCGACCGATCGACCTAGTCAGACAGCATGTAGAGTGAATGGACGCCGCAGAGTCTTTGAATCCAACACGGAAAGACAATAGAGGAAGATCTCACCTATTGTTGCGCGCACAAGTAGAAGGGGATCTCAACCAACTTTGAGTTCGCAACTGGAGGCATTTCGCTGAAAACTGGACTAACTGGAGACGCTTCTTAGTTGAGCCCCAAGTTCACTCTGAACAGTAATGCCACTTAAGTAAGTATGTGCCTATATGTAACATACTGGTAGTAGTACTCAAGCTTCGGGAAGAGTCAATGTCTGACTAAAGCTAAGCTATTACGACTGTTCGGGACCTTACCATCTTTCTCGCCATTCTCTCTTGATGGATGTCAACTGGCCTATCATGCACCAATTTTCCGCCGTGACAACCATGACGAAGACTTAGAGTGATTAGATATTTAATTTTATGGATACATACGAGTACAGCAAAATATATTCAGCTGTAGATATGCCTGCATGCAAATAAGTTGTTTTGTCCAGGCCGTGGTTTAAACAAGCAATTAACTTACTTAACAGAGTTAATCGAAAGAGATTATAACTGCTTTGCACCGGTTTTGCCTTTCATTCGGCATTTGTATGTACCTGTTGTCGTGTGGACTGTCTACAAATTTGTCAGATTGATATGAAAACAAGAGCAATAACCATTTGTGCAAATACTAACATTGTTGTCAGTACAAATTAGATAATAACTTGAACATAAGATATTTGCGTGATACCAAGATAGAAATAGCAGAGTGTGGAGCATATACCCGAACGAATTTCATAGAAAGAAGTCTTGGAAAAAAGACTGGCCAAATGATAGCTCTCATATTTTGAAAGACGGTTACTTCTATCTGTAGCGAGATCAGCGAAACTGCAACAGCAAAAATAGTATAACAACATGAGTAACAGCAGCACTCAGTAGAACAACGTGAAAACATGCCCCAAATGGACAACTTTAAAATCGAATGAATGAATGCAGTGGAACTAATCGAAGTATTAGGTCCTTAACAGAGTTCGTGCAGCCGGGATGGAGTTTCACCCATGTGAATGAGCGTTTTGTGAATTCCGAATTGAGACTTAATTAGCCAACATCAGTTTCAACTGAGGAGAATGACGATGACCCCAAGAACTATTTTCCAAGCTCCTCGACACAACATACACATGTTCAATGTTTTAAACATAAACGTCAATCTAGGCATCTCAGCCGACTAAACAGCAGTTTTCTAACTAGAAAGTATTCGCCGCACAGCTCGTATAGGTTGCCATTTAATCTCCTCCTCCAAAGTCCGTCAACGCAAATGGAACCGAATATTTTTCTCTCAAAATACGATCTTGATCAAAAAATTCCCGGAGTGTATTCAGAAAATTGGAAATACAAGTTTTTTCATCTAAATCTATATTGTCCCGTTCAAAGTGATACCCATCGACTGCAACGCGCTTGATGCAATCCCCGAAATATTTTTTATATTCGGTTTTCGGTATGTCCATCAGTGCTTCCTGCGATTTTTCCATTACTTCCTCTCGGCTGCTGAAACGCGTTCCCCCTAGTGGTTTTTTAACTCGATTGAACAGGAAGAAGTCACAGGGAGCAAGTCAGGTGAATTCGATGGCTGTTGGATGGTATTTGTTGCATTTTTAGTCAAAAAATTACGAATAATGATGGCACTGTGCGACGGTGCGTTATCATGGTACAAAATCCACGAGTTTTCGGCCCACAATTCTGGTCCCTTTTGGACAATTGCTTCACGCAAACGTCTCATAACGCCCAAATAGGAGTAATACTCTTTGTTTACTGTCTGGCCTTCTGGCAAAAATTCATGATGCACTACACCGTTGTAATCCATGAAAACCGTGAGCATTGCCTTCTTTTTTGACTGAAAACGACGTGGTTTTTTTGGTCTCGGCTAATTTGGTGAACGCCATTCACTTGCCTGATGTCTGGATTGCGTGTCGTACTCATAAACCCACGTCTCGTCTCCAGGAAATGATCCTTTTGACGAATGTGGGATCGGATTCAGGCTCGCAAATCATCTCTTTTGCGACGTCAACACGGTCTCTTTTTTGCATGAAAGCATGAAATTGAGGTCTTTTGGCACCAACTTTGCTGCTACACGACGGAAGCCAAAATCATTAACCAAAATGTCTTGGATGAATCCATAGGCAATGTTCAAGTCCTCCGCTATCTCTCTGATGGTTAATTTACGGTTATTGACCAACATTTATTTTACGAGTATTTCATCAATGTTTTCGTCGGTTTTCGATGTCGATGGTCTGCCACTGCGTTCATCATCTTCGATGGACTCACGACCACTTTTGAACTGCTCGCGCTCGTGCCACTGGTAAATTACCGTTTTCTTTAGAGAATGGTTACCGAAACACTTTTCCAACATTTACAACGTTCGCGCACCATTAAACCTGTTTTTTTCGCAAAATTCAATACAAATTCGTTGTTGCAAATTGAAATCCATTTCTAAAAGTGTAAAAAATCGCCAATACACACAAAGATACTCGTAGATGTCCTCTTGGCTACGTTACTTTTGCAAATGTCAAGCTATAACGCTAAAATTCAGAGAAAATATCAGCAACAGTTTTACCAACCTAACAAAAAAACAGAACTCAAATCGGAACAATGGGAGCGCCACAAAGTGGTGTCCCCCGGGAACTTTTTGATCAAGGTGGTATATGTGTGAATCTGAAATCCAGCAGCGGCACGAATGAGAAGAGACCACGTTTCCTAATGACAACTCTGACAGTCATGAGATTTGACAACTGATGAGTTGACTGCGTTCCCGGTAGTACGTTGTCATACATATCATCTCCTTCCTACTTATTTTGAGATCCTGTAGAATCATGACCGAAGCGCACTACCTGCTTACGAGGTCTTTGAGGTCGTCGTGGAACATTCTGTTGCTGCTCAGAAGGTGGCGTAGATATGGTTATGGGTTGAGCGGTTGGAACTTCATCTTCTTTATTGACGTCGCGGCAGGATCTTGCGAAAATCCTGCAGCAGTAAGATGTCCGGCGTTTCCAGATACCGCGATTGGTACGAATTCGATACATTCTCCTTTCCATATGAGATAACACTGTCACATGTATCCAGCGACGGCCCCTGGAGTAATTACGGGCGTAAACTGCTTCATTTATTTGGAATTTACCTGTGACATAGTTGGATAATTTGTCAGGAATGTGTCTATCCGGAACCATTTGTGAAAGGATTGTGCGGTGCTGCCGTGAAGGATTTCTGTAGGTGACTTCCCAGTGCGGTAGGTTTCCAGGCATCTTAATAATGCTATGTCGATTGTTTTCTTTAGATTGACCTTGAGTGTCCGAACAAAACGTTCTGCTCTGACGTTTGATGCTGAATGAAAAATGGCTGCTTCAGTGATTCAATTCCATTTTGACGGCAAAAGTTGACAAATTCGGTGCTGGTAAATATCGGTTCATAGTCGCTCACAATGGCTTCTGGGATACCTTCTAGCGTAAAAATGGTTTGCAACGCTCGAACGATAGCTGAGCTGGTTGTTTGCTGCATCTGTAAAACGAATGGAAATTTTGATAAAGCATCAATGCATACTAACCATATTTTTCCCAAGAATGGTCCGGCAAATCCAAGTGAACACCCAGGGCTTATCTGGATCGGGCCACGAACTAAATTCTTGCGGAAGTGCGGGGCTATAACGCTGACAAATTTTGCACGATTTTAGTTTTATCTCGTCTATTTGCGGCCACCAACAATGTCTTCGGGCAAGTTGCTTCATCCTGAAAACACTTCAATGTCCTTGATGAAATAACTGTAGGTACTTTCCTGCAATGATTTCGGCAAGACTACTCTTGTATGTTCGGCTTCTAAGAGTATAATCCCTCTATATTGCGTTAGTGATGATTTACGACTAAAGTATGGCTGTAGGCTCTTTTCGCCTGATGGTAATCGCGTAGGCCTGCTCTTGGTTGCATAGGACATTGTTTTCCGTAATACAGTGTCTACTACAATATATAAGACCTTGATCATCCCAGTTCCACTTTATGGCCCAGAAGTGATACTGCTAGTTATCAGCGAACACTGGAAATGATTTTGAATGGAATTGATTGCGCAATATATTTGTTGCCGGAAATACACATCAAGAACATTTACTTAAATTGGAAGCAGTTTTACAGCGGCTGCTGGACAATGGGTTATGCATCAATCGGGGTAAGTGTCAGTGTTCCCAACAAGAAACAGAATATCTGGGCCATGTAGTCAACGACCATCGGATTCGGGATTAGCAGCCATTGATAAGTTGCCCAGACCATGTAAACTAAAGGAGCTGGAGACCTTCATGCGAAAGGTGAACTATTATAATAAATACGTTAATAATTTCTCGCAAATTGCAGCTCCATTGAATGCCTTGCGCAGAAAAGGCGTCCCATTTACTTGGAAAGCAGACCAAGAACTACCGCTTGTCCTTGCAGCTGATGCTTCGTGCCATGGAATTGGAGCTATTTTGTCGCACTTCATAACAGATGGGTCCGAGCAACCTATTGCATTCGCTTCGAAAACGTTAAACTAGCATCCACTGAACTGGATCTGGGGGTCACCAAATTTCACCAATATTTCTTTGGTCGGAAATTCACATTGTTAACTGACCACAAGCCTCTCCTCGTTATTTTCAATCCCGAAAAAGCTCTTCCCACAGCAACCCTTAGTCGTTTACAACGTTAGGCCATAACACTGATGAGCTATTAATACGAAATTGGTTATCGACCTACGAAAAAGCATACCAACGTGAACGCTCTATCCAGACTTCCTATTGGTTCCGATGTAAGTTTCGAATCTTGCTTTAAAATATCGAGTTATCAAAATTGTCGAATCGACGACTTACCCATAAAAGCCCAAGATGTCACTGCAGCCATGAAATAGGTGGGGTGAAAAGTAACCTTCTTGGGAATGAAAACAAATTTTTTTTTAAATGTTTTTTTTTTTATATTATTCAATATAGTCCTCTTTTAGTTTGATATACTTATTCCAGCGATTTTCCAACTTCTTGATCCCGTCCGAAAAGTAATTTTCCGGGAGGTCTGCAAAATACTCCTCCGTGGCGTCGATGATTTCCTCGCGTGAGCTGAATTTTTTATTGAGGTGCCATCTTTTGAGGTTTGGAAAGAGATAATAGTCCGAGGGAGCCAAATCGGATTAATACGGTGGATGCGACAGCAATTAGAGCCGTAAGTCATTGATTTTAGCCGTGGTTGCGATGCTCTTGTGCGCCGGCGCATTGTCTTGCAAAAACAAAATTTTTTTCGCTTCATGTGAGGCCGTTTTGCAGCGATTTCGGCCTTCAGTCGCTCCAATAATGGACAGTAATACTCGCTGTTGATGGTTTCTTCTTTTTCGAGGTAGTCCACGAAGAGTATGCCATGACAATCCCAGAAAACCGACGCCGTAACCTTTCCGACCCATCGAGCCTCCCTCGGCCGCTTCGGAGCATTCCTCTGTTCTCTGGTGTGTAATAGTGGATCCAAGTTTCATTAACAGTTACCAATCGACGCCAAAAGTCCGCCCGATTCCGTATCGGCAAGTCCAAACTCTCTTTCGAAGTGCTTTCGGGTTCATGTTTTTGGTCAGGAGCGGCACCCAGCGGCAGGATAACTTTTTCATATGCAGAACCTTGCCCAAAATATGACGTGTGCGCTCAGTACTAATCTTTGTGGTATCTGCTAGCTCGCGCACCCTCACTTTCCGGTCAGCCAACACCATTTCATGTATTTTTTTGACATTGTCCTCTGTAACCGCATCGGAGGGCCTGCCTCTGCGGACTTGATCGGTAGTGGAGTTGCGGCCACCACGAAACTCTCGAAACCAATATTTAACGGTGTAATCTGACGGAGCATTAGCCCCATAATATCGATCCAATTTTTCTTTTGTTTCCTTCGTCGTTTTGCGAAAATCGAACGAAAATCGTTTTGTCCATACTCAACATGATGCCAAACACGTCAACAACAATCAGCTGTCAAAACAAAAACTAAAGACAGTATCGCACTGAAATTTGGCATGTCTGCCTAAATATGAACGGACTTCAAGGCACCATGACCTTTTTTGCAGTAGCAGCGCATTCTGGCGGTCAAGGAGGTTATTAGTACAGAGTCGCCTTAGTTATTCGAGTTAGGACTCAGATCACGCTGGCTAGCTGGCTACGAACTAGTGCCATTACACATTTCTCATCGCGGCCTCGTGATGAAAAAGTGATAAAAAGCGTAACCAAGAAAAGAGAACACGAGGTGGAAAAATAAAAAAAATGCGACCAAACTTCAGGAGTGCCGAGAACAGAAAAGAAAAATGTTCACTTCGTTTATTGGAATGACATTTCAAGTTGCGTTCACAAGATTCATTCATATAAATCAACATCTCGCCATTTACGTGCGTAGTGATGTTGCTTGCCAAACTCCACCACAATGCGGTTGGAATCCGGTATTAAACTTCATGTGGTTAAAATTCCATCTCCAAGCAAGTTATCCACTACTGCTTTATTTACAGAAGCCCCAAACTGGACAGCAATTGGACCTTTAATGAGTTTGATGCGCTGTCTAACCCCTTTCAAAGAATTGTATCCCTGTATCCTTATTCACAATATTCTGGGTGGCTTCGGCATTCTGGACAGATAACACCCGAACGACGGTGTGTTGAGATCTTCGCTGCGGCAAACAGCTAGACCCAGCTTACAAAAGAGCTCCTGTGGACCGTCAACACCCTGGACTTGTTTTTAACTTCTCACCCTTATAAGTACATCTTTGATGTGCTCTCCTCTCTAGGCTCGTCGGACCATTGGGTCGTATCAGTTAGAGAAAAGATTCCTCAAAGAAACATATGGCAATACGAGAAAGACAATTGGAGCGGACTTAACAACTTCTTTGGGAATTTTAACTGGCCATTATGTTTCCTTGACAGCGGCGTTTATGCCGCACGATGCCAAATGGGATCCTTTATCTCTCATCGATTGAAGAACATCGTACTAATGGGTAACCAGATAAGAACGATAGGAAAAAAAATTTAAATAAAACAACAACGGCGTGAGATATAAAATTAATTCTGACTTTATTTTGAAGCTGCGTTCATGCCATTATGAATATGTGTGGAATAGCACATCATTCAAATGGCCGTCTCGGCTTCGCTGACAGCGCTTCAAGCGGTCGATACAATTTTTGATGACTCGGTCCAATATGTGCGGCGTTATTCCGATAATAGGGTGTCGAATGTTTGCCTCGAGCTCGTCCAAAGTTGTTGGCTAGTTAGCGTAGACCAATGACTTGACATAGCCCCAGAGAAAATAGTCGAGTGGTGCCAAATCGTATTATCGATGACACAGTCGCTAAATTTCTCCTTCACATCTTCGAGCGTTGCGTCGTTTTTATGGCACGTAGCGCCGTCTTGTTGGAACCACAGTTCGGATATATCGATCTTTTCGAGCACTGACCACAGAAAGTCAATTAACATTGCTCTATACCTGAGACCATGATGGTAACGGTGTTTCCTTCCTCACTTCGAAAGAAATAAGGTCCGATGCTGCGGCCATGCCATAAACTGCGCCAAACAGTCAATGTTTGTGGATACATTGATGCTTGTCCAAGCACTTGTGGATTGTGTTCGTTCCAATTATGGCAATTTTGCTTATTAACATATCCGCTGAGCCAAAAATGGACCTGGTCCAAGAAGATGATTTTTTGGCCAAAATCTGGATCTCCGGCCAACATTTTCAGCGCGCAATTAGCGAACTCACGGCGTTGTTTATGGTCATCCGGCTTCAATTCATGCATCAGCACAATCCTATACGGATGCGGGCCCAAATTCATCCGCAAAATTAGCCGGATTGACTCTCTGGCGATGCGCAATTCAGCTTATCGGCGCCGAATCAACATTTCTGGATCTTTTGCGGCTATGGCGGCTATGTTTTCTTCATTTCGCACCAATCTCCGTCTGGTTGATGGCTTTAGATCCAAAAGAGTGTACTCTGGCCCAAACTTTACCATGGTGCGAAGAATTGCCTGCACACTAAAGCCATGATGACGACTGCTATGACCCGTTAAAAGAAAAGGCATGACACGACTCAAGTTGTAAAGGGTCATAGGAATGTTTTTGTGGTGTTACAAGACCAACTCGACAGAGGAAAGCCGAAAACGAGCCAAGAATGACTGCAGTGCCTATTTTAAGCGCTTTAAGTTTCAGTACGCCCAAAAACTGAAGCAAAAAATAATACAATGTCCATCCAAACGTTCATTTACAATGACACTCCATTCTTTGTGCAAGGCCAATCTGCTTGCTGCATATTTTGCAGCAAGCTGAACGCTTTCAAATCGTGCTTTGTCTCCTCCTACACTTGCGGGCGTCGACTATTCAATGGGACAAATCCACTTTCGATATCCGAGTGTGAAAGTACTTAATGATCTTAACATTCACAAATCCGCTGACCCAGATGGTATATCTGCCACCTCTTCAGCTCTTTCTCGCTCGCAAAATCACAGTGCAAGTTTTCCTATTAATCTTACTCTTCAGGACTCTTTCCGAGCAGTTCGGGAACAGCATTTGTCCAGCCTGTCCCTGAAAAAAGGCGAATCTTCTTTCCAAGGTCATGGAAACGCTGATAAACCGTCAGCTCATGAAATATCTCGAAACACGAAAACTTCTTAATGACCGGCGGTATGGTTTCAGTAGCAACAGGTTCACTGGTGGTCCGACGTCTCACAGAAAAATGGAACAAAAGCGTACGTCAATCTGGCGAAGGCAAGATAGTTGCACTTGATATTTTTAAGGCATTTGACAGATTTCGGCTCTTTTGTCAAAAATGCGTGCTTTTGTGATCGACGTATCTCTTCATCAATTGACTAGAAATTACATTTCGGAACGTACAAGCCGAAATAAATGCTGGTGTACCCCAAGGTTCCGTTCTGTCTCCGACACTCTTTTAAATTCTTATCAATGACGTCTTTTCTGCCACTTCTAATCCAATATATTCTTTTGCTGACAAAAGTACTCCCTGCTTTTCATATCCGCTCCTGGACTCAAGTCACTGCTCTTCGGCTGTAGAAAGGGAACGGCAGCGTTTGTTAAGCTCATTAAATTCCAATATTAACAGCATAACCAATTGGGGAACTATCGACAGAGTGGAATTTAACGCTTCCAAAACATGCTATCGGTAAAGGGGAATTTGAAAGGCCAGCCATTATCCATGAATCTCACTTGCATCGTCAAAGCCGAAATGCTTTCCATTCTCGGTATGAGAACCAACTATAGAATGACAAAGTAGTCAAAAACACTGCGAAAAGTCTAGGTTTCCTCAAACGGTGTAAGTAATACTTTTACCCCTCTAATCTGATCTCAGTTTATGTATAAGGCCTTCATCCGTCAAAAATTGCCGTATAATGCCCACATCTGGTCAGGTGCCTTAAGACCTTTTTGTACTTGCTAGATATGATTCGAAATCATGCACAGTCAATCGACGTGCTTGAATACCGACGTAATGTCTCTTGCCTCATCTTGTTTTATCGTTATTTTCACCACCAATGATCCGTAGAAATCGCCAGTAGCATTCCGCCCCTTTAAACCTTCAACCGTAACACTCGTCTCGCTATGAATGCTCATAAGTATATCCTCAGCGCTTTTTCGGACATATTCTAAAATATCGATATTTTTGTTTAAGCCGTACAACACGCTTGTGGAATGCCCTGCCGGGCCCCGTATTTCCTAACCATTATAACTTGCAAACATTTAAGACCAATGTACATAGTTACCTCTCCTTCTGCCTCCCTAAATTTCCTTCGCCCGCGCTGTATGCAGACATTTGAGCGCGCGCTTGTTATAAAAAAAAATTGCGTTGGAACTATTGAGAACGTTCAGCTGTGGGCCGACTAACATGCACAAAAGCAGTGAAACCAGGACTAGTGCAGGAGTTGTAATTCGTCTCAGTTGTCTGACGTCAAGAGTTGCGTTGATGAAACACCCTCAATGTTGCTGAAAATGCCCAGCGCATATTCCTTCTTATAGGGCGCGGCTTTAACTCTGCGCACCAGATTTTAAAGCACAGCCTTATGGGATCTTCCACATGCGTAGGCATGATGCATCATGGACTCCCAAAGCAATTTTGAGCAGGCTCAATATGAAGGAAGTCAGACTAGTAGCTCGGAAGCTTTTGCAGAGCATGTAGTCATCTTTTCTGATTTTCGGCTTAATGTTGTCTATTGGTCCGGTATGTATTCCAGTGCCAGGTTAGCAGTGAATGCTCTTTTCAGTGTTGCCAAAAACTGATCTATACCTTTTTCTAGCATAACTGGATATACACTGTCAATACCAGGCGATTTGAAGCTCCCAAAAGAAGCAACCGCGTATTTTTTGGCCTCAACCGGTACCGTTGTATTGACAACCAGTAGGTGTTGGTACTGCGGCAATAAGTGTGAGAAATATCATCGCACAATAACTCCCATCCTCCTCGGATCACAGTATTCAACGAGTCCGAAAATTTCCTTCAGTGGTGACGGTAGTGCCGAATTTGAGCCTTTCGTATCTTATGACCGCATCAACTAAATTTGGTCGCACTATTACCAAAGTCCAGATGGTGAAAGTGAATTGGGTACAAAAAGACAAGTTTTCGGTCTTTCCGGCCACCTGTCTCCAACATCTCATTGACTTTCTCCAACAATGAAACTAACTCTCTATCAGATGACAGTAGATATAAGTGAACTGTGATAAAAAGCTGTTTGCAACCTTTCGACTGGACCAAAATCTCTGTTTCTGTGAGATTAGGACCCATACTCCACATAAGCCGCTATTTCATATACAGAAACCACACTCAAACCCCTACGGCCTGAGAGCACGTGTGACGTCTTTCCGAATTGTCATTATCTACGAGTATCACACGTGCCGCAAAGTTTGTCTTGCCAGATTGTTCCGCCACTCTGACTGGAGTCACTGAAACGCACTGGAGTCAAGTAGCTCAGTAAAATTAGCGATTTTTGACTAATGGCCCCTCACTCTACTGACGACTGCTGCTATTTTCGGTCTTGTTTACTTAAATGGCTTATATCATGCAGCTCGGCGAATTTTTTGGCAGCGGTTATTTTCCATGAGGCATCACCCGATGTCGACTGATAAGGAACCTGCTTTGTACTCGTAAGAAAAAAATATTTTTTCGTTCGGGCCAAGCTGTAAATAGAAGTTGCTACGAGTATCTATCATATGCTGCAGGCATGCCTCCTGCAGAGTTTTTGTTTTTCAAATCTAATTCGGTGAGTCTTAGGTGGCCTTGATGTTTGGTCAATAGCCAAACGAGCCGATAAGGGAGGAGTTGATACTGGCAGTTATGAAATTCTGAGCTAGATTGAGTGGGTTTCCCGTCAAACTGCGAGCCGTTTTTTGAATCAAATTCGCTTTTATCGCGCTTGTTTACGAGTATTTTGATTTTGAAAGTCATTATGCGTTTTGTGGCCAGTCTGACCCCTTTGCTGATAAATGGGGTGCTTCTCAGCAACACAAAAATACCAGTAACCAGTTACAGCCGGATTCGAAACGAACCAATTTCGATAACACTCATTGAACTCTAAACAGATTAGATTCGAATTTTTCTATTTTCAGTTAGTCGGCGGAACCGGTATCGGCCGGTTTCGAAAACCAAAACACCATTTGTTGGCGTGAACAAATATCGAATTATGTATATTTGTTTTCTTTGTTGGAAATATTTCTGACTAGATTAGAAGCAATCTGGGTTGATTGATGGGGAGTTAGTGGTTATAAATAGGAAAACTGCTAATGACTATACTACCCGGCCATGCTGTCGGCGTTTAATCATACTCGTAGTTGAGGAGAAGAGTTTGGCCCCTTGGCGTCCCATGGCTCGTGACATTGTCAATATTGAACGCAACACTGATACCTACTTCTGTTCGGTTAAAAAATAGAGATGAAAATTGGCCAATCGAATTCGAAACCGGTTCGAACCGGCTACTTTTTCGAAAACAAATGTTCATTGACGTTTCGTTAGATTGCATTATCGTAATGAGAACTTTTAGGGTCTTTTTTTGTAGTTTTTGTGAGCAGAAAACAGGAAAAATACCAGTTTGGCGGTTTGGCGTTCTTGAACTATACACGGAATTTTCGATTTTTGTCTCAATTTAGAAGCTATTGGGGATTCGGTGATAACTGGTTTTGTTGTTGAGGCTTGAATGCGGGGAGAAGAAGTGAAATGTAGATACGTGCAATTTTTTGGCGAATAGAGATAAGGGCGCACAATAGTATTGGAGCGTTCGTGGGTTGATGTGAATAGATTAGGAGAAAACGCATTTTGTTTGTTAAATAATTATGAGGCAGAGAAGTACGTAAAATTCTGTGCGATGAATTATTTTCGAGCCAATAGAGACTTGTAAATGACTCAGATGGCTTACTGACATTGTTTTGAATGACTACTTATAGGTCAAGGTGGTTATTGCCTCAAGAGGAAAAAGATGAGGAGGCTCAGCTTGACAAGCTAATAAAAGAGCTCCTGGAGAAGAAAGAGAAGTTGCGGCAGCAAAGTCAACAACAAACAATACAACAGCAGAATACAGAAGCTATGAGAGAAATGCCAATGCAGCAAAAACCGAAGCAGATAATAAGCCAAAAGCAGCAGTAGCAACACCAACAACAACAAGAACAACTACTGCAACAGAAAGCTCAACCGCAAAAAACGACAAAAACAACAACAGTAGCAAGTACCACAGATAATACAACAGCAACCATCGCGGCAGCAACAACAGCAGCAGCAACAACAGAAGCAGCAACAACAACATCAACAACAAAAACAGCAGTCTGAAAACAAGGGGAGAGAAAGACTTCAGACACGCCGCAGTTAATGGCAATATGCAATTTAGATGCGTCAAGTGCGATGAGGATCACAAACATGGAAAATGTCCTTTAGGCAACGATAGAGTAGTGGATAGGGGTCAACTCTTTTGCGTACTCTGCAGGAACTCGGGGCATCCTGCCAATTTCAGGGGTGGTCCCAGGTTTCAGGAGCTGCAGAAGAAAGTTCAGGCTCGAAAATAGTTCATCGAAGAAGGGAAGCATCAAAAGAGTGTATCCAAATGGTATCTGGAGCGGGTAAGGCCACAATAACAACAAAAACTAAGCCAAAGCGCCGGAGGCGGATCTGGATTTGAATGCGATTCTTCTGTCTCTACACTGAAAAATTCATCATTTTCAGAAACAACTAAATGAAGAAGCGGCTCGAATTGACGTTATCTATTCGACCCTGTTTGACAAGTCTGGCACGCCGATATAATGCTTGGTACGTTGAATGAGGTCAATCTGAAGATCCTTGCGTTAAACGTTAACTCACTAATCAGGATCAAGAGAAGAGCCAACCTACAAAATTTGTTGCTAAGTGAATGCGCAGATGTGCTTTTGGTTAGCGAAACTAAGTTCAACCAGAATCACAAAATTGGCTACAGTGGCTACACGAGGAGGTGGGGTTGGTATCTTATTACGCAAAGGCATGTGCCATAGGGTCATATATAGCGGGGATTTAATGAGATTCCGGGTGTTGGAAGCCTGCATCGTATGCATTCCTCTTCATAGTCGAAGGCGAGTGTATGTTGCGTCGCTTTATGCTCATGAAGCATCTAATCCCATTCAATTTATAACTGAACACGAAATACTTTTTCGTTGCCCTCAGTTTCAATCGGAGGAAAATTATTTTTTGGCGAAGATCTTAACGCTTAACATGCGGCATGGGTAAATAATCCGCCAAACACCAGGGGCAACCAGTTATACTACTGGTGGGGTCAACATATGATTGAGCACAGACTTGAACTGTACGCGACGAATATCCCATCCTTCCCATCAGCCGGTTCTTTCCTGGACTTGGCATTAATAGACAGTAGACGAGAACTGACTGATACGGATCGAAACACAAGGGACTGTTTGCGAGCGTTCGAGCACGATAGTGATCACTACGGACTTGCTGCCATAATACGGATCCCAAATGAACAAACGCAGCTGGAGCAGTGTAATCATACGACTACCGTAGAGTACGGTGGTCGTGCTTCTCCAGAATCTTGAAGCGTAATCTATGCTTGAGTTTAATTCATCCCCCGACTAACAGAAACTTGGCAAACGAAGAAATCGACCGTGATTTACTGACGATGCAAGACGTTGCCAAACGAGCTAAGGAGCAGACTACCCCTCGGATAGAATACTCTGACGAAAGCCAGGTCGAAATTTACAGAACTCCAACAGTCAACGCGTTGTACGCACACAATAGTAGACTACTCTCGAGGCTTAAGTAGCTGTAATACAGTGGAGGGCTACGCGAAAGTGAAAGAGCTCCTAAAGGAAACGACGACGGAGCACTACTCATTCACACCGAAGTGTGAAAAGCGGCAATCGATGCTGCTAAAGGGGTTGGAACCGTCTTCTAATCGTGAGGAGATCCTGGCACTGCTCAAAGAGAAGGAGTGCGAAGGACTCAAGTTTGTGGCGGTAAGGCGATTTACCATAGCTACAGCTAGGCGGGAGAAACGGAGTCTTCCATTCTTCCTGGTGCGGCTCAGTCCCAAATGCCGTCTGGATAGTCTAAGGAGTATCAATGTCCTAGACTACCAGGTGGTTCACTGGGAAAAATTAAAAAGTAGCGAAGGCGTTATACAATGCGTTCACTGCCAGAGGTTCGGACACGCCGCGTCGAACTGTCAAATGCAGCCTCGATGCGTGAAGTGCGCAAAGAACCACAGTTCCGAGGAGTGTGCTCTGGGTAGGGATGGAGCATCTGATAGGATGCAGCTCTCGTGCGTGTTATGTGGGAACGTGGGACACACCGCAAACAATCGGGGTTGTCCTAAGTTCGCTGATTTTAAAAATCAAAACTGGCTCAGCAGCAGAAGGTGGAGGTCAAGCGTTCACCTGCTAGGTTTCAAACACCAGCCGTCACGTCCCAAATTTCCTACGCCCAAATGGCGGCAGGTAGGGGGACTACGGTACAGCAAGCGACTGTTGCTTCTCCGGCGCCAATACCGAGAACAACGGAAGCTGCACCTAACATGCTGACCATCTTGCTCGCAATCCAAGGGCAGATGGCTCAGCTGCAAAAGCAGGTGCAAGAACAGGCCAAGCGGGTGGACCAGATCTACGCGTTGCTGCCGGGTCTAACGCAACACATGTCGTAATGGATACGCACATGGTGGAGCAATCTTTGAAGGTCCTTGCGGTAAATGTTAATTCACTGATTAGGATCGAACGAAGAGCCGCGATGTCTAGATTGCTACAAGATCAAACTCCTGGTGTGCTTTTCGCTAGTGAAACCAAGCTAACCGATAAGCACAAACTGGAGTACAATAATTATATTGTTAGAAGGAGAAACAGGCCCGGATCCGAACGTGGAGGCGGTGTCGCGATCTTCATTAAACAAGGTATAAAATTTCACAGAGTGTACAAGGGAGCGTTGCGTAGGTTCCGGGTGTTGGAGGCAGTCGTCATTTACATCCCGCTCCGCAGTGGAAAGCGGCTGTACTTGGCCTCTGTTTACGCACCTGAAACTTCACAATCGACTTTATTTACTACAGAGCTCGATACGCTTTTTCGATTACTGAGGCTGGAATCGGGGGAGAGTTATTTTATAATCGGCGGTAATTTCAACACTAGACACAGAGATTGGAGAAATAATTTGCCAAATACTAGAGGGAACCTACTACTCGATTGGTGGGGTCAGCACGATGTCATGTACAGACTCGGTCTTAAAGCGACGGATAACCCGTCGTTTCCCAGAGGCGGGTCTTATTTGGATCTACTGCTGTACGAATACAACTGGCAGGTACGAATTTACAAGCGCTTAACTGTCTGCGCACATTCGTGTATGACAGTGACCATTGCGGTTTTAGCACCGAAATTACAGTTCCCAACGAAATTGCGGAATTGGAGGAGTTTGTCCAAAGATATTCTTACAACTACAGTAAGACTCGATGGACACGCTTCTCCGCAACCTTGACAAGAGCACTCGCTTCGAACACGCTCTACCGTCCACCGTCCAATAGGAATTTGTCAAACGAGGAGATCGATAATTACCTAAAACAAATGGACGAGACAATTAAACAAACTATGGACGCTACAATACCGCGGTATCGACGTACGACTAACGAAGACCTGTTCCGCAATCCTACTATTGACGCACTGCACCGACAGAAAAGTAGACTTCTGACAAGACTAAAAACCTTGTACAGACAATTTACTGACAGACAAGACCCGGAGATTAGGACACTGAAGGCGTCGATTAAAAATATTCAAACGTTAAACGAATTATAGAATTTCTGTAAGTTCGTATTGGAACAACCGGGTTCGGGCTGTAAACACCGGCAACCCGAATATGTTCCCGCAAATAAATAAACTATTTCGGAGAAAAAATCAAAACGACCTTCAGTGTCTTAAAATAGCGCGGACAACAGACAACGAACGGTTACTGACAATAGCAGGTATTGATCCAAATGAGGCCGCTGATGATGACGACTTCTTTGTGATCGAGGATCCACAGGAGAAGGTTGAGGCCATAGGGGCGACTTTCCAGGAAATATACAAGGCCACTGATACCATTGGCCCTAATTATGACCTGGACAGTAACGTCTTGGTGCACGACCTCTACATTCGAAATGAAGTAGAGAACTGGCGATCCGAGGGCTCTGGGTTCACCCGGTTCAGCAACGAAAATATGGCAAATAATGTCATTACCAGAGAGGGTGACCTACCCCCGTTCATTTCGAAGGAAGAGCTCCATGAGATCTTCGACACAATCAGGGCTAAGAAATCAGTGGGGACCGATGGTATTCCGAACATCGTGCTTCGACATCTTCCTCTAGAAGCGGTGGACATTTACACCACCTTGTTCAATAATGCAATGAATAATTCACATTATCCAGTGCATTGGAAAACGGCGGTGGTGCAACCTATCCCCAAAAAGGGAAAGGATATATCCAATCCGGCGAATCTCCGTTCGATAAGTCTCCTTCCGAATATCAGTAAGATGTTTGAAAAAGTAATCAATAGAGCTCTGTCTAGGTGGGTTGAGGACAAACATATAGTTCCGGATAATCAATTCGGTTTTAAGGCGGGACATGATGTCTCACATGCCGCGTCCAAACTGGTGTCCGATATCCAATGGAATAAAGGTAAAAACCATTGCACTGGTGCCTGCCTTGTTGACTTGGAGAAGGCCTTCGACACTGTGTTGTTAGAGGGTCTTTTCTATAAGCTGACTAGGCTGGGGATCAGTAAACCACTCTTGTACATTCTTTATAATATGCTAACCAACAGAACGTACCTGGATTTTTAACGTAAACCTCCTGCCGTAAGACTTTATGTTTACGAGGTGCCCATACACCCATAGGGAGCAAGGATACGCCTTGCCATCGCTCGCCACAAAAATTTTTGATACCAATTCGGAACTGTGTTGGAGGCAAAAATTCCACCCTTGGTATGAGTCGAGGCCGACCTAAAACCTCTTGCTGCTCTTAGGGTCGCAGCACCCAGTACTTCATTTGCAACTCTACAATGGGCTAAACCAAAAAGGAAACCCGTACCCGCGATTTGGGTTTAAACCACAGCCACCATGACGCTCCCACAAGGGGGCCTACCTCTAACAAGTCAGGCCCGGACCGAAATCCGGGGGGCTCCTGACTCCCATGGTACCGTGATTTAAGTCCTGGTATGGACTACCGGTGGTCAAGCCGCCAACAAGACCTATGACCGGCAACTTGTAACTGGTCAAATCGTAGCATCCATTCATGCAATAAATCTGGATGTTTACGATAAGACCTGTAAGAATAATCTGCCCCCGCTTTTTATTAAACAACGTCATTGATGGGCGAAGCCTTGATAATTGGGCGGGGGCCCATGCTAACCAACAGACAGTTCATCGTGAAAAATGGCGATGTGACTTCTGATGGAATATTTCAAATCAAAAATGGTCTTCAGCAAGGCGCGGTCAATTCGCCGATCCTATTCAACATTTATACAAGCGACTTGATAGGTTCACTTCCCCATACTATTGCGTACGCAGACGATTTGATAGCGTACAGAGCTGGTCCAAAAATCGAGGTCATTAATACTCTCTTGCAGCGTGACTTCGATAAGATAAGACGATTTTGCGATGACTGGAAGTTGAAAATCAACTTTCGGAAGTCGGAAACCATTCTCTTTAGGACGCCGTTATCTAGAGCCTCTAGGGATACCAGAAAAAATTGGCGTAAGTTCTCGATCATTGGACAACACGGACAGCCTCTTGCCTGCCGAAATGTAGTCAGATACCTTGGGATCTGGCTAGATCAGTTTCTGTATTTTGACAAAAATGTAGATGCTGCTCTGGCCAGAGCCAAAGGCGCTTTTGCCCTTACAAAGAGACTGTTTTATAGCAGCCAACTCGATGCGAGGGTAAAGGTAATCTGCTATATGGCCCTTATCAGGCCCATGCTGGTATTCGGGTGCCCCGTGTGGTTCAATGTGCGAGCAAGCTTAATGGAAAAGATTCGGGTGTTTGAGAGGGCTTGCCTTCGATGGAACAGAACACCAGAGTCGGAGTACAAAAAATTTTATCGCAATGAGGTCCTTAATAACAGGGCGAACCTAATACGAGTGGGCAACTTCGTAATTAAGCTGACTCGAAGGCACATTGCAAGAGCAATGAACTCGACGAATAACCTGATATCTGGGGCTTACTACCCCAATTACCTTTACCACGAAAGTGTGCGCTCTGATGGCCTCGTTCCACCGGAAGCATTCCTCTACCTAGATCAGATAGGGTTGATCCAGGATAGATCAGCGGTCCCGTTAATCTAGTTTCGGATAAGGACCAGGTCATAAGGTGGAAGGAGCACTTTTCTGCGGTTTTAAACCGCGTTTTCGCCAGTGAAGTGAATCCAACGCCCAATGACCCGTCCCTAATAACCAACTCCCGGATACGCACTGTATCCCCCAGTAGAGAAGAAATCTTTACTGCAATCAAAGCACTGAAGAATATTAAAGCGGCTGGACTTGACGGTATTCCCACAGAGCTCTTATGAGTAGTACCAACAACATCGAGTGAGCTCCTGCACTCACTCATTGAGAGAGTTTGGGAACAGAGAATAGAAGAAAGGTGACCTTACGCAGTGTGAAAGCTGGAGAGAAATTTGCGTGCTGCCTGCAGTAGCCAAGGTAATAGCAAAAATCGTCCTGGAGCGAATAAAAGACCACCTCGAAGATACACTCGACGCCGAATAAGCAGGATTCCGCACTGGATCTTCCTGTGTGATCATCATTGAACAGTGCGTTGAATATCGATCACCACTTCACCTGCTGTTCATTGACTTCGACAGTATCAATAGAGAATTTATTTGGCTTGCTTTGCTCAGGAGGGTCATCCTGGATAAAAGGATTGCTACGAGTATTGTCAAGTCTACAGACCCAAATCTCAGCTTCCGCATAAAGGAAGGTTGTCAGAGGAGTTTGAAATCCAAAGTGGGGTTAGGCAGGGTTGCATACTGTCACCAATACTGTTCCTGTTGGTGATGAGTCATGTACTGCATGCAGCTTTGTCGACTGGAAATGAAGGAATTCAGTGGACTCTGCAATCACACCTCAATCATCTGAACTACACGGACGACGTATGATCACTCTCTCATAAGATCATGGATCTGCATCAAATGATAACGAGGTCAGTGGATAGAGAAGCTGAAATCGTTGGGCTAAAAATTAATACGGCTAAAACAAAAAGGATCAGCCTTGGAACTTCCTCATCTAGCCAAGTAGAGATTTCTGGACAACCAGTAGAGATGGAAGAGAAATTTCAATATCTTGGGAGTATTGTCTCTACTAATAGCGAGACCGAACTAGACATAATCACCCAAATCGGGAAAGCAAATCCTGCATTCGGAATGCTGTCCAAAATATGGGGAAACAACTCTATCAGCCTGAAGGCCAAGCTACGACTGTTCCGTTCCAATGTTGAATCCGTGCTTCTTTATGTGTGCAGCACTTGGAAAGTCACACCCGTTGTTACAAGAAAGCTGCAAATGCCCGTGAATCTTGAGGATTTTCTAACCCAACCGTATCTCTAATGATGAACTCCATGGGGGAACAGGTTAGGAACCCATTGACTCTATCATACGAAGACGTAAGTGAGAATACATTGGGCATACCCTTCGTAAAGTCATGAGTGCACTGCGAGTCACGCAGAGGGACAGACGAGTGGGAGCTGAGATACATTACCAGAAACCGTACACGATAGCGCGTAGAATTAGTGGAGGCACTATGCCCCGCAAGGGAATCTTCACGGACATAATAGGTCCGAGGACCTAAGTAGTAAGTAGTATGCTTCTATGGCAAGAAGAAAGCTCAGCCCAGTCGGCTCACTGCTACTGATCGAGCAACGAAATAAAATCCCTAATAACTATCTGTTTGGGAGTAAGACGAAAGCCCCAACTCTCAAGGCAAAGCCTGGATCTTAATCAGAATTTGAATCCTTACGTGGGACCATTAAGGACATCTAAAACTGGAGCTTCAAAAAGCTGCTGAACGAAACGTTAGTATGAGAGAGACGCGATCGGCAAAGGTGTAGCCAGTATTTTACTGGTGCTGCACTACCTTTGATGTTCACATTCGTACTTGGGCTACCACTAGGTTGTAGTCCGTGTCAGCGTTGCGACCTCGCGGGATGCGGACGTCTAGAAAACTTGATTGCTAGTCTTACGTCTACCGAAATGTGCTCAATCGTATTTTGATGTGGGAGCAGTGTACTTGCTAAGACAAAGTTACGTCCATTTGCAAAATCTGTCAACCTAAGTCCATTTCCAGATACAATGTCGTGTAGGATGTTCATGCCCAAAGGTGCGCCATGCCATTAAAGTCATCGAATACAAATTTCACGTCGTACCTTCTCTCTAGAAATTCGTAAAACACGGATAGATTGGTAACGCGGATAGAAAGGCTTATGTTAGTAGATTAAGCTCCGATTGTTACTAGTTACTCGCTTATGACCTATAAAGCGCACGGGTCTAAAGCGGTCCATCGTATCGCATTTCTTGGATGGCAATTATGTGAGCCTTATAGGCTTTCAGTGTCTCCAAAATGTTCAGGAGCGCCTGGTCTACTGAGTATGGTTTGCATGCGTCGTCACAGTTAAGTCGTTCTTATCGGAGGCTGTTGTTGTTTTCATCACAATTACGAGTATCTCAACCATCTAGGAAGGCCCAGTTAGCCAGCGACTAAATTAATTTAGAAATTTTGAGTTCGAGGCCCTGATGTATGCCCGAAAGTCTATTTCGGGAAATATTTTGACCTTAAACCTTATTCTGTTCTCTGTATACTCCTGGATGATCAGGAACTATGGTGTCGCTGCCTCAATAATTGCTCAGTCCTCCTCTGAGCCTACAGAGTTCCAAAGCTACAAACATTGGGTGTGCCATCCGTCGTATATCTGGATTCATAGGAATCTAGGGAACTCTAGGTTTCCTTGAAACCTCGTACTCATACCTTCTCCGATAGTCTTACTTCAATTTCATCGCGAGCCATGTTTGCTGCTGGACAGGTTTCCACCCATTAGCTGGTCGCTCACTACCTCAGTGCAGACCCGAGGTGGTTGGCTGTTGCTTGGGATTCCAGTAGCTGGAACAAGGTTTCTTCTTCGTGAGTCCTGTTCCGATTTATCTTTTAAAAATAAAAGCCCAACACGTCTCATTTAATATTTTATTTAAAGATATATTTATAAATAAACAGAACCATAGAAAACTTACTCCCTTCCATCTGAGGATTCAAAAATCAATGCAATATCCTCCAGAGCGGTCTCATCGAATCCTAGAAATGATTGACCGTCATTATCCACCTCTACTTGGAGTTCACTAGTCTCATTTGCAAATCCCTGCATCACCAGAACTACTTGGTGATCCTTTTGCTCTAAATCTGTATGTCGTACATCTTCTTCCCACTTCCTAGTATATTCCAGGACTTCCGTAACCGTTTTAATATTCAGTTCGGAATCAGTATGCTGTTCGTGGCATTCCTCATCAACAATGGCAACCGCCCCTTCACCCATTTCTGAGAGTGTACTCGTACTTGAGAATGATGGGGTCTCCAAGTCGTTTCCGTCAACCTCTGTCAAGTGGAGTATTTTTTTTATTTTCGTATCACTTGCATGCTGCTCGATGTCCTCATCAACATCATCATCATCATCAGATTCATCGTCAGACAATTCTGTCCCATAATCATCATAATCATTGTCGCCAGCGGATTTTGATGACACTGGTGGTGGTAAATCCTCCAGGGTACCTGTTGAATGTTTGACAACCATCAAACGTCCATCGGCTACCTCAAGAGTATCCTCATTCCGGTCCTTTTGATTCCGGACTCGATCAATCATCTGGGGGTTTTTTTCACTTTGTTGCCGTTTTAACTCTTCAACTTTACGGTTGATTTGGTCCTCGGTTTGGGTGGAGCAACCTCTATTCGTTGTTAAGGGATTTATTTCTCTTTGAATGGAAGTGATAGAATTAGAAACTTCGCTGCTGGATGATGGTTGATTGGTGTCCTTTTCCTTGAGAATGTCTTCTCGCGTTTGTCTCATGGTGGAAATGGTTGCAACCCTTTCATTGAATGAGGAGAGGACTTCTTTGATTGTGGAACGAGGTGGACTTAATCTTGGTAAACAATAATCCTCGGACGAGGATGATGCAGAATCTTCATTTCCTATCGAAGATGC
Organism: Volucella zonaria; assembly: GCA_963966105.1. Taxonomy (NCBI): domain Eukaryota; kingdom Metazoa; phylum Arthropoda; class Insecta; order Diptera; family Syrphidae; genus Volucella; species Volucella zonaria. The sequence goes on from OZ014531.1 coordinate 45,419,075, forward strand.
TTTCGTTTGTAATGAATTTTCATCTGAAATACCTGCTTCTTCTGAAGTAACTTTGGCTTGACTTTCAACCTTTTCATCAATGCTGGGTAAGTATGTATGCCATGGTTTTACAGGATTGATTCCTGAATCAGTCAAGATATCTTCAAATACTTCTTGGCTGGGGAACGTGGCTACGAAAGTCTGGATACTTTTGGAAATTTGGCCGAGTTGTATGTCCATAGCGGTGAATTTTGTAGGAGGCCCTTCCAGCTGTAAGGACACATCTAAAGTTGAAGTTGAAATGTTGCGCTCAATTGGTGCTAGAGGTTCACCTTCTTCGATAAAAGTGCTAACAGTCTTTTCGTTATAATCTTCTGTTTGTGATGTGACTGAGGGCATCAGGTCTTCCCTATCGCAGACTGGAGATGGATTTGAATTCTCAGTTAAGTTCTTTAGGCCATCTTCTTCGTCCACTATCAAGTTTGTCTCCGATAAATTTGAAGTGTCCTCACTTAGTTTTAGAGATGAAAACGAAGTCAATAACATGTCGATAGATTCGTCAATATCGTTTCCCTTTAAGTTGTCATCATTTAACAAAAGCGACTCGAATCTTTGTTGGTGCATGATAACCTCTTTGAAGGCCTCTTCTGAATCGAGGGTCGTTGACGATTTATCGCCTTCAGTTTCCATACTCAACACTTCATCGATGTCCTGCATGAGTAGAGAATATTCTTCTCTAGCCTCTTCCGTATTTTGCTTTTCTCCTTGAAGATTATTTGGAGGTCTCTTAGAAGTATCTTTTGCTAAGGCACCTTCAGGGTTTAACTTTGTATAATCACCCTTCTCTAGTAAGATTCTAATCGATGGTATGACATAGTCTAGCTTAGATGAAACTACTTGTAGACTTTGTCCATCCAAGAAGCTTGCTGCTGTCGATTCATTTGATTCTTCGAGGAAAAATTCTTCCTCCAGTGACAACATATCTTCCGACGCCTCTTTATCAGTAGGCAAGAGGTCCTCAAGTTCAAATGGTAGCTCCTTTGATATTGTGACACAATCTTCTTGACTATTGAATGACATACCTTCAAAATTCTCAGCAGAAAAGGTTTCACCGGCAGATTTCGCTTCATTTACTGCCATTGTCCTGTCGTCTTCTTGACAAAATTTTATTTGTTCTTCGTCATATAGGGCTAATGTTTCCTCAACAGATCCGACAGGATTTTCATGTTCAGAGTAAGTTGAAGTATTGAACAAAGCTGAGTCTTCTTCTTCTGAGTATTGTCCTTCTGACAGTTGAATAGCCATCTCTCGTCTAGACTGGCTTCTATTCACTTCTCTTGCTGCATTTTGTTCATTGTTTCCATATTTTGCATCACAAAGATGCTTTGATTCATAGCTAGCATCTTTTTTGTGGTCCAGTTCCTCACAAAGGCCGAGTTTTTTCCCAGCCCTTGGTTCTTCTCCAGCCTCTAGTTCCTCTTCATTTGGCAACCCATGAGCGGAACCACTTCCCGTCAAATCCATTTCGAAAATATCAAGGACAGAGGAATTGGTTAGTTTCGCAATACCAGCCCCACGATGTTCTCCTTCTATACAGACTTCGTCCAAAGCGTCTTCTTCAGACTTTTGCGGAGATTCTATCTGAATTTTGATTTTCGAATCCTTTTCACCCAGCTTATCCGATGATTCAGAAGGACCACTGTCTACGGAATCAGAAGCATATAATGACAACTCTATTTCTGACGACGAGGATTGCTCTGAAGTGTCTGGTCGATTTGGGACAGATACCAGTGAATTAGTTCGTTCTAATTTTGATTGCTTTTCGATCTGTAGACATTTTTCACCATCTTCATCAGACTTCACTCCTGTTATTTCCAAATCAGAATTCATGGACACTTCTGGGGTTTTTCTTAACTTTTTCGGTGGTTTATTCTCCTCTTCGTCTTCGCTCGACTCCAGCAATTGAATGTTTTCACCATGTTTTTGACGAAGACGTATAGTGGCTTAAGATTGCTAATAATTAGCTAACAATTCAAATGACAAGGATAAGTTCAAAGACTTACAATTGACGCTATCTCGTATTTTCTTTCGTTCCATTCTAGCCCAGCGGTGACTTTCCCTTCGTTCTTCTTCATAGCCACCACGTTTCCTTAAGAAAACAACAAAAACAGATGATATCCCCAAAATACTCAGAAAAGTGTAAAGAAAGCCAGAACTTACCAAGCCTCAGCGCAAGCCCGGTCCTTTGGAAAAACCGGACGGCTATCAAGGTACGTCAAATTTTTCTGCAAAATTCCTACATGAGTAGCCTTGTCAGAATGAATCTTTTTCAAAAAAAAAACTTACACATTCCAGAATCAAAGTCTTTCGATATTGAGGAATCTGGCTAACCACAGGGTTCCCTTGTAGCACCAGTACTCTTAACTCCGGCAAATTTGCAAATATCTACAAAACACAATATTGTACACCAATGAATCCATTGATTCAAGTATCTCACCTTGACAACTAAAATATCATCAATTCGATTGTGAGATAGATCCAATGCCCACAAGCTTTGACACTCCAACAAGCCTTGCAAACCGGCCAAACTTTTCAAGTAGTTGCGCGACAAATTCAAATGGCATAAAACTGGCAACACTTCGATGCCACAATTTTCGATTTTCTTGATATGATTGCTTGCAAGATTCAAAGTATCTAGATTTTTGCATTTCTCAAGATTTTCAATCTTTTTTATGATATTGTTCTGAAGATAGAGACATCTTAACTCCGGTTGACAGTTGAGTCCTTCAATTTCGGATATGGCATTGCTTTCCAACCAAAGGCATCGAAGGCCGGTGTATTCTTCTAGACCTTCAATGGCTTGGAAGCCTTCAAATAGAAAAAGAACGATTAGATAAACAGGAATTGGAGCAGATTCTGATTGTCAACTTGCCTTGGTAATGAAGATACAGTTGGTCATTAAGATGTGGAGTTTGATAGAGTTTGTGTTGCTTGCACAGGTTCTTTAGGACTTTGTTTGTTATCCTATTGAGACCCAGTACTTCGTTATTGCTCATTGTCCTTGTTTTCGATTGAATTGAAAATGAATTGAGAATTTCTGTTGTTTGAAAATTATTTGAAAACAAATTGCTGCTCATTGATCAAACGAATTGTTTGGGTTGTTAAGTGGACTTCGTAGTCATGGAGAGGAAACATTCTATGGTGACTACGATGGCTCCACTCACGATTTCTATGCAGCATATTTAGTGTGGCAAATTAACAGGGTTACTTTTTTCGCAAAGAATGTAGAAAATCAGTCCTGCTGATGAGCTAATTTTCAAGTGTCTTAACAGCTTTAATGTAACTTGATCTGTGTCAATCTGGTGATTTCCAGTGCTGCTCTATGAAAGTCATGGGGTAAAGATCTCATTCAAACGGGCTGCGCGAATGCTAGGCAAAAACAATATGGCAGATTCTTTATATGAGCTCCTTTAATGCAGACGGATCTAAGGTTAGTAAAGGTTTTCCGAACTAGTCAAGATATTGATATATTGAGGATGATGAATTCTCAATGAGACAATGCCAGCTTTCGTACCAGAGAATTCTGTAACTGACTTCAGAATATCTGACTCACTTCCTCCTAGGAGTCCCAGAAAGGTCCTAGTCCTCTAGTGCTTCGACAAATTTTCGTGAATTTTCAAAACATTTCAACATCTTGTCCGCAGACGTTGCTGCCCTCATATGCTTCCCATGTCTCTTCTAAACGTATCTTAAGCCTGCAAAAACCCCGTTCTAGCCTTAAAAATTTCTGTCTATCTTAACGTCCAAAAGCTGATACCAAAGATTCAGAACTGCGTGCACCAGAGTTCAGAGTGTTACGTGATAACGGCCGTGAGAATGATGATTCTTCTATATGTCGAGGGGTCCTCCTGGGAATTCACGATCGTTTTGACCCTCAACTCGTTAAAAAGTCAATAACAGCTGAATTAAAATTTATTGATGCTAAAGTTACGGTCTCCAAGCGACGATTAACCAACACGTAGCTATTAGCTTGCGAGTAATGTGGTTGACTCCCTTTTGGATATTGTTGATCCCTATGCCGGTATCATAGTTCTTGTAAGGACTGACTACCTTTCCAGCTCAGGCTTTTTCCAAATAAATGGTATTTCTAACTATATGAGTAGGCAACAAGACCTGATCTTGACATCTGTTGCTTTGAATTGTGTTGCCCAAGAGTGTGAACTTCTTCTTTCCAGTTTAGACAGTCTCTTCATCTTCCCCGGCTTGTTATTTTGTCATATGACATCAACAACTCTATTACCCCCTCAGAACATTACTCTAAAGAAAATCATGAGGAGCTTTGCAGAACTGATTTACATTCCACTGTCATGGAGAGAAGAAGCCGGAAAATCCTCTCATGTTATCCAAAACGACCTTAGACCTATAAGTCTATCATCTGTCCATAGACGAGCTAAACTTGATCCACGACCTTTGTCAGCGGCTCAACATGCCTACTGTAAAAGAAAGTCAGTGGAAACGGCTCTGCATTCACTGACTAGCCAAATTGAACGATCCCTACAATATAGAGAGTACACAATGGTCGCTTTCCTGGACGTAAAGGGTGTCTTTAACAACGTCAATACAAGCGCACCCATGACTGGCACTTGGGGATTTGATCAGTCTTATGCTAAACAGCAGGATAACCAACTCCAAACTGGGTGAAGCTTTTGCGAAAAGATTTGTCAGTAGAGGTACACCGCAAGGCAGTGTCCTTTCACCACTTCTCTCGAACCTAGCGGTCAATGAATGCTGATATATCTGGAAGCGGGTGGTAGCTGGGTGATTGCCTATTCGGATGACGTTATTATAGCCGTCTCAGGTAAGCATCTTAATACCACTAAAGAGCTCCTTCAGATAAATCTTAACAGATTAACCCATTGCGCGGATCGTTGTGGATTGTCCTCTTTTCCAAGTGATAGAAAATTTCAATCGAAAACCTTCCCTCAATCAACGGTATCAGCTTAGTCTTCTCCTATACAGCGAATTATCTGGGGCTCATTTTTCACAGGAAACTAAACTGGAGACCTAACATTCAAGAAAGAGTCAAGGAAGCTACCGTAGCTTCATTCTCTTGCAAAAATGCCATTGAGGATAAATTTGGCCTTCAACCTCGCATAATCCACTGGCTAAACATGGTGGACGGCCCTAGACAATGCAGTCAACTGAAGCAAACTTAGCAGAGTCCAAAGAACAGCATGTCTATGCATCAGCTGAGCCCTACGCTCTACTACCTCCACGGCACTGGATACTCTGTTTCACCTGGCACCCCTCGTTACTTTCAACAGGCTGCGACCTCAGCTATTCGCCTTAAAGTGGACAAATAATTTCTTAATACTGTGAGTCCTCCCAGAGAACATCGATTAGATGTTGTCAACATTGGTTTGACAAAGACTTTCATGTACGAGAAAGCATCCCCTCTAGATTCCTCTTGGAGGAAGATGCTTCACTGATAGCGGGGTTGGTGGCAGTGTTTTCTCAGATAAGCTAAATCTAAGTATCTCCTTCTGTCTTCCAAATCACTATAGCGTGTTCTAGGCGGAAATTTTAGCGATTAAAGAAGTCCTATCCTGGCTGAAGAAAGATGGCAGAGCAGTTCAACCTTCACCTTTGTTGGGTGCCGGGCCACAGAGATATTCTAGGGGATTGTGCGGCCGGCGACTTCGCCAAAATTGGAACCACTCTACTTATCGGAAAAGGGTAGCATCGGTATACCGATCACTACGTGCTAATATTAAAGCTGGATGTTAACAAAAGAACAGACCTTAGGTGGACTTTTGGATCAACATGTCTAGCGACCACACAGACCTGGCCAAGGCTGGATTTGAATCGCTCTAAGAGTTTGATCTTTCAAGATAAGAAATATCTCAGCGCTACCATGGCCTTCATCACTGAACACTGTCCTATAGGCAGGCATGCAAGTAGGCTTGGCGCCTTTACAAATTATTTCTGTAGCAGCTGCATGGACGAGGAGGAGGAAGAGACAATCCTCCACCTACTCTGTACAAACCCAGCTCTCTCCCAAAGAAGAATACTTAACTTAACAGCTGTCTTCTAAAGGGTGACCAGAGAGCAATGATAGTTTTTCCAATTGTTACGTTTCAGCAGCTCTCAAAGTTACCAATGACATCCAGCTGTCAAAATATTCCGTAAGGTTTGCCATGTCGTCATGCATCGTGAGTTTCGTAATGTATTCGGTTGTCATCATGGCTTCAGTGCTCAGGCAATTCGTCGTACCGTGGAAAAGTTTGAGCGTGAGCACACTCTTTTGGATCTAAGGCCACGAACCAGACAGAGATTGGTGCGAAAGGAAGAAAAGATAGCTGCCGTAGCTGCAAAAGATCCAGAAATGCCGATTCGGCGCCGATAAGCTGACTCGGGCATCGCCAGAGAGTCAATCCGGCTAATTTTTCGGATGGATTTGGGCCCACTTCCGTATAAGATTGTGCTGACGCAAGAATTGAAGCCGAACGACCACAGACAACGCCGTGAATTCGCTAATTGGGCGCTGGAAATTTCGGCCGGAGATCCGGATTTTGGCCGAAAAATCATCTTCTCATCGGCTATGGCAGCAAGCGAAATTGCCATTATTGGACCCAACACAATTCACACGTATTCGGGTAAGCATCAATGCGCATCCACAAAGATTGACCGTTTGATGCGGTTTATGGCATGGCAGCATTTTCGGATCCTAATCCTTTCGAAATGAGGAAGGAGACACCGTTACCGTCAATGGTCTCAGGTATAGAGCGATGTTAACCGACTTTCTGTGGTCAGAGCTCGACAGCATCGATTTATCCGTGCTGTGGTTCCAACAAGACGGCGCTACATGACTTACAAGCGAGAAATTTGGCGACTGCATCATCTCAAAGCGAGGGTTCATCATGTTCATATTTTCTCTGGGGCAACGTCAAGACCTTAGTCTACTCTAACAAGCCAACCACTTTGGATGAGCTCGACACACTATTGCTGGAATAGCGCCGAAGATATTAGCGTACTGCCAGCAAAGCCTAGGCGGCCATTTGAATGATGTGCTATTTCACACATAATGGCATGAACGTAGGTAGGGTAGGTAGATAAGTGTGGCTGCTGGAAACACCAACACACTTAGACCTATTGGCCCATTCTGATGCCACGTGAGTCTATAATCCTCTTACTAAAGGAACCAGTTTGAGCTTACGGTGAAGCGTAGGAGACTGTTTACGTCTATATTTTTTAGATCGTTTAGATGGCCACATGCAGGAGGCTTACAAGGTCCAATTGCGAGCCAATCAACGAGAAGAAACACAGCAGCAGCTCCAAGCAGACATAAGTAGACTAGCACATTTGTCATACCCCACCGCAGGCCTGGAAATTATCGACGAAATGGCAAAGGACGCATTCATCAGGGGAATTACAGATTCAAAGCTACAATCAGCAGCAAGTATGGGCGGGAAAAGAACCCTTGCTGAAGCATTTGCCTTCGCTCTGGCGACGGAAGCCGTCAATCAGGCTTCCAAAGGAACACATTTTGTCAGGGAAGTAGCATCTGTTGAATGCTCTTGCGCAAGACTTAGTGCCGAGGAACGAGAAACTCCACGGGATAGACGAAGAATGCGCTGCTGAAACTGCAATAAAATAGGACATCTTCAAAGGCAGTGAACAGAACCGGTGGGACGAAAAGGCTGCCCTCATTCTAGTGACAAGCAAATAGAGGAAGAAACCGGCAGAAACGGCCGCTCAATTTGCTTGAAGCCAGTCGGGAAATGCTTAAGCACCAACTTCGCGGGGCAGAAGTTGGTGGTAGGAATTGATGGCCCCAGGACCATCATTCAAGTCTTGCTGGCAAAACGATGCAATGATAGCCTTCTACAATAGTAAAATTAATCAGCGGTAAGGGGAAATGGATGGCAAAAAATAGACAGCTGTGCCGTTCTGGTTGCATAGGACCAGCAGTTACAGCTTAAAAACAGCTACGGGAGAAACGGCTAAGGTATATGGTGAAGTCCGCATAAAAATCCACCTGGCCGGAATAGTCTTCTCTCTCGTTTTTCTGGTGGCTGGCATACACGACGATTCTAGAGCTTTCGTCGGAAGCAATTATTTGGACAAATGTGGAAGATAGTCCTGGTAGCCATCGATTCTGTTTGATGGAGCCAGAAAACAGGAGAGACTTGATGGTGGGAAAGATCTTAGTGGAACCAAAGAACAACATGGTCTCAGTAAGGATTCTATATCCAAAGACATTTGTCCAAAGACAAAGGTGAAAAAGGGGGAGATAGTGGGAAAATGTTTACCTGTTGAGAGGCTATATCGGCCACAACGGAAACAAATCGTGCAACAACGGTCCCAACAGTTCAGAGCATAAAAATCAAGAACAAAATTCTCAGCCTCTGTAATCTGGATCAAGAACAGCGAATCCTGGCAGAAAAACTAATCGATGAATATGGACGTACCCACACTTACACCGGAGACGCCCGACCATTTGGTCAACTTGAAAGGCGTCTTCCATTGGCAAAGCAAACAGAAGTTGCCGAAATGGTACCGAAGATGAAAGTTGAGGGGCTGGTTGGAAAAGCGCATAGTCCGTGGGCTTCTCCAGTGGTTCTCGTGAAGAAGAAAGACGGCAGCACGAGGTTTTGTGTAGACTACCGACCTCTCAACGATGTCACTAAAAAGGGTAGCTACTCACTTCTTTAGTTTTTAGTTTTAAATGCATTTTTATTTTCTAAATCATTAACTCTTACATACTAACAAAAAATGCTTAAATGCTAGCTTAAAATTACTTAACAATCTTATACTAACTTACTGGCCCCACACAGGCACTCTAAGCTGCTCTAAACTCTTATATATATGTCTTTCGACTTTGTTTACATTTTATTTATTAATACTTATTTTCTATGCTTAAGGCTAAGAAAAAATTTAACAAAAAACTTAGCATATGGACATAATTTTTTATTTCTTATAAAAACTTAATATCTAACTTAAAATAAACCTTAGTCTACCTAACCTATATACACAATACACACATACATACATATATACATTATACACAATGACATACATACACTAGTATATACCTATATATATACTAATATATATATGTATTTCTTAAATGCTAACCTAAACCTATGCAAGCTGGCCATCGCTATTTACAGAACAAATAGACTGGTCAGCTCTGCCTCATTAGTGAGGCTGGTCTGTAATTGACGGAAACGACGACATAACATCTTCTCCATCATTCAACCACCAGAAATGCTGGTGCTGCTGAACGACATCCCTCTTATCGCGATTCCCCACCGCCCTACTGAACCTGAGACGATCCACACAGTCGTGTGCGACGTCTCTGCTGTAGTTGAGTCGCCTGTCCCCAGCTTTCCGAGCGACATGGAAGATTAACGGGACCGCTGATCTATCCTGGATCAACCCTATCTGATCTAGGTAGAGGAATGCTTCCGGTGGAACGTAGCCGTCAGAGCGCACTCTCTCGTGGTAAAGGTAGTTGGGGTAGTAAGCCCCAGATATCAGGTTATTCGTCGAGGTCATTGCTCTTGCAATGTGCCTTCGAGTCAGCTTAATTACGAAGTTGTCCACTCGTATTAGGTTCGCCCTGTTGTAAAGGACCTCATTACGATAAAATTTTTTGTACTCCGACTCTGGTGTTCTGTACAAGCGAAGGCAAGCCCTCTCAAACACCCGAATCTTTTCCATTAAGCTTGCTCGCACATTGAACCACACGGGGCACCCGAATACCAGCATGGGCCTGATAAGGGCCATATAGCAGATTACCTTTACCCTCGCATCGAGTTGGCTGCTATAAAACAGTCTCTTTGTAAGAGCAAAAGCGCCTTTAGCTCTGGCCAGAGAAGCATCTACATTTTTGTCAAAATACAGAAACTGATCTAGCCAGATCCCAAGGTATCTGACTACATTTCGACAGGCAAGAGGCTGTCCGTGTTGTTCAATGATCGAGAACTTTCGCCAATTTTTTCTGGTATCCCTAGAGGCTCCAGACAACGGCGTCCTAAAGAGAATGGTTTCCGACTTCTGAAAGTTGATTTTCAACTTCCAGTCATCGCAAAATCGTCTTATCTTATCGAAGTCACGCTGCAAGAGTGTATTAATGACCTCGATTTTTGTACCTGTTCTGTACGCTATCAAATCGTCTGCGTACGCAATAGTATGGGGAAGTGAACTTATCAAGTCGCTTGTATAAATGTTGAATAGGATCGGCGAATTGACCGCGCCTTGCTGAAGACCATTTTTAATTTGAAATATTCCAACAGAAGTCACATCGCCATTTTTCACGATGAACTGTCTGTTGGTTAGCATATTGTAAAGAATGTACAAGAGTGGTTTACTGATCCCCAGCCTAGTCAGCTTATAGAAAAGACCCTCTAACCATACGGTGTCGAAGGCCTTCTCCAAGTCAACAAGGCAGGCACCAGTACATTGGTTTTTGCCTTTATTCCATTGGATATCGGACACCAGTTTAGACGCGGCATGTGAGATATCATGTCCCGCCTTAAAACCGAATTGATTATCCGGAACTATATGTTTGTCCTCAACCCACCTAGACAGAGCTCTATCGATTACTTTTTCAAACACCTTACTGATATTCGGAAGAAGACTTATCGACCGGAGATTCGCCGGATTGGATATACCTTTCCCTTTTTGGGGATAGGTTGCATCACCGCCGTTTTCCAACGCGCTGGATAATGTGCATTATTCATTGCATTATTAAACAGGGTGGTGTAAATGTCCACCGCTTCTAGAGGAAGATGTCGAAGCACGATGTTCGGAATACCATCGGTCCCCACTGATTTCTTAGCCCTGATTGTGTCGAAGATCTCACGGAGCTCTTCCTTCGAAATGAACGGAGGTAGGTCACCCTCTCTGGTAATGACATTATTTGCCATATTTTCGTCGCTGAACCGGGTGAAACCAGAGCCCTCGCATCGCCAGTTCTCTACTTCATTTCGAATGAAGAAGTCGTGCACCAAGACGCGATTGTCCGGGTCATAATTTGGGCCAATGGTATCAGTGGCCTTGTATATTTCCTGGAAAGTCGCCCCTATGGCTTCAACCTTCTCCTGTGGATCCTCGATCACAAAGAAGTCGTCGTCATCAGCGGCCTCATTTGGATCAATACCTGCTATTGTCAGTAACCGTTCTTTGTCTGTTGTCCGGGCTATTTTAAGACATTGAAGGTCGTTTTGATTTTTTCTCCGAAATAGTTCGTTTATTTGCGGGAACATATTCGGATTGCTGGTGTTTACAGCCCGAACCTTGTTGTTCCAATACGAACTTACAGAAATTCTGTAATTCTCTTTTATTAACGTTTGAATATTTTTAATCGACGCCTTCAGTGTCCTAATCTCCGGGTCTTGTCTGTCAGTTAACTGTCTGTACAAGTTTTTGAGTCTTGTCAGAAGTCTACTTTTCTGTCGGTGCAGTGCGTCAATAGTAGGATTGCGGAACAGGTCTTCGTTAGTCGTACGTCGATGTCGCGGTATTGTAGCGTCCATAGTTTGTTTAATTGTCTCGTCCATTTGTTTTAGGTAATTGTCGATCTCCTCGTTTGACAAATTCCTATTGGACGGTGGACGGTGGAGCGTGTTCGAGACGAGTGCTCTTGTCAATGTTGCGGAGAAGCGTGTCCATCGAGTCTTACTGTAGTTGTAAGAATATCTTTGGACAAACTCCTCCAATTCCGCAATTTCGTTGGGAACTGTAATTTCGGTGCTAAAACCGCAATGGTCACTGTCATACACAAATGTGCGCAGACAGTTTAACGTTTGTAAATTCGTACCTGTCAGTCGTATACGTTCGTCGTACAGCAGTAGATCCAAATAAGACCCGCCTCTGGGAAACGACGGATTATCCGTCGCTTTAAGACCGAGTCTGTACATGACATCGTGGTGACCCCACCAATCGAGTAGTAGGTTCCCTCTAGTATTCGGCAAATTATTTCCCCAATCTCTGTGTCTAGCGTTGAAGTCCCCGCCGATTATAAAATAATTCTCCCCCGATTCCAGTCTCAGGAGTCGAAAAAGCGTGTCGAGCTCTGTAATGAATAAAGTGGATTGTGAAGCCTCAGGCGCATAGACAGAGGCCAAGTACAGACGCTTTCCACTGCGGAGCGGGATGTAAATGACGACTGCCTCCAACACCCGGAACCTACGCAACGCTCCCTTGTACACTCTGTGAAATTTTATACCTTGTTTAATGAAGATCGCGACACCGCCTCCACGTTCGGATCCGGGCCTGTTTCTCCTTCTAACAATATAATTATTGTACTCCAGTTTGTGCTTATCGGTTAGCTTGGTTTCGCTAGCGAAAAGCACATCAGGAGATTGGTCTTGTAGCAATTTAAACATCGGGGCTCTTCGTTCGATCCTAATCAGTGAATTAACATTCACCGCAAGGACCTTCAAAGTTTGCTCCACCATGTGCGTACCCATTACGACATGTGTTGCGTTAGGCCCGGCAGCAGAGCGTAGATCTGGTCCACCCGCTTGGCCTGTTCTTGCATCTGCTTTTGCAGCTGAGCCATCTGCCCTTGGATTGCGAGCAAGATGGCCAGCATGTTAGGTGCAGCTTCCGTTGTTCTCGGCATTGGCGCCGGAGAAACAACAGTCGCTTGCTGTACCGTAGCCCCCCTACCTGACGCCATTTGGGCGTAGGAAATTTGGGGCGTGACGGCTGGTGTTTGAAACCTCACAGGTGAACGTTTGACCTCCACCTTCTGCTGCCGAGCCAGTTTTGCTTTTTTAATGTCAGCGAACTTAGGACAACCGCGATAGTTTGCGGTGTGTCCCACGTTCCCACATAACACGCACGAGAGCTGCGTCCTATCGGATGCTCCGTCCCTACCCAGAGGACACTCCTCAGAACTGTGGTTCTTTGCGCACTTCACGCATCGAGGCTGCATTTGGCAGTTCGACGCGGCGTGCCCGAACCTCTGGCAGCGAACGCATTGTATAACGCCTTCGCTCCTTTTTAATTTTTCCCAGTGAACCACATGTTAGTCTAGGACATTGATACTCCTTAGACTATCCAGACGGCTTTCGGGACTGAACTGCACCAGGAAGAACGGTAGACTCCGTTTCTCCCGCCTGGCTCTAGCTGTGGTAAATGGCTTTACCCCTACAAACTTGAGTCCTTCGCACTCCTTCTCTTTAAGCAGTGCCAGGATCTCCTCAGGATCAGAAGACGGTTCCAACCCCTTCAGCAGCATCGATTGCCGCTTTTCACACTTTGGTGTGAAAGAGAAGTGCTCCGTCGTCGTTTCCTTTAGGAGCTCTTTGACTTTCGCGTAGCCCTCCACTGTATTACAGTGCATGGCATGACGATCGTTCCCCAATCTCTTTATGTTAAAATTATTACCAATGACCAACTTACAAAGGTCCTTGGTAGCATTTACCTCTAGTTTATAGGTGTTGATAGGAGGCACCTTCTCCTTCTTCTTCTGCTGATGCTGCTGCTGTTGTTGTTGTTGTTGCTGCTGCTGTTGTTGTTGTTGTTGCTGCTGCTGCTGCTGCTGCTGCTGCTGTTTTTGCTGTTGCCGTTTTTGTGACTGCTCTTGTTGTTGTTGCTGGTATTTATTAACCTTTTGTTGTTGTAGCACTTGTGCTATTTTATTTGTTTGGTGTTGTTGTTGTGCCTGCTTTTGAGCATGCTGATGTTGTTGGGATTGCTGCTGCTCTTCCCTCTTTCTTCTGACCATTTGCTTTTCTTTTATGGCCAGCACTCTTTGTTGTAGCATTTTGATGCTACTACTAATCGCCTCCATCTCTTCCTCTTCATCATCGGATTCACTTGCTGCCAATGAAGCGAAGTTGTTCCCTTCCCTCACCCCGCCAAGCAGCTTTACAGTGGCCGTTGGTAGGGTGGGACGTTTTTCTAAGTTAGAAGGTGGACTAAGCTTCCTCCTTCTCTTTGTTTTTGGTGTTTGGCTCGAACTACTCGAAGCCTCACCTGATACTTCAGCAGATCCCGCTGTTAACATAGCGGACCGCTCTCCACAATCCATCACGTGATGGACAACACTTAATACCACTTGTTTTTAAATTTATTTTGAATGAAAATAACAAAAAAAAAAAAAAAAAATGTGTAGAGTCCCACTGGGATTCGAACCCACGACCTATGATATGCCGGCCGAGCACACTGCCACTCTGCTAATTGGAGCCTATAGCAATTTCCTCAAATGTCTCTTTCTTATTGTTATCACTGTTATCCAAGCCGAAACACGTGTATTCTCCACGGAGATATGTCAACGACTGCTACTCACTTCTTTGCATACGCTTTCCTGAACGAACTCTTGACTTGAAGAGCGGTTATTGGCAGGTAGATATACATAAACCGTAGGGATCGTAAGAAAACCACCTTTACTACAGAAAGCGGTCTCTGGCAGTTTACAGTGATGCCGTTTGGACTGTGCAATGTTCCGGCCACCTTCGAGCGACTAATGGAACGAAGATTACAAAGCCTCGCGTGGTAAAAATGCCTAATGTATCTGGACCACTTTATCCTCGTTCGAGGAGCATCAAGAAAACCTAAAATAAGTGTTTGAGAGGCTGCGAAGCATTCATTTGAAGCTGAACCCAGAACAGTGCGCCTTGTTCCGTCCGGAAGTAAAATATCTGGTCACATTATATCCGCGGAAGGAGTAAGGATGGATCCTGACAAAATTGAAGCGGTGAAAAGTTAGCCTGCTTCCAAAGATAAACACCAACTGAGAAGCTTTTTGGGACTTGCTACGTATTACAGGAGGTTCGTAAAGAATTTTGCTGGTATAGCGAAGAGCCTGCACCAACTTACGGAAAAAAGCCGACAGTTTAGTTGGTCTGGAGAGTATGAAAAAGCATTCCAAGAACTCAAGTGGCAGCTTTGCAGTGCCCCCATCTTGGGTTACCCCACACCCGGAAAACTGTTCATTTTGAACGCAAACGCTAGCAAAGTTGGGGTCGGAGCTGTCAAGAGAAAGTGGTTGCATATTATAACAAGGTACTCTCCAGACCTGAAAGGAACTACTCCGTAACGCGGCGCGAGCTTTTGGCTTTAATTCTGGCTACGAAGCCATGAGGTACATGAGGATAAAAGTTCATGCTTCGGACAGTCCAGGGAGTTCTGAAATGGCTACTTCAATTTAAAAACCCTGAAGGCCAAGTTGCGGAGCTACAATTTTGAAGTACAACACCGCAGCAAGGGAAAACTCCACCCAAATGTCTCTCTTGTCGACCGTGCGGAGTTAAGTGTGAACACTGCAACCGTAAAGAAGATACAGAGCAGGCCATTATCTAAATAATCAGGACCGAGCCAATAGAGGGTTGGAGTACAAATGAAACCCGTTCCTCCCAACACGCAGATAATGTCTTCGAACCAATATTGGCCTGGAAGGAACACAAGGAAAGACCAACCTGGTAGCAGATATCAGAGCAGAGCCAAACTCTGAAGGCATATTGTGCGCAATGGGACTAATGGAACTCGTTTTGTGTGCAAGATGGTTTGCTGAAGAGAAATTGGGACAGTGCAGATGGAACAATATTCCATATACAGCTAATCGTGTCACAGTCCAAAGTCAGCCAAGTATTCCATGAAATATATGACGGCATCTCAGGAGGTCAATTGAGAATAAACAAAACGTTGGAAAAGGTAAGGGAACGTTTCTATTGGCTAAGCGCTAAACAAGATGTCGCGTATGGGTGAAAAAATTGCATAAGGTATAGGGCTACCAAGGGCCCAAAAGTAAAGCCGCAGGGACGAATGCAACAATAAAACGTCGGAGCACCATTCGAGTGAATAGCCATCGACATCGCTGGCCCGCTTCTAGAAACATTTAATGGCAACTGATACAGGATGGATTACTTTAGTAAGTGGCCGAAACTATTTGCCATCCCAAATCAAGAGGCTAAGACCATAGCAGAAGGGGTGGTCAACATCTGGGTGAACAGATTTGGGGTCCTAATGGAGCTACACTCCGACCAAGGGCAAAACTTTAAATCAAAAGTCTTCCATTAAATGTGCCAATAGCGGGGAATAAGGAAGACAGGCACAACGCCACTACACCCTCAATCTGAGGAATGTTCGAGCGATTCAATAGGACCTGGAATGAGCATCTGTCTAAGATCGACGGCCACTGCCAGTGGGACAGGTCAGAGTCGACACATACCGCTTTTCTTAAGGGCCTACTGAAACGCAGTCCATTGTTCAACACGACACACACCATCCGAGATCTTATTTGTTCACACAGTTCAACAAGTTCCCAGCTACGGAGGTCAGTGACTACGTGGATGATTTGCGTAGCAGAATTCGTAAGTTGCATTTTAATACCAGAGAACGGATGAAGCTAGCGAGCAACCGCATGAGGACTAGGTACGACATCAAGGCGAAATCTTGCAGCTTCAACGAAGGAGATCTGGTCTGGCTGTATAATCCTCAGCGTAAGAAAGGCGAATCACCAAAATTGCAACAGGATTGGGACGGTCCATACAAGGTGGTAAACCGCATTAATGACTTTGACTTACCGGACACAGCGTGATGATAGAGCAAAATTGAAGGCGGTTCAATTGGATAGAATGTGTCATTTCAACGAAACAGCGAAAGACGAAATTGTTCGGAACGAACAATTTTAGGGAGCGAACAGTGCGATAACCATTTGAATGTGAGCAGCGTCATCTGTATTTCTATAGCAGAAGATTTCCTTGTTTAAGTAGTAGAAGCCTCAACCATTGGTGAATGGAGAATGGAATCGAATTTTTCAGCGAAATGGAAAATGGTATGGAACGAGAGATGGCACAGATTGTTCTCGAAATATGTCAGGGAAGTGTAAATATCAGCATCCGAAAATATGCAAGAGGATGAGGTTTTTGGTCGTATTGAAATTTCACCGGCTTAAGATAGGCGTTGGAGTCATCCCTGGCACATTCTTCATTTCCTCTGTCGCGTTGGTCTTGTAAGACCAAAGAAAACTTTCTTTAACCCTGGCCAGCTTCTTTACAGCTTGAGCGGTGTCATGATCTTAGGATGTGTTAGTTTGAGCTGGCCAGCTAAATTCTTTCCAGGAATTAGAAAAATAATTGACAAATCCAAACATACATCAAATTTATTTAAACTTAAGGTCTAGGTCACAAAGAATGATTTATGTAAAATTAATCCCGCTCATTCAGTGCAAACGTGCCTTTGGGCATTAATTCATTCCAATACAGCTCCTGATGTTTCTCTACCAGCTCCTTCTGCTTCTTGTGACTTCTGTAGCACTGTACCAAACACCTCAACCACACAGCAAACCATTTCCCGGTCACAAAGTAGACCAATTCAATAATTCCCACAATGCTGAAACCATACATTATCGAGCAAATTCCGCCATAGCGACCTTAAAACAAAAAAAAGACAGAAACTGTAGGAACCTTCGAATCAAAGATCCTTCCAATCCTTACCCAATAAAGCTATCCAGTCTCCACTAATGTCGTGATGCTTCACTTGCGAAAACGTTGATTTGTAGGAAAATCGTAACGCACTCGTCGGCCTTGATGTTGGCAAACCTCGTCTACGAATACAAGACCTCTTTTTGATTCTCATAAATTCGAGTATCAATTCTTATTTACTTACAAGATCCCAACTCTAAAATTATCACCTTTCTCTGGGACATTTATTGGCCTCGAATTGACGTTTATTTTGTAGCTCATGACGTTACAACTTGGCAGGCAATAATCACAGATTTCCAGAATGGATGGGGACTTATCTTCTGTGACGTAGTCGAATGAATTCCATCGCCACCAGATGGGTTTCCAAAGACTTATGCATGGTAGATCCAAAAAAGTGCAATAGGAAACATTGTTTACATAGCCCGGCAAGACTGGCACCATGCATCCACAATGATTAATTATGCTGTGAGCCCGGCAATGAAGCATGCACTCACTAAAGGAGTAGTACTCTCTGGAAGGAAAGTTATATTTGCTCTTGACGGATCAATTTGGCTAATGATTCTCACTGTTTAAGTAGATCCTGACCCTCTTCCAGGAAGTAGCAGTGTCTCATTTTCGATGAAAATTGACGCATTCTCGCTGAACCTTCTAAAATGTCGGGCTGAATGGAAATTTCATGTTCCTCGTTGTAGCCAATCAGAGCTCTGGTCACACTGCCAGTATCAATATCTGGGTAGTCGTCTGGATAGAACAGAAAGGCCTATCAAAGTACAATAAATCCTCATTACCTGGACCTAGAGTAAGAATGTATCTGTTTACTTACACGAAATCCATCGCATGGATACTCCTTTACAGTGTAATCGCTGGTATCGTCCTGGATAACAACTTGCAAGGAATTCCTTGGACCTGCTGCTTTAAAGTGAATCTTACCGCTTTGAGCTGATGCATTCATGTCTCGTTCGTAGAGTTCCCTACCAAAAGGAAGAGGACTCAGTTCAGAGTTCGCGGAAGGACTTCTTACTTACTTATCTGTATTGTAGCTCTTCCTTCGGTAGTTGAACAAACAGCACACTCCGGAAGTTGTTGTTCGACTGAAAAATATCTCACTGCAGTTTATAGGCCGCCGTGCAATGGAACACCGCACAATGAGATCTTCACACCTAGGAGCCAACCGACGAATAATAGCCCGCGTGGGATAGGAGTCGTTATTGTATTTGAAAACAAGCAAATCGTGAAGATTCCGAAGCTCTGTGTTGATTGTTGCAAAGGAGTCGAAGGGGTATAGTAGGAACCCAACGATAGCAAGTAATCTATGGGCTAATTCGGCTGTAGAATTGGCAGCCAGCTTGGGATGGTAACGCTCTTGAAATTCGTAGCTGAAAGTTAATTCACAGTAGAAAAAATTGTATCTTTTGCAAAAGTGGGTGGGTGTATTGGCTATGTGCATGGTGTATGGAGCAATTTAGAACAAATTTCAAACTGTTCAATGAAACAGTGCTTCTCAAATAGTTTTTTGTTTTTAATACCAACAATAGGGGAAATGACAGAATCCGATAGGACTAATAAGTTTCGGTGTCCCTAAAGCTAACTCCAGCCGAAAATTGATAAACTCATTTTGGGGTACCTGAAGGATTGCCAAAAGCGTAGATCAGAAGTCAGATGGCAGAGCTAAACGCATGGAATGAAAACAAATCGAGAAGGTCCCTGTTTTGTAAATCCCTTATCATGGCCGGGAGGCCATAAAAATCAAGGATCCTAGGGTTCTGAAGAAATCCAGGCGAGACATGGAACTAAAGATGTCCCGACTAGACTTTACACTTATAAAAATTATCGAGCTCCCAAGGATGTATGTACATAAGTACTCTAGGTGGTAATTGCAATAATGACAATCCACCCGAGGTCTTCTTGACCGTGGTCGGAGCAAGGATTCTCGAGGTCTTAATCATCATAGAACCAATATATGTACCTCCTTCCTAACTACGAGTAGCTAGATCTTTCGTTCGTTATAACTCCTACAGCTCTTTCCACAATACGCTCGGCAGATTGAGTTGGAACTATGAGGCGAGTACCGGAGAGGCTCAGCCTGTGACGGTTAAGCTCCATCAAAAAAGACAGATGGAAAAGAGTGCCACTCTAGGCAGCTTGATTCGGGGAACTAAAATAACAATCGTAGTAGACAAAGAGACTGCCAAGTTGAAGGCGCAAGTACTCCTAATGGAACATCAACAAAGATCTACGGACATCTTTGGTGACTGAGCTTGTTCTTGAACAGGGTCAAGAGAAAGAAGATTTCTGACACTATCCCTGTTGATGGCTCCGGACTAAAGTGAGTTGATACGGTCAAATAAATTTTCAAATAGGATCCTGGTGGTAGCTTTAGGAGCCCACAAGATCCGATAGCAAAGGCTGCCTCAAATTGACGGAATTTGAACCTCGCAGATAAATCAATCTCTAAGAAAACCGGTATCAATTCTCTGACGCTTTGAATTAGGAACGCTGGCATTGAGAGCGGTCTTAACGACGCTGAGTGCTGTATGAGCTAGCTAAAGGAGAATGTTAGCATTCAAGTAGAGGACTGCGATATGGAAAACGCAACTCCTAAGGTCAAGTACTTCAGCAAAATCTTCAAGGACTTAGCAAGTCGAAATAAAATATCTCCCTCCTGGGAACTAAGATTTTGATGTTTTCAGATCACCGAAGCGGACGCGCACCATATTTTAGATTCTGTGGCAACTCACAGAAACTTTGGAAACTACGAAACGAACGGAGAAGAGCAACAATTCATCGGTTCGGTACTACCACCATAGCAATAGTCAAGCTTATTGAAAACTGTGATTCCAGAGGCTACCTACTAAACGGTAGCCAACGCAGATGTGATGTACTATGGTACTGTGACACTTTGCCGTTGAATAAATTACTCATCTTTCTTTGATTGTGTTGCGTGTTGTACAAGTAACCTGGGCTTCACCAAGCAATAGCTTACCTAAATAACAACCAAACAATTCAACCCAGCAAGTCAACAACTTACCAATTTATCGAATTTAACCTGACAGCTGGGCAAGATCCTTCGTTAAGAAATGACAACCGTCAGGCGCGCTGATCATCGTGGTTTCTGGTCGTATAAGGTTGTATTGCTTCCTATTGAATTAATGAATTCGAAAAGGGTGTTAGTGTAGGATCTGGAAGTTAAAACGAGTAATATCAGGTAGTAGACCAATTTAACGAAAAGCTAAACTCAGTCAGTGAAACAGTCTAAGGAACACAGAAGAACTGCGAACAGCGAGACTCATGGAGAGTGCAACCCTTCATTATGCACCCAGAGCATGATAATATTTAGCAAGTAGGGTGCAGTCGTTCTGCGCTTGCAAATGCAGCGGAAATTAAATCTGGTAACATGAGCCCAACTCACGTAGGTTGTCAATTATCACCAGATGAAATCCCCATAAGGCTAAAGCCTCTAGAATTCCACGGAACAACAACGAGGGACGATTGCCAGACGAAACCCAGTTTGATATTGTGGCGTCCTCAAAGGGAGAAATAATCTTCCCAAAGTCCCCGTTTTGGGGGAGAGGCGACACTGTGGCTATCCTTTCACAACTAAGCGCAATGGATCGAAAACAGTACTCGTCATTACTTAACGCATTGGAGCCTGATCAGGCAACTGCTGAATGTCCTATAACTTGGATTGATCCAGAATTGCAACAACCAAGTTCGTAGCGAAGTGAATGCCTAACCTCCCAGTGGTAAACCCCCGTAACTGAATGTGTAAACCATTACTCTTGCAGATTAAAATGGTAAGGCAATGCTCGAAAAGAAATATAATACTGGCCTGCGCCACAGCCCTAAACGGAAGAGATTAAAAAGATGTGGCAAGCCAACTAATAACCTCGGATAAAAATGGATTCACTGTTGACGACACTTGACAAGGGTCTTTGGATCTGCACGTCAAATGTTCGGGCTCTTAACAGGCTACGTGCAGCTAAGCAATTAGCAGAGGCTGTTCGCTGCTATCACGGAGATATCACCGCCATCCAGAAAGTGCAATGGTATTCGTCAGATATAAGGACAAGAAGACTTGAGCTTTCGACATGTGAGCGAGCATCTTATGACAATGCGCATCAAGGGTTAATTCGTTAACATAACAATAATATGCTCCCGCCCTTACGGCAGACAAACACGACACCACCAAAAAATGTTTCTACGAGCTTCTCGACAAGACATATGAGCAATGTCCGAAATATGACAGGAAAAGAGAACATCTTTGGTAGAATAGTTCATGAGCCTGGCCTACACGACACCACGTCTGGCAACGGACTTAGGCTAATTGACTTTGTGGCTGGAAGAAGTATCCCTATAGTAAGCACACAGTTTACTCATCTCAATATACACAAGCGGACATGGCGGTCTCCGGACCATGAAACGCTAAACCAAATTGATCATTTTGAGATAGACATAAGGCATGCCTCCAGCCAACAATATTGACTCGAATCACCACCTTGTTGCAGCGAAGTTGCGAATGCAGTATTCCCAAGCCTTACAACAAAGAAGAACTACTATGAGAAGATATAACGTAGAAAAGATGCAATCGCAAAAGAGCGCCAGAATTTTTACCGCGCGTGTATCCCGAAATCTCTCAACGGCTCCTATGCCGCCAGCATCATATACTGAAGACCAATGGCCAACACGCCATCAGAGATGCAACAACTGATGTGCTGGGTTCCACCCAACCACAAACCAGGAATCCCCGGTTTGATGATGAATGCCGGCAAGCACATGCAGATAAACAAGACGCCTACAAAGCGGCGCTGCTAAAAAGCTGCTCGTGAGCCCTACGAGCAGAAGAGACGGGAATAAGAGAAAAGAGCACGGGAAGTGCGCGGTCAAAGATATTGAAAAGTTGGAATAACGTATGGAAATTTTATCAACAGATAGAAGGAACGTATCAAGGCAAGAAGACCCGTACAGAAGATTGTTGAGAAGAAGAAAGAAACCTTGCCACAGTTGGTGTTGAAATTATGGAGAAACTTTTAAAGTAGACTGCCCAACATGGCGCCGTCGGGCAGAATAAATGATCCAGCTTAGACGATGATAGCCAAAACTTCCGTCTGCTTGACCAGAATGAAGTAAGGATAGCATGCCTAATGAATGAAGTCTCAGCAACGTCTGTCAGGTTCACAAAAAAGAAGACCCTCTCTAACTATAGAGATATGAGTCACCTTAACATAGGACACAAGATCTTATCTACCACATTGTGTGAACGTCCAAAACCCTTCGCCAACAATCTGATTGGTCCCGATCTTCACACTACGGCAGATCCTGGAAAAAACTCAACAAGTCCAAATCGATATCCACCATCATTTCATCGATTTTAAGGCCACGTATGATAGCATTTATAGAGACGAGCTATATGGAGCCATATCTAGTTTTGGCATCCCTGCCAAACTCGTCCGTCTGTGCGGAATCAAGCATTGACGCGCTGTCATGTGACTTCTTGCACATCATACTTGAAAGAATTGTGCGGAACTCATAAGCAAGCACTGGAGGCACAATCTTTCAAAAGCATATACAACTACTGGCGTATGCAGATGATATCGACATAATTGGGAGAACTCAGCGGGCGATCACCGATGCGTTCGCTTGTAATGAAATGGAAACCAAGTACATTCTGTCAACAAGAAGGGACGCACAACATCGACGAATTGGACAGGATGTCACAATAGCTACTATGCAATTCACTGACACGGGTTTTGGATAAGGAAACGAGTGTAAGGTAGCCACTGGCGGAGAATATAAGCCCAACTTTGCTTTCAATGCTTACACAAGCGATTGCAGCGGCGGCGGCTTTAAAGTCTTTTCGTGGATACTAATTCCTTCATAACACCAGTACGCTGAAGTTCCGTTCCCCCCGATATCCATCTGCTCGGTGGATAAACAAGTAGCATTGGTGAATGGAACACGTATGTTCGAATGGACAAAATCTATTGTCGTCCAACAATATTGGTGGTAGACTTCCAGCTCACAGGTAATGGCTACGGAACCATTGTAATTTCTGGATTCCAGAGCAAGGAATTGATATTGCTGCCATTGGTTAAACGGATCCCGTCCCAGATGTATACTCGTATATGGTAGTTAACTTGTCGACAACGGATGAGGTGACTGTTTGCATCCGCTACATCTACGGTTGGGAGATGTTGTAATAGAACCAAAGTATGACGAAGGGAATCTTGTGCTAAATCTTTAAACACTTTAGCTAATGGCAAAACATTTGTTTGTATTGCTAGTATTACGAACATCTCAGTAACGTTCCCTTGAACTTCCAGATCGTCCGGGAAAACCTTTTAAATTGTCTACAAAAGAATTGAATAGGGGCGAACGTAAACAGCTTAAGGCATTTTTGACTGAGTTTACCGATGTACTTTCGAAATTTTCTAGCGATAAAGGAGGAACCAGATTAACAAGTATCTCAACTGGAGTTGGGGGTAACAAATCCCTGTGTAAGGTCGTTGGTGGCAGCTAAGGAGAGAGGAGAGTGGAGGAGTGCCATCTCATTAAGGCACTTCTCCTGTTTCCGGGCGGCAGCGGACTAATTCTAATGATGGAAGCACCGGTGGCGTCCACGGTTGTAGTCCTATCTCTATATGAGCTGCTTCAATGTACTTGAATACCAGATCTATAAGGATCTCCAATACTACGTCAGGGTGTTGGAAAAAGTTGGTGGCGAATGAGCCCTTAATAACGGCCAACAGCAGCGCTCCCATCCCCGATCTGGGTTACCGACTCCGAAATTTGATCCGGCCCCTTTTCTCCTAGAGGTCCCAAAAAGGACTTGGCTCTTCAGGTTGGGAGTTGTGCGTGGGGTTAACTGCCCAACCACGTAAAAAAGAAATTGTTACGAAGCGACCAATAGCCTCAGATAGCGACGGATTCACTGTTGACGAGCAAAGGACTTTGAACAGGCCGCGTGCAGCCGAACCATTAGCGGAAGCCCTAAGCTGCTATAAAGCAGATATCACCGCCATCCAGGAAGTGCGGTAGAATGGGCCAAGCAAAAAAAAGATGAAAAACTGTGATGTTTACTACATCACATTACTATATCACACTGATTGCTATAGGGAACGTAAGCAGCGTCTATCTGGATGCGAGTTTGTTGTAAGAGACAGACTTAAGCAAGAAGTCTTGATCTTTCGACATGTGTTCCGTATCAAAGGTAAATTCGCTAACATCAGTCTTATATGCGCTCACGCCCCAACAAAGAAAATGGACGATGCTATCAAAGAAAGTTTCTACGAGCTCCTCGACAAAACCAACGAGCAATGTCTGATGCATGACGTTAAAATCGTCCTAGGCGACTTTAATGCCAAAATTGGAAAGGAGGAAATATACACGACACCACGTCTGGAAACTGACTTAGGCTAATCGATTCCGCTGCGGGAAATAGCGTTGCAATAGCAAGCACACGGTTTCCTCACCTCAAGGAAACATCGCCGACACCAGATCAGCAAACTGTCAACCAGATTGATCATGTTGCAATCGACGTAAGGCACTCATCAAGTATTTTAGATGTCCGAACGTTCTGAGCGGCCAACATGGACTCGGACTATTATCTAGTTGCACCCAAGATACGTCTACGGATATCTCAGACGCCACAACAACGGGGAAATACTATGAGGAGATTTAGCGTTGAACGGTTGCAATCGCAACAAGCTGCCAGAACCTTTGCCGATCGCGTATCCCTCAACCTCTTAAGAAGTCCTTTGTTTGCAGCCAGCATCAAGTGCTGAAAACCAGTAGCTTAGATGCCAAGATAGGCCGGACGGCCTATCCGCCGAACTATTTCAGGCAGCAAGAGATAACTTGGTAGAGAGCATACACCAACTTATTTCCGAGATATGGTCGGATGAATGTATGCCAGATGAATTGAACCTCAGCATCGTTTGCCCGGTTCACAAGAAAAGAGAGCCTCTAAACTTCGTCAACTTTAGAGGTATCAGTCTTCTAAACATCGCATTTAAGATCTTGTCTTCCGTATTGTACGAACGCCTGAAACCATTTGTCAACGATCTGATTGGACCCTATCACACTACGGCAGATCCTGGAGAAAACCTAAGAAGCTTAGATCAATACTCCCGACCTTTTTATCGATTTTAAAGCCGCATATGACAACATCTACAGAGACGAGCTATACAGAGCCATGTCAAGTTTTGGCATCCCTGCCAAACACTTGTCCGCTTGTGCAGAATTACGATGGAGAAAGCTCGTTACCGCATCAAGGTCAGTAACGACCTAACCGAAGCCGTTTGCCAATCGCTGTTTGTTTGGGCTGAGAAGGCAACTATGTAGTAAGGCCCTCTCCCGAACAACGAAGGGAACTCTATATAAGACCCTTGTAATCCCAGTCCTGCTCCATGGTTCCGAAGCATGGACCCTTTCTAAAACGGATGAAGATACGCTTGCTGGTTTTGAGAAAAAAATTCTTCGTAGGATATTTGGTCCCGTATGCATTGACGGGTTCTGGAGGCGACGATTCAACGGTGGGCTCTTGAGATGGCTGGGACATGTAGAGCGAATGAAGACCAACGCTCCAGCCCGCAAAATCTTTGACTCTAATCCGGAGGGACAGATGTCTCGTGTGTTTAACGTAGGTACCTGCCGTGAGGGCTTAAGCCTACGGTGCGTCTTCGCACAAGATATCAAAACAATGCGTTTATAAGCGCCCATCGGGTAGTACAAGTACTACCACCAGTACCAGATTCGAAGTCGTGTGTAAGGAACGAACTTCCCCTTTGGTGAAGGGTCGAGGCCTATCTAATACCTCAGCCATTCTGTGGGTCATGGCACCCGGTTGCAATGCAACTCCACATCGAATAAACCAGTTGGTTCCATAGCAATCCCATGGCCCAGCACCGGTTGTAGTACACTACAACATATGCTAAGCCATGAGATGTCCAAGATCCATTCGGTCCATTCTCCCCGCGATTTTGGGTTTAAACCTACAGCCACCACGATACTCCCACAAGGGGGCCAACTCACAGGTCCGGCCGGAACCATAGTTCCGGGGGCTCCTGACCTCCCGTGGTACCAGAATATAGCTTCCAAGGACTGGCGGCCTTGCAACAATTTGAATATCTACAAACTACCCGCTAGCTGCCTACTGCGCCTTCTATTGAATACGTCTTTTGCAAAACTACGGGTTCTTTCAAACCGTACGGTATCAGTGATAATTCCACTGACATCGTAGGTCTCACCATTAAAGGTGATGCCCATAGCCTGCAAGTTCCTTATGTCAGCGTAATTGGGACACTCACATAGGACATAAAGCCAGTCCTCATAGGTAGCTCCACATGAGCAGCTCGCAACCTCGCTAAGCCCCCTCTTATGCAAGAATGCATTTAGGGAGCCATGCCCGGTCAACAGAAAGCCCAGGCTGAGGTTAAAATTCCGTTCAGGAAAAATTCGCATGGTTAGCACATCCCTTAGGAAGCCGTAAGTAACCCTGCCATTTTCGCTAGCATCCCATCTAGATTGCCATCTAGATCCACTTCTTCCGGGGAAACCCAATCGCGCTCATTTAGAGGGAGACCTTTTCTGATCTTGAAAGCAATAGCACGTCGCATCACTTCCAGATCCAGAGGTGGCACTCCCAGCAACACCTGCATTGCCTCTGTGGAGACAGTGTGGCACACCGGTAAACAGCCAAGCAAGGCGACTCTTTGACAAGTCAGGATCCGCCTTTGGCCATCAACAGTCATAACTCTGTCGTACCATACCGATGCTCCATATGTTGCACAGGCAACAAAAAGGCCATCGTATATGATACGAACAGAACGCCTGTTGAGTCCCCAGTCAGATCGCAAAATGCGCCCTACCTAGCCTACGGCACTCAGCATACGTAGTCTAGTACGAACCAGGTGAGGCATGAAGTTCATACACTCACCCATCGTTATGCCCAGATATGTGACCTCAGTCACACATCTAATGCCAACGCCGTTCAAATGTATCTTAGGAGCCCGACGTCTTACGTTCAACTTGCCCTTGAGCTTCATTAAGACGGTCTTATCCTGCGACACACTTACCCCAACGCTTTCTCCCCACTCAGCAACGACTGCTAGAGCTCTTTCTCCTACTGCCTCGATTTCGGCCCTAGACTGGCCTTCAAGGATGAGGAGCAGGTCATCTGCATAGCCGCAGCACCCACAGAGCTCGTTTAGCCGCCGCAAGAGTGGATCCATCATCAGGTTCCAAATAAATGGACCACAGATGGACCCCTGGGGCCAACCTCTCTCAACATTAATTGAGACGTTGTCGTGTGCACTTACCACACTCGCTTTTCTGTCGGAAAAGTAGCTTCCCCAAAGCCCAATTTCCCGACAGCCCAATTCCTGCAACCTGGTTACTACTTTCTGCCAGTTTAGGTTATCAAAGCCACCTTTGAAGTCAATAAAGATGCCTATAACCACACTGGCCCTGCTTCTGAGGACTCTGTCTTTTAGGAAAGACCATGCATCCTCGACACACTTGCCTCTTCTAAAGCCGAATTGGAAGAGGGACATTGGTTCCGCCATGCTCTCTGAAACCCTTTCCACCATAACCCTTTCCAGTACTTTTCCCAGTACTGACCCAGATTTAGGGTCAAACCTATTTTTATCGGTGGACTTAAGGAGCACAACCACCCTTGCCACCTTCCAATCCTTGGGGAAGTAGCTATAAGCAATACACTTGCTGTACAGTCCGAGTAGGTATTCTGGGACGGCTTTCCAGACGGCTCTCACCATCTCTCCGGTTATCCCATCAGCTCCAGGAGATCTCCTGGAGCGAAGAAGTGAAACACCATAGTCGACTTCTTCAGTTCTTAACTCCGGAGGGATCGGAGGCTCTTCATATGAAGAGTCCTCAAAGCGCTCCTCTCTCGGGAAGAACTGACCAAGCAATGCAGTAAGGCAGTCTTTCCATGTAGATAAAACCGTATTATCCACACGTATGCCTTCAATGTCGGCAGTCTTTTTAGTTCTGCGGCAAATCTTATATAGTTTGCCCCAGGGATCATCTCTATTATTAGAGGCAAAATTTCTCCAGTGAGACTCCTTTGTGCTGACAATGAGCCGCTTGTACTCAGCGAGCGCTTGCCGAAAGGCAATGCCCATCTGAGCCAGGTTCTCAGCATTAGCCGCCCTAGCCCTTTGGAATCGCTTCCTTAGGCTTCTGACAGCCCTTCGCTTTTCTGTCAGACAGCGGTTCCACAGCGGTTTTTTGATTCGCTCTACGGCTCCTCTCAAAGAGTTCGTCATTAACCCGCCATACGCACTCATTAATGTGTGCGATTTGCTGGTTTATGCTTAAGCTGCCGTACACTTGCGGTGTCATCATCAATGTCACTCTTGCCACCGTTGACCGCATCAAAGGTATACACCTCACTCGGCTCGTTGATAAAATGGGCGTTGCGGGCAACGACCCATTCACCAAGAACAGTCCCCCGATTCTGGCTCCGGTTACCCGTTAAGGGTCAATCCGGAGGGACAACGCAGTAGGGGAAGTCCTCGCCTTAGATGGAGCGCGCAAGGGGAAGGGGACTCCGGCAACTGGAGGCAGTTAGCCAAAGCCCGCGCTAACTAAGGTCCACCCCGGACTGTAGCGCCACTTAAGTAAGTAAGTAAGAATTGTTGCCCGTGTTGCAAATCCTATAAAACAGTCCCGTCGTCGGCTGCCATTAGCCAAGCAAGTTGAGTGTCAGCGTAATGTTAACGAATTGTTACAGGATGACATTACAGAGGCATCTGAAAGTCCAGTAACCATGTTACCAAAAAAAGCACGGAAGCACGAGGTTATGCGTCGATTACAGACGATGAATAGTGAAGTTTTGTTCCCGCTGGCAAGGATTGACGGCATAATTGATGCTGCTGGTGGGTCCATCGTGTTTAGTACACTTGATTGTCAATCCGGATACTGGCAGGTAGAAATGGAGGCCTCAGATAAATACAAGACCGCATTCGTTGCAAAAGATGGTCTGCACAATTGTAAAGTCATGAGTATCGGACTTACAAATGCTCCTGCCACTTTATTTCGAAATGAAGTTCCATTCATGGGAAACATAATTTCAAGACAGGGCGTTCAGTCAAACCCCAGTTAAGCCAAAGTTATTCGAATCCGACCTTCACCGAGAAATTTAGAGGAACATGGGAGCTTTGTTAGCCTTTCAACTTATTACAGGCTGTTTATTCCAAATTTTGCACAAATTGCATGCCCTCTTTGCCGCTTTACAGAGTGAAGAAGACGCTTGCGCTTTTGAAAATTTAAAGGGAAGTTGGCCATGTCGAGAATCCTCTATGAAGAGTTTGTTTTGGATGCAGACGAAAGTAATGAGGTCCTCTCTCGCAGTAACAAAATGCCTACGATCTGATCGCCAAACTGAGGTCACCACACCAGAAATGGCCGATAATGGACGATCGGCGAGTGAAAGTGCGCGAACTTGAAGAGGCTACAGGCTTATCACATGGATCAGCGATTTCTGTTTTGCAAAAATATTTCGATACGAAAAAACTATCCGCCGGATGGGTGCCGCGTTTGCTCACAATTGACAACAAACGCAATCGTTTGGCAATATCAAAGGAGTGTCTGGCGATGTTCAATCACAATCCGATCGCGTTTTTGCGCCGTTTCGTAACCGTGAACGAAATATGAATTCATCTCAACACACCAGAGACCAAAGAACAGTCAATACAATGCACTTCTCCTGGTGAGTCGAAGCCGAAGAAGGCCAAGGTGCCTCTGTCGGCCAACAAGGTCATAGCCACAGTTTTTTTGAGATGCGCGCGTTATCTTTCACATCGATCGTCTAGAGCGGGTAAAACGATCACGGGCACCAATTGTGGATCAATTCGACGCCAATTTAAAGCAAAAACAACCGCATTTAACGAGGAAAAAAAATCTCTTACACCAGGACAACGCAGCGGCGTACAAGTCCGCAGTTGCAATGGCAAAATTCTATGAATTGGATTACGGATTGCTCCCTCATCCAGCATATTCTCCAGATTAAGCCTCCTGCGACTATTTCCTGTTTCCAAACATGAAAAAATGGCTCAGCAGTAAGAGATTTGGGTCGAATGAAGAGGTCATCGATGACACAAACGCCTATTTTGAGGGCCTCAAGAAATCGTGTTACCTGGAGGGCATCAACAAATTGGATAAACGTTGGACGAAGTATATCCAGCTGAAAGAAGATTATGTTGGCAAATAAAACGTTTTTTTTTTTGCCGAAAAGAGTGACCCTTATTTCAATTTTCGGGGACTTATTTACTCACCCTCGTAGTCATGACCTACTTCCGCAAGTCTTTAAGTAAGGCTGACCGGATCACCAGAAAGAAATGAAAGTTTCTTGTACGCACGGATCATGCAGCATTGAACTAATCGTTAAATTTCAGGAACCCTGAAGGAGAACTTGCTCGTTCAGCAATATGCCTCAAATATACAGCACCATGTGTGTCGGATTCATTCAAATGCTCATGCCCTTGTTGGGAACAAGACTGCCACCAACGTTTGAGATGGCGGGGTCATGTAAAGCGAATGAGCACCAAGGCTCCAATCTGCAGAATCTTCGACTCTAATTCGGAGAGACAACGTAGTAGGGGAAGGCCTCGTCTTAGGTGGAGCGCGAGTTATGTACATCAAATTGTGTACATCAATAAGTTATATGTTACATACATACTAATAATACTCTTTTGTCAAAGTTATGTTATACATACATATGTTACTCTTAATACTTTTTTGTAAAATAATTAAAGTGCTTGCTTTTCAAAATTCATTTATTGTAACACTAAACCTTTTCTTGATAACATGCTTGCTTTTCACAACTTGTAAAATTAAACCATAAGAAAAACCGTGTGAGAACCAAATTCAAGCTTCCGTTCCCACAGTTTTTCATACTTTGTTGACTTATTATAAATTGCGAATAAAATCAAAGATTCATTGTCATTTGTTGGTTGTAAAGAATGGAATAAAGTTGTTTTTTTTTGAAACTCCGGAGGAACGTTATATTAATTGGCGCAGTCGGTAGGATACAAGTGTATCCATTTTAAAATTAATCGGAATACGGGAGTGCGATATATTAAATGAACATTCAATACCAATAACGACGGTTTATCGTTATTCTTGCGGTTAGTGTGTGGACATTTAAAGACTGTACAAAGACTCTTGGTGATTGCAAGTGCATTTGTAACGACGGCAATCGTTATTTGAGAAAGTGATTCTCGTTAATGCAAGTGTTATTATAACGAAGGTTTATCGTGTCCAAGAAGTGTGCAGATCCTGACTCCTGGTGGTTTTCAAATCTTTAATTCCTGGAACCTACGGCTAGAGAATGATAATGACTATAATCATTTGCATGTAAGTCTGTTAATTGGTTAACATTCGTTCCTTCTTCATCCTTTATAATCCTTATGCCCAAAAATAGAATAAGTAGAAATAAGATTCAAGAACCTTATTGTTCATCCTTAGATAGATTTGACGAATTTCAAAACAATTTTACAACTTTAGAATCGAATCGGTGCGAGTTCCTAGAGACAAATAATCTTTCAAAACTTAGTGCAATAGTAAAAACCAGTTTTCCAAATCTTTCCGAAATGAATTTAGATAGTTCAAGCTCAAGCGTAAACGCTAACGTTGTTACAAACGTTGGTAATAGGAACACAAGTAGTAGTCAATTAAGTAGTTTAGATATTAACAATATATTTAATGGCTTACGTATACCAGATGCCGTTAAAGATCTGCCACATTTCGACGGTAACCCCCGTTCTCTGTATGATTTTATAAATAACGTAGAGGAAATTTTGAAGCTTATACCTCAGTTAGACGGCACATCATATGCTATCATTATATTACGAGCTATTAGAAACAAAATCATTGGCCAGGCCAATGAAGTGTTAAATATGTACGGGACTCCGACGGAATGGGAGCAAATACGAGCTAATTTAATTTTGCACTATTCAGATAAGCGGAATGAATCATCTTTGATTCGAGATTTGCATGGATTGAGACAAGACAATGATACTGTTGAGAGATTTTACTCAAAGATCATTGAGTTGTTGTCAACAATGACAAACCATATCCGTATACATGAAAAACATATAGCTGTAATAGATGCAAAAAAGTCGCTGTATTCAGAAATGTGTTTAAATACATTTCTTATAGGATTAAAAGAACCATTGGGCTCAACAATCAGAGCCATGAGACCTGAAACCTTGGTGGAGGCATTAAATTATTGTATCAAGGAACAAAACGCATACTATTTAAAAAATACAAACCCGAAACCTCCTGTTTTACCAAACCCACTACCATTCCCCAAACTGACACAACGACCCCCACAAAATCAACGGCTCCAACCATACCAACCAGTTACACAGCCATATAGTTCCTTTCCTCAATACTTACCTCAGTTTAAACCATCTCAACCTTATCAACCCCAAATAAGGCCCTTACAGCAAATACCCCATCTTCAGTCTCCCAATCAGCAAGAAAAGAGATTCAATAACCCTATAGTAAACATTTCTGCATCCAAACCACATTTCAATTACCAACAGCAACGTCCAATTCCAATGGAAATATCTAGCGGTAATGCTAAAACTCTTCCGAAACCAGTACAATCCCAACAACCCTATCAAAGAAACAATTTAATGCAAAATCCCAGATACATTATAAGAGAAGTACATAGTTTTTCACAAAATCAGGAAAATTATGGGGAAGAATATCCCACATATGTGTTACCTGATGGATACTACGACCACCAACCTAATTTGGACCATTATACAATTGAAGAAATTCAAAATGATGAAGTTCCACAGGTCACTGGAAATGAAACAATACATGAGAATGAAATTGATGACAAAAATTTTCGTTCCAATGCCTCGGAAAACAATACGGGTTCCTAGAAATTAATCAACACGGTAGCAATCTTCTCCCTTACATAAATGTGACTTCACCTTTTGGTCGACAACTAAAGTTTCTCATAGATACAGGAGCCTCTGCTAATTTTATTGACCCCGAACTTACTAATCCCCAATATCATGAAAATATTAACACTGTTAAAATCACCACTGTTTTGAGTACACATGAACTCAATAAACAAATCACATTTCCGGCATTCTCTGAATTCAATTCTAACGAACAGTTTACATTTCTTTTATTTAAATTTCACAATTATTTTGACGGCCTGATAGGATTAGAAACATTAGCGAAATTAAATGCTTCAATAGATCTTAAGAATAAACTATTAAAAACTCAAAGTGCAGCTATTCCCTTATTGCTTAAACCCAATTTAATGTCAAAAATCTATATGATACCAGCAAGATCCAAAATGTTGGTTACATTACCGGTCGATATCCAAAATGGCGAAATATACATCAAGCCAACAAAAATAAATGATTTTCTAGAAATACCTGAAGGAATATATACATCTGAAGAATGGTACAGTCAATTGGAGGTAATAAACAACTCTAATATGGAACAAAAATTATTTGTAGAACAACCGATAAAGGTAGAAAAATTTAAAAATTTCGAAGAATTTAATAATATAAATATTTGTCAAACTGACAATCAAATTGAGCTTCTATCTGGAACCGACATAACTAAATTACTTCGGGTCGATCACCTTAATAATGAAGAAAAGAAATTGATTCTTAGACTGTGCAAAAATTTTGATGATATTTTCTTCATAGAAGGGCAGAAGTTATCATTTTCCAACGTAATTAAACATCGTATACAAACAAAAGACGACGTTCCAATATATACGAAGTCCTATCGATATCCAGAGATACATAAAACAGAGGTACAGTCTCAAATTCAAAACCTATTGCAGCAAGGTATAATAAGGCCTAGCTATTCCCCATGGAGTAGTCCCATATGGATCGTACCCAAAAAGCGAGACGCATCAGGTATTCAGAAATGGAGACTTGTTGTCGACTATCGTAAGGTTAACGAAAAAACGATAGACGATCGATATCCTTTACCTAATATAACGGAGATTCTCGATAAATTAGGGAAATGCATGTATTTCACTACGTTAGATCTGGCCTCCGGCTTTCACCAGATCGAGGTAGATCCCAGAGACATTCAAAAAACCGCATTCTCGGTTGATCATGGACACTATGAGTACATTCGAATGCCGTTTGGACTCAAAAATGCCCCATCAACCTTCCAGAGAATAATGGACAATATCTTACGTGATTTACAAGGCAAAATTTGCCTAGTATACATGGACGATATTATAGTTTTCTCAACCTCGCTGCAAGAGCATATCGAAAATTTGGCAAAGGTCTTCTCAAAATTACGTGCAGCCAATCTAAAAATTCAATTAGATAAGTCAGAATTTTTACGTAAAGAAGTAGAGTTTCTTGGTCATGTAGTTACACCAGATGGTGTTAAGCCCAATCCCAGTAAAATTCATGCAATAAAAAATTATCCGATACCCACTACTCAAAAGGAGATTAAGTCCTTCCTTGGCCTGCTAGGTTACTACAGAAAATTTATTAAAGATTTTTCAAATATAACAAAACCATTGACTGAATGCTTAAAGAAAGGAAGAAGCATAACCCTCAACGACCGTTATGTTAAATGTTTTGAACATTGTAAGGATATATTAAGTAACGATCCACTATTACAATACCCTGATTTTAGTAAGAGTTTTAATTTGACGACCGATGCTAGTAACGTTGCAATTGGTGCTGTTCTTAGTCAAGGCCCAATAGGATCTGACAAGCCAATTTGCTACGCCTCAAGAACTTTATCTCAAACAGAACAGAATTACAGCACAATAGAAAAGGAACTTTTGGCCATAATTTGGTCTACTAAATATTTCCGCCCGTATCTGTTTGGTCGAAAATTTAAGATTATAACTGACCATAAACCCCTCAACTGGTTATTTTCACTAAAAGAACCGAATTCAAAATTAGTCAGATGGCGGTTAAGGTTAGAGGAATTCGATTATGAAATAGTATATAAAAAGGGCACGGCCAATACAAATGCCGACGCACTCAGTCGTATCGAACTTAATCTTAATGAATCATCTACTGATACAAATTCTCTTGCAAATTCCAATATATCCTTACACAATAACGCTAATGATTTAGAAAACAGTTTAAGCTTGTCTACCATTCACTCTGCACATGAAAATCTCGACGACGGAATATATATTTCAGAAAGACCCCTCAACGAGTTTACGGAACAGTTGGTTTTGATTAAAACAAACTGCATTGTTAAGCCTTCCATGATTTATAATATCCTTTTCGAAACAAAACGTAGACGTATATTTAGGCAACCTGATCTCCATAACGAAAAAATAATTGTATCAATCCTCAAAGAATATCTAAACCCCCATAAATTAACAGCCATTTACACAGACGATGATACTTTCAGAATAGTTCAAGAAGTATACTCCAAATACTTCGCCAATAGTAAAGTGTTTAAATTAATACGATGTATGGAAAAACTAAACGATATTACTAATACAGATCAACAGGACGCCCTTATAAATAAGTATCACATAGATAGCAACCACCGCGGCATTAATGAAACCTGTAATCACCTCCGCAGAACATCTTATTTCCCGAAAATGAAAGAGAAAATAACTAAAGTCATTAACAACTGTGAGAAATGCAAATTATATAAGTACGATAGACATCCCCCGAAAATAAAATATGAACTTTCTGAAATTCCAAATAAGCCTCTCGATATTCTGCACATAGATGTTTACAGTATTCACAATATACAAATACTTACAATAATCGACAAATTTTCAAAGTTCGCTTCTGCTTTTATCTTAACTGCCCGTAATAGTATCAATATAATCAGTTCTTTAAGGCAATTCTTTTCCCAACACGGTACACCCAAAAAAATTGTATGCGATTCAGCCGCTGAATTCACTTCAAACTTATTTAAAGAGTTTTGTGATCAATACCAGATTCAGTTACATATAACCTCTCCTCAAAACTCTACAGGCAATTCTCCTGTCGAGAGATTTCATTCAACATTGACTGAAATTTATAGAATAATTTACGACAAAAATAATAGACAAATACCGGCAGACATACTGAACGAAGCATTGACTACATATAACAATTCAATACATTCGGTTACAAATTTGACACCTTTCGAACTCATAACAGGAAGAACATATAAATTTAGGAAATCAATACAGCATGTCTCTGAGCACGATTATATAAATAAATTAAGATCTTATCAAGACAAACTATATAGCGAAATAACAACCAAGCTTGAAAAGCATAATAGATCAATCATTGATAGACTAAATAGGAATCGTGAAGAACCACCCAACTTTAGTATAGATGATATAGTATATGAATATAATAATAGAAGAAATAAAATAGCTCCTAAAGCAAAGAAGTTACAGGTAGTCACTAACAATAAAGTCACTGTACTAACTAAAAATAATAGGAAAGCTCATAAAAATAAATTACAAAAAAAAACGCAAATTTCAGGTTAGCACAGGCCATGAGTCAACGAATCGAAATTCAAGACCTCTCGAAGAGTCAAGGTCTTCTTCCCATGAAATTAGGCCCGGTACGGTTAATTGATACACATACAAAATTCATACACATTATAAATTTGACAGCTTATGAAGAAAATGTTAGCAATATCAAAAGATCTGTAGAACTTATTAATAAAAATAAAAACATTGGTCCAATGAAAGAAGTCACAAATATGAAATTTAGGGAATTAGAAAATAAATTTCTAACACTTCTTCCTCGATATCGAAATAAAAGAGGGTTTATCAACGGAATAGGATCGCTAATTAAGAGTATCACAGGGAACATGGACGACAATGACGCTGTACAAATAAATAATGACATTAAACTATTACAATCTAATCAACAGGACATGAACAAAGAAATGACAAAACAGGTCCAGATTAATAACAAAATGATAGAAAGGTTTAGTAACATAACCGAACATATAAATTCACAACAGAAGGATTTGGAAGATTATTTAACAAAGTACCAATTAGCATTGTCCCAGAGAATTCGTACCGATCAAGAAAACTTTCAATATATGCAATATGTTTATCAAACTAACTACAACATTGAAATACTAACGAACCATTTACAAGAAATCGCTGAATCTATAACTCTTGCAAAACTTAATATAGTCCCTAAACAAATTTTAAATCCGAATGAATTAGAATTTATACATAAACATATCGCAAATCAGAAAATAAAGTTCTCTTCGGATGAACAAATATACGAATTCTTGAGTCTACAGGCCTACTATAACCATACAAATATCATATTTAATATTAAATTACCAATCCTGTTCGAAGAATCCTTCACCTTGTACCATTTAATCAAATTACCTATAAACAAAACCCTTACAATTAATATAACCAAACCCTATGTCCTAATAAACGACCGTTATATCCAATTGATTGACGAACCATGTTTAATGATTGAACAAGTTTTCTACTGCACAAAAGGAAACCTAAAGAATATCACAACGGAGAAGTGCATTTCAAACATAATCAAAAACAAAAGAGCCACCTGTTTCTTAACGGAAGACCTGAACCAAGCCAACATCATGCAACCAGAAGAAAATTATATACTTTTAGTAAACTCTCCCAATATAGAAATGTCCTCCACGTGTGGAATCGAAACCAAGTTAATATCAGGAACACTTTTACTGCACTACGAAGAATGTGATGTAACCCTAAACAACGTGGTATATAAGGGCAACACAAACTTATTTTGGGATAGAATACAAATTATATCCTCAATATTCACTAATATAAGTTCATATTATCCTATAGATCGATTAAACACCAGTAGACTAACCCCGGACAACTTTACTAACACAGAAGTTATTACCCTGGCAGAAACCACTAAACAACAACAAAATCATTCACTTTCAATGTGTGTTGTAGTAACTATGATCCTGCTAATTTTGTACCTGATCAACTATACAAAGAAATGTCGCCAGAATCATGCAGCCTCCAGTCAACAAACAGATGATATAAATTTAGAAGCTCCAGCTCATGATAAGTCTTCAAGTAACAGCCTTTCATGGCCATCGCTTCATCTTAAGCGGGAGGAGTTATGTACATCAAATTGTGTACATCAATAAGTTATATGTTACATACATACTAATAATACTCTTTTGTCAAAGTTATGTTATACATACATATGTTACTCTTAATACTTTTTTGTAAAATAATTAAAGTGCTTGCTTTTCAAAATTCATTTATTGTAACACTAAACCTTTTCTTGATAACATGCTTGCTTTTCACAACTTGTAAAATTAAACCATAAGAAAAACCGTGTGAGAACCAAATTCAAGCTTCCGTTCCCACAGTTTTTCATACTTTGTTGACTTATTATAAATTGCGAATAAAATCAAAGATTCATTGTCATTTGTTGGTTGTAAAGAATGGAATAAAGTTGTTTTTTTTTGAAACTCCGGAGGAACGTTATATTAATTCGCGCAAGTGGAAGGGACCCTCAACCAACTTGGAATGCGCAACTGGAGGTAGTTAGCCGAAGCCCGCGCTACTCGTAATTGAAGAGGCTTATTGCTTGTGGCCCAGGTCGCTTAAGTAAGTAAGTAAGTAAGTAAGTAAGCAGAACATCAAAAAGCCGATAGAGTAACGAGTGTAGTTAGATCTTGGGTATTTGCCGAGGAGCGGCCAGTTTGGTCAGAAATTTCAAGTGAATCGGCGAACTCAAGGCTCATTAGGGACAATTTTCGGGTTTTGGTAGGAACGACGATGTACTCTACAAACGTTGGGCTCAACAAGACCGATAATAAGCTATGGAGACGCTGCTATTTGATTGGTGCTAGACGTGATACGTGCGGAGCTACAAAGGGACCGAAGAGACGAGCGCGTAACATTTGAAATTTTGGACACCCCGCCGATAATGGCAACAAATACGTCCTGCCGCTTATGGACTATTTCACCAAGTGGACTGAAGTGCTGCTGATTTCAGATCAAACTGCAATTACGGTAGCAAAAGCGTTTGCGAATTACTCGTTAACTATACTTCAAATGTGTCATAGAAACTCTAGAAATACACCCTCAACCCGATGGATTAGTAGAGAGGACAAACGTAAGACCATAGTCGACTTGTTAGCCAAGTTTATTGATGAACATCGAACTGGGAAGAGCTGTTGCCTTGGTTTGATATGGCCAGTATACAGATATGGAGCAGTATCTCAAGAATCTACTCAACAACTTATCAACTTATCGATTCTAACTTGACAGCTGGGGAAGATCGTTTGTTAGGAATTGACAACCGTCAGGGTCGCTGATCGTCGTGGTTTATTTTAATATACTCGTAGGATTGTGTTGCTTACATTTAAACTAAATGAATTGAATTAATCCACTTAATATTCGTAACATAGAAGAAGTACAATGAGCTTGTTCCAGTCGCAGATGATCTCTGATGCACATCTTCCAGGTCTCTAGAGCGCTTAGCTTGGATTAGTGAGATCAATCAAACGAAACTCAAGGATGTGTCTCCATCTAACTGGCTAACTAGCCTGTGACACTAGCTAAAGATACTGGAAGAACGTGATTCGTTGTAAAACAATCATACCCCGCCGATAAACTATGAAAAAACTTTTAAACCAAATGATAAAACTGCAATAGGAAATATCTACAGAAGAGAATATCGTCAGTTAAAACGAGTTACATACCGGCCCCACTGGACTTGCCTAAGATTCAAATAGAACTATGTATTTATGGGGCCGTAGAGCTCGCTACCCGTTGCGAGATTATCTGAAACATGATATTCCTTTCTAGATTAAACTTTAATCTAATCAGAAGCTAGCTCTGATGAAATTGATAGCCGTCTAATCCACGTGCTGCAGAAAATACAAATTCCATCCACCACAGCTACTTCACATATCTCGAAAACCCCCGATAACCACAATAAAAAACAAACACTTCCTTTAAAACCTTCAAAAGGAATCTTTTTTTTTTATTTTATCGCTCAATACCAGCTTCTCTGACCATTGCCACCAATGAGTCTAAGGACTCCTCAGCCGTTGGTATGATCTGCTTAGCTGGCAGCTGAAAGCCATACCAGAAGTTTATATTCGACGGTCTCAATTCGTAGCAGTAGGCCAACTTAACTCCAACAACTCCATAAGCCCAGTCCACACTAGCTCCAGCAGCCGGATAGATGGCATCGTAAATATTTCCACCAGTATATTTCGTCCCGTACCGTTCACCGATGGCCTTCACTGCGATGTCATAAATCCTTTTCAATTCACTATAATTCCTGGGAAGCTCGCCAGTGTGTCCATAAGGGAAGAGCAGCAGCTGCGAATATGAGTGATATGAGACGTAGAGCAGCAATTTACCCTTCAGTGTGGCAATATAATCAGCCAAGGACTTGGTTTCGATTTCAGAGAAGGCTGATGGTCCGGCATAGGTATCCGCACATGGATTACTACTAGTGCCAACCTCATTCCAATGGAAGTCCCAATTGCGATTTGGATCAGCTCCAAAACAATTTCCATAAGGTGCACGGGTTTTCCTCCACATACGATTTGTAGTATGGGTGTAGACATACCCATCCGGGTTCGCATGTGGTATGATGTACCAGTCAAAATTCTCAGCAATTAGTCGAATATTACTCTCCTCACTCGTCAGCAATTGATTGGTGATCCAGGTCACTGTAGCTGGTCCGATCCATTCACGAGCATGCATTCCACCCTCGATGAAGATTCCTTGATTGCCTGCTTTGTAGGAAATCTTAATGCCAAGTATCTTACGTCCTTCATACGATTCACCAGCTTCGATTAGTTGCACTTGATTAGGAAATCGCTCGACAAGACTCTCTAGCCAACTGTAAGTGTCTTCCAGTGCATGATACTGCTCCCAGTTGTAGTCGCCTGATCTTGTTGCTGACACTGCAGTTTCGTCGTCTTC
Organism: Volucella zonaria; assembly: GCA_963966105.1. NCBI lineage: Eukaryota > Metazoa > Arthropoda > Insecta > Diptera > Syrphidae > Volucella > Volucella zonaria. Next base: position 45,460,424 of record OZ014531.1, read on the forward strand.
CAGTTTGCTCTGAGCGTTCTCATCTTCAAGCTCATAAATGATTCCAGCGCGATCGAGCACTTCCAGGAATTCGTAGATTTTATTTGGAGCCACCACTACGTGGAATTTATGATGAAGTGCGTGAGCTCCATCGAGGAACAGAATACTTTCACTAACACCATCCAGGGCCTTCAAGGTAGCCAGTTGATCTTCATTGATGGCTGTTACCCCGTACACGCGGTGATTATCGAAACGAACACGTACTGCACTAGCTATAGCTAGACAACAGAGAAATACAACAATTGTTCGCAACATGGCGTTATGTCTGCGAATGCAAGGCGTCACGATGGTCTCTGGCGTTTTTATAGGCACACGTTGTACAGTGTGCGATTGAGTTCATAGAAAAGGTGTGAGAATTTGATAACAATCTTCTCAGCACAGTGGGCACAAAAAGTTTCGCAACTAAAAAAATTAAATAACTCTTGCTGTAAAATTATTTTCTGGGAATCGATTTGCTTCCAGATACGAATACTACTTGATCGTAAAACGTATGTACGTGTTGCTTAGTGATTTTGTAAAAGTCACCATAAGTGGACCGTAATCGGCCAGCCTATGTTTATACAAGGTGGCGCAAAAGTTGTCACCCGATATTCTTTGGCTGCATTTTTTTTCATGCATCAAAAACTTGGGTTCCGCTTTTGGATTATCCATTATCAAGAAAATGCTATCGGCTAAGTGGCCGCCGCCAGAATTGATAACCATTCGAGCCAGATTTATGGTATTTTACATCACTCTTGCCAAAACTCGTTGGATATTCTCCTTGTGGGCTTCAAGAGTTTGAGGCTTGTTGACATAGACTCGTGACTTCAAAAAACCCCACACCATGAATTCTGGAATGGTTAAATCAGGCGATCTGGCCCGCCAGTGCAAATCGCCAAAACCAGAAATTAGGCGAACCGGAAATGCAGCCCTCAGAATTTCGGTCTTGGCTTGCGCAGTATGCGCCGTTGTTCCATCTTGTTGAAACCACATGTTCTCCAGTCGCATTTTATCCAATTAAGGAAGGAGAAAGTCGTTGAGCATGGCTCTGTTGAACTCGCCGTCCACAGTAATCGTTTGGCCCTATACGTTTTCAAAAAAATAAGGCCCGATGACGCCTCCACCGTAAAAAGCACACCCTGCAGTAACTTTGAGCGGGTGTAATGGCTCTTCGTGTACAGATTTTTGGGGCCCCAGAAAAATGAGCCTCGTCGCTCGTGTAGATTTCCGATGAAAGGTTGTCTCCCTCGTGGTCAAGATTCAGGATGCACTATCTGCACTTTGTGAGGGAACATCTTACAGTCTTTCACTAAAATTCTTTATAAAGGCCGCCGATTGATGCCCAATTGTATGGCACGTCATCTTGTCGATACTCTGCGACGTCTTCAACCACAGCTGCGATATTTTCAGCAGAATGGCTGCTGAGATGGGGCCGGCCAGATCTGGCAGCATCTCGTGTTGTCCCAAACTCTTCTAGGCGAGCGGTTAAACGTCGTAGTGTTTGCACAGTTGGTGTCGGACGACCGAGGGAAATCTTCGCCGAAATTCACGCTGCGCCAACACCACCGATTATTTCGCAAAAAAATCGTAACTATTTTTCCACAATCTTTAGGAGTGTAGCGATTCACGCCGTGAATTTTGTATCTGTTTACTCTACAAATGTCAAAGCAGAATTGACATTTGCCCATACGGGCCTGTATATCTTGCTCTTCTTCGTCTTCAGACGAGATGACCTTTTGCATAATGAAAACCAGCGCAAAATTGTGATCTTTAAATAGGTGGGTGTTTGCATTGATGGCATAACCAAAACCAACATTATGGTTTCGATTCAACGAGAAGGTCTTCCTATTAAGCCAGTGGAATTGATGTAAATTTTCGTTCGCTATCATGAGAGTTTCGACATCTCTTCCGATGAAGTTCATAATGATCTTTCCACGTTGTCTTCGCATGTCAGCTCTAAACGTCTCTCCCACTTGCAAAGAACTCGTTCAAATTTTAAAAAAACTATTACAATTCCTAACAACCTAAATCCTGTATCCTCCCGTCCACAATGCCTGTCCATTTACTACCAAAATGTAAGAGGTTTGCGCTCTAAAATCTGCGTCGTATATCTCAATTCTCAAAAGTTACCCTATGACCTAATTTCTCTTACTGAAACAAATCTAATTCCGGACATTAATAACCTTGAGCTATTTCCTCCAAATTTCAACGTTTTTCGAAAAGATGGCTTTGAAATAGCTGTTGGTCCCTATGGCCGAGGTGTTTTACTAGCAATCTGGAACTTTTTCCACACAACTCCTGTTGATATTCCCCATACTGACAACTGAGTTAGTATGTGTCAACATTACGCTCCCCAAACGCTGTCTTTACGTACTTTGTTGTTACATTCACCCATCCCAACCAATTGAGTCTTATCGACCTGTAGTTCACGCAGTGGATTTTTTGACTGATAATGCACAACCTAAAGACTGTATTATTCTAGTAGGGGATTTCAACCTCCCTCAACTTAAATGGGAGCCTTCCGACGACTCGTCTCATTTCGTCTCTCTTAATTCGTCCTCAGAAATAGAAATTTTGATGGTGGACTGCTTAACCAACTCAAGTCTATATCAGATTAGTGGAATACCTAACACAATGAACAGACAACTCGACCTTGTCTTCACATCCGATTCAGATAACTGTGTCGTTTATAGGAGTGATCATCTTCTTTCTACCCTAGACCGTCTTCAGCCCCCCTTGTAAATTATAGACTCATATGAAAATGGCAACACAAGTGTCGATTCGGAAAATACATTTTCATTTAACTTCCGAAGAACCGACTTTAACAAACTTAAAAACCACATTAGCAACATTAACTTTTACTTTATTGCTGCTTTGCCCAATCGGTTCCATATACCTTCCGAAAGGACTGCATGTCAGCTCCTCGCTGGTACAACAAGGAGTTGCGCTCTCTCCGTAATTACAGAAACAAGTTGTGGCATAAATTCTTAAGGACTCGATCTGATTCCGACTACAGTAATTATCGATTGGTATATAATCGTTTTTCTGAACTTTGTGAGTCTCTTTACCTTGAGTACCTCTACCGCATGCAATTAGTCTCAGACCCTAAACGCTTCTACCAGCTTGTTAATACCAAAAGAAAGTCAGACGGCTACCCATCTACTCTCAAATTTCTCAGTGAATCTTCTGCCGACCCGAAAACCATTGCAAATTTCTTTGCCTGTCATTCGAATAAATCCTTTTCTAAGAAAACAGCTGAACCCGATCCTAGTTACTTAAGCTATATGAGAAACTATCCTGAGACATCATCCGTTTCGCTAAATATAACAACATCTTTGGTATCTGATAACATTACCAAACTTAAAGATGGTTTTTCGTCCGACCCTAATGGCCTTCCGGCTATTGTAATAAAAGAGTGTGTTAACCATCTCGGTCCTCCCTTTGCTGTCCTATTTAACTTCTCTGTCTCCCTTTCCTATGAAAGGAATCTTACATCATCCCTATTCATAAAAAAGGAAGTAAGGCCGAAGTCGATAATTACAACCCTAGAGCAAAACTCTCTTGCATACCCAAACTTTTTGAAAGCATATTCTATCAACAACTGCTTCCGTACTGTAGGCCAACTATCTGTACAAATCAACACGGTTTCATGAAAGGTAAATCAACGACCACTAACCTAACAGAGATCGTCTCTAGGACGCTTCATGCTTTAGAAGACGGTGATGAAGTCGATTCAATTTCCACTGATTTCAGCAAGGCATTCGATAAAAGTTCACACCAACTTATCATTTTTAAACTAGAAAAACTTGGCTTTTCCCCTCATTTAGAAGACCGAGAATACAGGGTCATCTTCAGATCTTCAATATCCGACCCCATTAAAGCAACATCTGGTGTCCCTCAGGGTAGTCACCTTGGACCAATCATCTTTATCCTAACGATTAACGACATAAATCTAATTTTAACGAATTGTAATCTTTCTATTTTCGCTGATGACATGAGAATTTCCAAAGTCATTTCATTGCCTTCTGACTCCCATTGCCTGCAAGATGACTTAAATAAATTTTCGGTATGGTGTAAGCAAAACTTTTTGGAGCTTAATGCCAAGCGATAACCTATTCCTGCAAACGTCTACCTCCCCCTCCAAGAAACTACTTCATCTGCGATGAGCCTATTCCTTCCACCACCGAAGTACGGGATCTAGGAATAATTTGTGACAGAGAATTGAATTTCGACCCACATATTGACAGCATTATAAATAAAGCTAACTCTGCACTTGGTTTTATCAAACGCTGGTCGAAAGAATTTTCCAACGTTACAACGTTACAAAGTCCCTGTACATTACTTTTGTAAGGCCTCTTCTCGAATATTGCAGCCAAGTTTGGTCACCCTATAAACAAATTCACATTCTAATAATAGAAGTAGTCCAACGCAGGTTTATCCGTTTCGCACTTCGTGGTCTACCCTGGACCGACCCATATGGTGTTGCGGTAAAATTTACCACAACAAGTTCTACTCTCTCCCTCTCCCTTCGGTCTCATTCATCCACATTCTTCTCCGTTGGTTCTTGAAAATCCTAGAAGGGTGGTGGGCAGCCATGGGTCCATCAGCCATTGGTGCACCCTCCTAGTATCTTGAAAGATCAACCACAGCAGGTAGGACAGACGGTCCATTGAAGCAACCATTTGGAGGAAGACGCGAGACCAGCGTCCAACGTTGTAGTGAACAAGAGCCATTCACAAAGTCGTCGGCTCTTGCCCTTGTGTTGTGTTGTCTCTCCTATCGGGTAGATCCCTTAGCCTTAGAAGACATCTCCGCTCCATCAGGGTCTCTCCTGTCCGATCCGCTTTTTGCCCCACCCGTTCATTTTATGTCCGTTGTCTCCTTGGAGAAGTATATTAGCGGGAAGAATTGGTGGGCTCTTGAGCTCTGTCCTTCTGCTTTTATACTTGTCGGAGGGGACAACCAGTAGATCCACGAGACGAAGAGACGGGAGTCCCGGTGGAGTGACGGACGGTCACCTTAAGCCCAACGCTGTACGTCTAGATCCAGATAATAAATACACAAAGCCACAGAACCAGGCGGACTGCCACAGATGATATATTTGGTGACGGACGGTCACTACCCTAAATACCAAAAAAAGAACAAAATAAAATTATAACAAGAAGTGTTGTAAAGAATGGACCCCTGGTTGCGCGGCCCACATTCAATTAATTCTTGACAAAAGGATTCGCCGGGACGTCTTTATTTTTATTTAGTTTTCATTGGACAGCACTCCATACATATAATTCCCTCTACTGCACCCGTCTCATGATTAGTTCCTTGTTTCGCCCTCACGGTACGCCACCCGATCATTATCAGAAACGGATAATGATTAGGATGTATAAATGCGAGTAGGCCATATCCTATTGGCAACTTAAATTTTTCCTTTTTTTTATCTTTTGAGAAGAACTGGTGTTGCATTCAGACTGAATGCAATCCCAATGAATGATCGTAAAGGGAAATATTAGCTCGGGCCAAAGGGAAATCCCAATCTTGGAGGAAATTTCCCCAGATTTGGGGAAATAAGAAACAAGCTCGAATGTGTGTGTGTATGAGAGAGTGAAAGCAACGGAAATCCAATGCACCGTGGCACACTTCAGCAAATTTGAGGAGCGTTGCACACAAAGGCCAAAATTGGACCGTTGCATCCGTATGAACGGACGTATAAAGGAGTGTATCTGTGAAACCTACGGTTCGAGCTAATATCATCGGGATAGGGTTAATCACTTCTTGGTTGACCATCAAAAGTTTAAAACAACAAAAAAAGGCGAAGAAATTTAATTAAACCAAAAAAAAACGATAAAGGTAAAGGAAGGGAAAAAGAACAAGGACTTGAAGATATACCAAAACGAGGAGGAAATACGGACGAAATCAGGACGGGCAGGACAGGAGTATAACAGTATCAATTAACCAGATAAGTAGTATTATTTACCCCGGGCGAATCCTTTTTTGTAGAAAAAAAAAAACATACGATTTTTTTCAATCGGTATCGGGTTCCCAACTAGCGGTTCAGTCTATTTAGTGGTACCTTCAGTACCGCCATTTAATTTGCCGTTTTGTCATTGCCGCTTAACGGCTACTTTGTTTTGCCTTCACTCCGCGAATAAAGCGTTCCATTATAAAGTGACAAAAAAAATTTATGGTTTATTTTTTTCCCCCGGTATTTCTCCCGACTTATTAGTAGCAGATGGTTTTGCACTTCCACTCGGAGCAAAAAGTGCATGGCGCCTAACACCCTTTTTTCCTATTGTGGCATTTGTAGCTTAATTAATATTTAAAACTTTCGCTTTCCCTGAACCCAGCCCAGCTGAGCAACCACTTGGTTCAGCAAACGATATTGCTGCCATTACCAATTTCCCCTCAGGGAATTTTCTGTTCCCCAGGAAATCCAGATGACAGATCGTCACACGGATCACAACCACCGACAGCGTGGATCGGTTTTTTTGTTTTTATTAAATTGGTTTGCGTTTGTTTTTGGTTTTTCGGTTTTGCCGGCAGCCTGGCAATCGAATAACTTTAATCTTTAAATCGGGGAAAATTGTGTAATAATGGATTACCTCCCCTATGAAAATAGGCTAAAACTAATTAGCATGCATACCCTAAAAAAACGTCCTGAAGTCGCTGATGTATTGGGTCTACAAGTAAGTTTCCAGCGTTTGTCAGAGATGGCGCCACCAGTGTGGATCCCGGGCAGAAATGTCAGACCCCATGTGTTTTATTTGTAGGTTTTGTATCTGTCAACAACTTTGCAGCGTTATATTTAAGCAGTTCTATCGCTGAAAAGTGCAGCTGAGGCCTATCGTTTGCTTTCGGAAACTTATGGGGCGGAGTGTATTGGTGAATCGACGTGCCGCGAGTGGTTCAAACGGTTCAAAAGTGGTGATTTTGGAGTTGAAGACAAAGATCGCCCCGGAAAGCCGAAAAGTTTTGAAGGATCCGTGTCAGATTCAAGAAGAACTTGCTGCATCATTGGGCGTCACGCAACAAGCCGTTTCCCTGCGCCTAAAAGTACTGGGATTCATTCAAAAAGTTGGAAACTGGGTGCCGTATGAATTGAAGCCAAGAGACGTCGAACGGCGATTTTGCATGTCCGAAATGTTACTGCAGCGGTATAAAAATAAATCATTTTTGCATCGTATTGTCACTGGTGATGAGAAATGGATTTATTATAATAATCCTAAACGCAGAAAATCGTATACAAAGCCCGGCGAGCCCGCCCAATCGACGCCGAAACGAAAGGTCATGCTCTGCATATGGTGGGATCAAAAGGGTGTCGTATACTACGAACTGCTTCCGAGTGGTGAAACCATCAAAGGGCCATTATATCGAACCCAACTAATTCGTTTGAAGCGGGCATTAAAAGAAAAACAGCCAGAATATGAAACCAGGCATGACTCTGTCATTTTTCATCACCACAATGCTCGGCCACATGTTGCGGTTTCGGTGAAAAACTATTTGGAAAATAGTGGATGGGAAATTCTGCCTCACCCGCCTTACAGTCCAGACTTGGCACTATCTGACTACCACTTGTTTCGTTCGATGCAGAACGCTCTTACGGGAATACGCTTCAGCTCAGTAGAGGAAATCAAAAATTGGCTCGATACGTTCTTGGGCTCGAAAGACGAGAAATTTTTTTTGGTCCGGAATTCATAAATTGCCAGATAGATGGGGGAAAGTTGTAGCTTCCGATGGACGATACTTTGCATAAAGCATTGTAACTATGTTTTCATAATAACACTTAAAATTTTCGAAAAAAAACGCTGGAAACTTACTTGTAGACCCAATACTTTTTATCCACCAGTTACTGACTGGAAACATCGAGTGCTCGAGAATAACGCAAAATATTGCATTCACTCCCAATCCCCGTAATCTAAAATCTGTTCCACTTTCTGATCCGAACTCACCGCACCAACTACGGTCACTTTGAACCCTAGAATGTTGCGAAGTCTTTGACCTAAATAGCAGCAAACACGAAATAAAAAATGCACTGCTCAAAATGCCCTTAACATCTCCCTCGTCCACCATTTCTCTTCGCCCCATTAGGTTAAGAATATCTTTGTTAGTTTTAAGTCTAGCTTTAAGTTTTTGCTTGTTAATAAGCTAAATAAAGTTGTCCGGGGTAGACCAGGGCCAATAATAATAATAATAATTTTGCTCCTCAAACCACCTGACAATATCACAAAGTGCGAGTAATCTGTAAGGTCCCGACAGGCATCCTATCAAAGGTAATACAGTCCACCAGGCGTAATGATTTCCGAAGAATTGATGGGATTTGACACGCGGAACGGCTCAGAGAACACCAGACTAGAACATAATGAACGTCTAAAGCACGACACGAAGTTAAACACATTCCAAAATGCTTAGGTTGGGTTAGGTGCGGTTTAACAGGCCCTCGTCGGGGTGCACTTAGAATAGTTTTAAGTCGATTGTGATGCCACTGGGACAGCGTAGGAGCGCGATTCCCTAACCAATCCTGGAACTACAGAGATTTCTTGATAAATCTGTCAAGATCGATGAACTTCATAGAACTGAGATCATTTAGACCTCGGATGCGGTAACTGCCCAGGTATTGCATTCTGCTACCCCACAAATTCTTCCTCCTCTTCATCGTCGAAAATGCTCGTCCGCAGCGTGTGTCTGTCAATGACACAGTGTCCGGTTATTAAGTTTGTGAATTTGGAGATATTTCTGGATATCTTAGGATCGGGCCCTAGTCTATACATATGTCTCACAATAGAGAGCGCTTTCAAATGCGTTATTTGCTATACATTGGAGCGTACTATTTGCCCCTTCATTACATCCATTCATGTCCTTGGGACGTCCTAGTATCCTGGCTACAATCGAGTGTAATCTAATGCGGCTTACCCATCTCGTTGACAGACACGCGGTAATCTCTAACCACTGTCGGATTTTTGGTGTTTAAATTTAGGGATCTGATCGCTGCTTGTCTGTCTAAGAATGTATGTAAATTTTAGTGTCCAGCGCGGGTATTGGATTCCGACTGAACTAAGCAACGGCCTGATGAAAAGCTGAGATTTTTGCTTGGTAGACGATACAGTATGAGGCTATATTAAAGGAGATTGTAAATATCCTCAGAGAAGACTCCTGCGGCTCCCTTAGAGACGTCTACAAAAATGGAAATTGACTTACTGAGGAAAACTTCCTTTCGTCTCTATTCGTTGCTTTCTGGAGTTAAGTGGCAATTCCATTGGTGAGAATCTCTCAGTCTACGGGCAGAATTATTTGCAATCTGACTGTCGAACAAGTCTATATGGGTCTATAGCTTAATTCGTGCGGTTTGCTAAGAGATGGCGTAACTTGTATTATTCCATTGGAACATGCATTGGAAAGCTACTGTCATTGTACGTGTCATTTTTAGGCCCCCGCCCAATTATCAAGGCTTCGCCCATCAATGACGTTGTCTAATAAAAAGCGGGGGTAGATTATTCTAAACTGGTCTTATCGTAAGCATCTTCAGATTACAGCCTCTGAATGGTTGCTACGATTTGACCAGTTACAAGTTGCCGGTCATAGATCTTTTTGGCGGCTTGACCACCGGTAGTCCCTACCAGGACTTAAATCACGGTGCCATGGGAGTCAGGAGCCCCCCGGATTTCGGTCCGGGCCTGACTTGTTAGAGGTAGGCCCCCTTGTGGGAGCGTCATGGTGGCTGTGCTTTAAACTCAAATCGCGGGTACGGGTTTCCTTTTTGGTTTAGTCCATTGTAAAGTTGCAAATGAAGTACTGGGTGCTGCGACCCTAAGAGCAGCAAGAGGTTTTAGGTCGTCCTCGACTCATACCAAGGGTGGAACTTTTGCCTCCAACACAGTTCCGAATTGGTATCAAAATTTTTGTGGCGAGCGATGGCAAGGCGTATCCTTGCTCTCCATGGGTGTATGGGCACCTCGTAAACATAAGGTCTTATGACAGGTGGTTTACGTTAAAAATCCAGGTACGTTCTGTCATTGTACGTCATTTCAGTATATGTCATTCATTTGAAGCGTAAACGACAATAATTTTTTTTCACTTAAATATGTCGAACTTTGTGCCTGAAAAAGTGTTCCTGCGGGGAGTTCTTCTTCATTTAATATGAAGAAAACTGCTGCCGAAAGTCATCGTATTTTGGTGGAAGTTTATGGTGAACATGCGCTAGCTGAGCGAACGTGCCAAAAGTGGTTTGCACGATTTAAAAGTGGTGATTTTGGCTTGGAAGACGATGAGCGTCCTGGGCAGCCAAAAAAGTTTGAAGATGAAGAACTGGAAGCATTACTCTATGAAGATTGTTGCCAAACACAAGAAGAGCTCGCAGAATCTTTGGGTGTCACTCAAGCAGCCATTTCAAAGCAAAGTTTAAAAGCAGCTGGATATATTCAAAAGCAAGGAAATTGGGTTCCACATGAACTCAAGCCGAGAGACGACGAAAGGCGGTTTTGCATGTCCGAAATGCTGCTGGAACGCCTCAAAAGGAAGTCATTTTTGCATCGGATTGTTACTGGTGATGAAAAATGGATCCATTACGACAACCCCAAGCGCAAAAAATCATATGTGAAACCAGACCAACCAGCCAAATCAACGGCAAAGCCGAATATCCATGGCGCGAACGTAATGCTCTGTATTTGGTGGGATCAAACGGGTGTGCTGTATTATGAGCTGCTAAAACCGGGTGAAATCATCAATGTACAACGTTACCGAACACAATTAATTCATTTGAAGAGAGCAGTGGCCGCAAAACGCTCGGGATATGCGACCAGACACGAGACAATAATTTTCCATCATGACAACGCTCGGCTGCACGTTGCTATTCCGGTTAAGAACTATTTGGAAAACAGTGGATGGGAAGTCTTATCCCACCTGCCTTATTGCCCAGACCTTGCTCCGTCTGACTACCATTTGTTCCGGTCGATGCAGAACGCCCTCACTGAAATATGGTTCACATCAGAGCAGAATATCAAAAATTGGCTTGATTCATTCTTGGCTGCCAAGCCGGCGCAGTTCTTTTGGTATTGGATCCACAAATTGCCAGAGAGATGGGAAAAAGTCATAGCTTCAGATGGGCAATACTTTGAATTATACCATTGTACGTGTTGTTCTTAAATAAACCTTCAAATTTGGAAAAAAAAACCGCACGAAATAAATTATAGACCCAATAATTTACATTCATCGAACCATTATTTACTTTGTTTACAGTGTCATGACATCAAAAACATAAAGGGACACCAGTGTTCCAGTGGTCGATAAGAAACACTATTTATGAGAAATTATTTTCTTGTTCTATTGATAATTTTTTTCAACTACCCTCATTTTTTTATTGGTATTATTACAGATTATGATTCGTAAAGGACGTCGGGTTTTTGAACTCAGAGAGGATGAAGTTCTACAGATTTTGATGGGCGATAATACATACATACATACATACATACATACATACATACATACATACATACATACATACAATACATTTATTTCTTCTATTATCAACGAACCACCTTTCACCCCTAATCATGATCTACGAGTAACATACGACTTCGTTTTTGAATTTCACGTTGTCGCTGAAACAGATTTTGTTAATATCATACGTAATTTAAAATTACGAATGCTATAGGAGAGGACGGTGTACCTATCCGATTTGTAAAGGTGTTCGTACCCCATATCTTAAGCAGCCTAACGCATATCTTTAACTTTTGCATCACCGCTTCCACCTTTCCTGATACTTGGAAATTGGCTAAAGTTATTCGTGTCCCAAAAAAACCTCACCCCTCTTTGCCAACCGACTTTCGTCCGATAAGTATATTACCATGTCTGTCCATTCTAGCAAACCAAATCTCGAATTACATATGTCAACACAATTTATTATCTCCAGTTCAGTCGGGCTTTCGAGCGAATCATAGCTGCTCAACAGCTATGGTTAAAATCCTTGATGACATAAGAGTGGAATATGATAAGGACTTTTTGACGGTGCTGTGTTTGCTTGATTTTTCCAAAGCTTTTAACAGCGTTGATCACATGGTACTATGCCAGAAACTTAAATTATATTTTGGGTACAGTGAAAGATCTGTTCGAATGATTTTTAATTACTTGGACAATCGCCAACAAAGGGTTATTCATAATAACGATTCTTCCGATTTCCGCGCCTTAACTGCAGGCGTACCTCAAGGGTCAACACTTGGCCCAATTTTGTTCTGTCTTTTTATTAATGACCTACCTAAAGTATGCTCAAATGTTGCAATTCATCTCTATGCTGATGATGCCCAGATATATCTTTCGAGACCTTCAGGACTCGTTGAGGATCTGGTCGTCAGAATAAACGAAGATTTATCTCAAAATACAGCTTATTCTAATAGTTAAAAATATAATCAACTCGGATGAAATACCGCCAATATTCCTGAACGACAGGCAACTCAATTTTGTGCAGGTTGTTACTAGTCTCGGGTTCAAATTAAATCGCTCACTCTCCGCCGTAGACCATATCAACTTTGTTGTTAGACGAATCTATGTTGGACTTCGCAAACTTTGGCTTTCCTCTAGCTTAACCCCATTAGATATTAAACTGAGGCTAATTAAAACCTTATTCATGCCTATAATTGATTACTCTGTCGTAGTTTATTGCAAGCTTGACTATCTATCACAACACAAGTTGCTTGTTGCCTTCAATGATATGATAAGGTATGTGTATGGGCTGCGTCGATACAATCATATATCCCATTATCATAGTTCGGTCCTTGGTTGCTCCTTAAAACAGTTTCTTGAACTAAGATGTTGTGTGTTTATGCATAAAATCATCCAAACAAGATCTCCCGCTTATTTAATGGAAAATATCCAATTCGCCCAATCAACCAGAACACAAAATATCATTATTCCATCCTTTAATTACTTAAATTCCTCGCGCCTATTTTTCATCCACGTCACCAGACTTTGGAACTCCTTTCCTACAGCAACAAAACAAATAATGGGAGCTTCATCTTTTAAAAATGCCGCCTTAAGACGTCTCAGGTAATCACAACAACTATATTTCTTCCATCTCTCACTCCTAAACATACTCTATTTCTTCCTTTCTGATTTTCCCTTTCCTCCTCTTTCTTTCCCTACCTATACTTATTGTTAGTACATTACTTATTCCCGTATAATATTTTGTTAATTTTTTTCTCATATAATGTTTATATTATCTGAATTATGAATGTTACCCTAAAATATGTGCTATAAAAGACATTTTGTAAGTCTTATTTGTACAATACCGAATTACGAGGGGCGTTCAACATATTCTCGATATCAGGGTGAAGCCGTGGTTGTATATATAAATTGACTTATTTATCAAGTAATACTATTATTTTAGTGCATTCATGTAAAATTTCATGTAAATGTGATTATTAATTCGCGTTTTATCTCTAGTTAAACAGAATCATAATGGCAACTGAGACGATGATGGTGAAAATTGACCATCGCGCTGTAATTAAATTTCTCACTAAGCAAGGAAAAAGTCAAAAAACTATTCATGAAGAGATGGTGGCTGTTTACCAGGGTTCCGCACCTTCATTATCAACTGTGCAAAAGTGGTCAAGTGAGTTCAAGAGAGGCAGAGTGAGCATTGAGGACGACCCCCGCTCCGGCGCCCCGGCTACTGCTTGTACGGGAGAAAGCATCAAAGAAGTCGAAAAACTTGTTCTTGAGGATGCCCGAATAAAGGTGAAAATGATGGCAGAGATCACCAAGCTTTCAATTGGTACCATTCACACCATTCTTCATGACCATCTTAACCTTTCAAAGGTCAGTGCAAGGTGGGTGCCACGAATGCTCACAGCGCCTCAGAAAAAAGTGAGAATCGCATGCTGTAGAGAGCTTTTGGAGATGTGTAGTGAGAACGCGGATGGTGTTATGGATCGAATTGTTACTGGGGACGAAACATGGGTCCACCACTATGACCCTGAAAGCAAACAAGAGTCCATGCAGTAGCATAAAAAAGGAACAGACCCCCCCGAAGAAGTTCAAAGTCACTCCGTCTGCCGGGAAGCTCATGGCCACAGTTTTTTGGGACTCAAAGGGAATCTTGCTCATTGAGTACAAAAAAAAAGGTGAAACCATCAACGCCACATCCTACGCTTCCACTTTGCATATGAGTAATTTGCGGGAGGAAATTAAAAAGAAAAGACGGGGTAAACTCGCAGCGGGTGTGTTGCTTCTTCATGACAACGCTCCTGTTCACACGGCGCGAGTTTCCAAGGCTGCTGCGCGAGATTATGGTTTCGAAGAAATCCAACACCCACCCTATAGTCCAGACCTTGCCCCTAGTGATTATTTCCTGTTTCCGGATTTGAAAAAATGTCTTCGTGGAAAAAGATTTTCGGATGATGAAGAACTCAAGTCGGCAATAAATGGAGGAGGAGGAAATTTATTTTTTTGAGGGTTTAAAAAAGCTTATCTCAAGATGTAACATGATGCATTGATGTTAGGGGAGATTATATTGAAAAATAAAAACAATTTAAATTGAATTCGCATTTTCCTTCATATCGATACCGAGAATATATTGAACGCCCCTCGTATATTAAATAAATTGAAATTGAAATTGAAATTGAAATAATAGTGACGAAGAAGACGATCTAAAACTAGACGAAGATGATCAAATAATTTTAACGCAGGATGATGATCACGCGGTGTTTGACGTTGAAATTGCAGATGCTTCTGTTCAATTCAAGGAATCAGAACCCGACACCGTAGCACACAGTAATCAAGCACCAGTTTTCCAGTCGAACCAGAGAACATAACATATATCCGAGATACATTTCGTGATGTGGAATACGAATTCGGAAAGGAACAAATTTGTCAAGAAATTGATGCTGGTGTATTGACTCCCTTTGACATATTTTGTAGAACCACAAATATTGATATTTTGATTCAAAATATACTAGAGGAATCAGTACGATACGCTCATCAAAATGGCCGGGCATTTACTGTAGATACAGAAGAAATGAGAGCATTCATTGGTATGAATTTAGTTATGGGCTATCACATTTGATTTGCGGCCCGGGTCAACCCCGGACAGATTTATTATTGCTTATTGCAAGCTTATTCTTAGAACTAACAATTTTCACTTAAAACTAAAGATAAAAACTAAAGGGTGAGAGCGGTTAAAAAAAAGTTAGGATGTGAGGCATAGGTGGAAGGTGTTTTCAAGAGAGAGTTTGGTGAGATGGTAGTCGAAGAGAGGCAGAATATCGTTAACTTCACGAAGCATTCTAGACATTGGCTCCAAGTGTCCGTAATTCGTTCGGTGAAGATTGAGCCAGAAAAGTGGCACAGACCTAAGATTGCATGGGTTGGTATTAAAAGAAATAAGTCGAAGTAAAGAAGAACAATCGATATTCCCAACTAAAATTTGATGAATAAAGAGAATATCGGCAACTTTTCGACGTATAGAAAGGGGTTGTAAATTTATAAGTTTCAGCCGGTCGGTATAAGGTGGTAAGTTTTGACTATTATCCCAGGGAAGACCACGTAAAGCGAATCGTAAAAACCTGCATTGAACAGCTTCTATCCGGACGATGTGTGTTCTGTAGTAGGGTGACCAAACTTGGCTTGCATATTCAAGAAGAGGCCTAACAAAGTTTATGTAAAGAGATTTGGTAACATAAGGATTGGAAAACTCCTTAGACCAGCGCTTGATGAAGCCAAGGGCAGAGTTGGCTTTCTTTATTATATTATCAATGTGAGAATGGAAATTGAGTTCCTTATCACAGATAACACCTAAATCACGCAACTCATTCACTAAGGGAACGGGCAGATTAAAGATTAGATAGCAGCGAGGTGAAGTAGGGGACCGCTTACGGGTATACGTTATAGCCTGACACTTATTGACGTTAAGCTCAAGAAAATTCTTCTGACACCAAGTACAAAATCTGTCAAGATCTTCCTGCAGTGGTAGGCTGTCTGAGGAAGAGGATATATATCTAAAGATTTTCATATCGTCTGCGTAAATAGATATGTATGAATTTTGAATGATGCAATCAGAATAGATAGTAAGGGGCCAAGGTGGCTGCCTTGAGGGACACCAGAGAATCCTTTAATTGGGTCAGAAATCATGGACCTAAATAAAACATTGTATTGTCTTTCATTTAAATATGATTGCACCCATGTTATAAACTTTATTTGGAAACCAAGAGCTTTTAATTTCAGAAGGATTAGACGAGTATCATGTGAAATCCTATCAAAGGCTTTGCTGAAATCGGTGGCAATCACATCAACTTCATTTCCAGATTCCAGTGCACATAAAGTGCTTGATACGAATTCCGTTAAGTTGGTGGTCGTAGATCTACCTTTGAGAAATCCGTGCTGGTTTTGGGAAACAATAGGTTTACAATGGAAAAGCATTATGTCATAAATAATGCTCTCGAAAAGCTTAGGTATGCAGGTCAGCTTAGCAATTGGTCGATAGTTGGAAATATCATCGTTTGGGCCTTTTTTATGTAGGGGAATAATAAATGACCTTTTCCAGGAAATAATCCCTGGGTGATAGAAAGCTGAAAGAGAGTTGTAAGAGGTTGGGCTAGGTGGCGAACGCTTGGCTAAAAAAAGTTGCGAAGAGATTTGCTATAATTTGGAGATCCCCCGAGGACTTATCTAGAAAATTCAAAGATGATGGATAGTTATCCGATTTACTTTTAGTTTTGATGAACTGAAAGAATCGCTTGGGATCGGAAATGAGTGTGCGGTCCATTTGGTTTAAATAGTTGTCATATAGAGTTTGACAAAGTACAGAGAAATTTATTTGGGCAGACTGATAGTAAAAGAAATCGATGTCGGAACGCGATATTAAGTAAGTACGCCAGAGCTTATTTCTCTTATTACGAAGAGATCGCAGCTCTTTATTATACCAGGGTGGTGATGATGAGGGATTCTTTTTGGGTAAAAAAGGTACAGATTGGGAGAGACATTTGAAAATTTCGATATAAAAGGATGCGAAAGTCAAAATTGGCCATACTGAGGAGGTTATTCAGTTTGGCGTAGTTAGCCCTATGAAAATTAAAATTGTAAGAATACTCATAAGAAACGCGATTAAGACCATTGTCATACGCTAACGTAAGAGAAAGGAGAGGGTGGTAACTATCCAACTTAGAAAGAAGATGTCTGCTTTCTAAAATGATGCAGTTATTTGTATCAGTGGCGAAGACTAGGTCGAGTTGTCTGCCAATGTTATTGGTGACACCACTTAATTGATACAGACCAGAGTCAGTAAGGCAATCGATGAAAAGGTTTTCTTTATCAGAGGTGGGATTTGTTGCAGTAAAGTAGGACTGGTCAGTCTGAGCCCATACAAGCTTAGGTAGATTGAAATCACCTAAAAAAATAACTACGTCGTTGGAATCAGCAGCATTAAAAATGCTGTCGATTGCATCAACAGCTAGCTGGTAACCTTGAATTGGTTGAGAGGGGCGAATATAGGTTGCGCTTGCAAATAGGAATTCTAGCGCATACAAATTCAAAGAATGCAGTGGACGATTTTTTAAAGGGTTTAGACTCAAGACGAGAGTGTATAGCTAGAAGTACCCCACGGCCATATAAATGTTCCTCTTTATCTAGACCGTCGTCACGGTGTAAATCAAAGTCTTGGGAAAATAATTCATTATTCTTAATATTTTTTTTTTTTTTTTTATAATCGGCGCGCGCTCAAGGGGTTTTGTACCCTTAAAATGTTCGTACACAGCGCGGGCGAAGGAAATTTAGGGAGGAAGAAAAGACAGGTACCGATGTACATTGTTTTTAAATGTTTGTAAGATATAACGACCAGGAAACACAGAGGTCGGCAGGGCATTCCATAAGCGAGTTGTACGGCTTAGGAAAGAATCACGATATTTAAGAGTACGTCCGAAAATGGGCTTGAGGGTATACTGATGAGCATTCATAGCGAGACGGGTGTTACGGTTGAAAGTTTGAATGGGCGGAATGCTACTAGCGATTTCAATGGAGCACTGGTGGTGGAAATAGCGATAAAATAAAGTGAGACAGGAGACTTTACGTCGGTGTTCGAGGGTGTCAATTGATTGACTGATATTAGTATCACCAATTAGTTTTATTGCACGGTTTTGAATCCTATCTAGCAGGTGCAGAGATGTTTTAGGAGCACCTGACCAGATGTGGGCATTGTACTCCAGTTTTGGGCGAATAAATGTCTTATATATTGTGGCCAGATCTGAGGGGGGGGAAATATTTCTTACATCGCTTGAGGAAACCTAGACATTTCGCAGCATTTTTGGCGACATCGCATATGTGGTCATTCCAACGTAAGTTGTTATGTATCCATTCATGGATAATGGCTGGGTATATGAATTTCGCTTTAATGACAGCAGACAGCATTGAGTTTTGGAAGCATTAAATTCTACTCGGTTGATAGTTCCCCAGTTGGTTATGCTGTTAATATCGGAATTTAATGAGCTTAGCATACGCTGCCGTTCCCGTTCTACAGCCGAAGAGCAGGGGCGTGAGTCCGGGAACGAATATGAGAAGCAGAGAGTGCTGTCATCAGCAAAGGAATAAATTGGATTAGAAGTAGCAGACAAGAGATCGTTAATGAAGATTAAAAAGAGTGTCTGAGACAGAACGGAGCCCTGGGGCACACCAGCATTTATTTTGTGAATATCAGACTTGAAACCGTCCAAGACAACTTGAATTGAACGTTCCGAAAGGTAATTTCTAATCCATTGAAGAAGAGAGTCGTCGATACCAAAAACACGCATTTTCGAGCCTGCGGCCACACTCTGTCAAATGCCTTAGAAATATCAAGTGCAACTAACTTGCTCTCACCAGATTGATGTACGCTTTGGTTCCACTTTTCAGTGAGATATGCCATCAAATCACCAGTGGACCTGCTGCTACGAAAACCGTACTGCCGGTCATTAAGAAGTTTTAGTGTTTCGAGATATTTCATTAGCTGACGATTTATCAGCGTTTCCATGACCTTGGAAAGAAGGGACGTAAGTGCAATGGGTCTGTAGGAGGATAGAGAAGAAGATTCGCCTTTCTTAGGGACCGGCTGGACAAATACTGTTTTCCATCTGCTCGGAAAGAGTCCTAAAGAGTAGGACTGATGAAAAAGCTTACGCAGTGGTTTTGCCAGCGTAGAAGAACACCTCTTCAGAAGAAGGGGAGATATACCATCTGGACCAGCGGATTTATGCATTTTGAGATCTTTGAGTACTCTTGCTACTACACGAGTGCGAAAGTGGATTCGTTCCATTGTAGATTCGACGCACTCAACTGTAGGCGGGGACAAAGCACAGTCTGGGAGTGTTGAGCTAGCCGCAAAGTGTGCAGCAAGCAGATTGGCCTTGTCCAAAGAGCTGACAGCTGGAATGTCATTGTAAATGAGCGTTGGGATGGAGGATGAGGCAGAATTTCTAATGTTTTTGACTAATGACCAAAAATTTTTACTGCCTTTGGGACATTGTAGTATATTGGAATTTCACACGCTTAAGAAAGGCGTTTCAGTCATTTCTGGCTCGTTTAAACTTTTTTCGGTTTTCCTCTGTCGGGTTGGTCTTGTAGGACCGAAAAAACAGTTCTCTAACCCTGACAGCCTCTTTACAGCTCGAATCATACCATTCCTTTTCTTTTGGTTTGATACTCTTCATCCGATGAGGGATAAAGCATCTCATTCCAAAGAGAATAGTTTCTGTGATCATGTCAGCAGTGGCATCCACGTCGTTATCGATGAAAAATAACGACCAGTTAAAATTCCTAAAGAAGTTGTTAAGTCCGCTCCAATTGGCTTTCTCGTATTGCCATACGGTTCTTTTAGGAATCTTTTCTCTAACTGTGTGGTGGGTGTACGAGAATTTAGCTGATATGACACAATGGTCCGACGAGCCTAGAGGGGAGAGCACATCAATGCAGTACTTGTCAGGGTGAGAAGTTAAAAACAAGTCCAGGGTGTTGGCGGTATGACTATCAACGTCTGGTATGCGTGTGGGCTCATTTACAAGCTGGGTTAAGTTATTTTCCGCAGCGAAGATCTCAACACACCGTCCTTCGGGTGTTGTCTGTCCAGAATGTCGAAACCAACCAGAATTGCGTATATTGAAATCGCCCGTAATCACGATTTCAGTATGAGGATACAGGGATACAATTCTTTGAATGGAATCAGACAGCGCATCAAACTTGGATTGGAACAGGGACTACATTGTGGTGGAATTTGGTAAGCTACATCACTACGCACATAAATGGCGAGACCGCGATGGGGAAAGAATAGTGGCACTAGTTCGTAGCCAGGTAGCTTCAGATCATTGTGGTCTGAGAGGTGTGGGCGGGGATCTACCTGTGTTTCGCTAAGTGCCAAAACAGCAGGTCGGTACTTACAGACTTGGACGTACGCAGAAAAGTGATTACTTTTTAGCCCGCGTATATTGGCTACGTCCACCCTGAATTCCCTAGACATAATCACAAACAAACACAGTAAACACAAACACCGACGATACTAAGCAGGGCTGCGAAGTGAAAATTCGGACGATGGTTTATTGAATCAAATTGCTGTAGGTGTTATGCCCTTACAACAATATGAAACAGTGCACCAACAAAATTTTCACACACAACCCGCTATCCATCAGTTGTCACATACACTCAGTCACTGCCCGTACCGTATGATAAATACCGTAACGGCAGCGACCGAGTGCAAGCAACAGTACTACGACCAGGAGCGGGAGAGGTGTGATAATGTTTTTTTTTTTTTCTATGGCACTGCACTGTTTTCGGGTTTTTTTTTTTTTTTTTTTTACAGCACGGAGAAATACGAGTGCAAGATGACGTGTGCACTCGTCGGTGGTCGGTGGTCGGCACGGTACTCAATGTAGCGTTGCACATACGCAACTGTGGTCATTAATGGGTTAAAGATATATTTTCTGAAATACTATAAAGCCAGACAAACACTTGCGGTCATAAAAACTGCACCACCTAATGAGTTCTCAAAAAATGCCTAATTACATCAGATCGTAAGGGTTTTTCCCATACTAATGAAGGGTATTCCCCATAGAGGGGTTCGGCCTCGTATTCAGTGCAAAAAAAAAATCAGTTTGAATTGAGTTGTGACGGTGACAAGTAAAAAAAAGTGAAATGTCTGTTAAATATCATCAACTGACTTGGGACGAAAAAGTTCAAATATTGACTTTAGTCGAAGAAGGGCTTGGCTATTGTGAGATTGCGGTTAAAATAGGATGCTGTCATTCAACTATCGTACGACTGATTAAGAAAAAAGAAAATTTGGATCCACTGGAAAGGAAAAAAAGGCTCGGGGCGAAAACGTAATACAACCCAGAAGACGGACAATGTATTCCAACGAATTAGCATGAAAGATCGCTTTAAAAGTGCTGTCCGTATAAGAGCAGAGCTGAGTGAATTTCATCAAGTTGATGTAAGCGCCGAAACCATACGCCGACGGTTACGGGAGATAGGTTTATATGGAAGGCGACCAGCGAAAAAACCTCTCCTAACCACAAAAATGAAAAAAGTTCGCTTGACGTGGACAAAAAAGTACGAAGATTGGACGCAGGATGATTGGCGTTGTGTAATATGGTCTCACGTAAGTAAATTTAATTTGTTGTGTGTCGACAATTTGCCATACGTACGACGGTCAGCAGGTGAAAGGTTCAAGGACGAGTTTGGGGATGTTTTTCTTTTTACGTTTTGAGCCCTTTGCATTTTGTTAATGGAACTATGAACGCTCAAAAGTACGGAGAAGTAGTAAGGGAGTTTTTGGTACCAGCAATTGAATAGCATCATTCGTATACTGACAAGTGCATTTTTCAAGATGATTCTGCACCTTGCCACAGCGCCAAATCCGTAAGTAAAGTGTTATAAATCAACTTTTAGATGTCTACTTAGACAAGTAGCTAGAGTCTTTCAATAATTTTCAGCTCAAGAGAACGTTTGATGACCTCGGAATTACTAGACTAGACTGACCAGCTAATTCGCCCGATATAAACCCAATCGAACACTTGTGGCATGTAATGAAACGTAAGGTGGCTGAATATAAACCAGAGAGTAAAAAAAAGCTAAATGAAGTTCTGGAACATGTATGGAATACTGAAATTTTAAGGGATATTACTGAACTTCTAGTAAACTCGATGACTTCTAGAATAAAAGCGGTTATAACCGCCAAAGGAGGAGCAACTCGGTATCGATAATTTTTTGGTAAAAGTGCGATATCTAAACATCTTATATACACATACATAAAAAATGTATCGTTTGATTTTGTTAACCAATGACTGTATTAAAATATTTAAAAAAAATAAGAAAATTAACTGGTTTTTCTTTCTTTGTTAATATCTTTTTTCAAACAATCAATAAACAGATGGAAATTAGATAGAAATACTTATAAACTACTGCGGAGTACTCAACAATAATTTCATTTCATTATAAAAATTATTATCGTAGTTATTAACAATTTTTCAATCATTTTGATTTGGTGCGGTTTTTTTGACCACAAGTGTAGTTACTAAAGTCGGTCACAGTTATGTGACTTTATGTCTCTATAAAGTTAAATTGTAAAATTGCAAATACTCGTAATACAAAAACTATTTCAGTGGCAATTTGCGATTTTTTTTTTATCCACCACTGTACGATTCTTTTTACTTTCCTAGACTTGTTCAACATTCTAATGGTTTGATCTACTCAAAGCACCTCAATGTAGGTAACGGCCGGTTAATTGATATCGAAAATCTAAATCTACTTAAGAATTCTGCACGACGAGCTAGTGCATGCTAGTAATTTAGATATGATTCGAGTGGAACTCTCCAAGTCGAGGTGCGAATGAGCTTGTGCTAATATTTGTGTTCTACTACTTTTATCTATTCGGAATATGGTGACGAAAGAATTTCGAATTAAAGAGCACAGATTAGATACGTAGAGAAGACTAACTGTTTGAGTGTTTGAGAATATCTGACTGGGATTAGGGTGTCCCGCTTCTGAATATGTGTTCGTAGACGAGTGCTGATTGTACTTCAAGGTACTTTTGATGGTAAATGTTGCGTACTGAGGTCTTTGGAAATATTTGTGTGAAATCTGTTACGACTCTGATAAAAATCTGATAGTTTTGATCGCAATCATTTTGGTTTCAGGACCTCCTGTTTACTTCCTGCACATCTGCAGTATCTGAAGATGGCACAGATACTGTTTTTTTTTTTGTTAAGAAGATAAAGGAAGTCTCTTCAAACGAAGATAAGTGCGCCGATGGCCACACTTTGAATTTTTACTTTCATTTTGACTTTATTGCACAGGGTGGGCAAACTAGGACTAACTGATCTGAAATTCTTCTTCTTCATCGCTCATGACTACAATTCATAGAATATTGGAATATTGTAGACGTTGTTCTACATCCCGTGGTAGTAGTTCTTGAGCCAGTTGAATCTTACATTGAAGCAACTACAGATCAAGTTTTAAAGTCGATCTTAGCGATGTTCTGAAGATGTCCAATTGAGTAGCACACCGCCGACTACTTATACAGCCTACAAAGGTGGGTGTATTTTCTTGGAGGTTCCTTTTCGGAATTGACAATTGAATTTTTCCGCGATGACCAACTGCCAGCTGATTTTATTTCGGATAGGCTTACCATTAGACTTGCATCTGAGTAATTAGCATGACAATGGATCGTTTTAGCACCGCGCATATTCTAATCAGTAAACCGCAAAAGTTCTTGCTGGTTGTTGCTACTGTAGTTTTTAGTATTGAGAAGGACTTGAATTAGTCGACTCGCCAAAGTGCACGGCAATTGAGGCTGTGTCCATCTCAAAGTACAAGCTGTCTATTCAGTCTTAGAACGATTGATTCGTAACCCGATATACATATTTAACACCTTTTTCTAATTATTAAGAGTTGCTAAAAGAGCTGACATATCATTGCCAACGGACTCGATGATGTTCTGCTTCGACAGAAAATCTTGCAAGGACATTTAAAAGCAACGGACTTTGTGCACTGCCCTGGGGTAATCCAACTTTAACTTGGAATTCTCCGGTTATTGCCGGGGTGAGTCTAACTTTCATTTTAACTTTACCGTTTCTATCGTGTATCAGTCTTGGATACAATCTAAGACGCTGAAGATCCTTCGAAGTTTCGCAATGTTTTTCCACATTGTTCGCAAAACTTTGAATCCGGTCATATGTCGACCTACCACATTGAATGCTGAAATTTTTAGTATCGCCTTTGCTTTTATAGAGGAACAAGAAAGCGGATCATCGTTCGTACTTCGGTCCACACTGGTCCTACTGCATGCTCTCGGTTCATTCGTTTTGCAACTTCGCTTACTTCGGTATACGGATCTGCATTGCGATTGATCGGCAAGCTATTGACTCCTCAAAACTTGGATTTGAGCGAGTAGCGCAACAATCAAATTTGTGATGTAGTGTTTTGTTCGAAATAAATTAAAGACTACTTTTTTTGTGAACGAATGAAGATTTATTTTATTTTTTGCGATTGAATTATTGAATTGGATTACGTCTTACTTGGGCTAGAGATGATTTAAGAAGAATGAGAAGGAAATAAGAGTTGACAGATTACAATTATGTAGTAGATTTGTTTCTGACTACTACTTTTTTAACATTCCGCCCGCCTCAACGTTTCCATTGGAACGTTGAATGACTTCCTGGTCCTCTAGATAAACGGGTAAAGGACACAGCTTGACTATGGGACGCTTCAGAATTGACAATTGAGTCTTAATGGTGACGACCCTAACGTGCCCATTCGATCCTGGGTGCGTTTCAATTACTCGAGCAAGTGGCCATTTAGTTGGAGGGTACCGCTCGTCTACGACCAAAACAAGTGTTCCTACCTTGATAGATGGCGTTGTGTCATGCCACTTGACAAATTCTTGGAGGTGCTGTAGGTATTGAATTGACCACATTTGCCAGAATCGTTGTAAAATTTGCCTCAGATGTTGAAAACGAAATAATCTTGATTCAGGGATATGAAGCAGCGATGGCTCAGGTATTGTGTTGATAGCGCTTCCAATGATAAAGTGTCCCGGAGTCAATGCTTCGATATCTTCGGGATCATCTGACAGTGGAGAGATTGGTCGCGAATTTAGGACGGCTTCTATCTGTGCTAATAAAGTAGAAAACTCTTCATATGTTAAAAGAGACTCACCAATAGTTCGCTTAATATGAAATTTAGCGGATTTGACGGCCGCTTCCCATTTACCACCAAAGTGAGGTGCCGCTGGGGGGACAAACTGCCATTTAGTTCCATCGTTAGCTAGCATATCTACGGTGTGCCGACACTCCTTGGAAGCAGCTTTGAAAAGTCTTCGAAGTTCTGCATCTGCTCCTATCAAGTTGGTACCACAATTACTTGTAAGCGTAGCACAGATGCCTCGGCGGCTGACGAGCCTCTTGTATGCAGCTAAGAAACCTTCCGTTGAATAATCTGTTGCCAATTCTAAGTGAATCACGGATGATGAAAAGCAAACAAATACGACGAGATAGGCCTTGTATGTTTTGGCTGCTCGCCCTCTCCAAGTTTTCAAAATGAAAGGTCCAGCATAGTCCACACCGGAGTGTAAGAATGGTCGAGAAGGAATGGTGCGATTAACTGGAAGTTGACCATTAGTTGCCTCGATGTTGCAGCTTGATAACGGGAACAGATAACACAGCGATGAACGAATGAACGCACACAACTACGCCCTCCTGGAATCCAATAAGTTCTTCTTAATGTTGCCAGCATCAATTGCACACCACCATGGAGGGTTGCTCGATGTATATAGTTCAAGACAAGTTTTGTGAAGATCGAATCTCTTGGCAAAATTATGGGATGTTTCATATCTGGATCTATTTGTGCATTACGAAGCCGCCCGCCAATTCGCAGAACTCCTTCTGAGTCAATAAATGGCGTAAGCCGATGAAGAGAGCTACTCCGGGATAAAGTTTCTAAACGAGAAAGATGATTAATTTCAGATCTAAAATAAATGCTTTGTGTATTTTTTATCCAAAATAAGTTTGCTTCTCTCATCTCAGCTGGTGTTAATTGACTTGGGCTATGTGATGAACTTGAGACTTTTCGAAATAACACTACTCGTCTGCACCACGCAGTGATTCGCAAAAGTCTCGATAACGACGAACAACGTTGAACAAGATCCCATGGTAATGTAGTCGACTTTCTTATAACTGCAGCTACCAATTGTTGACGTTCTTCATGGTCTACATTAACATCTGGAGTGGGGATAAGATTGGGCCAACTATCACGAGTAAGTTGGAGCCATTGTGGCCCTTGCCACCAAAGGCTACTCTCTGCTAACTGGCGAGGCGATGCTCCTCTCTAGGCGAGATCCGCAGGATTATCCTCACCTGGAATGTGATGCCAGTTTACTTTGGGCACATTATCCTGGACCTGTCTGACTCGATTTCGGACGAAATCCTTCCATCTTGATAGCTCACCTTGGATCCAATAAAGAGCAGTACTGGAGTCAGTCCAAAGGTGGATAGGGACTGATTGTAGATTGAGGACACTGATGAAATGTTTTACAAGTTTGGTGAGCAGCAGTGCTGCTGCCAATTCCACACGTGGAATGGTGACTCGAATAGATCTAGGTCGTTTTGATGACTTTGCTGGGCGATTAGCTGGAGTAACTTTCGTTTTGGAAGATAAGATTGTAATATGCTTGCCAGTTTCTTTGATGACACGAATATATATCACAGCTCCAAGCGCTGCCAGCGACGCAACTGAAAACCCGTGCAGTTCAACTGAAACCAAACCGGGAACTATTTCAAGCCATCGGGGCACGGAAATTAAAGATAGATCGTTGAGTTGGTTTATGTAGCTTTTCCAGCGAGCTTCAAACAACTTAGAAATTGGTTGATCCCATTCAAGATCCGCTAGCCAAAGTTCCTGAATGAAAAGTTTTGCTCTGACAACAACAGAAGAAAGCCAGCCCAACGGATCGAAAAGCTGAGCTGTTCTCGATAGCACTGTCCGTTTTGTATAAACAGCTGGTTCTTCATGTTGTACTGGAATGAAGATAAAGCGATCCAATTCAGGCTGCCAGTTTAAACCCAAAGTTCGATGAACTGGACCATCATCGATGAAAAGTGATGAGGATGGTGTTGCTCGATATTGTGCAGGCACTTCCTCGTTTCATTATTAGTACACCATTTTTGCAATTGAAACCCGCCTGCTTTAAAAAGATTAGAAATTTGGGTGATTCGTTTCTAACAGTAGCTGCTCCGTCGTACATATCATCCACGTAAGTATGTTTCTTGATAACATCTTTGACATCAGAAAATCGATAACCTTCATCCTCGGCTAGTTGATTCAAGACCCGAATAGCAAGAAACGGAGCAGACTTTGTTCCATACGTTACTGTGGTGAGTACAAATTCTTGAACGTTAGAACTTTCAGTCCACAGAATTCGTTGATATTTCCAGTCATTAGGGTGTACTTTGATTTGCCGGAACATCTTTGTAACATCAGCAGAATAGGCAAATTTGTTAACCCTCCAACGTGTAAGAACATCAGGAAGGTCTACTTGCAGCTTTTGACCTTCGTGCAGAAAGTCGTTGAGTGACATACCGTTATAGGTCTTCAGGGACCCATTGAAAACGACTCTTAATTTCGTCGTGGAACTGCAACTGCGAAGGATACCATGATGAGGGAGATAAAACATTTGGTCTGTTGGTTGAGTTGGCGAAGAGGCTCGTTTCAGTGTTATGTGCAAATCGATTTTTCATGCATTGTAATAACTTTAATGCAGGAGTTCTCGAGTCTCCAAATGATGTTGGAATTGATTTGAAGGGAAGGCGAACGATAAATCTTCCTTCCGAATCACGAGCATGCGTAGACTTGAAAATTTCCTCACATTCCTGTTCTTCTGGAGTAAGTGGTTCGATAGATAAGTTAAATGATTCTTCCTGCATCCAAAACCTTTTCACTAGCTCGTCCAAATGATCATCTGCGTAGCAGTAGAATGATTTTGCTTCTTTGGGTTTCGGTGTAATATCTGATGATGTTGAACCTGAAATAATCCATCCCAATGTGGTACGTTGCGCAATTGGTGCCCCCTCAGGACCCTTTAGAAGTCCATTTTGTAAGACTTGCCCATATACTTCTGCTCCGAGGATGAGGTCTATACGTCCAGGTTGATGATATTCTGGGTCTGCTAGATCGATATTTTGCAAATGTGACCAGTCCGTGTGCTTGATGACAGCTGATCGTAAAAGGTTGGTAAGTTTTGATAACACATAAGCGTTGAAGATGCAGTTGAAGTTACTTATGCAAGATTGCAGATTCATTGTTACCAAACCTTTTGATTGATGGGATGATGATGAATCGCCTCCAATGCCAACTATCGATAAAGTTGTGTGCGATCGTGGAAGTTGGAGAAGGTAGATGAGGTACTCCGATATAAGATTTACTTCCGAGCCCTGGTCGGGAAAGGCCCGGACAATGTATGGCTCCCCAGAACTAGATATGACTCTTACCAATGCGGTTGCAAGACGCGTTGTTGATTTTGGGGACTGATTGATGCAGGTCACATTGGAGGAAGCAGAAAAATGATTGATGTTGTTGGTGGAGATGTCTTGATTAGATCGTGTAGATGGAACTGAATCGATGGACGTGTTTGGTTGATGAATGGTTGTATGATGACGTCCTCCACATTTTTGATATCTCCATTTCGAATAGCATGCACTAGTTGTGTGATGACCAAGGCAGTTGTAGCAGAGTCTCAGCTATTTTAGAAGCTCGACACGGTTAGCAGGAGTTTTTGATAGAAAACCTGGACATGAAGAGATATAGTGTTCGCCCTTACAATTGAAACATACCTGTTTTGTGTGGTGTGCAGCTACGAGATGCGTCTTCGCCTTTGTTTGATGGTTGGACGAGTGGAACTTGGAAATGCTTTGTCCTGAAGTAGCTCGTTCAAAAGCTTGAAGCGAGCGAATGCGAGTAAGGATGAAATCTTTAAGTGCCGCCCAGGTTGGTGGTTCAGTTGAAGATCCTAACTATTTTTCCCATTCTTTAACTGATGCACTATCTAGTTTGCGGGAAACGATATGTGTGAGGACATCATTCCATTAGCTTACGTTACGACCAAGACCTTCAAGCGATCCCAAGGCTTTATTAATTTCGTTGTACAAGGTCTCCAGTTTAGAAGAAGATTCCTCGTGAACAGCTTTCGCGGATATAATAGCTTGAACTGCTGAGTCAACATGTAGTCTCTTATTATCATAATAGGAGATCATGTCATCCCAAGCGATTTGAAAGTTTGACGCGGTAACTGAAACACCATGAAGATGTGAAGCGGCTTTACCTACCAGACATTCCTTTAAGAATTGAAGTTTTGTGACGCACGTGAGCGACAGATCAGCCCCAATTATTGCCATAAAGGAATCTTTAAATGAGGGCCATTCAGAGAATTCCCCGTTAAACAGCGGTAGCGGTAGTTTTGGAAGCTGATGGTTTTGTGATGTGGACAACGGATTCGCAGACGTAGTGGAAAGATTCTTACCATCTAGATTGGGGACTTCTATTAATTTGTCGTGTAATATTGCCACGTGTTCCATGGAATTAAGGTAATTTTCTTCGCAGTTATGATACATTTTGTTCTTAAAGCAGTCTTCTTCCTCATATTTTTGACGTGATTCTGCCTTTAATGCTGCTTTTATTGTTGTCATAGATTGGTGATTTGTTTTGAAAGTGTTCCAATTTTCACAGAGTGCTGCCTTACGAGATTCTATTCTCTGGATTGTGGCATTTGATCCCAGTTTATCGAGGGAATCTTTGATGATGTCGTATAGTTCATACTGCTGTTCTAAAATGGCGGTCACCTGTGTTGCGTTGGACATGGTTATGGACTGTATTTCGTGCTAAATTTAATATTAATTTTTATTTCGCGGGAAAAATAAACCGAGTTTAGAAGGACCATTAATGTTCGAAATAAATTAAAGACTACTTTTTTTGTGAACGAATGAAGATTTATTTTATTTTTTGCGATTGAATTATTGAATTGGATTACGTCTTACTTGGGCTAGAGATGATTTAAGAAGAATGAGAAGGAAATAAGAGTTGACAGATTACAATTATGTAGTAGATTTGTTTCTGACTACTACTTTTTTAACATGTTTGCTTTTGCTCCTAGCGGTAGTCCCTGAGCAACTACATGTATAAATCCTTATACGTGTTGGCTAACATTACAATTGCGATCGGTCTAACGTTTCTAGTCTAGGATGATGACTTTCGGCTAATGTATGCGGACCAAGATGAGTTTCTGCAATGCGAACACGCTCCTCGACTCGGGGAGCAAAGGACTTCAAAATGCCAGATTCCTCCATTTGGAACGAGAGTTCCTTCGATATAACTTGGACATATTTGGACTGAGTGAAGTAACTCCGTATAACACTGTGCTACTCTACTCAGGCAAGCCGGAGGGGCGGTCTCCGTGAATCCAGAGTGGGTCTACTGCTAACACCAACATCACGCAGAGGCTTAATTTCCTGCCAGAATCTTATCGGCCAGATTCCGGACTACAGTACAGGCAATCAAATCGACCGTTCGGCAATCAGTCAACGTTGCAGAAGTTGTCTTTTAGACGTCTGAAACAGAAGAGGAGCCGATATGGGGTTGGTACGGGATCATCACCCTATGGTAGCTACTGTCCAGTTACGTATTGCAACTGTTCAAATGCCCCAAAATATCGACCGGCTAAAGGTCCACTCAGTATATTAACGACTATGGGCTCACTTTTCGCTAGAAGTGGAATCAATCAACAGCTCAATGCCAACATCCATCTAAAAACTGTGACAATGCTTTCACATCTGGAGCTTAAAGTATTGTTAGTAGATGACAGGCAAGATATAGCACGTGGCTTACCAAGGACACCTGGAGTCGGATTGAAGAACGTTTGCTACGTAAAACTCATATTATCGGGCAGTTGGGAGGAACAAGCTAGAGTGCCTGTGTCGAAGGACACAAACGTAGCGTACGACTGGACCAACTATATCAATCACCCGGCTACAGAAGTAGTGTGGTAGCATAAATCTTTATAGAATTACCAAAAAGCTGACAGGTGGTCATCACTCTAGCCAACATCCGGCGAAAAGCTTTAAGGGGTCGTACTCGTTTTGGATGAGGATTAACTCAAGCGGTGGAAGAAGCATTTTGCTACCATCCTTAACCGTGTACTCGCTAGCGATGTGCACCCAAATCAAACTGAGCTGCCTCTTCGACTCCCATTAAAGACGAGACGCGCTGAAAAACGTCAAGGCGATAGGACTAGATTGAATTACCGCAAATCTTCTGCGAGCCACTCTAATAACACCATCAGAGCTTTTACATCCGCTTGTTGAGAGAGCTTCGGAGGCAGAAAGTTTCCCGGATGAGTGAAAGAAGGGAATGATTGTTAAACTCCCTATGCAGTGTGAAAACTACTACTACTAGTTCTTGAACGAATACAGGAACATCTGGAAGATACATTCGATGCCGGATAAGCAGGTTTCCGCTCTGGATCGTCCTGCGTTGACTACGCCCACGTTATATGTAAACATATTAAGGGTACACAAAATCCCTTGTGCGAGCGCAAACTATAAAAAAAAAACAACTGGCTTGCCTTTCGCAGGAGAGGTATACCCGACAAACTAATGGCCATGGTGGGTCTAAATGTCGTATTCCGCATAAAGGAAATTTATCAAAGGAATTCGTTTAAAGTGGGGCCCCACAATGCTGCATTCTATCACCGATACTTTTTTATGGCGATTAGCGATGGGCTTCGCGCAAGAATTCGCTGAGAATGTTTGTTTACTCTCTCCAGGATTATGGATCTCCGCCAAATGACAGGAAGAGTAGATAGGAAGGCAAAAGACGTGGGTTTGAAGATTAACATTGCCAAAATCACGATCAACAACCTCGGCACTAACCTATCAACTCAAGTGACCATTGCTAGACAACCGGTAGGGAAGTAGAGAGTTTCCCATATCTTGGGAGTAATCTCCTTTGGGATGATGTCCATGATATGGTGAAGCAATGCAATCATTAAATGTTGAATCCGTGCTGTGGTATGGGTGCAGCATTTGGACGGTGACCGTTCCTATCACAAAAAAAAATTACGAACGTTCGTTAATAGGTTCCTATTGAACATCTTAAAGGTTTTCTGGCCGTATCTCTAACGAACATCTTTTAGACAGAGAACGTGCCACGAACCAACAGGCATACTCATCCAATAGCGGGAGTGGCAGTCATACACTTTGAAAAAACGACAGTTCCATAGCAAATCACGCGATGCAATGGAATCCGGGTCGGCCGAGAAATATATAGCACAGAACAGTTGAGGTCCAGTTGAGTTGAGTCACGACAATTGGGTAAGAGTTGGAGAGAGCTGAAACTCATTGCCAGGAACCGTAAGCGATGGCGCGTAGGCGTAGTTGGGGCACTAGGACCCACAAAGGGAAGCATGATATAAGTAAAAAAAAAATTAACTTCGGTTTCCGTAAGATCTGCCGTTTGCTCTTCGTGCGCGACAACGGAGGGATTGGTACTGCGCAGAAATTACTCATTAAGGCGTTAAAGTACTATTTGCATCAATTTTCCATGAAGGGTTACCTTCTCGCCTTCTGCCATTGAATTTCAATCTGCCACTTCTTCCACTGCTTGTCGCCTGCTACTTTTTCCAACATCCATAGTCAAATTCAAGACGCACTTTATCGGTTTTAATAATTCTGCTGTACTTAGTTCACTCTTCAAAAGCTTTTTGTCCCGGAGCCGGTTCTACACCATGGAGCACAGTTTCTACACCAATCTTACAGTTTTCTTCGTAGTTGTCCCACATACCTTATGAGCTCAGTTCTTCTTCTTACTTAATGGCACTTTGAAGCCGTTCTTGTACTTTAGAGCCTTTCTCGCAAACAGATCTGGCCTCTTTCCTCATGTGCTTACGTCGCAATTTTTTTTCTCAGACGACCTGATATCTAGATTAGATCGGACTACAGCTTTCGTTAGTTGCTTGACGGCATGTCTCTTGTTCAGGAACCAACCTTTGCAGGGTGATTCATTTCTTATTCGAGGCTCAGAGTTGTTTGCGGTGGTAATTTTACGTAGTCGTATAGGTTACCTCATGTACTACCACCAACATGGAGGGATGGGCAGTTTTTGGAATGCTTTCGCCAAAAGAGGTCTGATATTCCAGAGTCAATTACCCACATGGGGCTCACCAGATAGATCTTTGCTTCAATACCCTGAAATTCTTATGGCATCAGCTCAAAGTGCGTTGAGGTTGCATATAAAGAATCTGTCATGCGGACTTTTGAGGCCGAAGTTGATCTAATCGCTGTATTTATCCATCGAATGTCTTCTCTTTGAGAGCTAGCATCTTTCAACTTTATCGCCTGTTAAAAACTAGTTGTCACCTTATGTTCCTAAGCATTTGTGGATTTCAAGTTTTAATTACGAGTATCTATTTCTTTTATCCTAGTAGCGGTCCTTTAGGTGCTGGCTAATGCGCCACTGCTTCCTAAGACAAATTGCTCATTTGTCGATCTGGCCTGGAATTTGCGTAGAGTTGGGATCTCCCAACAAGAAATGGTTGGATGTCAAAGCATCCTCATCATCGGCTGAGATGGACAAGTGCGTAAGTGGACGTCCATTTATAATATTTTCGGCCTCTATTAAGGCGCTCCTCCCCCAACAACTGCCTGCACGTGGGTTCGATGGGCAGTTGAACGACCACTCGATGTCTTTCGAAGAAAGTTCAGCTTTGATGGCTTCGTTGTCACAAATGTCAGCCATCAACAGCTCCCTTTTTTTTCCCATGAAATTGGTGCCGTTATTGCATTCAATACGTTTCAAAATCCCACAGCGATTGACAAAGTTACGAATACATAGCACACAGGCATCAGTAGAAGCGTCATGCACGTAAAAAGTACGACCCACCTCTTGTGTCTCCGTCCTTTTCTATCGCTGCTTCGATGGTCAACTCGATCGTCCTGTCTTGCTGTTTCTCAATCTCTTGACACGAGATACTTCGCATCACTTCCTTGGAATTCGTCGAAAGGTCTCGCAGTTCGAAACCGTCTTTCTTGTGAATTGAAATTACGTCGTTGGTCACCTTAATTGCTTCAGCTTCATTATCGAAGCTATCGACGTAATCGTCAACATAATGGCGATCGATAATTGCCCTCGCAACTGTGGGATGAATGTTTAAATATCTTGAAGCATTGAGATTCTTTACATAATTGGCTGAACGCGGCAAGCAACTAGCACCAAATATCATTGATGTCATCAGATAAACGTCGATCGGCTTTTCTTTGTGTTCCCTCAATAGGAAGCGCTGCGAATTTTAGTCCTCTGGTTCAATACGAATCTGATGAAACATCTATTTAATGTCTCCAGACACGGCTATAGCTCTTAGGCTAAAATTAAACTGGATCATCATCATGGGTTTCAGTTTATCAGGACCCTTTACCAGAAAGAAATTCAGAGAGACACCGAAATGAGGGAGGTACCAAGTCTTTGTGTATTGTGATTTTGCTTCAGCTGTCGTCAATTTTCTGACGTACACCTTTGCAACGGTAACTCTTAATGATATTCTTATACGTCTTGGCATATTCAGGATCCATCTCCAGTCTACGTTCCAGGTTCCAAAACTTTCGCTTCGCCATATCATAACTATCTGGAGCATCAGGGCTGTCTTGTTTCCAGAAATACCATTGTATTCCTTTGT
The DNA here is from genome assembly GCA_963966105.1 of Volucella zonaria. NCBI lineage: Eukaryota > Metazoa > Arthropoda > Insecta > Diptera > Syrphidae > Volucella > Volucella zonaria. The sequence continues at coordinate 45,495,150 of OZ014531.1, forward strand.
TGTATTTAACAATATTTCAATCGCTCTTTTGTCAGTAGAAGTGACCAGCTATTCCGTCGGTTTCTTGACTCCGAAATTTTCTAAAGCGAAGTACTCCTCCACCGCCTTGTCCACTAGAGCGTCCTGTGCTTGACTGCATTAGCTGCTGTGAAGGACTACATCATCTCTTGGCTCTGCTACGGCTTCTGTTGACGTTTTCCCATAAACAATAGGTCCACTTCGTACTAGCCATTTGGGTGCGTAATGGTGAACCCAAATGGCTATTGTGGAGCCCAATCGGTATCTCCGGCTTGGCATCCTTATACTGGGCAAATGGGATAGTGTCTAGATGACGATTCGATAGCTATAGTTCTTCCGTATTGACTATTTGGGGCAAGTTCAAATCGATGATGGTTTGTGTTGCTTTCATCGATCGTGTATCTTCATTTCCATTGCAATAGTCTCCTTTCCAAACCATTGGGAGCTTTAATTTATTTTGGCGGCCATTCAAACACAATCGTCTGGCCAGATCTACTCTCATTACAGTGACTGAGGAACCTTTATCGAACAGCGCATATGTTGGTATGACGATGATATCACCATAGATTCTAACAGGTAGCACACGAAACGGAATCTTGGCTTTAGAATGAATGTGATAAGGGTCTCAAACATACAACGTCGACTGGTACATTGAATTCGACGGCTCGTGTAGTAATGGATGCTGCATTTTAGCACAATCATCAATTCCACACTTCTTCTTGACGAAAACCCACCTTGCTGAGATATCTAGTTTAATGAAAAGATCGCACTCCGCAACTTTGTGCAAGCGTCTTGTCCAGATACAATACATAAAGGATCTTCTTAGGATCCGACTTCTGCTCTACATGAGCTAGCGTCAATAAAGAAGTCGATGTAACCAGGCAAACAAATCTCGCGACCTCGGTCGAGCACTCAGCAAAATGTTTCACTGTTGCATATGGCACAATACTGATGCTCCGTTGAGGCCATTCTAGTTGTTAAGCAGCTTAGCTACTAGTTCGTCGATTAGCGTTGGGTTTGCCAGATGTTGATGCAAACCACCAGCCTCCAAAAACGTCGAAAGATTTTACGCCACTGTGGCAAATTCTACCAACATTTCGAGTTTTCCTTCCGAAATTTATGAAATCGCCCTCACTTTGGCCAACTGGCTTCGCAGTAGGCACTCGTGACGTCCAAATCTGAACTCTAGGACAGCTATTACCTGAATTATCAGGGTGGATGAGCAATGATTCTACAACTGCCCCCGATTCTTTCTTAATCGATTTCTGTAGACGTTGCAGATTTTCCACCTTCGAGTAACTATACATCGCAGTAGAAACCATTACCAGACGTAGCCAGAGTTTCATTAGTGCCTAGCGTATACGTACAATACCCAACCACCAGAAGATGTATTGTAATTAATAACGAAGCCAGTTTATGGCTCAAAACCCCAATGTTGAGGAAAGCTTAGTCCGTTCACTCAATATCTACAAAAAGGGGGACGTAAGGCGTTTTCGTGAACTCTGTACACCGAGAAAATCAGAGGTTTTTCCATTTTTCAGTATATGGCGCAGGTATCGAACCCAAGAACATTTGGAATAAGCCAGAAAATTAAGCCATTAAGCCAAGCCATTACCAGCAATATTTTTAAATTCTTAAATTAAAAAGCCTGAAAAACACCGCAGACCCCTTAAAAATAAAAGCCTTTACAGTAGCATCTAACTTTTGCTATACGAGTATTGGCGTATTGGTGGAGTTTTAGTTTCTAAGGAGCAGTGATTATGAAATAAACATTGGGACCGCTGGATTACGTAACTCTTCCATAAAATTTAAGCCAAACTATACAACAAAGTCGCTAAATATAATCTTGCTACAGCACTCAAAAGTCCGCCGGTCCGAAAAAGTCAGTCTACAATACTCGCACTTTTACTTTTTTGCTTTGGAAACCTTCAGCGAATCACTTATCGCCGATTTGGTGAACGTTCGAATAGTAATCTTTCCCAATATTTTGTTTTGTTATCAAACAACTCGACGTCGCATTCCCAGGTCCATAAATCTCTTAAAAACTTTTATGATCGACTTTGTTGTAATTTACTGCTCGATTGGAAATAAAATCACTTTTTTACAGCGGGGGGCTTAAATAGCCTAACACTTGATTCCAGTAAATCCCCAAAAGCCTTGCCTTGCACGAACTTAAGCTCTGATTTGCAACTTCTCTAAGGAGCCTTTAAATTGACAGGAATTATCTCCAGACATCTTAACATCGTAAAGTCCAAATGCACGGGTTTAACAACGACAAAGTCCTCCTTATCACAGCCGTACTGTTGTAGTGGAAAACCCATTACGACATATTTCACTTATAAGCCCCCGTTGAGCTTGTCGCCTCTTATCGATGCAAATGCCTATGATAAACCATTCGGACGCAGCAGGGTATGATATAAAGTAGGCCAGTTTGCGATAGAGCCTCATAAGCGAACTGAAAATGTCGCGAACAGTGTTAGTCTTTTTGGGCATCTGTCTGGTGTTGGCCGCTGGCGAACGTGCTCGTTACGATAACTATCGGGTGTACAAGGTAACCGCAGCTGATTTGAAGCAATTGGCTGTCCTCAAGGACCTCGATGGAGCTAGTGATAGTGTGATTTTCTTGGATGGAGTACATGGTCTGTCAAAAGGTGTCAATGTGGTGGTTGCACCCCACAAGGTGCCAGACTTTGTCAATATCTTGGCCACAAATGGACTTACCTACGAACTGATCGATGAAGACGCTCAAAAACGCCTGGATGATGTTGATCTTGGATTTACAAGCCGTGCAGCCTACGACTGGACATCGTACCATCCACTTGAAGAAACTTACAGTTGGTTGAGTTCCTTGGCTAAATCTCACCCGCACGCAGTCAGCCTTATTGTAGGTGGCAGAACCTATGAAGGACGTCAAATTTTAGGTGTCAAGATTTCCTACAAATCCGGCAATAAGGGAATCTTCATCGAAAGCGGTATCCATGCTCGTGAATGGATTGCTCCGGCTACAGTAACATATTTGATCAATGAACTCCTGACCAGTACATCACCGTCAATTAGGAACATTGCAGAGAATAATGATTGGTACATCTTCCCAAATGCCAATCCCGATGGTTATGTCTACACCTGGACTACTGATCGTATGTGGAGGAAGACCCGTAAACCTTATGGCAGCTGCTATGGAGCTGATCCAAACAGGAATTGGAACGTTCATTGGAATGAAGTGGGTTCTAGCAGCAATCCCTGCTCGGATACCTATGCTGGAGCATCTCCTTTCTCTGAAATCGAAACAAAGTCTATTTCGGAGTACATTGCTTCGTTGAAGGGCAAGATTCAACTGTATGTATCGTTCCACGCTTATTCACAGTATTTGTTGTATCCATATGGACATACGAGTCAGCTTCCACCGAATGTAGGCGACCTGAACACTGTATTTGATGTTGCTATTGCAGCTATGAACAAGAGGTATGGAACCAAATACACTGGAGGCAACATCTATGATGCTATCTATCCAGCTTCGGGATCCAGTATCGATTGGGCTTACACGAACGTTGACACTAAGTTGGCTTATTGCTACGAATTGAGACCGTCCAGTAACTCGATTTGGTATGGATTCCAATTGCCAGCTTCTCAGATCATTTCAACAGGAGAGGAGACTATTGACTCACTAGTGGCCATGATTGCCAAAGCTAAGGAGCTGAAGTATTTGTAAATGGCGTAATGGGAAAGAAATAAATGGTATTGTGATTGCAGAGTTTTGATTTGTTTTAATCTCACAGAGGCTTTATCCTTTTGGGTCATGAGAGAGATTTCCAATGAATCCGTGAGCCAATTAGTGTTGCATTTCGGATTAGTGAAACTTCAACCCAAGTTGGTCAAATCGAGGGCGAGAGGCTCTGAATAAATGAATTTGTCAGGGTCTAGATATTTAAAGCACACTTGAGTCCTTCAAGCTTTTTCAGAAGTGATTGTGGCCTTAGTAGTCTATCCTGGTAACACGTTGGAACTAAAGGACAAATGATAGAAGGTAAAGACAAATAGTACTCCAAAGAGCAGCAATTTATAGTGGCTCTGGTGCCAGTATAGATATGCTCAGTTGATTTAAGAGGTGGGACACATCACTGCAAGCTGGATGCAGCTATTCAGCTTAGTCCTCAGGTCATGTGTTCTACTTCAGGTAGACCGTTTTTGCTTAAGGCGTAATAGCGTCAAAGACTACGTATTGTTATTACTTCGACTGCGTTGCATTTCATGGCAAGTCTCACCGAAAAGTTGAACCTACGTTTCCACTAGTATTGCAGATCAAGATAGCTGCACTAGATATTCCCAAGGGATTTGACACGGTTTGGCATCAGGCTATTTAGTAAAAAATGCTGGGCATTTGTTGTCTTCTTAATGGAATTTGTCAGCAACATTAAATTCAAGTTGCTTTGAACAGTTTCAAGTCCGATATCCACAAAATAAGTCCCGGTATGCCCCAGGGTAGCATTCTGTCTCAGACACTCTTTGTAATTTTCCTCAATGATCTCTTGTTTGCTACTTCTGGTCGTAGGACAGGAATGGCAGCTTATGCTTACCGCTTTAGACTCTAATGTTAGCAGCATGTATTCTGGTATCGAACATTGGCTAGGACCACTATCTTGTTATATGGCCAAGGCATAAATGTGTACATATTACGCAGCTTAGAAGAGGAAATATGTTACTGCGAGGAAGTTTGAGGCCAGAAGAGTGCAATTGCAAAAAAGCACTCCTTATTCCAAACCTAGTACAGGTACAGCTTCCAATAAGCCATCAGAGGTCCTCTCTCTGATCTACTAAACTTGAACGACGATAAATACCGTCTGGTGCATACAGAGTAACAGAACCCATACAGAGTGCTGCAATAATGGATTGAAGCGATTCTACAAATCAAAAGCTCAGGACGAGCGTGGGCTTCTTAGAAGGAAGAAAAAGAGCATGAGAAGCGCGAGATTAAGAGATTCTTGTATTTTACCAAAAAGTAAAACGAGCATCCTAGGTCAACACAGTACTAACGGAAATCTTCAAGGATGAAAAATAGATCCTTGTGATAGATTCACAATCAGTGGTGACGGCATGGAGAATCATTTCTACAGACTGAATCTCAGAATGAATCCTTCAACATGTGCGGTGACAATTTCGTTCATTCGACCTCGGTGAAACGAGGATAGCCGTATCCAAGATTAGGTCCAATAAAGCCGACGGTACTGTTGGGCTAGCTGCCAAGCTGTCCAAGTTGGCGGAAGATAATTTAGTGAAGAGCATCCACTCTAAAATGTAGTCGGACAAAACCGTGTCAGACGAATGAAGCCTTAGCATTGTATGCAAAATCCTGAAGAATAGCCTCCTCAACATCGCCTATAAGATCTCCTCTGCCTAATTTTGTAAACCTTTGGTCAACCAACTAATTGGTCCTCATCAGTGTAAGTAATTTAAGGACTGCAAAGTCCACCATCGACCAGATCTTTAGATTACGGCAGACCTTGGAAAAGACCCTGTAATTTCAAATTGACGCTCACCACCAATTTGTTGACTTTAAGACCGCCTATGACAGCGGATATCGTACAAAAATATGTTGTCATCGACAGTTCAGATAGAGCGTCTCAACAAGCAAGCACAACTAGTCAAGTGCTTTGTGTATCTAGACTCCGCAGTTAATGCAAGATGGGGCAAAAATAATGTCATAATGTGAATGTGCCATTATTTTCGTAAATCGCGTCGAGTTTCATTGAGAAACCCGGAATTATTGTTACTGCTTATTTAACCAATTTCCGGTCTGTTGTTTTGACGCAGAATGAATTTCATCGCCCTGCACCACCTGCACTAACAAATAAGGGTTTAGCTGAGCATCTTGTGCAAACTGGGTCCACTACAGATATTGCTCGTTCGACCGAGAATATCACTGCTATCGCCGAGGACACCCGAGAGAGTCCACAAACATCGACGTGACAACGATGCACACAATTTGGCATTGGCAGACGTTCGTTGCGTTGAATTTTGGTGAAACACCTGAAGATGTTCCCTTATAAAGTGCAAGCCTGAACCTGGTGCAGGAAGAGGATGATTTCGTCTCCAAAATCATTTCCACTTCAGTGGTTATGCGAATAAACAAAATTTTGCATTCCTGACGCACAGAGAATGCACGAAGAGCACCCGCTCAAAACGATTAGCTCTTATTTTTTTGAGGACGCCGACGAGACCACCGTAATCATACCTGGCGAAAGCTACAGGCAGATGTTAGACGAGTTTTTTTGCCGCGAGTTGCTGAATTGGGTCAGGGCGGAGCAACCGCTCACTCAACTCGGACAACGCTGGAGATTTTGAATCAGCAATTTCCAGGCCGTGTGATCTCGCGATTGAAATGGCAGGCCAGATAGCCAGATGTGACGGTGGCAGACTTTTTCCTTTGGGGCTTTTTGAAATCTCACGTTTACCACAACAAACCACAGACCGTGAATGTCTTGAAACGTAAAACGAGCACAAATGCGCACCAACTCAGCAGGTGGTAAGTAAACTTTTCGTGAAAATAGAGCTCAATTTTTTTATTTCTAATGGCGGCCAATTTACATTACTTTTGCTCCACCTTGCATAATCAAAGACAACACCTTAGAGACCAGTCATCTCGAATGTCGGGAATTGCCAATTGTTTGTTTTTGGTCAGAAGATAATTGAGTTGCATTGTATGAGTTGCAAAAGTATGAGGAGGTTCTTCGTCATCTCGAGAGAAAAGTGCTTTGAGTGATCTACACTTAATCAAAAACTGTAGGGACTATACAGTAACATGGACCTATGTTTAAGAGTCCGGACTCATAAGCTTAAAAGACTGGGACAGGTGGACATCAATTCCAGTTCGCAAATTCTTCGGGTGGAACACCAAGATTGCAAACAACAAGGCAGTCGGTTGAGCTATAGGTCCACTTCGCACTATAGCGACACATAAATAAGGGGTAAGAGTAGGTGCTTCTTCTATCAACGGTATCGCTATGAATGTTTATAAGTCTATTTTCGAGCTCACCTTTGGCAATATGGTAATTCGTTCCCTATCGGTACAACTCGCTTGTAGAATGGCCTGCCGAACTTTTTATTTCCTTGTCGTTATAATCTACAAACATTCAAAACCAGCGATCATTGATATCTCTCTCTTTCCTCCCTGAGTTTCCTTGAACTCAATTGGTCTCAGATTATTTTTAAATTTATCTCTTGCTGCGGAAGGTGGTCATTCCACCCGTTGTATCATATATTCACTGGCCATGCTTTGCAGTTTATTGAGTCTGGCCCATGTAGAACTTTTTTTTACTTATACCACCCAATGGACGTGGTCCTTCCACGTTTGGGTGAAGCCCAATTTTTCTCAAGTAGATTTTGTTGGTAGTTATTCCAAAGATGTCTTGATCAAGCGGTACCCCTATCCTTGAAAACTCTAAAGCTTCGCCAAAGAGTATTTGAGTTCTTAGGTTTATCAGAATTTTTCTTTTGGTAAGGGCTACTGTGGTCCGTTTTTGGGCATAATGATGGGCAATCTTTTTGTACAAGTTGGACACACGGCTGAAGACTGATTTTTCAAGTTTCATGCTCTGAAAGAACAGCTTCGAGTATATCAGCGTCATCGAGGTATCCTTGAAGATAGAAACCGTTCCATGTATGATCAGAAATTCATTAACATGAGATTGGAGAGACAGACTTCCACAACTATGATACTGAGTTGCATGCTACGTAGACTCATCTGTTAACAAATTTTTAACAGCTATCTACATGTAGTATCGATGTATCTCGACCATCATGTCAAAAACGCTTTCGATGACAAAAAAAATCGCCTGCTATCCCGTATATCTATAAAGAGCGTGGATAGCTGATGTTCCTGGCTTTGCTAACTTTGGTGAAGTGCTTGGCAGCTTTTGTCCAAGCCATGCCATAACCTTAGAACCAAATGCTTCCAAAAATAGAAAAACTGAGTCTGTCCGCTTAAATGTACCTGAATATTCAGACCTATGCCGGCATCGTTAAGCGAACTTCAGCTCATAAGCTTGGTCCACATAAAATTCCCAAGATGAAATCCCAAGATGAAATCAACAGCGAGCAACAGAGCTTCTCGGCATACTTGGAAGTTACGTCATATGAAGGTTTTTCAGCGTCTATTTTCGATGACGAAATTGAAATTGTGACAGGCGATTTTCTAGCAAACTAACGCCAGAGCGTATACCCCAGAACGTTGCCTTCTAACACCATTTTCTAAATGGTCTGGCCTTTCAGATTACAGCTGTGCCGCCCGACTACGTGAAAGATTGTCTCTAATATGGATGATCTTACTATTAACGACTTCAGCAAATGATAAACGAATACCGACTTTCAGCTATATACGAGCAATATTCGGGCCTCAACAGACCACCTAAAACCGAATGTAGAACCACAGGCCATGGACCGCTTCAAAGCGAATATCGCTGCCATCCGATACAAGAAGGATAAAAAGCTATGGCAATTGCAAAGAGAACATAAACAGCAGCTCCTCAATTACGGATTACAGACAGCATCAGTTCGCCAACAACACAAGTTTGATATGTGTTAACATCTCCAAACAATTTAAGTATGAGCTCTTTGTCCAAGCCGTAAGCAGGCCGTCAAGATCATCCTTCGTGGCGGTGCTGTTGGTACAGTACACCAACTCTTAAATGGAGTAAGGCTGATTGACTTCGCATCGGAATACGCATCATAGCTAGAACGCGGTAACTACACCCCAAATCAGTAAGGAACCTGCTAGTCCCCTAATTAGAAAACGGCCAACAATGTGGTCTGTCTCATTGTGTTTTGTATGCTTGAACAATCCCAGAAGCCATTGCTAATTTGGTGAACCAAGTTGTGGGAACCGATATCCCGAACGCCAAAGCCCTCAAAGAAATTAGACGTCGCTATTAAGAGGAGATCCTTGTCGAAATGGCTACAATTAACCGGCCTCAATGGCAAGTCATGTTGAACGAATGAACATCACACACCGGCTCGAAGTTTCCGGTGGAAAACGCGGTAGGCGATGAAATTGCCTTAAATGGCGCGTAAGTGGAAAGAGGCCGTAACGGTCTTGGTGTGCGCAACTGTGTAGAATGTAACTAAATAGACAGGGGCCCGGATGATCCTGAATCCCACATTATGTTAAGTATGGACTTTGGAAAACGTAGAAGCTTATCCGTCGACCGCAGAATATCCTGTAAAACGTGAAAGCGATTCTTGTTGTGTCGTTTTCCTATCAAGACTCATGCACCTGCTTGTCAGCATCCAGCAGAGTTCAAGTCCCATTATTCAGTGTCCGGTCCTCATTTAAACCGGATACCTGCAAATAAAGTGGGTAAGACATTCTTTCTCATTTATGTAACATACATCTTTGCAGTAGTACTCGTAATAGGGTAAACGAAGTTTGGGTGCATGATCCCTCAAAGGTCAGTGGTCTGTGGTTATGGACATAAGTCTAACAATATCTTGCCTTGATCTGTTTAGTATTTCTGTTGTTCTAAGTGGGCAACATTTTTCTTGATATGGCCCAGTTTGTCAGCCTATGCCAGCCTTGATTGGCCAGCATGATGAAGTGCTAGTATATGTTGCCCTTGACTACTTCTAAGATAATGTTGACTATTTCTGTCAGTGAGTTGTCAAAGACTGACCCCTATCATCATCCGGAACCCAGAGGATGGTAACGCTTGATTTGGGGCCAAGAAGTGGCGCTAAAGTCGGCACCCGGAGTTCCTTGGCTGTAACTGTTTTTATGAATGAAAAACTTTGGTTCTGGAAGTCGAGAAAATGATACCATTCTGGCCCGATTTGTGCCATTTTCCATCACTCTTGCCAAAACTAGTCGGATATTCTCTTTGAGAGCTTCAAGATTCTGAAGCTTGTTGACATTGACTCGATACTTCAAAAAACCCCACAAAAAAAGTCTGGGACGGTTAAATCAGGCGATCTAGCCGGCCAGTGCAAATCACCAAAGCCGTATGCACCGTTGCTTCACCCTGTTAGAACCACATGTTCTCCAGTCCCAATTCATCCAATTGAGGTAGGAGAAGATCGCTGAGCACGGTTCTGTGGCGCTCGTCATCCATAGTAACAACTTCTTTAGGAATCTTAACTGGTCGTTATGCTTCCTCGATAACGACGTGGATGCCGCTGCTGATATGATCATATAAACCATTCTCTTTGGAATGAAATATTTTACCCCCCATCGGATGAAATCGAAAGAAAAGGCGTGGTACGACTCGAGCTGTAAAGGGGCTGTCAGGGTTAAAGAAATGTTTTTTTCGGTCCTATAAGACCAAGCCGACAGGAGAAAACCGAAAAAAGTTTAAACGAGCCAGGAATGACTGCAACGTCTTTCTCAAGCGTGTGAAATTTCAATACGACTTAAAATTGAGGCAAAAAATACTACAATGTCCCAAAGGTAGTAAACATATTTGGTCGTTCGTTCGAAATATTAAAAATTCTAAATTCTGCCTCATCCTCCATCCCAACGTTCATTTACAATGACATTTCAGCTGTCAGCTCTTTGGGCAAGGCCAATCTGCTTGCTGCACACTTTGCGGCCAGCTCAACACTCCCAGATTGTGCTTTGTCTCCGCCTACACTTGAGTGCGTCGAATCTACAATGGAGCGAGTCCACTTTCACACTCGTGTAGTAGCAAGAGTACTTAAAGATCTCAACATGCATAAATCCTCTGGTCCAGATGGTATATATCCCCTCCTTCTGAAGAGGTGTTCTTCCACGCTGGCAAAATCACTGCGTAAGCTTTTTCATCAATCCTACTCTTTAAGACTCTTTCCGAGAAGATAGAAAACAGCATTTGTCCAGCCCGTCCCTAAAAAAGGCGAATCTTCCTCTCTCTCCTCCTACAGACCAATCGCACGTCCCTTCTTTCCAAGGTCATGGAAGCGCTGATAAACCGTGAGCTAATGAAATATCTCGAAACACGAAAACTTCTCAATGACCGGCAGTACGGTCTTCGTAGCAACAGGTCCACTGGTGATCTGATGGCATGTCTCAACGAAAAGTGGAACCAAAGCGTACATCATTCAGGCGAAAGCAAGACAGTTGCACTTGATATTTCTAAGGCATTTGTCAGAGTTTGGCATCAGTCTCTTTTGTCGAAAATGCGTGCTTTTGGGATCGACGACTCTATTCTTCAATGGATTAGAAATTACTTTTCGGAACGTTCAATTCAAGCTGTCTTGGACGGTTTCAAGTCTGATATTCACAAAATAAATGCTGGTGTGCCCCAGGGCTCCATTCCGTCTTCAATACTCTTTTTAATTTTCATTAATGTCTGCTACTTCTAATCCAATATATTCCTTTGCTAACGACAGTACTCTCTGCTTTACATATTCGTTCCCGGACTCTCATCCTTGCTTTTCGGCTGTAGAACGGGAACGGCAGCGTATGTTAAGCTCATGAAAATTCTGATATTTACAGCATAACCAATTGCGAAACTACCAACAGAGTGGAATTTAATGCTTCCAAAATCGAAATCTAAATACTTAGCCATTATCTATGAAAGGCACTTGCATCGTCGAAACTGATAAACTTTCCATTCTCGGTATGTGTGTCAGCGACTGCTTACGTTGGAATGACCACATATTCGATGTTGCCAAAAATGCTGCGAAATGTATAGGTTTCTTCAAGCGATGTAAGAAATACCTCACCCTCTCTGATCTCGCCACAATATATAAGGCATTAATCCTCCCAAAATTGGAGTACAATGTCCACATCTGGCCAGGTGCTCCTAAAACATCTCTGCACCTGCTAGATAGAATTCAAAATCGTGCGAGAAAACCTATGTAAATGCTCCAACACCGACGTAATGCCTTCTGTCTCACTTAGTTTTATCACTATTTCCACCATCAGTGCTCTCCGCCCCTTCAAACCTTCAACCCTAACACGCGTCTCGCTGTTAATGCTCATCAGTATACCCTCAAGCCCATTTTCGGACGTACTCTTAAATATCGTGATTCTTTCCTAAGCCATACAACTCGCTTATGGAATGCCCTGCCGATCTCTGTGTTTCCTGGTCGTTATAACTTACAAACATTTAAAAACAATGTACATCGGTACCTGTATTTTCTTTCTCCCTACATTTTCTTCGCCCGCGCTGTGTACGAACATTTTAAGCGTACACAAGCCCCTTGAGCGTGTGCTCATTATAAAAAAAAAACAAAAAGTAGTCGTTTGGGACGCGGCGTTTCCGAAAAAATAAGGCCCGATGACGTTTCCAGCGTAAACATCATTCCATGCAGTAACTTTCAGCGGGTAGAATGGCTCTTCGTGTGTTATACCTGGATTTTTGGAACCCCAGAAGCTATAATTTTGCTTATTCACAGAGATCCAAGTTGGCACCGTTGCTTATGAAGATTTTCGATGAAAAGTTGTCTCCCTCGTGGTCGAGATTCAGGTTAGATTACATGCGCTTGGCGGTCAACACCTGAGAGCTGATGCACTGTCTGTACTTTGTAAGGGAACATCCTATAGTTTCTCATTAAAATTCTCTGTGAAGACTACCGGTTGATGCCCAATTACGTAGCACGTCATCTGATCGATACTCCGGTGTCCTCTGCGACATCTTCAACCACTGCTGTGATATTCTCAACAGAACGGCTGCTACAGGGCCGGCCAGACCTGGCAACATCTCGTGCACTCTTTTAGGCAAGCGGCTAAACGTCGAAGTGTTTGCCTAGTCGGTGTCAGACGACCGGGAAATCTGCGCCGACCACCAAAAACTATTCCGCAACAAAATCGTAACAATTATTCCGCGTTCTTTAGGAGTATAGCGACTCATGTGTTGTTGACGTGTATTTTGTATCTGTTTACTTCAATGTCAAGGTGGAATTGACATTTGCCGCCATTTCCAAAAATTGTAGCATCTTCCGATAGGGTGATGACTTTTGCGCCACCTTGTAGATTGAATAAAGATTGCCATTGATTGACTAGTTTTAAGGATGTAGTACTTGCGATTTCTCCGAGAAAATCCCTGCGCCAACACCGCAGGTTTTGAGCTACGAGTACCGGTGAAGATAGCCCCATTTTTTCGTACCCCTTTAGTTCGGAATTTTGCTGGAGATTTTTCGGTTGAAGTTTAGAGAAGATATGATATAGTGAGTGGGAGGAACTACAATTTCGCTTGGTCTCCAAAGTCTCATTTTGTCTGTAATGACGACCTTTAATCCCAGGCCCTCCCATCCGCCTGGGAAGTCCTTCGAGATAGTTTTTCGTCTTTGAGATAGTTTTTGAGATAGTTAGGGTTCCTTATTTCTCCAAGGACTGGCTACAGTGTTGTCACTTATGGAAGTCACGCCCGTAGGCATAGCTTACTCTGTTTTGTTGTGTAGATTGCTTTTTTACAAGCGCTGCTCTCGGCTGCCTCTTCTTGAGGCCGATTGAGTTTCATATTGGCTGTTGGTGCTGGACCAGGTTTAGTTTGGTAGTTGTTGTTATCTTCAGTAACAGCCTGGTACCTTACCTTATCCGCTCGAAATACTTCCACATCTTGGTTTATCTTCAGTGTAGAGGATGAAGGCTGTTGAGAAAATTTGAAAGTACTTTGGGCGGTACTTTCCGTGCTGCCTCAGGCAGCAATTGTCTCTTGACTTCAGGTAAGTAGATCTTCTGTGATCGCGGTGCTGAGATCAATTTTCTCAAACTTTTTTACTACTTCTTTTGTCCGTCTTGTATGGATTTTATTTCCACGACTAAGACGGAAATTAGATTTATCATGGCGGAGCTGTCACGTGGGCATAGACCGTGCTCGTACATTGGGCTTAACCCCATCCTTGCCGTCTTGGTTACAGCTTAATACATCTCAATGCGCTGACACGAATCTAGAAATCAGGTACCTTATCTGATGATTAAGAAACAGAAACAGTCGAATTTTGCTATTGTGAAGTTGAGTTGAGGAAGGAAGTCAGCGATCATCCTCTGAATTTGAAGGCAATGTTTTTAATTGTGGCTATTTTCTTCTTCAAACACGCAAACCTTTTTGTAAGCAAAACCTCATGGGCTTTCCTCCTCTTAAGCTTCACAGCATAAATTAAATTAAAGAGGGCTATCCGGCCCGATTGATTCACTATATTAACCAAAAACGAAGCCAAAAGAGCATGTTGCCTGAAGAACACTTACTTCCCTATTAGATCCCTACTCTGTAGGAATAAATCTATGTTCATATGTTATATATTAGTCTCGCTGACAATAAATAAATCTACATAGACAAGATATAGATCAACGGCGAAGAAATGTCGGAAATCTAAAAATAATTTAATCTGGTAAAGAGTAAGGGCCCAAAAGTGGAACCCTGAGGAACCCCACTTTTCTTATTTGACAAAACTTGTAGCGTTGAATTGAAATAAATAATCATTCATACTTACAGTTCCTCAGCGTATACATCAAGTGCTCTCTTGCTTATTTGATTATTGCTACAAATCGCAATTGCCGGAAATACGACATTTTTAATATGAACCACTTTGGCCGACAATCTTGTTTCCGTTGGCGTCTGCACAAATTCAAGAGCCAGGTCGTACACGGTCAAATGAGTCAAGATCAGGACAAACGCCATAAGTCCCAGCCAAATGTATCTGTGAATGAAAATATCCTCTTAGATCGAACGAAATACAGAAAGAGAGTAAAGTTCTCCAGTCGTTAGTCACGTAGTATATATTTTTTATCTCTTACGACTTAAGTGCAGAAATTTGCGCGCCAAGCAATGTCAGCTCTGTCTAGGACCATAAATCTTTGCAATCTCAATCGATAACGGCTGGCAATTTACAATCACCGCAAAAAGATACTCATCAGAACAGTAGTGCTATTCAGTATCAAACATCTGCCAAAAATGTTGCACTAAATCATTCAACCTATCGGTGAGCTCTTTCTTTCGTCCTAAAAACACAAAAGCTCCGTCTGAGAATGCCTCGCGATACATTTATACTCCTAAGTCGATCAGTGTTTTCTTCCTCCACTGTACGAATACCTATCTCCTTTTGAAAATGCGGGAGCTCACTTAAGTCCCACTTGATGGCTTCTAATCAGGTCAATAGAAACTATTGCGTCACACTGCCTTTCTTATCAACCCGCTAGTCTACCTCAGCTGAAATCCGGCAGAGTACGAGTATATAATTGGGTGACACTGGCCTAGAAAACTTATTAAGCGAAATGTCGCGAACACTTTTAGTCTTCTTAGGCATTTGCCTTGCACTCGCAGCAGGGGAGCGTGCTCGATACGATAACTACCGGGTGTACAAGGTCACCGCAAATGATCGAGACCAATTGAAAATTCTCCAAGACTTGGAAGGTTCAAGTGATAGTATTCTGTTTCTCGAAGGACCATACGTCCTGTCAAAGTCACTCGATGTAGTCGTCGCACCTCACAAGGTTCCAGATTTCACCAACTTGCTGTCTACAAACGGAATCACTTATAAACTCTTCGAGGAGAATGCTCAAAGTATATTAGATCGAGAGGATATTGGAAAGTCGACCCGGGCAGGCTATGATTGGACATCTTATCACACACTCGATGAAACCTACAGTTGGCTGCAATCCCTGGCTAAATCTTATCCAGGTCAAGTAAGTCTGATTAATGGAGGTAGTTCCTATCAAAATCGTCAAATTTTGGGAGTCAAAATCTCCTATAAAACCGGCAATAAGGGGATCTTTATCGAAGGTGGTATCCATGCTCGTGAGTGGATAGCTCCTGCGACTGTAACCTTCTTGATCAATGAGCTCTTAACAAGCACTTCGTCGTCGGTAAGAAATATTGCCGAGAACAACGATTGGTACATCTTTCCCAATGTGAATCCCGATGGTTATGTCTACACCTGGACTGGAGATCGTATGTGGAGAAAAACGCGTAGGCCTTATGGCAATTGCTATGGTGCTGATCCCAACAGGAACTGGGACTTTTATTGGAATACGGCTGGATCGAGTAGTAATGCATGCTCGGATAGTTACGCTGGACCATCGCCTGCTTCAGAAATCGAGATCAAGTCCCTGTCGAAATACCTCTCATCGTTGAAGGGCAAGATTCAATTGTACGTGTCGTTCCATGCGTATTCACAATATCTGTTGTATCCTTATGGACACACAGGCACACTCCCAGCAAATGTCAATGACTTGAAAGCTGTCTTCAATGTTGCCGTCGCTGCCTTGAACAAGAAGTATGGTACTAAGTATACGGGAGGAAATATCTACGATGCTATATACCCAGCATCTGGTTCGAGTATTGATTGGGCCTATTCCAATGTGGACACCAAGTTGGCCTTCTGTTATGAATTGAGACCTAATGCAAGTGGCGGTGGGTTTGGATTCCAATTGCCAGCTGTCCAAATTATTCCAACTGCACAGGAAATAGTGGACTCAATTGTCGCCATGATCGGCAAGGCAAAGGAGCTTAAATACTTGTAAGCAGACAGATCTTATAGGGCATGATTTGATAAAAAAAAATAAAGTTGAGTTCCATTTTGCAAAGGCTTACCTTCCATACGAGTCCTTTTGTGTTCTTCGAATCATCCTTAATCCATGTGCGATACTTTTTTCAAGATACTCTATGTACAGCTTGTGGGCGGCTTGCTTAAATATTTGCCCTTTTGACAGATTTAAAATTTCTATTGGCGTTTTATCAGACATCCTAGTGCTGCTTGGAAGGATGTCGTGAACCGATTGATGATGACCATATCGAGCAATCAATCAATTAGACTTAAAGTTGTGATTAACTTATCGGAGGTGGAGGCGATGGTTTTTCAGGGCGGAGTGATTTAAGTATAGCTCCTTTGATGGACAGTAATAGGTAGTTGAGTTGTGAGAGTTGAATCCAAAGCAATTAATCAAAGGAAGTTGTCATAGATGAATATTGGAGCGTTGTTGGTACGTCCTTTTACTCTCAGTATGGGATAGTAATGAATGCATGTCACGCATTTGTCTTATTATCGAAAGCAGAGAGGAGTTCATTAAAAGTCCGAAGGTTATATGCTTCCAAAATTGAAGTCATTTATCTCCTTGTAAAATCGTTCAGACGAAGCCCTCTGGTTTTAAGGATAACCAGCTGGGTGCATTGATATTGTAAATATTCTTTCCGGTGTGGACAGCTTTCTATTGCCTAGGATGGGCAAGACTAAACCAAATTCTTCTTCTTCTTGCTTTGCGTTGCCTTGAGCCGCGACTAACACCTCCTTCAATTTTGTGTTGTGAATCCCGAGCCGTATCGCTCAACATGACTAAGCCACCTAAGCCGACGAATTTTTGTCCTTACATCAAAAATTTGAAAGATAATTTAACAGAAAGCTGTTTGTTTATTTGTTGAGTTTTTATGTTCCCTACGCCGAGTCTGTTGCCTTTCCGTTCTTCTGCCCGAGCTGCCTCACTATGTACTCTATCCCGTCCCGTTTTCTGTCGCTTTTTTCGTTTCGTTGGCGTTTTAGCATTCAACAAGATGGGAGTTAAGGAGAGTTTGAAGAGGAAGAACTATATTGGCTACGTCGGAGCATTGCTGGTGAAAATAGCGATACAATATCGTGATGCAAGGAACACTACATCCCTCTTCGATTATATCACTGTCTTTACAAGTATTATTGCACCGTTTTGAATGCCATCTAGTACATGCAAAAGGGTTTAAGGATGCATTTCATTGCAGTTCAGCAACACTTCGTGTCGCTTTTACGTTTCATCGGAGTTCGGAATCACTTCATATCGCTTTTTAGTTTCATCGAAGTTCATATCACTGCATGTCGCCACTTCGTTTCATTGGAGTTCGTAATTACAGCCAGCCATGAAAAGTTTCAATTTAAAAACTTATTTCTGAGTAACAATTGATTGTCGAAATGATGATGATTCATCAACTAGCAGGTGGCGGCATGCTTCCGCAAGATCCAATTTGGAAAATACATATGTGACCCCTTTACATGGATGAGCGGAGTCATCTAAAATAACTATTTGAAGCCGATGGGGCCTTAGTGCCGTGCTGAGAGTTGGTTTGCTATATGCTTGACCTGAGTCACAACCGAAGCCATATCAGCCAGAGTAGACTTTGGTGCAGGACATAGATACTAAGCTGGACACGTGCGTCTCTTCAAAACATTTGGTGAATGCAGCAGCTAGATTGTGAACAGAGGGAAGCACGCTGAGATGAGGTCTTTCTATATTGCGTTTCATTACAAGTGCACTAGTGGCAGCTCTAACAGAAGGTAGAGAAAGCTGTTCAAAATCTAGAGGGTGCATTCACCAAATGTTTTGAAGAGACGCACGTGTCCAACTTGGTGCCTACGTCCTGTTCTGTGGTGTCACACACGACTACTTTAGGAAACTAGAAATCATTTAAACAAATCACTTAAGGCTCATTTGGAGGATGTCTGGAATCTTTGCTTCTCAGAGGCTTTTTGGAAAAAACATAGAAATATTCGAAGACATCAGCTGACTAGTGAAACTCCCTAAAAGAGGCAAATCATTCAGACTGGAAACACTCAGAAGATCTGATGACTCCTACACTGATTCGAAAGCAGAGACAATCTGTCTCATACTCGGGAATTACTTGCCAGACAATCCGATCGAAATCGGCTCACAACCACCTCTTATCACCGAAACTGCAAGTGAGCTGATATACACAACACGGCGGAAATGATATCTGTCATCGGTTATGGTGACGTCTGGAGGTATCAAAGATGATGTTGCTTCCACAAGTCCCCTGGCATTTTTTTTATTTTTTTTTTTTCTAATCAGCTAAAATGTTTTGTACACAGCGCGAGCAAAGGAAACATAGGGAGGAAGAAAAGATAAGTAGTGATGTCCATTGGTCTTAAATGTCTGAAAGCTATAATGACTAGGGAATAGAGAGCTCGATATCACGATATTCGAGCTCGAGAATCACGATATTTTAGAGTACGTCCGAAAGGGGGGTTAATGGTATACGAATACGAAATAGGTGTTACGGCAAAAAGTTTGATGTGGCGGAGTGCTACTGGCAATTTCAGTCTACTGGGAGTACTTGTGGTGAAAATAGTGATAAAACAAGGCAAGCCAGGAGTCATTATGACAGTGTTCTATTGAGTTTTATCGTGTGGTTTTGAATTCTATCTAGCAAGTGCAAAGAGGTCTTAGAGGCATCTTGGGCAATGTATTCCAAGTTTGGTCGGATAACGCCTTATATATTGAGGCCAGGTCAGAGGGGGTGAAACATTATTACAGGACCTGAGAAAACCTAGACCTTTCGCAGCATCGAATATGTGGTCATTTCTATGTAAGTTGTCATTGACACACATGTTAATGAGCTTAACATACGCTGCCGTTCCCGTTCTACAGTCAAGAAACAGAGACATGAGTTCTGGAACGAATATGAATAACAGAGAGTACTGTCGTCAGCATAGGAATGTATTAGATTCGAAGTAGCAGACGAGAGATCATTTATGAAAATTAAAAAGAGTGTCGGAGACAGAACGGAGCCCTGCGGCACACCAGCATTTATTGTGAATAGACAACTTAAATTGAACGTTCCGAAAGGTAATTTCTAACCCGCTGAAGAAGGGAGTCGTCATTATGCCACAAAAAGAAGTAGACCAGCTGTACGTAACTCTGAAGGGAATCTTCACTGCTAGCCCTGTACTGACGTACATACTGAAAACTTGACGAACTGTGGAAGTAAAGAATTTGTGCCGAAAATTGGAAAAAATGACTACAGGGCTCACCAAGAGCTTCACAGCATGGAGAAAATGGCTGACCTCCATTTGCGCAGTACTGCTATGCGAATGTATTCTCCGTCTACAAACAACACGCAACATACCTACCAATCCCAAGGATACTGTAAGACTGCCCTTCAAAATCCGGTGGGCAGAATTGAAGCAGTACTCGACAAGAAGAATTACGTGCTGAGTATTTTTAACGACTATGAGAGCGATTTCGTCAGCTCAACTTCTGACGGCATGTGTGACTCGATAAGGCAACATGGCGTATAGCAACCACTCGTCTTACGGACGAAAGCAATGCCTGACTCAACTCTACACGAACCGATCAAATGGAAGTGATCTTTGGTGCAACACGCACTGGAGTTTTGATAACTTTATCTTTTGACTTCGGTATATGGGCATTTAGGCTGATGCAATGACACCAGAACTATTGTTGCTGTGAAAGTTCTAAATCAACATTCCCTGTGTTCAGCGATGGTCTCGGTCAGACTTTAGCCAGGAAAAGAATGTCTTCACGGTAAAACTATTACGTTAGATGCGGCGTTGGTCCTTTTTTCAAGAATGACAACGTGAGATTTCGGTCTTTGGTAGGAAAATTTGCATTGGTCGTTCAAGCAGTGGTATGGGCAATCCTACTACAATCGAATATAAATGAGACTAACTTCTTAAAAATTGAAGAGAGGTCCTAGACCTGGAAGGGGTTGATGTGCAAGTAGTTTTTAACATTAGAGAGATGGGAGAACCGAACGCAACTCCCTCGCGTCCCTTTAGTATCAAAGGAAACCATGAGCGAGAAAGAAATGCATGTCTCCGTGGAGCAGCGGATTACCGTCAAGTTTTTCTCCAAGGATGGGGTGAATTCAACCGAAATTTCGTGGCAATTCCAGGTACAGAACGTTCCTGGATTTTTAACGTAAACCACCTGTCATTTAAGACCTTATGTTTACGAGGTGCCCATACACCCATAGGGAGCAAGGATACGCCTCGACATCGCTCGCCACAAAAATTTTGATATCAATTCGGAACTGTGTTGGAGGCACAAGTTCCACCCTTGGCATGAGTCGAGGTCGACCTAAAACCTCTTGCTGTTCTTAGGGTCACAGCACCCAGTACTTTATTTGCAACTCTACAATGGTCAAAACCAAGGAATACCCGTACCCGCGATTTGGGTTTAAACCACAGCCACCATGACACTGCCACAAGGGGCCTACCTCTAACAATTCAGGCCCGGACCGAAATCCGGGGGGCTCCTGACTCCCATGGTACCGTGCTTTAAGTCCTGGTATGGACTACCGGTAGTCCAGCCGCCAACAACAGACCTATGACCGGCAACTTGTAACTGGTCAAATCGTAGCAACCATTCTGAGGCTGTAATCTGAAGATGCTTACAATAAGACCAGTAAGAATAATCTGCCCCCGCTTTTTATTAGACAACGTCATTGATGGGCGAAGCCTTGATAATTGGGCGGGGGCTCGATTCCAGGTACAGTTCAAGGATAACACCCCGTTAAAGACCCGTGTGTTTTCTTGCGACAAAGAATTTCTGGAGGGCGTGAAAAAGTCGAGAACAAAAGCCACGATCCGATGTGACCGAGGCCAGCATTGAGGCCTCGATCAATCGGCCTTATAAAGGGAAATCGGACCATAACCCTCTTCGAAGACCTTAAGGAAGTTAATATCAGCTACGGGAGTATCCAACGGATCGTGAGAGATGACATAGGATTTCACATACTGTTCGCTAGGTGGATTCCATGTCTGTTATCAGAGGATCACAACCGACATCAATTGAAGGCTTCCTGCGACTCTTCAGTCGATACCAGCAAGAAGGTGAGGTTTTTTTGGATCGCATCGTCACTTGTGACAAAACTTGGGTACTCCACTACACGGCCGATTCAACATAGGCGATTGTGTTGAGGTAAAAAAGCGGCGAGGGGCACAGATGAAGGCAAAGTCTGGTGCTTTTCACATTGATTCTCTCTACCATCGGCGCTCAATTAATGCGCAATAATCGTAAATTAATGGATGCCGCCAAATTGGAATTTAGAAAGAAAAGGAAGAAGCAATCGGCCAGTGTCATTCTTCTGCATAACAACACCAAGCCCCATGCGGCTAACGCTTCGATGTAAAAAATGGACGGACTAGGAAGGGAACATCCATCCATATCCACATTCTTCACCGTGACTACTTGAGTTGCGTTAAATGAGGTCATCGGTGATCTTGCTCATGAGACAGTTTATCAGATCCTAAACCTGCATTTATACCACCTTGATTAGACCTAGTGGGGTTTTATGTGAGTACAACTGCCGATGACATGACTCTTCAGGATGCCGGCATGCCAAATCGATTCTTCCTGGCATCTCATGTAGTGACTTGCATGCCCTCTCTCAACTGGAAATACTACGGAAATACTTGGTACAACACGCACTGGAGTTTTGATGACCTTGCACGTCGGCTGTCTTATAACTCCGTCCGATGCAATGACACCAGTACTCCTGTTGCGGAAAAAACACGAAATCAACTTTCCCTATGGCCGGGACTGGTTTCGGCCAGAATCTGAGCCAGGAAAGGAGTGTAGTCGTCTTCATGGACGGCTCAGAAACCAATATAGGATGTTGCGCTGGTGTCTTCCTGGAGGACGACAACGTTAGATTTCACTTCATGTTAGGAAATCTCGCATCTGTATTCCAAGCAGAGATCCTGATGGCAGCGAATTATATTCCGGAGAACCGGTGAAGGAGGCTAAGCATTTGCATCTGTAACGGCAGCCAAACGGCGCTTGGAACCTCTTACGACTTCTAAACAAGTACATGAATGCAAGAGATCACTGAACGCAGTCGGAAGGCTAAATTCGGTGACACTTGTCTGGGTCCCAGGTCACAATGAGATCGCGGGAAATGAAATCGCCGATGAACCTGCCAGACAAGGTTCAGAGGAAAGTTTTTCAGGGCCCGAACATACGTTGGGTCGGCCTGCGTCCTCGGTTAAGGCTTCTATTGACAGTTGGGTCTCATATGAGCACAACTGCAGATGGTATATCTCCCCGGGATGCAGGGAGACCAAACGAATTCTTCCCGATGTCTCTAGGAAGTCAGCCGCCTTCTGTTGTCCCACAGTGGAAAAGACTGCTGGTTGATTACTGGCGTCGTGACAGGGCACTATAATTTTGCAAAGCACTTAAATGTGCTGGGCATAAGTGACACAATATCCTGCGATGCTTACTGTAAAAGTGATGACGACACCGCGGAGCACTTTCTCTGTGAATGTCCGGCTTATGCTCGCATCAGGCTGCAGGTACTCGGTGCTGACGTGGTGGGTGCTGGTACTGTAGGTACCTTATCACTGAAGCACTTATTCGTCTTTCTTCGTAAGACTGAAAGATTTCATTAAAAGGATTTTACAAAGAGTACAATGGACTAGTTCTTTGTCTGACTGCTGTTCCGACGGAAAAAAAAACAAAAAACCATTGTATCCTGGACTGCCCCCTCACTGTTCGTTTTATCATTATCACAGTGAAGGACCGACTTGTTTTGTTGCCTGATTCAGTTCTTAATTCCAAACAGTGACAGAAGTATTGCTGCTATAGCAGGTAATCTAAAGTGTGGTAACATCAGAAATGACTTTTTCTGATTTTCAGTGTCTAACCAAGGAATCGAACCCAGGTCCTCTGGCGAATTTAATTGTACAGCAAAATGGTGAAAGCGCACATATTCTCAGCAACAATGCGATTGAGAAGGACTAGAATATTAGAACGGATCTACTGTCTAAGATACCCGCCTGATAGAAGTTCCTTCCATTACTTCAAATCCACTGATGAAACTCTGCTGAAAATCCCTTCAAAAGTACACACTAAGTTCAAAGAAATATCCAAAAGCACTTTCTCTGTGAGGAGTTTATTTAAAAAAGTTAAAAATCGGCCTAAAAGTCAGATAGTAAATAAATTCAAAAGCCGTCACAATACTAAAGCCCATAATGAGTCCCAGGAGTCCTCCAAAAGATGCTGCAATCGGAACCCAATCAGATCAGGATTACATCTTCAGATCCATGTGTGTACTTACCAAACATTGACAACCAATTTTGGTAGATATCCGTTCTGTACCTGGTCGACATAAGATCACTGTAAAACACATGCAGCAGTATGCTCTCCTTTGGGTCCATGTTGACGCTGGAAAACATAAAAAAAAAAAAAGAAAAATTAATTCCCTTCAGGATTAGTACAGAGAATCTCTTACATCCCGGCAATGTCATTCGCAGCGAACTTAGTGTTCAGCTTTCCCATGGTAATCTCCGAAGGATATTGATTCAGTTCACAATCTGGCAGACACTCACAGGTAGTCGGTGCGTTATTCGTTCCCCGAATGATGGTGTTCTCCATAGTTGGGACGGCACGGATCAGGACATCTGAAAGGGAATTCAGTCTTTTCTACAAAAGATATGTGGAATATGTACCTCGATTCTTTATGATGCACCAAAACTGGCTGTAAGTACACACAGGGAAGCTTCCATTATTGGGCAGATTGATGGGAATACAATCGCACATCTTGTAGATCATTGTAACTCTACACTCCATCAAGCAATTGATGTAGGAGTACCTCTGCATTACTTGCAACTTTTTCTCATCTGCAAACAGACAGCTGCGCCGATGGATCGGCATGGCCTTGACATCAGCGGTAGCATATGTAGACTCAGGGGCAATACTAACAAAGCTCTCTCTAGACGAAGTCAATACCTTCATTTCAGCATTCTCATCGGGAAAGTCATAGGCATCGTGAATCATCAGTCGAAAACCGTAGCTGCTAACATACGTGCCGAAGTAATCTTCCATTTCTGGATTAAGAAGTACCGTCAGGCCGGTCGGATATCCACAGCCGGTAACACGAAATGGTAGTTTCGGGACTTGATATGAAAGTTTCCTGTAAATATGAATGGAAACTTGGACAGATTAGGTGAAGAAAGATGCCTTAGCTGCTTACACGGGGAAATTATTCGTAGCTATGCCGAAGTAGTTGAAGGAACAGCATATTCCTTCGGTGGTGTTTATTTTCTGGAATAAGCTGTCGCATCGAGAGTTTGTTCCTTTCCAGATGCAACGAGCTATCATGTCAATGCAATTTGGCGTTAGTTCGTCAAGGAGACGATTGCCAGTGTAGTTATTGAGTTTGAGAAGGTCCTCCAATCGGCGAAAGTGGGTATCGGTGTAGTTGAGAGCGAAGCTGTAATACATTGTGATTCGGAACAGGCCTGCTATCTCTTCATCCGTTGAATTGTCAGTTCGAATCCTGAAATCAAAGGAAAGGTGCAAGTTAAGATTTGGTGCTACTGATTCGTGGGTGGAACCCCGTCGAAATCTCCCCGCAGTAGCTAAGTCATTTAATAGTAGACTAAGGCTTGTAGCTAGCAAAGTTAAAGGCCTTTGGCACACTCGATATACCTAGACCCTATAAAGAATGCCTGAGCATAAAACTCTACAGAATGCCACTAATCTTATAGGGGATACGATGCATCAGAATCATCGAAGAGGTCGCCGAGGTAACCCTGGGCTACCAATCACTGCCTAGAAAAACACTGTGGAGATTAAGGATGAGCCAAAAGAAAAAGCAGGCCCATCGAATTGTAAAAGGAAAAGGAAAAGGAAACAAAGAAAGGTCTGCGAATAAGGGAGCGCTCCCAACAACAAATTTCACGAATATCGGAATCGTCATGGTTAAGTAGGAGTATGAAGAACTTGCTCCCTTAGCAATTGGGAACGACTTTAGGACTAACTAACCACACAGTTATTCAAAGCTGGCGAGGATCTTGTATCTCATCATCAAGCCAGAATGAAAGGACGAATGCGTACCCAAAGAATCAGAAGTTAGATCTATATGCCAAATGTGGTTTGGTTTCACGAAATAACTGTCTCCAAAACTCTTAACCCAGAGGACCTATATAATGATCTACAAAACGCTGATACGAGTATTCAATGGCACCGATTTTTGAACAATAAGCAAAGATCTTAAGCCAACCATGTTGTTCTTCGAAAAGAATTTACTTCTTTGCATATAAGATCCGGTAATAAGGAGGGCGACTAAAAGAGATGGAACAGCCTGGATATAATCCTAAAATTAAGGATGCCATTAACTCAGCCACTTTGACCAAACGGACGTCAAAGTTTCAGGTAATACAGTCTTCGAATCAGTCGTTCATAGACCTTCGTGAGGAATAGACGTGTTTCGGCTTTCAAAGTGAAAAAAGTAAATAAAAAAAAACATCGATATAAATCTTATTAGAAACATTTTGTCCAAGTGCATCGGTGGCACAGCGGTAGTGGTGTCGGCCGACCCCATGTTACCTACGCCCAAATGGCGGCAGGTAGGGGAAATACGGTACAGCAAACGAAGGTTGCTTCTCAGGCCCCAGCGCCTAGAGCACCGGAACCAGTACCTGACATGCTAGCTATTTTGCTCTCTATCCAGGGACAAATGGCTCAGCTACAACGTCATTTAACTGAACAGACCGCGCGGGTGGATCAAGTATACGCGCTGCTGCCTGGCCTAACGCACCTTTTGTCGTAATGGGTACGTACGTGGCGGAGCAGACCCTGAAGATCCTTGCAGTGAATGTGAATTCACTGATTAGGTTCGAACGACGAGCCGCACTATTTAAGTTGCTTAAAGACCAAGCCCCTGATGTGCTTTTGGTTAGCGAAACTAAGCTTACCAAAAGACACAAAATGAGGCACAGAAGATACAAAATAGTACGGAGAAACCGACCCAACTTCATTCAGGGAAGTGGCGTCGCGATTTTCGTAAGAAAAGGTATACGTTTTAAAAGAGTATACAGTCGTGTAGTACGTAGGTTCCAAGTGCTGGAAGCATGCATCGTGTATATTCCCCTCCGTAGTGGAAAGCGGCTATACATGGTGTCTGTCTATGCACCTAAGGCTACTCAATCCACCTTATTCATCTCAGAGCTCGAGACACTTTTTCGATTCCTGAGGCTGGAATTGGAAGATAACTATTTTATTATCGGCGGAGATTTCAACGCCAAACATAGTGATTGGGGAAATAATATACCAAATACTAGAGGGAACCTACTATTCAATTGGTGGGGTCAGCACAGTGTGATGTATCGACTCGGCCTCAAAGCGACGGATAGTCCGTCGTTTCCCAGACATGGGTCCTATTTGGATCTCCTGCTGTTCGACTCACGAATACAACTGACGTGCACTAACCAACAAACTACAAACTTTCGTGTATGACAGTGACCATTGCGGTCTCAGCACCGAAATAACTGTTTCCAACGAAACTGCGGAATTGGAAGAGTTTGTTCAAAGGTATTCCTACAATTATAGTAGAGTGCGTTGGACACACTTCTCAAGAATACTGACGAGAGCACTCTCCTCGAATTCGCTCTACCCACCGTCCAATAGAAATCTGTCAAACGAGGAGATTGACAGATATCTAAGACTAATGGACGAGACAATCAAACGAACTATGGACAAAACGATACCACGGTATCAACACACTGACAACGAAGACTTATTCCGCCACGCAACTATTAACGCACTGCACCGACACAAAAGTAGACTGCTGTCAAGACTAAAAACCTTGTACAGACAGTTCACTGACAGACATAACCCGGAGATCATGACATTGAAGTCGTCGATTAAAAACCTCCAAACATTAATAAAGGAAAATTACAGAAACTCTGTAAATTTGTATTGGAACAATAAAATTCGGGCTGTAAACACCAGCAACCCGAATATGTTCCCGCAAATAAATAAAATATTTCGGAGAAAAGATCAAAACGACCTTTCGTGTCTTAAAATCGCCCGACCGACGGACAACGAGCACATACTCATAGCATCAGGCATCGATCCAAATGAGGACGTTGATGATGACAACTTCTTTGTGATCGAGGATCCGTAGGAGAAGGTAGAGGCTATAGGAACGACTTTCCAGAAAGTTTACAAGGCGAATGATATCATTGGCCCGAACCAAGACCTGGAAAGTCGAGTCCTTGTGCACAATTTCTGCCTTCGAAATGAAATTGTGAATTGGCGATTCGAGAGCTCGGGTTTCACCCAGTTCAGTGACGAGAATATTGCAAATAATGTTATCGTCGACTATAGGGTACTACCACCGAAGAGCTCCAAACGATCTTCGAATCGCTTAGAAGTAAGAAATCAGTGGGAACCGATGAAATACCGAACATTGTGCTTCGACATCTCCCACTAGAATCGGTATACCACCCTGTTTAATAATGCAATGAATAATGCCCCGTATCCAGCGCCTTGGAAAACTGCGGTCGTACATCCTATCCCCAAAAGGGAAAAAGACACATCCAATCCGGCGAATCTCCGCTCGATCAGTCTCGTTCCAAACATCAGTAAGGTTTTCGAGAAGGTGATCAATAGAGTCCTGACTAAGTGGGTTGAGGACAAACATATCGTTCCGGATAATCAATTCGGTTTCAAGGCGGGGCATGATATCATTCATGCTGCGTCTAAACTGGTTTCTGATATGCAATGGAACAAAGGCAAGAAACAGTGCACTGGTGCCTGCCTGATTGACTTGGAAAAAGCCTTCGATACCGTATGGTTAGAGGGACTCTTTTTCAAGCTGGACAGGTTGGGCATTAGTAAACCACTTCTGTATATTCTTTTTGATATGCTCTCCAGTAGACAGTTCATCGTGAAGAATGGCGATGTGACTTCTGCTGGAACATTTAACATTAAAAACGGTCTGCAACAAGGTGCAGTAAATTCGCCTATCCTATTCAACATTTACACAAGTGATCTTATAGGTTCACTTCACCATGCCATAGGGTACGCAGACGACTTAATCGCGTACAGATCAGGTCCAAAGATTGAGGTCATTAATACACTTTTACAACGTGACTTCGACAAAATTAAGCGATATTGCGATGACTGGAAGTTGAAAATCAACTTTCAGAAGTCGGAAACCATTCTGTTTAGGACGCCTTTGTATGGGGCCTCTAGGGATACCAGAAAGAATTGGCGAAAGTTCTCTATCGTCGGACAACATGGACAGCCACTTGCTTGTCGAAATGTAGTCAGATACCTTGGGATCTGGCTAGACCAATATCTGTATTTTAACAAACATATAGATGTTGCTCTGGCCAGAGCCAGAGGTGCTTTTGCCCTTACAAGGAGACTGTTTTATAACAGCCAACTCGATGCGAGGGTGAAGGTGATCTGCTACATGGCCCTTATCCGGCCCATGCTTGTATTTGGATGTCCGGTGTGGTTCAACGTAAGAGCAAGTTTATTGGAAAAGATTCGGGTGTTTGAGAGGGCTTGCCTTAGGGCTTGTCTTCGGTTATACAGAGCGGACAGGCGACTCAACTACGAAAGAGACGTTGCACACGACAGTGCGGAGCGTCTCCGGTTCAGTAGGGCGGTAGGGAGTCGCGACATGAGGGATGTTGTTCGGCAGCACCAACAATTTTGGTGGCTAGTTGAAGGAAGGGAGAGTTCGTCGTCGAATTCCTCATAATTTAAGTGTTAGGTTTAACTTAGAGTGCCCGCATGGGGTCAGTAAGCTAGAATAAGATAATTTTAAGTTAACTAAGCTAATTTTTAAGCATTTTTTTGTCTAGCAAGTAAGAGTAAATTAAGTAATACAATAAAAATGCATATAAACTGAACTGAACTGACAGTCTTCGAATCATAGTGCAGAGGTTCGAGACGTAAAAAAGACTGAAACTCGGGTTCAAGAATCAACCGATAGCGGATGCCCCAAAACTTTGTATGAAAAACTGGACCCTGAGTGCCCGACAAGGCAACTATGTCGTGAACGAACTAGTTTGACAAAGTTCATGTCATAGAAGCTACTTGCTCTACTCTAATGAATCCAGTATCGATGTTGTTGAGCACAGAACTGTTTATAGAAGAAACATGAAGGACAGAGTTAAGATCGGCGATACGTTGTTGGGACGCAATGAACTCCAGCCATTTCTAAAACGAGTCAACCGGTGATACAAAATCGGTCACGTACGTCAAACGAAAGCGTCAAAGATCTTGGGGAAGGAATGGTGCGCCGTCCCAAATGTTTGCGAAGCCAGGATTGATACTATGTGTAGGGTACGACTGGATGGGAATCGTCCACCATGAAGTACTTCCAAATGGTCAAACAGTTCATGTTCAACTCTTCTGTGAAAAACTGGAGAGATTACGACAGAATATTGGAAGAAAACTGCACAAGTCCGAGGATTTTGTGAAAGAGCACGAAACACACCACAGGAGCAGAAGGCTTAGCTACAAAGTTAGATGCAAAACGGACCTAACACACAAATGTTACAAAATTAAGATGCCATACACTACGAAGAACCTACTCCTCAATTGGTGGGTACCGAAGTCGTCTAAAAATGACTGATACATTGATTCGCAGACAGGGCTCTTATCTGAGACTACTGCTGTTCGATACAGGGTTACATCTGGCAGCCACGGACCAACATACATGGTCGGGTATGACGCAAATAACCATTTCAATCGAAGTTGCGTATCTACAGGAGCTCTTCCAAAAGTATTCCTACAATTCTAGTAGAAGAATACGTTGGACACACTTCTGCAGAGCAGAAGCAGAAGACAAGCAAGGAGATTAGTAAATTCCTAAAATATGGATGAGACCATGCAACAAATGAAAGCATGATAGCACCAACAGAAAAGTAGACTTCAGTCTTGTAGACGTACTCGAAGATCATGACACTGAATTGGTCGATCAAAATATATCAGAGAAAACACCAAAACGACCTTCCACGAGATAAATCCATGGACCATATTCCGCCTGATGCTTCGAACAACAGGTAGATCAGCCCTCTATATCCGTCACAGAAGAAACAAGAAAAAAGTAGACCACTGCCTCCTTCAAAGGCGCACTAACGGCCGTCAAGATAGCAGTTTTAGCAAGAGATTATCCGCGACTCTGTCCAAAACATCCCGCTGGACAAAATAATAGCCGACAAAGAGCAGGCAATAAAACAAGTCTTCTAGTTCTGTCTAGAAAGCAGGATATCTTGCCCTGCATTGTAAGCAGAACGCGACCGGGTATGGGTTAAGCCGATTATTGTAAATATGTCGCCGTGGTAGCACCTTACCTATGGGCCACAGGGGAGATCAAAATTCCTCACTTTCCGGTTCTTTCCGAACTCCACAGGTGTTACTACCACCAGGATCCTGGGCTTTGTTGAGAGGCAGAACAGATGCCTCCACTTCGGGCTCGTCCAAAAACCTGTGGAAAAGAGCTCGATATTGGTCTGAAGCTTCGCTGGAAGATACGAAGGGCAGGGACAGCCTCTGAAGCTGAAGGCTGGGAATATTAGTGCTATGAAGCTGGTCAAACAAATGGAGGCCTTGGAGCTTGAAATAGAAGACAACTCTCCCAGTGACACTGACACCAGCGCACACCGATAAACCGAGGCGCCTACAGGTGAATCTCCAATATGCTAAAGTAGCAACTGCGAAACTTAACAGGAGATTTGCCAGTGGTATCACCATCATAAAGCTATTACAAGAAGCCTGGATCAACAAGAGCCGTTTACAAGACCTCAATAATAAAAAAGAACGCGCGGTATGCATGCAAGGGTACTCAAATCCCTTTAGCGCGGTGTTTATAGAAAAAAAAAATTTAAATCTATTATGCAGAAGAAGGGCTGCGGTAATCCTAATTAGACAGGGACGCAGCTATAATTTCGTCTACAGCGGATCTGGATAGCAGCAGAAAAGACTAATGCCTTAATCTACTTTCCAGGTGATTCCGAGAGTGCACCACTTAACACTGTCAAGAGACCAGTGAAGTATTGCGATATCTACAGGAACGCTCTTGCATATATCATTGGCTGCGCAGACACAAAAAAAAGAGGTTAGCT
Source organism: Volucella zonaria (assembly GCA_963966105.1). NCBI lineage: Eukaryota > Metazoa > Arthropoda > Insecta > Diptera > Syrphidae > Volucella > Volucella zonaria. Next base: position 45,526,731 of record OZ014531.1, read on the forward strand.
ACTCTCAGAATTCTTACGACCCAAAAATATTATGAATGCAAATAAGAGGATGAAACCTACTTTTGTTAATGCTTTACATCAGGAGGTCTTAGACCTAACTCTTTTGAATAATATCTCCTCCGATTTAGCTCAGAATTGGAGGACTTCTGATTTCATATTTTAGCAGGAACATATTCTACACTACACTCTATAGGAACCCTAAAACAGCGAACTGGCGTCGATATGCCCAGATTCTCTCAGAAAAACTTTGCAATTAGGTCACAAACCTGATCGACCCGATTGTATCCTCATACCATGAATGCTGTCCTTCGAAGACGAAATTATGTACGAAAAGGATACCCTGCTAGAATAACAAGCTTGAAAAACTTCAGAAAATGACTAAGAACGAACTCAATTTGGCCACAAGAACAAATACTTTGTAGGACTACAGAAAGCCTTCCCCAAAGCATAACAAGGAGCTAATGAAATGCAATAGGGAATCTTGCAGGAACTTTTCCCATGACTTGAGGGACACTCCGGCCACTAATGGGAATCACGGGGCCTAAACCGCAAAATAACATACTGTCTGTACAATTAAGCAACCAAGTCTTGCGTGTCTGTACATTACAGAGGCTACGAGAACAACCCCAACTACGATTGGGGGTTTCGGCTCCTACTGAGAGTAGAAGAGCAGCTTGGGCCAAATATCATCGCTTCCATAAAGTAAACATTGGGCTCCCTGCAACTGCTACCATCTCTCCACAAGATTCTTTGGCATTGCTGATCCTCTTTAATTATCCCTATCCTATGGAACATTTCCTTCACATCGGCGCTGACTGCTACTACCCGCTTTCGGAACTTGAAAAGCCCAGCGTGGAGGGCAACTAGATTGTCGGAGGCTTGGCTGCTACATCAGCGACGTCCCTTGGTTTCGACGAAAGCCATAACAAAGGTAGGTGCATACCATACTCTTGGCCACTGTCTCAACAACTCCGTCTTTAACGCGATCCTCGCATACCCCTTCGGCACTAACTCCTTCATGTGGGTATTTTTTCCACTCCAACAGGTGAGGCTTCTTTTCTAATGACCTAGGTAGCTGTCCGGCAGTTTTACTTCCTTAGTTTTCCACAGCAAAACATAGTGTTCACCAACTCGTCTTAAAGTACGCCGCATAAGTCAGCCGACATGCTTCTTGGCTCACTAATTTATTCTTAGGTGTCATCAGCTCAAAGTTCTCTGTGGTAAAATGGTGTTTCACAAGGTCATGCAGCCTCATCTTCGGATCTTATAGCATCACTGACTGACTGACTTTCAGTTCCTAATCCTTACCGTGACGCTGGCCACTTCCACATAAGGATTTGGCCTGATCGAGTCCAAGGAATACTTTCGGCTTAGCATTCACTAGATCTGGTACTGGGAGTCCACGCAGATGACTGTGCGTTCTCTTCAAATCTTCAGTATCAATCGGCTGGCAGGGTTGGTCCAAATTACTGACGGTGAATACGCTTTTCAACAAATGCCGCTTGCGGGTATTCACTCCTGATACAGTCAATGTAGTACGCAAGGAGTTTTCGCAACCCGAAACCATCTTGGTCCACTGAAGGACGACCTCCTCAGGACTGCCTTGAAGACCAAAGGTATCCAAAAAAAATTTCCTCAACCATTGAAAGAAGCGAACCGTCATCGAGGAACGCAAAAGTGTCCACAAATTTTCAATTATTTCCATATATTCGGACTGGAGCTATCTTGAACATGACGGGCAAATCCGCTCGCATATGTGAAGAATGAGATTGCACTTGGGGAAGAAATGGTGACGTTACTAGCGTTGCTTAAGCCTGAAGAAGCAGTCGTTGGAATTTTATGTGCATCGCAACCTTTTACCTTGACGGCAAACTCTCCAATCATGCTTGGAAGGGTCTAAGCAAGAAAAACATACGGGCTTCTCTTTGGCAAATCATATCCTTTAATCAGATGGCAAACTCCTGAACTCTAGACACTCACTCAGCATATGTTTTCGGGCGCACCTTATGTAAATGTCTGTTGCGGCCTCTGGTAGCATCGGTTGGTGTGTTAACATTCGGCCAACAACCCTCAGATGTTTTGACGCCTTCTTACAGTCAGCCAGTCCTCCATACTTTGACAGCTCAGAACGTAGGTCGATTAATGTCTCTGTTAAAAACTCTACCAGATCAGCAAGATTAGCTCCAGGATTAAAAGCTTTCTTCTTTGCCCATTCCTGACAAAGCCAGGCACCCAATTTGCAAGAAAGACACGTCAGAGATTCTCTTCCCTTTTCATAGACCCTATGACCGCAGCAAACCCATTCATCTTCAGTGCCCACATTCGAACTCTGGGATCACACTTCGAAGTAAGTGGCGGAAGGTTCAATAAATCCACTGTCAAATTGTGAACAAGCACGCCGTAGCGACTACAAATAGAACGAAGTGAATCCATGGTAATATCGACGTCTGAAGAAGCGGTGGCTTACCAAACGCTCTAAGATTCACCTTTGAGCGCTTTCCACAGTCGTGTCTGCCTCCCACTGCGTCTGCCCTCAATAGTGGTCGATTTGTAAGCCTCTTCGAAGTACGGCCACCCCCGCTTGACAGCTTCGGAAAAGGGAGATAGTTCTTGAACGTTGCTTCTGTTTAGGATGGCAAGTAAAGATGCCATATCGTCGTTCTGAAATGAAGACTTCTCGCTGTCAGCCTTTTGCTTAGTAACGAATGGTGGTTTGCTTCATCCGTTTATTTGGGTGTCAAACATCTTGCAAGACTCACCTTCAGTTCCTCCATTTCCATCTTTGTGGCTCCAAATTCGCTGTAGCTCCTTGAGTCACTGCGGCCATTTCTATAAGAACGATTATGTAGTTTCCTTTCTCAAGCTGCCCTGTTAAAGTTGCAACATTTTCCTCATCATTGCTCTGAACGTCATAACCATGCCCATGTACAATACTTGATCGACTTCTACATTGATTCTGCAGTTGCTATCTTGGACGAGCGCACAACCAAAACTGATGCAAGATCATTACAAAAAGCCTAAAGTGATTGTCAGCCTACAACAAAAAATGGCACAGGCAGCTCAATGGATGTAGACAAAAGCTCGAATGCCGGAACATCAGAAGACATTATCTCTATGCCCAGACCATAAGATGCCATCCCAAGACCGGAGTTGTCTCCAAATACTGAAACCTCTGCCAGTACCACCTAACATTAACTTACATGCAAGCTAATCAGCAGTCTTCAGCTATAGATTTAACAAGGATCTCCTAGACGTCGCCCTTATTCAGGAACCATACATCCTTAAAAACCAAGTAAAGAAACTCAAGTGAGTTATTAAATGATTCCACTAGCCCTGGAAAACAAAGAGCATGTACCTTCTCTAATAACAATACGAAACTCTTCCCAATTCCAGAACACACCAACAAGAGTCTGGTGGCTGCAAAAGCTGAGCTGCATACCAAGGTAGGTAGGATAGAAGCTGTTATATGATCAGCTTACCTGTCCGGTGACTGCTGCAACTTGGCCTTCTTGCTACTGAAGGGGCTGGTGGACTACTGTCGTTAAAAGAACCCAAACGCCCATCACACGGTCTCGAGCAGCTCAAACATAAGCAAACCGGGTGAGTCTCTACTAAAATTTTTAAATTCAAACATTTTCATAAACAGTATTAGGACAGAAGTTCTAGATCTCACTCTATGCACTAATTTTTGTAAAAAAATTAAACAATTGGCGTGTCCAAAGCCTCAATGTCAGACCATCGCCACTTCCTATTTCACCTTGAACTAGGCACTATTGTATCTGAAAAATGCAAGCAACCCAAATCCACAAACTGGGACATATACTGTCAACAGCTCATGGATAACATCAGAGATATACACAATATTGAGCCAATTAGTGATAATCACAATATGACAATCATTACTGGCTTTCATCAAGCTTGTCCAGACAAAGAAAAAACAGGCAATCAACTTACCTCCTGGTGGAACAAAAAACTAGCCAAACGTAGGAGAAAGTTCTTCAAGCGGCCTAAACGTAATGGTGAATGGGAAAATACAGAAAAACACTCAGCATGCACCACCAAGAAATTAGAAGGGCCAAGAGCGAATCGTGTAGAAACTTCACGATTCATACAATCGATGGCACCAGAAGTTGTGCCCGCATTCATAAAATACTCTCTAAGCAGCACACTAATCCTATCGGTTCAATGAAAAAACCTGATGGCACATACGCCGAAAACGGGCTACAGACGCTTAAGATCTTAGCCGAAACACACTTCCAAGACTCGACGACAGTTCCAGAAGTCCAAGAAAATCCTCCCCAGAGAAGGATAGACGGCTCAGAGAGCAAAGGAAATTGCTTATGAAAGCAAAATAATTTGGGCAATCAACTCGTTTCAACCCTTCAAAGCCCCAGGTGAGGATGAAATATTCCCAGCTTTACTCCAAAAGGCATCCCACAACTGCTACCTGTACCAATGAACTTATTCAGAGCTAGCTACGCGTGGGGATACTTACAAAAAAAGTGAAAGGAGGTTGCTGTCAAATATATACGCAGATACATGATCACAGAAACTATTCTCTTTGGAATGAGATGCTTTATCCCTCATCGGATGAAGAGTATCAAACCAAAAGAAAAGGAATGGTATGATTCGAGCTGTAAAGAGGCTGTCAGGGTTAGAGAACTGTTTTTTCGGTCCTACAAGACCAACCCGACAGAGGAAAACCGAAAAAAGTTTAAACGAGCCAGAAATGACTGCAACGCCTTTCTTAAGCGTGTCAAATTCCAATATGACCAAAACCTGAGGCAAAAAATACTACAATGTCCCAGAGGCAGTAAAAATTTTTGGTCATTCGTCAAAAACATTAGAAATTCTGCCTCATCCTCCATCCCAACGCTCATTTACAGTGACATTCCAGCTGTCAGCTCTTTGGACAAGGCCAATCTGCTTGCTGCACACTTTGCGGCTAGCTCAACACTCCCAGACTGTGCTATGTCCCCGCCTACACTTGAGTGCGTCGAATCCACGATGGGACGAATCCACTTTCGCACTCGTGTAGTAGCAAGAGTACTCAAAGATCTCAACATGCATAAATCCGCTGGTCCAGATGGTATATCTCCCCTTCTTCTGAAGAGGTGTTCTTCCACGCTGGCAAAACCACTGCGTAAGCTTTTTCATCAATCCTACTCTTTAGGACACTTTCCGAGCAGATGGAAAACAGCATTTGTCCAGACCGTCCAAAAAAAAGGCGAATCTTCTTCTCTCTCCTCCTACGGGCCCTTCTTTCCAAGGTCACGGAAACGCTGATAAATCGTCAGCTCATAAAATATCTCGAAACACGAAAACTTCTCAATGACCGGCAATATGGTTTTCGTAGCAACAGGTCCACTGGTGATTTGATGGCATGTCTCACCGAAAAGTGGAACCAAAGTGTACATCAATCTGGCGAAAGCAAGTTAGTTGCACTTGATATTTCTAAGGCATTTGACAGAGTGTGGCCGCAGGCTCGAAAATGCGTGTTTTTGGGATCGACGACTCTCTTCTTCAATGGATTAGAAATTACCTTTCGGAACGTTCAATTCAAGTTGTCTTGGACAGTTTCAAGCCTGATATTCACAAAATAAATGCTGGTGTGCCCCAGAGCTCCATTCTGTCTCTGACACTCTTTTTAATCTTCATCAAAGATCTCTTGTTTTCTACTTCTAATCCAATATACTCCTTTGCTGATGACAGTACTCTCTGATTTTCATATTCCTTCTCGGACTCACGCACCTGCTCTTCGGCAGTGGAACGGGAACAGCAGCGTATGTTAAGCTCGTTAAATTCTGATATTAACAGCATAACCAATTGGGAAACTACCGACAGAGTGGAATTTAATGCTTCCAAAACTCAATGCTGTCTGCTGTCATTAAAGCGAAATTCATATACCCAGCCATTATCCATGAATGGCACTTGCATCGTCGAAACCGATAAACTTTCCATTCTCGGTATGTGTATCAGTAACAACTTACGTTGGAATGACCACATATTCGATGTCGCCAAAAATGTTGTGAAATGTCAAGGTTTCCTCAAGCGATGTAAGAAATATTTTACTCCCTCTGATCTGGCCTCAATATATAAGGCATTCATCCGCCCATTCATCCAACAATGCCCACATCTGGTCAGGTGCTCCTAAAACATCTCTGCACCTGCTAGATACGATTCAAAACCGTGCGATAAAACTCATTGGTGATACTAATTTCAGTCAATCAATTGACACCCTCGAACACCGACGTAATGTCTCCTGTCTCACTTTGTTTTATCGCTATTTCCACCACCAGTGCTCCATTGAAATTGCCAGTAGCATTCCGCCCATTCAAACTTTCAACCGTAACACCCGTCTCGCTATGAATGCTCATCAGTATACCCTCAAGCCCATTTTCGGACGTACTCTTAAATATCGTGATTCTTTCCTAAGCCGTACAACTCGCTTATGGAATGCCCTGCCGACCTCTGTGTTTCCTGGTCGTTATAACTTGGAAACATTTAAAAACAATGTACATCGGTACCTGTCTTTTCTTCCTCCCTAAATTTCCTTCGCCCGCGCTGTGTACGAACATTTTAAGGGTACAAAACCCCTTGAGCGCGCGCCGATTATAAAAAAAAAAAAAAAAAAAAAAACATACGCAGACCGTCTGAACTACCAAAGTCACATAGACCAATCAGCCTCACTTCCTGTTTCCTCAAAACTATGGAAAAAATCCTCGACAGACATATCAGAGATGGGACAAATGAACCCCCTTCAGAAATATCCTATAAAATCTTACCACAAGGATTCCAAAATCTCTCAGAGATAAGGAAGTATTTAATTTTAATTTAATTTAATTTTTTTAATTTTAAGCTTAATCTAACTTAAAAACTAACAGAAAGACTTGAGAGCTAGGGACCAAGGAAGTGATGGAGGAGATCTTGTTTGAGACGAGAAGTGCTCAGGTGGAAATCGAAAAGAGAGAGGTTTGAGTTGACCTTTCGGAGCATTCGGGAGATTGGTTCATTGGAGCCATAAGAGGTGCGGTGGACCGGTAGATAGAAAAGTCGAGGACAACGTAGATTGCGGGTGTTGGTATTGAAGGAAATGGAGTTCAAAATGGATGCACACTCGATGGAACCTGAGAGAAGTCGATGAATGAAAAGAATGTCAGCAGTATTCCTACGTTCTTCTAACGAATTCATATTTAGTAGTTTGAGACGGTCTTGATAGGGAGGTAAGATTAAAGGGTCGTTCCAGGGCAGACCACGGAGAGCAAATCGGAGGAATTGACGTTGAATACCCTCGATTCGGAAAACATGAACCCGGTGAAAGGGGGACCAAGCTTGACTGGCACACTCAAGCAGGGTGCGAACAAGGGCAATATTGAGAGATCTGGTTACATACGGGTTGGAAAATGCCTTGGACCACTGTTTAATAAAGCCAGGTGATGAGTTGGCTTTGAGGATCTTCTTGGAGGATCCAATGTCTTGAAAATACTTGGTTGACCATAGAGGAAATAAAGTCGGGGAGGAGACGGGTTGCTTTACGTGAGAAGGCTATAGATTGACATTTGACTATATTAAGTTCTAGGCAGTTTTTGAAGCACCAGATTGAAAACCGATCAAGGTCTTCTTGAAGAAGGGCAGAGTCATGGGGGAGAAGAAATAGTTTTAAAAAATTTTGTGTCGTCAGCCAGAGGGAGCAGTGTCGTTGATAGTAAGAATGAAGAGAAGAGTGCCAAGATGACTGCCTTGTGGAACTCCAGATGAGGCCAGGAATGGAACAGAAAGGGCGGATCTAAACTGAAAGAAGGAAGAAATCTATCTTAATAAGAGAGGTTCAAAGCCAGAGCAACCAATTTCATGAGGATCAATTGATGAGATATCTTATCAAGTGAAATCGGTCGCGATAACATCGATTTCTTTGCCGTTTTCTAAGGCTGAGAGAGCAAAAGACACGAATAGATTTGTGGTAGTTGATCTACCTTTTAGAAAACCATGTTGTCGGGGTGAAATAAAAGGCTTGCTTTTGAAGCCTAAGGCTTCGTATAAAATGCTTTCAAAGAGTTTGGGTATATGAGAGAGTTTAGCAGTGGGACGATAATTGGTAACTTCATGCTTAGATCCCTTTTTGTGAATTGGGATTATAAAAGAGGTCTTCCAAATCTGGGAAAATTCTCCCTGTATAAGCGATAGACGAAAAAGGTAGGAAAAAGGTAGAGACAGGTTGGAAGAGCATTTCTTAAGAAACATGGCGGGGAGTCCGTCTGGGCCAGGTACAAATTCATCCTTAAGATTTTGTAACTTTTCTTCAATAACTGCAGGATCGAAATTTTGAGTGAGAAAGGGACCAATAGAGAAATTTTGGTAGATCATTGAAGTAAGAGGGATCTAGTACGAAGGAGTTGTTGGCAAATGATTGTTTGAAAAATGTAGCAAACAAGTTGGCGATGGTAGGAGGATCACTTGAAGATTTGGTTTCGAAAGCGAGGAAGGAAGGATAACCATCAGTCTTACTTTTGCAATTGACAAATTGAAAAAAGGACTTGGGGTCATTTATGAGATTGGTTTGCGCACTATTCAGGTAGCGCTGATAGAGAGAGTTATAGAGTTTAATGAAGTGAAGATATGTACCTAGATAATTTGAATAGTCGGAAGAAGAGTGGGTGCGAAGGAATACCGCCCGCTTGTTTCTTTTGTTTCGTAGAGAGCGAAGTCTACGATTATACCACGGAGGGAATGTAAAAGAAGTTTTATGGCGGGAGTAAGGCACATAAAGGGAGATGGATTTGAATATTTCTCTGTAATAAGTGGAGAGGGCATCAACCAGCGATAGATTGGTAAACTCAAAAGTAGCCCTGTGAAAATTGTAAGAAAATAGAACTGCGGGGGAGGCGACTGAAGGCGAGAATTGCAGAAAAATGAGAGTAGAAGTGGAGGATGAAAGTTATCAATAGCTTAAAGAGATAGGGGACAACACGATACTGAGGAGTTGATGGGATCAGTTGTGAAGATAAGGTCTAATTGCCTTTCCATATAGTTGGAAACGCCACTGACTTGGCATAGACTAGAGTCTGTTAGCCGATCTAAGAAGAGACATTCCTTAGTAGAAATGGGATTGGAAGCGATGAAAAGATGGAGTCCACTTCAGCTGAGGCAGATTAAAATCGCCGAAGATAATGATATCATCAAGCGAGTCTGATAAGTCGATCAAATTGACAATTGCTGCAATAGCAAGTTGGTAGGATTCGATAGGTTGCGCCGGAAGAATGTAACAACACATAACATACAAGCATCTACGAGTGAGGGTTATTTTAACCGACACAAAGTCGAGCTTAGGAGAGGATGATGTTGCAACGAGAGAGGAGTCCAAGCTGTTGTGAATAGCCAGTAGGACACCTCGACAAGGGGATTCAATCAAGGGGGGTGCGCGATCATCATCCCGAAAAACATTAAAAGAAAGAGGGAATAACTCCTGGTTTTTTATGTTGGGGATAAGATTAGTTTCAGTCAGAGCGTAGATATCAAATGGGAGAGCATGAGATTGGCGGAGAACAGCGTGGGTTTTAGAACGGAGTCCTCTTACGTTCTGGTAATAGAAGGTGAGAGGGAGGTTTTTTTTGGGGTCGAAAAAATTTATCACGGTCAAGTCGACTGCGTTGGAGGTGTGAGACTTTTTTAGAGCGGCAAGATCGTCTGCAACTTTTTGGGGGGGCGTATTGAAAATCTCGTGATACTTTGTATAAACTTTCCTGAGACTGGTAACGTCGGTTGGGAGGCCTTCCTGCTGGATAGAAACCATGACGCTTGTTTTTGTTTTACCCTCGCAGCACACCGAGTCGGATTTATCGTGCAGATAAGCGAGATATGGAGGTATATTCTCATATATCTTTTCATCTCTAAGCCTAGAGAGCGCATAGCGATATTCGGTGGTATCGATAGTTTCCTGCGTTAATTTAACAATGGTTGGCGAAAGGGGGTCAATAGAAGAGGGAGTGGTTAATGGGTTTGACGTAGGGTTTAAAATGTGAGAACTGATGAGATTAGGATACGTAGCTCCAGTTCTGAGGTCGAAATTAGGGAAAGGCGTGTGTGTTAGGGGTTGAGTGGTGGGAGTTTGAGCTGTAGTGGTTAAGTCGAAAGAGACACGTTGAGTATAGGTGGGAGGCTTAAAATTAGGAAAAAAATTAATTTTAAAACTCTAATTGGAGCTGGATTTGTTGTGGGATGAGGTGGTGGGTCTTGGCAAATTGGATTTACTTGCTAAATTATTTGTTGATTTAGGTGTGACGGACTGTTTGATTTTATCCTGCTTCTTGGTCGTATTTTCCAACCATTTGCAGACACGCATCTTTCCAAGATTGAAATTGTTCCTGGCAGGATTATGGAATAACCATTCGTATTTGGCTGGAATGTTGAGCTTGAAGCTGCGCTTGCTTCTGTGATGAGATGTAGGAAGCAAATTGTAATGGCTAATGGTAACGACATATTTCTTTTCGAAGAAATTTGAAATCAAATCAACATTAGCGTTTGGGGGGGCGCGCCTTTGATAAGAAACGTAGTGACGAATTGATTCTTCGAAGCAAGTCTACGTTGCCATTCGAAAGGTGTCCAAGTTGAATTAAAATGGTTGATAAGCTTCCGTGGGGCAGCGATTGGAGGAGCTGACATAGAAATATTTTCTGCTGTTAAGTTGGAAGAAACTTCGCAGGAATCAGTGGGTTGAACCGTCCGCAGATGACTTATATGTGGGGCTGAGCGTGAATCCACTTCAGGTTCCATTAATTCAGCCATGAGTGATGTATTGTAGGGAACATTCTGGTAAGGCTGCGGCAAGTTTTGTGTATCAACGATTTTGCTGTTTATTGTTGCGATGTGATGTTCAATATCGCATACGAGGGATCGAGTCGCAGTAAGTTCGTCGCCGACATCGTTCACTTTATCGAAGATAACTTCGAGCATGGGATCACAGTGTTTGGGAGAGAGGTGTTTGTGTGACGAGGACTGAAAATGAATGTCTATGTCGTCACGCAGGGAGTTTATCATCTCGGAGGTTTTTTGGTTGGAAATAACCTGCGTAGAACACATAGCTTTAATGTCAATCAACACTTTATCCAGGTGACGTAAGGGAGTTTCTTCATTCCTGGATCTCCCGGAGTCTAACTCGATAAAACCAGCAATTTGTTTGTCCATGTGCTTTACTTTTGATTTTATTACAATCGAAGTAGCGGTCGATTGTTTCCTCGATTTAGAAGGAGCATTTGACAGCACAGATTTCTCCCAGATACAGCAAGGAAAACTCAGAAATTTCACTCACTTCGGTGAAGCAATAGAGTCCTCAACGGAAGTCAAATATCTAGGAATCACACTGGATGAAAAACTTAGGTGCAACACTTATCTTTCTAAGACTATTGACAAGGCCAGAACCTCACTATAAACCAGCAAAATTCTAGTCGGAAAAAATTGGGGACTTAATCCCAAAACGACACTGTGGATGTACACGGCAATAACGAGACCTATCATCACGTATGCACCCGCCCTTTTGGTGGCCTAAAGCAACCCAGAAGTCTACACAGGCCAAACTCAACACAAACTAGCTTGTGTCTGGTGCAATGAAAACCCCACAAACACTTCGTCTAGAACTCATGGAAGAAGCAATGGTGAATACCTACATGCTCATCATAGAAGATGAATCCAACTTAAAAAAAAAACCAACTAATTGGACGAACGAACTACGATATAATCTTCGGAACAACTTTGAGGTTATATTTCCGAACCGTCTTATCTGGGAACAGGAAAAACCAACATTTGTCAAGGACTCACATGTATGGTGCACACTCACACAGACGGATCCTCGCACTAAGCCATGCATACATGCCAGTATGGATACAATCAGCTCTGTGTGTCAGGCTGAAATCCATGCAATAGAGCTTTGCATTCGAGAGAATCCATCTGATATGGGTGCCAAGACATAGCGGGCATGGAGGCAATGAAAAGGCAGACGAACTACCCAGAAAAGGATCCTCATTTGAATTCATGATGCCAACACCATAAAAGGAAATATTAAAACCAGGCTAGAGGAAAAGAAGCTTCATTTCTGGAGTGAGTCCGAAGGAAACGGACAAGCCAAAAACTTTATCCCAAGCAGTTGCCACAAAAAAAAAAAACAAAACAACTACACAATTAAGTCGAAGTCAGATTCGAGTGACCACAGGTTTCCTCACAGAACACTGTCGTGTGAAAAAAACACCTGCTGACCATGAGCATACCACAAGACAATACATGCAGACTGTGCAATAAGGACGTGGAAACAGCAGAACACATACCTAGGTAAATTCTACCTTGAGGCGAAGGATATAGCTGCCAGCTCACCTAAAGACGTAGCCGCCTTCCTCACAAATTGCTGCATCATAGATGAGCTCAAAATCGAGGACATCACAATAGGCCCACCTGTGTCAGCAGTGATCTGGGATCCTTTATACCACCCCCCACAACAATCTATTCTAATCCAATCTAATAACACCTACAACATTTCGATTCGGTAAACCAACGTCAGAATATTCACTTCGCAGCCTTGCTTAGCATCATCGGTGTTTGTGTTTTTTTCTTATAATGACTCGGGAATTTAGGGTGGATATAGCAAACATACGCGGGCTAAACAGTAATCGCTGTTCTCCGTACATCTGTAAAAGCAGACCAGCCGTCTTGGTACACAGTAAAACAAACACAAGTAGATCCCCGCCCACACCTCTCAGATAACGCTGATCTGAAGATGCCTGGCTATGAACTAAAGCCATTATAATTTTCTCACCGCGGTCCCGCCATTTATATGCGTAGTGATGTTGCCTACCAAACTCCACCACAATGTAACCCCTGTTCCAGTCCGGAAATCAACTTTATGTGGTTAAAATTCCATCTCCGTAAGCAAATTATCCACTACTGCTTATTTACAGAAGCCCCAAACTGGACAGAAATTCGACTTTAATGAGTTTGATGTGCTCTCTGACTCCATACAACCTTCCTCCTTCAAGACCAACCCGACAGAGGAAAACCGAAAAAAGTTTAAACGAGCCAGGAATGACTGCAAAGTCTTCATCTTAAGCATGTGCAATTTCAATACCAACAAGAGTTGAGGCAAAAAATACTATAATGTCCCAAAGGTAGCAAAATTTTGGTAGTTTGTCAAAAACATCAGAAATTCTGCCTCACCCTCCATCCCAACGGTCATTTACAATGACATTCCAGCTCTCAGCTCTTTGGATAAGGCCAATCTGCTTGCTGCATACTTTGCGGGCAGCTCAACACTCCCAGATTGTGCTTTGTCTCCGCCTACACCTGAGTGCGTCGAATCTTCAATGGGACAAGTCCACTTTTGCACTCGTGTAGCAGCAAGAGTACTTAAAGATCTTAACATTCACAAATCCGCTGGTCCAGATGGTATATATCCCCTCCTTCTGAAGAGGTGTTCTTCCAGGCTGCCAAAACCACTGCGTAAGCTTTTCCATCAATCCTACTCTTTAGGACTATTCCTGAGAAGATGGAAAATACCATTTGTCCAGCCCGTTTCCTCCTACGTCTACTCTGTCCAAGGTCTTCGACACGCTTATAAACCGTCAGCTCATGAGATATCCCGAAACGCGAAACTTGTCAATGACCGACAGTACGATTTTCGTAGCAACTGGTCCACTGGTGATTTGATGGCATGTCTCACCGAAAACTGGAACCAAAGTCTTCACCAATCCGGAGAAGCAAGAGAGTTGTACTTGATATTTCTAAGGCATTTGCCAGGGTTTGGCATCAGGCTCTTTTTTTTCGAAAATGCGTGCTTTTGGGATCGACGACTCTCTCCTTCAATGGATTAGAAATTACCAATTCAAGTAGTCTTGGATGGTTTCAAGTCTGATATTCACAAAATAAATGCTGGTGTGCCCCAGGGCTCCATTCCGTCTCCGATACTCTTTTCAATTTTCATCAACGATCTCTTGTCTGCTACTTCTAATCCAATATATTCCTTTGCTGATGACAGTACTCTCTGCTTTTCATATTCGTTCACTCACGTCCCTGCTCTTCGGCTGTAGAACGGTAACGCCAGCGTATGTTAAGCTCATTAAATTCCGATGCTAACAGCGTAACAAATTGAGGAACTATCAACAGAGTGGAATTTAATGCTTCCAAAATACAATGCTGTCTGCCGTCGTTACAATGGAATTTGAAAAGCCAGCCATTATCTATAGATGGCATTTGCATCGTCGAAACCAAAAATCTTCTCATTCTCGTTATATGTGTCAATGAGAACCTACTTTGGAATGACCACATATTCGATGTCGCCAAAAATGCTGCGAAAAGTCTAGGTTTCCTCAAACGATGCAAGAAATACTATTCACCTTCTGAGCTGGCCTCAATATATAAGGCTTTCATCGGCCCAAAATTGGAGTACAGTGTACACATCTGGTCAGGTGCGTCTAAAACATCTCTGCACTTGCTAGATGCGATTCAAAACCGTGCGATAAAACTCATATGTGATCACTCAAGCAATGGACATCCTCGAACATGGACGTAATGTCTCGTGTCTCACTTTGTTTTATCGCTGTTTCCACAATCAGCGCTCTCTGCCCTCTCAAACCTTCAACCGTAACACACGTCTCGCTATGAATCCTCATCAGTAAACCCTCAATCCCACTTTCGGAGGTACTCTGAAATATCGTGATTCATTCCTAAGCCGAACAACTCGCTGCTGGAATGCCCTACCCCGCTCTCTATTTCCTACTCATTATAACATTCAGACATTTAAAACCCACGTGCATCGGTACCTATCTTTCTTTCGTCCCAAATTTTCCTTCGCCGGGCTGTGTGCAATCATTTTAAGGGTACGTTGAGTGCGCGTTACTTTCAAAAAACAATTGTGGTCGTTTAAAATCGTTTTAAATCTCAAACTCAGGAGCAATTGAAACCCACCCTTAGCTTTTCGAAGAGATGCACGGTCTACTTCTACCTCGAAAGAACCTCTCATCTTCACTAACTAAGGATGCTGCTATCTTTCAGACGGGACTAACTTGCTTATTGGAAGCTGTATGCTTTCTACTAAGTAAACGCTATGAAAAAATCAAACTATGGCTACTCGTACCAAAGGCTCTCCTAGAATGTTATCAAGTGCTGAACATCTTCACCATCCTGGACAGAGTCTCACTAGTATGGGTACCAGGGCATGAGAGTCTAAACAAATATATTGTCGATAAGAAGATTCTGAAGATTCAGAAGTTATGGGTTCGACTCCTAGGCCGTACACTGAAAAGATGAAAATATACAAAAAATTCAACAAGAAACTGTAGATCCCCCTCCTGATAAGATGAATAACATGGAGGAACTTCACACAAGCAGTTACTATCCCCAATGCTTTGGGAGCATATTTTTCGTTCACAATCACTATTCACGTTCACAAATATCACAGAGTGCACACAAGTAACCCTAACCACTTTGATACCACCACTTACATCTTCTTAGCCAAAGACAGTGCCCTTACTTTCGAGATCTTGTTAAAATTACATATCGTCACAGCTGGAAAGGGCACATTCCAAGTTGGGAAATGTGAACTCTCTATAACTGTCACCGTCGGTGTTTCCCGATTTGACGTATACGAAAATGCAACCAAAACAACCGACGAAAAGATCGCCACCAACACTACTCCAATCCAAAATACCCGCTCCCAATAGTTGATGCCTTCTCTGGTAATATAGTTGAAACCATGAAGACTAGTCGTCTCGCAATAATAGTTAAAACTCTCCAAAATCCACTTTTTAAAAATTCTCCACGGACTTGTCACATAAACGGTTTTGATTTTTTTAATCGGCCCGACCGGAGGTGTGGATGGCTCCTGCGGATGAATAGTGAAAATACGCCACTTAGCCATGGTTCCGTTCCAATGATAAATCAACGACTAATTCAAACGGACGACGAAAATACCCAAACATTATGGCCACTAATGACTGTTGATTTATTTATTAATGAACACGATACGGACAGTAATCAATTAACGTCTCTTTTTGCCTTGACCCAAGTCACTAGTTTGACACTTTTTAAATATAAAGGTCGAGCAATGAAAAAGAAAAGGATTTCCATTAACGACCCAACACTGAATCCCATTGCAATGCCAACTATTCCACCAATAGTTCCAACAAGCGATTGCCAGCTGTCGAGAGCGTCCATTCGATAGAGGGTGCTCGACAAGTCCGAGAAGAAGACGTGCAGAAGGATTTGGTCCGTCACTGTGATGCCTTTACTACAAAACAAGGATCTTATATAAGTAGACAGTCACAGTTATCAGAGTGGATGTGGTTTTAACTTACAAAAATCGATGTTTTCCATTGGCAAAAGTCCTATTCAATTGTCCTATTGCGGTCATAGTATCATAAGAATTGAATGAACACTCTGGCATGCAACCACAAATGCTCGTTCCTAAGATACCCGATGTTTCCATTAGTTCCTGGAAAATTTCTAACCGAAAACACTGAATAGGTCTACAAGTCGCAGATAGATCAACTTACCGGTCTCGTTAATGACACACTTGTACTGCGTCAAATTACAGAATTCCTGTTCGAGAAAGCTGGGCATGTGATAAGGGATGCATTTACACGTCTTCAGGACTCGAAAGCTTAAACATTCGGCCAGACAATTCCAGAAGGAGTACTCTCGAAAATACTTCAAAGGATGTTCCGGATCAAAAGTACAACCACGTCTAAGGAAACCCATATTGCGAAGATACTTAGTTCCATAGGTAACTTCACTCTTCACACTCATGTATGCCTCGGAGTGTGTAAAGATGAAATCATTGTCGGAATTGCTTTCGGGAATGCTAAAGGCGTCATGGACAACCACTTGATATCCGGGAGCCAGGAAGTATCCGGCCATGTAGTCATCGGTGCGTGGATCGATTAGGACAGTCAGGGCAGTTTCAGACCCACATCCGGACACATGGCGTGGAATCTTTGAAGTTATCGATTGTGCATTCCTAAAATTCTCACTAAGTCAAACAAGAGAAACGCCAAAACCTGTTTAAAGTTCACCTAAGTAATTGGTTTGTTGGTCTTGCGAAGTAATTGAAGGAACAGCACCGCCCCATCGGCACCAGGACGGCTTCGAACAATGCATCACATGGGTAGGTGCGGCCTTTCCACTTGCATCTCAGAAGATCTTCCATACAATCCGGGGTGACCTCTTTAAAAAACTCAAACAGACTATAATTGTTATGCAAGAGGACCTCGTCGAGCTTCGGGTAATCATCAGGAGTTGCGTGAATGTTTTCATTTACATAGAATGCCGCCTGAAAGAGGCGTTGAATCTCTGACACTGGTAGGTTGGAGTTTGATGCACTATCGAATCTTTGTAGATACTTTTCATTCATCTATGGATATGCAGGACTACTTACAATTTTTCAGCCAACTTTAGTCCTCGTTCCTTTGACAGCCGGTTTAAGCTGCAGAGGGTAACTGCCGGGAATGGGACATTGAACACTGGATTATGCGTGCTTTCAATATGTGTCACCGTGGGAGTGGAGGCATTGATGATCACCGATTTATACAAACCGAAGAGGGTGCCAGCAAATGCTGAGAAAATGACAAGTTGCCAGCCAACTTGGTCGTACTTTGGGGCGTCCTTGGTTGCCACCAGCATATTGAGGCCATGAATGCTGGAGAATTCGCAAAATGTCTCAAATGAAGATTTTTCTTCTTTCTTCACACTTCGTTGGGGTTGGGGTTGTTGTTTTGCTCTTAGTTTTCGCTTTGGTTTTGGTTTTGGTTTTGGTTGGACGACAGTCTCCTTGAATTGGACTTTTGGCTTGAGATAGTTTTCGAAATTGACTATGTAAATCGGGTTCCTTTCAGCGGCCATCGTGAAGGACTAATGAGACTGTCGGTGGTTGTTTTCCTGGTTTTATACACAGAAAACGAAACACCCTTTTGGTGTTATCCGAGTCAAGATTGTATCTAGAACTCGTTGATTACTTTTTTAGCCTGAAAGTATGCATTCATTTTACGTGGAATGGGGTTGAGATTCAAAGATATTTTCCAGTATCTTTCAAATACTTTTGGTTTTGTAAAAGCCAAATAAATTTCAGAGACACCTATGATGATTTTTGCGGCCTGAAGCAGATACAATATTACCGCAATCCAAGGAGTGCAATGGGATGGACCGTGAAAAAAGCAGTTGGAAGACTACAATATCTATGACACTACGCCAACAGTCAGAAATCTTGAGCATAGTCCGCATCTGCATCAAAGCCGAATTCGAAAATGTAAGCCGGATTTGGGTTCATGCCCCTACAGAGCTTAAGGACAACAGCATCAAAGGCGAATTCTATGACCACCCAAACCGAATATGTCCGCAGAGCCGCAGCTATGATACCGAAATTGTGCAAGGAGATCTTAACCCAAGACTGGGTAAGGCGGCTGTCTTTGAGTGGGTCACAGGAAAAGACCTGTGCAGGCTAAACACCACATCCGACAATGGATTCCTCTTAGCAGCCATTACTCGGTTCCCACATCTCAACATCCATAAAGAAACTTGGCTACTCCCTGATCAATCAACGAAATTGGTCATATTGCGCCAGACACTCCTCCGGTATTCTCCGAGACGCCACCATCGACTCGAATCATTATCTTGTCCGGGTCCGGGTACGAATGCGGATATCACAAGCACAACAGAGTCAAATAAGGCCACCAAAGTTCAACGTTGATAAGCTGCAACTGCCAGAGACCGCTAGAATCTTTGGCGATCCCTCCAGTTCTATCAAAATTCTTGCCCCAGATTTGTCAAAGGTTGCAGCCAAGCGAGAGAGAGGTGCTTCATCAAAGGATGAGGGCTGTTTGGGAGCTCTACGAGTAGAAAAGAAGGAAAGAACACAGGCTTCTCGGAAAGATTAAAAAAAAAACGACGAAATAAGGAAATGTTACTGCAGGAACCACGTTCAAAAGTTTTATCAGAGAACAAACCGAACATGCCAGGGCTAGAAAGCCAGAATGGAAGCCTGCAAAAATGAACAAGGGCAACAAGTAGTAGAGTCGCGTGGGTGCTAAAAATATGGAAAGACTACTTCTGCAGACTATGTTGCATCATATAACGAAGATGATAGTCAAAATAGCGCTGTCAGGTAGACTGATCCATTTACGCTGGACAAAGACTGTGGAGAATTCGGTTCTTCTGACTTAGGCGAAGTTAAGGTACCAATATCGGAGTTAAAGTCTAATAAAGCTGCCGGTGCAAACGGACTGTCTGTTGAGCGTGGCCTCTGCCTAATTATCAAGGTTTCGCCCTTCAATGACGTTGTCTAATAAAAAGCGGGGGCAGAGCATATTACTGGTATCATCGTAAACATCTTTAGATGACGCCACCGAAGGCTTCTATGATTTGATTAGTTACAAGCTGTCAGTCATAGGTTTTGTTGGCGGCAGGACCAACGGTAGTCCCTACCAGGACTTAAATCACGGTATCATGGGAGTCGCTGCCCGCATTTCGGTCCGGGCCTGACTTGTTGAGGTAGGCCTCCTTGTGGGAGCGTCATAGTGGCTGTGGCTTAAACCCAAAGTCGCGGGAACGGTCTTCCTTATAAGCCTCCTAAACTTTGCATATAAGATCTTTTCCGCCGTATTATGTGACCGTAAACAATCTGGTTTGTCCACGCCAGGCACTTTTAGGCCAGGAAAGTCCACCATCGATCAAATATCCATACTACGGCAGTTCTTGGAAAAGGTCCAGGGTTTTCAGACCGACACTTAGCATGTATCCGTCAACTTTAAAGCCGAATATGACAGCGTGCATAGCGACGAGCTTTACAATGCCATTTTGATATGCCTACTAAACTACCAGGATGACTATGGAGAATTTCCACTACTCCATCAAGGTCGGTAATGAATAAACCGAGACCTTCAATGTCTAGAAATTCTTAGAGAATGCTATGAGTGGTCCTAAATCATACTACTAGAAAGAATCGTGCGATATTCACAACAAAGAGGCACGATTTCCTCCAAACTTCAAACAATTTCTTTCGTTCGCTGATGACATTGCTGTGACGGGACGAACACAGCAAGCCGTCAACGAAGCTTTCATTAATATTACAGGCGAAAGCGAAAGTCTGACAGTAAACGAAGGCAAAACAAAATACTGATGACTCAGCAAGAACGTCACCATTGGCAGTAATAACTTCGACGTAGTTAAGGACTTCTTCCGCCTTGGCTCTGAAGAATTGCTCTTGCCAATCGCTATTTCTTAGGCTCAGGAGGCAATGGTGTACCTAAAGAGCCGTCCATCGCAAGACCAAATTGGTCTTATACAATACTCTTATCATACCGGTATGGCCCTATGGCGTAGCGGCTTGGACTTTATCGAAAGCGGATGGAGAAGAACAGAAAGATACTGCATTTGACTTTCGGTTCCGTCTGTATTGACTAGGAATGGAGTAAAAGATTTATTCACAAAGCTTATTTGTAATACAGCGACATATTCAGGCGTCTAAGGATCCAACGTCTGAGATGGCTGGGCCATGTTGCGCAAACAGCACAGCTCCGTCCCAAAGAGTCTTCGAGTCTAACTTCAAGAGACGGCAGAGCAGAGCACAGCCATAAATGTGTAGGTGGACCTCAAGCAACTTAAAGTGGGGCAATATAGGCAACTGACGAGAGATCGTGTGCTAGCTGGAAATGCCTGCTGGTTGAGGTTCACCCGGCAGACGTGTAGTACCACCTAAGTAAGTAAGTGATATGGGGGTTTTAAGGTCAGAACTTGAATTACCTTGAATTAGAGCGACCTGTCAGTTACTAAAAGCGTCGGTAGTTATTTGGTCATTGATCAAGACCGTTTCACTCAGATTCACACTTTATCATTCTCGTCGTCAAGAGTAGTCAATTTTAAGACATTACTTCGGTCAGTCGTATCTTGTTGTCTTCAATCAAGAAGACCCACAAGGTATCCCCATCACAATATGTGAAACCTCTTTCTATAGAATAAATGCACGAATATTGCGCAATATGGTTGAATATTCTTGGACCCGAATCCTACTTGGAACAGATACTAGTTCGCTATATAACGAGAAATTCTATTCAACTGACTACTTTGCAGCTCTTTTGGAATGCCCCAGTTAACATTGCAAAGTCTTGAGAACAGAAGATAAACTTCCTTGCTCGTCGAAAGACCTGAGTTGTGTGGCCACTGAAATTTAAAGCCATAGCTGGCCAGCACGACTGAATTTTCTCAGCACAACTTTGATTTTGTGATTTTGTCAGATCCAACGTTTGTAACTATGGCTTCTATTGTTCGGTTACAGTTTTGCGTGACGCCTTTAAAAGTTTTTCATAAAACTACTTCATTCGGCATTTGCGATTCTAGTACGCCCTCATGCAACACACTTGGGAACTGATCCGTTTGGTGCTGAAACTGTCTCGAAGATTCCCTCTTGATTATTGTGATTACGTTACTGGTCAAGTCGCAGCGTCTCCGCTTGATATATGCCTCTTGATATATCTATTATTGCTCAGAACCTCGACGTCTTGCCAATACATGTTATCATCAAGAAACCAAGTGGCAAATCTGGAAAAAACTGTGTGCTAGTTATCGCCGGATCAAATCAGTAAGTTGAAGCATGAAAGGCTAGACCAGCTTCTGAGCTCCATAAGCATAAAAGGTAGTACTAGCACCTTCTTCTCCGAAAGAAGATCAAAGATGACGAGGAAAATCAGAGATGTTATAGCAGAAAAGGCCTTCCAAAATTCTACCAGTATGTCGGCTCTGCTAGGACTGACCCATCCTTTCGGGACCTACTCGTGGGACCAACATACAGAAAATGAACCAAACAAAAAAAAATAATGAAAAAACAGATAGTACAAATTGTACAGAGATAGCTGGCACGTTATCCAAGGACGAAATACTGGCTTTAAGTCAAGAAGTCCAAGGTAGCAGCCGCAGTACCCCAAATCAATAATCGAATAGCAATTCTGCTACTAGCAACAAGGCGAACAAGGTCAACGGCCGAAGTGAGCACAAGCTATCAAATAAGAGTACTCGTCCTATGGTACCTTATTGAAGAGCAGATACAGTAAGACCGTCTCTATCCTCTGCAAGTTTGCTAAGAAGGAAGCAGCGGGTACTGTGCATGAGATAGGTTCTCGGGACAAGCTCAAATAGCAAACCGTGATTCATGGATATACCAGGCGCATATATTAAACACTAAAGAACAACCAAAGCGGGAGGGATATTAAGAGAAACCGTTCCCAAGACGAGACCATATATGCCTGTAAAATAAAAAGGCTGCCACAGCCTCTGCAACTCGCCTCTCCGAAGCCGAATAACTTAATACAAGCTATAAACTAACTTAAATTAAAAACTTAAACTTAAACTTAAAACTAAGGTTGATTGAAGTGGTGAAGGAGATCGGATTTGAGGTAGGGAGTATTGCGGTTAAAGTCAAAGACGGTAAGATTCGAATTGATCTCTCGTAGCATACGGAAGATTGGTTCATTCGAAGCATTGGAGGTGTGGCAAACTGACAGGAAGAAGGGACGAGGGTTAGTGTTGGGAAAAAAGAGTTGTGAAGGGACCCGCAGCCGACCTGAAAGGAGCAGGAGAATGAAGAGAAGTTGGTTGCATCTGTGCGATCCTCAAGAGTGTTTAAGTTGACAAGGTTGGTACCGCAGAATAAAAGGTTCGTCCCAGGACATACCTCGAAGAGTAAATCCAAGAAAACGGCGCTGGATGCTTTCGATTCTCGGGATATTAACACGATGATACAGGGAACACACTTGACTGGTGTACTCTAGGAACAAAGGTAATATAGAGCGACCTGGTCACGTATGGGTTGGTGAATTCTTTGGAATACCGTTTTGCAAAACCTAGTACAAAGTTGGCTTTAAGAATTATCTCATTCATATGTAAACAGAAGTTCAGCTTCCCATCACACAAAACGACAACAAACCGTCCTCGTTGTCTGATGACAAAGCAGTGCTGGAGAGAATCGAAGATAGGCTCATCGAGTTTACCGACCTATGCTCGGCGTCGTCAGAGGTTGCCGCGTAATCAAATACGTCGATCAATTTTCCAAGGGTTTTCTTAAACTTAAGGTCATCCCTGCTAAGAAAATCGTTAGAAAACTTAGAGTCCGCATTTGGTTGTATAGGAACAAGATAGACGAGGAAAGACGCTCAAATGTCTGAGGTTTCAGAACCCTGACATCCCTACGGACAATTGGGCGATCATCAAGGTTGAGGAGCCTGAAATGAGGAGTTCGTCGGGCATTTGGAGATAACAGATTTCAGGCTCAGGTTCGGCATGCGGCATGTGGTTCGCCAAGGCGAAGTTCTTCAGACCAACAAGCCCTGAAGACGACGATCTCGGCATGATCATCGACGACGACAAGCTGGAAAGGAATCCGGTTGATCCAATTCAGCAAAAAAAAAAACCACAATGGTATGCTTATTCAATGTCATGCAATTCACTCTCCATGCAATTCACTCTGCATCGGAGATTAACATCATCCAAGAGCTTGATGGAACGTGGACAGATTCCACTGAAGAATTACTAGAACTCCATTTCCCTGGATCCAAATATAGCGGCGCTGTTGGGCAGGCAGCACAGCTCACCCAACCCGCACCCTGGAATGAAATCAACTCCGAGTAAAACAGATTTTCTGAGCCATCAACAGTTTCTGCCTCTATAAGTCACCAGGTCTTGACGGGATTTCATCGATTATCTTGCACAAGAACTCTTAGAAGGTCCTGCACTGGTTAACAGCCATCTATCGTGGCTCCCTGCGGCCACTGTAACATAGAGGGAAAGGCGAGAGCCAACTCGCGACCCAGATACGAGTATGGCTCAACCTTCGATGCCTCTTTTGCGGTATCAGTCTGCTCCCCGATGGGACCCATCAATACTTTCTCTCTATTTCCAACTCTAAATGGAACAGCCTAGAAGCCTGTACCACATCCAGACAGATATGACCCGCCTAAAATAAAAACAGGACGAAAGACTTAATCAACAAAACTCGCACCGAGGCAGCAAGCATCACAGCAATTACTCGTAGCAGGGATCACTGGCCAACGGGATCAGATTCTGTCAAGTTAGGGAATCCTTTTAACCCTCAGTGCCGTGGTTGTATCAACTCATGCGAAAGGGCAATCTCTGTGATTGCCCCCGACACTAGCTAGAATTAGGCCTCGCACACTAGGCAGACCCTTTTTCAATGAATCATCAGAGACTTCTGGCATAAATTCCAGAGGATAGATCTGATAACCATGCTCCTCGCAACACCCTTCAACATCCAGGTTACGTGAGTTGTAGTATCAAAACGGCGTATCCACTCTGCTTGTCTTTCTGGTAGGACCTGACAGTCACTTCTAACCACCTACATACCTGACAGCAATGCTAATGATCTTCAGCACTAGCTGCTGGTTAAAAGGGTTCTAGAGGTCTTTCATGATTAGAGCCGTGGTCAAGGGCGAATAAGTTAAGTCAAATAGGTCAACTGCTCCGCTATTAGAAGGCATACTTCCACGATCGATCCGATCTTTAGAAGGAAGACATGGTAGGGCATTACATAGCTTCTGTTGCAGAGAAGACACAAAAACAATTTGGGGATAGAACCACTTGCGATTTCGTCGTAAGTTACTGCTTTTATTACGAAAGACGACAACTGGCCCATTATAAGCAACAACACGTTCCGCATCTTAACGACTTTAGCCGTTTAGAGAACCTACGTAATCTCAGCCTACTTCCCGACAGCTACCTCGGTTTGGAGCTCATTGAAATTCCGATCACTCAGAACGATTAAGATCTTCAAGTTGTACAACCCTACTTTTCGGATCAAAATAGAACAATTTTGGAGTAATTCATGATCACATCGGCGGACGTGATCACGTTTTATGCTTGTCAGGCTACACAGCAAACGTAATCACATGCAAACTGATATCAATCACAATTAAGCTCGCCATAGAGCTCGTACATGGCTGCTCGCGTGTCTATCATCAAACCAAATTGCATCTAATCAGAACGTAGAAGAATCGAGGCGCCTTCACGGCAATCAGTCGGCCGTTTTCCATTCAAATTTTTAACTAAAAAGCATTTCGAACTCAGAGCTGAGCCCCTGCGGCGCCGACACCAGCGCCAGCTCCACTAATTTAAAAAGGAAAAGCCGTACAAATGCTCCCATTGCTCTAAATGATGTGCGACTATCAGTTGACATGCGTTTGGGTATCTCAATTACAAAACTGTCAACAGTCATGGTATGTGAAGCATCCAACATTACTATGTACCCTACCCTACCCTACCACCATAAATATGAGCCACCGTTTAGTTCCAACTAACAGTCTCCGGCGTCATCTAACCAAAGCAATGACTCGCTCCACGATCACTTAATGGGTCGCAAAGATCACTTCCACACTCATCTCGACTTCAAGAGAATTTCTCGATATTTCACTGGAATCACGGTTACGAACGAATCCAGAAGCTACCCAGCTATTCCGCAGGTTCAATTCGAATCTGTTTGTGTTGTTTTCTCCGCGAAAATTTATTTGATTAATTGAATTGAAATTTCTTGTTTACCTGTTACTCAGAGTTTTTCAATTAAAACAAAGCTCACCAGTCTCAACGGTCCCAGCGGTCGTTCTGTCGATCGGTTGATCGGCTGAGATCGTACAGACGACTTTGTTGATGTTTTGCGTAAATATTTGTGTTAGCTTTGGCGCTGCCGGACTGCTAGCATCGTGGATCGCGGATGGTCTTTTATTTTTCGAAAACAATTTTGAAGTATGAAGTGTTTATTGAATAAAAACAGAGAGCAGCACTTGGCAATGGAGCTGAAGGTGTTTTTGAAGTGGTTAAAAGAAATCGTTTGCCAATTGTTTATGACGTCGTAAGATCTTGATTTATCATTGAGCAAAGACGCTGCGTCAATGATTCTAAGGAATTTATGTAATTTTTCTAGGGAAAAATATTTCAAAATGCTGTGGTACCTGTGGAGGAAATTGCGGTGATCTTTGGCGTCATTTCTTGAGCGGATCTTATATCTAAAGTATGCATAGTCAGGTGAATTTTTGAGAAGAACACTTGTGTTTTAAGTGAATCATAGCGATTTTATTGGAATGAGAAATTCAGGTGAACGATTATGAGTTCAGGGAATTCAAACTGGTTTAAATTCCGGTTATGTCATAGCAAGAGAAATCAAATTCCATACTTGGTAGTGTGAGGTACGCAGTTTATTTTTGGATCGAACCTGGCCAAGACTGTCATTTCAACTATTGTCTTCATAGACACTATAGGCCCGGAGCCTATAGTAGTGTGAGATTCTTACTCACTAAAAAACACCTCGCTTCTGCAAACCACGACTGAGTTCACACTCAACAAGCAGTTCTTCTATCACATTTTATTTTGTTTTTTTTTTTTAAATATCCTGCAGGCGATTTTCCATTGAAAATTCCTGTGTACTTTAGAAAAATTACGCGCTGCTAATCACCGCGCTAGATCGAGAGGCTTAGTCCTTTTCAGACGGCGCAGTATATTTGTGTCGTCGAGGATCTGTTGAACAGAAATATTTCCATGTCCTTGTAGTCGATTTTTGTGTTTTCACGCAAACATTTTAATTTCGTTTTTTTTTTTTTTTTTTTTTTGCGGCCCGGGTCAACCCCGGACAGATTTATTATTGCTTATTGCAAGCTTATTCTTAGAACTAACAATTTTCACTTAAAACTAAAGATAAAAACTAAAGGGTGGGAGCGGTTAAAAAAAAGTTAAGATGTGAGGCATAGGTGGAAATAAGAGTGTTTTTAAGAGAGAGTTTGGTGAGATGGTAGTCGAAGAGAGGCAGAATATCGTTAACTTCACGAAGCATTCTAGACATTGGCTCCAAGTGTCCGTAATTCGTTCGGTGAAGATTGAGCCGGAAAAGTGGCACAGACCTAAGATTGCATGGGTTGGTATTAAAAGAAATAAGTCGAAGTAAAGAAGGACAATCGATATTCCCAACTAAAATTTGATGAATAAAGAGAATATCGGCAACTTTTCGACTGTAGAAAGGGGTTGTAAATTTATAATTTTCAGCCGGTCGGTATAAGGTGGTAAGTTTTGGCTATCATCCCAGGGAAGACCACGTAAAGCGAATCGTAAAAACCTGCATTGAACAGCTTCTATCCGGAGGATGTGTGTTCTGTAGTAGGGTGACCAAACTTGGCTTGCATATTCAAGAAGAGGCCTAACAAAGGTTATGTAAAGAGATTTGGTAACATAAGGATTGGAAAACTCCTTAGACCAGCGCTTGATGAAGCCAAGGGCAGAGTTGGCTTTCTTTATTATATTATCAATGTGAGAATGGAAATTGAGTTCCTTATCACAGATAACACCTAAATCACGCAACTCATTCACTAAGGGAACAGGCAGAATAAAGATTAGATAGCAGCGAGGTGAAGTAGGGCCGCTTACGGGAATACGTTATAGCCTGACACTTATTGACGTTAAGCTCAAGAAAATTCTTCTGACACCAAGTACAAAATCTGTCAAGATCTTTCTGCAGTGGTAGGCTGTCTGAGGAAGAGGATATATATCTAAAGATTTTCATATCGTCTGCGTAAATAGATATGTATGAATTTTGAATGATGCAATCAGCATCATTAATGGTCAGAATAAATAGTAAGGATCCAAGGTGGCTGCCTTGAGGGACACCAGAGGAGGCTTTAATTGGGTCAGAAATCATGGACCTAAATAAAACATAGTATTGTCTTTCATTTAAATATAATTGAACCCATGTTATAAACTTTATTTGGAAACCAAGAGCTTTTAATTTCAGAAGGATTATACGAGTATCATGTGAAATCCTATCAAAGGCTTTGCTGAAATCGGTGGCAATCACATCAACTTCATTTACAGATTCCAGTGCACATAAAATGCTTGATACGAATTCCGTTAAGTTGGTGGTCGTAGATCTACCTTTGAGAAATTCGTGCTGGTTTTGGGAAACAATAGGTTTACAATGGAAAAGCATTATGTCATAAATAATGCTCTCGAAAAGCTTAGGTATGCAGGACAGCTTAGCAATTGGTCGATAGTTGGAAATATCATCGTTTCGGCCTTTTTTATGTAGGGGAATAATAAATGACCTTTTCCAGGTCGAGGGAAATAATCCCTGGGTGATAGAAAGCTGAAAGAGAGTTGTAAGAGGTTGGGCTAGGTGCATTTCACATTTCTTTAAAAATATAGGGGGAAGATCATCAGGGCCGGCGGAATAATCATCTTTGAGGTTTATTATTTTATCTTTGACTTGCTCTAAAGTTATAGACACATATTCCAAAGTTGTTTGTGGACAGCTATTTAAGTAGGAAAAGTAAGAGTGGTCTGGCTCTTGGGAATGGGTGGCGAACGCTTGGCGAAAAAAAGTTGCGAAGAGATTTGCTATAATTTGGAGATCCCCCGAGGACTTATCTAGAAAATTCAGAGATGATGGATAGCTATCCGATTTACTTTTAGTTTTGATGAACTGAAAGAATCGCTTGGGATCGGAAATGAGTGTGCGGTCCATTTGGTTTAAATAGTTGTTATATAGAGTTTGACAAAGTACAGAGAAATTTATTAGGGCAGACTGGTAGTAAAAAAAATCGATGTCGGAACGCGATATTAAGTAAGTACGCCAGAGCTTATTTCTCTTATTACGAAGAGATCGCAGCTCTTTATTATACCAGGGTGGTGATGATGAGGGATTCTTTTTGGGTAAAAAAGCTACAGATTGGGAGAGACATTTGAAAATTTCGGTATAAAAGGATGCGAAAGTCAAAATTGGCCATACTGAGGAGGTTATTCAGTTTGGCGTAGTTAGCCCTATGAAAATTAAAACTGTAAGAATACTCATAAGAAACGCGATTAAGACCATTGTCATACGCTAACGTAAGAGAAAAGGGAGGGTGGTAACTATCCAACTTAGAAAGAAGATGTCTGCTTTCTAAAATGATGCAGTTATTTGTATCAGTGGCGAAGACTAGGTCGAGTTGTCTGCCAATGTTATTGGTGACACCACTTAATTGATACAGACCAGAGTCAGTAAGGCAATCGATGAAAAGGTTTTCTTTATCAGAGGTGGGATTTGTTGCAGTAAAGTAGGACTGGTCAGTCTGAGCCCATACAAGCTTAGGTAGATTGAAATCACCTAAAAAAAATAACTACGTCGTTGGAATCAGCAGCATTAAAAATGCTGTCGATTGCATCAACAGCTAGCTGGTAACCTTGAATTGGTTGAGAGGGGCGAATATAGGTTGCGCTTGCAAATAGGAATTCTAGCGCATACAAATTCAAAGAATGCAGTGGACGATTTTTTAAAGGGTTTAGACTCAAGACGAGAGTGTATAGCTAGAAGTACCCCACGGCCATATAAATTTTCCTCTTTATCTAGACCGTCGTCACGGTGTAAATCAAAGTCTTGGGAAAATAATTCATTATTCTTAATATTAGGGGTGAGATTGGTTTCGTTCTGAACGTTTTCGACTCCTAAGTCTCTGTGGATGTCATCGTTTTTAATGTACCACGGCGCATTAACAATACCTCGAAGAACTTTGTTTTGGAATGTCTGTAATACATTCATGTTACTATTTTTAGTACAACCCCAAAGTTGTACACCATATGTCCAGATCGGTTTTAGCACTTACTTGTATAACAGCAGTTTGTTCTCTAAGCTAAGCTTGGAATACTTTCCAATAAGCCAGTAAATATCTCTATATTTGATTTCAAGCTCTTCACGTTTTTTCTTGACGTGTGCTCTCCATTTTAGTTTAGCGTCGAGTGTCATACCGAGATATTTGGTCTCGTTCGCGTAAGGAATTCGTATTGCGTTGATAAACACCGGTGGATTCTCAATTTTCTTGAGAGTGAAGTTCATGTGGAGAGACTTGTTTTCATTAAGCGCGATTCGCCAAGTCTTTGTCCAATTGTCAATCAGTGTAAGGGCATGTTGCAACTTGGTAGTTGCTTCTTTGACTGTTTTAGCCGTTGCCAAAATGGCAGTGTCATCAGCAAATCTGGGTAGGACAGTGTCGTCCGTTTGCGGTATATTGCGGGTAAAAAGCAAATATAGCAGAGGGCCAAGTACACTTCCTTGCGGCACCCTCGCCTTTATTGTCTTAGAAGTGTAATATTCGTTTCCGTGTCTCACACGGAAGAGTCGGTCTTCCAGGTATGAACCTAAAATACAAGACAATTGCTGGGGTAGAGCTTGTCGAAGTTTATATTTTAGGCCTTCGTGCCATACCTTATCAAAGGCTTGAGAAACGTCAAGGAATGCGCTTGAACAGACTAACTTACACTCAATTGCTCGTTCAATTAAATCGGTTATTCGATGCACTTGGTCAACTGTAGAGTGTTGCCTTCTAAGCCAAATTGGTTTAAGACGATTAAGAAGGATTCGCTCGAAGACCTTCGATGTAATCGGGAGAAGCGATATTGGTCTATATGACTTGACTTCAGTCAGTGGTTTACCGAGTTTCGGAACCATAATAACTTCGGCTACTTTCCACTGGCGCGGTACATGCTCTAATCTAATGCTGGCATTTATAAGATAGATCAGCTTTAGTAAACCTTCTTTCGGCAACGCTTTAAGTATCTCTCCCGTTATTAAGTCATATTCCGGGGCTTTATTGGGCTTAAGCGTGTCTATAACTTGTCTACGTTTCCTAAGTGTAGCCTTTTCTACTGGAAAGTTTGTCGTCACGTCTAGCGTATTGACATTCTCTGGAAGCACTTCTCCGTCGAATGGTTTAAACGTTTCTGCAAGATGGTCGGTGAAACATTAGCTTTTTCCTTATCTTCTTTCTCCCAGTCATCCTGGTTTATTCTTATTGGCGCCACGTGTATTTGGGACTTTCGAACACTTTTAACAGCTCTCCATATGGAGTAGTTGGTATCCTTTGTCGCTGTGAGTCTTTCAAGGTAGTTATTAATACCGATTTTTTCAACAAGTTGCAGAGCCTATTGAAGGACGTTTTATCTTGTGGTGCCTGGGTTTCATGCCACTTTTTCCGCGCTCTTCGTTTCTTCCTTATCATTTCTCTGATTCCCGGTGGGTATCTTATGCCGACTTTGGGAACTTTGTTCGATTCGCGGAGAGTGTTCTTCCAGGCCGCTTGGTGTATGACTTCAACAAAACATTCAACTTCTTTTTCAAGTTGATACGGCGTTCTAAGTGCTACTTTCAACTCTGTATTGTCTATAACGTCTATTCGGAAATCTTCCCAGTGAGTTTTGCTGTTAGTTAATCTGGGTGGTTTTTGTTTCTTAATTCGCACAGTGAGAGGATAACTGGAGAATGATCGGAGGAAAATAGCAACCACATTCCATACCAGCCCTGTAAAGAGTTTTGCCTTTTTGAGAGATACATCTTGAGCCCCAAAAGGTGCGCTTCGCATTAAAGTCGCCACCAATAATGATGATTGGTCCAAGAGAGTTGAATAGGTCAATAAATTCGTGTTTTTCTATTTTGCAGCGCGATTGGCAATAGATTGAGGATATACTAAAAGAGTAATTTTTATTTTTAGCGCGCACCACGGTCATTTGAAATTTGTCAAGTTCAATTATTGCTTCCAGAGTATGTTCAATGCAGTCTTTTATGAATAGAGATGGCCCGCCTCTTGCGTTTCCCGATGGACGATGAGCGTGGTAGTCGCGGTAACCTTTTAATTCCACGCGCGATTCTGTCGCCAGGTGAGTTTCAGAAGTTAAACATATGTCAATTACTGCTCTGTTCTCTTCTGAGTGTCGTGGGGTGCATATCTCAATTGAAAGCTTCTTTACGTTCGCAAGTCAAACATGAATTGTTCGGTTTGTGAACAAGCTTTTTTATCCAATTTATATTGTACAAACAAACTTTTTTTCTTACACCAAAACATCAGAAGTCTAAGAGAGAATTTCATTAGGCTAGTATCTCATATAGACTCTTTTGTATCTTTGCCGGATTTTGTATTTGTCTCGGAGATTTGGATTTATGAATTCGAGAAAAAAGATTATAGTTTACCGGGTTATGAATTTTTTTACAAAAACGAATGAGAATTATGTGGCAGACGGAGTACTCTGTTTCGTTAAAGAAGAATTTAATGATTGTGTACCAATGTACCTCGTTGATTTCTTAAGTGCTAATATCATAAAATTGAGTTTCATGGTAAACAAAGCAATTTTTGTCGTATTATGCGTCTACCGGCTTCACAAATATGATTTTTCAGTATTTGTGGAAGAATTCTCCAATTTATTAGACAATGAAAAGTCAAGAAATTTGATAATATTGGGTGATTTCAATTTTAATATTCTTGAAAAAAACTAACACAGTAGCAGAATATTTGGCCCTACTGGCTTCTCATGGGTTGGAGTCTGTTATAAATGAACCGACAAGATTGCCATCGGGTAGCTGTTTAGACCACATTTATGGACGTTTTTCCAATATTTCAATTGACGCATGTGAAAAATGTGTCTTCGATTTTGCAATTACTGACCACTTAATGACAGGTTTACTAGTAAGTCCGATTATTAAAAGGAATAACCATAAGCCTAGTTCTCACAATGAGGTAACCAGAATTGATTTTTCTAAATTAAAGTCTATTCTCAACTTTGAGTCATGGGAATATGTTTTTATTGAGCCAGATCCATCTAAATCGTATGATATATAAAATTTATAAAATGCCTTACAAATCAAATAAAATATTGTAGTTTTACGAAAAATATAAAAAGCTCGTCTAAAATGCTCAAACCTTGGATAACTACTGAACTTGTACAATTATAAACACCCTAGCAATGCAAATCTAAAAAGGACCTACAAAAGGCTATGTTTTGAAGTAAAAAATAAAGTTCCAATTTGCCGTGATAAGTTTTATAAAAATCATTTTAGCTTAAATAGCGGAAATATAAGAGGTGAATTGAAACTCGTTAATAGCATTCTCAATAAGCCCGCTTCCTTTAAAATTCCAAGTCCTACCACGATTCTGTATAATGATCGCACTCTCACCAATAGGCTTGAAGTTGCTAACATTTTCAATAATTATTTTGCCAACATTATCCATCCGATTTTAACTACATTCGATTACAGGAATTCTTGTTTTCTATCTATTCCTTACGAAACTGCTCCGAGATGTACTTTTTTTCTTTGAGCCAATTACAGGCTTAGAGTTGTTGAAAACTATAGGCTCTCTAAGAAACTCAAATTCCTGTGGCACAGATGGCATTTCAAATCGGATGTTGAAGAATGTTGCTTGTTTTGTTGTGGATGTCCTAGCCCATATTTTTAATAAAAGCGTTTTATCCGGAGTTTTTCCGATAGCTCTTAAATCTGCGGATATAGTTCCACTGTATAAAGAAGGTGCCACAAATGATGTAAGCAACTACAGACCTATTTCACTTCTTCCTTCAGTAAGCAAAGTTTTTGAAAAAGTTATGAAAAATAGTTTTTTCAGTTCACTTCAATATGGGTTTCAAATAAGTAAAAGTACGGAGGATGCACTGCTAAACTTTTGCTCACAAATTTTCGATAGTTTAGACAATAAAAAGTCTACAGCAAGTCTTTTCGTCGATATTTCTAAAGCATTTGATATGGTTAACCATTATATTTTGTTGCGGAAATAACAAAATGCCGGTTTTCGAGATTTTGTTCTTGAGTGGTTGAAATCTTATCTTGAAAATAGATTTCAAAGAGTAAAGATTGAAGGGATCAGAAGTAATACTAGGTTTATGAATCTAAGGGGTACCTCAGGGCTCTGTATTGGGACCAATTCTATTCCTGATTTACATCAACTCATTGTTTGAGCAAAATTTCAAAGGCCTTATCACTGCCTTTGCAGATGATGTTGTTTTAACATATGGTTCTGTAAGCCCTCTAAATTTAATTGCTGATATCAATGCAGATTTGGAAATGTTTAGGACATGGTTTGCTGCACACAGACTGATGATCAGTTCCAAAACAAAAATAATGTATTACAGTCTGACATCTCAAAAGTCACCTGAGTGTCAAAGGTTTAAATTGTTGAGCTGCTTCTGTAGCACCAGCCCTTCCGCTAATACTTTTTCTTGCAATCTCAACTGCAGCGAAAAGTGCTTTCAAATTGAAAGCGTCAAAGAATTTAAATACCTGGGGCTAATTATTGACTCTAGAATGTGCTTTAATAATCACATTGATAACTTAAGGCAATATTTTCGAATGACACTTAGAAGTTTCTTTTCTCTGAAGAATGTCTGCTCTTTAAACGTTCTGAAGATAATTTATTTTGGAATTTTATAATCTAAGCTACAATATGGCATTACTTGTTGGGGAGGGGCGTGTTTTAAGAGAATCCGACCACTTCTCGTTTTACAGAAATTTATTGTAAGAAAAATCTGCGGGAAAAATCGCTTACATCATAGCTTTCCATTATTTTACAATTTGAAAATTCTTCTCGTCCGGCATTTATATTGTTTCAAAGTTCTAAAGTCCTTTTTCTATAGATCTGGTAATTTAAATATTAGAGTTCTTGAAAATTACTATTTACGTCGTAATCATTTGAATCTAGTAGCTGTTCCTAAATTTCGAACCACAGCCTATAGGAATTTTTATACAGTGTCATCGCGCTGCCTCTTTAATGAGCTTCATTTCTGGATTAGGACTCTTAGACCTATCAAAATATTTTTGAAGCATGTAAGAAATTGGCTTCTAGCCCATGATATTAAACATTTAGAGTCTATCTTTAGCTCTCATTCGTAGTCTATTATTGATGTTTTTGATGATTTGGTGTTTCGGTCTTTATTCTTTTCAAAAAAAATTAATTTTATTCTATAAAACTAAACTTGTTCTCTAACTTGTACTTTGGCATCTTTTTACTCAATGATATAATGTACGAGTATTATGTTTTACTTAAGGTTCAATGCATTGCTTGCTTTAATTTTAAAATTGTAATTTTTTTTTTATTTTTTTTAGATGAAAGGGTCACCCCACCCATTTATTTATATTATTGCTTTTTATCCTTTTGATGGGGCATTCAATACTATTTCTGATTAAGAAATATAATATTGGGTCTACAAGTAAGTTTCCAGCGTTTTTATCCAAAATTTGAAGTTTTATTATGAAAACATAGTTACAATGCTTTATTCAAAGTATCGTCCATCGGAAGCTACAACTTTCCTCCATCTTTCTGGCAATTTATGAATTCCGGACCAAAAAAATTTCTCGTCTTTCGAGCCCAAGAATGTATCGAGCCAATTTTTGATTTCCTCTACTGAGCTGAAGCGTATTCCCGTAAGAGCGTTCTGCATCGAACGAAACAAGTGGTAGTCAGATGGTGCCAAGTCTGGACTATAAGGCGGATGAGGCAGAATTTCCCATCCACTATTTTCCAAATAGTTTTTCACCGAAACCGCAACATGTGGCCGAGCATTGTCGTGATGAAAAATGACGGACTCATGCCTGGTCTCATATTCTGGCCGTTTTTCTTTTAATGCCCGCTTCAAACGAATTAGTTGGGTTCGATATAATGGTCCTTTGATGGTTTCACCACTCAGAAGCAGTTCATAGTATACGACACCCTTTTGATCCCACCATATGCAGAGCATGACCTTATTCACGTGAATACGGGGGCGGGTCAATAATTCCGTGCATTTTTGAATTTCTGACCTCTTTACTGAAACAGCAACACTGCTCCTGTCAACAGGCATTTGTCAGTTGACTCCTGTCAAAATTTAAACTTGCTGCGTCAGTTAGTTTGTGTTTGACAGCTATTTTTATCAGACTACTCACTAATTTGAGGAGAAAATGGAAAAAAGTGAATTTCGTGTGCTTATTAAGCATTATTTCTTGCGAAAAAAAACCATTACCGAGACCAAGGCTAAGCTTGATAAATACTATGGGGACTCTGCACCATCGATTTCAATGGTAAAAAAGTGGTTTACTGAATTTCGTTGTGGCCGTACAAGCACTGAAGATGCCGAACGTCCTGGACGCCCAGTTGAGGTCTCTACACCCGAAACAATCGAAAAAATTCACGATATGGTGTTGGCCGACCGAAGATTGAAAGTGCGAGAGATTGTGGAAGCCGTAGGGATCTCGCATGGCTCAGTGGTTTCAATTTTGAATGATCACTTGGGCATGAGAAAGCTTTCCGCAAGATGGGTGCCGCGTTTGCTCACAGTCGACCACAAACGCAATCGTGTAACAACTTCACAGGAAGGTTTGGCGTTGTTTAATCGCAATATGGAGGAGTTTTTGCGCCGTTTTGTAACCGTGGACGAAACATGGATCCATCACAACACACCAGAGAACAAACAACAGTCAAAACAGTGGGTTTCTAAGGGTGAATCGGCGCCAAAGAAGGCCAAAGTGGGTTTGTCAGCCAATAAAGTTATGGCGACTGTTTTTTGGGATGCACGCGGGATAATCCACATTGACTACCTTCAAAAGGGAAGAACAATTAATGGGGAATATTATGCCAACTTATTGGACCGATTCAATGACGATTTGAAAAAAAAACGACCTCATTTGGCCAAGAAAAAAGTTCTTTTCCACCAAGACAATGCAAGGGTGCACACATGTGCAGTTGCCATGGCAAAAATCCATGAATTGGGCTATGAATTGCTCCCTCATCCACCCTATTCTCCAGATTTGGCTCCGAGCGACTACTTCTTGTTCCCAAACCTGAAGAAATGGCTTGGTGGAAAAAGATTTGACTCCAATGATGAAGTCATCTCGCAAACATAGGCCTATTTTGAGGACCTCGACAAATCATTTTTTTTGGAAGGGATAAAAAAATTGGAGAAGCGTTGGACAAAGTGTATAGAGCTCAACTGAGACTACGTTGAAAAATAAAATTATTTTTTTATCAAAAAATCTGTTTTAATCCAAAAGTCACGAACTTATATTTGTATTTCGTTTCGGCGTCGATTGGGCGGGCTCGCCGGGCTTTGTATACGATTTACTGCGTTTAGGATTATCATAATAAATCCATTTCTCATCACCAGTGACAATACGATGCAAAAATGATTTATTTTTATACCGCTGCAGTAACATTTCGGACATGCAAAATCGCCGTTCGACGTCTCTTGGCTTCAATTCGTACGGCACCTAGTTTCCAACCTTTTGAATGAATCCCAGTGCTTTTAGGCGCGGGGAAACGGCTTGTTGCGTGACGCCCAATGATGCAGCAAGTTCTTCTTGAATCTGACACAGATCCTCATCCAGTAAAGCGTCCAATTCCTCGTCTTCAAAACTTTTCGGCTTTCCGGGGCGATCTTTGTCTTCAACTCAAAAATCACCACTTTTGAACCGTTTGAACCACTCGCGGCACGTCGACTCACCAATACATTCCGCCCCATAAGTTTCCGAAAGCAAACGATAGGCCTCAGCCGCACTTTTCTTCATATTAAAGAATAAAAGCAACGCTTCCCGCAAATGACGTTTATTTGGCTGGAAACTTGCCATGATTTTACTCGATAAAATGTACGACACCGATAGAACTGCTCAAATACAACGCTGCAAAGTTGTTGACAGATACAAAACCTACAAATAAAACACATGGGGTCTGACATTTCTGCCCGGGATCCTCTGGTGGCGCCATCTCTGGAAACTTACTTGTAGACCCAATATTTTGAAGTATTGTAACTATATTCTAGTGAAAATAAACTTTTATACTACTATTACTACTACTACTACTACTACTACTTTTCCCTGCATGAAAATATTTAGTTCATCAAGCCTTTTCTGTAGCCCGTTTTCATTCCATGCAAGCATATTGAGCTTCTTTGCCATAATTAGTTGCAGAAATTGGCTTCGAACTTAAGAAGCCGTTCGACTATTACTATTCGAGAATTACTGAGAACACATTTGATGCAGGATCCGGTGATGTACAGTTAGTCATATTTACTCGAGCCGCTATTTGCGCGTAAGTTTTTCCACTTTCCACTTGCGCATTGTTATTTTTGACGTTGTTTTTATTGGTAATTTTAGCATTTGTCACCATTACCTTCTTTAAAGGCTTTGGAGTAGGACCGCTGTTGTTATTTCTCATTCTATCTGTCCCTGCATTTTTCAAAGGCTTCGTTTTTCGCAGCCTCGATAATTAGTTGGATGTTTTCCCTTGCAGTTAATGCATATCGCTGGGGACTCTTTCGCGGCATTGCACTCTCGAGTCAGATGTTTGCCAGCGCATTTTACACAGCGAGGTTCCTTCTGGCAGTTGGCCTGAGTATGGCTGAATTCCTAGAGAATCAGCTTAGAGTTTTTCCGCGGAGGTTCAATTTTGACAACAAGTCCCAAAATTGAATTTATGGCATAAATTCTTTCTAGGCTTTCGGTTTTGTCGAAAGTTAGCCTAAAGAGTGGAAGACCGCGTCTTGGGGTCGTCCTCTCGCTTTCAACATTGCGCTGTTCTTGCGCAAGCATATTAACTGCGTCGATTATCTTAAAGTCTTTATTTTTAAATCATTTCAACTATGATCAGGCAAATGAAAGATGCCAATTTGGCATTCCGGTATAATGGTAGATCATCAAATGCTCGTTCTTGCTCTATCACGGAAACCATCGATATCTTCTTCGTCAGAACAATAACTGATGTGAAAACTGAGTAGTTAAGGTCCCGCTGACAAACAACTAGTAATGGGCATCGTAGAAGCACCATTAGCAAACAAATGCTGGTTCTTTAAAAAGCGACAAAATTCCTCTGCAGATGAATACATGCAGCACTACTAGTACTCGTAAGTCCTAACTCCCCACATGCCACTTCCTAAGAGTTTCCTCGGAAATTCCAGAGTTTTGGAAAGTAAACAGTCGGTCTGCGCTATTTTTGGCCTCTGGTCGAGCTAGCATC
Source organism: Volucella zonaria (assembly GCA_963966105.1). Lineage (NCBI taxonomy): Eukaryota > Metazoa > Arthropoda > Insecta > Diptera > Syrphidae > Volucella > Volucella zonaria. The sequence goes on from OZ014531.1 coordinate 45,565,532, forward strand.
AACCATCAGCCATTTCATTTCTCTGCAAGAACAAAAACACGCGCCTCGGATACGGGCGTATACTTTTTGACGACCATTTTCCATTGACCATGGACAACAACGGCAAAACCCCATATTCTACATTCCTACAACTGAGAGGAAAAATTCATGCGGCTCAAACCGGACGTCCTGAAAGCAATCGACTTAGATAATAGGTACATGGTATCCATCTCCTGCAACGCCGAAAGCTTCCTGGGCTGCTCTGGGAAACCTATGAGCAATCACAAGCATAGAGTAGGGCTCCTCGGTTAGATTAAGTAAGAGTGGATGTTGAAAAAGCAACCCACTTAAGCATATTGGCCCATTGTGATGCAACGTGGATCTGTGATCTTCTTACTCTTGGAACAATTTTGAACTTCTGATGAAGCATAGGAGACTGTTAACGTCTGTATTGTTTAGAGTCATTGCAGAAAAATAACCCTAAGTGGAATTTCCTTCTTTGGGAAAGAGCTGGGCATGTACAGAGTTGGTGGAAGATTGTCTCTTCCTCCTCCTCGTCCATGCAGCGTCTGGAGAAATCATTTATAAGGACGCCAAGCCTTTATGCATGCTTGTCTATTGTATATGGCAGTGTTCAGTGATGACACCTATGATAGCGCTGAGATGTATCCTATTTTCAAAGATCAAACCCTTAGAGGGATTCAGATCCAGCTTTGGCCAGATTTGTTTGTTCGCTAGACATGTTGATTCAACAATCCACCTAACGTTCGTACTTCTATTAGCATCCAGACTTACCATTAGTCATAGATAGAGTGACTCAATATTTTTGTGCCCCGGCCCCCAACATATGTGAAAGTTGAACTGCTCTGCCAGAGATAATCGGCTTTCAATGGCGGTTCCATAATTTAATTCCGAAAAGATGCGGATATCCCTTGCAGATATCTGATTTTCTTTCTTCCAGAACACAGCTTCTTTAATCGCTTCTTTAAAGCAGCTACTTGCCTCCTGAAGATATCGAGGGTGTCAAGTGAAACAGAATGTCCAGTGCCACGGAGGGAGTAGAGCATAGGGCTTCACTTTGGCATATATATGCTGTTCCTTGGACTCTGCTTAGTTTGCTGCATTGTCTAAGGCCATCCACCAGACAACCAACCCGTAGGTGAGTATCGGCATTATAACCGAGACGTATAGCCAGTGTGTTATGCGAGGTTGCAGGCCCCATTTGTTCCCAATGGCTACTGTAGCTTTCTTGACTCTTTCTTGAATGTTAGGTTTCCAGTTTAGTTCTCTCTAAAAATAAGACCCAGACAATTCGCTGTATCGGAAAAGACCGAGTTGGTACCGTTGATTGAGGGAAAGTCTGCGATTGAAATTCTGTGTCTCCTGGAAAAGAAGACAATCCGCTCAATCCTATGCTTAGTCAAGACGGCTATAGCAATGTCATTCGGATATGCATTTACATTGCTACCACCCGCTTCCAGATATATCAGCAGTCCATTGACCACTAAGTTCCAGAGAAGGGGTGAAAGGACACCGCCTTGCGGCGTACCACTGCTGACACATCTTTTAGCAGAGGTCCCACCCAGTTCGGAGCTGATTATCCTGCTATTTAGCCTAAGACTGATCAACTCCCCAAGTGAGTTGGTTAGCTGCAGAGTTGACAGCGCAGTCATGATTCTGGATGTGTTGACGTTGTTAAGGGTAACTTCTATGTCAAGGAATGCGACCATTGTGTACTCTCTGTACAGTAGTAATCGTTCGATGTGGCTGGTCAGCCATTTTCATCGATTTTCCTTTACAGTAGGACTGTTGAGTCGTAGGCAAAAGTCTTGGATCAATCTTAGATCAGTCGTTCTAGAGTTTTCAGAAGCAAAGATGATAGACTCATAGGTCTGAGGTCCTTTGGAACAGCATGAGAACATTTTCCGGCTTTAAGGATGAAAACTACTTTAACTTCTCTCCATGACAAGGGAATGTGGATCATTTGCGGATCGGAAGCGTTGGCAGGATAATATCTGAGGACCTTTGTAGCTCGGCAAATATCATACCGTCTGGACCAGCAGACTTGTATAATTTGAAGCTATGCAGCGCGCAGTCAATTTGTCACTTGTAATCAGACCGGTTGCAGTAGTCCTACTAAGGTTATTACTGGCCGTGAATAGGGAGATAGCTGGAAAGTCGGTGTCCAGTAGCAGGTTGAATGATTCCTCACTTGAGGTTGTCCAAAAGCTATCAGTTTTTTTCAAACCGCTAGGCATCATAGTTGTAGAGAGCATTTTTCGTAGCAGCGATGCCTCAGAGGTTTCTGTTATTTTATCACAGAATGACCTCCAGGATTGTCGCTTTGTCCACCACCTTGTGATTTTTGCTTGCTTGAAAAGATTCCTGCAAACGTTTTTGAGAGGTCTTGTGTTGATGTCCACCAGTTCGGCTTTTTCTTGCCTCCTAGATTGAATAAGAGGGCAGGAAGCAGGCATAACTTGATTGAGAGTCAGCGTGAAATCCTAGACTTTCATGTCAAGCTCGTTGGTTGGTGTTTCGCGGGGGACTTGAGAGTGGCCAATCTGTTTTCCGATAATTCCGGGATGCTGTATTAGTTGACGGGAAGGAGCATCATTCAGACTGAATTGGATATATCTGTGATCTGAAAAAGAGTGCTCAGACGATACCATCGAGTTCGTTACCATGAGGCCAATTTTTTGCCTTCCAAGTGCACTATTTCTAGGTTGTCACCAGGAAAGGTACCTACATAGTCGTGGTCACGATATACCAATGCCAGCGAGTACGTGCCTTTGGAGTACATTAAGGGTATGTTGCACTAATATACAAGTTCTAACCTTACGTTTGTCTCTGGTACAGAGCGAAATGTATTCAGGTGTCCCAAGTTCACATACAATGCCTTCTATGTATAATCCATGGTCCCTGGATTAGTATGATGTCTGCTGAGCAAAATGGCTGCGGCCGAGGCTTTTTTGATGGAGGTTAACCTGGAGATACAATCTACCAGAGAAGCCTCCACCACGGTGTTGTTCGAGTCCTCCGATTCTGAATATGTGCCCAAGAGCTCATCTTCATCATCTCATCTTAAAGGATCACTTTTTAATTCGTCGTTGGTTTCCATCCATCCAGAATGTGAAAGATGGAGATCGTTGGCTTAATTGTGACCTCGAGTAGATCAAAGTCGTCGCTATACTTTTCAGGAAAGAGTATCAGCGTCCCAAAATCTGAGGCTGAATTTACAATTTCAGTTAAATGAGGAGGAAGTTTCTTATCAGCCCACCTCATCCTTTTTGTAAACCCTTAGGCTTATTGACTCGAAACCGAATCGAATCATGCCTTTGGTCGGCGCTAGAGGGTTAGGGAGTTCCTTACTGATCATAATTAACGCGCATCTATAAGGGGCCCTTAGTTGCTCCAGTTTCGCGAATTGCCAGACATGAGTCGGAAGGGTCGGGTTACTGAGTTTGATGATCTCCAGAATATTTTATGTGGAGTAGGGTTCGGATGGGATCTAGGTGCCAACCTTAGCCAACCCACCTATGGCTTTTATACAAAGATCGAGGGATCTCTTGACGGCCCAAACAATAAGCTTGACCCGGTCTTGGTACCAACCAGCGTCGCTTAAGATTGGAGTTCCTGAAAACTTTTGCTTGACCATCTGTCTCCGTTTTGGTGATTTTGATCCATCAGCGCGTCGTTCTTATCGATCACTGCGATCATTATTGCGTCTTTTCGGACTTCGCTAAAAGACCTCAGAAATGTGACATGGAAAGGTCGTGGGGGTTTTGACGTTTTTAATTTTGAGACTTTTGGCAACCGAAATAGTTTCCTCCAACGATCACTGGTGCTTAGCGGAGACTTTTAGCATTTTGGGAGTAGTGGGTAATCCGTTGTTGGGCCACTCTATTTTGCTCTCGACCTCCGACAGCATTTCGGTATCTGATGTATAGCGCCTTGGATGGAGTTTACCGTCACAGCTGAGCCTCTGATACATCTTTTGAGGGAGGGATTTTAATAGCTACAGGAGGACCGTGATCTGCCGCAAACTTATTGCTACTAGGGGTTGAGGAAGTGGTAGGACTTGTAACAGTCTTGGCGCTCCTTGAGCGTTTGGATTTTGGTTCGTTGCATTTTCCTTTAGAAGGTGCACATTACAAGAGCTTTGCCGGTAGTCGGTGCAGTCACCGTATTAAAGGAGTACCGGTCTCGGATTTTGTTTTTTTTTTTTTTAGAGAAAGAGAAGGCGAAGGGGGATCAACATCCTTTAGAGTCAGATTCTACAACTCGGCAGGTTCGATGCTTAGAGTAGTAAAAGTAGGGATCTTACTTGCCTCTTAAACCAGAGGCAGCCAATTCACATTATGGCGGCTGGATATTAATGATGTGCTTCAAGTATAAAGATAGACATAGATTACTCCGCTCTGCAAAACTACGTGGATGCATACAGAGGGCAGCCACTAACTCAAGACCTACGAGTAACAAAGAGATCTTTATGCGACGCGAACACCACGTTTAAACGTCTGTATTCTAGCTGTTGGATAGGTTTACGTCGATTTCTAACTGTCTTCCTTTCATTATAAATGTTACCTGAAGGCATATAGCGTTGACTGGCTATTCAGACGATAGTGTGAACATGATTACCTCTCACATTGTACCATCGCATCGTATGATATGTCAATATTCATCAATTTTGGCTACTGGGGTAGTCCCGAATCGTTGTATCTTTCGCAGGTTACGATGCAGCAACTAAATCTTAAATGCACAATTGCTCAAGCCTAAGTGATCATATTGTACTCGGCACAACAGGACAAGCTCCCGGATATCCAGATCACCGTCATACAGTAGTGTGAGGCCCGAAAGCCCACAAGTACGTTGTTTCCACATCCATGGTTCTTGTTTTGATGTTGTGTGAGATTTTATACTTCTTACTTGACTAATTAGGGCTTTCTTATTTGCTTACCGATTTCATTCAGAGGAATCTTTGTAGACCATACGTACACCACACAAGTTGCGTAACGAAGAGTCATATGTTTCTCTTCTGGCGAAAACCTTAATCCATTTCTCCGAACAGAACCTTTAACCCATTCTTCTGCTGCCGTTTATTGTTTTACCTTCATTTTTGGGGGGGGGGGGGGGCGGTACTCATTGAGCAAATCCCAAGAAATGTAAATCCATAATAAAACAAAAAAATCTCAACCAGCAAGAGATAAGATAAAAAGTCGTTCTTCCCAGGAAAGCCCACAATTTAAAAGAAAATCTACCAAGCACACGTAGTGTGTTGATTAATTTATGCTTACGTTTTCGGAGGCTAAATGTTCAGCAAATATTTTGATTCACAATTTGGTTACCCAGTGTATGAGTACTCGTATCTTGCAGATCGGCAGCTATTTCTTAAGAAATGGGATAAGATTGTTTGAAGTTTACCTTTCGTATCATATTACTCACTGAGCTGGAATTTATAATGTGCATGTGGATCAAAAGCTGTGCACTGCCACAAGGCTACCATTAGAGACCTATTCTTTTTGCAACAGTCACGTTACTATTGGCATTTACGTCATATTCTTTCGCTTTCCGCGTAAAGTTCATTGAACCACCAGAGTCGTCTGGCAACGACTGATTGAACCTCGAGAGAGGATTTAGAAACACAACAACCTGTCCGAACCTTTCATGAATGAAGGTAACCAAATCTATAAAAATCCGCTTAATTCCCATTGCTGATGCGGATACAATCACCTGCAGCTAGAGTTGTGGACGTAATTCGCACCACTCAACCGAAATTAGCATAAAACTCATGGGAAAAGATCTGTCAGATAGTTGTAGATACAATCATACTTGAACTAGTTAGAAACAAAAAAACAAAAAAAAACTTGTCAAGGCAAAGAACTAAACTGACGTCTACAGTTGTGTTACTAATTTAGTGATACTATATTTAGGTTAGGTACGAATGACGAAAATAAACGAGACCCCTAATAACTCTTTAGCAAATGTTAATTAATTCGATTTACATATATGTTAATGCTAATCACTATAGATTTGAGCTCACTTTTCTACGCAATCGAATGGGCTATGACGTCAATGTAAATTGGACGAGAAGCGCCATAATGAGTGTATGGGTCCCCTCATCCACGGTATGGTGTTTCTCTTGATTATTTTCCAGTGAGTGACGCGATGAATGTGACATTAATTTAAGAATTGGAACTTTTTCTTTTTTTTTTTTGGTTCCCATCGAAGGTGATTAAGCGGAAGTTGAAGTCTTGATGAATAGATATCAATTGAGTTACTGTCAGGTAGTCAGGTAGCAACGGCAAGATAGAAAATTGTATCTGACGCAGTTTGCAAGATATTTTTGGACATTTTGACGACTTCTCTGAGTTGCAGTTTGTGTATACGAAGTTACCTGCTTCGTTGGATTAATTTATGAGGTGAAACCGAGATCATTATCTTTCGCAGTGACGAACATAAAAAAGGCGCGTGGGGTCTAGTTTAGACTTGTTATGTGTATTTTATTTCTAGGCACAAAAAAAAATCGATTTAATTGGACTGAGTTTTTGGTGATGTTGCTTTTAGATTTAATTACGTAGCACTTCTTAGGAGCGAAAGGTCATGAGAGTTTAGAGGAAAGCAATGACTCGTACAGCTCTTAGAAGAAAATTCCAAACAGGTTGAGACTATTTGAGATTGTGTAATGAGGAATGAGCAGGTTTGTCTTTCCTCAGGTTGCCTAAGTCAGTCAGAAAAGCATATAAAATTGACGTGACCTGCCTAAGCCGTGACCTACGAAGCCGCTCGTAGAAACTTGAATAGAGGGCTGCTATTATGAGTACCATTCTAGCAAGTATCCTCAACAAATGGGACGTTCAGATCTGATCATCATCTCATCAAAGCAAGGGTCTATATGAAAATATTATACGACTGTCTATACATGTTAAATTCCGGGCATTTTAGCTTGGAAGGCATTAATGTTCCCTTCAACTGCTATCTCCTTTTTGGTTTGTGTCCAAGGATGGGGAATCTTCATAGATCGCAAGTTATGAATCTCCTTGACCTCTCACCTCTGCACTCTGTTAGGTGTTATCTCGCGGGGCTGGTTAGCAGTTATGCTGTATATTCCGAAGCTGCCTATTTGGCATTCTAAACTTTCATTTTACTTTAGCTGATCTCCAGTCGTCGTTTGGTCTCACCACGTGACCTACCAGGTCATCTGAGCTTTGTTATGAGGCCCGCATCCTCGTTCTCGTTTATACATTCTGATCACAGCGGTGAACCATCAAGCCCATATCTATTGACACATTTCCGATAGCCACCGTGCCCGAAAAGTTACAATCCCATCTTAGCATCGTTGTCCATAGTTTTATGAGGAGAATTAGTTTGTGCTGTCCCACATGACTTGTCAGATTGATACTTATTCTACACTTTCCTCCTCTATTACAATTTTGACCTCCTGCCAGTTACAGATTCGCCTAAGGTACATCTCATTCCCAAGAATCCGTCTACATCGCATCATTCCGACTAACGCATAGGCTGCTGCGTTCGAAAGTTAAAAAACCGCTGATAATTCTGATTGTGAAGAGCCTGTACGTTGACGACGGTTTTCTAGTTAACTCTTTCACAGGAGGATGATCTGAATACTCCGGAGAGCTTATCTAGAGCCACGGATGTTTGGAAGTAAACGCAAGACTACTGACTGCATCAGCGTAGTCTTTTTGATGGCGCACTCAACATGGTCATTGAAGAGCGACTCCATGGTCTTGTGACTGGCTGACTTCAACCTTGATCCTCGCAACAGCTTTATCCCTTGTGGACTCTATCTCATGGTAGTTATTGATTACGGTGACCACGGATGTCGTCAGCGCCCACGGTGCGTCTTCGCACAGGATATCAAAACAATGCGTTGAACAGCGCCCATCGGGTACTACAAGAACTAGGACCAGTACCAGATTTGAAGTCGTCTGTAAGGTGCGAACTTGCCCTTTGATGAAGGGTCGAGGCCTATCGAATACCTCAGCCATTCTGTGGGTCATGGCACCCAGTCGCAATGCAACTCCATATCGAGCAGACTAATCAATTCCATAGCAATCAAATGGATGAGTACAGGTCGTAGTATGCTATAACATATGCTAAAACATGAGATGTCCAAGCTCCATTCGGTCTACTCTACCCGCGATTTTGGGTATAAACCAACAACCACCACGATACTCCCACAATCGGGACTACTCCAGGAGCCCCTGACCTCCTGTGGTACCAGCATATAACTTCCGGTCGAGCTTCGCATTCTTGCGGTCACTGCCAGTTGGGCACCCTACTGCCCAGGACTGGCGGCCTTTTGCCCAGCCTAATGCTGTTGACCACCCGCTAGCTACCTGCTTGCAAAGCTACGAATTCCATCAAGTATAACTCCACTGACATCGCAAATATCACCATCGTAATCTTGCAAATGCCTAACATCCGAGTACGCTGGACACATGCAAAGAACATGCATCCAATCTTCAAGGGGACCGCAACCTCGCTAATGCCAGGCCAGAGATCAGAAAGCCCAGGCTGAAATTCAGCTCTGATAACTTGCACATGGCCAATACGTGCCGAAAGAAGCAGCAAGTAACCCTAGGCATCTAGACCGGACGCATTCGGAAACCAAGAACTTACACTCTCTACTGGACAAATCTTCCATCTCCGTCGAGGAGACCCAATCAGCATTGGTCAACGAGAGTTCCTTCTTGATCCTGTGGGCGATAGCACGACGTATCGCCTCCAAGTCAAGGGGAGGCACACCTAAAAGCACCTGTAATGTATCCGTAGATACCGTTCTGCAAACCAGAAAGCAGCCAAGTAAGGCCACTCTCTGGCAAGCCAGGATACAATCACAACAGTTAGCATGTGTCACTGAACAGTTGGCTACTCCAATTTCTCTATGACTGCCCGGAATAGCTTAGATCCTAGCATAGCATACTTGGCAAATCCATGTTCAGGGAATTATCAGCGATTTCGTCGAGATTATTAATTTTCTGAACTACACAGGATGGATCTGAAAACTACGCTCACCGCAGCACCCTTCAATAACCAGGTCACATGAGTTGTGGTCTCAAAACAGCATATCCACACTACTTGGTAGGACCTTACCAGACAACAACTTCTACGTACCTACGTCTGCATCTGTAGCAACAGCCAGAACCTTGCTGAACCCTTTTTCGCCATCACCAAACTCAGTCGGAAAGCCAGATTCACTGAGTTTTATCTGGGTCCCAGGAACGGGCGGAACGTTGCCCGAACAGGACACCCATTTTGATAAAACAATTTTATCATTTGATTTGGCAAAACAGACTGAATATGACAGATGAAACTTCAACAATATGGCTGCTATCCACTGTCAAAGTTTGGAAGTCCCTATTAGTAGACCCTGTATTTACTTGCTCCGAAAATACAAAGACCCTTCCTTCCCTCATTGCCCATGGTTTAATGACGGGATTTAGTTTGTGGGTCCATCTTCCTTTAGTGGAGCTAGCTTGTTTGTCTTTTACTCTTCTTTCAATACGTTAACTTCCTGCTGGTTTGAGGATTCACCTATGTTAAACCATCTGCATCTCATTCCCAAACAACCGTCCACATCGAAACATTCCGACTAACTTTCATTCAAAAGCCAGTGATAATCCTGATTGCGCAAAGCCTGTGCGCTGATGACAGTGCTTCCTCTCAATGCCAGTCGCATCCTATAATATGTTCTAAAGAAGAGGTCCAACTACCGACCCTTGCGGGACTCCGGTGTACTATTTAGCGCCACAATCAGTGTGATATTTCAGAGTTAAGCATTCCTAATATTAAGCGTTATTACTACACATGTTTCCATGGTGTGGGGAAGACTCCCTCCTCTAAGCACCTTTGCATCGTTTGTTACGAAGTCAATCCAGAGCACCACAATCTGACCCAGAAAAAAAAAAAAATCTGATCTTCAAAAGAAGCGAAGTACTTGCATTTGTAGCAACTGCCTAGCTGCAACCTTACTGGATCCTTACAAGAATTTTAAGGACACGATTGGAACGCTTAATCTACGAGTCTTTCTGATTTCAGGTTTCAATAGAATGAGACCACCTGAACCAGCGTTCGAACTGCCTTCGTCTTCGATGGGGGATTTCATTGGGTCACTTATAGGCACAATCTTAGATGGCATGACTCTCCGAGTTGCCAGAAAACGGTCTAAATTGGCCATAATACTTTTGTTCGCTCCCATTGGTATCATATTTACTAGGCTATGTGGTGTATTCAGAATACTATGGACACAAAAAGAGTACAATTGCCTAGTTTTCCACCGGAATGTTCTGACACAAGTTTCGTGTCTATCCCATTCTTTTTTAATTGATTGCCTGTTTGACGTTTTACCTTCATCAAACCCTATTCGTCTTTGTCCCATTCTATCAAAGGATCTTCCTTGTCCATTATTAACGACATTAGTCGAAGGTGTTGTCAGAAAGCTCTTTCAAACATTTTGTTTAGCGATACTGTCCTAGCTCTCTGATCTCATCTGCACCCATTGCGAGAATAATCATGTGAAAAACGATTCGTAATTCTGCTCGTATGAGCTCACTATCTTTGCTGTCAAATAGGGTCCCAAACCAATTTACTTCCGTTCTGTCAGCTACATTTTGCATGTTAATACCATGCGTCACTGTACGTAAAGTGACGCGCACTGTCAATTCTAAAATATTTCTAAATAACAGTCAATCAATTGTCCTAAAGTCGCTTCGTATCTGTCAAACCACATCGTTTTCAAACATTCTTGGAATCAAATTAAGTGTCAAGTCCTAATGACAGCTAATTGTGGATGACATTTACCAGACAGACAGACAGAGACAGACTTCCAGCTGCATTTAAAAATAAAAAAAAAGCGAAACCAAACGAATTTGGAAATTTTGTCCATTAACGGTAATTTGATCAGCAATTAAATTATGATTAACAAGTTCAGTTTCAATGACATGCATATTCGCAAGATAAACTCACCCAAACACAGCTGAGAATGACAGAACAAATTGCGGTCAACGAAATGAAATACGAGAAACCAAAATACGCGTGTACTCGTAAACCTTGCAATGCCTCAGTGGAAGCTGTCCACATCAAATTTGTGGTTGACATCTTGTCCCATTTTGTATGCTAACGCTTCGATTTCAACGGGGGGGGGAGTGGATTTCTGTGCATCAATGCATTTTGATCTGTTCGATTTTGGTTATAAGGCCTCGTGTAGGTGTCAATGACTACTTGAACCCACTTTCCACAGAGGCTATTCAAAATAATGACAGAAGAAGGTTAAATCGATGTTATTCGGTTTCGGCTGCGATGTTATTCTAAAAAAAAAAAAAAAAAACGCCCGCGGAATTGCATTTCAAATTGAACGAATCTAGTTTGCATTTTCAATAAGCGCGGAGCTGTGTTCGAAGAGTGTGCTCTACGAGTGCGAGACACAGAAGGTCCAATTCGTGTATTGACGTCAATCTGATGGAGCAATTTATTTTTGATTTCGTATTTTTTTTTTTTTTTCTCCTCTCGCTGTCTATAGGTCTGAACTATCTAAAGTAGAGTTCATTGGGTCTACAAATGGAAAAGGGGTGAGACATGTTATACAGTGCTGGCTACTGCCGGTTTTGGACTGCGATTCTGGCTGGACGCGGCATTTGTTTGCACGAGGCGCCATTGTTGTGTCAATTGTGTTTGGATATCAATATTTATTTACATGAGTTGTTTGCTGTCGCCTTTTGGAATTGCTTATCGTTGACTATCATTGCGATTCGCTATAACGAAAATATGACGACGCGACTCTTGTTATTTACAAATTAGGGTTACAGACCGGTAAGGTAGCAGTCGATCAACTGACAGACCATCGATTGGATTGCCACATTGTGTGATATCGATTTGAAATGCAGAACCAAATCGAATTGGAATCTTGTATTCGACAGTATTGGATGGAGTAGAGTATTTGCATTTAATTGCTGTCTAGAAGCGAGTTGGGGTTACTGGCTTTTGAAATGGAAATTTCCAAAAGCCATTAGCCTTGGAAATTATCAGTGTCGAAGATGATGCCAATGACTTTGTTATGCATAAAGTTCGGTCATTCGAGGAATTTCATAAGACCGAGCAGAGCAATTGAAAGTAAAATAAGTAAGGCAACGACGTAGGTAAAATTTGAAAGTTGAATTCGATGGACAGTGATTTAGATGCACGGGAGAATTAAATGCAAGGTCAGTTAGAAATAAAATCTGGGCGTTTTTTGACCGCGGGAAGTTCCCGCACGTGTTCAGTACATGACACCCTGTACAATTTTCATCAGTGTGGTATGGGACTTTTTAACTTTTTCACATCTGGCCGCACTTCATTTTGACAGTTGTGCGCAATGATTGTGTTGGTCGATTCGTCCTTCTTCTGTTCTGGGTACGTTGATCCCATTATAGGGTTGACTTTTCTAACTGATCCATTGCCTACACCGTGTTCGACATTACTCTCATTAAGCAATACAGTCCGCAGCGGACTTAGGCCCATCTAACCTCTCCAATATGCCATCTACCTCCTGCTGTGCACTCCAAGATGGCTGAGGCCCTTTCCACCCATGCGTGCTACTTAAGTCCCTTCGGGTAGAAATCGATAACTTTTCAGGCCGAAACATTTCTATCCTCTGGCTCTTCATGCCTTAGCCATGAGGCGCGCGGGTGTTATGCAGAGCTTCTTCAATATTTCTTGAAAAGGCCTTCATACTCAACTGCCTTCTTAAGTCAAGGAAACAGTGGTTGGGACGAGAGTAGCTCTTCGCCTGATAGTATGTCATTATCATAGGTAATAACCAGGTGAAATAGACAAAGTTCGTAACTACCTCAAAGTTCGTAACTACTACAAAGTCTGTTGTAACTATCTATCATATTCGAACCCTGGCTGCATTCTGCAAATGATGGCATTTTCATCTGCTCATGCAAGTTGTGGCACAGACCAACGAAATTATTCCTATAGTGTTGGTGCCTATGATGTTAAAGAAGTCACCTTGTTACCTTGCCTAAGTCCCTTTTGACATCATTTAAGATAATCGACGCAGTTAATATGCTTGCGCAAGAACAGCGGAATGTTGAAAGCGAGAGGACGACCCCAAGACGCGGTCTTCCACTCTTTAGGCTAACTTTCGACAAAACCGAAAGCCTATAAAGAATTTATGCCATAAATTCAATTTTGGGACTTGTTGTCAAAATTGAACCTCCGCGGAAAAACTTTAGGCTGATTCCCCATTGTACACGTTGCCAGGGATTCAGCCATACTCAGGCCAACTACCAGAAGGAACCTAGCTGTGTAAAATGCGCTGGCAAATATCTGACTCGAGAGTGCAATGCCGCGAAAGAGTCCCCAGCGATATGCATTAACTGCAAGGAAAAACATCCAACTAATTATCGAGGCTGCGAAAAACGAAGCCTTTGAAAAATGCAGGGACAGATAGAATGAGAAATAACAACAGCGGTCCTACTCCAAAGCCTTTAAAGAAGGTAATGGTGACAAACGCTAAAATCACCAATAACAACAACGTCAAAAATAACAATGCGCAAGTGGAAAGTGGAAAAACTTACGCGCAAATAGCGGCGCGAGTAAATATGACTAACTATACATCACCGGATCCTGCCTCAAATGTGTTCCCAGTAAGAAGAAGACTAGAAGAACAGACTAAAATAAATAAGATAATAGTCGAACGGCTTCTTAAGTTCGAAGCCAATTTCTGCAACTAATTATGGCAAAGAAGCTCATATACTTGCGTGGAATGCCAACGGGGTACAGAAAAAGGCTTGATGAAGCACACCTTTTGGGGCTCAAGATGTATCTCTCAAAAAGGCAAAACTCTTTACAGGGCTGGTATGGAATGTGGTTGCTATTTTTACTCCAAAGGCAAGCCGACATACTGGCCCTTGGATGTCGCCAAAACACCTGATCTAATAGACTTCTTTATCGGAAAAGAAGTAAACGCAAGTTACGTCAAAGTTGAAGAGGGCTTTGATCTTTCCTCCGATCATTCTCCAGTTATCCTCTCACTGTGCGAATTAAGAAACAAAAACCACCCAGATTAACTAACACCAAAACTCACTGGGAACATTTCCCAATAGACAATACTGAGTTGAAAGTAGCACTTAGAACGCCGTATCAACTTCAAAAAGAAGTTGAACGTTTTGTTGAAGTCATACAGCAAGCGGCCTGGAAGAACACTCCCCGCGAATCGAACAAAGTTCCCAAAGTCGGCATAAGATACCCACCGGGAATCAGAGAAATGATAAGGAAGAAACGAAGAGCGCGGAAAAAGTGGCATGAAACCCAGGCACCACAAGATAAAACGTCCTTCAATAGGCTCTGCAACTTGTTGAAAAAATCGGTATTAATAACTACCTTGAAAGACTCACAGCGACAAAGGATACTAACTACTCCATATGGAGAGCCGTTAAAAGTGTTCGAAAGCCCCAAATACACGTGGCGCCAATAAGAAGAAACCAGGATGACTGGGCGAAAGAAGATAAGGAAAAAGCTAATGTTTTCGCGGACCATCTTGCAGAAACATTTAAAGCTTTCGACGGAGAAGTGCTTCCAGAGAATGTCAATACGCTAGACGTGACGACAAACTTTCCAGTAGGCTACACTTAGGGAACTTAGACAAGTTATAGATACGCTTAAGCCCAATAAAGCCCCGGGATATGACTTAATAACGGGAGAGATACTTAAAGCGTTGCCGAAAAAAGGTTTACTAAAGCTGATCTATCTTATAAATGCCAGCATTAGATTAGAGCATGTACCGCGCCAGTGGAAAGTAGCCGAAGTTATTATGGTTCCGAAACTCGGTAAACCACTGACTGAAGTCAAGTCATATAGACCAATATCGCTTCTCCCGATTACATCGAAGGTCTTCGAGCGAATCCTTCTTAATCGTCTTAAACCAATTTGGCTTAGAAGGCAACACTCTACAGTTGATCAACTGCATCGAATAACCGATTTAATTGAACGAGCAATCGAGTGTAAGTTAGTCTGTTCAAGCGCATTCCTTGACGTTTCGCAAGCCTTTGATAAGGTATGGCACGAAGGCCTAAAATGTAAACTTCGACAAGCTCTACCCCAGCAATTGTCTTGTATTTTAGGTTCATACCTGGAAGACCGACTCTTCCGTGTGAGACACGGAAACGAATATTACACTTCTAAGACAATAAAGGCGAGGGTGCCGCAAGGAAGTGCACTTGGCCCTCTGCTATATTTGCTTTTTACCCGCGATATACCGCAAACGGACGACACTGTCCTACCCAGATTTGCTGATGACACTGCCATTTTGGCAACGGCTAAAACAGTCAAAGAAGCAACTACCAAGTTGCAACATGCCCTTGCACTGATTAACAATTGGACAAAGACTTGGCGAATCGCGCTTAATGAAAACAAGTCTCTCCACATGAACTTCACTCTCAAGAAAATTGAGAATCCACCGGTGTTTATCAACGCAATACGAATTCCTTACGCGAACGAGGCCAAATATCTCGGTATGACACTCGACGCTAAACTAAAATGGAGAGCACACGTCAAGAAAAAACGTGAAGAGCTTGAAATCAAATATAGAGACATTTACTGGCTTATTGGAAAGTATTCCAAGCTTAGCTTAGAGAACAAACTGCTGTTATACAAGTAAGTGCTAAAACCGATCTGGACATATGGTGTACAACTTTGGGGTTGTACTAAAAATAGTAACATGCATGTATTACAGACATTCCAAAACAAAGTTCTTCGAGGTATTGTTAATGCGCCGGGGTACATTAGAAACGATGACATCCACAGAGACTTAGGAGTCGAAAACGTTCAGAACGAAATTAAAATGTTTGCGCGAAAACACAAAAATCGACTACAAGGACATGCAAATATTTCTGTTCAACAGATCCTCGACGAAACAAATATACTGCGCCGTCTGAAAAGGACTAAGCCTCTCGATCTAGCGCGGTGATTAGCAGCGCGTAATTTTTCTAAAGTACACAGGAATTTTCAATGGAAAATCGCCTGCAGGATATTTAAAAAAAAAAAACAAAATAAAATGCGATAGAAGAACTGCTTGTTGAGTGTGAACTCAGCCGTGGTTTGCAGAAGGGAGGTGTTTTTTAGTGAGTAAGAATCTCACACTACTATAGGCTCCGGGCCTATAGTGTCTATGAAGATTTCTCACCTTCCCACGAAAAAAAAAAAAAAATCAAAGTTGACGATGAGATTGCTTCCCACCTATACGAGGTGACGGGTATAACACTAAACTTTCTATCTGGTAAAGTGTGATTACTTGGTCAATTGTGGACAAAGCAGTCCATGTTTTTTTTTGGCTGTTCGGAGGGGAAGCATGATGGCTCTGACCCACGAAGCCTAACCTCCATCATCGTTCTTGTCTCATGCCACGGAACCACCGTAAGGCATAACTTCGGGTGGTTGGTTAGCATTTCATACTCGTCTTTCCCTGTTTGCCGTTCTTTATTTCAAGAGAGATGCCATTTGGGTTTGATTGCTCTCTCTGACTCTTTCCAGCTGTCGAAGTTCCTTCATGATTATCGCTGCAATCTGTTTCACAGTCCTCGGGAGTCGGTACTTCTTCGATTCTTCCCTTCAGATTTCTAAGCTATATACGAAAGCGAGCGTGGACACTGAAAATATATGTGTTGAGCATCCTCTCTTCATTTATCAAGCCAAAATCTGTCTAGATAAGCTCGGGAGCAGTCATATTCGGAGCTGGCTGAGATAGAAATCCACTTCCCCGTGGTGTCCATCAGTCCATCTCTCCTGCCATGTTCTCAAGCTTCGCTGTCTTTCTTCCACCTTCACATCCTTCCCTGAAACAAGGGGTTCCTGAATTTTGACATCATAGGTCCATTGTAGTTCTCAAGCCCAGATATCGGCTGGTAGCATGCCCGCAATAACACATATAGCATCGTCTGATATCATTCGATAAGCATGACACGCTCCCAGTGCACATAAACTGTTGACTGAGCTAATTCTTCTTGCATAAGACTTAATTTTCACTGCTTTGGCCTATGTATATTAGTACCGCATTCATTACTATGAACTGCACCACCCTTGACGCACTTAGTTCCATTTGTTGTCTGGGTCTTCCAGTATTCGTCGTTATTCTGGATAAGACAGCCCTCCCCGGATAAGCTTTATCGCATGTTCTTTCAAGGTGTTCCTTATTGACCATCACACCTAGATATCTGATCACCGGTTTTGATGTTATATTATGGTCACCTACCCTGATGTTGATTGTGTCTCTTTTCTTGCGCCTGCTTACTAGTGCTATGGCGAGCTTTTTTGGATGCATTCGTTCCCAATGTCCTTCGTTGACACAACAATTGCAATATCATCAGCAAAGCCTATGACTTTTGCCTAGTTTGGGATTTTAAGCCTTTGAAGTCTGTCATATATAATGTTCCACAGGATGGGACCTAGTACCGATTCTTGTGGTACTCCGTTAGATATGTGGTCCTGTTGGTACTACTTGTACGATGGAGTATCGGTACAGGGATCGAAGGGCAGAATTCGTTTCTCAAAATAACTTAGGAATCCTGGCACCATCATTGCTCTAAGCAAGTCCACTATATGTCCCCAGGTTGCCAAGTTGAACGAATTTTTGAAGTCAAATATCCTCTTCATCTCCTGCCCTGGATACCTTCTTTCAAGATTGTAGAACGAGCTTTTCTAAATTGCTCGCAGAGTTCTTTAAAGCTGCTGCTTTTGCTAACTTCAGGTTCCGGGAGCCTACACGTATTGCACCTGTAGATCATGATGGGATAACAAACCTTTGGATCGCTGGAATAAACTTCTCACTCTATGGCACTTTCTGTGTAGCTCTGCGATCTCTTGGTTCCACCAGCATACTGGTGGCGGGCGATTTTTTGACGTCTTCCGGACCATGGATGCGTCGCAAGCTCTTGTTACTTGTTTTGTAACTTCAGCGGCCATAGCATTTGCTATTTCTGGGCTTAAAGACTCTCCAAAAATCAGTGTAAAAGGGTGTGCTGATATTCCACCCCATTCATTGTGTCTTCTTTGGCTGGCGTTCCTGGTTCACTCTCCTCCGTTGTACCTCAAACTGGATGGCCATGTGGTCGCTGCGGGTATATTGGTTACTGACTCTCCACTTGGCGTCTCTTGCTAGGGAACTCGTTACAAATGTGATATCAACTATGGAGCCTACGTCATTTCTGTTAAAGGTGTCCTCACTTCCCGTATTAAACAGTGTTACGTCTAGTGACGATGCGGCTTCAAGAAAACCCTCTCCTTTTCTATCAGTCCGAGTTCTGCCCCAATCTGCGTTGCAGACTCCAGGCATAATTGTTGGGCTACGATCTCTGGCAACATACGCGAGCCTATTATGATGGAATTCCTCAAAGGTGCAGTTTGGAGATGCATAACAACTGTAGATATGTAGCCCCTTGACATTTGCTCGAAGGAAACCTATTCCGGTCTCTACAGGCCCCAATAGCAGATCTTTTTGAGTCATCAGCTAACCAAAATTTATCGTCTAGATTCTTATACTGCATCATAGCTGACGTTCTTGGATACATGGGCTTTCTACCCAAACTTGACGCCTTTGCTAAATGCCCGAAATTAAGACACCTAAAACATCGCTACGGTACAACTTTTTCCCGTATTCCGCATGCTTCCCATAGAATTTTTATTCATCCAACCTCCAGAACTTTTTTCGCAGCTTTTATCGGGAGGCTGAAGACTGCAGTTTGCATTCCTGTGTACCGGATGAGGCCTGCATACCTCGGACTTCCTTAAACTGTTCGGACAGGGCTTGGCAATTTTCTTCCTTTGTAGTGGCATCATCTACGTCTTTGCCATTTCCTCGAGAACTTGTCCTACTTTGGTATAGTGATCAGAGGTTTTTCCATGTGCTGCTTTCTTGATCTCCAGCAGTAACTCTCCCTTGGCCGTCTTTCTTATGCAGGTTACATCAGAGCCATTTCGCTCAGGGTTGGTATTTTACTCTTTCAGAGTATGTCGGCGTAAGACACTTCTCTGCTCTTTTTGATCACCAGTGGGTCCAACTTAACGTGTATCTTGTCTCGCCTTTATTCTACCACTCTTTTCCACTCGACTTTATTGTGGTCCTGGATCTTTGTTTTGGGGTTTCCAGGTCTGTCCCGGGTTTTTCACAGGGGCTTTTACTTTCTTCTCCATTTGTCACTTATTGACGCTTTGTTGCGCCACGCTTTCTGCTTTTCTCGTGATGATTTCAGCGCGTGACAGTGTCGAGAGTTCTTCGTTATTTTGTGATCTAGTCCTTTTTCGCTTAGGCTCTGGCAGTTGTTTCAACGGAGAAGAAGAAGGGGCCAATTCGCTCCTTGCTGATGAATGGATGGTTTAAGTAGCTTTAGACGTTATACTGGCTACCATTTTATCTCTTTCGCAGTCTACTACACGGTTGTAGTGTTTGCGTATTGCGTTAGCCAGCCTCGTGATGGACGTTGTTTTTCCCCTTGATGAGTTCCATCCATCAGTGTAGTGATTTTCTTTCCCAGGGATTGCATGGCTTCACGCTTTTCTCTTTCTTTGGCCTTACTTCCGTGTTAGTTTCGGACGTCAAACTACAAATTAATGTCTCTCTGGGGGAAAACGCGGTTCCATTTACGAGAAAGTCTCATCACTTAATGGTTGAAACGACATCCCCAAGTTCTTGCTCTCTTCCTACGTGACACCATCTGTTGTTTTTAACGGCGGTGATCGCATCAGTACAGAACTTCTCCTGAACGGATTTTCCTCTGTACTTTCGGGTCCTGCCTTTCGTACTTTTTTTCTGCTGCCACCACCATGCTGATCCCCCTGACAGCCTAAGCCCAGCCCCATGAAAGCAATCCTAAGGGCTTCACATAATTTGGCGGGCAAGACACGCTGTAATCGATGTAAAGGACAGTCATGGCTCTATATGTGGCGCAGTTTTGGGGTTTCCCTTCTTGTATCCTTCAACCAAGTTTCGGAGACGACTGTGTGTATGTCCTCCACCAAGCCATCTCAAGTGGCTGGGCATGTATGCTGTCTTTAATTCGGCACCCGATGCAGATCGCGTAGGACTTGATGCATGGTTGATAGATGTAGGAGCGGCGATTAGTTGTGATTGCAGACGTCTCGGTTTTAGTCCGCCTTTTGTCCAGCAGATCCCACCGCAATTCCACCGCATGACGGTGATATAATATATCAGCCAAGAACTTCCTTTTATTGCACTGCTGCACGGGTGCGTACAAGATTTAAAGATCTGTATATTTGTTCGCCTTACTTCTTCAACAGCCTTAGTACATGCTTCTCATGCAGGCTAAAATACCAAATGCGTGCTCGCCTAGCCTACGCCGTCAAAGGTATCATAGCTCTATACGGAACGACCCTGGGAAACGATTAAAGAAAAACAATCTTCGAATCTGCACGTGGAATTTCCGGACTTTTGACAAACCGCATACAGCAAGCAAAACCGTCCAAGAAGTGCACAAAAAGAGGATGAAAACCTATGATATCCACTATAGACAATCTTACAGACAACCTACGTGACAAGGACAGCAGACGCAGTATTTATTCGGATGCGGATTCACCGTTAGAGGAAGACTTATGGAGCAAGTCTTGAGCTTCAGACATGTAAGTGACGCCTGACGATGATTCATATTAAGGTTAACTGTCAAATCTTCGACAGAGGAGGAGAACAACTTCACCAAAGACTCCTTCTGCAAGCTCCTCGACAAAATATACGAGCAATGCCCTAAAATGCCAAGCTAGGCAAGGAAGGCATCTTTGGTAATACAGATGTCTGATATATTTTAAGTGAAGTCCTGAATGCTCAAACATTCATGGAAGAAAGAATATGCTCTACCCTTGGTATGACTCGAAGCCGATCTAAAACCTCTTGGTGATCTTAGGATCACAGCACCCAGGACTTATTAAACCACAGCTACAATGACGCTCCCGCTAGGACGTCTACTTCTAACAAGTCAGGCCCTGACCGAAATCACGGAGGCCCTGATTCTCATGGTACATTTAAGTTCTGGAATGAACTTGCCACGAAGAAGACCTATGATGCCGCCAACATCGAACGTAGAAGTCATCACTGCCATAGAGCAATCAGAGAGGCCGCTTTTGATGTAGGGAGTTTCAACTCGCCCCAAAAAAGGAACCCTTTATTCGTTGATGAATGCAATCAGGCAAGATTGGAAAAACAATGGATGTACAGGGCGGCCCTGCAGAAAAAACGAGAGGGGCTCTCGAGCTCTATGAGCAGAAAAGATGGGAAGAAGAAAAAAGAAAGAGCACGAAAGCTATCAAAACAATGAAGTTTAGAAATGATATCAAAACATAAAACGGACATGCCAAAGCTGTAAAGCCCAAACAGAACTCAGCAAGGATTGAGAAGAAAACCTCACAATAGTACAACAGTCGGTGATGAGAATTTGAAAAGATTATCTCTGCAGATTGCTAAGCTGTGATGACAAACAACACCCCACCGTCTGATGAACCATTGAGTCTGTAAAAAGACAGACAACATTTCCGTCCATTCAACTAAGGTGAAGTCAGCGGTGTCATTTCCAAGTTTAAGTCTAACAAAGCTGCTGGACCCAATGGTTTTACTGCCAAGGAGAAAGTGATGATTGGATATGGAGCATGCATCAAATGGAACCTCATTATTATGTGACCGATCGTAAAGAAGGAAGATTATCTGGATTACGTCAGCTATAGATGCATTAGTCTCCTCATCATTATACGTCTGAAGCCCTTCGTCAACGAGCAGATTGGCTCCTATCATGTCAGGAAAGACCTTAATCGGTCAAGTTTTCACACTTGATCCATACACACTACCTTACGACAGCATTTATAGAGACGAGCTATATAATCCCCAGGTCTAATCTTGGCATTCCTGCCAAACTCATTTGACTTTGCAGTATGGCGATGTATAGCCGCCAATAACAAAGTCGAGACCTTCAATGTTAAAAAGGGATTTAAACAAGGCGATGCGTTGTCATGTGATTTTTACAACATTGAAAGAATGGCGAAACTCGGAAACCAACTCCAGATCAGTTACTCGCATACGCAGACGACATTAACATGAGAAGAGCACAGCGAGCTGTCAAAGAGACGTTTGCAGCTATAGAAGCAGAGGCGGCAAAGATGGATTTAGCGGTAACTGAAGAAAAAACAAAGTATAGGCTTTGATGTAATAAGGGACCTTATCTATCAACTTGGACAATGACACCTGTACGGAAGTTATGCGAAGAATCACTCTTGCTAATCACCGCTTCTTTGGGGTTAAAAGACCCTTGAGACATTATACAAGACTCTGATCATCCCAGTGCTGCTTTACGCCGCAGAAGCTTGTATGTTGACAAAAGCGGATGAAATTGCTCTCGGGTTTTTCTAGAGCGAAGTTCTGCAGGTTGATCCCGTTTGTTTCAATGGAGAATGGAGGAGACGTTTCACCAGCGAACTTTATGGGCTGTACAGCGATGGCGACCTCGTCAGAAAAGTCCGGGTAACCCGGCTTAATGAGGACAAGGCAGTAGAGGGCAACCTCATCTACGGTCGTGGTCGAGGTCGAGAGCATCTCAGCGAACTTCGTGTGCCCAACTGGGAGGCCTATAGAGTGAGGCCCAGTTCCGCTTGTGCCAGGATTAAAATTACTCGTATTACTTTGTACGAAGGCACCAGAGCGTGTTCCTCATTCATATTTTTTTTAGCTTGCTCAGAGCACTTCCTCTTTAGTTGTCATGGACATGTATCTACTGGACTATTCCCTCCTCCTGGGAACCAAAACCACTGTCTTTGCTTTCAAAATTAGTTACCAAACAAAAGCAGCTTTCCCTGATGGTCAACAAGTTCAGGCAAAGTGAACTGTATCCCCGAAATATTCACCCCATATCTGCAGCGGACTTTCACTATTCCTACACATACTCGTACTTATGCTCCGACCGATCTATTGTAAATTATTGTAGATCCTATTTAACAGCTGTCACGTACGACAAATGATCTCGGTTCACTGAAAAGAAACCTTTAGTTAGAGAGACAGAAAGGGAAAAAAGAATATGCCTTGGCAACAGTGAGCTGGCGGCAGCATATCGTATTAACATTAAGTTCTGCAACAAAGCCCTTTGTTTCACAGACAACGCGTCGCAGCTCCATCTACCCTACTTAATAAGATGATGCAATTCAGTTTCATTATTTCCGGATGAAGACCCACCATCCATAACGGCATTACCTACATTTCCATCACTTTTGCTTGCTCCACTCTGCGCACGGATACATACTCATATCTGGAAATCGTCCAATCTATTTTCGCATCTCATGCCACCGCAACCTGAAAATAATCACCCGCCAGCGATTCTTCAAAATGTAATTACACATGTGTTGGCCATATTTTAATTATTTATGGAAAAGAAAAAGAGCAATTTTCAGCCATGCTCTTCATTTATCATTCGATAACCCTCGCCTCTCACATACCCTTGGGCATATGTACGAGTACTCGTACGTGCTCGACATCAAGATTTCATATTCCGTATCTCTTGCTTGGCATTCCCTTCCGCCGTTGCTCCGCACACAAATTGCAACCCGACTTTGGTCGATTTCAACACCAGCACCGACTGTTGTCTGTGGTTCGCATCGTACAAAGTACAATGGATCGCGCTGCACTCGATACAGTACGCGTACGCGGCCAATGACGTCAAACGAGGCATTGAAATAACTTCACAACAAAAAACACACTATCATACTGGCCCAACCGCATTATAACCACACACGCACACACACACACAAACACCCATGCTCTGCCCCAGACCCATTCACAGAAAGCGTTCAGCTCCAGTCTCGGCTCTGCATGCAGCCGATATCTATGCTTGCGTTATACGACAACAACAGAACGCTGCCATGACAATTGACAGTCTGTTGTAAATTGCATTTGCATGTCTCATTTTCATTCTCATCCTTTGTTGTGGTCTTTTCGTTAATCTGTTGTAACGGGATCATGTTGCAAATTGAATTACCACACGAAAACGCAGAGAGACTCTCGCCATTTTAGAGTAAAAAAAAGAGCTGAAATTCGCCTCCTCATTGACGTCAGTTATGCCGATGTCAGTGGTGTTCGTCATGCAAAACTGCTATTTCGTTGTTCTCCTTTGTTTCGTCGCTTTGAGCCATCTTCAGCTGCGTTTGCGCATACGTTTCTCCGTTCAATCATCGGCTCTTGATGAATTTGTTTAAAACAAAAAACAAAAAACAAAAACAAAAAAAAAAATTTAATTAAACGAAATGGAAGACATTCAAACTGTCAAAAACAAGTCCAAAAATAGATTTAAAGGGAAAAATGATAAAATTAATCCAAAAGCGCGACTATAAAAATAATCCTCGCGTTTTATTATACTTGTTCGGCTGGTTGGCGGCTCGGTTGACGGGTATCTCGACTTGACGATAGCGCTACTGTCAATCATAAGACCGAGTTTTTGTTGGCAGACTGGCAACCGCCAAGAGATGGCGCGGAAAGGAGGTCGTAGAGAAATGGGACTAAAATAGCTCAGAGACCCCACCGAATGCTGGACTGACGTAGGTAAATGTTGTTTTCTTGTGAGCGAATTTAATGTCGCTTTATGTCTAATTTCATCATGCCACTACGTTTCGCAGTTTATCACTTGTTTAACCTTAATTCTGAAAATAATACCGCTACCACAGTGGTTTGGGCAAACTGACAGATATGACATGTTACAACTCTGATAAGCCAGAAAAGCAATCCTGTGAGAACCGGTTAAGAACGAATGAGGTGATTGGTGGTGATTTGGTGTCGAGGCCTTGAACGTCGTTTAGATAAACGTCGAGTATTGAACCACGACTGACTGCAGAGGTACTCGTATGTGTTAGCAGATTGACAATTTAGAGCTTGATGCCGACTTGAATCTGCACTGTTCAATATGGAACCGACAATTACTGTCACCAATCCTGATCCATAAATTAGCCATGGCAAACGATTAGTGACTGACATGGGAATCGCTAAAAAATCGCTAAAACGTACTATAGTATCTACAGATAGTAACCTATAACTAGCAAGTCTAATTTCGTCGCCTAAAGGTTCTCCAAAAACGTCAAAGTTTAGAAAGCCCTGTTTCCCAAAAGATGATACGAGTAAATTGATTAATTAGTAATCCATCAAGTCGCAATCGAAAAAAAGGGCTCTGAAACGTGGGACATTGCTCTACAATACGTCCTTCCAAATCGGACGGAGCGGCGTTCAATTTTTGAGCAGGGCCCAAAAGACATTTTAATGTCATCGGACCTCAGCTTTTCCTTAACGGACGTGCATTCAGTTGGAATTTTTTTTATGGCCTCAACTAAAAGGCTTCTCTACAATAGTTAGTGCGGTCTATGTCTAACTGCTTCCAGTTGCGCACTCCAACTTGGGTGAGGTGCCCGACCACTAGCGCGCGCCATCCAAGGCGAGATTTTGCTCTACTGCGTTGTCCCTTCGGGATGGAAGCGAAGACTCTCTACATGTCCTAGCCCTTTTAGACGACTAATGTGCACTTTTCTGATTTCGTAAATGTCAACGTACAGCTGGTAGAGTTGGTCGTTTAATCTGCTCCTCCTAACTCGATCAACGCAAACGGGACCAAAAATCACTCGAAGAACGTTTGCCTTCGAAATGGGTAGAGGTATCTTCATTCACTTTCATGATTCTGTACCATGAAGCAGGACTGACATGATGAGTGTCTTTGGAGTCTCCTCAGCGTTACTCATTTATCTCCAATGAACACTTCGTGCATCTGCTAGTGCTGCTGCTGCTGCTGTGGAGAACTGTCAAACCGCTCATTTATTACTCCGGTGTTTCTATTTGTTCGGCTGGTTCTGCCGCTCTATTTAGCCAGTATTCTTCCGACTCCACCATTCTCTTAATTACCTCTGGGGGATCTGGTAGATTCCGCAAAAGGTCCGCAAAGCAAAATTGCGTGCTTCACGTCCTTCTCCTGATTTGGACGCTCGGGACAAAATGGAGAGTTGTCATGGCCAAATCTGAATAGATACTTTCGGTATCCGCCATGACCAGAGATGAACTGCGTAAGGTGATAGTTGCAGTTTCCTTGGGCTCTGTTCATCCATACATCGATTTTTGGAATCAAGGTATGAGCAAATCTGGCCTTTGTGGCATTATCCCATCAAGATTGCCATAGGGCTATAGAACGTACCCTTTCTTCCTCTTTCATTCTCCTTATTGCCTTGGAATCAGTTGGCATTGTGGTTTTCCTGCGGTAAATTCTCCTCATCTCGTCCGCGAGAATGTCGATGGAAACCATTCCAGCGATGACACATGCGGCTTCATCCGAGGTCGTCCTATAGCCGCTTATTGTCCTTGGTGCAACTAGTCGGTATACCGCTGGCAGTTTCCGGCCTATTTCTTTCCTTCTCAGCGTATCTGCCCAGACTAGTGCCGCAGACCGTAGTCAGACCGATCTGACTAGGAGGATCCTTTTTACGTATCCAGGTCCAGGTATTATGGAGAGTATCACTTGTAGTTGTCTAAAATCATTCCTAGGTCCTTTACCGCTGCTTTCGATCGGATGTTCTAGTTACCGACTTGAATATTGATATATGCCACGGGAAAGATACTTGACGGCTTCTGTTTTTTGTTCCGCCAGTTCGAGACCAGCAGTTTCGAGCCACGGCTTTATTTGAACAATGGCTGCGTTTGTGATTGACTCGACTTCATGGGTGTGTTTTGCGATGGCTGCGATAGCTATATCGTCTGCGAATCCGAGGATACTGACTCCTTCGGGCAGCCTTAGTCGCAACATTCCATCGTACATTAGGTTCCACAGGAGTGGACCTAACACTCAACCTTGCAGTACCTCAGCGGAGATAGTGTAGTATTTAAGCCCTTCATCCGTGTCATACCGTAACTTCCTGTCGTGAAATAGTTGGCGATTATCTTTAGCAAGTAGTAGGGTGTTTCCATCCTTGCAAGTGGACGCCTTATTTGGGACCAGTCGGCAGTGTTGAACGCGTTTTTGACGTCTAGTGTCACCACCGCATAGTACTTTTTTGAGCTCCACCTCCAAGAATGCCCTTCTATGGCTATAAACGCAATGTCGGCTACTGTTTGGATGGCATCGACCGTGGAGCGTGACTTTCGAAATCCAAACTGGTGCTTTGAGAGGGCTCCCTTCTCCTCTACTACAGTCAGCAGTCTGTCGTATATTATACGTTCAAGTATCTTTCCCATTGTGCATAGAAGACATATTGGGCGATATGACGATTGTTCTCCTGGTGGTTTATATCCTTTGGGTAGTAGCACTAAGTGTTGCAATTTCCACGGTTCTGGAAACACCCACCTCGAAACACTTTTGCAATGTTGCAATGAAAAAATCTGGTTTTATTCTGGAAGCAGCCTTCAATCCAGTGTTTGGAATACCATCGGGTCCAGACGCCTTTTTGTCTCCTATTCGATTAAGAGCTCTCTGCAGTTCTTCCAGTGTAACGGCTGGGATATGTCCTACTTCTGTTTCCCGGACGATTATGACCATGTTGTGTCACCTTTTGGGGAACAAGTGCTCCACTATGGTTATCAGCATTTTTGGGCACGTGATTTGTGGAGACCTGCAGGATTTCAGTTTGGTTATAACCATTCGTCGCGTATACGTTTGAAGCATCTTGATTTGCTCTCTTTGATCGCCTTTGTAAACTCCCGTCTGGCCTGTTTAAAGCTTTATAGGTTTTGTTGGAAGTCATGTCTCCCTCTAGACCTTTGCACTTTACGTCTAACTTTTAAACACTTTGCCCTGGGTGTTTTTATTTCATTGTTCTACTAGTAGCATGGGGCATCTCTTCAATGCTGTTTTCCTGGGCATTGCCGCATCACAAGTTGCTACGATATTTTCTGTAAGTTGATGCGATAAGCTTTCAGCTGATCCGCTTGTATCTGCGGTAGAGCTATTCAGCATCTCCTCGAATGTATCATTCTCGAAAAGGCTGTCCTTCCATTTTGGGCCCCTAATTTTTTGTCGCTGTGGGGTTCTTTTGGTTTTTTCGATCTCGAATATAATCGCCTGGTGGTCGCTATGGCTATATTCCTCGCTGACGCACCAGCTTATGTTGCGTAAGATAGAGTGGCTCGCAAAGGTTAGGTCCATGATTGATCCTGTTCCTGCTTTGCGAAATGTGTTGCTCCTGCCTCTATTTGTTTCCTCAACCCTTTCGTTGGTGAGCCTACTACCCCATTCCGTAGTCAAAGCATTGAAGTCTCCTCCAATGATCACATCAGTTTTGTGTTGTTCATTGTTCATCAACCTGTCCAGCATTGCTTGGTATTGATTGAGTGTCCAACTAGGTCGCGGGTAGCAGCTGTAGAAGTTGATGCCATTTACGCTTGCGCGTACAAATCCTTCCGCTCATTTATATGTGAATCCATAAGAACGCCCACAATGTGCATCTAGTACTGCTGCTACTGCGGAGAACTGTCCAACTGGTCATTTATATGTGAACCCATTACCATGGCCACAATGTAGCTGCTGCTCAAACTGAAATGAGTTGATCTTCTTGAAGCGCAGCAAATTTGACGTTTACTGATTCTTCACGTGTTTGTGGAACTTTACAATTTAGCATTAAGAAAACTTGGAAGCTAATTTCAAATAAATATTGGAAAATTGATTGAATCTGGGAGGAATAAGGACATACTGTGGAATTTAACAAATCCACAATATAAAAATGTTAAGAAGAAGATGCTTGAGAGGGAGAAAGTGGCCGAAGAAGTTGGTCCTACTTGTAAGTATAAATTAGAAATAAATGTTGCTTGTCCTGTGACTGACTGAGTCTCATACAAGGAATCCCTCAAAATAAATACAAAAGAACTGAGGAAGGCAAAGCGACAATCCTGGAGGTCATTCTGTGACAAAATAATAGAAACCTCAGTGGCATCGCGGCTAAGAAAAATTCTCTCTACAAATCCTATGATGCCTAGCTGTTTGAAAAAAACCGATGGATCTCGAACGACCTCAAGTGGGGAATCACTCAACTTGCTACTGGACACCCACTTTCCAGGTAGATCCCTATTCACGGCCAGTAACAACGTTAGTAGGACTACTGCAATCGGTCTGATTAGAAGTGTCAAGCTGATTGGGCGATGCATAGCTTCAAACCATATAAGTCTGCTGGTCCGAGCTACAAAGGTCCTCAGATGTTATCCTGCCAACGCTTCAGATCCGCAAATGATCCACATTCCCTTGTCATGGAGAGATGTTAATGAAGTTTTAATCCACAAGCCGGAAAATGTGACTTTTTGAATTTCTGACCTCTTTACTGAAACAGCAACACTGCTCGTGCCAACAGGCATCTGTCAGTTGACTCCTGTCAAAATTTAAACTTGCTGCGTCAGTTAATTTGTGGTTGACAGCTATTTTTATCAGACTACTCACTAATTTGAGGAGAAAATGGAAAAAAGTGAATTTCGTGTGCTTATTAAGCATTATTTCTTGCGAAAAAAAACCATTACCGAGACCAAGGCTAAGCTTGATAAATACTATGGGGACTCTGCACCATCGATTTCAATGGTAAAAAAGTGGTTTACTGAATTTCGTTGTGGCCGTACAAGCACTGAAGATGCCGAACGTCCTGGACACCCGAAACAATCGAAAAAATTCACGATATGGTGTTGGCCGACCGAAGATTGAAAGTGCGAGAGATTGTGGAAGCCGTAGGGATC
The DNA here is from genome assembly GCA_963966105.1 of Volucella zonaria. NCBI lineage: Eukaryota > Metazoa > Arthropoda > Insecta > Diptera > Syrphidae > Volucella > Volucella zonaria. Next base: position 45,595,227 of record OZ014531.1, read on the forward strand.
TCGCATGGCTCAGTGGTTTCAATTTTGAATGATCACTTGGGCATGAGAAAGCTTTCCGCAAGATGGGTGCCGCGTTTGCTCACAGTCGACCACAAACGCAATCGTGTAACAACTTCACAGGAAGGTTTGGCGTTGTTTAATCGCAATATGGAGGAGTTTTTGCGCCGTTTTGTAACCGTGGACGAAACATGGATCCATCACAAACAACAGTCAAAACAGTGGGTTTCTAAGGGTGAATCGGCGCCAAAGAAGGCCAAGGTGGGTTTGTCAGCCAATAAAGTTATGGCGACTGTTTTTTGGGACGCACGCGGGATAATCCACATTGACTGCCTTCAAAAGGGAAGAACAATCAATGGGGAATATTATGCCAACTTATTGGACCGATTCAATGACGATTTGAAAAAAAAACGACCTCATTTGGCCAAGAAAAAAGTTCTTTTCCACCAAGACAATGCAAGGGTGCACACATGTGCAGTTGCCATGGCAAAAATCCATGAATTGGGCTATGAATTGCTCCCTCATCTACCCTATTCTCCAGATTTGGCTCCGAGCGACTACTTCTTGTTCCCAAACCTGAAGAAATGGCTTGGTGGAAAAAGATTTGACTCCAATGATGAAGTCATCTCGCAAACAAAGGCCTATTTTGAGGACCTCGACAAATCATTTTTTTTTAGAAGGGATAAAAAAATTGGAGAAGCGTTGGACAAAGTGTATAGAGCTCAAGGGAGACTACGTTGAAAAATAAAATTATTTTTTTATCAAAAAATCTGTGTTTTAATCCAAAAGTCACGGACTTATTGACCCGCCCTCGTATCATGCTGTGATAAAAGACTTCAGATCTATAAGCGTATCATCTTTCCTTCTTTTGTCTACGGCTCAACATTCCTACTGTGAAAAAAGTCTGTGGAAACGGCTTTACATTCACGGACTACCCCATCGATGCCTACTTTATAGAAAGTACAAAATGATCGCATTCCTGGACATAGAAGATGCCCTTAACAACGCCAATATATCCGCAATCACGACTGCGCTGTCAATTCTGAGATAAATCACTTGAGGCGTTAATCAGCCTTATGCTAAATAGCAGCATAATCAACTCCAAACTGGGAGGGTCTTCTGCCAAAACATGTGTCAGCAGACGTATGCCGCAAGGTAGTATTCTTTCACCCCTTCTCTGGAACTTAGTGGTCAGTGAACTGCTGATATACCTGGAAGCGAGTGGCACCACGGTGATCTTTTTTTTTTTTGGCGGCCTCAAGGGGTTACGGTACCCTTAAAATGTTTGCACACAGCGTGGGCGACGGAAATTTAGGGAGGAAAGAAAGATAGGTACCGATGTACTTTGGTTTTATATGTCTGAATGTTGTAATGACTAGAAAACAGAGATGTCGGCAGGGCATTCCACAAGCATGTTGTTCGGCTTAGGAACGAATCACGATATATCAGAGTACGTCTGAAAATGAGCTTGAGGGTATACTGGTGAGCATTTATAGCGAGACGGGTGATACGGTTAAAGGTTTGAAGGGGCGGAATGCTACTGGGGATTTCTATGGAGCACTGATGGTGGAAATAGCGATAAAACAATGTGAGACACGAGACATTTCGTCGGTGTTCGAGGGTGTCCATTGCCTGAGTGATATTGGTATCAGCTATGAGTTTTATCGCACGGTTTTGAATCCGGTCTAGCAGAGGCGCATAAATGCCTTATATATTGAGACCACATCAGAAGGTTGAGGAAGCCTAGACATTTCGCATTCATTCCATGATCATGAGCATTATCATTCTAACGTTAGTTGTTATTGACACACATACTGAGAATGGAAAGTTTTCCGGTTTCGACGATGCAAGTGCCATTCATGGATAATGGCTGATTGTTTAAATTTCGCTTTAACGACAGCAGGCAGCATTTTGTTTTGGAATCATTAAATGCTGCTGGTATCGGGATCTAATGAACTTAACATACGCTGCTGCCCCCGTTCTACAGCCGAAGATCAGGGACGTGAGTCCAGAAACGAATATGAAAAGCAGAGAGTACTGTCATCGGCAAAGGAATATATTTTATTAGAAATGGCTGACAAGAGATCATTGATAAAAATGAAAAAAGAGTGTCGGAGATAGAACGGGGCCCTGGGGCACACCAGCATTTATTTTGTGAATATCAGACTTGATCCAAGACAACTTGAATTGAATGTTCCGAAAGGGAATTTCTAATTCACCGAACAAGAGAGTCATCCATCCCAAAAGCACTCATTTTCGACAAAAGAGACTGATGCCAAACTCTGTCAAATGCCTCAGAAATATCAAGTGCAACTATCTTGCTTTCGCCAGATTGATATACGGTTTGGTTCTACTTTTCGGTGAGACATGCCATCAAATCACCAGTGGACCTGTTGCTACGAAAACCTAGAGCTAAATCTTAACAAATTAACCCATTGGGCGGATGGCTGTTAATTGCCCTCTTTTCCAGGAGATACAAAATTTCAATCGCAAACCTTCCCTCAATCAACGGTACTAGTTTAGCCTTCTCCGAAACAGCGAAATGTTTGGTCTTATTTTTGACAGGAAACTAACCTGGAAACCTAATATTCAAGAAAGAGTGAAGGAAGTTACAGTAGGTCTATTCTGTTGTAAAAAAGCCATTGGGAGCAAATGGGAGCTTCAACTTCGCATAACACACTGGCTATACGTTTCGGTTATAAGACCGATACTAAGGTTATAGTACGCCTTTAGGCATGCAGTCAACTGCAGCGCTTAGTTCGCTGTATGTCTGTGCATAAGCGGAACTTTACGTACTACTCCTTCACTACACAGTGGACATATAAATTATTTGGCCACTTCTTAACACGCTACGAATCCTTCCAGAGAACATCGATTACTCATTGGCAATGGTTTGATTTGACTAAGGCTTTCATGTTAGCGTCCTATCTAGATCTTTCAGGGAGGAATATGCCTTCATGGACGAGAAGTCAATCCATTCTACGAGTATACGGAAGGATCCAAGATGGATAGGGCGGTTGGTGGCGGTGTTTTCTCAGATAAGCTTAACCTAAGCCTCTCCTTCCGCCTTCCAAATCCCTGTATCGTATTCAAGGTGGAAATTTTGCCGATTAAAGAAAACCTGTCCTGTTGCATATCTTCGGATTTTCGGATAGTCAAGCCGCTATCAAGTTCCTTGATCCAGTTTTAAAAAATTCTAAAACCGCCTTTGACTGCGCAGAGACATTCCAAGGGATTCTAGGGCCGACGAATTCGCCGAAATTTGAACCGATCGCTACGTGCAAACTAACAAAACTAGATGCTAATAAAAGAAGAAACCTTAGATCAACATGTCCAGTTTCTTTCCCAAAGATGAAAACTCCACTTAGGTGATTTTTTCTATAATGACTAGGGCGATCTAATCAATATATACAGTCTCACAAGCTCAAAATGATTCCAAGCGTATGAGGGTCACAGATCCTAAGGGATTTGGTTTCTCCAACAGCCACTCTTACCTAACCTAACCTTATGAAATACGCGGCAGGTAATTTACGGCCTTCAAAGCCATTTTGAGATCAATTATTGCTGCCGCATCTGCGTACAGATGATAAACGTTCAGTCTCCTGACGCCACATGCCTCGAACTTCTTCCTCATTCTCATATGAATCACAATAATTTGGTGGGCAATAAGTATTGTGATTACAAAGCGAATTTGTAATTTTTAAAAAAATTGTGCAAAATTGTACACTTTGTTGGCACTTTTAGGCTGAAACTCTATGCACTTCCAAGGAATGCGCCACCGAGTCACTAAAAGTATTTTCAGAAACGCGTCAAACTCTTGAAAGTCTTGACTAGAAAGTGTCTCCTGGCTCATCAAACATCAAACGCATTATATTTTCACGTAGAGGAAAGACACTATCATCAACAGAGTACTAAGGCACAACTTTTTCAGAATTTAGGAGTCTTTGTTCTGGCGGAAAACTAAAGTTATTGTTATTAATTTGCCGCCCACTAAATTTAAAAAAAAAATTAAACTGCAATTTGTTCAAAAAACAATTCCTCGTCATTGTCCTTTACAAAGGCTGACAGCACATCATTCAAATGGCCCCCTCGGCTTAGCTGGCAATGCTTCAAGCAGTCGGTCCAATTTTTGATGACTCGGTCCAATATGTGCAGCGTGTTCCCGGCAATAGCTTGTCAAATGTTGGCCTCGAGCTCGCCCAAAATGGTTGGCTTGTTAGAGTAGACTAAGAACTTGGCGTGGCCCCAGTGAAAATAATCGAGTGGTTTCAATCGCATGATCGCGGGGGCCAATTGATTAACACTCGGCGTGAGATGACTCTGTCACCATATTTCTCCTTCACATCTTCGACCGCTGCGTCGCTTACATGGCATGTAGCGCCGTTTTGTTGGAACCACAGCTCGGATATATCGATGATGTCAAGCTCTGACCACGGAAAGTCGGTTAACATCGCTCTATACCTGAAACCATTGACCAATTTTTGATGATGCCGTCCAATATGTGTGGCGTTATTCCGGCAATAGCGTGTCGAATGTTGGCCTTGAGCCGTCTAAAGTGATTGGCTTGGTAGAGAAGACTAAGGACTTGACGTAGCCCCAGAGAAAGTAATTGAGTGGTATCAAATCGCTTGCGAGATGATCGCGGCGCCAAGTTTCTTCTTCACAACTTCAATCGTTGCGTCGTTTGTTGGAAACATAGCTCGGATATATCGATGTTGTCGAGCCCTGACCACAGAAGTCGGTTAACATCGCTTTATACCTGGGACCATTGCCGATAACGGTGTCACCTTCCTCATTTCGAAAGAAATAAGAACCGTTGATGCGGCCATGCATAAACCGCATCAAACAGTCAATTTTTGTAGATCCATTGATGATTGGCAGAACACTTCTGGATTGTGTTCGCTCCGATAATGGCAATTTTCCTTGTTGACATAACCGCTGAACCAAAAATGGGCCTCGTCCGAGAAGGTGATTTTTTGGCCAAAATCCGGATCTCCGGCCAATATTTCCGGCGCCCAATTAGTGAGCTCACGGCATTGTCTGTGGTCGCCCGGCTTCAATTCTTGCGTCAGCACAATCTTATATGGACGTAGGCCTAAATCCAACCGTAAAATAAGTCGGTTTGACTCTCTGGCGATGCCCAATTCAGCTGATCAGCGCTGAAGCGACATTTCTGGGTTTTCTTCGATACTGGCAGCTACGGTAGCTATGTTTTCTTCATTTCGCACAAATCTCTGTTTGGTTGATGGCTTAAGGTCCAAAGCAGTGTGCTCACGAACAAACTTTTCCACGCAGCGATGAATTGCCTGCACACTGAAGCCATGATGGCGACCGACCTCACGACGAAAGTCACGTTGCGTATTTACAACTGAACTGGAATTGTGATATTTTTTTAATAATTTCCGCACATTCGGCGAGCGTAATGTTATATTTCCTGAGCAAATTAAAAAAACAACAACGTCATGCAGTTTGTGTTTATTTCCACGGCAATTGAAATGTCATTAACCGGTAATTAAACAGAGTTACCATTGTTTGCAATAAAAGAGTTGCTGATGCAATAGCTTCCCTCGCATCTAATTCAAGCAACGTATCCAACTCACTTAGCGCGGAGACACTCAGATCTTCTAGGTGTAACTGCGTTTTCAACTGCATTTCATTTGCTGAGGAGATGAAGAAGCTTGAGGAGTTGATAAATCAATCGGCTCTACCGTAGCAGACCTCTCTAAAACCAAAGAGTCATTTGTGGACATCGAGCGAGGTGATTGTTGAGGTGCCCTTTCTGTAATTTGAGTCGGAACATGGTTATAGAAAGGAAAAGCATTACCATTGACTGCTCCATGCTCAATCTTTTGTGATGTCTGGTTCCCTTCTCGAGTTCGAAGCTGGTACTGATGTCTCCTTCAACTGCCACTCTTTAACTGCAAGAGATACATCTCTTTGCCAAGCCTCCTCAGTTCAACACCAGGTATCCATTTCTCCTTATTAAGGTATTGCCGAAGAAAAACGAGTTGTTGGGGCGACTTATCCTCGCAGGGTCTCGTCTTATCCTGCATATCTGGAATCATGGCCGCTAGAACTGTTCGATGGATTCGGCCATGCAACTTTTCTGCTGGCGATATACCTGGCGTCGAGCGATATGTCGCCAAAAATATAGACAAGGCGTCATCATTCTAATATGAATCCTCTAATATTTTTGATAAAGACCTCTTAAGAGTGCGGACCAAGCGCTCCGCGGCACCATTAGACTCCGGGTTAAAAGGAGCAGATGTCAGATGCTGAATTGAATTTCTACTACAAAAATCCGCAAATTCTTTGGATGAAAATTGCGGCCCATTGTCGGAAACAAAAGTCTTTGGTAAACCCTCCTCCAAAATGGACTGCAATGCGTGAGTAGTTGCCAGTGAAGTGGTTGAAGACATCTTAATTACAAAGGGAAACTTCGAATTGGAGTCGATCACTATTAGCCACATACTCTTCTTAAATGGCCCCGCAAAGTCCACGTGCAATCGTTCCCAAACCTCCGTCGTAGTGGGCCAACTGGCATATTCAGCTGTTTTCTGTATCTGCTCATCGATACTGGCCCACAAGCAATATCGCCTAGAAATCTGCTTCATTCTCGTTATGCCCCAATGGCCGTGATGAATCATCTGCAAAGTTTTCAGTATTACTACTCTACAGAAGTTCTCGCTCTGAAAAAGAAGAACGTTAGTACACGCACACAAATAGAACTTTCTACGAAAAAACGGCTGTAACTTGATTTCAGCAGGAGGAAGAATATTTGGCCAACCGTGCTGAAAATACCACATTACCTTCTGTACTATTACATCACTGTCTGACTTGTCGAACTCCTCGTCTGGTCCATGGGGTAACCGAGCAATCAGCATTCCCGTGCGACTTCGTAGATCTGTTGCGTATCGTGTAAGTGTAGCTCATTAAGGTTATGGCCCATCTTTGTAACCGTTGAATGGTCATCACAGGTAGTCTTTTATTAAGGCTGAAAATGGTTACTAAGGGTTGATAATCGGTAATTAACTCAAACTGTCGACCATAGAGATATTGGTGAATTTTGTTCACACCATAAATAATCGAGAGCGCCTCTTTCTCTATCGGGCTATACCCTTTTTGAGCTTCAGTAAGTGTTTTGGAAGCAAACGCAAGTGGCTTCTCCACTCCATCAGGATAAGTGTGAGAAATCACAGCTCCGATACCATGCGATGAGGCGGCCGTCGCTAAAGAAATGGGTAACTCATTTTGAAAATGAACCAATCGAGAAAGCTTCATGATTTTCTCTTTAGAATCATCAAACAATTTCTGTTGTTGTTGACCCCAAACAAAAGGTTCTTCTTTGGATCTCAGTTTATTCAGCGCTGCAGCTAACTGTGCGAAATTTAGTATAAACTGATTGTAGTAATTTAACTTACCCAAAAAGGCTTCTAACTCCTTCAAATTCTTCGGTCTTGGTAAGTTGTTGATGGCCTTCACTCGCGTTTCTGATAGTCTTACTCCTTTCTCATCAATTATGTGCCCCAAATACTCGATTTCAGGGTCAGCGAACTTGCATTTTTCCAACCGACATTTCAATCCATGATGTTGGAAACGATGGAATAGTGTCTTTAGGTTTTTTATGTGTTCAGTATTGTTTTGGCCCGACACGATGATGTCATCTAAATATGAGACACAGAAATCCAGATCGGTAGTAGGTTGCTCTATGTAGCGTTGAAAAATTGAAAAATACCTGATGAACTTGCTGTCCCAAAAGGAAGACGCTGATATTGGAACAACCCAAGCTCAGAATTGATGACACACAGGCGCTTTGATTCCTCATCAAGTGGGATCTGAAGGTATGCATCTGAAAGATCTACTTTTGAAAACAAACGGCCACCTTGAAGCCGACAAAATAACTCCTGGATTCGAGGAACAGGATGCCGATCAATTTCCACCACAAACTCGAAGATTACCATTCTGCTTCTGTACAACTACAATGGGGGCTGCCCACTGGCTGGTCTTAAAGGCTCGCAAAATTCCCAAACTTATCAGCCGCTTGACCTCTTTCCTCACGGCCTCCTTTTGAACAAAAGGGACTGGTCGGTACTTAAAATACCGTGGAGGGCTGTCAGACTTCAACGTTAGATGTGCAATAAAATGCTTACTGCAGCCAAGCTCGGAACTGAATACCGACTGGAATTCTTCACAAAGGGCACGTGCCTGTTTTGCGAGCTGATCCCTAGATCCATCCGACAACTGCAAGACTCTCGCATCCTCTGAGTACTTATTTATATGAACTTAAACCATCCTGATAAAATCAGGACCGTTCTCAATGCAATGTGTGGGTCAAATCAGGGAATTAAGGTTTGCCACTTAACGTTCTGTACCTCTAAAATTGGTGTGTTAATGGTCTCTGAATCATGGCTTAACAGTCATATTCTAACTAATATGGTTGATTTCCCAAATTTCGAATTGTTTAGAAGTACTCGTAACCGTGTAGATAGGGTAGGCGGGGGTGTGTGTATATATGCCAAAACTTCATTGAAGCCTAAATGTGTGTATACGTCTTTTAGGTCTGTGATTCAATTTTGTTGTATAGAAGTTAGTGCTTTGAATGAGAAACGTAAAAGAACTTGAAGAAATTTTACTAAAATTACAAAGCAATTATACCAAAGTTCTGGTGGGTGGTAGCTTCAATGTTAATATACTTAAGTGCAATAATACAACTAGTCCATTTCAATTTTTCTGTGATAAGGTTGGGTTATCTCCAAATAATTCTCGATACCCTAGGTATGACTACTGAATTTATTCATGATTTAATTTTTTGTTCATTTAATTTCTCTGTAGACCGATCCAACTGTGATACGATTTTCAACTTTAGATCTTTTAAAGACATTCATTTTACTGGACTTACACATGTCCTTTACAATTTAAATTGGCGTGATATATATTTTACACCCAATATTGACGAAAAGGTTGAAATTTTTAACAAGCTAGTCAATTTCTTATATGACAATTTCGTGCCTGTTGTAACTAAATGTATTAATTCTCGTCCGTGTCCGTGGTATAGTAGAACAATTCAATGTAAAATTACTAAACGAGAGCGTCTTTATAAAAAATTCAAACGTTATCCGACGCTTGAAAATAGGCTTGAATATACTTCCTTAAGATATGAAGTCACTGTCCTTATTCGCGATGCCAAGAAGTCTTATTTTATATATATAAGCTCGAACCTAACTTGGGTTCTAAGCAATTGTGGAAAAATCTGAAAAACTTAGGGGCAGTACGAGGGCGGGTCAATAAGTCCGTGACTTTTTGAATTTCTGACCTCTTTACTGAAATAGCTCCTGCTCCTGTCAACAGGCATCTGTCAGTTGACTCCTGTCAAAATTTAAACTTGCTGCGTCAGTTAGTTTGTGTTTGACAGCTATTTTTATCAGACTACTCACTAATTTGAGGAGAAAATGGAAAAAAGTGAATTTCGTGTGCTTATTAAGCATTATTTCTTGCGAAAAAAAACCATTACCGAGACCAAGGCTAAGCTTGATAAATACTATGGGGACTCTGCACCATCGATTTCAATGGTAAAAAAGTGGTTTACTGAATTTCGTTGTGGCCGTACAAGCACTGAAGATGCCGAACGTCCTGGACGCCCAGTTGAGGTCTCTACACCCGAAACAATCGAAAAAATTCACGATATGGTGTTGGCCGACCGAAGATTGAAAGTGCGAGAGATTGTGGAAGCCGTGGGGATCTCGCATGGCTCAGTGGTTTCAATTTTGAATGATCACTTGGGCATGAGAAAGCTTTCCGCAAGATGGGTGCCGCGTTTGCTCACAGTCGACCACAAACGCAATCGTGTAACAACTTCACAGGAAGGTTTGGCGTTGTTTAATCGCAATATGGAGGAGTTTTTGCGCCGTTTTGTAACCGTGGACGAAACATGGATCCATCACAACACACCAGAGAACAAACAACAGTTTCTAAGGGTGAATCGGCGCCAAAGAAGGCCAAGGTGGGTTTGTCAGCCAATAAAGTTATGGCGACTGTTTTTTGGGATGCACGCGGGATAATCCACATTGACTACCTTCAAAAGGGAAGAACAATCAATGGGGAATATTATGCCAACTTATTGGACCGATTCAATGACGATTTGAAAAAAAAACGACCTCATTTGGCCAAGAAAAAAGTTCTTTTCCACCAAGACAATGCAAGGGTGCACACATGTGCAGTTGCCATGGCAAAAATCCATGAATTGGGCTATGAATTGCTCCCTCATCCACCCTATTCTCCAGATTTGGCTCCGAGCGACTACTTCTTGTTCCCAAACCTGAAGAAATGGCTTGGTGGAAAAAGATTTGACTCCAATGATGAAGTCATCTCGCAAACAAAGGCCTATTTTGAGGACCTCGACAAATCATTTTTTTTTAGAAGGGATAAAAAAATTGGAGAAGCGTTGGACAAAGTGTATAGAGCTCAAGGGAGACTACGTTGAAAAATAAAATTATTTTTTTATCAAAAAATCTGTGTTTTAATCCAAAAGTCACGGACTTATTGCCCCACCCTCGTATCTGATAGCAAATTGTCTGTGTGTTCGTTATCTCCTAATGAAGTCAATGAGTTTTTCTCTCCGTATGTTCCTGAGTACTAATGAGTCGTCCTCGAATTTTCGTTTTTAATGTGCTGATGAAATTGATGTATTTAATGCCATTAACTCAGTTAAATCAAATGCCATTGGACCTGTTGGTATCTCACCCCCGGTTTTTAAAGCTTATACTCCCTCACATTATTTGTTATATTCACCATATTTTTAATTTCTATATCTAAAGCTCTCAATTTCCGCTAATATGGAAAAGAGCAAATATCATTCCTATTCCTAAAAAGTCAAATCAACAGTGCTCTGCTGACTTCAGACCTATTAATATTTTGTGTTCTCCGTCAAAAGCCCTTGAAAAGATACTGTCTTCTCAGATGCAAAGTTTTCTGAATGAAAATAATTTACTCTTCAAATCGCAATCTGGTTTTCGGACACAGCATAGCTGCGAATCCGCTGTCCTAAAGGTTTCCTCTGACATTAGATCTGCTTTAAATGATATTTGTGTCGCAGTCCTACTAGATTTCTCCAAAAGCCTTTGACTGCATTGACCATTCCCTCCTTCTTTCAAAAATGAAAAACAAATTTAATTTTTCGAATTCTTCCCTTCAACTGTGTAGGGAATATCTGCGAAATAGAGTACAGACGGTCGTCACTGAACTAGGTCACTCTAATCCTAAAACTGTCTGAGCGGGGGTTCCCCAAGGCTCTGTACTAGGACCTCCATTATTCTGTCTTTTCATCAATGATATTCCAGGGATTGTTGAAAACTACAAAATACACATGTATACCGACGACGTAATTATATACCTTTCGCGTCCTATTGGCTTAATGGAAGATGGTATTGCCACGATGAACGAAGACCTTGATAGCATTTCAAATTGGTCTAAAGACAATAAATTGAAGCTAAACAACATTAAGGCAGTATCTATTGTATTTTCACTTCACGAATTTTCGTCTTAATGATTTTCCACCTATAGTTCTTGATGGCAACCCCATCAATGCCATCTTGGGTTTCATTTTAACTTCTCCCTTACATGCTGCGATGGAGTTAAAGATTCTCTACGGAAAGTTTATTGCGGACTCCGCAGATTGCGATATTCAGCATAATATCTGAGTCCCGTTGTCAAAAAAAGATTGATCAAAACACTAATAATGCCCCACAGTGTATCCGTACTTAGATTCTATTTGTAGACATAGGCTTAATGTTGCATTTAATGACTGTGTTCGTTTTATTTATAATATTCACCGCTCGAGCAGTGTGTCCTACTTGTCTATCGTCTATTTTTGGTCTGAGGCTAGATCTATATTTTAACTTTCGGAATATCTTAAAACTCTTCAAAGTTATTAATTCTAAATCTCCATGTTACCTCTTTGAAATTAAAAGATTTACTCAATCTAGTAGAGGTAAAAAACTAATAATTCCCTCTTTCACACATTGTATTGGTGAACGATCCTTTCTTGTATCTGCAATTCGTGCCTGAAACAATCTACCGCATGGATTGCAGATAATCAATTCTTATAACTTAATTAATACGATCTGAACTGTTATTGTTGTTTTTACTCTACAAATTATGAATTGTAAAGAAATTATATAAAGTTGTAAAAATTTAAAATCCATACTTCCAAAAGACGAATTGTCTTGTAGTATTGTATTGCTAATTTAATAATAAATAAATAAATAAATAACCCCAAAGTTGAACGCTTCCAACCAATGTTGTTAGAAGAACTAGTACTGTCAGCTACCAGCAATGACAGCTGTCGCCACTCGTCACGCCACCGTACGGTCACAACCACTTCACCTTTCAGTGGCACGGACACGTTGCCATACGCCTTGAGAGTGCGGGATGTGGGGTGCAACTTTGGGTTATTAAGATCTCTATCGCCATTAAGCCCAATCAGAGATGATGTTGATCCCGTGTCCACTTGAAAAGTAATTGGAGTTTGGTTCACTTCTAACCTTATAAGCATTTTCCGCTGTATACGTTCCATTTCCCAAGTTAACGAAACTTCTTCTAGAATTGAAAACCGGGTACCCCCTTCAACTTCTGCCAGGTCCTTTCCGTCAACTGATTTTTAATTCCCGGGTATAACTTTTATCCTAATACAAATGAATCGTATTCGGCAGGCGGAGTAGGGGTTTTTGTTAGGGATTCTCTGGAATTTGATATTTACCATCATAGGTTTGTGACTGCAGATGTAATGCAGGTTGTAAATTATGTAATGAGCCCTTTAACTTCGTCTGCATATACAGACTGCAATTCCATGATACTCAGTCATTCCTAAATGAATTAATTCTATTTCTGACAAAAACTAAAATTCAAAACCTTATTATTCTAGATGATCTTAATATTGACATCCTAGCATCAACCTCAGTCTCAGAGTCACTTCTGTGCCTTATAGCTGCACATGGTCTTACTTCCTTTGTAAATGAGCCTACAAGACCTATCTCAAACACCTGTCTAGATCATGTATTCGGTCGTTTTCGTAATATATCTCCCGATCAGTGTGTCGGTGTTAATCTTGACCTCTATATTACGGATCACTGCATGACAGGTATTTGGATACGCGATTTAAAAGATCTTAGAGGCGAAGTTAGAGTTCCTACTCGTATCGTTACTAAAATGAGTTTTGAACTACTTAATTTCAAACTACGGTCTGAAAACTGGGAGGCTGTTTATGCTGAAAATGATTCTTCTGTCGCTTATAATTCCTTTCTAAAGTCTCATTTTAGCTCATCTATCTCTCGTTCTCTGCCAAGAAAGTCGTAAATAAAACTGAAGCCCTGAGTAAGCAATTCCATTCTTAAACAAATTCGATTGTGTCATGATAGATACTATATTTCTAAAATGCGGAACGCTCAAGGGAACCCTAAAAGGGAATGGGAAGTATTAAATAGCATATTGAACCGCGATACCTCTAAAATACCTAACCCTATCGAACTTGCGACAGATAACTGTATTGTCAAAGATCCTACAATAGTAGCAAATATTTTCAATGATTTTTTTTTTAAAGTTAGTAAAGCGTCTCTGCACAATTTTAGATCTGAATACTGTTCGAACTGTATGGCAGGGAATCTGGTGGAAGATCCGGTTTCTTCTTTGAACCAATCACTGGTCTTGAAGTGTTATCCCTTATAAACTCGCTTAATCGCTCGCCTTCCTGTGGTGATGATGGCCTCTCTAATTACATATTAAAGCACATCGCTCTGAATGTAGTTGATATACTCGCTTTCCTTTTTAACCTAAGTCTTTCCACTGGTACATTCCCTGACAGGTTAAAATATGCAAACGTTCTACCAATTTTTAAAAAGGGCAACAAAAGAGATAAAAACAACTACAGGCCTAGCTCACTACTCTCTTCCATCTCGAAAATTTTTGAAAAAGCTGTCAAAAAATAGAATTCTGCGATTTCTGAAGAGAATAACTTTTTTCAGTCCCTTGCAATATGGCTTTAGGGCGGGACTCTCTACTGAAGATGCTCTCATGAATTTCGGTTCGATTATAAATAAAGGCCTGGACTCGAAAAAAACCTGTGCCGGTCTGTTCGTTGACATAACCAAGGCTTTTGATACGGTAAACCATACAATTCTCTTGAGGAAATTACATCGGGCTGGATTTCGAGGAGTTATTTATAGTTGGCTGGTATCGTATCTCAAAGATAGAAAGCAAAAAGTTAAAATTGGAGATTGTTTTAGTGAAAATAGGATTATTAAACTAGGGGTACCCCAAGGCTCTGTATTGGGCTCTACTCTTTTCCTAGTCTACATAAACTCCCTGTTTCTTCAAACTTTTGCAGGAAAAATTACTGCTTTTGCCGACGATCTTGACATCGCGTACGACTCTGTTAGCCACCTCCAGCTAGCAGCTAATATAAACCATGATGTAGACCTACTGAGAATGTGGTTCGCCAAACATATACTTATTGTCAGCAATAAAATGAAACTAATGTTTTTCAGCCTTAGGTTGCAGGCTGTGCCGGACCTCGATTTTCACTTTCATGCCGCCAATTGTACTCGCCACAAAGTTTCGATTTGCACCTGTAATGAAGCTTCTTCTAAAACTGTGTTCTAAAACTGTGTTTGAGTGGGAAGTGTGCTTTAAAATGTCGGTCACAAGTTGGGTGGACTCGTAGGCCGTAACGATATCCTCAACCTCCTCCAATGTGGGATTTTTTCGTTGAGTAGCTGCACTGCGGACGGCATCATGTGGAGTGTGAAACACCAACATGTCTCGGATCATCATATCTGCATATGACTGACCGCAACCCTCTTTACTGCAAACAAACGCGCAAATTCTTGCTAAATCCCCTTAAGTCTGCGATCCACTCTGCGTATGATTGATTGGGTGTCATTTTTGTGCGGAGAAACTTGCAGCGTGACGCCAAAACATGTAATTTTGTTGAAAAATGCCTAGTCAGTTTTTCTGGGAGTTCTTTGAAAGTGTGTGTACTTACGTTTTCTGTTTCAAACAGTTTCCCGAGCAACTCGTTGACACTTGGACCACACCCTGACAGGAAATATGATCTCCGAAGATTTTCGTCTACCAGGGAATTCGCAGTAAAATGCTGTTGGAGCTGGAATAGGTAGTTTTCTCAACTTTCCTTCTCAGCGTTAAACTGACGAAACGATGGAACCGCCATTGATGTTGAAGCCACGGTATTCCTCTTTAAGACATTCTCCATATATTCTTTGTTAGACGCAAAGATCTGTTCCATCCAGGCTTGTTGCCGCTCCAGCAATTGCTGAATTGCTTCTTGGTACATTATACTGCGACAATCCTCGTCGTCACAATGTTATTGCGGTTTGTGCTTATTTTCGCGGCAATTGAAATGTCATTAATTGGCAATTAAACAGTGTTACCATTCTTTGCAATATTTTGTGATATAAAAGAGTTGCTGATGCAACAGGTAAAACGATGCATGATGAAATAGCAAAATTAACTGAATATTTTGACAGCTGGATGTCATTGGTAACTATGACAGCTGCAATTGAAAGAAAACTATCATTACAATCTGGTCAATCAAATAAAAGTTTAAAAATATTACGGGAACCGTCCACCACTGGTTTACTTAATTTCGGTGCAGTCATACTAGCAAAAATGACGCCGAACCTTCTGGTCGCCCAATTGACAAGGAATCCACTGTATGATATTGGATTTATCCTCGAGTGAAGGTGCGCTAACTTGAAGAGGCTTATCACATGGATCAGTGATTTCAGTTTTGCAAAAATATATAACTTAATTCGTGCGGTTTTTTTTCAAAATTTTAACGTTTATTTAAGAAAAACAAGTACAATAATATTATTCAAAGTATTGCCCATCTGAAGCTATGACTTTTTCACATCTTTCTGGCAATTTGTCGATCCCATCCCAAAAGAACTGCGCCGGCTTGGCAGCCAAGAATGAATCAAGCCAATTTTTGATATTCTGCTCTGATGTGAACCGTATTTCAGTGAGGGCGTTCTGCATCGACCGGAACAAATGGTAGTCAGAAGGGGCAAGGTCTGGGCTATAAGACGGGTGGGGTAAGACTTCCCATCCACTGTTTTCCAAATAGTTCTTAACCGGAATAGCAACGTGGGGCCGAGCGTTGTCATGATGGAAAATTATTGCCTCGTGTCTGGTCGCATATTCCGGGCGTTTTCCGGCCACTGCTCTCTTCAAACGGATTAATTGTGTTCGGTATCGTTGTCCATTGATGGTTTCACACGGTTTTAGCAGCTCATAATACAGCACATCCATCTGATCCCACCAAATACAGAGCATTACCTTCGCGCCATGGATATTCGGCTTTGCCGTTGATTTGGCTGGTTGGCCGGGTTTCACATATGATTTTTTGCACTTGGGGTTGTCGTAATGGATCCATTTTTCATCACCAGTAACAATCCGATGCAAAAATGACTTTCTTTTGTGGCGTTCCAGCAGCATTTCGGACATGCAAAGTCGCCTTTCGACGTCTCTCGGCTTGAGTTCATGTGGAACCCAATTTCCTTGCTTTTGAATATATCCAGCTGCTTTTAAACGTTTTGAAATGGCTGCTTGAGTGACACCCAAAGATTCTGCGAGCTCTTCTTGTGTTTGGCAACAATCTTCATAGAGTAATGCTTCCAGTTCTTCATCTTCAAACTTTTTTGGCTGTCCACGACGTTCATCGTTTTCCAAGCCAAAATCACCACTTTTGGCACATTCGCTCAGCTAGCGCATGTTCACCATAAACTTCCACCAAAATACGATGACTTTCGGCAGCAGTTTTCTTCATATTAAAGTAATGAAGAAGAACTCCCCGCAAAAACACTTTTTCAGGCACAAAGTTCGACATATTTGAGTGAAAAAAAATTATTGTTGTTTACGCTTCAAATGAATGACATATACTGAAATGACGTACAATGACAGTATGAGTAGCTTTCCAATGCATGTTCCAATGGAATAATACGAGTTACGCCATCTCTTAGCAAACCGCACGAATTAAGTTATAGACCCAATACAATATTTGGATACGAACAAGCTACCCGCCAGATGGGTGTGGCGTTTTCTCACAATTGAAAACAAACGCAATCGTTTGACAAGATCAAAATAGTGTTTGGCGATATTCGATCACAATCCGAACGAGTTTTTGCGCCGTTTCGTAACCGTGGACGAAATATGAATGGACCTGAGACCAAGGAACAGTCGAGACACTGCACTTCTCCTAGCAGCAACTACTCCAGAGACCTCAGGGACAACCAAACATAAACGTGGAGCTTCCACAACAACAACAACAACAACAGAAACAACCTCTGGCAAAACAAAAAACACAGAAACCTGCACAGGAATTAACAAAAACAGATGTACAAACACAGCAAAAACATAAACAACAAAATGTACAGAAGAATAAGCCGCAACAACAACAGCAGCAACATCAACAGCAACAACAACAACAACAACAGCAACAGCAACAGCATCAACAACAACATAAGCAAAAGCAACAGCAGCAGAGACAACAGCAAGAGCAGAAAGCCACCAAACAAAAAGTGCCACCAATTAACACCTTTAAAATGGAGTTAAAGGACACTATCGAACTATGTAAGTCGGCCATAGGCTGTAATTTTTTTATTAAAAGACTAAGTGTAGATAGGCACGCGATCCACTGTAACACAGTGGAGCGCTATCACAAAATCAAAAGTTTATTGAAGGATTCGACGACGGAGTTCTGCTCCTACACCCCTAAGGGTGAAAAGCTTCAAACAATGCTGCTGAGGGGATTAGAGCCGTCGACTGATCCGGAGGAGCTCCTTGCACTGCTGAAAGAGAAGGAGTGCGAAGGGCTCAAATTCGTGGGGGTTAAGCCGTTTGTCACGGCTAGAGCTAAAAGGGAGAAGCGGAAACTACCGTTCTTCCTGGTTCAGCTAAGTCCCAACAGCAAACTGGATGGTCTAAGGAGCATCAAATTCCTAGACTACCAGGTTGTACACTGGGAAAAATTAAAGAGGAGCGAAAACATTTTACAATGTATTCGCTGCCAGAGGTTCGGGCACGCCGCGTCGAACTGCGAAATGCAGCCTCGATGCGTGAAGTGTGGAAAGGACCACAAGTCAAAGGAATGCGCTCTAGGTAAGGACGGAGCGTCGGAAAAAAGCCAACTCTCTTGTGCCTTATGTAGGAACACGGGGCATACCGCAAATTATCGGGGTTGTTCTAAATTCCAATACATAAAAAGAGTAAATCTGGCTCGGCAGCAGAAGGTGGAAGTTAAACGTCCACTCGTGCAGGCACAAACACCAGCCGTTACTCCCCAAGTTACCTACGTCCAAATGGCGGCAGGTAGGGGAACTACGGTACAACAAGCAAAGGTAGCTTCTCAGGCCCCAGCGCTTAGAGCACCAGAACCTGTACCTGACATGCTGGCTATCTTGCTCTCTATTCAGGGGCAGATGGCTCAGCTTCAGAGTCAAATACAGGAACAGGCTACTCGGGTAGATCAAATATACGCGCTGCTGCCGGGCCCAACGCACCTCCAGTCGTAATGGGTACGTACATGGCGGAGCAAACCCTGAAGGTCCTTGCAGTGAATGTGAATTCACTGATTAGGTTCGAACGAAGAGCCGATCTGTTTAAGTTGCTTAAAGACCAAGCCCCAGATGTGCGTTTTGGTGCGATTGGTTAGCGAAACTAAGCTTACCAAAAGACACAAAATGAGGCACAGAAGATATGAAATATTACGAAGAAACCGACCCAATTCCATTCAAGGAGGAGGTGTTGCGATCTTTGTAAGAAAGGGATTGCGTTTCAAAAGAATATACAGTCGTGTGGTACGCAGGTTCCAGGTGCTGGAAGTATGCATCATGTACATCCCTCTCCGTAGTGGAAAGCGGTTATACATGGTGTCTGTTTATGCATCTAAGGCTACTCAATCCACTTTATTCATCTCAGAGCTCGAGACACTGTTTCGATTCCTAAGACTGGAATCGGCGGAGAACTTTTTTATTATCGGCGGAGATTTTAACGCCAAACATAAAGATTGGGGAAATAATATACCAAATACTAGAGGGAATATACTATTCAATTGGTGGAGTCAGCACAGTGTGATGTATCGACTCGGCCTCAAAGCCACGGATAGTCCGTCAAAGGCATTCCTACAATTATAGTAGGGTGCGTTGGACACACTTCACCAGAACACTGACTAGAGCACTCTCCTCGAATTCGCTCTACCCACCGACCAACAGAAATCTATCAAACGAGGAGATTGACAGGTATCTAAGAGTAATGGACGATACAATCAAACGAACAATGGACAAAACGATACCTCGGTATCAACACACTGACGCAGAAGACTTATTCCGCAATGCAACTATTGACGCACTGCACCGACAAAAAAGTTACAGAAATTCTGTAAGTTTGTATTGGAACAACAAAATTCGGGCTGTAAACACCAGCAACCCGAATATGTTCCCGCAAACTTCTTTGTGATCGAGGATCCGTAGGAGAAGGTAGAGGCTATAGGAACGACTTTCCAGGAAGTGCACAAGGCGAATGACATCATTGGCCCGAACCACAACCTGGAGAGTCAAGTCCTTGTGCACAACTTCTGCCTTCGAAATGAAATTGTGAATTGGCGATTCGAGAACTCGGGTTTCATCCAGTTCAGTGACGAGAATATGGCAAATAATGCCATCACCAACGAAAAGGTATTACCACCGTTCATTTCGAGGGAAGAGCTCCAAACGATCTTCGAATCACTTAGAAGTAAGAAATCAGTGGGAACCGATGAAATACCGAACATTGTGCTTCGACATCTCCCACTAGAATCGGTATACCACCCTGTTTAATAATGCAATGAATAATGCCCCGTATCCAGCGCATTGGAAAACTGCGGTGGTACATCCCATTCCCAAAAGGGATAAAGATATTTCCAATCCGGCGAATCTCCGCTCGATCAGTCTTCTTCCAAACATCAGTAAGGTTTTCGAGAAGGTGATCAATAGAGTCCTGACTAAGTGGGTTGAGGACAAACATATAGCTCCGGATAATCAATTCGGTTTCAAGGCGGGGCATGATATCATTCATGCTGCGTCTAAACTGGTTTCTGATATCCAATGGAACAAAGGCAAAAAACAGTGCACTGGTGCCTGCCTGATTGACTTGGAGAAGGCCTTCGATACCGTATGGTTAGAGGGACTCTTTTTCAGGCTGGACAGGTTGGGCATTAGTAAACCACTGCTGTATATTCTTTTTGATATGCTTTCCAGTAGACAATTCATCGTGAAGAATGGCGATGTGACTTCCGCTGGAATATTTAACATTAAAAACGGTCTGCAACAAGGTGCGGTGAATTCGCCGATCCTATTCAACATTTACACAAGTGATCTGATAGGTTCACTTCCCCACAGCATAGCGTACGCAGATGACTTAATCGCGTACAGATCAGGTCCAAAGATTGAGGTCATTAACATACTTTTGCAACGCGACTTCGAAAAAATTAAGCGATATTGCGACGACTGGAAGTTGAAAATCAACTTTCAGAAGTCGGAAACCATTCTGTTTAGGACGCCTTTGTCTGGGGCCTCTAGGAATACCAGAAAGAATTGGCGAAAGTTCTCTATCGTCGGACAACATGGACAGCCACTTGCTTGTCGAAATGTCAGATACCTTGGGATCTGGCTAGATCAATATCTATATTTTAACAAACATATAGATGTTGCTCTGGCCAGAGCCAGAGGTGCTTTTGCCCTTACAAGGAGACTGTTTTATAACAGCCAACTCGATGCGAGGGTGAAGGTGATCTGCTACATGGCCCTTATCCGGCCCATGCTTGTATTTGGATGTCCGGTGTGGTTCAACGTAAGAGCAAGTTTATTAGAAAAGATTCGGGTGTTTGAGAGGGCTTGTCTTCGGTTATATAGAACACCAGAGTCTGAGTACATAAAATTCTATCGCAATGAGGTCTTGTACAATAGGGCGAACCTAATAAGAGTGGACAATTTTGTTATTAAGTTGACCCGAAGGCACATTGCAAGAGCAATGACATCGTCGAACAACCTGATCTCTGGGGCTTACTACCCTAATTATATGTATCATGAGAGAGTTCGCTTTGACGGCTATGTTCCTCCAGAAGCGTTCCTCTACCTTGATAGCAAAGGTCTGATCCAGGACAGATTGGCTGTGCCGCTAATCTTCCACGTTGCTCGAACAGCTGCGGACAGGCGACTCAACTACGACAGAGACGTCGCACACGGCAGTGCGGAGCGTCTCCGGTTCAGTAGGGCGGTAGAGAGTCGCGACATAAGGGATGTTGCTCGGCAGCACCAACAATTTTGGTGGCTAGTTGAAGGAAGGGAGAGTTCGTCGTCGAATTCCTCAAGTAATAGGTAGCTTCATGTGAAGCAAAGTGGGTCACCTAATTTTTTTAACCATGGCCGGCTTATATAGTTTTAAGTAGGAGTAAGTAAGGAAAAAAAATATATAACAAAAAAAACAAAAAAAAAATTAATAAAAATAAAAAATGAAAAAAAAACAAACATATATATATATATATACATATATTTATATATTAGGTATATACATATTATGTATATATATATATATATATATATGTATATATGTATGTATTAGATGTAAGTAGATTAAGATTTATTTTTAGGTAGTTTGTAGGATTTTAGTTTTAAGTTTTATAATAAAATAGAAAAAAAGGTCATGTTACTAAGTTTTTTTTTGTAAAAAATCTTTTCTTAGTTTTAAATATAAGGAATAGAAATAGTATAGTATAGTAGTAAAGTACGTCGAAAGACATAATTTAAGTGTTAGGTTTAACTTAGAGTGCCCGCATGGGGTCAGTAGGCTAGAATAAAATAATTTTAAGTTAACTAAGCTAATTTTTAAGCATTTTTTTGTCTAGCAAGTAAGAGTAAATTAAGTAATACAATAAAAATGCATATAAACTGAATTAACTGAACACTGCACTTCTCCTAGTGAATCGAAGCCGAAGGAGGCCAAAGTGAGTCTGTCGGCCAACAAAGTCATGGTGACAGTTTTTTTTTTAGATGCGCGGTGTCATTCACATCGATTGCCTTGAAATGGGGATCGTTTTACTCTGCACCGATTGTGCAGAGCTGTTGGATCGATTCGACGGCGATTTGAAGCAAGAAAGACCGCATTTGGCCAGGGAAAAAGTTATCTTCCACCAGGACAACGCACCGGTGAAAAATATGCGCAATGGCGAAATTGCATGAAATAGGTTACGTACTGCTGCATGCTCTCCAGATTTAGCCAACTGCAATTATTTCCTGCTTCCACAAATGAAGAAATAGCTCGGTCGAATGAAGAGTTCGGATGAAACAAACGCCTATTATGAGGGCCTCGAGAAATCGTATTATTTGGAGGACACCAAAAATCGGTATCGCGCTGAAAGGCGATTATGTTCAGATACTGACGAATGTATCCGAAATGATTGACGTCAGAGTGATAAAAAGGAGAAGTAAAACGAAATCCCCTAGATTGGCCCCATATGGAGTTTCTTATTTTTATTCAATCATCACATTCTCAATAAAACAATTTGTAAATAAGATTCACCACGAAAATGTCAACAAGATATGGGTCTTCCCAAAATCATAAACAGTTGATCTGTTTCTACGAATGGAGAATTAGGAAAAACCCCTCACAATCAAATCATTTCACAATCCTTTGTCAGCAATTACGAGTGTACGAGTACTCGTACGTGTTCTTATTCACGTCATTGGAGATTCTAGATATCTTTTTGCTGCTGCTCCCTAAGGTCAATTACATTTCCTTTCCTCTTGACTCATGTCTCTTGTCTGTTGTCTGTTGTCTGTTGTCTGTTGTCACTTGTCAGCTATGTTATATTCCCTCATTCTCTAGTGACCCATTTACAATTAATATTCGTAGTTCCCCCGCTGCTCTTGTTTTTTTGAAAATATTGTACCATGCGTAAGATAGATTCCACTCACGTCACATCAACGATAATCACGCTTAATATGTACATAGTTGCACCATATACGGTATGATGGAGTACTCCTATGTAGATAACTATACTCGTACGTATAGTACGAGTATCTAGCATTAATAAAGCGTAGTTTCGATTTCGCATTTGAAATTAAAATATTCCGTGATAAGATCAGAAGATCAGCCGACACATCATACCATTGGATGAGATTGAGCAATTAAAATTTACCAATGATTAAATGGAAAATACTTAACCGGTTCACATCCGACATTCATCCGATAACCTACACAAAATCGCATCTGCGAATGAAAATAAGCACGAGTAATAGTATGGCATTGAGGTGGGAACCCTACTGCCATCCATATGACATCTGTATTAACAATTAACCACACCCAATTGACGTAGGCATTCTTTGAATGACTCTAGTCACTCAAGTGAGAATGCATATCTGTTGTACTCGTACAATAGGGGTACTAACATTGTTTTTAGTTTCCAGTATCAGTTCTACTTGACACTCATATTCGTATCTTTACGAGCACTTGTCGTATCTTTTTACAAGATTCGCGAGCTCTCGTACATCTGCTATAGATACATATGTTGTTGTAGATACATTGTACCAGAGCGTATCATTTTCATGGACCAACATGATAGGATTTCTTGTACAAATGCCAAACAAAACAGCTCGTACGCGTACACATGCTCGTATGTATCTCTGATAAGTCGCAATTGCTTATGGAAAATTTATTAAAATGATTTTTTAAATCTATTGTTAGAGTTAGATGTTCCTAAAATAGAAAACAAATGCAAATTAAATAATCTTCTGACGTAAACGTTACAAACGAGTGCATCTCATGGGAATTGGCGACATGGCATGCATTCGTAATGCAATGCTCATGCGATTGTTGTTATCAATTGAAAGGCGTTAATTGGATTGGATTTGATTTAAATAATCAATCATTTAGTAAATTGGTAAAACGTTCACAACTAGACCAGAGATTATGAATTGTGACCCAGACAGACGCCAGTTGCCTTTAAAATTCGAACTAGTTGCGGTTCTTATCTGTGTTACTGATTAGAGCTACCTTCACATGTGAGTTGGTTGACCCAACATGCAGGAATCTAATCAATTTTTCATCAATGTCTGTTCTCTCTGGTATGTTGCGTGTAGTTTTTGAAATTTATTTGGAGCACGTTTTAGGGATTTTCCTTTGTCAGCCCTTATACTTGGCTCTATCTGTCTAAACTTAATTGTCTGTGTCACTGCGATCTCTCTCTAAATCTATGTCCATGCTGCTAGTACTTCTAAATGAAAAAATAACAACGACATAGAGCAGTGATTAATCTGATATGTTAGCAGCATTAAATCCTGATATGTGTCCACAAACCAATTTCAAGGAATGCCATAGAAATAACGTAAAGATCGTCCTTGCTAATTTTACGGCCAGCACAGAAAGGAAGACTTTTTTGAAAGTGCATAGCCTACAAGACAACACCTCCGTTAATAGATTCAGGCTTACAGGCTGTGGATAGTGGCAGTAGAAATTCTGCCTCATCTTCATCCGATGCTTAGCATCGTCATGTTGGTGTCTTTTGTTTTTGTTAATTTGCAATGACTCGGGAATTTAGAGTGGACATAGCAAATATACGCGGGCTAAAAAGTAATCACTGTTCTGCGTACGTCCCCGCCCACATCTCTCAGATCAGTCTGATCTGAAGCTACCTGGCTACGAACTAGTGTCATTATTCTCCTCTCATCGCGATCTCGCCATTTACGTGCGTAGTGATGTGGCATACCAAACTCCGCCAGAATGAGATCCGTGTTCCAATCCGGAATTCAATTTCATGTGGTGAAAATTCCAACTCCGTAAGCAAACTCTCCGCTACTGCTTTATTTACAGGAGCTCCAAACCGGACAGCAATTCGACCTTTAACGAGTTCGATGCGCTGTCTGACTCCATTCAAAGAATTGTATCCCTGCATCCTCATACTGAAATCGTGATTACGAGAGATTTCAATATACGCAATTCTGGTTGGCTTCGACATTCTGGACAGACAACACCAGAAGGAGGGTGTGTTGAGATCTTCGCTGCACAAAACAAATTGACGCTGCTTCTAAATGCATACCAGACATCGATATTCATACCGCCAACACCCTGGACTTATTTTTAACTTTTTACCCTGAAGTGTTGATGTTCTTTCCCCACTAGGCACGTCGGACCGTTGTGTCATATCATATCTCGTATACCGTCCACACAGTCAGAGAAAAGAGAGCTAAACTAACACCCTTTTTAGGTATTTTAACTGGTCGTTATGTTTCCCCGATAACCCGATAATGTCGTGGATACCGCTGCTATATGATCACTGACACTATTCTCTTTGGAATGCGATCCTTTATCCCTTATCGGATGAAAAGTATCAGACCAAAAGAAAAGGCATACTACTCGAGCTGTAAAGAGGCTGTCAGAGGAAAACCGGAAAAATTTAAACGAGCCAGGAATGACTGCAACGTCTTTCTCAAGCGAATTAAATTTCAATACGACCGAAAATTAAGGCAAAAAATACTACAGTGTCCCAAAGGCAGTAAAAACTTTTGGTCGTCTGTCAAAAACATTAGAAATGCTGCCTCATCCTCCATCCCAACGCTCATTTACAATGACATTCCAGCTGTCAGCTCTTTAGACAAGGCCAGTCTGCTTGCTGAACACTTTGCGACTAGCTCAACACTTCTAGATTGTGCTTTATTCTCGCCTACACTTGAGTGCGTCGAATCTACAATGGGGCGAATCCACTTTCACACTCGTGTAGTAGCAAGAGTACTCCAAGATCTCAACATGCATGAATCCGCTGGTCCAGATGGTATATCTCCCCTTCTTCTGAAGAGGTGTTCTTCCATGCTGGCAAAACCACTGCGTAAGCTTTTTCATCAATCCTACTCTTTAGGACACTTTCCGAGCAGATGGAAAACAGCATTTGTCCAGACCGTCCAAAAAAAAGGCGAATCTTCTTCTCTCTCCTCCTACGGGCCCTTCTTTCCAAGGTCACGGAAACGCTGATAAATCGTCAGCTCATAAAATATCTCGAAACACGAAAACCTCGCAATTCTCAATGACCGGCAATATGGTGTTTGTAGCAATAGGTCCACTCAAGATTTGATGGCATGTTTCACCGAAAAGTGAAACCAAAGCGTGCATCAATCTGGCAAAAGCAAGATAGCTGCACTTAATATTTCTAAGACTGATGTCAGAGTGGCCGCGATAAGCGATGCGATGCGAGAAGCGATAATATTCGCTGCGAGCTGCAAAGAGATGACATGTCACAGTGAAAGCTTTCAGCAAACAGAGAAACATTGCGAGTGTTCTGATTTTAGGCTCAGTCGCAGTCATAGTCGTAATGGATTGTGCATTGTATACGAATTTAAGGCAGTTCCCGGAAAAGTTTTTTAACTACACCCGCCTGGGCCTAAGATTTAACAACTGCACCGCTGCTCCTGTGATAAAAGTGGCTTCTGACCCGGGGTCGATAAGTGCTCGCAGGTTTATATATCCTCCAGCAGCTGATTTTGCTTTTACGAGTATCATTGCTGTCGCCAACAGAACCTGGGTGTTGTTGTTGTGTTGAGTGTGAAAATTGTTTAATGTTGAAGTAGAGGGTTGATGATCGCTGACGGTCTGAAAAGCAGTTGCATTGGGGTTGACTGTTATATTTGTGCTCGGTTGTGTGGAAACTTGATGCGCTTGGGTATATGTGTTGGGTTGCTGAGTGTGTTTGTAAGGATTGTGTGAGGTGTTGTATGGTGTAGAAATGGACTATATTGTGTTGTGTGGTGTAGAGTGTGACGGTAGATTTGGATGGTGTGAGCCTTGAGAGGGGTTGTGAGCGCTGTGCAGTAAAGAATGGTGCCTCTAACTGCAAAAGTAGCAGCATACGCGACTTGGGCATTGTTGGGTATGATGACTGTAAGCAAGACAGTTTTCACATATGCCTAAGCGTCTTACTACCTTGACACGCTCACCTACTTCCAGGGTCAGAAACCAATTGCAGTTTCGAAGCGAATGTTGTCCTTTATTGCAAACACCACAGTTGTACTGCTGCTTCTGCTTGGGTCGAGTTGTAAAAGCATTCTTCGTTCCCAGCCTAACTTGCTACAGCTTCCAACGTGCGGAATCTGGCCTCCAGAAATTCAGTAAACTCCGTGAATGTAGGAAGTTCTTTCTGCGAACCTAGTTTTTCCTCCCACAACTGCTGTGTTATAGACGGTAATTTTTGCAGCAAAACATAGATTACGATCACATCCCAGTTTTCAGTTTTGACTCCCAAGTTCTTTAGCGCATGCAGACACTCAGTGGATACATCCAGTAGCTGTTTTATATTATTTGACCCTTCAACACTGAGGTTGGGTTGGCCGAAGAAGAGTTTCAGCTGGGTATTTACCAGTACTCGTTTGTGATCGTATCTGTTGGTAAGGATGATCCATGCTAAGATGTAATTACCTTCATCTAAACTCAGATGTTGTAGGAGCCGTTCAGCTTCACCTGTGACGCTGGATTTCAAATAGTGCAGTTTTTCTATTTCCGTCAACGAGGAGTCGCTGTGTACCAAGGAGTGAAAAATATCGTCGAATGACCTCCAGTTCTCATAACTGCCAGCAAAGGAAGGTAAATTAATCTTTGGAATCCGCAGATCATGTTTTTTACCCGTATGTGAAAAGCTACCAGCAATTGCTGAAATGGCGGGAACCTTATCCAGAGCTTCCAACAAAGATGATCAGTAAGTGACATACAATTCCCTTATTTTGTCGTAGACTTCATCAATTTTCTCGCTTTCAGCATCGTCGACTGCTTTAGTGACTGCATTAGCGTTGGCTGTAGAACTCGCTTGGAAGTTTGATTCTAGGATAGCCAAGCGACCTTGAAGGTAGTGTTTCGAAGCCCTTGTTTCTTTACTCGCCTTCTTGAAGTTCATCACATCCTTAGTAAGTTGTGCCAACAAATTGTTCAGCAATTTACTCATTTTAATTACTCACTCACCTGTGATACTGAAGTTCAATCTATATAGTTGAGAATATACTGTAGATATATATATATATATTGCGCGGCGCGGGAAAACGATTGGCACCAAAACTCACAATTATTGTCTTTTAATATGATTTTTTTTGTTTATCCGGCTCGTTAGGACCAGTGTTTATTTTCTTATCACACTCTGTATAAATTTTACAATTTATAATTAAAAGAAAAAATTTGTTTCCACGTTATAAGGGTTTGGTTTATTTTTTATTCTCTCTTGGCGGCACAAAAAAAAATTTCCTTTTTTTTATTTTGACAGTACAATGGCAACAACAATTGTGGAACATATTCCTTGGAATTAATTAGTTGCTGTTGCAACAATAACTACTTTTGACTATATTTTGGAGAAAATTAATAGGAAGTTGGAAAAATGTTGGACAAATTTTGTTCCTCACCCCATAACGCCTTATGAAAAACTGATAATAACTTTGAGGTAACTTCATTTTGTACACAATTATTTATATTTATTACAATACTTTACATGTATTTATAGTGTGTATTTATATTTAGTTATTTGGGGGCTGCATCATCTGTATTACCCTCATCAAAATGGGAAAAAACAATCTTTTGAATTTCCATTCTGCAAAGAAGTTTTTTTCGTTTTTCGCATATCCATATTTTTCATATATGGCAGAAGGCTCTCAAAAAAAAATAAGTCATTGTCAACCTTTGGTACACTGACTTTCTTTTCCAATAATTTAAGTTTCTCCTTTTCAATGGCCAGTAGTTGAGACGGCACGCTTAATTTCATTTTTTTCTTTTATGGAGTAAAAGACTCTTCTTCATCGGAGTTACATAATACAGTGTCTTGCGAATCTTCAAACTCTGGAATACTTAAACTACTATTGGAGCAGCCGGCCTCCAAATTACCAAACGATTGCCTAGGCTTTATTTGGTCTTTCAAAAATATTAGTGCTTCAAAATGTGGCCATGAGGAATAATGATCAACATCAGGTCCACAATCTCCTGACTTTTCTATCGGCCTCTTTTTATATTCATTTCGAAACTGGTCCCGAAGATTTTTCCACTTTTTTTTTAAACAGTCCTCTGAAAATTAATAAAAAAAAAATGTAATAATGAAAAAAAAATTAACTAATTGCAGGTATTTAGCAACGGGGGCTTCGTTTGCGTCATTGGCATATTCATTTAAAATAGAAAGGACTACAGTCTCTGTTATTGTCAAGGAAACCGTCACAGCACTTTGGGAGGAGTTGCAGCCAAAGCATATGCCACAGCCTACAAAAGAAATGATTAGTCAGATAGCTGACGAATTTTGGAAATTGTGGAACTTTCCAAATTGTGCTAGGGCTATTGATGGGAAACACATTCGCATTCAGTGTCCACCTCATTCAGGATCTTTGTTTTACAATTACAAAAAAATTTTCTCAATGGCTCTTCAAGGAGGAGCTGATCCTAATAGTAAATTTATTGCTATTAAAGTTGGAGGATATGGCAAACAAAGTGATGGTGGAACTTTTAATGCATCGCAGCTTTATCGACAACTTAAATCTCGACAATTTATGCCGCCAGATACTAATTTGCCTGGAACAAATATTAAAATGTTTTTGTAGGCGATGAAGCTTGTCGACTATTGGACGCGCTTTTGAGGCCATACTCAAGCCGTACTATTAATGCTGAAAAAGAGTATTTCAACAGCCGACTCTCTCGAGCGCGTAGGTGCATTGAATGTGCTTTTGGAATAATGACTTCCAAATGGCGTTTGCTTTGGAAGCCAATTGAAACGGATCCTGATTTCGTTGATCTTATAGTAAAAGCTATTTGTATTCTTCATAACACAATTATTGACCTTGAAGGAAGTCCCAATGTCCATCAATTTCCTTCCTTCCAATTTTTTTCAATAACCAGCCGGTTGTGGTTTTTTTATTTATTTTTGGTCCCAAAAACCGAGCGCTTAAAAATTTCAGAAATGAAATCCTCAACGTTTATATCAAGTTTCTTGCTCATTTTTACTTTTGGTCACTTGAGAGCAAATGCATAAAAATATATATCATTTTGACACAAACTGTAATTTAAGCTTAAGCTGCAAAAAAAGACTTATTTCACCCAGAAACCAACGGAAATTTAAGTTTAGTATGCATCAAACACACATATCACCAAAGCGTTATTATGCGATAAAGCGATTCAGAATCGCTCTCTTGCAATTCTCTTTATTTTTCGCTTTGACTCTCTTCTCGCTTCGACGGCACTCTGACAACTTTAAGCGATTTACCTTTAAATATACATGCAGAACTTTCTCGCACACTGTCGCCCAATATTATCGCATCGCTTATCGCGGCCACTCTGACATTAGCCTCAGGCATTTGACAGAGTTTGGCATCAGGCTCTTTTGTCGAAAATGTGTGCTTTTGGGATCGATGACTCTCCTCTTCAATGGATTAGAAATTACCAATTCAAGTAGTCTTGGATGGTTTCAAGTCTGATATTCACAAAATAAATGCTGGTGTGCCCCAGGGCTCCATTCCGTCTCCGATACTCTTTTCAGTTTTCATGAACGATATCTTGTCTGCTACTTCTAATCCAATATACTCCTTTGCTGACGACAGTGCTCTCTGCTTTTCATATTCGTTTCCGGACTCACGTCCCTGCTCTTCGGCTGTAATTTAATTTAATTTTGGTGGTCGCTGAGGCCCCCATTTATTGGCTTAATACAAGCTTAATCTAACTTAAAAACTAACAGATAGACTTGAGAGCTAGGGATCAAGGAAGTGATGGAGGAGATCTTGTTTGAGACGAGGAGTGCTCAGGTGGAAAAAAAAAAGGGTGAGGTTTGAGTTGACCTTTCGGAGCATTCGGGAGATTGGTTCATTGGAGCCATAGGAGGTGCGGTGGACCGGTAGATAGAAGTGACGAGGACAACGTAGATTGCGGGAGTTGGTATTGAAAGAAATGGAGTTCAAAATGGATGCACAGTCGATGGAACCTGAGAGAAGTCGATGAATGAAAAGAATGTCAGCAGTATTCCTACGTTCTTCTAACGAATTCATATTTAGAAGTTTGAGGCTGTCTTGATAGGGAGGTAAGATTAAAGGGTCGTTCCAGGGCAGACCACGGAGAGCAAATCGGAGGAATTGACGTTGAATACCCTCGATTCGGAAAACATGGACTAGGTGAAAGGGGGACCAAGCTTGACTGGCATACTCAAGCAGGGTGCGAACAAAGGTAACATAGAGAGATCTGGTTACATATGGGTTGGAAAATTCCTTGGACCATCGTTTAATAAAGCCAGGTGATGAGTTGGCTTTGAGGATCTTCTTGGAGGATCCAATGTCTTGAAAATACTTGGTTGACCACAGAGGAAATAAAGTCGGGGAGGAGACGGGTTGCCTTTACGTGAGAAGGCTATAGATTGACATTTGACTATATTAAGTTCTAGGCAGTTTTTGAAGCACCAGATTGAAAACCGATCAAGGTCTTCTTGAAGAAGGGCAGAGTCATGGGGGAGAAGAAATAGTTTTAAAAAAATTTGTGTCGTCAGCCAGAGGGAGCAGTGTTTAATGACCCCCTTAATATCGTTTATAATAACAATGAAGAGAAGAGTGCCAAGATGACTGCCTTGTGGAACTCCAGATGAGGCCAGGAATGGGACAGAAAGGGCGGATCTAAACCGAAAGAAGGAAGAAATCCATCTTAATAAGAGAGGTTCAAAGCCAGAGCAACCAATTTGATGAGGATCAAGTGATGAGATATCTAATCAAACGCTTTATTGAAATCAGTTGCGATAACATCGATTTCTTTGCCGTTTTCTAAGGCTGAGAGAGCAAAAGACACGAATTCAACTAGATTTGTGGTAGTTGATCTACCTTTTAGAAAACCATGTTGTCGGGGTGAAATAAAAGGCTTTCATTTGAAGCTTAAAGCTTCGTATAAAATGCTTTCAAAGAGTTTGGGTATATGAGAGAGTTTAGCAATGGGACGATAATTGGTAACTTCATGCTTAGATCCCTTTTGTGTATCGGGATTATAAAAGACATATTCCAGATCTGGGGAAATTCACCCTGTGTAAGCGATAGACGAAAAAGGTAGGAAAGGTGTAGAGACAGGTTGGAAGAACATTTCTTAAGAAACATGGCGGGGAGTCCATCTGGGCCAGGTACAAATTCATCCTTAAGATTTAGTAACTTTTCTTCAATAACTGCAGGATCGAAATTTTGAGTGAGAAAGGGACCAATAGAGAAATTTGGTAGACCATTGCAGTAAGAGGGATCTGGTACGAAGGAGTTGTTGGCAAATGATTGTTTGAAAAGTGTAGCAAAAAAGTTGGCGATGGTAGGAGGATCACATGAAGTTTTGGTTTCGAAAGCGAGGGAGGAAGGATAACCATCAGTCTTACTTTTGCAATTGACAAATTGAAAAAAGGACTTGGGGTCATTTATGAGATTGGTTTGCGCACTATTCAGGTAGCGCTGATAGAGAGAGTTATAGAGTTCAATGAAATGAAGATATGTACCTAGATAATTTGAATAGTCGGAAGAAGAGTGGGTGCGAAGGAATACCGCTTGTTTCTTTTGTTTCGTAGAGAGCGAAGTCTGCGATTATACCAAGGAGGGGATGTAGAAGAAGTTTTATGGCGGGAGTAAGGCACATAAAGGGAGATGGATTTGAATATTTCTCTGTAAAAAATGGAGAGGGCATCAACCAGAGATAGATTGGTAAACTCAAAATAGAATAGTAGAATGGGAATGCCGACTTATGTTAAGCTCATTAAATTCTGATATTACCAGCATAACTAATTGGGGAACCACTAACAGAGTAGAATTTAATGCTTCCAAAACACAATGCTGTCTGCTATCGTTAAACGAAATTTAAACACCCAGCCATTATCCCTGAATGGCACTTGCATCGCCGAAACCGATAAACTTTCCATTCTCGGTATGTGTGCCAATGACAATTTACGTTGGAATGACCACATATTCGATGTCGTCAAAGATGCTGCGAAGTGTCTAAGTTTCCTCAAGCGACGTAAGAAACATTTTACTTGTCTCGCTTTGTTTTATCGCTATTTCCACCATCAGTGCTCCATAGAAATCGCCAGTAGCATTCCGCCCCTTCAAACCTTTAATCGTAACACACATCTCGCTATGAATGCTCATCAGTACACCCTAAAGCCTACTTTCGGACGTACTGTGAAATATCGTGATTTCTTCCTAAATTGTACAACTCACTTATGAAGTGCCCTGCCAAGCTCTTGATTTCCTAGTCATCATAACCTTCAAACATTTAAAATCAACGTTCATCGGTACCTTTCTTTCTTTCCTCCCTGATTTGCCTTCGCCCGCGCTGTGTTCAAGCGTTTTAAGGGTACTCATATCCCTTGAGCTAGTACGTGATCTCCGCTCTCAAAATTGAGAAAGGCACTTGCTACACCTTAAACAGCACAGAAATTCGACGTCCACAGTTACCAGAGATGGCCACAGCCTTCGTCAATTAAGTGATCCTTCAATTCTCTACTTCTTCTTTATCTATGGAATCAACTTTCGCAGACCAGCTACCTCTAAAAGGAGTAAAGAATGGTAAAACACCGCCTACATAGATAGACGATGAGAAGCAATCGGTTGGA
Organism: Volucella zonaria; assembly: GCA_963966105.1. Classification (NCBI taxonomy): domain Eukaryota; kingdom Metazoa; phylum Arthropoda; class Insecta; order Diptera; family Syrphidae; genus Volucella; species Volucella zonaria. The sequence goes on from OZ014531.1 coordinate 45,628,879, forward strand.
GCAATAGATAGATACTAGAAGAAGGCTGAAGACTATTTAGACGGATCAAAAGATGCAACTGTGGGAATGCAGTTAAGAAATTGTCTTAGAAGGTAAAAACGACACGTGAAGGTAACAGGACCCGAAACGAAACCTGTAAAGGATGGGAACATCGTAGTAGAGGCACAGTCGGTGATGAAAATTTGAAAGAACCACTCTTGGGAAATTTTATCAGACAGCATACGTACCACCATCACTTTATTTATCCTGAATATGAAAACCACAATATTCAAATTTGTCCGTAGTACTGGATGGCATAGCTGCTAAATTTTTCAAAGCTGGAGGAAATGATCCACATATCCGATGAGTATACGGGATAAGTCAATCTTACCATCATCTATCCAACTGTGCAGAAATGAGATCACCTGAACTGCGTGAACTATAAGGACATCGCAAAGGAGATCATTGGTATTATACATATTAGGTGAACGTCTTAAACCAATCATAAACAACCTGATGGGTCTTAAACTTGGTCAGTTCATCACCGACAAAGTATTCCTTGTGTGGAAGATCTTGGAGGAAGTTCAAGAAGATCAAATCGATACCCATCACCGATGATCTATACTGGGCGATGTCTGGGTTTGGTATCCCTGCCGATCGTGCTTTATACTAATAGAGTACTCCCTCAGCCCTTTGGTAGGACAGTTGGTAAGCAAAGCCTACACGACACCACGTCTGGCAACGGACTTCGACTTATTGACTTTGCGGCAGACCGAAATGTCACAGTAGAAAGCACATGATTTCCTCTTCACAAGGAGACACGCTGGATCAAGAGATGCTAAATCAAATTGATCAGATTGCGATCGACGCAAAGCATCCCTACAGTATTCTGAACTTCTGACCCAGTCGGGCATCCAATATTGACTCGGATCATTCTGTGCAGAATGACGATGGAGAATGCTCGCTGTTCCATCAAGGTCCGTGACGATTTAACCGAGCCCTGCTATGAAAAAAAAAGGTTTTAGACAAGGTGACGCGCTATCATGTGACTTCTCCAACATCGTACTTGAAAGAATTGTGCGGAACTGACAAGCCAACACACGAGGTACGATCCTTCAAAAGTCTGTTCGATTGCTTGCATACGCCGACGATATTGATGTTCGTATTATCGGCAGAATACTGCGAGATGCCACTGGATCTAGCGGTAAACGAGAGCAAAATAAAGTATATGCTGTCAACAAGAAGGGACACCCAACATTGACGAATCGGCCAGAGTAAGGGACTTTGTCTACCTCAGTCTTTGGACTGAGAAGGCAACTATGTAATAAGGTCCTCTTCCGAACAACCAAGGAAATTCTGTATAAGACCCTTGTAATGACAGTCCTGCTCTATATGTAGTTCCGAAGCATGGACCCTTTCAAAAGCGGATGAAAATATCCTTGGTCGTTTTGAGAGAAAAATTCGTCATAAGGTATTTGGTCCCGTATGCGTCAATCTGTCAATTGAAATTGAAACTTGTTTGTTCTTAATTTCTAAAACAAAATGCTTCCTCAACCGGCGAATTGCAATACTTTATACGGTCCTTCGTAGGGTAGCGTAAGCCCGGTCTTTTTCCTGTCAATTCTTACGAAGACGTGTTCGCAATTTTTTGTAACGCTGAGGATACGAAAATGTCCCTATTCGTCTTTCGACTATCCGTTGGGACTAAATTATTCATTGCGGTACGTAGGCTTTCGACAAAAGATTCATGTGTTACGTCGTTTCCTTTCGTTTTTATGAAAATTTCCCCAGGTAATTTCAGGCTTTGCCCATATACGAGGGCGGGTCATTAATCCCGTGCATTTTTGAATTTCTGACCTCTTTACTGAAACAGCAACACTGCTCCTGTCAACAGGCATCTGTCAGTTGACTCCTGTCAAAATTTAAACTTGCTGCGTCAGTTAGTTTGTGTTTGACAGCTATTTTTATCAGACTACTCACTAATTTGAGGAGAAAATGGAAAAAAGTGAATTTCGTGTGCTTATTAAGCATTATTTCTTGCGAAAAAAAACCATTACCGAGACCAAGGCTAAGCTTGATAAATACTGCACCATCGATTTCAATGGTAAAAAAGTGGTTTACTGAATTTCGTTGTGGCCGTACAAGCACTGAAGATGCCAAACGTCCTGGAGGCCCAGTTGAGGTCTCTACACCCGAAACAATCGAAAAAATTCACGATATGGTGTTGGCCGACCGAAGATTGAAAGTGCGAGGGATTGTGGAAGCCGTAGGGATCTCGCATGGCTCAGTGGTTTCAATTTTGAATGATCACTTGGGCATGAGAAAGCTTTCCGCAAGATGGGTGCCGCGTTTGCTCACAGTCGACCACAAACGCAATCGTGTAACAACTTCACAGGAAGGTTTGGCGTTGTTTAATCGCAATATGGAGGAGTTTTTGCGCCGTTTTGTAACCGTTGACGAAACATGGATCCATCACAACACACCAGAGAACAAACAACAGTTTCTAAGGGTGAATCGGCGCCAAAGAAGGCCAAGGTGGGTTTGTCAGCCAATAAAGTTATGGCGACTGTTTTTTGGGATGCACGCGGGATAATAGACATTGACTACCTTCAAAAGGGAAGAACAATCAATGGGGAATATTATGCCAACTTGTTGGACCGATTCAATGACGATTTGAAAAAAAAACGACCTCATTTGGCCAAGAAAAAAGTTCTTTTCCACCAAGACAATGCAAGGGTGCACACATGTGCAGTTGCCATGGCAAAAATCCATGAATTGGGCTATGAATTGCTCCCTCATCCACCCTATTCTCCAGATTTGGCTCCGAGCGACTACTTCTTGTTCCCAAACCTGAAGAAATTGCTAGGTGGAAAAAGATTTGACTCCAATGATGAAGTCATCTCGTCATTTTGAGGACCTCGACAAATCATTTTTTTTGGAAGGGATAAAAAAATTGGAGAAGCGTTGGACAAAGTGTATAGAGCTCAAGGGAGACTACGTTGAAAAATAAAATTATTTTTTTATCAAAAAATCTGTGTTTTAATCAAAGTCACGGACTTATTGACCCGCCCTCGTACCAATACTGCTCGAACACCGAGCAGGACAATTGGTAATTCGAAATACCAGTTAATACCGGTAGAAACGTTCTACCATTCCATTTGCTTGGGGATGTTAGGGTGTTGTGTAAAATCGATGCGGTCCAAGCACTTTGGACAACTCATTAAATAGCTTCGATTCGAATTGCGTCCCTTGCGGTACCCCAAATCGGGATACGTAATTTTCGATGAAAGCTCTAGCGACTGTGAGAGCGGAAATGTTTTTAATTGGATATGCTTCATGCCATCTAGTGAAACGTTCCACTATTGTCAAAAGGTACACGTAACCATTTGATACCCGGTCTAAGTGAATGTCTTCGGCGGATTTTGTGTGGGTGTGTACCTTGAATTTCTGGCAGGCCAGGCACGATCTTGCCCAATTTACGACGTCCTTGTTCATCGTGGGCCAAAAGTAGCGATGACAAACAAGTTTTCTCGAATGCTCGGGTGGGAAGGGTTATCAAGAGAATCGAAGATTTTTCGTCGAAGGGGCTTTGAGACGAAGGGCCTGTTTCTGGCCGTTGAAATTTCGCAAAAAATTTCGAACACTGGGAAATTGAAACGTTTGTTCTCTTCCACTAGCATTTTTTGTAGTTGTGCATCGGACGCTTGGAATTTGGCTATCATCCTGCACTCGGCAAGTAATTCGACCGGCAAGATCAATTGTTCATCCATACGAAAGAAAGCGTCGGCGACGACGTTGTCTGGCCCTTTGATGTACTGGATATCAACGCTGAAATGGGGAATAAAATCTAAATGTCGCGTTTGGCGTGGACTTCTTGTGATCGGTGTAGACTTTGAACTCTTGCCCTTCTACCAAAAATGTTTTATAGCGAAATAAATGGCGAGCAATTCGCGGTCGAATGCTGAGTATCTCGTTTCGGCAGGTGAAAGCTTCTTTGAAAAAAATGAAGCTTTCGCTGGAATTTTGCTGTAACACCGCACCAACGGCATGGTTTGACGAGTCTGTGACTACGGAAAACTCGGAGTCAACGCTCGGGTGTGTCAAAAGTACTACATTTGACAATTTGCGCTACAAAAGTACTACATTTGACAGATTGCAGTGCCTTTGTCGTGGTTGTGCTTAAGTGTGCATACAGTGATGCCAATATTTCTTCTAATTTAGGAATGACCCAAACGTTGCAATGGCTTGACAGAAGTAGGTCTGGGGTATCCCAGTATGGATTCGACCCGGTCTTTTGACGGAGATATGCCACTGATATTAATGTTGTGGCCGAGAAAATTAAGTTCTGGCACCCCGAAAGTATATTTAGCTGTGTTTATGGTGATTTCGTATTCAGAAAGGCGCTCAAACAATATTCTGAGGAGTTGCTTGTGCTCCTCCTCTGATTTGCTTGAAATTAGAATGTCGTGTACGTATATGAATGCGAAATCGAGGTCTTGGCACACGCTGAAAAGTTTGCCCGGCATTCCTTAAGCCGAAGGGCATTCGTCGGAACTCAAACAAACCGAAAGGTGTTGTGATGTCTGTTTTGTAAACGTCTTCCTCGGCGACTGGTGATAGGCTCTGACGTTCTTAGTGAAGTTTTGGATGTGGGGGATTGGTTACCGATCTGGCACTGTTATTGCTTTGAGCCTGCGATAGTCTCCACACGGTCTCCAGTCTTGATTGTCTTTTCTTCTCACCATGGGCGAACACGTTGGCGGAGCTGAAGGTTGGCAAATGTCTAGTTCTAGCATGTGTTCGAACTCAGTCGGAGCTGACTTGCGTCGATTTGCGGCGAGCCTTCTTGGGCGAGAGAAGGGCAGTTATCCCTTCGTTAGGATATGGTGGACCACGTTGACTGGAGCGAAATAGTTTGGTAAATGAGTAAGTCTGGGTAATTCTTTTAGGATTAGTCCGTATTGATTGTCGATATTGAAATACGTGGGTGAGGTGCTGTTCTCCGCTCTTATTGTACCTTTTGAATGGATGTTCATTCTAGGGTCTGTGATTCGTTTATTATGCGTCTGAGTCTTAAGAACTTTGAACCGAAGGTGTTTTTTTTTAAATTTTGGCCTCTGTTATGGGAATGATTGACATATCCGCACCTGTGTCTATGAGGACAATCAGGTTGTTGTTTTTGTCTTTAATGAAGATGCGGCTAGGTTAGAGCTGACTGTTTGCCACTGAAACAGTGGTTTCATTTAGATTAGGGAGTTTTGTGATTGATAACCTGATTTCTGTGGTTGGAAGTTCGCGATGTACTCGCAAGGTTGGTTACATTTTCGGGTCTTCGTGTCAAAAACACCTTATTGATCGGGTGTTGCAATTGCTTCGGTTTGGAGTGCGACTGCGAAAACGTCTTGGGTTTGAACTGGATCTGACACGAGAATGTGATCGCTGATTATTTGATCGAATCAGGGATTCGATCCTTGCTGTTCCAAGTTGGCATCTTATACAGCACACGACTCATTTCTTTGCGATGCAATGCCAAGGACGCTGGCATTCTGAAATGCCTAGTAAATTTTGTCAGCAAGGCTAGCTAACTCCTCCAGACTTTTTGTTCTAACCGAAAGAAGAGACATGTTAATAGCCTGTGGAAAGCATCGCATCCACAAATTTTTGATCACTCCCTCGCTAAACTGGGTTCCTGCCAATTATTTCATGGATCTTTAGACCTCCGAGGGCTTTCTATCACCGATGTCGGTCTTGTCCAATAACACTTCTAGCCTTTTTATTTCAGACACCGAATGTCTTCCTATTAAAGTGCTTTTCAACACAATGTATCTGTCCCTAGCTGGTGGATCGGAGGGAATATCCATAACGTTTCTATGGGTAGGGCCGCGACGATGAGACAATATTTTGTTTCTTGGCTTGTTATCTTGAATTGGCCGGCCAAAAAGATGGCAATCTAACGTGGTTCAATTTAATATTCCTTTCATTGCGATTACTTTGTTGGTATGAAACCGGGTGCGGATGATGAAGCGGAATACCCTCACTTGGTAACGGTATAAGTGGCGGAGTTGTATCGGGTTTTCCAATAACGACTTGAGAACTTTTTTTTTAAATAAAAGCCAAAGTTCAAAAACTTTATTATTGGCTTGAAGTACATTCAAAACATTTATGAATGGAACACGACTTCGTTCATATGGCCACCGCGGGCATGTTTCCAGCGGTCGATTCATTGGACCCAATTTTCAACGACTCGGCCACACATTTCGGCCGAAACGGCCGCTATTTCGCGTTCAATGTTAGCTCTGAGCTCTTCCAACGTCGTCTGCGTGTTGGCATAAACCAATGACTTATCGTAGCCCCACAGAAAATCGTCAAACGGCGTTAAATCGCATGAACGAGGCGGCCAGTCGACTGGCCCATGTCAATTGTAGTGTGTGTGTGGCTTGTGGCACCATCCTGTTGAAACCACACGTCGTCCAAGTCCATATCTTCCAATTCGGGCCAAAAATAATCGGTGATCATGGCGCGATAACGCTGACCATTCACAGTAACGTGACGATCGTTATCGTCGACGAAAAAATATGGCCCAATAACGCCGCCGGCATGCAAACCGCACCAAACAGTTATTTTTTGTGGATGAAGTGGTGATTCATGAAGCAGATGTGGGTTTTCACCCGGCCAATAACGCATATTTTGCTTATTGACGAACCCATTGAGTCAAAAATGAGCTTCGTCACTGAAGATGATTTTGCGATGAAATTCATCATCTTGGCGCATTTTCTCATCCTGGCTTCAATTCTTGAGTCAGCTTGATCTTGTATGGGTGTAAACCAAGATCCTTACGCAAAATACGCTATAATGTGGTGTGAGCGATGCCCAATTCTTGAGAACGCCGTGGAATTGACTGATTTAGATCGTTCGCTACGGACGTCTGAACGGCAGCGATATTTTCGACTCTTCGACCAACCCGTTGTCTCACTGATACGGCAACATCACACAACGAATATGTAGACTTAAATTGTTGCACTAAACTTGTTATTGCCTGTAGCGAGAATTACGACCGAAAATTGGAGTTAACGCTCTTGAAGTTGCAGTCACCGACTCCAAATATCTGTAGAAAATTTTTATAATTTGCAGACGTTACTCGTTAGTGTACTTTACCATGATGAAAATGTTGAGTTTACTGAATAAATTGACAGTGACAATTTGATGATTAGTGAAAGAGTGCATTCACAAATTAAATTCAAAGTTGTCAAGTCCCTATTGGAAAATCCTTTATCTTCGATTTCAGTTGATTCTTAACATTTTCCTGGACAAAAAGACAAAAAATTGACCTCCAGCCGTAGAGGAATGAAACTCAAGAAGAAAAAATTGAAGACCGGGAAAAAGAAATGTCACATCAGTGACGTTAACTTACCAATAAATCGGGATGACATTTCGCACAATTCAGTGATTTCGATGGTCGCGTTCAGCGTTATTAAAATTTATCACGATGCTGTTACCACTTCAGGGACCGCGCTCATTGCAGAGGCCTACTGGTTGAGGCCCAGGTCTACCCCGGACAGTACGTAGCACCGCCTAAGTAAGTAACAAACTTTCCTTAAACATTGCACAACCCAATGCTGCCAGCATTACTTCAGACAACCACATTGAAACGTGGCATAAACGGTGGCGGTCATTTGCGTATAGATACCATCAAACGTTCAACTTTGGATAAAAAGCCTCACCATTCCGGATAGCCAACATTTCGTCTGCAGGTGTTGTGTACTTGGTAAACAGCATAGACAACATTTTGAAAAACGCAGAAAAACCAGAAAGCAAGAGCCACGTGAGCTACTGCATGCTGACATTTGCGCCCCGATGGCGATTCCGTCATTTGCTGGCTCAAAATATTTTTTTAATTATTAAGATTGCACAAATTATACTTTTGTTTATTATCTACGAGACAAATCCGAAACTGCAAATAAATTTAAAGACTTTCTAATTAAAACGAATAGTGGTTCTATAAAAGTTAAAGCAATTAGAACTAATGGAACAGAATGAAGCAGAATTTGTCAATCAAAGTTGTAAACGGGTATTAGCTAAATATAACACAAAACAAAAACATCGTATACACTCGAACAAAGTTATTTTTTATTTTCTGTTTTTTTTTTTAAGGAACTTAACACTCAAGTGAGTACGGATACGCTTTTAATGCCTCAGTATGGGTTGAGTATTTTTGGAAAATCAGATAGAGAGTAAAAGAAAGATGTTTTGTGCTTTATGGTTATTTCGCTGCATGGGTGGCATCCAGCTTTTCAACATTTAATGGGGGAGACTAAATTGTTAGTAGAGGTTGGCTTGTTGTTGTTTTCTAATGAGCAACTCATTTTACTTGATTTTAGTTACCTAACTGAAAAGATTAATGCTTTTCGGACGCGCGGTTGGAATTCGAACACCGAACCATTCGATCCAGTTCAATACCACTTAAGCAACGGTCACCCGTAATGGCTGTTTTGAAGGACATTTGAAATGTAGCTAAACTGCATTAGGCATGTTGTTCAATAAGCACCAGCTTTTGTTCGAAATGTGTGTCCTATTCAGTCTCCTTATGAGCTTGGGCATAACTGAATACCTTACTGCGAAAAGCTATTTTATCCAAAGCACTTCGTCGGATGTTATAAGTAAGTCTGCAGTGTTTTTTGGGTATAGTACAGCTACAAAGGGATACAAACTCTACGATCGAGAGAGAATCGGGATAGCTCGAGGAGTACTATTTAACGAAAAGTTGTCGTTCTTTGATTCAACTGGAGCACGAAGGGATTAAAATCAAAGTGCGTCCTCGACATCATGTATTTTTCGTTTCGATATTCATGCCTATACTGAGTCGAAAGCAGGGACTCTCCGTCTAATGCTTGAGTCTCATTTCCCAGGTAACCTAATCGGAACCAGATCACAACTAGCTCCTAATCGTATCAACGAAGCTGGTAGTGAGCTGAGCAACACAACACGCCGCAGCTGGTATATCTCATCGGCTGTGGTGACGGAAGAGGCCATTAAACATGCTGTTGCTTCGCCTGATGGCTTCAAGTTGCCTGGCACCGATGGTATTATCCCTGGCGAACAGTCAGAGTGACTTTTATACCGAAAATCGGAAAGGAGGACTGTTGATGATATCAACATAAAATAGTTATTCTCCTTCATTATTCGCATTTATTGCTTAGGTTAACAATATTTGTATTTTTATGTGTCAACATTTGTATTCTTTTAACATGCACCTTGTCGCTTCGTTTTTATTGCTTAGGCTAGCAAAATTTTTGTATAAATTAAGTTGAAATAAAGTTACTCGGCTCAGTTTTGTTATTTAATGTGAGGCTGCATAAGGCGATTGAATTAAAAAATATAAAAATTCTAGATAGTAGAATTTACATGGTCCTTCGAGCCGGATTAGCCGTAACAGAGAAAAGTGATTTGTAAATATTGGCACTAGAATAATACACAGAAATCAGTGAAATCGAAGACATGGCGTTGCACCAGACGAGAAGCACGGTAGAAGTGCATCGATTATGGACTAACATCAAGAACTGCACAGTAAAATTTAAAAAGTTGAATGTGATTAAGAATGCAGTTTACCTAGCATTCAAATTGGATCAGATTAGAGAATACTGGACAAAGCTGGTGACAATGAATGACGAGATCATGTCCTCATTGGAAGAAGCCGATTACGAGCAGGAGTACGAGTCCAATAACGAATTCGTTGAGCTGGAGCAAATATATCAAGATGCTTACATCCAAATTAAGGAAGCAGAACAATGACAACACCAACCAGAGGCAGTAACTCCTGCAACACATCGGGAAATCAAACTTCCACCAATAAGCATTCCATCATTCAGCGGCAAGTATGAAGAGTGGACATCATTTTGGGAACTGTTCGATCGATTAGTTCACCAGAACGTAACCTTAAGCGATGTTGAACGAATTCAATATTTAGAAGGAAATTTAAAAGGAGAAGCAGCAAGGATTATTAATCATTTAGCACCGACATCAAGCAACATCATCAACAGCGAAACGAACCGGTTTCAAAATTCAGTAGCATTGGTCAAACCCCTTGGCGCGCGCTCAAGGGGTTTTGTACCCTTAAAATGTTCGTACACAGCGCGGGCAAAGGAAATTTAGGGAGGAAGAAAAGACAGGTACCGATGTACATTGTTTTTAAATGTTTCCAAGTTATAACGACCAGGAAACACAGAGGTCGGCAGGGCATTCCATAAGCGAGTTGTACGGCTTAGGAGAGAATCACGATATTTTAGAGTACGTCCGAAAGTGGGCTTGAGGGTATACTGATGAGCATTCATAGCGAGACGGGTGTTACGGTTGAAAGTTTGAATGGGCGGAATGCTACTGGCAATTTCAATGGAGCACTGGTGGTGGAAATAGCGATAAAACAAAGTGGGACAGGAGACATTACGTCGGTCTTCGAGGGTGTCAATTGATTGACTAATATTGGTATCACCAATGAGTTTTATCGCACGGTTTTGAATAATATCTAGCAGGTGCAGAGATGTTTTAGGAGCACCTGACCAGATGTGGGCATTGTTGGATGAATGGGCGGATGAATGCCTTATATATTGAGGCCAGATCAGAGGGGGTAAAATATTTCTTACATCGCTTGAGGAAACCTAGACATTTCGCAGCATTTTTGGCGACATCGAATATGTGGTCATTCCAACGTAAGTTGTTACTGATACACATACCGAGAATGGAAAGTTTATCGGTTTCGACGATGCAAGTGCCATTCATGGATAATGGCTGGGTATTTGAATTTCGCTTTAATGACAGCAGACAGCATTGAGTTTTGGAAGCATTAAATTCTACTCGGTTGATGGCTCCCCAGTTGGTTATGCTGTTAATATCGGAATTTAATGAGCTTAGCATACGCTGCCGTTCCCGTTCTACAGCCGAAGAGCAGGGGCGTGAGTCCGGGAACGAATATGAGAAGCAGAGAGTGCTGTCATCAGCAAAGGAATAAATTGGATTAGAAGTAGCAGACAAGAGATCGTTAATGAAGATTAAAAAGAGTATCTGAGACAGAACGGAGCCCTGGGGCACACCAGCATTTATTTTGTGAATATCAGACTTGAAACCGTCCAAGACAACTTGAATTGAACGTTCCGAAAGGTAATTTCTAATCCATTGAAGAAGAGAGTCATCGATCCCAAGAGCACGCATTTTCGACAAAAGAGCCTGATGCCAAACTCTGTCAAATGCCTGACACTACATCCAAAAATTGCTTACTTTAAAATCAGTTCGACATGAAAATGCGTTCGATTTGAAAACGATCATGGATATGTCAAGGGAAATCTTGTACGGTATCAAAAATTTAGGGGTCGACATAAGCTCCTGGGATCCATTAGTGATTTAGTTGTTATGTCCGAAACTTGATTCTGAATCAAGGAAATTGAATCAACAATCTAGAGGAACTTCAACAGAAATTCCTAAACTAAGCGAATTTGTTGACTGTTTGCACCACTTTTTGCATTGCCACCTTAAGTGGGATATTTTTACTCATTTCTTAAACTTCATCTGTCCATTTCCTTTTCCGCCAAATAAAAAATTGATACTTTTTTGTCTACGGCCGAACTCGGTAAACATGCGTTTTTTTTCCTTATTGAGATTCGTAAGTCCAACTTTTTAATTAAATTTTCAGCTCAATTGAAATCCCCCCTTCGGGTAGGGGTTAGAATATACCCGAGGTATGCATGCCTGTCGTAAGAGGCGACTAAAATGCGCCCTCCGTATACCGAGCGCGAAGTGTATACTAATTATGCAATGAGTAAAACAAATGGAATTATTACCCCAGGTGGCAGACCAGCTATGCTGGAAAATCCACCCTCTACGGAGGTCGGCTCGATGGATTCTGGGGCGAGCCAATTATTGCATCTTATCAACCCGTTCGGAAAAAGTTCACGGGTTTCGAGATCTCCACCACCTAGATCTCCAAAACAAGAAGATAACAAAAGAAGTCCAACGACACCAAAAACGTCGTCTTGCGAAGAATGGACCTCAGCGAAAATAAATAGCCTGAAAGACGAAAATACCGAACTTCGTACTAGGCTAACCAAAATGGAAGCGACATGCGAAGATCTTAAAAAAGAACTGGAAAAACTGAAAACCAAGGAAAAGTCAAACAGCGACGTTATGTCTATTGAATCTGTTAAAAATATCTACGAAACAGATGAAGAAGAGCTAGGTCGAGAAAACGTCCCGGAAAAAAGCGTAAAGCTGTGTCTTCTCCCAAAATCGTCTCTCAACGTGAAGCAAAGGGAGATGAATCGAAGAAAAATGTCAACAATAACATGAGTCCTGAAAAAATCAAAGCGGAAAAACAACGAACACCCCCGCCAATCAATGTCACTGGAGTTTCAGATTACAAGAAACTCCAAAACATATTGATGACCCTGCCGAGATCGGACTATATAGTAACATCGCGCAATAATAATGTATGGAAAGTCAACGTCAAGGACGCTGACAACTATCGCATTCTTTCTCGCAAGTTAAGCGTCGAAAAAATCCAATGGTTCACATACGAGAACAAGTGCGAAAGACCTATTCGTGTCGTCGCCGGAGGACTGCATCCGTCTTGCCCAAAAGAAGATATCGTAAGTGATTTAAAAAACAAGGGTTTTAAAATCATTGATGTCGTCAACATCGAAAAGCGAGAGAAACAAAAAATTGAAGGAAAGGATATGCCAGTTAAACGTAGCCTTCCCCTCTTTATGCTAACCTTTGAGAACACTGAACATACCCAAAAAATATACGATATTAAGTCAATCCTCAACATTATTGTTAAAATTGAGCCTCGACGCAAAAACTCGAAACTGATCCCGCAGTGTAAGCGATGCCAGGAATTTAACCATACGCAAGCTTACTGCCAAAAAGAGCCTCGGTGCGTAAAATGCGCAGGTAAACACCTGTCCAAAGAATGCAACGTAAGCAAACAAACCCCTCCGACTTGTGTCAACTGCAGGGGTAAACACGTAGCAAATTTCCGTGGCTGTGAAGTAGCAAAGGAGTTGCAAAACAGACGTGACAAGTTGTTTAAGCCACAAAAAGAGAATCCCAAAACTAAAGAAAAAAACATCGGGATCTGCTCAAAATATCGTTAAAAACGCCAAGGCGAAAGTGATTGATTCCAGTGTTGAAAAGAAAGCATCGGAAAAACTTACATACGCTGAAGCTACCAAGCTAAAGGCAAAAGATTCCGGAGATCCTGCTTCATAAGTATTTTCCGTTATTCTCGCGCAGCTTGAGCAGCAAAACAAAATCAATGAACTTATTTTAGATAAGCTAAAGAAGTTTGAAAATAGGTTCAATAAAAAACGTCCTTCGCCTAAAAAATGAAAAGGGAAAAATTAAACGTACTCACCTGGAATGCAAACGGAATCTTAGAAAAACTTTATGAACTTGAGTTATTCCTAAGGAAAAACGACATTGACGTTTGTTTGGTTTCCGAAACCCACTTGAAAAATGGGTCATCTGCAAAAATTAGAGGTTTTAAAGATTACTACGCGTATCACCCTTCGGAAAACGCGAGAGGCGGATCCTCTGTATACATTAAAGAGTCTCTTGAGCACAACGAAGATATAAAAGTAGAGCTCGAGTCTGTACAACTAATTGCGGTGCGCGTAAAATTGGTACGGAACTCCTTTACTATTTCAGCCATCTACTGTCCTCCACGATTTACGCCTTCAAAACATATATTTAAAAATATATTCAATTCTCTTGGATCGGCTTTTATGATTGGCGGTGATTTCAATGCCAAACACACTTTTTGGGGATCAAGATGTGTCTCCCAAAAGGGTAAAATACTCTATAAAGCATGTATGGAACACAATTGTGACTTCTATTCAACGGGCAAGCCGACTTATTGGCCAACAGACACAACGAAAATACCCGATCTTGTCGATTTCTTCGTTGTTAAAGGAATTCGTAACTCGGATATAAACGTTGATGAAAGCTTCGATCTTTCCTCCGATCATTCTCCAGTCATACTGACAATGAACGACACGTTTATTAAAAAACAAGGACCATTAAGACTAACTGGACGAAATACTAATTGGGAAGGATTCAGAAATGAGATTAATAATAACCTAGAACTAGACGTTTCACTTAAAGCAGCACTTGAACTCGAAATCGAAGTGGATTCTTTCGTTGAAATAGTCCAATGTGCTGCGTGGAACAATACACCTTGTCAACGAAAAAACACGGCTAAACGTAACTTAAACTACCCGCCTGAGGTAAAAGATATGATAAGAGAAAAAAGAAAAGCTCGCAAAAGATGGCAAACAACTCGAGCGCCGCAGGATAAAACACGCTTAAACAGGCTCTGTAATCTGCTCAAGGAGACTCTTAAAAGTTACAGAAATTCCGAAGTAAATACATATGTTCAAAACCTGACGGCAGGAAAAGAAACAAATTACTCGCTTTGGAAAGCTTTAAAATGCTTAAAAAGGCCCAAAATCCCCGCGCCACCAATCAAGGTCGGCAATAACGAATGGGCTAAGGGGGATAAGGAAAAAGCGAAGGTTTTTGCCGACTATCTTGAAGAAATTTTCAAGCCCTCCGACGGCCCGACACTGGCACCCGGTACCAGTTCCTTAGAAATAGCATATAGTAATTTTGTAATGACAAATGCAACTCTTGCTGAAATCAAAACTGTAATAAGGAAATTAAAACCAAAGAAGGCTCCGGGGTATGACCTTATTACCGGAGAAGTTCTGAAAATGCTACCTCAAAAAGCACTTATAAAGCTCTTACACATTATTAACGCGGCTCTGAGGCTTGAATACGTGCCAGGCCAGTGGAAAGTTGCAGAAGTCATTATGGTACTAAAACCAGGAAAACCTCCAAACGATAAAAAATCATACAGACCCATTTCTCTTCTACCGATCCTGTCGAAAATCTTTGAGAGGATTTTGCTAAAACGTCTTCTCCCAATTATCGAAAACCTAAATCTTATTCCCAGCCATCAATTTGGATTTCGGACTAAGCATTCAACAATTGATCAGGTGCATAGAATTACTGATGTAATTGAAAGATCCCTGGAAGAAAAAAAGATTTGTTAGAGCGTATTTCTTGACGTCTCACAAGCTTTTGACAAAGTATGACATGAAGGTTTGAAGTTCAAACTGCGACGAATTTTGCCATTAAAGCTTTATAATATATTGACAAGCTATTTTGAAAATAGAATTTTTCGCGTTCGATACGGAAATGATGTTTCGAAATTTAAAGATATCCTAGCCGGAGTACCGCAGGGAAGCGTACTGGGCCCACTTTTGTACCTTTTATATACAAGAGATATACCACACGTCGAGGATACTGTTCTCGCTACTTTTGCTGACGACGGTTGGAGAATCAATAGAAGACTCAACGGCGAAACTTCAGACTGCTTTAAATAAAGTCTACGAGTGGACAAAGATCTGGCGAATTACCCTTAATGAGACAAAATCTGTACATGTTGACTTCACCTACAGAAAGATAAATCACTTGCCCATTTCTATAAACTCGGTGTGTATCCCCTTTGCAAACGAGGCTAAGTATTTGGGAATGACACTTGACGCGAAGCTTAAATGGAAAACGCATGTTAGAAAGAAACGAAAAGAACTAGAGGCCAAATACAGAGAAATGTGCTGGCTACTTGGTAAATATTCCAAGCTAAGCTTAGAAAACAAGCTGCTTCTTTATAAGCAAGTGCTAAAGCCGGTGTGGACCTATGGTATACAACTCTGGGGTTGTACTAAGAAATCAAATGTAAATATAATACAAACTTTTGAAAATAAAGTGCTACGACAATTTGTGCGTGCCCCATGTTTTATAAGAAATAATGACCTGCATCGAGACCTCGGAGTTCCTTTCGTGGAAGATGAAGTCAGGAACTGCGCACGAAAACATAAAGTCCGGTTAAGCGGCCATATCAACAATACAGTCCTAGAAGTCTTGGACGAACGAAACATACTACGCCGTCTTCAACGAACTAAACCGTTGGACCTTGCGCGATAAATTGAAACCGCATTAAGAAAGCGGAATATGTAGGGTCTTCCATTGGAAAGTGTCCTACCAATCGTGACTAACTTATGAAATAAAAACTACTTGATAAGTTCTACTTAGTTGCGGTATTAAAATCAACAATGAAGGGAGGTGTTTTTTAGTGAGTAAGAATCTCACACTACTATGAGCACGCGCTTCTGATCCTCATAGTGTCTGATGGAAGATTTTCACCTGCCCTCGCCGGAAAAAAAAAAAAAAAAAAAAAATTTAAATCCAAGGTAAGTTTTCCCGAATACACGAACAAAATTGGTCCATTCGAGCGCGGATTTGTATAATATTCTTGGATTTCAATTGGCTTTATTATTCGCGGCAATCGTGTATTGTGCGTCATCGAAATATTTCAGCGCTCGAAGCTGCGCTGTGCAAATAATTCGGACACACAAATTGCAGAGTTCGACAACAATTGCAATTCTACATATAGAAAATAACCTTTTTCGTTGCAAAAATTAGTTCGTGGACGTATATATATCAGGACAAACATTTGTATCTAAGGTCATGGAGGCTTTAAAGCGACAACGGGCAGCGCTGAAAGGCCAAGTAACACGGATTGTTACATTTTGTGAATCGTCATCTCCTCCGTTAGCTGAGTGCCTGTTGCGTCAGACTAAGTTAGAGCAGCATATGCACGACTTCGAACGCATTCAAAACGAAATCGAAGCTTTGGTTGCCGAAAATCAATTACCGGAGGAAACAGAGTGTTCACAAATCCTATTCGAAGGATTCGGGTAAACGTGTGTTGAGTGCAGGAGTTGTGGCTTGTTTTAAATGCAAGCAGAAGCATTTTTTGTATCAATGCCCCCAGTTTCGTGATCAGCGCGTTTCGACTTCGTTAATTCCAACAAAATCTGCATCAATTGTCTTTGCGTTAAGCACAGCCTTGTAGAGTGCAAATTTTCGAATTGTAAGACGTGCGGCTTAAAACATAATACGATGCTCCATTACGAAACCGTGTCACAGCCACAGTGCCAACCAAGCACTTCAAATGGGACTTCGGGAGGTCTTTCAATTAATTTAGTCCAAAATCCATATCGCGAGTGCTTCACAATGTTGCCTACGGCCATAATCATGGTCAAGGATAGGAATGGTAATCTACAGCCGTGTAGAGCTCTTCTTGACTCAGGGTCACAAGCGACTTTAATTTCGGAATCATGTATACAACGGCTCGGGTTAAAACGCGGACATGCAAGAATTCCCATTTTTGGTATAGGGCAATGTAAAGGTGGTAACGGTACCAAAGTCCAGAACGTACCTGGATTTTTATCGTAAACCTCCTGCCGTAAGACTTAATGTTTACGAGGTGCCCATACACCCATAGGGAGCAAGGATACGCCTTGCCATCGCTCTCCGTCAATCCTTTGATACCAATTCGGAACTGTGTTGGAGGCACAGTTCCACCCTTGGTATGAGTCGAGGCCGACCTAAAACCTTTTGCTGCTCTTAGGGTCGCAGCACCCAGTACTTCATTTGCAACTCTACAATGGGTAAACAGAAAAGAAAACCCGTACCCGCGATTAGGGTTTAAACCACAGCCACCATGACGCTCCCACAAGGGGGCCTACCTCTAACAAGTCAGGCCCGGACCGAAATCCGGGGGGCTCCTGACTCCCATGGTACCATGATTTAAGTCCTGGTATGGACTACCGGTGGTCAAGCCACCAACAAGACCTATGACCGGCAACTTGTAACTGGTCAAATTGTAGCAACCATTCAGAGGCTGTAATCTGAAGATGTTTACGATAAGACCAGTTATAGAATAATCTACCCCCGCTATTTATTAGACAACGTCATTAATGGGCGAAGCCTTGATAATTGGGCGGGGGCCCGGTACTAAAGGCCAAGTCGATCTCTGTATATCGTCAAACGGTAACACCAACTGCTTCTCGGTGCAAGCCTTTGTTTTATCGTCCTTGACAAATGATCAGCCAAGCATCGAAATACCCATTGTCAATCTGTCGTATTTTAGCAATCTGTTATTGGCAGATCTAAACTGCAACCGCCCAACTAAAATCGATGTTTTGTTGGGACAGATATATTTTTCCATATTCTCCTCAAAGGGAGGATTGTTCATCCTTCGGTTGATCGGAGTGCAGAATGCGAGGTAAGTGACAGCATTGAAAATCATTTTAAATCAACACATTTTACGAGGCCTGACTTTAGATTCATTGTTAGTTTACCTTTTACGAAAGGTCCCATTGAATTTGCAGATTCCCGTGACGCGGCTTTGAAACGACTTTTTGCAATGGAGAAACGATTTTCAAAGGACTCGAGTTTGAAGCATGAATATGTGTCGTTTATGCGCGAATACAAGGACTTAGGTCACATGTCCCTTGTGAAACAAAGTGATGGCGACTTTCCTTCATATTATTTACCCCATCACGCGGTACTCAAGCCATCAGGTACAACGACCAAATTAAGGGTAGTTTTTGACGTGTCGTGTAAATCCACGAATGGTTTTTCGCTGAATGATTATTTACGTGTTGGGCGCACCATACAAAACGACTTAATTACGTGTCTCATAAAGTTTCGAAAATTTAAGATAGCGATCAAGGCCGATATAGCGAAAATGTACCGTCAAATATTAATTAACCCGAACGAGGTACATTTTCAACGAATTGTTTGGAGAGAACGAATTACCGAAGAACCACGCGATTACCAACTCCAAACGGTCACATATGGAACTGCCTCGGCTTCGTTCTTAGATACTAGAGTCCTTAAACAAATCGGTATTAACAATATCGCGCGATTTCCCCAGGCTTCAAATAGTATCATAAACGATTTTTACGTCGACGACGATTTTTATGTCAACTTACGAATGCACTAAGGACGCGATAGACATTAGTAATGATCTCTGTCAGGTTTTAGAAAGTGCGAGAATGAAACTTCGAAAGTGATCGTCGAACTCGTTCAAATTTCTTCAGACCATCGATGTCGAGTATCGGGAGGCATCGATCGAGCTGCCTATCGGAGAAGGTGGAGTCAAAACGTTAGGCCTTTTGTGGAATACAGAGCTTTGACTGCTTCCATTTCTGTTCATCGCCACACGCTATCGGTCCCCAGGTTACCAAAAGGGAAGTGCTATCCGATATAGGTCGTATCTTTGACCCTTTGGGGTGGCTCTCTCCAACCGTCGTCAAAATGAAAATTTTTATGAAGCGCCTTTGGCTAAGACAAATTGGATGGGACACGTATATTCCTATGGACCTTCATGACGAATGGTCAAACTTCAAATCAGATTTGAGCTCCTTAGGTAATCTCAGAATTACGCGATGGCTGCAATTAAACCGATACGAAGTTATGGAGCTGCATGGCTTTGCTGATGCTTCAGAGTCAGCATACGCTGCGGCAGTATATTCCCGCGTGTTAAATTCTGACGGTGTTCGAACTGCGATTATTTGTGCGAAGACGCGAATCGCTCCAGTGAAGCCTACCCTTTCGATTCCACGACTTGAATTATGCGGCTCGTTGCTACTTACTAAGCTTCTTATCAAGGTAAGGGACGATCTAGCGTTCCACGAAATCGAGTGCTTTGCTTACACAGACTCAACCACGGTTTTGCACTGGATTCAAGGATATCCGCGGTCGCGTAACGTGTTCGTAGACAATCGAATATCGAAAATTGTCGCTCAGTTTCCAGTGTCACTATGGCATCACGTGCGGTCGGCCGAAAATCCCGCTGACTGTGCCACCCGCGGTATAATGCCACGAAAGCTACCTAATTTAGATTTATGGTGGAACGGTCTGCAGTTTCTACGAGATCGGATTATTACGTTTTCCAGTCTGCCTAGCGTCACTGAAGGTATTGAAGATAAAGTTATATGTTTATTTATTTACTCCAACAATACAGACTTCGATATTTGTACGCGGTTTTCGAACCTCAAAAGACTTT
The DNA here is from genome assembly GCA_963966105.1 of Volucella zonaria. Classification (NCBI taxonomy): domain Eukaryota; kingdom Metazoa; phylum Arthropoda; class Insecta; order Diptera; family Syrphidae; genus Volucella; species Volucella zonaria. The sequence continues at coordinate 45,648,824 of OZ014531.1, forward strand.
TCCGCGTCATCGCCCGATGTATTCGACTATTTCGGAAGCATAAACATCCCCCAGCGATTCCATGCGTGCGTGCTCTTTCATCTGAGGATATACATCTATCAAAGACCGCGCTGCTTCGGCTTTCACAAGCTCAATTTTTTTCGCGATGAAATTACTTGTTTAAATCGTAAGGAAGCGGTCTCGAGAAAAAGCAAGTATCGGTTCGTGAGTCCGTTTATCGGTGTACTTCGAAAATGCTGCAATACCTTTTCATCAAAAGCATCCAATAATTCTTCATAAGGAACACCACTTGACAAAATTGATAGTCAGCGATTGTCATCTTACAAACATGCACGCGGGAATGCGCCAAATGACGTATCTTTTGGCCCTCGAATATTTTATCATCGGAGTTCATCATTTGATCAAGCGGTGTATCTACCAGTGCACAGCATGCACACGTCAGCGAGCAGTACCCTTTCAGCAACAAATGGCCAGTCTACCGAAACAAAGATTGGAGCCAGGCGTAACATTCGGAAACACCGGCGTCAATTATTCGGGTCCATTTATGGCACAATCTTGGAAGGGACGAGGCTCTAAGCAATATAAGGTGTATGTCGTTCTATTTGTTTGCCTGGCGACAAAGGCATTGCATTTAGAGATTGTCACGGAATTGTCATCAGCAGCATTTCTAGCGGCACTGCGTAGATTCGTTGCTAGACGTGGTAAGTGTCACACTCTTTTTAGTGACAACGGCACTAATTTTGCTGGCGAAAATCAACTACTTCGCGATTGGGCAAATCTTTTAAATTCAGCGGAATTCCAAGAACATGTGTCGAACGAGCTTTCGAACATCGTCATCATTTGGGTTTTTTCGCCCCCCCTTGCTCCACATTTCGGAGACCTTTGGGAGGCTGGTGTTAAAACCATTAAATTTCATTTGCGTAGAGTTTTGGGAAATACTTCGGTGACCTACGAGGAATTTTCGACCGTACTGTGTCAAATCGAAGCCTGTGCTAATTCTAGGCCATTGTGCGCGCATTTCGAAGGTGATATGGATCCCTTAACTCCAGCGCACTTCCTAATTTTGCGACCTCTATTGACGGTGCCGGACCCCACTGGATTAAATCTCAAGCCATCGTTGTTGAATCGATGGCAATATCTTCAAAGTCTCGTACAAGGGTTTTGGAGAAAATTGTCCCAAGATTACGTCAGCCAGCTACGTAAACGACCCAAATGGTTGGAAAAAAGTAAAAATATTCAAATCAACGACGTCGTAATCATCAAGGAAGAAAATCAACCGCCATGCCGATGGGCAATTGGTAGAGTAACTAAGACGTATCCAGGCCGGGATGGATTAACGCGAGTAGCATCTATCATTACTGCTAAGGGAGAACTAAAGCGTCCTGTGTGCAAATTGTGTCCGTTATTGGTAGATTCAAGTTGAAGGACACCTTCAACGGCGGGAGAATGTTTGCACCACTTTTTGCATTGCCACCTTAAGTGGGATATTTGCTTCCTTAGGAAATTTGTACTCATTTCTTAAACTTCATCTGTCCATTTCCTTTTTCGCCAAATAAAAAATTGATACTTTTTTGTCTACGGCCGAACTCGGTAAACATGCGTTTTTTTTCCTTACTGAGATTCGTAAGTCCAACTTTTTAATTAAATTTTCAGCTCAATTGAAATCCAAGGTTGACTTCATCGAGACTAGATTCAGAGGGTTGGAAAGCAGTCGTGAATTCAATCGTCAACACCAGCAAGTACGAGTAACAGCCACAAAAAACCCTTTGACTACAGTCACAGTGTCGAAATGTGTTGTGGCAGCGAGTTTTATCAATTGTATAATTGCAAAAGATTTTTAAGTATGAAGACGAAGAACCGATTGGACGTAGTCCCAAGGTCGAAGCTGTGTTTCAACTGTTTGCAAGATGAGCATACCGCAGGGGAATGAAGAGGGGTTGTTGCAATTTTATTTCGCCGCGGTTGTTGCAATTTATTTTATTTCTATCGATATTTAGTAGCCGGTCTGCCGGCAGGAATCAAACTTAAAAAAAACAACACAACGCTCTCGAACCACACAGGTGGTGGTTATTTCGGTAATGGCGGACTGCAACGCCAACAACAAAAAAACCAAAAAAGGGAAATTTGCAACAGGCAGCTGGTTGAGTGCTGCCACTTTCGGCTGCTCAGCTGGGGGTGGGTTTATGGTTAAAAAAAAACGAAATAAAAAAATATATGGTAGTCGCAGATCTCAAAAAAAATTAAAGATACACAAATGTGTCCGTAGGCGCCACGCAATCTTTTTAGGAAGGAATTGCGAAACCTCAAAACGATGGAAAAACACAGCAAAAGCCGAAAGTCACGTTATAAAGGGGTACTTTATTGATCGGATTTCTTTTTTTTTCGAACAAAGGAATTAAGCTGTAGACACGGTTTACAGAACCAGACAGTTAAAACTACCGTAGCAGAAACAGCTTAAGAGTGGGCCGCTATCGTCCGCCTTCCCGAACGATTGAAACTAATTTATTTCTAGCGGGTCGCGTGAAAGGTAAACGGGCCTTTATTACGGAGTACTAACAACTTTTTTTTCTCTCACGTTGGCGAAAGCCTACCGGGATCTCACTATCCACTGTCACTACACAATACTTAGCTTGCTGGGTATCCTTATTTCCTCGTCTTCCCAGTTCTCCCTGTGGTTCCCTGATCCTGTCTTTTTTTCCTCTCGCTTTGCACTTAAATTTCTTTCTTGTTTTGTTGTTTAAATTTAAATTTCCTCTACTTTCTTGGTCACTTGGACCTAGATCACTTTACTCGTTTGCTTAAAAAAAAAACCTCTATCCCGTGTTACGGTCAACCAAGAAGTGGCTGCCCTGATTCGACTTATGTTCACTCAGACCATTGGTCACTCACCCACACATTCGTGCATTACATCTACTTGGTTAGCGGGCCCAATGTCTGGTATATGTGTACAGCGCTCCGCTACCTAGCTGGAGCGTGTAACCATGGCTTGGGGCACCGCTAGACCGCTCTTTCATACACTCAAGTGTGCCACTTTGACTACCCAGATCTTCGGGGAAATTTCCGAATTCTGGGGATTTCCTTTGGCCTGAGTGAACATTTCCCCTGAGTTGTCTTGGGTTCAAATAACCCCTTCTTTCCCCGAATTTGATCCCTGAAGTAAGTCGAAGTGACAAAGAAAGTTCCTTTTCTATTCGTTTGCAATTTCGAATGGGGAACTAAGTCAGGATCTAGGGATCTTAGGTTGAACTTTTGAAAAGTGACGGAGGCAGAAGGAAACTTTTTTTCGACTTAAATTCCCGAATGAAAGGTGGACCCGGTGGGCTTCCGTGCAGATTTTGGAGGGGGAGAAAAGGGAATACCAGATAGCGTCCCACTCTTTACATTAATTATGTTTTATTTTTAATTGTACAATTTGTTGTTTCTTTTTATTTGTTTCTGTATTCTGTTTCGTTTGCTGTGTTTGTTTTTTTCTTTGTTTTTATCGGTGTGTTGTGTGGTGTGTGTTGCAGAGAGTTGCAGGCGGTCCGCCTGGCTCTAGGCAACGTGTGCGGGTTGTAGATGTTTCATTTACACAGAGGGTTCCAGACCGCCCATCTGGCTCTAGGTGTATAGTCCAAATAATATGGCCGTCCGCCATATGCTCAGAGTGTTCCAGGCCGTCCGCCTGGCTCTGTCTTTCCCGTGTGGACCTACTGGTTGTCACTTCCGAGGAGCGTAAAGGCAGAAGTCCGGGATTGGAAGAATCCACAGGTACCTTTCGCAAATACGTTCCTCCAAAGCGACAACGGACATAACAGACAAGGCGGGTCAAAAGGTGAAGGGGTTAGGAGCTGGAAGGATGGAGTGGATGCCTTAGCTCTACTTAAGGCTGGAGACTACCCAGTGGGGGAGACAAAACAACATTTGGGACAAGGGTCGGCTATTTCGTGTTGGACCCTTGCACAAAAACTAAAACCTATAGCGCTTTCCTTGCGCTCTTGTAGCAGACCGTCCGCCTGCTCTGCGGGGTTCTTCCTCGAATTTTATTTATTTTGACCGTCCGTCGTACCTATTTATGTTGTCCTTCCAAGATGCTGAGAAAGTGCACCGATGGCTGATGCGCCCATGGCTGCCCATCACTCTCTCAGAATTTTGGGCGAACAACCGTTACAAGGGGAGAGGTTCGAAGGAGTGAAGCGAAGGTTTCAAGGAAAAAGAGTCCAGCTTGTTGTGGTAAATTTTACCGCAACAGGGTTGCAAAATATGCGCACAACAGCATAAACCTTACTTCATTTCCCTCGAGGTGAGAGTACTGTAGCATGTCATAGTAATAGGACGGTATTACTAGCCACAGCCATGGTGAACATATGATTGATCAAGTGTCTCAATCATGTTTCGTGACAGCAAAATTAGCCCGTCAATTAAAAGTTCCATTGGTCAAGTATGAGTCAAAGATCAATGGAATCAATGGTCATGCTACAGAAATTATCGCAGCATGCCGCTTTATCATCCAATCAATTCACGATGAAAAGCTCAACTTGGAGGTAGATGCTCTAGTAATGCCAGTTATTACATCGAGACTTCCAGCACAACAAGTTACACCCAACCAGTGGGTACACATCCAGGGGTTGAAATTGGCTGATCCATGGTACGAACAACCGAAGGAGATTGGATTACTAATTGGATCAGACATTTTGCCGCAATTTTTGACGCATGGACTAGTCAAGGGTCCAGTCAATAATCCAATGGCACAAAATGCAAGGTGTGGCTGGATACTATCGGGACCAGTCAGCACCATCTTAACATCAAGAAAGAAGGCACAACTTAATAAACTCACATCATGCATCAGTGTGTGCAGTAAAGATGAAGGCTTAAAGAAATTTTGGGAATTAGAAGAGGTTCCAAGTGCAAAGATCAAGTCTACAGAAGACGAAATGTGCGAAAATCACTACCAAATGACGCACAACCGGGATGAAACAGGGCGTTACATCGTCAAATTGCTACTGCTGACGGATCGTATGGTTTTGGGAGATTCACGCAAAATGGCATTAAAGCGATTCCTTGTGTTGGAACATCTTCGGGATGAATATTCCAATTTTATTCGAGAACACATTAATCTTGGACATAGGGAGGAAGTATCCGACGGTTATACTGAAAAAAGTTATTATCTTCCACATCACGTAGTGATAAAAGAAGACAGCACTACAACCAAACTGAGAGTGGTATTCGACGCTTCGACAAAAACAACATCTGGGGAATCGCTAAACAGCATTATGATGACCGGTCCCACGGTACAAAAGGATTTGTTTTCCTTGCTACTTCGATGGAGGACGTTTCTAATTGTCTTCACAGCTGACGTCGAAAAAATGTATCGGCAGATTTTAGTCGATCAGGAGGATCGAAATTTACAACGTATTACAACTTCTGGGACCCGATCAAAGAATACGTTCTCAAAACCGTCACATACGGCACATCATCCGCACCGTATTTAGCAATTAAAACTCTATGCCAGCTAGCCGAAGATGAAAAACAAAAGTATCCACGGGCAAGCCAAACATTGCTTGACAGATTCTATGTAGACGATTGTCTAGGAGGTGCAAATTGATGCAGCTACTTCGGAATTGTGGATTTAACTTACGTAAATGGACATCAAATAATGCAGCATTCATAAAAGCGTTGCCAACCGAAGCAATTGACATGGAGCCAGAACATGACTTTAATAGTGACACAACATTTAAAAATGGTGCCCAGGAACAGACGACTTCCAATTTAAAGTAAATTTTTCGTCACAAAGTGTACCAAACGAGCAATATGAAGTGACACTGGCAAAATTTTCGATCCTTTCGGTTGGTTGTCGCCAATTACAATACTGGGACGGATGGGACGAAAATGTTCCAATGAAAATTCAAAACGAATTCAAGACAAAACTACGAGTATCAACGCAGGTTCCGGTTTATTTTACATTCTAAATAGTAAAATTTACAAACCTGCCTTGCGAATGCATCCTCTGTCGGCGATGCGACATGCCTACCAATGCGGAAGATCCTGCGAGAGTGCGCCTCAGAATCTGGTAGACAGAATTGAAGGCGCACTCGATAAGAAGGAATACGCCTTCGCATTTTCATCAACGTTGAGGGTTGACAACGTTGACAACGCAGCGTTTGACGGCATGTGTAACTCGGCCAGACAGCACGGAGTAGACGAATCATTACTTTTGTGGATAAAAGCAATGCTGGTGAATAGGATATTGATTGCGCATTTATTTATTGATATTTATTTCAATCCTTTATTAATCACTTTTTAACACACTGGAGTGGAGCACACTTGATTGTTCAGTCAGCAGTTGGCGGAAGAGTCTCTATTCACTTGGTTGTCAAAACTAATACAGTGAATGTCAAACTGTGGGCTGCGTTCACTGTGCATGATATACTACACTGACCCCGGCCAATATGTGAGGACGGAGGTAAACAGGGATTGTCGTTCTGTTTCCACTGCTATGTTGCGTGGACTTACTGCTCAACGCGCTCAATAGTTCTGGCGTCTATGTACAAGCATACGCGGATGATGTAGCTGTACTGTCTGTCTGTTGAATCGTGTCTAGCGACTGTTTGCTGTAAAGCTCAAGCAGCCATAGACGTGATCGATGATTGGTGCACTAGAAATGGGCTTTCAGTTAATCCTCCCAAAACTTAGGAAACTGTCTGGTCTGACCCATCTAATGCTTAAAGACATCATCATCGAATTCTTCAAAGATGTCAAATATCTGGGTGTCATCCTAGATAACCAACTTCTATGGACTAAAGATGTTACCTCGAAAGAGTCTAAGGCGCTCTCAGCCTTGGTATCCACACGGCTATGATAAGGCCAATTATAACGTCGGTTGCCTGGTGGAATAAGCTCTCGCGAAAATACATGATTGCTGCTTTTACCTGACACCAAAGAACGGCTTGTCTCGGATGCATGGGGGCTTGCCGCAGCACTCCGGGCTCTCTTTAGACGCATTGATGAATCTCAGAGCTATCTTCCGTCTAAAAAGAATTGGTCTTTGATACAACACTGGCTGAGCTGTCTTATAACTCTGGTCTTATGGACATGCCGTAAGGCACCAGAATTCCTGTTGCAGAAAAAAATACGAAATCGACTTTCCTTGTGCCCTGGACTAGTTTCGACCGGAATCTGAGCCAGGAAAGGAATGCAGTCGGGTTTTCGCGGATGGCTCCAAAACCAATATAGAATGGATATGGCGGTGGTATCTTTCTGGATTACGACAACATTAGACTTCACCTCACGTTTGAAAAACTTGCATCTGTCTTCCAAACGGAGCTTTACGCAGTCCTGATGGCAGCAAACTACAATATATTGAGGAGAACCGGTGGAGGCGGCTAAGCATTTGCATCTGTATCTACAGCCAAGCTTTGCTTAGAGACTTGCTGAACCCTCTTAAGACTTCCAAGCAAGTTCAAATCACTGAACACAGTCGGAAGGCTAAATTCAGTGACCCTTATCTGGGTCCTAGGTCACAATTGGATCGCGGGAAATCAAATCAAATCGCCGATGAACTTGCCAGTCAAGGTTCAGAGTAGAGTTTTTCAGGACCCGAACTTCCGTTGGGTCTGCCTGCGTCCTCGGTTAAGGCTTCTATTGACAGTTGGGTCTCATATGAGCACAACAGCAGTTGGCATAGCTCCGCACTATACAGACAGACCAAACGAATGCTTCGAATGCTTCTCGACGTCTCTAGGAAGCCAGCATGCTTGCCTATAAGGCGATGCCCAGTAATGATACCTTGAAAGATCAAACTCTTAGAGAGATTCAAATCCAATTATATCTCAAGTATATCAGCAATTCATTGACGATATTCCAGAGAAAGGGTGAAAAGGTACCGCCTTGTGGCGTACCACAGCTGACACATCTTTTAGCAGAAACCTCACCCAGTTTGGAGTTGATTATCCTGCTATTTAGCATAAGACTGATCAACTCCTCAAGTGAGCCGTCGTATACTTTTAGAGTACACCTTCTACGTCGAGAAATGCGACCATTGAGTACTCTCTATACTGTAGGGACCGTTCGATGTGGCAAATCAGTGAATGTAGAGCAATGGTTGGATTCCATATAGGCGCATTCAGTATCTTTGCTTGCACCACTTAGACCTCTCAACAAAGAATTGGTCAAATGAGCACCAACATATGAAATGGAAAGCCAGCCTTAGCTTTGGCGACTTCAATGCCGGCATCTTGGATTCTCTTGGTCAAAGAAAGGATATCGCCCTTGTATTTGTGATTGCTGTCACACCAGAGTGACTTTCGACTTTCTGTGCATCGGCGCTAAGGGATTCACTGATAAATGCATGTGAACGAACAACATCCAAAGTGGTAACACCAAAGAGACGTTTTGGATCGTATTTTACAGCCTTTATGAGGACTTTGGCAGCGATGGGTACAACAGTGTTAACTGGATTGGGCAATGGGAGCGGCAAGATCCTTTACAATACCAGCTTTCGTGTTGGACAAATCATATCGGCTCCTTGTAAAGCGGCTGCCAATTCTCCTGAGCCAGTGAAACCCCGCGTCGAACTCTTTGTATCGACGTGGGAAAGGTCAGCGGCAACACCAGATGTACCGACAATATCGTACAAACTGAGCTGGGTAACCAATGGATTTGGCATTAACAGCAGCGACAGGAGTTGTCCAATACCGACACAAGCACCGCAAACAGTAACTTTGAAGTTAGATAGATAAATTCCAAAATAGATTGTATCGAGAAGCTTTTGAAAAGATAAACTAGCAAAGTGATACACCCAACCATCGTTCTTCCCCGCCGAAGTTATGCGGGTATGTTGAGCCGTAGACATAAGTCGTGGATCAATTCTAGATCGTATATGGATATCAATAGAGTTTTCCGAAGGAAGGAAGGTGTGAGGTCCTTTGAGACAGCATGATAACATTCTCCAGCTTTGGGGATGAAATCTAAATTAACTTTCCTCCATGATAAGTGAATGTGGATCATTTCTACACAGCTCCTCATGATATTCATTAGGGCTGGCAGGATAATATCTGAGCACCTTTGTAGCTCTAATCAGATCGTGAATTTTAGTCACAGTTGCAGTAGTCCTGTTGTAATTGCTAATGACCGCGAATACGAAGCTAGCTGGGAAGTGGGGGTCCAGTAGCAGGTTGAGTGATTCCTCACTTGAGGTCGTCCAAGAGCCATCGGTTTTTTTTTTTTGTCAAACCCCTGGGCATCATAGGATTTGTAGAGAGGATTTTTCTTAGCCAATTTTTGTAATTCTGTCACAGAAATGACCTACAGGATTGTCGCTTTGCCTTCCTCAATTCTTTTTTTATGTTTTGAGGGATTCCTTGTATGAGTCTCAGTCAGTCATTTTTCTTGTGGTTTTCGCTTGAAATGTTTCCTGCAAACATTTCTAAACTGTCCCAGTATTGATGCCGACAAATGCGGCTTTTTCTTGTCTCTAGGCTTGACTTTCATGTCAAGCTCGTTGGTGTTACACAGAGGATAATGTTTTTAACTGCATTCCGAAGTACTGGTTGGCTAGGACGAGTACCATTCAGGCTGAGCTGGATGTATCTGTGGTCGGGAAAAGAGTGTTCAGACGATACCATCCAGTTCGTTAATTTCAGTATGCTGTCGGAGACAAGGGTGATATCCAGCTCTCCTCGTGTAATCAAAAAGTAACTCAACGCTAGCGTTGCAACCGAACTTAACACTCAAGTGGATATGAATACACTTATAATGCCTCAGCATGTGTTAAGTTTTTTGGAAAATGGGATAGAGAGAGAAAGAAAGATGTTTAGGCTCAGTGGTTATTTCCAACATTTAATGGGGAGACGAAATTCTTAGTGGAAGTTGGCTTGATGTTCATTTCTAGTCAACTACTCGTCTTACTTGATTCTCGTTAACTGAAAAATGGATATGTCTTTCGAGCGAGGCTGGGATTCGAACACCGAACCTTCCGATATGGAAGCCAGTCCACTACCACTTGGGCCACGGCCACCCACAAGCGAAGCGTATACAGGTGTCTCAAGTAAACAAACCACGCCTTCAACGATCCATGGTTCCTGGATTAGGATGATGTATTCTGCCTGTCAGTGTCCTTTGTGTTGGGAGGTGGTCCTGGGTTTTCCAGCATGATAGACGAGGAAGTACCCGAAATCTTTAATTTGACCTACTGCCACCGCTTAGGTATTACTAGGTAAAGTAACTTCCTTGACACCCAGAATGAGCGGCTACTGCAAAAAAGGTTATGGTGCCTTGAAGTCCGTTCATATTTAGGCAGACATGCCAAATTTCAGTGCGATACTATCTTTAGTTTTGTTTTGACAGGTGATTGTTTTTGACGTGTTTGGCATCATGTTGAGTATGGACAAAAACGATTCTCGTTCTCTCATAAAACATTATTTTTTGAGAGGCAAAACGGCGAAGGAAACAAAAGAAAAGTTGGATAAATATTATAGGGCTAATGCTCCGTCAGATTACATAGTCAAATATTGGTTTCGAGAGTTTCGTGGTGGCCGCAACTCCACTACCGATTAAGTCCGCAGCGGAAGGCCCTCCGATGCGGTTACAGAGGACAATGTCAAAAAAATAGTGAAGTGAAGGTGCTCCAGCTAGCAGATACCACAAAGATTAGTACTGTGGGCACACTCCATATTTTGGGCAATATTCTGCATATGAAAAAGTTATCATGCCGCTGGATGCCGCGCATGCGCACTCCTGACCAAAAATACGAACGCAACAGCACTTCGAAAGACGGTTTGGACTTGCTGATGCAGAATCGGGCGGACTTTTGGTGTCGATTGCTAACTGTTGATGAAACTTGGATCCACTATTACACACCAGAGAACAGAGTGAATGCAATGGACTGAAGCCAACACGAGTGCTCCGAAGCGGCCGAGGGAGGCTCGATGGACCGGAAAGGTTATGGCGTCGGTTTTCTGGGATTGTCATGGCATACTCTTCGTGGACTACCTCGAAAAAGGAAAAACCTTCAACAGCGAGTATTACTGTGCATTATTGGAGCGATTGAAGGCCGAAATCGCTGCAAAACGGCCTCACATGAAGCGAAAAAAATTTTGTTTTTGCAAGACAATGCGCCGGCGCACAAGAGAATCGAAACCACGGTTAAAATCAATGACTTACGGCTCCAATTTCTGTCGCATCCACCATATTCACCCGATTTGGCTCCCTAGGACTATTATCCAAACCTCAACAGATGGCTCATCAATAAAAAATTCAGCTCATTCGAGGAAATCATCAACGCCATGCAGACCTTCCGCAAAATTACTCTTCGGACAGGATCAAGAAGTTTCAAAATTCGCTGGAATAAGTGTATCAAACTAAAAGAGGACTATATTGAATAAAATAAAAAAACATTTAAAAAAAAAATTTTTAATTCCCAAGGAGGTTAGTTTTCACTCCATCTACACCCTGAATGACTCGAACTGCAACCAACTTCAGACTGCTATAATTTCCAAACCGTTCATGACAGTGAGCTCAAATTTTGACACATGACAGATAATTTTATTACTTACAAGCCTTTTAAACGATTTCCGTCTCAGTTGTGTTGAAAAATTTTTATCCGCTATGGAATTCAAACGTGATAGTGTGATTGCTTTGTATTTGGCTGGAAAACCACAAGTAGCTATAGTTAGAGCCCTCCAGCACTTCAACGTGAATAATCATTTGTGTCTGGAACCATAGCGCGTTACCGTGATACTGGCAGCGTTTTAAAACGCCATGGAGGTGGTCAAAAAAAAACAGCAACATCGGCAGAAATGGTTGGGAAAGTGAAGGCTCGAATTGAGCGCAATCCGCGTCGAAGTGGAAGAAAAATGGCTCGTGAGCTCAACATATCGTTGGAACGGATGCAACACATACTGAAAAATGAGCTTGGGCTCAAGCGATTGAAGTTCCAAAGAGCACACAATCTTACACCGCAACAGAAAAAAATTAGAGTCGAAAGAGCGAAGGAGTTGCTACGCTTGCACGAAAGTGGTGAGTTGCCGAATTTGGTTTTTTCCGATGAGTCGCCATTTGTTATCGAGCAATATGTCAACAAGCAAAATGACCGAGTTAACTTGCCAGAGAGGTCCTTCGAAAATTTACACCTTCGGACGGCCACCAGAAAGCAGGCAGCACTGATGGGGATGATTTGGGCTGCCATAACCGCCGATGGTCGCTCTCCGCTTGTATTTTTGGACCGTGGCGTCAAAATTAATGCGATTGTATACCGTGAAACTGGCTTAGAGGCAGTATTAAAGCCTTGGGCAAACAATCATTTCGGTCGGAGACCGTGAACATTTCAACAAGACTCGGCACGGTCTCACAAAACGCGCGTCAACCAAGATTGTTCCACACTTCATTTCTTCGACACAATGGATTGCAAATTCTCCGGATGCAAATCTGTTGGATTTCTCTGTCTGGGGTATTTTGAAGGCGAAGGTTGGCACTAAAAAATACCAAAGTTTAGACCACTTTAGCGATCGTGATTGCATCTTTTAAGATTTCGCTAAAAGACCTCAATGATGGGCTGTTAGAAGGAACAGGGTGGGTTTCGGTGTTATTGTTTTTGGGCCTCTTGGATGCCGCCAAGGTTTCCTCCAACGATCTGTAGAGCTTGCAGTAGTCCTTTAGCGTTTTGGGAGCAGTGTGTATTCCATCTTTAAGGCTGTTTTTAGCCTCAATCTTGCTCTTTCTGTCCGCACTTCTCTCAACCTCCGGAATGGAGGTCCGATTTTAAGGTTCAGTGTCGCAGTATCACCACGTTATAAGGCATGTTGCATTTTGGGACCCGTGAAGTTTAACTATTCTCTTTCCATCTCTTCGAAATAATGGGTCTGAAGCCCTCAATCGATTTTCGCCATAAAATCGACTTTCTTTCGACTGCTACCGTGAAGGTATTATGGGTTGGGTATCCATTTTTTTTTTAAATCTACGCGGAGTTTGTTCATTTATCATAAACTCAAAGAATTTGAAGTAAATGTTATATTGTAGTTCCCTCTTTGTGATTCTCACGTTTTCATATGAACGCGCATTGCAACTGGTTTTAGATTGTTGAGTGGTAAAACAGCGTTATTGTTACCTAGAAGAGAATTCATTTTAGTGAAACAATTTCACTTCCGTCTGATTCACCAAATGTTTCCTACCTCAAACCGGTTGTCGTTTGATTTATGACGATGTTTCTCTTAATTTCTTCGTCATCAGTCCACTGACTTCTGCAATTTCCCGTGATCCACTCCAATTTCTACTGACCAAAGTTGACCAAAAATTCACCAATTCACCAAAGGTCCATTGAAAGGCTTCTAACCCCAAAGACTCACATTTTGTCGTTCGGTTGTTTATTCGCTGTCACATCAGATAGCAACCTACAGCTTTCTTTCTTGTCATACTCGTAGCCGTACTCTCTTCGCTATGCTCGCTATGCATACATAACGTCATCGCCATAACAATGAAGATGACCTAATTCATCACAAGATGTTTTGTTTTCTTAGCTAAATATTGATTAAACACGTAGTGTTTATTATTTTCCCAGGCTAGAACAAAACCCCCCGACTGCTCTACCCGAACTCGTTAAGCATCAAAATTTATCGAAAAAATTCTATCACTCCTGAGCGGAACATTAATAAACCTTACCGAAGGTTTCTATTCGTGCCACATGTTAAACATTTGAAGCGTAACCATTTGGACTTGCATACCAACATACCAGTATCCGCCGCTGTCTGATTCCCATGCTTTAATATTTCAGAACGTAGTCATGTGAAATATTATTCACACGAGGTGCTGTCATTAGACCTCAAGGCATACTCGTGATTCGTACAAGATCCTTAACTTAATCAAATTCAAAATTTCGAAAGAACAACAGCCACGAAAGATGTGATACAAGATGAAGACGGGACCGGTTCCATTCGTCGACAATTAAGTCAAAAAGTAATCAGAAATGTTTTTAAAGCAATGACATACGAATATCATACAGGAGGAGGCGACACAACAGCGGCGCTTTAAACCTTAACTCGGAGACATTTTGGCGTCTTGAGTTTAGAAATTATGCATGAAATTAATTCGCCTGTGAAATTCAAATTTAAACGCGCGCCAAGAAAAATCTTCGTCACAAGAAGTGCGCAGCTGAAGTTGAATAAAAAAAAAAGAAAAAAAATCAAAAAAGCCAGTCTAGCAGCTGTGATGTAGCCTTGACCTAATCCGGGGATGTTTCCTTAGACAGATTACGGGTAAACTGTCAGCATTCCACGCGACTGTCATCAATTATACTCATTTAGTACTCGGTGCTCGGTATACGAGTACAAGCGAAATGTGCTTTCCGAGGTCAACCCACTGCCGTTATGAATGTTTTGTTTGTTTGTTGTTGGTTTGTTTACCATTGGAATGTCTTATCTGTCAGACAGGCAGGCGGTGCGGTCTTAGCGGAGATAATCCATTGTTTTTTTGTTTTTTTTTTTTTCTCCAAGTTCAAATGCACTCCTCACAGCCAATAGTTTCAGCTGTGCAAACGAACAGATCATCTTTGTTCATGAGACTTTAGCAAATATTTGCATGGTCGAGTCATCAAATCGCAGATATTTCCAAGCATGTAGAGCGCTCAGCTCACAGCGGGACACGGCATAAAAGTGGCTAATCGCAAGAGACGAGACGTTACTTTGTTTCGTTTGTGGAGAAGGAACGTCCATGCGTTGTCTCAGGTTTCTTAAAATGGGTCCCAGTATCGGGACTCTTTTAAAGTCAGCGCTGTAAATCCATTTGGAAGTGAAGGCTCTTTTAAACGCGTGTTAAATACGAGTATCTGTGTGATAGTGAAATAACAGTGAGCGGATATCATCAGAGTGATTATACAGGGTCTTTCAATAGGGTCTTCCGAAATTTGACATTTGATAGCGGCCATATTGTTGAAGTTTCATCTGTCAAATTGGCTGTCATTTATTCAGTCTGTTTTGCCAAATCACCATGGACGGACATAGCGTTCAACAACATGAGCAAATGATAAAATTGTTTTAACAAAATGGGTGTCATGTTCGAGCAACGTTCCGCCCGTTCCTGGGACCCAGATAAAACTCAGTGAATCTGGCTTTCGGACTGAGTTTGGTGAGGGCGAAAAAGGGTTCAGCAAGGCTCTGGCTGTCGCTATAGATGCAGACGTAGGTACGTAGAAGTTGTTGTCTGGTAAGATCCTACCAAGTAGCGTGGATATGCTGTTTTGAGACCACAACTCATGTGACCTGGTTATTGAAAGATGCTGCGAAGAGCGTTGTTTTCAGATTCATCCTGTGGAGTTCAGAAAATTAATAATCTCGACGAATTTCTTGGCAGAAATCTCTGATAATTCCTTGAACATGGATTTGCCAAGTATGCTATGCTAGGATCTAAGAATTCCGGGCAGTCATAGAGAAATTGGAGTAGCTTAAAGGTAGGTTAAAAGGAGTGCATAACTTGGCAGCGTAGGAGCCAACTGTTCAGTGAGACATGCTAACTGCAGTGATTGTATCCAGAGTTCGGCCTTACTTAGCTGCTTCCCGGTTTGCAGAAGCGTATCTACGGATGCATTGCTGGTGCTTTTGGGTGTGCTTCCCCTTGACTTGGAGGCGATAAGTCGTGCTATCGCCCACAGGATCAAGAAGGGACTTCCGTTGATCAATGCAGATTGGGTCTTCTGGAAAGTTTTGTCCAGTAGAGAGTGTAAGTTCTTGGTTTCCGAATGCGTCCGGTTTAGATGCCTAGGGTTTCTTACTGCTTCTTTGGGGGCGAATTGACCATGAGCAAGCTTCCAGAGCTGAATCTTAGTCTGGGCTTTCTGATCTCTGGCATGGCTCCTTGAATGCGTTTCTGCATAAGAGAAGCCTTAGCGAGGTTGTAGGTTGTGAATGCGGAGCTCCCCTTGAGGACTGGATGCACGTTCTTTGCGTGTGTCCAGCCTACTTGGACGTTATAGATTTGTAAGCTATGGGCATCACCTACGATGGTGATATCTGCGACGTCAGTGGAGTTCTACTTGAAGGAATTCGTAGCTTTGCAAACGAGATTTTCCGTCGTAGATGGTGCAGGTAGCTAGCGGATGGACAACAGCATTAGGTTGGGCAAAAGGCCGCCAGTCCTGGGCAGTAGGGTGCCCAACTGAAAGTGACCGCAAGAATGCGAAGCTCGACCGACCCTTGTGGGAGTATCGTGGTGGTTGTTGGTTTATACCCAAATTCGCGGGTAGAGTAGACCGAATGGAGCTTGGACATCTCATGTTTTAGCATATGTTATAGCATACTACGACCTGTACTCATCCATTTGATTGCTATGGAATTGATTAGTCTGCTTGATATGGAGTTGCATTACAACTGGGTGCCATGACCCACAGAATGGCTGAGGTATTCGATAGGCCTCGACCCTTCATCAAAGGGGAAGTTCGTACTTTATAGACGACTTCAAATCTGGTACTGGTGGCAGTACTTGTACTAACCAAAGGGCGCTGATCTACGAATTGTTTTGATATCTTGTTCGAAGGCGCACCGTGGGCTTGAGCCTTCATGGCAGGTACTTACGTTAAACACTCGTGACATCTGCCTCGCTGCGAGTTCTGTTGATTAAGTTCCGCCGTCTTCCATCCGTGAAGACCTGCCTGTCTTTCTTCCCTGGGTCAGATTCTGACTCTAGTCATGGGCACATGGAAAGTCGATTTCATATTTTTTTCTGCAGCAGGATTTCTGGTGTCATTGCGTTAGATGTCCATAAGACAAGGGTCATAAGACTGTTCGCGCGCAAGGTCATCAAAGCTCGAGTACACTAAAGTCACTTCTTTTTAAACGGAGATAGAACGCCGCCTTGCGGACAAAACCTGTTTACCTCCGCCGTCCGATATTCGCCCATTTAACGGTCGCCATAATCGTCCTACCAAGAGCACTCGGCTTTTCGCAGACCACAACTTGGCGAATTTTGCGTCGTGACTTGGGCCTGTTCCCGTACAAAATTCAACTGACCCAGCAGCTGAAGGTAAACGATCATAGACAGTGACGTGGGCTGGCTGAATGGACTCTGGAGCAGTTGCAAACTGACCCTAATTTTCATCGAGAAATCATCTTCAGGGATGAGGCCCATTTCTGGATGAATGAGTACGCCAACAAACAAAATTGTCGAATTTGGGACGATACCTATCCACATGAGATCCAAGAGCGTCCACTGCATCCCGAAAAAGTCTCTGTTTGGGCTGGCGGCGTCATCGGTCCATATTTCTTTGAGAACGACGTTGGCCAGGCCATGACCGTCAATTGCGAGCGCTATAGGTCGATAATTACCAACTTTTTTTGGCCTGAATTTAATGATACGGACACCAACGACATGTGGTTTCAAGAGAACGGCGATACGTGCCACACAGCTCACGCCACATTGGAAATTCTGCACGAACAATTCGAGGGCATAGCCATCTCACGTGGAGATGATGTGATCTGGCTATCGAGATCGTGCGATTTGACCCCGTTAGACTTTTTCTTGTGAGGTTTTCTGAAGTCGCAGGTCTATGCGAATAAGTCACAGCCCACAGCGGCCCTTAAAGTCTAACCTAACCCATGCCATCGGTCAAATTCAGGCTGATTTATGCGTCAGAGTCATGGAAATTTGGACATTTCGGATGCGCGCCACCCAGAGAAGCCGCGGCGGACATTTGAACAAGTGGAGAAGGGTAGCAAAACAAAACTGATGCCTCAAGCACCGACCAATAAGTTGTTAAAGATGTTTGGATAGCATAAATGGATAACGATCGAGCTCTGAGACGTAGGGACTTTCCTCGGTGCACAAGAAGAAGGTACCAGAGCCAGATTATTACTTAGAACGTGAGAAGGACCTGATGCAGTACAGAGCCGACATCGTGGGGCTGAGCCAGCCGAGCACACTGTATTATTCTTCAGCTCAACGTGCAGTGGCCGGATATTGACGCAAGCTTTCAAGGTAGAGAAGTAATCTTATAGAAGAAGAATTATATAGTGTTACGCACCAACCGAAGCGTATTTGTCTCGACAGATTTCAAAAGCAAAATAGGATAGGAACAATATCATACTCAAACACGACATGGGTAAGCCCAGGTCTTCTCGAGCAGCGGAAAGCGATTTTCAATTTCCCAATGGTCAAGTGGCACTAGGAACACATTATTCAACCAGCTGAACAGTTGAATCAGATCTGATAAGCAATGAACATCGCCTTGATATTCATATTATGGACTGAACTCTCAAAGCCATCTTAAATTTAAAAATATGATGCCAACTGATGCAATAACACCAGAACTCCCCTTCTTTCCCAGTGGTCAGCAATGGTTTCGGAAGAAATCAAAGCCAGGAGACGAATGTGGTCGGCTCTTCACTGACGTCTCCAAAACGAATGTATGATGCGAAACACCTTCATCTGTCTTCCAAGTAAATACAAACGCATTTCGGATGCCAATAAATTAGAAGGAGAAGTATCGACGTCTGTAGTGAAAGCCAAGCATCTCTTCAGGCCTTACTGAATGCAAGGCTTCTCTGAATCCAGTCGGAATGCTGATTTCATTGAATTTAGTTTGGGTCCCAGGTCGAAATAGGTCAAGAGAAAAGAGATCCTTGCTGAGCAAGGACGGAGCAGATTTCCTCATCAAGCCTACCTTAAGGCTGACTTCGTACTTGTGTAGGGCTTCCATTGACCAAACGATTGTTAACTGACATTTCTCAGAAGTCAGTGGCCTTCCTAATGACCCGCTGTAGGAAAGGCTGTTATTGACATTGGAACGGGGCACTTTTGTTAAGGTTCCAAGGTGTCAAGCATAACTGATATTTACAATATCCTGCGATATCTCTGTGAGTGTCTAGCTTACACCGACATCAGCTTGCATTTTAGCACAGCGGGGATTTTTTTTCTTTCGGAACAGAGCACTCAGTCAAAGAACCAGTATGTACTCTCATAAGTTACTTCTAATGGAATCGTCCAGTCTTTCGAAGAAAGATGAGTAAAGACTTTAGTGATAAAGTTTCTACAATGCCAGTACCCACCACGTCAACGCCGAGTACCTGCGTAGTGCTCCGCGGTGTCGCCATCACTTTCACAGCAAGCATCGCAGAATGTTGAATCACTTATGCCGAGCACATTTAAATGATTAGGAAAAATATAGACGCTAGTAAGCAACCTGCATTCTTTCCTGCTGAGAGACAGCCGCTGACTTTTTACAGATGTCGGAAAGCATTCGGGGAGTCATGCCATCTGCGATTGTGCTCAACTGTCAATGGAAGCCTTAACCGAGGACGCAGGCAACGCAACGTAGGTCCGGGTGCAAAAAACCTCTCCTCTGAACGTTGCCTGGCAAGTCCATCGGCGATTTCATTTTCAGTGATCCCATTGTGACCTAGGACCTAGACAAGACTCAATGAATCGTAAGAGTATTCAACAAGATTCTAAGCGCATATCTAAATAGTTCGTTCCTTTCACAGTCGTCATCAGGATAGCGTATATCTCTGCTTCAAAGAAAGACTCTATTCTTTCAGTGCTCCATCCAAATTCGGTTTTGGAGCTCTGCGTGAAGATAGAACTGCATTCCTTTCCTAGTCTAAATTTTTGGCAGAAAACATTAGTGGCCGCAAAAAAGTCCGTTTCGCATTTTTATAGCAACTGGATACGAATAAGGCCAGAGACAAAGGAGTTTTCGTGTAAGCTTGTTCCACCTAGGAAACGACGCATAGTTTATAATTCGCCTTATCATAGCCGTGTAGATCCAGAGGACGCTTCTCGGCGACAAGCCCTTTACACTGACAAAAGACCAGCTGCGCTTTGGAGGTTTGCGCGTAACATGCTTAGGCCGAATTAGTTTGCTATCCAGTGTGACAGCCAAATAGTTTAAGCACTAAATAAATCAGACTGGTCATCTTCCTCCGTTTCGTAAAGAGAAGAACCTCAGTTTTGAGAGGATTGACTGAAAGGATCTTTCGCGTTGGTAGGCGTGTTGCATCGCAGACAGAAAATGCATTCGCACAGCAGTTTTGCGCGCATACATAAATCGCGACCATTCTCTCCATATCCTTCAACATGAAGACTTATACATCTGACGCTCTTGGCGAGTGTGTAGTTTTCTAGTTGGTCTAGAATAGTCTCACTGTTCGCTAGTGTTCCGTTATGTATACCAGTGCCAGGCTAGCAGTGAAGATTTTTTTTCAACTGGGTACATGCCATCGGTGCCAGGCGACTTGAAGCCATCAAATGAAGCAACAGCATGTTTGATGGTCTCATCCATAGCCGATGAGATATACCAGCTACGGCGGCTCACCAGCAGCTTCGTTAATAGGAGCTGGATATGAGTTGGCTCTGATTAGGTTACCTGGAAAGCGAGCCTCAAGCATGAGACGGAGATTCTCTGCTTTCGACTCAGTATAGGTGCCATCAGATTTTCTGAATGGTTCCAGCCTGATTGATCTACCCCGGATCTTCTCACAAAAGTCTTGATAAGGGGCATTCCTCGAAATTCGAATAAGCTTCTTATTTGAAGCATCAGCACATCCCTCGTTTCCCTCAGTTGCCCCGGAACCCAGAAGATAACGTCCGCCAGTTTAGATTGTCTGAAAACCTCGAAAGTCTTAGTTTCCAGGGGTGGGATTTTCGGCACAGACTTGTTCAACCAGTCGGGAGTTTAATGTACGGAGCACTTCGCTCTAGGAGTTCCGTTTTGCATATTGAAGCCCCCTGCTTGAATGTAAACATAATCTGCTTTGGCTAGCTCCCACAGTTGATCGTCATTCAAACTGTTGTCATTGACAGGCTTCCTAATTTGGAACACCAGAGATGAAAACGGCATCCGTATAGGTGCGCCTGTCTCGTCTCCTTTAGCGTTTCGGGGTTTTCTTAGAGGTGCTTGGTGTTCCAGCGACCTCCAAATTCCGTCCACCAGAGCTGCAACTTGTGCTGGTTACAGCACCGGTTTCATCCGTATCTTGTACGCTGATAAAGTCATCACTGTAGTTGTTTCTCAACGAGATTTTACCGGCTTCCGTCGACCGGAACTAAGACCTTTGCTGGTTGTAGCACTGATCATTTCCGGACATCGTGTGCGTGTAAAACCACCGCGATGAGTCTAACTGCTTCATGCGATTTCCGTCGAACGGAACTGCAGACTTTGTTGGTTGCAGCACCGGTTTCATTCGGTTATTTCTTGGCCCTGTTCGGAATAGATGTCTCGTGTGTTTTAAAGTGAACTCCTGACATAAATAAGCCTTAATCGAACTGAATGCCCAAATAATCATGAAGACAAGGATAAGGTCCATTGATACCAAAGCAGAACTTGTGTTGGAGGCACAAATTGCAGCCTTGGTATGAGTCGAGGCCGATTTAAAACCTCCTGATGATCTTACGATCACAGCACCCAGTACTTATTGCAATTCTATAATATATCGGGTCGAAATTAACCATTCCTGCGATTTTAAGTTTAAACCACAATCACCGTGACGCTCTCACAAGGCGGCCAACCTCTTCAAGTCAGGCCCGGACCGAAATCCGGAGGACTCCTGACTCCCACGATACCGTGATTTAAGTCCACCAACAAGACATATAAGCGGCAGCTTGTAACTGGTCAAATCGTTGCAACCTTCAGAGGCGTCAACGTTACCATAAAACCAGTATTCGATCTGCCCCCGTTTTTTATTAGGCAACGTCATTGATCTAATAAGCCTTCATAATTGGGCGGGGGGCTCATCTGCGGGACAGAAGAAGAGGGCGCAGTTTCAGATCCGAGAGGTTGGTCAGTTTCAGTGGGCGTCACTTCCACTGAGATTGGTGAGGGTGAGATTTTTAGCACGATCGCCTTCGACGTTCCTTGCCGTCACTTTGAGCCGTGTGTTTGTCCCAGGTCTCCGTTTCCTCTTGGAGTGTGCCTCTTTCAGAACCCGTTTCACCTTTTCGATCTCCCGAGACAAGTCTAGTCTGATAGAGTTCAACCGTAACAGGCAGGGCCTCTTCGGTACTCCCCCTATAGTTAGAGTCCAATCTACCGAACGTGTTATAGCAAGAGCCAAACAAACCATCGGAATCAAGTGATCCAACAGCTCTTGGGCCAGCGCCTACTTCGATGGGGTTGTTTTTGAGTACGTTGATTGGGGCCTCCAGAATCCGTGCCTCGGTCGCAGTCGAAAAAACCATGGAAGGATTGTCGCTATTGCGAGTACCACCTGTAGTATACTCCCTTGGACTTTCTTGACACCTAGTTCGACGGGGCTCTTTTCAGTCTTTAGGATCTTTGACTCTTAAGTCTTCCTGCCACAACACGGCAGCCAAATCATCAAATCATTGCAAAGGAAATTGTGGCCCCGAATTGTGTAAAAGCAATTCGAACATATGCATGTTATTTGCTTCATTTACCAAATCACAGAAGCGTATATCCATCTTTCTGCGAAAGTCTGATAAAATCCAATAAAAGGAACATCCAAGAAGTACAATGGACTAGTTCTTCGTCTGACTACTCTATTCCGACAGAAAAAAAAGAAGTGCATCAGGCATTTCTACGAGCAAAGAAACTTTTGCGAGAATTTTGCCATTTCGCCTAACAATGAAGCATGGGGGTCTTCACTTCCCCATCACATACGCACGGTTCGTTCCAGATTGCCCAACACTTGCCCTATCTGGTGTTGTTCCAGTATTTTTAGACTAAATTTCCACACAATCAGCACTTTGCTTACGCAGTCAAACTCGCACGATTACGGATTAAGTACGATATTGCGGCCGCACACGAATTGTTTTGCTAGAAACTTGTCGATCACAGAGTGAGCAGCAAGTTAGTCTCGAGGGCTCCCACCATGTTTCCACCAAACCTAACACAAAAATTTCAAAACAGAAACTTGAGTCAGATGCTTTCACCGAATTTTTAGAAATGAAAAAGCGCTTTTCCGACGATGTTTTGCTCGTGTTGATAAAGGGAAGACTTCTCAACTCCATGGTGGGATTTCGTTTCATATCGGCACAAAAGTCTATGGAGACTCCCCTCTAAGACAAAAATGCGTCTCTATGGGTGGCAACCAGCAAAGAAAACATCTGACTAACCTACGGCAACCGAAACTCCAAAGATCATGGCAACGAGCAAAGAAAACATCTGACTAACCTACGGTAACCCACACTCCAAAGATCAAATGTGTTCCCTCTTCTCAGTAGTTCATTAGAACACGTTCTTTCAATAATTTACATTCCATTCTTAAACCAATAGCCCCCTGAAAACGGTCGTAAACAGTTGATCTAACCATAATCGAAATATGTACCAACGAGTTACGAGAACGTGCACCAAGATAAGCGACATTTGCGTCACCCAAAAAAGGGGTGTTTTGCAAAAACACCCTTGTTGAAATCCGGGGGAAACTACTACGACTTCGTTGAGCACACAGACGAGAGTATGGCAAATGAGAAATGAAAAAAACATCGAATCTTTGAAATTTAGATGACGCATACCTGACACTTGCAATACTTCTTTCTGGGAAGAGGACTTTGGAAAAGAATGTGACGTTTGTAGGTTGCAAAATATGGAAAGTGGCGCTAATAGTGAGAGTTTGACGTGACGTTGGAGCTGTTGTCTTTTTTATTTTCATTGTACGGGGGATTTGGAATTATGACGGTTTTTTTTTTTTTGGATGTTATTTGAAGTAGTTACACCGCTGCTGAAAGACGTCATCGGAGGAGCAATTAAACTCGGCTTGTGATAATGAAAATGGGAAAAACATGCTGCAAAGTCATTTGAACTTGAATGAGTTTTTTTTTGGAATAAAATCGATTTCACAAAATCTGAGAGTTTTCGCGGTTTGTCAGACGTTTTTGTCATTTTATGATAACGTTTACGATGCTGATGCACTAGAGCATTATCAGCATCGGCATTAGCAAATCATCGAAAATGTTGTCAATGCTTTTTTCCATTGGCATTTGCGCATCAGTTTACGTAATACAATGTTTGCATTCGTCCATAATTCGCACGACGAGTGGAGTACTCGTATCTTTAAATGAATGATTCAGGGATATGATAAGTAGTCATCCCGAACGAGATCGTTGGTTCATTGTGCTCTGAATATGACATGCAGCTGACGTTTACACATTTGCATAATTCACTCACAGCAACTGAATACGAGTATGTCACTGAACTGTCATCCGATCATAAAACTCGGTGAGTTCAACTGATAGGAGGAAAAGCATCCCTTCATCATTTCGATTCTCACGCCCATAGAACACTGGCTGCGCAGTATTCCAACAAAAGGATTTCGAAGACTTCAACGAACCGGGTAATGTACGAGTATGATAAAATAATCTCCGCACGGCAGGCATCTCGATGCAAGCGTCATATTCAATGATGCTGGTGCGGAGACCTAACTTGCAAAGACGTTGAGTCTTTACCGACTACGGTTGGCTGCAAGGATACAATTTTAGGGGTCAAACCAACCGTGAACGAGCTCTGACGCGGGCCTATTATACTTAGCGTTAACCAGGAATGGCGACGCTGACTGCGCTGACATTTTATTTCCGGCCCAAAAATACTACAAGAACAGACAATCCCTGTCCATGGAAGAGTCAGAAGTGAGTGAAGGTGAAATCTCAACTTCATCCATCTCCCTCCTGGTAGGGGGATTGGAAGAAGCGGAGCTTCTGGCTAGCGAGAGTGAGGAGTTCGAAAAAACACTCACTAACGAGAGCTATTTCACCTTTGAGCAGGCTGGTACTCACCCCAGTGATGCACAGGACAGGACCACCTCGGTTGAAGGGGTACCGAAGCCACCTCGAAGAATCAAAGAAATAAGGGTGAGGCTGCGGTGGTGGAAAAAGCGGGAACAGCTGGCTCAGCCGCTATGCCTGCCGCCTTCATCATCGCTGCTAAGAGTACGAAGAACGCACATCAAAGGGCAAGGGTTTTGCTACGTAACGCTAGGCGTAAGCAAAATATGAGAATTGTGATCCCAGCCACCTAAGTGAGTGAGAAAAATCCAATCGCTTACTCAATAGGCGGCAAGCAAGGGAAATTTTGCTGCAAAGCGGGAGTGGAAGCCGATCAGGCGCTCTCTACCTCCTACACGGCAAAATTAAAAGAGGGGGCTAGTGTCTCTGGAAAGAAGGGTTATTTTAGTAGCAAGGGAGGTAGATCCGACGATGTCGTGGAGCCAAACGATGCGAAAAAGGTGAAGGCTGGTACTTCATTCGCATTGCGTCGTAAACAACGCGATCCGAAAGGCGAGCTGCTCCTTGCTGTGATAAACGACCTGGAACCTTGCAGTCGTCTGACAATCGACCAGTGGAAAAACAACGAGGAGAAGTTCCAAGGCGTAAACTTCAATTCGATAGTGCTGCTTGGGGAGGCGGACGCAAGGTTGCAGCGTGTGGAAATAAGCCTTATGTGGATCTCTTATATGCGATGCTTGGGAAGGCATCAAGCAAAAAATTCACGACGGTGGCAAAGTTGGCAAGATACACTCTGCCGACGGCATGGGTATGGGTTACGTGCCTCTACACGTATTCTGAGAAGCTCCTAGCACCACACCATGTGCAGTATCGGGAACTAAAACCCGATACATGGAGAGTCCCTAAGACAAGTTCTGCAGATAAACCTGCACCACAGTAAGGCAGCAATGGCCGGTCCTGAGGAGTACATTACCAGACAGAGCTGTCGCAAAGTGCTCAAAGCGGTATAGAGGGAAATTAACAGCGGATGAGTTTGCATGAAGAGGAGGACTACTCGATAATAACAAGGTTGCTAACACCAAATCACCCCTTTGCATAGTAAAGGACACTATCGCTGAAAAAATCATAAAAGCTGCCAACCTAAGGTGGTCAAGTATGGAATTACACAGGGTATCCAAGGCTCACTTGCTAGCGGTAAAAGATCTAATAATTGGCATCCTTGCAGGACACTGTCTTCTGCGGTAATACACAAAGAGACTCCAATTGTCAGATACCGATATTTGAAGGTTCTACAGTGGTCTACAAGCTGTTGAGTACATAGCACACATGCTGTGTGAATACGATGCAATATAGCGTAGTTGAAGGAAATTTTTAGGGAAATACTTTTTCGAAAACCTAGACGAAATAGATGGCACCAGTTTCAAAAGCATTCTTGGACTTTGCAAAGAAATTGGGAGATTGTTTAGGTTTTTGCCCTTTGAATATAAATTCAACTGATTCCACAGGGATCGCGACGGGTTCGTTTTGATGGCTGGTGTCTGTGTGATGGCTTATCCATCATACCTAACCTATGATAAAAGAAAGTCCAGAGCAAACTCTTCGGGTTTCTAAGGTTTTCTTTACTAAAATTGCAGCTTCTATCTTCAAAACTGTCTACACGGATGACGAACATTTTTGAGGCTATCGCGAATGCAGTGATTTTTGGAATTAGGAGAAGGTTTAGATAGCTGGTAGATAGAAGAGAAGCCTTCAAAGTGCTGGTTCGTATACTTACTTAGGTACTGCTACAGGTCGGGTGGAAGCTGGGCCAGCTTCTCCAGATAGATCGGTCCTCGATTGAGGTACTTCCTCTACTATATTCCAAATCCGAGTTAGATTCGGAGACTCCGCGGGTCGAAACATTAGTCTTTATTCGGTCTACTTGTTGTAGCCGTCGCAGGCGACCGTTGCGCAATTTTCTAACTAAATCGATGTAGCCCTACAGCTCGTTTAGTTCATTGTTGAATCTTCTCCTCCAAAAGCCCGTCAACGCAAATTGGATCGAATATTTTTCGAAGGATTTTTCTGTCGAAACCACTAAGCATATCTTCATCCGATATCCATGGAGTCCATACTTCAGTGCCGTAAAGTAGGAGTTCTCTCCTCAATTGCCTTCATAGCTCAAAGAAACAGCGATTGGCAAGAGTGATTCCTCGTTTTATTTCTATCGAAATGTTGTTGGTAGAATTGATATTTGACTTTCTATCCGTTTCGTCGATGTTGTGTGTCCTTTCTTATTGACAGCATATGCTGGGTTTTACTCTCATTTACCGCTTAGCCGATTTTGACAGCCTTATTATGATTGCACAGACTTTGAAAAGATTATGCCTCCGATGTGAATCTGCACAGTATCATGTTAAAAGAAGTCACAGTACAACTCGTTAACTTGTCTAAATACTATTTGACATCGCAGGTTTCGGTTAAGGCGTTACCGAACTTGACGGAGCAGCGAGGGTTCTCCATCGTCATTCGGCACAAACGGACGAGTTTTGGCAGCGATGCGAAAACCAGACCAGACTACAACTACTCTCTATAAATGCTATCATATGCGACCTCAAAATCAACGAAAAGATGAAGGGTATCGATTTTGACTTCTTGAGTTTTTTTTTTGCAGAATCTTCGGTTTAGCGTTTCGTGATCCAAAGACCGTGATGTCCCTTGTGATGAAAAAACCGTGTACCTGATACAGTGACCCGTCCCGCTGCAAAGTCAATAAACCTAAGTCCTCAAATCTGGACAGTCAGGTACTTGATTTTAACCCCTGCGACAAGGGGCCGGATATTCCGATGTTAATAGCACACATCGGTGATGCGAGCGCTGCCGTTAGCCCAACAAGGGCTCCTCCGCCACCATATCTTTTTCAAGACCCTGCCTGAGTCGTGAAAGTTCCATACAGTCCTGAGCTACGAATATGTCGGAGTATCTCAAATAATGCTTCCGCTGGTCTGGCTGTAGGCATCGTCTTCGATTTCATTGAGGAGAGTTCCTTAGCTGCACGTTCTCCTTCTGATCACCTTACAGTCCTACACAGTTAAACTCAGCATCGTTGGTTAACTATTATATTAAACAGCAGGCATCACGTGGAGGTGATGATGCGATTCAGTCCCCAGTTTGTTCTTATGGTTCTATTAACTAACTTTACCTAAGGTGGCCTCAATCAGCATCCCTGTGGTTTAATAGCTGCTTCGAAATTCGCGGGACATATTTGTTGAGTTAGTTAGTGGGGATTTCTTCTTTTGCATTTTCCCTCTGTGATGGATTTGAAGACCTTGCGAGCTGGAGCGATGCCGTTCATCTGCTCTATATGTCCTAGCCACCTAAGACGATGGTATCTGACTCTTTTACGTAAGTCGATGTCGCTGTACAGTCCGATCGCTTCTTGGTAAATCTGTTCTTCCAGTCTCTCAATGCAGACCGGGTCGTAGATCACTAGAGGCTCTTTCCATTTGAAACTACCAAATGCCTACTCATTCCATTTTCATAAAATTCGTTCCTCCATCATTGCGGAGGACTCGGATGAGCGCTATTTTCGTTTTGCCCTACTGCGGAGCCTAGGTAGATAAAGTTATTCCTATCTATTGTGACGATTTGCCAGAGTCATCAATGTTAAGTGTCCTTTCACCAACAGAAGGAACTTTGTTTTTCTTTCGTTTATCGCTGGACCCATCTTCGCTACTTCATAACTTGCGACTACCTTACAAAAAGCTAACTGCGCTCATAAGCATTTACAGACTCTGGAAAGAATGCGTGCGTATGAATTTGAGAGTATTTGGTGGTGAGCTTTTCAAGCTGTAGTTACACTGATAAGGACCAATCAATGAGTTGATAACGGTTTTAGGCGATTACTTAGTATGGCAGAGATGATCTTATGATTGATGTTGAGGAGACTGACCCTTTCTTCGGGATTTTTTTTTTTTGTAAAGATCGTGCATACAAGGCTATTGTTCCATTTGTTTAGAAGTGATTGTTGCGTGCTTTTCACAAATTCATCTCTCCTTGCCTTGAACAGTCTTGTTGGACTATCCTCACATCTTTGAGCTCAGGTTGGGCGAATTGTACCCCATCATCTACCTCTAAGTTCCCCTGTTCTGCCTTGCAGGCTTCGATGATCTTTTTCAACGTCTTTCCTGCTATAGCAAGTCAGAATTTCTTCGCGCTCCTCGTGTTCCCTTTTTTTCCTTCTGACACGCCAGACTTTTTTTCTCGTAGAGCTCCTCCTTCATTGCTGTGCCGCTCTATATACTCTCTATTTTTTGGCATGAGTCAGCCGGCATTCACCATTAAACCACGGATGGCCAATTGGTGATGGCTTTATAGCAACTTTACCAATGGCAAGTCGAGTCCGGATGGACATCGGCTAGTACCCGATGGTTACTACTTGGTGGTAAAATAAACACAATTGATGTATAGAAACAGTTACAAAACTGGGCACCTCTCAGTGCCTATCCGATTTCTATTGTACAGTAC
The DNA here is from genome assembly GCA_963966105.1 of Volucella zonaria. Taxonomy (NCBI): domain Eukaryota; kingdom Metazoa; phylum Arthropoda; class Insecta; order Diptera; family Syrphidae; genus Volucella; species Volucella zonaria. The sequence continues at coordinate 45,677,963 of OZ014531.1, forward strand.
CCATCTCCCTGGCCTCACAATATTTAATAAGTTCGGCTTTGGTGGTGGCGATGATACTAAAATAACTCGTAACTTGACGCAATGACGGTTTTGTGCCATTCCGTCCTTTTTTCCCTGGTTTTTGATATGCCTGTGAGAGTGAATTTCTTTTTCCAGGCTTCTAGGTATGAAGATGCGCCAGCATCTCGCTCGGGATCCAGCAGATCACGGTCTAGTAGACTTAAATTCCTTATTTTCTGTGGAGGAAAAAAGGATGGCTTTTGGCACAGAATTGCAAAGTTATTAGGTTTGGTACGTGAAGCAAATCATCACAAGAGTATCATTTACTCATTCCTAAAGGGTAGGTCAACCACCACAAATCTCGTTGAATTCGTATCCTTTACCATCTCTGCCCTAGAGAACGGCAACGAAGTCGATGTAGTTGCAACCGATTTTAGCAAAGCCTTCGATAAAATCTCTCATCGATTAATACTCTTCAAATTGTCTGCCCTCGGCTTTGAACCCATACTGTTAAAATGGATATCCTCTTACCTCGAAAACCGTTTTTACAGTGTTCGTTTTAGGTCAGCCCACTCCGCTCCATTTTTGGCCACCTCTGGAGTTCCTCAAGGTAGCCATCTCGGTCCCCTTCTCTTTATATTAACCATAAATGATCTCGATAGGATCATTAAATACTCGTCCGTCTCCCTTTACGCCGACGATACCAAATTTTTCAAAACCATTTCCTCTCCCCATGACTCCTTCCTTCTTCAACAAGACCTTGATAGTTTTTCGATCTGGTGCCTCAAAAATTGTTTGGAACTTAATATCACCAAATGCCAATCCATCACCTTTTCACATAAGCGGCTCAAATCTCCTCCCCGACTCTACCTTCTCCACAACCAACCTATCTCCTCCGTTGAATCTCTTCGCGACCTCGGCATTTTGTGTGATAGGGAGCTCAACTTCCGTTTGCATATGGATGGGATAATCCTTAAAGCCAATTCTGCACTAGGTTTTGTAAAACGATGGTCCAAAGAATTCACCAACCCATACGTGACCAGGTCCCTCTATATTACCTTTGTTCGTCCCCTCCTAGAGTACGCCAGTCAAGTATGGTCCCCATATCATCGCGTTCATATCTCGAGAATCGAAAGCATCCAGCGCCGTTTTCTTCGATTCGCTCTTCGAGGTTTGCCCTGGGATGATTCTTTTACTCTGCCCCCCTATCAAAACCGTCTCAACCTTATTAACCTAAACACCCTTGAGAAACGCAGAGATGCAGCCGACTTTCTCTTCACTCATCGACTTCTTTCAGGTCAGGTTGAATGCACAATTCTATTTTCCTCAACACTAACCCTCGTAATCTACGTACCCCTCGTCTCTTCTATCTTCCAACCCTCCACACCACCTATGGCGCGAACGAACCAATCTCCCGCATGCTACGAAAAATTAATTCAAACCCTAGCGTCTTTGACTTCCACCGCACCACTTCCTACCTCAAATCGGTTCTCCTTCACCAGCCTTAGTTTTAAGTTTTAGTTTAAGTTTAATTTTAAGTTATAGCTTGTATTAAGCCGAATAAATGGGGGCTTTCGCCCCCACCAATATTAAATTACAATGCTGCGACCATTCGGTTGATGGCAAAAATTCTCCAAAGATGTTTCCACTCTACGTCGTTCATACTATTGTCATTGCCACCCTTCCGAAATCGAAGCGCCAGAGTAGAGATGGATCCATGCTTTGGAAGTTTCACGATTTTCCTTTAATTGGATTTTCCGCAAACTTGCGTCCATTTAAACCGTAGCCTTTGCTGATTACTGTACTGGTTGCAGCTCTATTTTCATTATGAGTTTGTGCACGAAAGAGTCCACCATCAGGGTTGTTTCTCTAGGTGGACCAGTGCGCATCAACCGACTTCCATCTATCAGAAATAAAATCATTGAGGATTGTAGTACAGAATTTCCTACTGTCTTCCAGAAACCTTCTACCTCTTGACGTCAACTCAGGGAGACTGATCGGTTTCAGTTGGTAGTACTTCTGCACACCCACATACCAAATTTCCTGTTTTTCTTTCCTTTTCCCACATAATTTAGAATTTTTCTACTTTTTAGGCCACCGCTGCCACCATGTTCGAGCTCGGGATTAGATTAAAAGTGACAGTTTCATTTTTATTTCAGTTCTGACAACCTTATGAATAAAATATAAGATCTGTTTGGTTAATTTTTGTGGTGAAATGGGTAAAAGCTGTCAAAATTCAAAGATGGCAGAAAATTCGCTCACAGAGAGAGAAACTTGCAAGAAAGTAAACAAACGCAGTAAACCACATTTCGTGTATAAAACGTCAAAAGTCAAGTCAAAACACCAATCACAAGAAATAACAACAAATCAAATAAATTCTTTCGCTTTGACAGTTCTGTTTGCTTTGACAGTTGTTATACAGCTTACTGGCAGAAATTTACGAGGCAGAAAATTGCAACTATTTCAATGGAGGGGAAATGTTTATCTCCCTCATCGGCTCTCTTTGTTGCAACTTTTCGGAGTAAACAAACAGGAATTTGTGAAAAGTTGTACGAATTTGTACAAATTTGTACGATATTTCAAGTTAACAAACAGACCTATAATGATGAAGCAATGCCAATGAAGGTGATGCCAATGCGACAATTCTTATTTCCACCTATGCCTTGCGTCCTAACTTTTTTTAACCACTCCCACCCTTTAGTTTGAAGTGAAAATTGTTAGTCTTAAGAAGAAGCTTGCAATAAGCGTTAATAAATCTGTCCGGGGTTGACCCGGGCGGCAAATAAAAAGTAAATAAAATAAAACGTCAACTCAGGGAGACTGATCGGGTTCAGTTGGTAAGTAGTACTTCTGCAAACCTACATATTTCACTTTTCCGGCGCTGCTTTCTAGCTCTAAACGCCTTTTTAACTCCCTTGTAGACGATTACCTTTCAGGGCTTACCTCTTCGCAATATCAGAGATTTTCTGAACTCGAGAATAGAACAGGCAATCAGTGTTTTTTTTTTTTATAATCAGCTGCGCGCGCTCAATGGGTTTTTGTACCCTTAAAATGTTCCTACACAGCGCGGGCGAAGGAAATTTTGGGAGGAAGAAAAGACAGGTACCGATGTACATTGTTTTTAAATGTTTGTAAGTTATAACGACAAGGAAACACAGGCAGGGCACTCCATATGCGAGTTGTACGGCTTAGGAAAGAATCACGATATTTTAGAGTACGTCCGAAAATGGGCTTGAGGGTATGAGGAATGATGAGCATTCATAGCGAGACGGGTGTTACGGTTGAAAGTTTGAATGGGCGGAATGCTACTGGCGATTTCAATGGAGCACTGGTGGTGGAAATAGCGATAAAACAAAGTGAGACAGGAGACATTACGTCGGTCTTCGAGGGTGTCAATTGATTGACTGATATTGGTATCACCAATGAGTTTTATCGCACGGTTTTGAATAATATCTAGCAGGTGCAGAGATGTTTTAGGAGCACCTGACCAGATGTGGGCATTATTGGATGAATGGGCGGATGAATGCCTTATATATTGAGGCCAGATCAGAGGGAGTAAAATATTTCTTACATCGCTTGAGGAAACCTTGACATTTCACAGCATTTTTGGCGACATCGAATATGTGGTCATTCTAACGTAAGTTGTCACTGACTATGTATGTCCGAGAATGGAAAGTTCATCGGTTTCGACGACGCAATGGCTGATTGTTTAAATTTCGCTTTAACGACAGCAGACAGCATTGTGTTTTGGAAGCATTAAATTCCACTCGGTTGATAGTTCCCCAATTCGTTATGAGATATCGTTGATATCGGAATTGAATGAGCTTAACATACGCTGCCGCTCCCGTTCTACACGCGAAGAGCAGGGACGTGAGTCCGGGAACGAATATGAAAAGCAGAGAGCTCTGTCGTCAGCAAAGGAATATATTGGATTAGAGGTAGCGCACAAGAGATCATTGGTAAAAATTAAAAAGAGTGTCGGAGATAGAACGGAACCCTGGGGCACACCAGCATTTACTTTGTGAATATCAGACTTGATCCAAGACAACTTGAATTGAATGTTCCGAAAGGTAATTTCTAGTCCACCGAACAAGAGAATCATCGATCCCAAAAGCACTCATTTTCGACAAAAGAGCCTGATGCCAAACTCTGTCAAATGCCTTAGAAATATCAAGTGCAACTTGCAACTGTCTTGCTTTCGCCAGATTGATCGAGACTTTGGTTCCACTTTTCGGTGAAACATGCCATCAGATCACCAGTGGACCTGTGCAATGGGTCTGTAGGAGGAGAGAGAGGAAGATTCGCCTTTTTTAGGGACGGGCTGGACAAATGCTGTTTTCCATCTGCTCGGAAAGAGTCCTAAAGAGTAGGATTGATGAAAAAGCTTACGCAGTGGTTTTGCCAGCGAGGAAGAATACCTCTTCAGAAGGAGGGGAGATAATAAATCCGTGACTTTTGGATTAAGACACAGATTTTTAGATAAAAAAATAATTTTAATTTTCAACGTAGTCTCCCTTGAGCTCTATACACTTTGTCCAACGCTTCTCCAATTTTTTTATCCCTTCCAAAAAAAATGATTTGTCGAGGTCCTCAAAATAGGCCTTTGTTTGCGAGATGACTTCATCATTGGAGTCAAATCTTTTTCCACCAAGCCATTTCTTCAGGTTTGGGAACAAGAAGTAGTCGCTCGGAGCCAAATCTGGAGAATAGGGTGGATGAGGGAGCAATTCATAGCCCAATTCATGGATTTTTGCCATGGCGACTGCACATGTGTGCACCCTTGCATTGTCTTGGTGGAAAAGAACTTTTTTCTTGGCCAAATGAGGTCGTTTTTTTTTCAAATCGTCAATGAATCGGTCCAATAAGTTGGCATAATATTCCCCATTGATTGTTCTTCCCTTTTGAAGGTAGTCAATGTGGATTATCCCGCGTGCATCCCAAAAAACAGTCGCCATAACTTTATTGGCTGACAAACCCACCTTGGCCTTCTTTGGCGCCGATTCACCCTTAGAAACCCACTGTTTTGACTGTTGTTTGTTCTCTGGTGTGTTGTGATGGATCCATGTTTCGTCCACGGTTACAAAACGGTGCAAAAACTCCTCCATATTGCGATTAAACAACGCCAAACCTTCCTGTGAAGTTGTTACACGATTGCGTTTGTGGTCGACTGTGAGCAAACGCGGCACCCATCTTGCGGAAAGCTTTCTCATGCCCAAGTGATCATTCAAAATTGAAACCACTGAGCCATGCGAGATCCCTACGGCTTCCACAATCTCTCGCACTTTCAATCTTCGGTCGGCCAACACCATATCGTGAATTTTTTCGATTGTTTCGGGTGTCCAGGACGTTCGGCATTTTCAGTGCTTGTACGGCCACAACGAAATTCAGTAAACCACTTTTTTACCATTGAAATCGATGGTGCAGAGTCCCCATAGTATTTATCAAGCTTAGCCTTGGTCTCGGTAATGGTTTTTTTTCGCAAGAAATAATGCTTAATAAGCACACGAAATTCACTTTTTTCCATTTTTTCCTCAAATTAGTGAGTAGTCTGATAAAAATAGCTGTCAAACACAAACTAACTGACGCAGCAAGTTTAAATTTTGACAGGAGTCAACTGACAGATGTCTGTTGACAGGAGCAGTGTTGCTGTTTCAGTAAATAGGTCAGAAATTCAAAAAGTCACGGACTTATTGACCCGCCCTCGTACCATCTGGACCAGCGGATTTATGCATGTTGAGATCTTTAAGTACTCTTTCTACTACACCAGTGTGAAAGTGGATTCGACGCACTCAAGTGTAGGAGGGGACAAAGCACAATCTGGGAGTGTTGAGGTAGTCGCAAAGTGTGCAGCAAGTAGATTTGCCTTGTCCAAAGAGCTGACAGCTGGAATGGCATTGTAAATGAGCGTTGGGATGAAGGATGAGGGAGAATTTCTAATATTTTTGACGAATGACCAACAATTTTTACTGCCCTTTTGACATTGCAGTATTTTTTGCCTCAGTTTTTGGTCGTATTGGAAGTTGCAGTCATTTCTCGCCCACTTAAACTTTCTTCGGTTTTCCTCTGTCGGGTTGGTCTTGTTGGACCGAAAAAACAATTCTCTAACCTTGACAGCCTCTTTACAGCTCGAGTCGTACCATGCCTTTCCTTTTGGTTTGATACCCTTCATCCGATGAGGGATAAAGCATCTCATTCCAAAGAGAATAGTTCCTGTGATCATGTCAGCAGCGGCATCCACGTCGTTATAGAGGAAAGAAAACGACCAGTTAAAATTCCTAAGGAAATTGTTAAATCCGCTCCAATTGGCTTTCTCGTATTGCCATACGGCTCTTTTGGGAATCTTTTCTCTAACTGTGTGGTTCGTGTACGAGAATTTAGCTGACATGGCACAATGGTCCGACGAGCCTAGAGGAGAGAGCACATCAACGCAGTACTTATCAGGGTGAGAACTTAAAAACAAGTCCAGGGTGTTGGCGGTATGACTATCAACGTCTGGTATTCGTGTGGGCTCATTTACAAGTTGCGTTAAGTTGTTTTCCGCAACGAAGATCTCAACACACCGTCCTTCGGATGTTGTCTATCCAGAATGTCGAAGCCAACCAGAATTGTGTATATTGAAATCGCCCGTAATCACGATTTCAGCATGAGGATACAGGGATACAATTCTTTGAATGAATATATAGAACGGGTATTTATGGATCTCATTACAAAGTGATTCATTAGCATTTTGTTGCCACTGATAGACGGTTTATTTTAATGTTTGCAAAAACCATATGGTGTATCCCTGGCAAATATGTCAATAAGATCGATGACTTCCCTATCAATTTCGATGCGCACTTAACTTATCTACCACCGGTTACCAACTCACATCTAAAATAAAACACAAATCATTGTTAATCCCCGAAATATTGAGATATTCGTGCATACTTTCCAAACCATCTGCTTCCGCAAAAACAAAAATACAAAAAAATAAAAATAAAAAAAAAAAAACAAGAAAACGACGACTTAACTCAAACCCCATCATTACGAGTAATCCTTCCACTTCAATCTATTGTATCTCATTCATTAACTCTTATCTCCTGTTTTCAAAGGCTTTTTTTTCAATATTTTAGATTTACTAAATGTGACATGTGACGTTAATTAGCACAAATAAAATAAAAAAATACTATAAACAAAATAATCCTAATAATACCCAAACGTTATCTGCATACCATAATTGAATTTTACTTGTCACAAATCTATCTGCTAAACAATATTGTTTCTAATATTAATCTCCAAGCAAATATAAACGGGAATCTACCATCATCATCATCAGAGAATTCAAGATAGTAACACCTAACACGTCAAACCTCAATTTAAGAAAAAAAAAAAAAAAAAAAAAATCGAACGAATTCTTCTACTCATTTCCTATAAAGTTGCCATAAAAACTCACACTCATCGCCATAGAGTGAAAGATACAATATCCATTCGATTGAAAATCATAAATAGCCACTCCACTGGTATGTGTATAAAATACACATTTTATTCCAACACATAGATACATTTATTCACTGTATCTGCGAAGTGAAAACTTGCTGCAGCTACTTGATTTGAGTCAGTCTTGTGCCGCCGTTCATTCAAGAAGTGAGTCTCTCATGAGATACTTTCCGGATTTCGTTTGATTTTTTTTTTTTATCAACTGGGAAAGAAAATATAAAAAGTTCTTAATAACAAGACTGAAAAAGATATATACAGGACGAAATAAAAGAAATATTTTTAAGTGTAGTAATTTTTATAAAAAGAAAACAAAACACACATACACACCGTTCGAGTGCCTTTTTCACATACAAAAAAAAAAAAAACAAAAGAGTGATTTTCGTGATGTTTTTTTAAAGAGAAGTTAAATCTACAGTAAAAGTTTAGGAAAAAAAAAGATATAGAGAATAAGATAAAGAAAAATCCAACTACTGACAGTGTATTGATAGAAAATTATGACTTCAACAATTCTACAGCCATCAGTAGCACAAGCCCAAACAGTATCAACAATGGCATGGTCCAATGAAAAACTTCGTTTATCGTGTGTTGACAATATCGGATTACGACAGTTATGGAAGTTGATTGTATTGGATAGTAGCAGTAATACCTCCAACAACAACAACAATAATAATAATAATAACAACAACAACAATAACAATTCACACAACAACAAAAATGTAAGTAAAATTTCACTCAACCATATTGTATCTCAACACTCTTAACAAGCAACAGCACCTTCATGTCAGAAGCAATAAAACACCACCTATAATGTATTAATTAATGATAATAGGTCTCTAAAAATATCTCAAATAAATTATTCCTCGCCTAGTGAATAAAATTGTACGAGTAGTTTGGGTAAATTTTAAATTTTCGCCTCTATGGTATAAAATGACGACAACTAGGGCGAAACAGCTCCACAAGTCAGCTGGATCAGTGATCCAGAGTTCGGTCTTAAGCGGATATCCGGCCTAAAAGAAAGTTATGACTAACCTTTTTCTTTTCTCATCACTTCCTTTTCTGTCTATCAGTTTTATTTATTTTTCATATTCTCCTTCCCAGTGACGAACATAATAATCAAGTGCTGCACAGTGTTATTGACATTAAATGAATTTTTGACAAAACGATCACAAGTGTGACGAGTTTTCGTTGATATTTGGACGACTGTCAGATGATTTTTTTGAGTTTTACGTATGAATATTTGTGTTTTTTTTTTATATTGAAAAAATAATTAAAAATAAAAGTACAAACATTGGGCGGTGATATACGAGTACCAGCACTCGTATTGGATTTCCCGTAGATAAAATATTTTTGACCTTTTAGGCCACCGACGTATTTAGTCACTTCACCTCGTCAGTTTTGTTTGACATTAAATTAGTAATACAAGTCCGAACTGAGCTTTAACTTAGAGTATAAACAATTAAGCATTTATAAGATGCAAATAAGATACACACCATGATGGAAAAATACAAAAGAAATTGAAACATGCTCGTTGTAGCATCCTTATTTATTTTTCACGCATTTTCTATTCATAATTCATAGGCAATAATCGTTTACCCATTGAAGTTGTTTACTGACCTTTCTCTTTGGAAGTCTCATAATGCTGTTAAATCTGTTTTGTTGTTCGGTATCCTAGACCAGATATTGTAACAAAAAAAGTTCTGCAAAAAATATAAATTCAATCATTCGGCAACCCCTACTGCATGTGTCCTGCTCCAAGACTCACTCAACAACTAACGGTTGTTTCACTGAAAAGCTCCAACTTCTGTTGCCTTTGATTAGGATCCCATTTCAACTGTGTTCACCACTTCTTCTTTTTAACCATCTGGATTTGACTCAAATGCTCATCGGCGTCCGCTCGCTCGTAGCTTTGGCATCTCAGCCGCTGCAAATTATAGGTAGCGATTGAATATGTTTCCCTATGTTCCATTAGTCAAAGTCCTCGTCCTTGACTGAAGTTTTCGACCGTGAAAATGAGGTTACAGGAAGGTGATCAGCGGGAAACAAGCATTCCAGGTGATCCGATTTCGATTCTCTGGCGTCTGGCTCCAGTTTCACACCTCTCACCAATCCAATTAACACCCCCCTTTTATAGCCCCCCCCCCCCCCCTCTAGATTCTCAGTCTTACCCTGCTGCGTTGTGTCTCAGGACTTGCTTAAAATGCTCATCGAGCAAAAGCATCGGTGTCCATTTTCTCGAAGCAACTTGTTTAATTTCCCCTTTAATTGCGCACGTTCATAGTCTTGCTTAGTTGCGGCGTTCTCTGCGGTTTGCCTCAATTGCTCATCGAGTAAAAGCATCGGTGTCCATTTTCTCGAAGCAACTTGTTTAATTTCCCCTTTTATGGCACGTCGCCATATTCATAGTCTTACTTAGTTGCGGTGTCCTCTGGGGCTTGTCTCAATTACTCGTCGAGCAAAAGCATCGGCGTTCATTCGCTTGTAGTAACTTGTTTAATTCCCCTTCTAATTGCTTACGTCACCATATTCACAGTCTTGCTTAGTTGCGGCGTCCTGCAGGGTTTGCCTCAATTGCAAAAGTCGAGCAAAAGCATCAGCGTCCATTCGCTCTAAGTAACTTGTTTAATTCCTCTTTTAACTGAGCACGCCACTATATTCGCTGTCCTAGTTTGTTGCGGCGTCCTCCAGGGTTTGCCTCAATTGCTCATCGAACAAAAGCATCGGCGTCCATTCGCTCGAGGTAACTCGTTTAATCTTCCCTTTTAATTGCGTACGTCACCATATTCACAGTCTTACTTAGTTGCGGCGTCTTTTGCGGTTTGCCTCAATTGTCTTTCGAGCAAAATCGTCGGTGTCCATTTGCTTGAAGTAACTTGTTTAATTTCTCTTTTAACAGCGCACGCCACTATATTCGCTGTCTTGATTTGTTGCGACATCCTCCGGGGGCTTGCCTTAATTGCTCATCGAGCAGAAGCGTCGATGCCCATTCACTCGAGGTAATGTGGTTAAATTCCCCTTTTAACTCTACACGCCACTACCATATATTTGCTGTCTTGCTCAGTTACCACGCCCTCCGGGGCTTGCCTCATTTGCTTATCGAGCAAAAGCGTGGATCTTCATTCGCTCGACGGATCTTTAACATCTCAATTGCTGTAGATGTGTAGTCCGTCATTGAATCTTCTTCCTCATGTCCTATTAATGCAAATGGAATCGTACATACACCAGAAGAGGTGATAATAATAAGGGTCTATGGCTGTGCACTATACGAGTAAAGCACTTTTCTGCGCTAATGAACATCTTGTACATCTTGACTGCTTCCAATATGGCCTTGATACTCAATTGCCTCGTAAGCCCAAAGAAGTAGTGACTGACTTTATCGATTCGTCGTTAGATTTCTGAATTGATATGCAGCATTTGTACAAATATTTTGGTACATGGTTTTTGGTTTTTTCTGACTTTATTGAGTAACATGGCTACAAATTGTAGAACAACTTATTCGAAATGACCGCCATTTGCCTTCCAGCAACGGCGAAGTCGGTCTGGCCATTCATCGATTACAGTAGGCACCCCATGCATTGGAAAATTTTGCTCTACTCGAACATGGGCGCACTTCAAACACTCAATACTTGGATATCGGGTAGGGCAAGCCATAGTCTCCAGAGCGAACCATAGTTTGTTTGTCTAATCGATTTTGGTCTGGCCTACCAGATGGCCAATCATCCATGGAAAGTTCGGAATGTTTGAGCCATGTTTTTGCAATGTTTTTGCCTTATGAGTTGGAGCGGAGGCTTGTTGAGGGGTCCACAGCGTTCTTTAATACGTTCGTATGATACACTGCCGAAGTTTTGGCAGCTTTCTCACAGAAATGGAGCTCGGTGACCCCATCGTAGGCCACGTTGAATTCTCGTAACAAGTTCAGACGAATGGCGTTCTGACAGAGCATACACTCTATCGTTCTGTTTGTTGAAAATTTCCTCGTAAAAAGAACTCGTCTCTGACTGTTCTTTGTGTACTGACGAAGCAATGCTTTCGATTTTGACTTACATTTCTGTTTCAATGCTGCTGTGAGTAAGTTGCCAATGTGTCTGTTGTATGAGTTGAGTCTCAAATCACGTTTTATGACGCACGAGATGCTGTTCTTGCTGATATCCATCTACCGAGACATGATTTGCGCAGCGGATTTCAACGAATTTGATTCTCCACGGCTTTGATGACTTGTGGCATTCGCACAGTATGCGGACGACTGGATTTTGCACGGTCGACTATTTCACCAGTATCCTCAAATAACTTTACGGTACAATACAGAAAGTTTCGTGTGATTTTCAGTGGCAATATTTTTGCAGACCAATTGTCACTTGTTAAATAGCCTTCAGGTTAGAGTGGGTGCGTTCATTGGTTCTTGAGAATACATGTGTACCAAAACATTTGATAGTGCTAGATAGAAGCTAGTGATCCTTTCTTATTTTTCTGCTCGTAGAGCTCGCAAGCTGTGTTCATCTTCTTGCATAAGGTTTTGTTATGGAGATCGAGTGAAACGTATCTGATGGCCTGCTGGCGGTATAAATCTTCTCGAGAGGTGAAGAAATACACAGTCGACAAGAGCTCTTGCAGTTTCCTACGATTATAGCTGTCCGACATCGAATTTCCTCATCAAACATGGATCGTACATTGGCTTCAACTAGATAGTGATCTAAATCAATGGTTAAACTTCGCAAAAATTGTGGAGGCATCAATCGCAATAAGGTCTATCTAATGTCTCAGATGATGTCATGTTCCTTAAAGAAGTTTGGAACTGCTAGTTACGTTTCGTGGAGATTTTGATATCTGACTCCGCTGCCATAGATCCTCTCCTTTCAAATGATTTAAGTGTCGGGTTTATGATATTGCTTATATTCGTAGAGTTATTCCTCGACAGCTTGATCCTGCTTTTCTGTATGGACATATGCGCAATGAGGTTAATGTTGACGAATACAGTCTTTGACCGAATCGACATAAGGCATTTGTTAAGCTGCAATGTAGCTTTACATTTCTTGGCCTAGTTTGCTCCTGACCAAAAATCTTATATTTCAGAGATGATTGTCCCCTTTTTTTTGTAAGGCTCTTCAGACAGCATTTTCTGAGTTCCTGTATGAGTTCCACTTTGTAGCCAGGCAAGACATGCGCTAATTATTTGGCTGTGCGTGGCGCTCTGTTGCATTTGACAGGACTGCCAATAGTAAAACTATGCACATCCGAAGCCTGTCGTTACCACATTGAGTAAGGTAGTCCTTTTTATTTTGATAGAGGGAGATAGATAGAAGGAGTGATGAATGGTCTTTTTAAAAAGGAGGTCCCAATATGCATGGCAAAACCACTAAACGCTTTTCTCATCGAAAAGATTTAGACTGTAGGTGCGATATTTTGCGTTTCAATTCAATTTTAAGTAATCCTCATGAATTGTGAATACAGCCAGTGAAAGGCCAACATAAATGCCCGCTTAGAGCCTATATTCGGCACATCAGATCCTCTTTTGCGAACCAAAGTTCACATTCACTCTATTTTTTTTCCACATGATTACCTGCATTCCAAGACGATGTTATTCTTCGCAACTAACCGACGTGCCGTCTAAAATAAACAGCTTCACTGATAATAAGATAAGCGCAAGTTTTTAATTTCCTTATAATACTGTCTACTAAAGCGAAATCTAAAGTAAACATCCTCCGTAAAAAAAAAAAGCAGCAACATATAGCCCCACATGGAGTGGAATAACTCACACATCTACGGATACAGTAACCTAAAAAGAAACGTATGCTGACTGGGTGTCTACCAAATCATAACGATTGTACAATAGAATCAGAAAAACCTTGTCTTGGCGCAACAATCATATCCAAATCTAGGCCAGACAAATCCCTCCAAGCCAGCAATCACCGGCTTTGTACATAATTAATACTTGCCTCACGCCGCAAGACAAACATCTGAGTAACCTTTTTTTTTTTTTCTTTTTTTTTAATAATATGGAAAATATTTAACTTTATCTTTATCTTATCTTTGTAATACTCGTATTCGTATTTTCCACAATTTTGAGAACCTCCAACGACTAAACAAAGATATTTTCTTCTTCAATATATCGAACAAATATTTAGTCGACCAATTGACAACAGCGATAAGTGTATGAGTGTATTTTAAAGCTTATCTACCACCCGTAACTTACCTATACACCATTTAAAAATTTTAAGTCCTTATCGATGGTAAAATGTCAAGACCCCCAAGTTATTTTATTCGTATCATTGACTAGACCATCACCAATTCACATGTCTGATTTGTTTAGTGTTCACTACCATTGAACATGATCACCCCGTACAGAACTGTCATCTTCACTTGTTGTGTTGTCGAGCTTATGTAAATGACAATTAGTCTCTTGATTCTTTCATACAAACAAAAAACGAAAAAGAAAATAAGATACACAGATACAATAGTTGTTGTCTTATTTATTGGGGTCAAGTCAATTGATTTTTTGCAAACAAATCACTTGTTGTAAAGTGATGCAGAGAAATGTTATATTTTTTAATTTTGACAGTTCTTAAATGAAAGTGTCAATTGAATGTCGATAAAGTAGAACATAAATGTGACGCTATCCAACGGTATGTGGAGGGTGTAGTGTGGCATCTATTAATAGAAATAAAAAAATAAAAAAATGTTATGCAAACGAATGGTAGAATTCTGATCGGTTTGTGGTAAAATAAACATCCGTTTAGCTAGTAATATTGACAGGTGTTAGTTATCACTCAAATATTGTGGCATTTTGCCGCCTCATTAAGTTCTCAATGCAACAAGTGATGTGGGAAATACTATATATGCACCAAGAATGTTGTAGAAATAATTAGATACGAGTACGAACAAATGTACGAGTATTCGAATCGATTCAAATTTATTATGCAAGTTGCAGCTGTATTTAGAGAACGGAAATGTCAATTCGGTTGACATGTTTCTAACGAATATCAATGCATACATGTGATGGCAGATTTTATGTAAAAATTCCACGAATTTGATTAGACAGGACGTTTGCAATAGTTTAAATCTGTGTTCTGATAAAATTCAGGCGAGAACTGCCATAGGAGTCTAGTAGGAGGCCTGTATTATTTAATATTCATCTGCCTTTTGAATGTACTGCCTGGGTTTGTAGTCGTATTCATGCAGTGAGCATTTCAGCAGTTTTCAATATAAAGTGCCCCAGGGGTATTCTAGTGGACCTTCACTCTTTTATACCTTTCGATTCGAAAGGTATAATTAATTAATCTAGAAAGTAGGGTAGACAACCGAATGTTCGCTCTCTCCTTCTGAGTTTTCTACTGAATAAAGTTTTACCAAAAGTTGTCTAATTTAAAACTTACGATCAAAAAGATAGCAAAAAGAACGCATTATCTATTTTACGACGGTAAAATTAAAAACTGAATCTCAATGAGTTTGAAAAGGCGATTCTGGCCATTTCGATAAAAAAATAATTCATAATTTGAATATACCATTTTTTTTTATTGACATCAATTTGTTTATTATGATGTTTTTTTGAATTTTAGATTGAGTTCTTTACCAGATCTTGGCGTCTGCCCTCCCCCTTTACTGTTGTTAATCGGGTTTCTTTTGTGAATGACAGCAACCGACTTGCATATAAGTTACTTTGATTTTATTATACAATCATCTTTGCTGACGTACGTCAAATGACAGATAAATAAAATATGACATATCCTTAGAACTTGATTTCAAAAAAAACGAGCTTAACGAGGTAGTGTTGTTGTGTCTTTTCTTTTTATATTGTATTTTTTATAAGGCGCCACTTATAAGTTTTGATTTGGAATAGTGTTTTTTTTTTTAAAAAAAAAAAAACGACATAAGTTTTAAACTCTGAATTATTTGAAAATATAAAAACAGTTGGACTCATTGACATCATTACCTCTGAAACATGACTTATGGGTGATATCTACTGAGTCTTAGGTTAGATAAAATCTGTTTCCGCATATAATGTATCTGGAAATACTCTCGTATGCATATATTTACAAAAAAACAAAAAAGCAAGTGCACTTTGAGGTAACTAACCTTTTAATTCTCTCGGCGAAAAACAACGCGATAAAAAATATCAAATTGTACAACTTTCTTCGTTTTGCCTTCGGTTGGTTGTTGGTTATATTTCTTTTTGACTTTTTTTTTTTTCTCACCTCTCGTATTCGTTTAATAATAATTCGCCATTAACATAACCCTTTCTCAATACTCATGCTATATGAACGACTGACGTCAATGCAAAACCAGAAAATAAACCACAAGCTTAAGTTCAAAACTCTGACGTACGATAAGCACTATTTAGTTGAGACGAAGACGTTTCATTTAATAACACTGAACGCTGCCACATTCTCTATTAGATAGCTGTTCGTTATAATGTCACGGTCATATAACTATGATTTACGAATTTAATAAATTAGTCAGTTTTTTTTTTCTTCTTTTTCTTTTGTATGATTATTATTAATTTCAAACCTACCCTACGAGTCTTCGAACAGATACAGATAATAGTTAAACAGAAAATCACTTTGAGTGCAGAGTAAAATTGAGAAGTGAATGAGAAATTAAAATGTGCGTGCTGTTGACAAATATGAAATTGGATTGACGTTGATCGAATTTTTTAATATTTTTTTTTTTTTTGTAAATTTCTGAATGATAAACAGACGTCAATGGCTTGACAAAGAACATCAAAAAGGTTACAAATGTATTAAAATAATAAAAAAAAAAAAAATAATAATAATAATAAAAAAATTCAACTCGGAATGAGTTTGTAGGTTAAAAGCAGACAAGTGAATGCCAAAGCTGACGTTTGAGGTGTACTTGAAGTTGGCTTGAGGTTGGAGTTATTTTCGATTAAAACAATTCGTTTCGTTGTCATTTATGAATGAGCTGGAATATGTGATGGAATTAAGTATCTACCTCGAGTAAATGTAATTTCTATTCACTTGACAGAACTCTGATCTTATTTTCTGTCAGATTTATGTTTTTTTTTTTTTTTTCATTCATCTACAAACGTTCCTTCAATCCACATACGGTTGTTCTGTCTATTTTACTTTTTTATATTTGATAAACGTCATTTTTTCGTTTTATTCAATAAACGTCAGAATGTAAATGCCCTTTCTACTGTCATCCTCAAATTAAATTGGGTTGGTGCCCCTGGAAAACTATTTCAATCAAGATCCACCTTGATACAGGGGCTTGATCGAAAGGCAAGAGTATTCCCCTAGAATCTGAGAAAATTAGATCATGACTATAATCGAACAATACGACGTCTACTACAGCTGTGGTGACGGGAAAATTGTCATAGCTTTCAATGCGAGCAGTGATCCGTGAGCTCAACAAAATGGGGATCATACATAGGCCCCTAATGAGGAGACCTCAGACTCAAACAAGGGCAATGAGTACGATCTAAAAATCTTTCTTCAATGTCAAAACCGATAAAAGAAACGTCTGCAACGAGAATCATCGGAAAGTGCAGCCCTCACAGATTGACAACACTTAGTCCGTAGTAATGATAAGTAGTACCAAGTTTCCTCTCAGAAAAGATCCTAATATGGTTATCTTCGTTGGATCAAACTACCATCTGAGACTACCAGCGAATATCGTCCTTCGGTATCGGCTCTGATCATTTTCTAGTGGCATTTCGATTATTCAAGACGCTCGGTGACACTCAATGCATAGTATAATTTAGAACCAGAAGCTCCGAGTTCCTCCATACATTGGATTGCGAGTAGATGTTAATAGGAAACTTACTATTTCCTTCGAATCCACTCTCTTGAAACCAATGAAGAACAGCTTAAGCAATTCGATTCTAAATGAAATTATAAGCAGTAGCAGCTACAACTTTGAAGAATTACAGAGTTTGTTTTCCTTGGAGCAAATTTAATTCCACAAACGACATCTCGTCGGAAAATGAGGAAGCTTTACTATTTTGAATTGGCCAAACTAAGAACTCGAAGAGCAAAAATCTTGCTCTACAAAATACTAATCTCTGTCATGCTGAATGGAGCGGAATGCTGGATGATTAGTAAGGATGCTGAGCTGATTATATGTTTAGAGAAGAACTCTATGAGCTTTAGAATAATGTGAATATAATCAGCAAAGTAGAAAATGGTCGACTTTAGTGGCTTGGCCAATTCATCACATTTTTGTTATCTCTTTTGTATAGGGTTGAGAGCCCTATTAGGGTGTTAGTCAGTATAATACCAGTGGTCGAACTCATACTTGAGATTTTAACCTGCATGGGTAAGGATCTATTCATGCTGCTACCGGGGACCACCAACTTGCGCTGCTGGCCAGATCCGAGTTATGGGATAATCAGTGAATCACCCAAGAAGCTTTATTATTCCCAGCAATATTGAATACCTCCTGTTCAAACAGCCAATCATGGCGGATAAATAAAATCTTTGGTATAATAATGGATAGAAAGGATAGAACTTCCATGAGCCCTTGGGCTAGGATAAATAATAAACTACAATAAATTGTTATTTAGTAAAACATCTCTAACACTCCACATTTTCAATTGCTTCTGCTAGTCCAACTGTCATTTAAAAAAAAAAAACAAAAACCTCACAAGTGTCAAATTCTAATCTGTCATTGTCATATAATTTACAACCATTGTCATTTATAAAACAAAAACTACAAACAAACAAAACGTCAAAACATCAAATTATCGAAAATAGAAAACCCAAAACTGGTTGACAAGATCTGTCATAAAAAGTTATTAAATTGTAACAAGTGACATATTATTTCCGCAATAAAATATAGAATACGACTACTACAACTAGCAACTGACAAATCAAGTTTCTATTTTGTTTTTTATTTTTTTTAATTTCATTTTGCGGAAAAAAATTAAAAGTCAAGGAACTCAGTTTGTCATACTGACACTGACAGTAACTTCAAATTACAACTTAGTCGTAATGAAATATCTCAAAGGGGACGTTCATTAAGTCTGTAATGGTGAGCATATTTTCACAACAAAATCAATAAATCACTCAAAAACAAGTAAAAAAAAAAGAAAGCAGGAGAAAAAAATGTTTGACATGTACGGGTATGGGTACTCTACTTCTTATGACGTTCGTTTCAACGTTTTAACGCGCTTTTTGCTTTTTTCTTTTTTTATTGAACGTAGAGTAATTACTTAAGTACTGAAACACTTTATTGGATTAATAAAAAAAAGTTAAATAAATAAATAAAACATTTTACGAACTTATTATATATACTGGACTGGACGTTTCTTCCTGAAGAGACTTCTCTCCTTATGACGTCAAGTTTTGCCTTCATGCAGCAAACTATTCACGTCATGTTTCCAGTTGACTATCGGGTTTTTTGTTTTTTTTTTTTTGTTAAATAAAAACTAAATTCTTAACAACATGCAGTTTCGGTACGTGACTGAGTTTAGTATTCAGAGTCAATATACGAGCAAAGACATCAAACGGTAATGATTGGACACTTTGACTTTATGTTTTCGACGGATATGACAGTTAGACATATTTTATATCCACAAGCTTGTTGGATTGTGTCATTGTAGGAAATTAACTTCAAATGTCAGTTGATATTCAAATTTTCTACTTTTAAGATACAATTCACAACATTTTACTATAGCGTCAATTGGCTGTCATCCAGTCATCCTATTGTTAACAACTAGACATGCTCAATGTCAACAGATTTCACGAAATGTCTCATTAAAAGAATTTGACATTTGGGTGTCTCTTAAAGGGTGACGTTCTCAGGATGTAACTTGACATTTGACATGTCTGTCTGTTATGTGTATCTTTTTCTGATAGTTGGACATGTTCAGTTTCAATAATCTCATCGAAAGAAATTGACATTTGGTGTCTGCTAAAAGATGGCTTGACATTCTTCTAAATAGTGATTTCCTATCGTGGGTCTCACATATCTTGCACGTGTATCTTTTGTCAATAGCTGGGCATGTTCAATATCAACAAACTTCTTGAATGGTACATTGAAAAAATTAACACTTGATGTCTGCCAAAAAAGGGGACTTTCCTAGAGATGCGACTTGACAATGAGCTGCGTATTTAAATCAATCTCTGTCGTACGCCATCAGTATTTAATCTCCTGACCTAGAATTTAACTCCACCAATCATCTATTTATAAAAAATAATAAATTAAACGTTCAATCATTACAAAGATTGCCTAAACAAATTGCATTGAGTCATTAACTCACACTCTAAAAGCATACAAAGTCTGTGAGCATGAGTAGATGTACGAGTATCTCTCCACATAAACATCCATTTCCAAATGATTAATGTGAGTATTTCAGTTAATCATTGTTGGCAACATGAAATTCCATAAACTGCAGTGAAATTACTCTCAGTTCTGTCAGAGTTCTACAGAGTTCTGAGCGCCATAGACCACCCCAATTCAATTAGAATCACCCAAACTGAGTCATGTTCATGAGTGCTACTTATGTAGTCGTATCTCAAGTCTGTTTCAGTTGCCGTTTGAGTTTTATTACTTTTTTTTTTTTACAGTCCTTACATGGACTGTCACGTAAATTCCTTCACGTTAGAGACATTTCTCTTTTCTTAAAAATATAAATAAAACTAAACGAGGATTATATTTAAATTCGAAATGTTCATCGGAGGATTAATCGTTCCATTTATATGCGCATCAGAAGGTCTCGTGAACGCTGGTGGTGGTCCCGAGTGTTGTTTTTTTTTTTCAATTCTGATAAACAAAACACTTGCGACCCAAAATAGCCTGGCATTGTCGAATGTCGGACGTTCTAATAGTGGACAAATGGAGAAAAACGAAACGTGAATCCATTTAACCAAAGAAGAAGAAAAAATTAAATTGAAATGAATTATAATATTTCCTGCGCCAGGGGGAGTGAGAGTCGAGTGTGCTTTCAAATTATGAGTATTTGACTGCGTCTTGAGAGGCCTTGTGGCCATGTGATAATAAGAAAATAATTTTACGTTCACAAATTTGTTCACAAAATGTATGTAATTAGTTTTAAACGAGGTAAGTGCTTGCTTGGTGGTTATTCAATAAATGTGCTGCTTAATCAGTAATCCCCTGCCGATATGGTGAGTTAATTGTGTATGCGTGGTGGTTACCTTTATTGGAGGCTCAATTAGATCGGCTTTGCTTTAAGAATATGCGTATGGCAATAAAACTGGGAAGGTTTCTCGTTGGACGGAGTTTGGCGACCCTAATAATACTTTATGGGTGGTCGGATTAAGCAAATGTTGGGGGCATGTTTTTATTTGAGAGTCATGCATATAAACGAGCTAGCTGTTTGGATAAGATATCTTTTCATGATCAGAAAGTCACGTACACTTTGGTGCGATGTTTTGAATCGCCACGAGCGACAATACTTTGGAGACTTGCTTTTCTCTCACTCTCTACCGACGCCCATCAAAATCATCATAAAGTGCTGTCAAATTTCAGTTCAAATTGATCAGAATAATTCTGCACTATTTGGAATGCCACAGGGCTCCATGATTTCTACGTTTTTATATTTACATCACAACTTCTAAGAACTCGTGACAACAAGAAAAATGCAGTAAATCTTCTTTTAAAAAAGCAAAATCTCACCGCGCTGCTCGTATAAATCCGCACGTGAATCCCATATAGAATTGATTGATTACTTAATTCAATATTCTGTTGCCGCAAAAGGATTCTTCATAAAAATAAATGTAAACACATTTCTGTTTACATTTAAGACGATTCCAAACGATTCAAATCATAAAGATGAGCAAAAAACACTCTCGATTGACTTCAAAGAAACAATCAAATGCATCCATCGATTTGATTTAGAATCCAAAGCCGGTCTGTACTTAAAAGTGTTCAATTAATAAACAAAAAAAACAAAAACAAAAAAAAACTGAACAACAACAGAATATTGCCAACAATACTTGTACAGATACGAGTATCCGTAAGAGATACTCGTAGTTTGCCTTCAATTTTATTTGATCGTAAAGTATCTTTGATTTGCTGAATTGAATGCACTTACGGAATAAATTGTGTGATGGTGCTAATTGAGAAGAATACTTTATGAGATATTTTTAAATGTTGTTTTCTATTAGCACATTCAGTCAGTCAGATGTGAGTGCGAAATTCCGTGTGTTAAAAATTTTGCCATAGAATTTGTGACGTCGGAAAACATGCGCCGGATTTGATTGTCTTATTGTTTGAATCTAAAATGTTGTTAGTTTCGTTAGTTTTCATCTTTACATCTTCCCATTGATGATCCCTGAATTGTCACCTCAACTAACAGCTGACAGCTGTCAAATGTGTCACAAAAGTTACGTAATTTACTATTCCACATAATTTATGATATTTAGATATGAGTATTTCCACCGGATTTGAATGAACCCACATTCATTCCATCTCTCATTCCAAGAACACCTGTCAATAAATAAAAAAAAAAAAAAAATAAAAAATAAGACGCTGTCACGTTCTGTGGTTCTTTCCATGTGTCATTGTTTTTTCTCATTCCACTCTTACTCTGTGGATTGCATTCTGATTCTCTAAACAGCTCAAAGTTGCATCAGCTTCCACTCCGTCAATGGTTTTCTGTTGACAATTTCATTTCGCAGAATAATCGCCTGATCCTTTATAAGGTACTCACATCACATCACGTTTTCCGTCATAATATGTACAACTCGATGACGGTAAGTATTTACTGGTATCTGTAGGTATGTTCGAGTTGGTGGTATAACACCCACTTTTCACTTTTGGTATTAATTAATTTATTCATAAATTCTTTGGAATATTAATCGAATTAAATGTCACTTGATTCATAAGAAAGGGGATGTGTCAAGTGATGACGTTCGCTATGAAATATATTCTATACACCCTATTGGGCGAATGATGAATTTGATATTTATTCATATTCGAATGTATTGTATGTTTACTGAGAAAACAAAGATGATTTATTTGTGTGTTTTGTTTGTATTATTTGCATATTGTTGAAAAGTGTTTGAAAGGGCTCGGGAGTGATCGAGGAAACGATACAATCTCTTGTTTTGCTGTTTACACACATTCAAGGTAAACCAGTTGTCGGTTATTGTTTGAAGTTAACTGAGATAGAATTTTAGAAAAAATATATGAATGACACTTCAGCACACGAATGACACTTCAGCACACGACTTGTCATCAGTTGTCGAATTCGAATAAAACAAAACGAATTCAATGTCACTGTCACTGTCACTGTCACAGAAGAAGGACTTCTTAAAAAGAAAACAAAAAGTCTTAAAATTGACATCAATTTGACAAGCAGCTGATTTTGACATAAATAAGTGCGTACAGCTATTGAGTTGTATCAACACTTATGGGCAACTTGGGTACCAACTAAATAACCCGAGCCTTAGCTAGGTATCTCCAGTTGCGCACTCCAAGTTGATTAAGATTCCCGTCTACTTGTGCGCGTCAATTAAGCTCTGTGAGCTCTACTACGTTATCTGTCGACTGTGACGTTCTGTCAAATTCATCGACATCCTTCTTGTTGACAGCACATACTTGGTTTTGCCCTCATTTATCGCAGACGAATTCATAGCTGTCGACTGTGACGTTCTGTCCAATTCATCGACATCCTTCTTGTTGACAGCACATACTTGGTTTTGCCCTCATTTATCGCTTTTGACAGCTTCCATTGCAATACTAGCGAGCGCACCAGTGACAACCCGCTAAATTCTACCAATCATGTCGATATCAATGGTGTACTTCTAGTACAGGGCTTTCCATTAAGAACTATACATTTTTTAAATGTGAACACACCCTTAATGTTTTTTTGTGAACTGCCATACCATTTTGCTTGCCAATGTCTACCATTT
The DNA here is from genome assembly GCA_963966105.1 of Volucella zonaria. Lineage (NCBI taxonomy): Eukaryota > Metazoa > Arthropoda > Insecta > Diptera > Syrphidae > Volucella > Volucella zonaria. The sequence goes on from OZ014531.1 coordinate 45,701,269, forward strand.
AGTCATGGTTCAGAACTCGAATGAGCAACGTTTACAATGGTTACAATCGATTCAGAATTCCATCCCAAAATCATTTCAGCTAAACAGATCGGTCAATAACCAAAATATGCGAGACGCCACTACATCCACAAAAGGTTGCTGTTGGCTGTGGTTTTCATGCCGGCGGCATCATTGGGTCGTATTTTTTTGTTTATGATGATGGCCGCCATTTTACAATTAAAGGAAATCGCCATCGGGACATCTTGGAACGTTATTTTTGGCCGCAATTGTGTGCAGTATCGATTTGGACTTCTTGAGTTTTTTCCAGGATCTGAGGTAGTGTGAAGATTTGGTCGATTGTGGACTTTTCTGGTCTGAAACCGCATTAATAGCGGCCAATCAGGTTGTAGACAAAGGGCTTCACAATATTGCGCAGTTGTGCGCAATGCTGCGAATGCTTATTCCTCTGTACCTGACGCAGTCAATAGGATCTCCTTTTTTTTTATTCCATTCATCAGGCATACACCTTTCTGACTAAATCTTATTGGTGTATCCTCTTCACAAAGTTATTGTACTTCCAACAGTTTTGAATACCTCGGCCGATAAGCCGTCAGGTCGAGCAGGTGCTTAGATATTGGTATCCTTAATTTATTTTGTTCAGGTGAGCGGAGGTTTTGACAATCATTGTCTAACTTGAATGATCTGTTCTACCTGATATCTTCGTCGCCGTTATACAGTCTGCAGAAAAAGTTCTTAATATTCCCAGCACCGACAGTGGCTCTACTATAAGGTTTGCTTCTACTATACATCTATACACTTTTCTGTACGGGTATTTCATACGTTGTTCCTAGAGTACAAACCCTCAATATCCTCGATAGCGCGCTTCTTATATTCATTTTCTTCCTCTGAGGAAGCCGGTGTTCTTCTCGTCTCTTTTGCTCGTAGAGCAAACTAGCGTTTCTTGTCCTTTGTTGCATCGTCGCTTTGTACCTTTCCAGTCCTCATCAAACCAGAAATTTGTTGGCGATGGTCGGATGAAACCCACCACATCAGTTGCGGCATCTCTGATGGCACGTTGGGAGCGTTGCCGCTGGTCTTCGGTACTTGATGCTGGCGGCATAGGTCTCTTGCAACTTTTATTGGCAAATGTACATAGCTGTCAGAAACAGCAGATTTTAAGAGTTTGAGCACTTCAATCTGTCCAAAACTAAACAGCAGTATTCAACAAAATGTGCACTGACATAAGATAGTTCGCGCAACATGAAAAATTAGGGCAGCAGTTTGTTTACCCCATCAGAAATAGGAACCAGAATTCGCGTATGCACATTTTTTAATAACTCATATGCTTAAAACGAATCTAACGATCAATTTGGCAGTGACATCGATCCTTGTCACAATGTCAAATGTCATCCATTAGCCCTTTAAGTGGTTTTGAAAGGTTCAATTTTAATTATCATTTCCTTTCTGTCAATTCCGATGCATGATAATATTTACGACGTACATGTGTACTTGCAAGAACAGTTGTCATTGTGACAAGTGACACGAGTCTGTTCGGTTAACCTCATATCTTTATCCGACCTTTTTAGATAACAATTTTAGAACAAAGAAAACCACTTTGAAAACAGCCATGTCATACATATAACATTTGTTTTGCTTATCGGATATTTTAAATTTAGTACCTACTTCAAGATACAAGATAAATACTGCCAACCATGAAGAAAACATCTAAACGTCACTTGGCTATTGGTTTAGTCGTGTTCGTAGTGCCATAAATGTCAGAGTAAAGTATCTCACGTTTTATTTCCAATTTATTGATGCTTTCAAAAGTTTTTATAGCGTGTTTTCTGAAATTAAAATAGCAAAAAAAGATAAACACACTAATGATGGACTTGGAGGTGATTACCGACATCAAAAGCCACGCGTTTAAGTCTAACTTGGATAGTTGTCTTATCAGGCGAATTAGAACTTAAAAGTTTTATTATTGTTTGTTTATAGATATTGTCGCACCAGAAATAGATGATGTGAAATTTATTTGATTTTCTATTTTTTGTTTTTTTTTTTTTTGCAGAAAATCAGCAATGTAACGAGCGAAAACTTTGCCGAGTTTTTGACAAATCGCGATATATTGCCGCCAAGTAAGATGTCACTGCTGAAATTCCTAGCAATCGTAAGTAGAAATGTTTGTTTTGTTTTTCTTTTAATTTTTTTTTTTTTTTTTTGGTTCGTTTTGAGTAGTAAATGCGCGTGCTAATACATAATTTGCTTTCACACTTTTTGTTATTTTGTTTTGCTTTGTTTTTTTGATAAGAAAAGCTGGAGTAACGCCAACATGTTAAGCGTCTAAGAGTTGCCACACTTTATAAAAACTCGACTTAAAAATATAAAAAAATCACATGAATGTTCGATTGATCTTCATCTAGACATTGACCGGTGTCTGAAGGTTTTATTTGATATTTAAGTCTGTGAGTGATAAGGTTTAATTAGAACGTCATGTGGAGGAAAGGGAGGCGTTCGAAAAACGCAAATCCGGTGATTTTAAGCAACGGATTGAAAAAAATGTCAAATCATTTATTTTGAAGAAGATTTTATTATTCCCTGAATGTGATAAGAATTCGAATGAAAATGAACTTAATGACGTCTGTACGGTGTGGGCCAAACGTCCAAAGAAATGCTAAAGTGCAGGAGAAGATAACCTAAAAAGGTCAGCTGAGTATTCGCTTAGAATCGAAGTATATAAATTTCGAAACGCGCCTGGTATAGCATCAGTTGGTGTTTGACTAGCGAACCGGAAGAGGAATCGTTTACGCTCTTTTGGTGATCAGTTCAGTGCGAAATCCGAGTGGCCCTCCTTGACTACGGCAAGCATTTGACTGGTGTCAGTAAATCGACAGTCCGATTCAAGATCAGAATGTCCTAGATGTATAAGGCCAATGACATCTGTAATCGATCATGAAGCCACTTACTCTTTAATCGACCGATCATTTTTATTCAGTTCAAGTTCGATCACAACGTGAAGGTCTTCTTCTTCACTTGGCAACCCTGACTTATCCGAAACAAAACCGTACAATATTGCTCGTGGCTAGAGTATACGAGTAGTATAGCCAAAGTATAAATGGAGATTACATTAGCTGCCTGCGAAAAAATTAAATCCCACTTAAAATTCGCACAAGAATAAATTATCCGCTTCATTCTGGTTTGGGTATTTTTCCGGCTGACCAGAATCTTGCAGGCTATTCAAAATTCATTTTAATTACCCAGACATTTTATATCATCTACGCGTTGACTGAAATAAAAATCAAAAAAAAAAAAAAAAACCGAAAACAATTTGGAAAATCACATCGCCCTTGATCGTGGTCCGTGAGCTGATGAAACATGTCATACTGATTGCCGATCTAGGGGGAAGAATCTCTGACTGTTAAGGTTATCATTTCAAATTTTAGTTACTTTACTAATCAATCGATTACATAGATTACGATTAATTTGATTACAATGTTCTCACACTTTATACGGAAGAAGAACAGAGACGACGTGCGCATCTGACGGTCGCAATAAAACGTCAATTAAAATTCGCAAAACTTATTAAACATGACGCTATGCATTCTTGATAAGTGTTTCATTTGAATGACCCTCAGAGAGATTTTTGAAGCGGAAGGTCTCTTAATTTGTGGTTCCTATTCACATAAAGAATACTAATTGCAATGTAGTAATGAACGAACTAGAGTGGAGGGAATTACTTGTGGTTTCACGAGTAATTTTTGCGGAAATACTTGACCTTAGATAGAATATGGTTTCTTGACTGAATTAAGGGTATTTCCCACATTGACTAGCAACACGTTTCTTATAAATGTATGTTCTTGACGTCAATGGTTTTGTATCTGGGATTTACAAATGTTTTCAGGTTTGGTATCTTGCATGGCATGATCAGCGTTTAAGTTCCCTTAAAGTGCGTTATGTCAGCACATATCAGTGAAAAGCACTAACAGTACAAGGGTTTACCAGATCAGATTGGTGTCTGTGGCAGGATCAGGATTAGACTATGAGTAATGTATGTAGATCTAACAACGGAAAAGTCAGCGCAATGACAGGAAAAGGTTTCCAACAAGAAAACGTATTACACAATAATATGCGTTTCCCGGAGTAACCAGAGAAATACCAACGAAAATCGAAATCGACAAGAAAATACCTAGATGGGAACTCGGTACACCGCGTGCTTTTGACAAAAAAAAAACGCTACATGGACATAGTACCTCTGCGTAAAATCCCTGACTTGACAAATTTATTAGCATCGATCCTTTGAAAATAAATAAATTGTCACGATTTAAGCAAGAAAAAGAGCAACAGCTACTGATCGGTAAAGTGTCGCACGCTACTAAAATATGCAAGAGAGTTCTAAGCAGTCGAAAACGCAATATATTTAAACTCTACGGCAGCTGACGCCGTTGGAGTACTCCAAGGCAGTGCACAAAGTCTCCTTCCTGTTCTATTGAAGCACAACATTAACGAGCTTTTCTTTTCGCCCCTTTCAGACAATTCTTAATGATTGGACAAATGATTAGTCGTACTAAGACCAAATGCCTGCCCTCTTCACGAACCCATTAACTCAGCTCTTGACTTAGAAGGAGATACCAGGCAAAGTTCGAAAATACTCTAGCCCTGTCGGATTAGACAAAGGATTAGCCGTACTAAGACCAAATGTCTGCCTTCTTTGTGAACCCATTAACTCAATTCTTGACTCAGAAGGAGATACCGGACAAAGTGCGAAAATACTTCGGCTCTGTCGGATTAGACAAAGGATTAGCCGTACTAAGACCATATGTCTGCCTTCTTTGTGAACCCATTAACTCAATTCTTGACTCAGAAGAAGATACCGGACAAAGTGCGAAAATACTTCGTCTCTGTCGTCAGCCATGAAGGAAATTCCGAAGGCGATGTCGCACTTTAAGTTAGTGTTGTTGTCATAGAATCATTTGTAAAATATATAAACACTTCAGAGAAATCCCCGTTGACTGCAACGCACTTCTGCCAGCGTTTGACCCAGCCATCGAAACATCTCTGGTACTCAATGTTCGATTCGGCACTCAGCGATTTTTACATTATTTTCTCTTCCCGAAGCAGTGTTATGAGTCGCTCGAGCAAGAAAAAGTCACATGGTCATTGTGACACATAGTTGTGTTGTTTTAAGCAAGAAATGCACGCATAATCATTGCATTCTAACGTGAGGCATAATACAAAATCCACGAACTGTTTGGTCCACAATTGAGGCCTTGTAAATTGCTCCACGCAAACATGATTAATGGTCAAGTAATAGTGATGCACATGATGCACAATACCATTGTAGTCCATGGCAATAGTAAGCATTGCCTTCTTTCTAATAGCTCATGTAGAGCACGCCATTCACTTGCCTGATGTGTGGTTTCCGTGTCCTCATAAATCCACGTCTTGTTATCAGTGTTTAGTCGGAATCAGCCTTGGCAGGCATGTCTTTTGCAATATCCACACGCTTTAGAGGAATTTTTGCAGGAAATGCAAGACCTTTGGTATCTGCTTTGCAGCGACGCTTTTCAAGCCCAATCGATTGGTTAAAATTCCGTGAACGGGTCCAAACAAGATGTTGGTGATCTCTGCTGATTTTGGTCATGTTAAACGAAGGTCGTGAGAGAATCTGATCCAAAAGCAATAAGACTTCGAATTCATATCTATCCTGACTGAGCTTGCAAAAGAAAACTAATCTGATTATGTAATTCAGAGAATAATGCTTCCAAATTTGGAGTTAACTTCCATATGTATATCGAAGAACCTGTTTCTGTGTACAAAATTAGCCACTATGACAGGCTCATTAATTTAGGCAGCCGATAAAATGTACGCACTTTTATTGTTTGACCTCATTCGATTGGACAGGACTTGTAAAGTAGCCCAACAATCACACCAAACTTATTCTTATTCCAAATTGTTGAATATTCATCGCACCATTGGTGTTATTAAACAAATTAACTGACTCATTCAGACAGTCCCGGAATACGTCTTAATTAAAAACGACTTATACATTATTCAATGCGCCCTTACCTTAATTTGATTCTCTGAGCTGCGTAAAAAGCCGTCCAGCACTTTACTCTAGTCCGTCTTAGTTGTTCGACATTTTTACGTCAATTCCTTGTTAGTCACCTGCAATAAGTAGGTTTTCCTGCAAACAAAAAAAAAAATATAAAAAGCCCGACAATGCATAATGTATTAATTTTTTTTTTATAAGCAGACAGACTCGCATTTTATGCTAAAAAAAGCAGTCTTCTGACGTATGTTGTTATTAGTGAAAGTTTGACCCACATTCTCACAGACAATTACGCAAATCCTCAGCCACAAAGTGCATTGATTATCTTCTAGAAAAAAAAAAAAAAAAAAAAAAAGATACATAGCAATGTTACACTGCAACAACCACACAGTACACAAGCATTGTTGTGCTAATTATTATTTAAGACTTCGAATTGTGGTTCTGACTGTGTCACCTACTTCCACACTAATCCGGATTTATTATGCAAAACAACAAAAAGCCATTGTTAAGAGAGTGTATGACTATAGATTCTAGATACTTGTGTTGCATCGGTGCATGTTGTTATTTGTGCAACCTCTCTGAGCCAAATGCAACCTCTATAAGTCCACTAACTTCTCTATGAAGTTAGCTTAAGCTTATCGTTATCGTGATTGCAATCAAGCCGCGCTGCACCGCTCTATTTACAATTAGAACCGAAAAAAAAAAAACAATGCCAATTGTATTGTTAGATTTTAATTTGTTTTTGTTTTCTTATAGAATGCCTTGGAATTAAGCGCTCCCGCTTCACCGGTTTTATTGCAACAACAGCATCAACAACATACAGCAGCTGTAGCAGCAGCAGCATGTAAACCTAAAGGATGGATGCAGCTATCAGGACATCCAGAAAGGTAAGAGACCACTACTATTTCGAACATTTTGTTCAATTGCTAATTTTCTCTCTCTATCTCGTTCTCATTTTAGTATTGTCCCAACTGCAACAGGTATCGTACGAAAACGTGTCGATAGCCCCACAGATTATGAGGCCAACGCATATGAATTCATCAAGAACGATCCATATGCAATTAAGCTCACCCCCAAGTACTTTGGTGTCACCCAATTCAATGGTGAAACCTACATTGAACTACAAGATCTCCTGTCCGGCTTCAAAGATCCCAATGTCATGGACATCAAAATGGGCTGTCGGACCTTCCTCGAATCTGAAGTCAATAACAAAACCCTCCGGCCAGATTTGTATCAAAAAATGATCGCTGTCGACAAAGATGCCCCCACACCTGAAGAACACGAATTGAAAGCCATCACTAAACTCCGTTACATGTTGTTCCGTGAGGCAATGTCATCATCTCACTCGAAAGGTTTCCGAATCGAAGCACTACGCCTGCGTGGAGCTAATCCAATAAATGATCTTAAAACCGTTCACGACACAAACCAAATCGAAGAGACAATCATGCAATTTCTCAACACTAAAAAGAACGTCACCAAGGACCTCATCAAACGCCTGCGTACAATGAGAACTCTCATGGAGAAATCGGAATTTTGCCGTCACCATGAGATTGTCGGTGCCAGTATTTTCATTATCTACGATGACGACAAAGTCGGTGCTTGGCTAATCGACTTTGCTAAATCAAGACGTCTGCCCAGCGATGTTCACGTAACCCATCGACGCGAATGGATTCCCGGTAACCGTGAAGAGGGTCTTCTAAAAGGAATGGATGAATTGATTCGTGTATTCGAAGCAGTCTATGAGATTCAGAGCGGGAAGAAGCTCACCAAAATCAATTGAATTTGTTCATTTTCAAACTTAAATGTTTGCCGCAAGACTGATCACTAACACATCTATTCTTCACTCTAAAACCCATTTTATCCTGGCCTCATCAAGCAGAGTTTAAGTTCGTTTTTTTTTTTTTTATTATTATTATTATTAATTATACGAGTATATTCTCTTTTTTTTTCGTTTTGTTCCATATTGGAAAGTTTGTGTCGTCGCAGTAACATTTGCGCTTCCTGCTCGAGGAATTTTTATCCTCTATCTCGTCGTATCTAATGTATTGTATTATTTATAAATACTTCTATATATGTAATTTTATTTTAGAAAATGAAACAAAAGCAGAGCATTTTTTCGAGATCGTTTTCAATATGCGCCTTGATGTTTGTACTAGTTGAAACAAAGTATTCAAATCTTTTAGTTTTCTTTGGATTTTGTTTTGTATTCTTTATCCTTATACATACGAGTATATATGTATTGTTTTTTAAGTGTCCTTAATTGTGAAAAAAGGAAAAAAAAAAACATGAAACATGAAACATGAAACAGAAACAGAAACTGATTGAAGTAAACGTTTGCTTTCTCGTTTGTATTTGTATTGATTTGTATGTTATGTAATAAAAACAATTAATTAATGAAAACCTAAACCTAAAGATACTTTTTTATTCAATGTGGATTTGTTCGGTTGGGACTGGAAGGAGTACTTAGCAGGCACTTTGGAAGCTGGAGCTACAATACTCTTTGATTGCTTTGCTTTATGTGATGCTACATTTTGGAGTAGAGCAAGACCTTAACTAAAAGGTCTCTTCATTTAGCGAGGTCCTGCACTTTCGGCTTTAATTGCGAACACCAATTTGACAGAGTTCACTGTCCACTTGAGCGTGCCAAAGAAGGCGAGGGCCTAATCCGTGCTTCTTTATGGGTGCAGCACTTGGAAAGTCACACCCGCTGCCACAAGAAAGCTTCAAACGTTCGTAAATACAATATAGTAGATGTCTGCGAAACATCTTGAGTCTGACCCAACCGTATCTCGAATGATGAGCTTCATGCGAGAACAGGTCATGAACCCATTGATTCTCTCAATACGACGCACGTAGGTAGGTAGGTAAGTAAGAGTGGCTGTTGGATATACCAACCTACTTAGGCTTATTGGCCCATTGTGATGCCACGTGGATCTATGATCCTCTTACAAATTTAACCAGTTTGAGCCTAGGTTGAAGCGTAGGAGACTGTTTACGACTATAATCTTTAGATCGTTTAGGTTATTGTAGAAGAAAGTTCCTAAGCAAAGTTTTCTTTTCTAGCAGAGAGCTGGACGTGTGCAGAATATGTGGAGGATTGTCTTCTCTTCCTCCTCGTCCATGCAGCTTCTACAGAAATCGTTTGTAAAAGCGTCAAGCCTTCTTGCATGCTTGCCTATGAGACAGTGTCCAGTAATGACACCTATGATGGCGCTGAGATGTTTCCTATTTAGAAGGATCAGACTCTTATATCGATTCAGATCAACCGTCCACTTAAGATCTGTTCTTTTATTGGCGTCCAGCTTTAATGTTAATAGCGATTGATACACCTATACTATCCTTTTCCAGTAGAATAGGTAGAGTAGTTCCAATTTTGGCGAGTTCATCGGGCCTATAGTTTCTTGGAATGTCTCTGTCGCCCGGCACTCAGCAAAGGTGAAGGTTGAACTGCTCTACCAGCTCCATACGAGATGATCGGCATTCAAGTACGGTTTTAGAATTTAATGAGGCTGAGTCCACGGACTTGATAGCGGCCTGACTATCCGGAAAGATGCGGATATCCTTTGCAAATATCACGTTTTTCTTCAGGCGGGACAGAGCTTTTTTAATCGCCAAAATTTCCGCCTGGAACACGCTACAGTGATTGAGAAGACCGAAAGAGAGGCTTAGATTTAGCGTGTCTGAGAAAACACCGCCAAAAACCCCGCTATCGGTTTTAGATCCATCTGTGTAGAAGTGGATTGACTTGTCCTCCATGAAAGCATCTTACTTCCACAAGGATCTAGAGGGGAAGCTTACATGGAAGTCTTTCAGGTATGATGTAATCGATATTCTTTGTAAGATTACTAAAGTACAATATTAAGAATGTTAGCGTGGCCAAATGAATTATTCGTCCACTGTGTAGTCGCTTTTGGGCCAATAGCTGCAGACGCAGTTACTTGGCTGCATCATCATCGAGGGAAACAGAATGTCTAATGCCGCAGAGGGAGTAGACCGTAAGGCTCCGCTTATGCATAGACACGCTGTTCTTCGGACTCGGAGTAGTTTGCTGCAGTTGACTGCATTGTCTAATCCCGTCCACCAGACAGCAACCCCGTAGGTAAGTATCGGTCTTATGACCGAGATGTCAGTGGGTTATGTGAGGTTGAAGGCCACATTTCTACTGCAGCTTATTTGACTCCAGTTTAGTTGCCTGTCAAAAAGGAAACCCAGATATTTTGCTGTATCAGCAAAGACTAAACTGCTACCGTTTATTGAGGGGGGGTCTATAATCGGAATTTTGTATTTCCTGGAAAAGAGGACAAGTTCAGTTTTATGGGGGTTTACTCCCAATCCACAGCGATCTGCCCAACGGGTTAACCTATTAAGATTTAGCTGAAGGAGTTCTTTAATGGTATTAAAATGCTTACCTGAGACGGCTATAGTAACGTCATCCGTATATGCAATCACTCTACTAACCGCTTCCAGGTATATCAGCAATTCATTAACCACGAAGACGTAAGTGGCGGTGAACTGGGGATACGCTTCGTAAAGGGCACGAGTGCATTGCGAATCAAGCAATGCAATGGTACCCTCTCACGCAGAGAGGCCGACGAGTGGGCCGACCTAGAATTACTTGGCGAAGAACGGTCGAAAAGGAATCAGCACAACTGGGGAAGAGTTGGAGAGAGCTTAGATATATCTCCAGAGACCGTACACGATGGCGCGTAGGAGCAGTGTAGGCCCTAAGTCCCGCAAGGGGAACCTCACTCACACAAGTATGCAAGTACCTTGTAATGCACATTTCTACACCAATACTCGATGATATGATATCCATCAACTCCAGTTTGAGTTACATGGATCAGGTTACGTTAATCTCGCTTTGTACACTTGCCATCCTGTTTGCAAGGTGAATTTGTAAAGGGTGATTTTTTTGCTCTTTGGTTTTTCAGTGTTTTATTTTTGACAGCTCACGCCTGATTCGTGACATGTGTCAAAGTCAAACATGCTCAATTATCATTGCCATTTCATCATAGAAACACTTCCACCCGGAACAACGCTTACAAATTATTGAATTTTATTATTACAATTCGTGCTTTGTGAAAAATGTTTTTCGCGCACATCGACCATTTTACGGTCGTCATAATCGACGTACTGAGCAAGCAATTCAAGCAATAGTGATCAAATTTCAAACCATTTTCACGCTACCTACCCATATGCGTAGTAAGGGCGTCGCGACAAAGGCTTCTTGTTTCCATATCCATTTAACCAAAAATGGGCCTCATCGGAGAACAAAATTTTGCGTTGAAAATGAGGATCAAGCTGAATCATGTTTTCGGCCCATTCACCGAACCTACGGGTATAATAGTCACGCGATTTCAACTCTTGCATAAGCTGGATCTTATAAGCCTTTAGGCCAAGATCTTTCCGTAAAATCTTCCACAAAGTGGATGGGGATAGCTAAAATTGCTGTGCACGATGGCGAATCGACTCATTCGGATTCTCCTAACACTGCACTCCACAACTGCAATAACTTCTTTTGTTCGCACTGTTTGCCGTCTTTGGGGATGCGTATTATTCACGGTGTGAAAACGATTCATCGTGTTTCGAATAACTTGCTCAGATGGATATGTCGGCCTTAATATAGACGCAGCGCACGATAACTTTGGCGAACCGAACGATGGTTTTAATTCACAATTTTCACTCGTCGTTCTTGCGTTAATCTATTCATCGTAAAATGGCAAAACGTACTAACCACAAATAAGCTTTCAACTAACAAATTGGCAATCTGTAGAAACAGTGTTGCCAGTTTAAAAACCAAACCTCTAAAAAAAAAACACCCTTTATAAGGCATTCATCCGCCCAAAATTGGAGTGCAATTCGCACATCAGGTCAGATGCTCCTAAAACATCTCTTCACCTGCTCGATAGGATTCAAAACCGTGCCATAAAACTCATAGGTGATGCTAATATCACCCAGTCAATGGACACCGGTGTCTCACTTTATTTTATCGCTTCAGTGTTTCATAGAAATCGCCAGTAGCATTCCCCCCCTTCAAACCTTCAACTGTAGTACCCATCTCGCCATGAATGCTCATCAGTATACCCTCAAGGCCACTTTCGGACGTACTCTAAAATATCGTAATTCATTCCTAAGCCGTACAACTCGCTTATGTAATGCTCTGCCAAGCTCTTTATTTCCTAGTCATTGTAACCTTCAAACATTTAAAACCAACGTTTATCGGCTCCTCACTTTTTCTCGTCTCTGATTTTCCTTCGCCCGCGCTGTAGGCAATCATTTTAAGGACACTTAAATCCCTTGAGTGGCTGCAAATTATAAAAAAAAAACCCAACCGCAAAATAAGCCGGGTTGACTTTCTGGCGATGCCCAATTCAGCTGATCGGCGCCGAAACGACATTTCTGAGTCTTCTTCGATTCTGACCGCTACGGCGGCTATATTTTCTTCATTTTGCACCAATCTCTGTCTGGTTGGTGGCTTAAGATCCAAAAGAGTGTACTCACGCTCAAACTTTTACAAGGTGCGACAAATTGCCTGCACACTGAAGCCATGATGACGACCGACCTCACGACGAAATTCATGTTGCGGATTTACAACTCAGCTGGAATATTGATATTTTTTAATAATTTCCGCACGTTCGGCAAACGTCAAACTATGCACAGTGAAATGACAAACCTTACTGAATATTTTGACAGCTGGATGTCATTGGTAACTTTGACAGCTGCTGAAACATAACAATTGGAAAAACTGTCATTGCTATCTGGTCACCCATTATTCATAATGCTGAATGCGTACTCGTAATATTCCATGCTAGAAGTTGTCTTCGTCGACTCTTGATTAGTGTTGGGGTCAGTTTGCACGATGTTGAAATGGTAGCTATCTTCTCCATCCGAAAGAGGGAATTAGATATTGGAGTGCGTCAAACGATGGATGTGTTTCCGAAACGCGCTGCACATTTGCTTTCCGGCGGCGGATAAATTATGTCACGTCGATCGAATTCGGTTAGAACCCTTACAGCTGCTACATCATCTATCACCGGAATGTTTTTCGCGTTTACCAGAAGGGTCTTATTACAACAGTCTAGTTATCTAATGGGATTCGATCTATAGCAGTTTTGAATAGACGAAACAAACTGTTGTGTCCTTGAAACATTGCTTGTAAGTTTGAAATGATTTCGCGTCTGATTCATTTATTAATCGCGCAACGCTGCTCGACTTCTATTTCTTTGTTGCCAGTAGAAAATATTTGCAAAAACCTTGCTCCTTGATCTGGTTGGTACAGGAAGGAGCGCATCGTTTTTGAGATATATTTGACCTTCGAACTTTGAATGTGAGCATTTAAGTGGCATTTGTGACAATGTTTTTTGTACCGCAGTCATGAGTCGTATTTGCGAATGTTTTGCAGGAAGTGTTTTGAAATAGAACTGGTGCGAGGAAGATGACTTAGAAACGGCTCTGCGGCATTCAAACAAGACATTCCAAGAGATGCATCAGGGAACCGCAAGACACTACAATGGAAGCAAGGTTTATTCATTTGTCCAATAACAACATCCTGTAATCAAAGTCTTTGTCGTAATTGAATGCTTCCAACTTTAAATCGATTCTTTCTCTTGACCGAACCAACCGCAAGCGATTGGCATCAAGTCGTTCAATATGTTTTGGGCCGTTTCTACTGCTCTGGAAGTTGATGCGTTGCTACGTTCTTGATGAAGGCGAGAATTGCGTCGTTCTTCCGTTTCAGCAGCTCTAGAAGTTGAAGGCAAGATTGACACCGTTCCTCCAATTCAGCTGCTCTTTTTCCCCACCATTTTTGTTAGCTTTAGATGATTTTCTTCAAATTGATGTTTTTTTGTGGTGACACATTGAAACCAGAAAACATATTGAATCAATATTATTTCATTGCTTGGTTTCGATTGACGTCGGAATTCCTCCGTTTATTTGTCGTTCAATTAATGTGCCATTGTTCAATTTGCTAGATTTGTCACATTCTTTTAATAGTTTACTCTCGTTCCTTGTTTTCGTCAAACTTGGAATGCAAACACTGTTTGAGTGAATCACAGATGGTACCGGAATTTCGTTGATCGGTAGATAGATTTTGCCGGTTTAAAAACAGCCTGATACCATTCATTATTGCTTTTTAAGGTTGCTATAGATACCGCTTCTACATAATTTATTTTTGGGATATGCCCTAACTGACTTCTACTGGTCAGATTGAGGATTTCAATAGCTTTAAACCTTCTCCGGACTACGCGGATCATTTTCCAAAAAAAAAAAGCAGCCCGTAAATGGGTTCAGTAGTTTTTTTAGTTCATACGGGACTTACAAACATCCGTCCATTTTTATATGAATATCAGTAGATTGAATAAATCTTCATTGATTCACTTGGCACTTCCCAGTAGAGTCCGGGGGTCACCATATTTTATTTTTATATACTCGTATATACAGGGTCTTCCAATATGGACTTCCGACCGATAGCGACCATATTGTTGAAGCTACATCTGTCAAATTGGCTGTCATTTATTCAGCTTGTTTTGCCAAATCACCGTGAACGGACATAGTGTTCAACAACACGTGCAAATGATAAAACTTTTTTATCAAAATGAGTATTCTGTTCGGGAAACGTTCCGCGCACTTCGCCCATTTTACGGTCGCCATAATCGTCCTACCGAGGGGACAATTCGCAGTGTGATGGATATATTTGAGTCCACTAGTTCAGTAAACGATAAATCAACACACGTACGTCGACGAAACGCAAGATCTGCGGAAAACATCACCAGTGTCCGTGAGAGTGTGCAGGAGAATCCGAGGCAATCGATTTCGCGTCGCTCACAAGAACTCGGCCTTTCGCAGGCCACAACTTGGTGAATTTTGCGTAGTGACTGGGGCCTGCATCCGTACAAAATTCAACTGACCCAAGAGCTGAAGGTAAACGACCATAGATAACGACGTGTGTTCGCCGAATGGGTTCTGGAGCTGTTGGAAACTGCGATGAGGCCCATTTCTGGATGAATGGTTACGTCAACAAACAAAATTGTCGAATTTGGGATGATACCAATCCCCATGAGATGCAAGAGCGTCCAATGCATCCCGAAAAAGTCACTGCTTGCTGTGGATTTTGGGCTTGCGGCGTCATCGGTCCATATTTGTTTGAGAACGACGTTGGCCAGGCCACCACCCTCAACGGCGATCGCTATACGTTGATGATTACCAACTTCTTAAATTGGATGATATGAATACCAACGACATGTGCTTTCAACAGGACGGCGCTACGTGCCGCACAGCTGACGCCACATGCGACTAAGCCACAAGCTGCAGCGGCCCTCAAAGCCAACATAACCCATGCCACCGGTCAAATTCAGCCTGATTTATGCACCAGAGTCATGGAAATTTGGACATTTCGGATGAGCGCCACCCAGAGAAGCCGCGGCGGATATTTGAACGATGTTACATTCCATACATAATGGCATCGGTAGGCCTTTCAAATGAATAAAAAATTTCGAGGATATCTCACACACACTTTGTTTTACTTAAATTTAAAGATAGGAAGCGCTTAATGAAAGATCCTTTACATATGATAGTATTTATGGGAGCAAACTACGTACTTCGTTCTCAGGGGTTGTCAACAGTAGATCCTTAACTTTCTTTTCCACGGCGGCACAGTTACCAACCCCCAACCTGGAGGGCCAGTTCCATTGTAAATACCTCTAGGACGAGGAGTTGGTTAAACCGAAGCCAGTAACCCGTTCGGGAATGTGAGCGCCACCATCTCTTTTCCCAGGCCCTGACTTAGTCTCCGGAATCATTGCCGGCCTGAGCTCCAAATATGTCGGAGTAGCCCGAATAAGGTCTCATTTATTTTTTTCCGGGATTTTACTTCATCGTTGATTCCATCTGTGCAATTCATCCACTATCCAGTTTATAGTGCTTCTATTTTTGTTTGGTGGTCAGCACTCACGCTTATAAGTTTGGCAAGTCGAGTCCGGTTGGACATCGACAAGTACCCCATGGCTAGCACTTGGAGGTAAAGTAAGCACAATTGATGTGTAGCAGCGACATCTACTACGGCGATTGCGTCGTAGTAGTCAAAAGCAGTGCCTTTTTGGCGCTTTAGGCAAGAAGTATTGAGTTTCCGGCATGTAAATGAGTAGCTCGTAACAACCCATATTAAGGCTAAATTTGCCAACATTAGCCTTATACGCGCGCATGCGCCACAGAGGAGAAAGATGATGACACTAAAGATAGCTTCTATGAGCTCTTGGACAAGATCTACAAGCAGAGCCTTAGCTATGACATTAAAATTGTTCTGGTCGATTTTAATGCAACGCTAGGGGCATGACACTACCTCCGATAAAGGATTTAGGCTAGTCGACTTTACGACCGGGCGATTCCCACATCTCGATATTCACAAGGGGACTTGGAGAACTCCTGATCTTTTCTATCGACGCAAGGCACTCCTCCAGTATTATGGATGTTCGAACGTTCTGAATGGCCAATATCGACTCGCACCACTACCTTTTTGTATCCAATGTACGGTTGTGGATATCCCGAACATCGCAGAGGCAAGCTAATACTGTAAAGGAGTTCGACGTCGGGTGGCAACAATCGCAAGAGATCGCCAAATCTTTTTCCGATCGAGTCTCCCTTAATCTCTTAAGAGGGTCCTATGCCGCCAGCATCAAGTATCGAAGACCAGTGACAACATTGCCAAAAAACTATCAGATGGTTTGATGACGAGTGCCGACAAGCACAAACAGCGCTGCATAGAAGGACTAGACCTGCTCACGAGCTGTACGAGCAGAAGAGAAGAGACGAACACCGGCTTCTCAGGAGGAAGGAGAAACAGCCTAAGGAGCACGCGGTCAAGGAAATTGAGAGATGCTACTGCAAGAAGTTTTACCAAAAGGTAAAAAATACATGTCACGGATATATACCCTGAACCGAAGCGCCTATAGGGACGAACAAGGGAACACACGATTTGAAAAGAGTGTTTTTGTAGACTGTATAACGGCGATGACCGACAGAATTAACCTTTCAACCTGGACGATGTAGACCAACAGTTGCTTCCACTCAACCCGGATGAAGTGAAGATAGCCATATCTAAGCTTAAGTCCAACAAAGTTGCTGAAGCGGACGGCCTGACTATCGTGCTCTTTAAAGCGGCAGGTGATAACTTGGTGAGGAGCATACACGAACTCAGCTCTAAAATATGGTCCGGCGAAAGTATGCCCGATGAATGGAATCTCAGCATTGTTTGTCCGATCCTCAAGAAAGGAAACATTATGAACTGCGCCAACTACAGTGATATCAGTCATCTTAATGTTTGTTGATCCCTGTAAATATGTGACAAAAGTCAATTTTATTCTGGAAAGGTCTTAAAGCTCTAAAAGTTAAAAAAGCACGATCATATGGTTATGATCTTGGGTTATTTGGTTTGGGTATGCAATAACCGGAGCTAGTTCTTGACTTTTCCTTATGCATCTGTACATTGGATCTCATCAGATGGCGTCAGATGCAGTTCGGAGATCGAAAGGCCAATTTATCCTCCAGTGCGCCAAGAATTAAGACACTATTTTGCACATGTCACAGGTTAGAATGGAATCGCAGGAATAGAGGTCAACTTGCTAGGCATGGCTCATTGCCGAAGAACCTGCGCTGGGACATTTTGAATAAAACCATAGATGGCATTATTCTTAAAGTTTCAGGTAGACCAATTCTAAAAATTCGGCCTTTCTGCTGTCTTTTAGAAAAACACTTTCCTGTTGATAGGCTCTTAAATGTTTTAAACATAAGTGACACCACCTTTTGCCATGCCTGCTGTGAGAGTGATAATGACGAGTGATAACGCGGATCACTACAGTTTACACTTGTATTAGGCTGCAGGTACTAGGCACTGAAATTGTGGCTTCTGTTGAAGAAACATCATTTAAAGGAAATTAAAAGGGATACACTGGACACTTATTTGCCATAGTGCTCTCTTCCAACAGAAAAGGGAAAACTTTACTCTGATAGCGCTACTGTTTTAATAGATGAACCTGAACATCAAACTTCCAGCTTCTTCATTACCGTGGTAGATTGCATTCTGCAAGTTGACTGGTTTCTGCTTGTAAGGGTCCCCCGATGCGGGCTATTTCTTCTTCGTTTTGGTGACAACAAGCACTTAGTTTTGCTTTGTTTACGCTCTGGCTTCTTCTTCATTGATAGGTTGGATGAACAGCAGATGTCAGAATTTCCAAAAAGTAATTTAATCCACACTGTTCCTAGGCGGGGTAAAAAGTAACCTCCTTGGGAATGAAAAACAATTTTTTTTTAAAAAGTTTTTTTTATTTTATTCAATATAGTCCCCTTTTAGTTTGATACACTTATTCCAGCGATTTTCCAACTTCTTGATCCCGTCCGAAGAGTAATTTTCCGGAAGGTCTGCAAAATACTCCTCCGTGGCGTCGATTATTTCCTCGCGTGAGCTGAATTTTTTATTGATGAGCCATCTTCTGAGGTGTCCGAGGAAGCCAAATCGGGCGAATATGGTTGATGCGACAGCAATTGGAGCCGTAAGTCATTGATTTTAGCCGTGGTTTCGATACTTTTGTACGCCGGCGCATTGTCTTGCAAAAACAAAATTTTTTTCGCTTCATGTGAGGCCGTTTTGCAGCGATTTCGGCCTTCAATCGCTCCAATAATGCACAGTAATACTCGCTGTTGATGGTTTTTCCTTTTTCGAGGTAGTCCACGAAGAGTATGCCATGACAATCCCAGAAAACCGACGCCATAACCTTTCCGACCCATCGAGCCTCCCTCGGCCGCTTCGGAGCACTCGTGCCGGCTTCAGTCCATTGCTGGGCACTCACTCTGTTCTCTGGTGTGTAATAGTGGATCCAAGTTTCATCAACAGTTAGCAATCGACGCCAAAAGTCCGCCCGATTCCGCATCAGCAAGTCCAAGCACTCTTTCGAAGTGCTCTCGCGTTCGTGTTTTTGGCCAGGAGTGAGCATGCGCGACACCCAGCGGCAGGATAACTTTTTCATATGCAAAATATTACCCAAAATATGGTGTGTGCGCTCAGTACTAATCTTTGCGGTATCTGCTAGCTCGCGCACCTTCACTTTCCGCTCAGCCAATACCATTTCATGTAGTGAAGTTGCGGCCACTACGAAACTCTCGAAACCAATATTTGACGGTGTAATCTGACGGAGCATTAGCCCCATAATATTTATCCAACTTTTCTTTTGTTTCGTTCGCCGTTTTGCCTCTCAAAAAATAATGTTTTATGAGAGAACGAAAATCGTTTTTGTCCATACTCAACATGATGCCAAACACGTCAACAACAGTCAGCTGTCAAAACAAAACTAAAGACAGTATCGCACTGAAATTTGGCATGTCCGCCTAAATATGAACGGACTTCAAGGCACCATAACCTTTTTTGCAGTAGCAGCGCATTCTGGCGGTCAAGGAGGCTACTTTTCACCCTTTCCTCTGCCCTTTCCGCTGATCTTAGAAATTGAATACCTAAATCACTTTAGTACAGTTCAACCCGGTTTTATCATCGGAAGCTTAGTCGCGATTTCAAAGGCTTAACCCTTGCCCTACAATCCGATATACTCTCTCCCCTTCAATGTAACCTAGATCTCAACGAGCTGCTTAAAGAATTTGACAACGCGAGACGTGACGCAGACGACGTCCGCCTTTATGTGCATCGCGACCTCCCTTCAATTCATTCAATTCAATTACTTGAAGTTCACTTCAACGTCAACATCAATGACTTGATTCAAGAAAGCCGTTGTACAATAAGAGGCTTCTAGATCAGTTTGAAGATTTGCACAGCTTTCGACGCTGTTTTAGTATCCTGGCAGTTGGTTTTGGTACGCTGAGCGACCAATAAATTATTAAATGCAACCAGACGTAGCGAAAACCAACCTCAAACTTGTATCCTTTTTCTGAAGTTTTGTGAAACAATCTCATTTACTGCTTAACCTCAAATATTTATTAGATTTCGAATAAAAAAAACTGGTGCAAATCTCTTGATTAATGTTTAGTAATGCTGCGTGGACAACCGCCCTTCATCCTTTTCTTGGTAGAAACACCGTTGAGTATGAATGGGAAAGATGTTATGAATGATGTAATCCTGGCACTGACTAATGAATGAGACATGAGATGATTCTTTTTGCTAGAGAAAAGAAACAATTAGAATCGAATTGGCATTCTTATGTATGAAAAGGCTACACTGGGAATGATTTAACAATGGGTGGGATTGGATTCGTAAAAACAATAGAAGGGGCGAATAGGATAAACATAAAGAGTACGGTTTGTATATGTATATATGTATATGATCAATTTTCCAGTAATTAGTCCAAATGTTTAAGGAAAGGATCATCTGTTCTACATTCAGGAAAAACACTGCGTATATCTTTGGCCGTCAATTTTAATTGAATTCAATTCACTGCGTCCTGGCAGTTTTTATTTTTTATTTTTTGCGTTTCTTTATGCATAACCAGCGCATTCCCACATCTGGAGACTACCGGTGGTGCAAAAGGAAAATCGGACATGCATTCAAGCATACCAGCGTCATACCAATGGAGGTTCTTCTCCACAGCGAAGGAGTGATCCTAGAGCGAATAAAAACATTCGTGTCAGAGCACGATGGTTTCCGAGGACGAGCAATGCTATATGATGTTTTCCATTCGCATTATTTCCCAAGCTAGAACATCGGCGCAATGACGGGTAAAAGTTTCGCACTAGAAAACGTATTACGGCAACGTAAGTCCGATGTAACATGCGTTCAAAAAACCAAGTGACAAAATTTTGCAAATAGGGCCCGCGACTTGCAAACCAAAGGGAACAAAATGTATTATCACGGAATGGAACAAAATAAGAACAGAGTTTTTTTTTAAGAAAAGACAGGTACCGATGTACATTGTTTTTAAACGTTTGCAAGTTATAACGACCAGGAAACACTGAGATCGGCAGGGCATTCCATAAGCGAGTTGTCCGGCTTAGGAAAGAATCACGATATTTTAGAGTTCGTCCGAAAATGGGCTTGAGGTTATACTGATGAGCATTCACAGCGAGACGGATATTACGGCTGAAAATTTGAATGGGCGGAATGCTACTGGCGATTTCAATGGAGCACTGGTGGTGGAAATAGCGATAAAACAAAGTGAGACAGAAGACATTACGTCGGTCTTCGAGGGTGTCAATTGATTGACTGATATTGGTATCACCAATGAGTTTTATCGCACGGTTTTGAATAATATCTAGCAGCTGCAGAGATGTTTTAGGAGCACATGACCAGATGTGGGCATTGTTGGATGAATGGGCGGATGAATGCCTTATATATTGAGGCCAGATCAGAGGGGGTAAAATATTTCTTACATCGCTTGAGGAAACCTAGACATTTCGCAGCATTTTTGGCGACATCGAATATGTGGTCATTCCAACGTAAGTTGTCACTGACACACATACCGAGAATGGAAAGTTCATCGGTTTCAACGATGCAAGTGCCATTCATGAATAATGGCTGGGTATTTGAATTTAGCTTTAATGACAGCTGACAGCATTGAGTTTTGGAAGCATTAAATTCCACTCGATTGATAGTTCCCCAAATGGTTATGCTGTTAATATCGGAATTTAATGAGCTTAGCATACGCTGCCGTTCCCGTTCTACAGCCGAAGAGCAGGGGCGTGAGTCCGGGAACGAATATGAGAAGCAGAGAGTGCTGTCATCAGCAAAGGAATAAATTGGATTAGAAGTAGCAGACAAGAGATCGTTAATGAAGATTAAAAAGAGTGTCTGAGACAGAACGGAGCCCTGGGGCACACCAGCATTTATTTTGTGAATATCAGACTTGAAACCGTCCAAGACAACTTGAATTGAACGTTCCGAAAGGTAATTTCTAATCCATTGAAGAAGAGAGTCATCGATCCC
This sequence comes from Volucella zonaria, assembly GCA_963966105.1. Taxonomy (NCBI): domain Eukaryota; kingdom Metazoa; phylum Arthropoda; class Insecta; order Diptera; family Syrphidae; genus Volucella; species Volucella zonaria. The sequence goes on from OZ014531.1 coordinate 45,723,210, forward strand.
AAGAGCACGCGTTTTCGACAAAAGAGCCTGATGCCAAACTCTGTCAAATGCCTTAGAAATGTCAAGTGCAACTAACTTGCTTTCGCCAGACATGCCATCAAATCACCAGTGGACCTGTTGCTACGAAAACCATATTGCCGGTCATTGAGAAGTTTTCGTGTTTCGAGATATTTCATGAGCTGACGATTTATCAGCGTTTCCATGACCTTGGAAAAAAGTGTTGAGCTGGTCGCAATACACATCGCACCATAATCATACGACAATGAAACCATCAGCAATAATCAATCACCACCATGATCATCATCATGAACCATGTCATCTCCAATACGATAACTGGCAGACATAAAAGCTGAACAAGATAGTCAAAGGCGACATTGAGTGATTGTCGGTCAACACACCAGGCAGTACAGCAGTATATCACACATTGTTTTGATTTTTATTTCTTTAGTTTCTATCTATTCAGTTTTTTACATTCCCATTGGGGAAACCACGTTAAAGAAACAGCGCCAAGTACACTACCTCAGAGGTGGTATGGAAATGTGTCCATACCTACGGTCTGAAATTGCGATAACTCGAGAACGGTGCTTCGTAGGGAAAAAAGTTTTCACGATTTCACGATCTACAAGCTTTCTCTCGTCCATTTTTCCAGTTGCACTCACCGTTTCAGAGATATACGCAAAAAACGAAAATTTGTGACCTTTGACATCTGATAAAAAACAACAGACAAGCGGGATCGGTGGAGACTTTTGAAATAGCGTTTGTAATGGCATATTGAAGACCTGTATAAAAGTCCAGCTTCTTGGGAATTAATGCAAAGTGGAATGCCTATTTTGTCTGGACTAAGATTTTATGAAGGCCGCATTTCACAAAGCGCTTGGATCAATAAAATTATGAAAGGCGATCGAATATTAAACCAGTAAAGGGTAAGCCTCTTTGTTCCACTGTATAAAGGTAAAGATGGCACGAGAAATTGCAGCAACTACGGATCACTGAAACTAATGTCGCTTACTATGGAAATGTTAGAGAATTTTAGTCGGTCGACAAAGTAATATTGTTAAATTCTATGGCAATCAATGGGGCTATATGTCAATGTCGAAATATGAAGCGATTCAAAGCTTACGGATCATGATGGAGAAACACCATGACGCTTCGAATTATCTGCATGTCTTCATCGATTTGATGTGATGGAAACACCACAGATCTTATTTGGACGGCGCTAAGATCTCAAAGTACCCGAGGCGCTTTATGTACGACGACGTTAAAACGAAAGTTTAATCCACGGCGGGAATATCCCCAGAATTTAAATTTAAAGATGGAGTAAACCAAAGGCAGTGTACAAAGTTCCTGGCTTTTTAACGTCGGGCAAGATTTTCTGTTCAAGTTATACATTAACGATTCCAAGACGATTGCTCTTGCCCTTTAAGCAACTCTCAACAATTAGGTAAAGGCACTAGAAAATAACGGATTGCGAGTCTTGCGTTGCAGCCTTTTCGTACCCACAAATCGAAAATCTTGTTGGATATGTCATCGTACAAAAGAACGAAAGAGTTAGTGTGGGCTGGGGTAAATGGTGAGGAAGCTCAGCAGTATTTTCTCAAAGGAAAAATGTCGCTTAAACTGAAGGATTTATAATACACGACAGCCGTTCGTCCAGCTTTGACATGTGCACGCGCAGCAACAGAAATTAAAAAGTTTCGTTTGTTGGCGAGTGCAACATGATCTAAAGGGATGTACGCTCATTCGTGGAGATCTCCACATCAACAAACAAGTTGACAAACTTCGGGCTAAGCAAATCAGCAGGTTTTGCCATGTTCAACGAAAGTCGTCGAAAAGTTCGGTTTAAAAAGCAAAAGATTCTGAAGTTGCAGCTGAAGATTGAAGAGGGCGCCGAAAGAAAAATACTTGGATCACTCAAATGCAAATACATCAGCAGAATCTTTGAATTATTATTGGCGAGGCGATCCAAAAAGCAACCTGTAGAATGATTCTTAGGACCACACATTTAGGCAACTCGAGAAGCGGCATAATGCCAATGGGGGTACGTCGGAGAAATAAGTAGCATTAGATGCAAATGCTCGTGTTGAATATTTCAGCGGTTAATAAAAGAAGAACCAGTTCATTCTAACTGCTTTGATTCTTTCTTCAGCGTGCTATGGGGATGAAGAAACGGCTAAGGTACCCACGATGGATTATCACCCCCCAACGACTTAAAAGAAGCAATCGTGATATGAAAATGTGAAATTCAAAGGGACATTCAGGGAAAGCTATAAAGAAAGAGGCAAAAGAAAATTAAAAAGTTTAGAACTTGTTGTGGTAAATTTTCCAGCAACTAATGTGTAGCTATCCAAGGTTTCGTAGTCTTCTGACCGAATTCTTCATAAAGAGCGGTCTCTGAAAAAAATGTTTGCAAAACCCAAGACAAGCTTACAATTATTTGTTATTTCCAGGACACGGTGGAAGGTATTTATAAATATTTCAATGCATTAGAAAAAATATCGTTATTCAGTTACAAAACATCTTACATCATTCGTTAGTAAAGAAAACGAATTTAAACTTAAAAGATTACAGAAAAACATAAATTTGAAGGCACATTCGGGAATTTAAAGAGACTATACTGAGCTCTATGCCCGTACTCTAGAGGCTTTCTTGCTTTTATCAGCTTTCGGTGGTAATGGTCCACTACGTCCACCTTGTACATGTCGATTATACAAACTAAGGAAGAAAGAAATCATCATCACTTGCATTTGATTTGGTATAAAATTACCAAACTTACACCTTGTACGTTTCCGTCTTCAAATGTTCAATAACATGACTGATTCCAACTAAATACTGTTCAGCAATTGGTGTTATCCATGGATTCTCCTCCATTTTCAGGACTGATTTGTTACCCAACAAATCCAATTGAGCCACTTCTGGTGGTAGCACCTGGAGTCTGTTATTCTGAATGTGTAACTCACGTAATCTCTGCAATTCACCGATTTCTCGTGGTATCTCCAACAAATCATTATCCCGTAGGCCAAGAATTTGGAGATTCTTCAGATTCTTCAATCCCTTGGGGATGTATTCAAAGTCATTGTCACCTAAATAAAGTGCACGTAGCGTTTCCATCATGAAGAAATTTCCGGGTAGAGTTTTTTCGTTCAGATTGTTATAGGAAAGATCGAGCACTTCGAGGACTGGAAATGCTCCGAATCCACGTGGCAGTGTGTCCAAACGATTAATGGAAACATTAAGAATTCTCAACTTTGGCATAGACGATAGAGAAACGGGCAGCTCTCGGATCAGATTGTTGGCAAAATTAAGAATTTCCAGATTAGCCAGATTTGCAATTCCTGCTGGAATAGTGACGATTTTGTTGTGGCTTAACGTCAGACGGGTGATGTTGACCATGGATACTGAAAGAGAAACATTAAATGAGAAATAAATTGATTAAACAATGTGCGATGAACAGTTTCTCCGGAGGGGATCTAAGCTGACATATGGGTGAGAAGCGAACAATAAATACCAAGACTGCTATGGAGGACCATGTTTCGAGAGCACATAGAACAACCCAACACGTTGTTTTATTAACCAAGGCAGTCTCTAGTTCTTCGAGCTGAAGTCGCCATCCACGGTAACTGATATACATTTTTCCGACTAGAGCGATGTCTATATACAGCTTGTAGAGCCCGCTGCTGTACCTCTTCGTCCAAAGGCCGTGAACACAAGCAATATTAAATATCAGTCGAAGAATCTTGCGTTCAAAACGACCAAGACTATCTTCAACCACCTTCGTATATATGCATGCTTCTGTACTTTAGAGCAGGATTTATATAATAAGGGTCTCGGGGTTTCGAAGGCCCGGCTCCATATAAATAATGAAACGATGAAACTAAATTTGCGGTAAGGAACAAAGCGCAAATCCTTCAAACGTGGACTAAGTACAATGAAGTAGCAAAACCGATAGAGCGTGCCTTGAGGTAGACTTTGTAAAAAAAAAGGGGCTACATCCAGAGCACGTGCAACAGCCGTCAATGCTTTGCATCGGGAATTGAAAGAGGTATGCTTAAAATCCATAAGAGCGCGATTGGCAGTAGAAAAAGTGCAGAGCACAGGCAAATTAAAATTGGGACACGACGAAGGAAAAACTCGCAAAAGATTCAATCGCAGAATTTAGAGAAGCCAAAGATTCCGTAACAGTAAAACGAATAAACTGAATGCATGCAGTCGGAGCGGATCACATACCTTCCGAAGTATGGAAATTGGAAATCTTGGGCTCCTGATTTTGTTCAATAAAATGATGAGAGGCGATTGGATTTTTGCACCACTGTATAAAGGCGACACGAGAAATTGTAACAACTACCGACCAATGAAACTATTGTTGCGCACTATGAAAATATACGAGAGTGTTCTGAGCAGTCGATAACGCAAACCCATACCAAGCAATGTAGTTTCGTCGGCCGACTATATAACACGATTCAAATTTTACGAATAATGATGAAGAACCAGCGCGGCGCTTCGAAAGATCTACATATCGTCTTCATCGGTTTGAAAAAAACGTTCCATAGAGTTCCCAGAGATCTTATATGGACGGCGTTATGTACCTGAGACGTATATGAAAGGGAAGGCATTTTAATTTTTTTTATCACTATGCTTTATCGACCTTGGTTTTGGTATGAAGACTAAAGCGCGGTAGGTGGCTTACGTTGAGTTTTGCTATCGTATAGCCAACTTCAGTGAAGGAAAAGTGTACTTGAGTACGAGGGGTGGCTGAAAAGTTTCCGACCGCAACGTAAAGATAGCCGCGCTCGTCAATAAAGCTAGTGAATAGTAGTTGTGCATCTTTTGACTTACCGAAGTTTCAGTCATTTTGGATACGCAGTTTTTAGTTGACAATCGTTTGAGTGAGTCGATGTGAGTGTTTTTTGTGAAAAAACCGAGTATCAGCTGTTATTAAATTCTTGTTTTTGAAAGGCAATACGCCCACGCAAATCAAAAATGAATTGTACTCTGTGTATGGGGACTCTGCACCATCATTTACTACAGTGAAATTTTGGGCAATTGAATTTAAACGTGGGCGAAGAGCTTGGGAGATGATGAACGTTCGGGACGTCCAAAAACTGCAAACACTGACGATAACATTGCTAAAGTTCACCAAATGGTGTTAGACGACCGCCGAATTAAAGTGAGAGAGATAGTAGAGGTTATGAAAATGTCCAAATCAAGATTTAGGCACGAGAAAGCTGTCCGCGCGTTGGGTGCCGCGTTTGCTTACGTTAGACCAAAAACGTGTTCGAATGAACATTTCCAACGCTCTGTTGGCGCAGTTTAGGCGCAATAAATCCGTGTTTTGGCGCCAATTAATTACTGTAGATGAAACTTGGATACACTATTATACGCCCGAGACAAAAATTCAGCCAAAACAGTGGACTGCAAAGGGCAAGCCGGCTCCAAAAAGCAAAAACTGTTTTTTCGGCTGGGAAAGTAATGGCAACTGTTTTTTGGGATAGTAAATGAGTTATCTTAATCGATTATCTTCAAAAAGGAAAAACCATTACAGGAGCATACTACGCATCATTACTTGCCAAGCTGAAAAAGAAAATCCGTTTCACCAAGACAACGCGCCGTCTCCCACCTCAGCGGTTGCCATGGCGAAAATCCATGAATTACGGTTTGACTTCTTTGTCGCCCTTCCCTCATCTAAAAACTGCGCTCGGAGGCCAGAGATTTTTGTCAAATGAGGAGGCAATCACCTTCGTGAACAATTATTTTGCAGAGAAAAACGCCAAGTACTATTTGGACGGGTTAGAGAGATGGGAGCATCGCTGGGAGAAGTGTGTAGAGTTGCAAGGAGACTATGTAGAAAAATAAAAATAAAAATTGAGAAAAAATGTCTTGTATCATTGTTCGGTCGGAAACTTTTCAGACAACCTCCGTATACTCTACGAGTTCCAAAGACGCAATAACGTGGCTCAGACCGAAAAAAAATTGTGTAGAGTGTTTGAGGAGGTTGCTGTAACAGTTTGAACATGCCAAAGAAAGTTTTCAAAATTCCGCCCGGAAACGCGCGCTAGCTCAAGGTACCCTTAAAATGTTTGCACGCAGCACGGGCGAAGGTAAGCTAGGGAGGAAAGAGCGATAAACCTCCGATCAGGATGACCATCAGATCTTTGTGTTGGATGGCAGCAAAAGCCTTGGGTTTGCGTCAGAACTTTCTGTATGGGTCCCTAAAGAAGTAAGTGAAAAAACAGTGAATAACCGTGGTAACCGTTTTTGGACAAGCTCACTGCTTGGTGGAACATATGAAGTAGCTTTAATTGGTTCAGATAAAAGAGAACGAAAATTGACTAGGTAGTAGCGTTCTCCTAAATAGGATTTAATCAAAGAGGTTAGACCAGATTGAGAGTCAAGTGAATTGAATTTGAAAGGAATTAATTTTTGTGCGATTTTATGAAAGGCCCTACTTTCACTTGCTCGATTCACTCGATTCAGGCCCATAAGCCTGAAGACATGAATTTTAAAAAACTTTGGAAAAACTGCTTGACACTGATATTCCAAGTAATCTTTACCCATAAGAGTTAGCCTCATCCCAGCATTCCTATACAAAAGGTAAAGGCGCAGAAACCGCCATACATGACGTCAGCACAATTGAAAAAATCTTTACGACAAAGAGCACCTTGACATCGGAAGAGCCTTCAACAAAGTCAACATAAAGGCTATGCTGGAGTTCATCCTGCATTAACGAACCTAATAACCTGTATGCTCCGCAACAGGAACATCAATTCAACACTACGTAACACGGTATTGAGGGTAACTACCTCAAGCGGCACCCTTCTGTGGACCCTAGTTGTTAATGGAATACTTCTGAATCTAAAAATAGAAGGAATGAGAGCCACTGCATCCGTGCAGGATGTGCTTCTTATGGCCACCGGCAAGCTCCACACGATTAATAGAATTCTAAACTATGCCCTTAGAATGCTTGGAGAATGGACAGCTCTGTGGGTTGGGAATCAATGCGCAAAACACAGAGCTTGTTCTACTCACACATAAAAGGATAATGCCGCAATTTGACCTGCTTTCCATAGACGGGACAACCCTCCGACTATCCAGCAGTGCTAAATACCTAGGTATCCCACTAAATAGTAAACTGAGTTGGAAGTTTAATGTCGAACAATGTGCTCTTTACAACGATTGCATTCTACACTTGCAGCCGTATATTTGGAAGAAAACGGGGACATAACCCCGAGCCTATCCTATGGATATACACGGCTATCGTCAGACCCATCTTAAACTACAGCAGCTTAGTATGGTGGCAACCCATAAATAAAACTAGCAACCTTAGGTTACTGACAAAAGTACAGATGATTGCATGTAAAGACACGACTCATGCTATGAGAACGACGCCAACGCAACGATAGGATTGGAAAACATACTGCCCCTAGCTCTATACATGCAAGAATCTACAGCGAAAAGCGCTTTAAGATTGAGTCAGTTTAATGGGTAGAAACCAACTCCATAGGGCACGCCTCAATCCTTACAGCCGACTATATAATACCCCATCACGATTTTGAAACACCATTCGCCTGCAAGCAGAGAGGAATATGACAAGAACCAAATGGTACAAGACTCGATATCCATCTACAGGTATGGACCAAAGATGTAGATAGGAACCGGCGCCGGGATCTTCTAAGATCAATTAAACTTACGATACTTACGACGTCTTCTAGCAGAACCAGTCAAACTTGCGGCAATAAAGGCAATATCCCACCAGGGTATTACTATACCTATTGATAGCCAGGATGCCATTAAAGCGATCCCGGCAGTCAAGATCAAATCGAGGCTTGTGAAGTGCTGTCATGAAGAGCTTAAGGCTGAACCCCTGGCTACAAAGGAGTGGCAGGCAATGAGCATGCAGATGAGCTAGCTCGAAAAGGATTCTCACTGGAAAGGGAACTGTCACATCAAAGTATCAAAACTCCACTCTGCACTCTGAAAATACAAGTGGAGGATACAAATAAAAGCCAATGGAAGTTGGAAAAACCTCCCAACCTGCGAGACGTCAAGACAATTATGGGCAGACCTCAGTAAATCCAGAACAAGTAACATTCTCTTGAAAAGCAGAGTTGAGCTATCTACGTTTGTTGGATTACTCACAGGCCATAACCTTCTGGGGGTGCACGCAATAAATTTGCGCCCTAGGGACGATGACCTCTGCATAGGCTGTGGGGACATAGGCTCACGGGAGGATATGCTCCACTTTTTGGGCCTCAGCAATTTGAGACAAAGAAAGTTATTATATACTACCGCTACCTCTCAAAACTATCTGCTGCCTCACTTACATCTCTTTTGCATACAGCGCGAACGAAGGAAAATTAGGAGAGAAAAAAAGAAGGGTACCGATGTACATTGGTTTTGAATGTTATAGTGACCGTAAAGCATTCCATAAGTGGGTTGAACGGCTTAGAAAAGAATCGCGATATTTCAGAGTATATCCAAAAGCGGTCTTGATGAGCATTCAAAACGAGACGGGTGTCGGTTAAAAGTTTGAACAGTGGTGGCGATGATAGCGATGGAACAAGGTAAGGCAGCAAACATTTCGTCGGTATTCGAGGGTGTCAACTGACAGTGAGGTATTAGCACCACTAATGAGTTTTATCGCACGGTTTTGAATCTTCTCTTGCACGTGAAGATAAGTCTTACGAGCACCTAACCAGATGTATTTTGTACTCCAATTTTGGGCAAATCAGAGGGGGCAAAATATTTCTTACATCGTTCGAGGAAACCTAGACATTTCGCAGCATATGTGGTCATGGCAAGGTAGACTGACGGCGTTGGTGTGGCAAAAATGGCAGGTTGAAAGGTCGCTTCTGGACAGTAGATGACTGTGTGTAAGGCTTGTGTGACCCATGCGAAGCCCTAAGAAACACTTTGTCATATTTTGTAAGAATTTTCTTGAGTATATGACCTGCGGGTTGCTTGTTGAGTAATGGTGGATGTATTCTTTCCACTTGTCACGTCTTGTATAGTTCCACAAATTTTGTAATTATTTTTGAAGATCCTTCTTGTTGTGTGTGTAGAAGGTGATGAGAGGTTCATTTGTCGTTCCCAATTATTCCAGCATGCCCGGGAACCCACATAATTTTTAGCCTGTGTTTATTTGTCATAAGGATGTCCCTGATCCGTTCTATTATCGTTGTCGTGTTGTTGATGTCTTGGGTGGCAGAAATCCTGGATAATCTGTCGCTACAAATAAGTATTTTTTTGTTTGGAAAGAGTTTTGTAGGTTGGAATACTGCCATGGTTTCGGCAGTCAAAATGGAGGAAAACTGAGGCAATATACGCAATTTATATCTATGAGTTGTTGCGTTAGGTCTTTAAACATCGCTATGAATATCTGGTCATTTGTAGATGTTCTGTTATAGCTGTGAAGGCTGGATATAACAGAAGATTCATCGAACAACTATTGAGGATTGGTAGGTTCTTTATGTGTTGGAATAGAAATTCGCAAGTCGGACCATAACGGGGAGTAGAGCGCATTATAAATTGCCGATGATCGTTGGGGAATTTTCTTCCAAGATAGTGCTTTTTTGGCTTCCAGTGTAATGGGCAATTCTCGGCATGATATGATTTTCGGGACGAGGAAAAACGTGAGGTAGTCAAGTCTGTCTTCGACCGAAAGAAGACCAGCTTCTGTTAACAAACATTTTATTGGTGTCGTTAGGAATGCTGTAAGGGCGATCCGAAGCGCGGAGTGATATTGCGGTTTAAAGAGTCTTTAATAAGTGATTGAGTGATAGCAGATAAAGGTGATTCAGAAGGTGTAGCGGTATTGGTATGTGCTGTTTGGGTAAGTGTTAGGAGAGTTTTGGCGAATGTATTGGGTCTACAAGTAAGTTTCCAGCGTTTTTTTCCAAAATTTGAAGTTTTATTATGAAAACATAGTTACAATGCTTTATTCAAAGTATCGTCCATCGGAAGCTACAACTTTCCCCCATCTTTCTGGCAATTTATGAATTCCGGACCAAAAAAAATTTCTCGTCTTTCGAGCCCAAGAACGTATCCAGCCAATTTTTGATTTCCTCTACTGAGCTGAAGCGTATTCCCGTGAGAGCGTTCTGCATCTAACGAAACAAGTGGTAGTCAGATGGTGCCAAGTCTGGACTGTAAGGCGGGTGAGGCAGAATTTCCCATCCACTATTGTCCAAATAGTTTTTCACCGAAACCGCAACATGTGGCCGAGCGTTGTCGTGATGAAAAATGACGGACTCATGCCTGGTCTCATATCCTGGCCGTTTTTCTTTTAATGCCCGCTTCAAACGAATTAGTTGGGTTCGACATAATAGTCCTTTGATGGTGTCACCACTCGGAAGCAGTTCGTAGTATACGGCACCCTTTTGATCCCACCATATGCAGAGCATGACCTTATTCACGTGAATATTTCGTTTCGGCGTCGGTTGGGCGGGCTCACCGGGCTTTGTATACGATTTTCTGCGTTTAGGATTATCATAATAAATCCATTTCTCATCACCAGTGACAATACGATGCAAAAATTATTTATTTTTATACCGCTGCAGTAACATTTCGGACATGCAAAATCGCCGTTCGACGTCTCTTGGCTTCAATTCGTACGGCACCCAGTCTCCAACGTTTTGAATGAATCCCAGTGCTTTTAGGCGCAGGGAAACGGCTTGTTGCGTGACGCCCAATGATGCAGCAAGTTCTTCTTGAATCTGACACGGATCCTCATCCAGTAAAGCGTCCAATTCTTCGTCTTCAAAACTTTTCGACTTTCCGGGGCGATCTTTGCCTTCAACTCCAAGATCACCACTTTTGAACCGTTTGAACCACTCGCGGCACGCCGATTCACCAATACATTCCGCCCCATAAGTTTCCGAAAGCAAACGATAGGCCTCAGCCGCACTTTTCTTCATATTAAAGAATAAAAGCAGCGCTTCCCGCAAATGACGTTTATTTGGCTGGAAACTTGCCATGATTTTGCTCGATAAAATGTACGACACCGATAGAACTGCTCAAATATAACGCTGCAAAGTTGTTGACAGATACAAAACCTACAAATAAAACACATGGGGTCTGACATTTCTGCCCGGGATCCACTGGTGGCGCCATCTCTGACAAACGCTGGAAACTTACTTGTAGACCCAATATATTGTTTGGGTTATTTTTGGTCTCAGTTGGGTTATGGTTAATCGAGATAAATTGTGAATTGCGGGTTAGATTGTGTTATCTTGTGAGGAAGAAATAGTTAGTGTTTGGATTAGGTACAGCTGACATTGTTTGGTGTGTTATGCTGATTAAATGTTGTATGTTCGGAGGGTTGACTTGTTGGTTTAGGGTTCACGGTGATATCATTAGAAATTGTGGGTTGATTAGTTTCGGATTTGTAGGAGAGATTGGTTTCCGACTAGTGCACTGTTTGTCTAGCAATTTTAGAAAAAGGAACTGTGATTGCGCTTGCAGGTGGAGAGTTCTATTGGTTATAAATCGCCTAGCCTCGGCCATGCTACATTTATTGGTAGTTTTGATTGTTAATACCCGACCTAACAAAGAAAATACAAAAAAAATGGGGAAAAACATGTTTATTTCTCTACGTAGTCTCCTTTTAGTTCAATACTCTTTTCTCAGCGATGTTCAATAGCTTCGATACCCTGTTCATAGTGAGAATCATCGGACTCCTTAAAATAGCCATCAACCGCAGACCACACCTCTTTACTGTTGGCAAATCTTTTACCTTCAAGCCATGTTTTCATATTCGGAAATAGAAAATAATCCGAGTGGGCTAAATCTAGCGAATAGGTGCATGAGGAAGCAATGATGGATGAGTGAACTGGTGCATAGTCTTGATGAAACAAAACTTTTTTCTTCGCCAAATGCGGCCGTTTTTTCTTGATTTCATCTTTCAAACGCTACAATAAGTTCGCATAATACACGCCGTTTTAGTTTCTGAAGATAATCAATGAAAATTATCCCACGCGCATCCCAAAAAACTGGCGCCATGACCTTGCCTGCAGATGGAACTATCTTTGAAGCCAATTCCCCCTTTTGAGTCCATTGTTTTGACTATTCCTTCGTCTCGGATGGGAAGTGATGGATCCAAGACGCAAAACCTCGACTTTATTGCTGTGAAACTTCCCCAAACATTCGATTGAAACATCCTCACGACAGTGTTTTTGTTCCATTGCGAGTAATTACGGCATGTGATGTACAACGCTTTTTGAAATGCCTACCACATCTGCTAGTTCACGCACTTTCAATCGACGGTCATCCAATACCATCTTGTGGATTTTTTTCAACATTTCTGGTGAACTCACCTCATTTGGTCGACTACTGCGATGTTTGTCTTCGCAACTCGTACGGCCTCGCTTAAACTCTGCCACCCAATATTTCATTGTTGTAAACGAAGGAGTAGACTCCCCCAGAATAGTAGACGTTTCGCAGCATATGTGGTCATGGCAACGTAGACTGTCATTGACAGACATAACGAGAATGTAAAGTTTTTCGGTTTCTACGATGCAATTCGTGCATTCATGGATAATGGCTGAGTGTTCAAATTTGGCTCTTTTAAATGCGTTTTGGAAGCATTAAATTCCACTCTGTAAGTGGTTCCCCAATTAGTTATGCTGTTAATATCAGAATTTAGTGAAGTTAAAATACGCCGCCGTTCCCGTTCTGCAGCCGAAAAGCAGCCACGTGAATCAGGGGACGAATATGAAAAGCAGAGAGTAATGTCGTCAGCAAGGAAGTACGAGTATACTGGATTAGAAATGACAGATATGCGATCATAGATAAACAATAAAAATAATGTCGGTGACAGAACAGAGCCATGCGGCACACCTGCTTTAGAAATACGAATATCAAGTGCAACTTTCTTGTTTTCACCGGATGCGTCTAGACTCTGCTTCCGCTTTTCCGTGAGACTCCCCCATCAAATCACAAGTGGAACTACTAAGACCGTATGCCTGCATTGTCGTTTTTCTCAACCCATGAACAAACCTCCTGCCATCGTGGCAAAAATTGAGAATTTTAAATAGATACTTAGGCTCTGTTGTCAATCACGAATATGCGATGACGATGTCACTTATAGAGTTAATGTGGGCGGCCAGCGGTATCTAGTGCCAGGAGATTTGTCATACAATACAGTTGTTCTTCCAGCATTACAAGGACTTCAAATGCAGCGGGTGCAACAAAACGTAATCAGATCAGAAATATGCGCATTCAGGGAAGGCTAGACAATAAGAATCCGATAATGGTTTCCGAACAAGACAGTTGGTTTTTCCATGTCAAAGGATTGTCGAAAAAGTCACCCCAAAAACCCAATAGAGACTAAAAAGAAAAATTGATCACTCAATGCAAAAATAACAACCAGCTCATGGGCTTACCAACGACTTGAAGGATGGTTTTAAGGTCCGCAAATTTAGTCAACTCTACAAGTATCGGTAGTGGGAGGAATTCGTAGCTGTATTTATATGCGTTACATATAATTCAATCGTTTGGTTGTTTTTTACTAAAGAAAAGTCAAGAACAATACCATTGATGCCACCAAATTCATTCTCCTCTGCCACTGTTTACAAACAAGTCAAACTGTTATACACGTACACTCCAATGACATTTATATGTGCCACTGTCATTCTGACATCTCTCCATTTTCCACAGCACACACAAAAAAGAAGAAAATGACAAGCAACCCACTCAAGTCATCCCACAAACTATTTACAAAACAGATGATCTCATTTCATGGGGTTTTCTTCAAATTTTATCACAAACGGAAATGGAGCTACCAAGCACGAAATATAAACAGAAAATGTCTCACACAAATGGCACTCCTTTGCATTCCCTTAAATTAAACAAATAACCACTCCTGAGTCACTGGATACATCTCTTGCCTGTCACCTGGAACTTCTTCCAAATATGGTCAGCGAGTTTCTTAAACAAAACCAAATTCAGAGCACACTTTCTACTTGTTATTTGCTTTAAATCACTTACACAGTCCAGGCATTTCCTCAAAGGAGACAATGCCCCTCTCAACCAGGTCGATTTCCCGATTTTGGGTTTCACGAGCTTCGTCCAGAACCTTTTTCGCCTTCGACATTTTCGCGTTGACTGGTAGGCATGATTGGCTCATCGTGCTGCTCCGCTCCCGAAATATATAAAAATTTAAAAAAATTAAGACTCTCCCCTCTTGTAGCACACACTTGTATTATTCGAATTTTCTTTTTTTTGGATGTGTCGTTATCGCTTGTGTTTCTGTTTATCTTATCTATCTGTTGCCTCTTCTAATGTGGGTTTGGTGTGTGGGACAAAATGTATTCCTCGACAGAAAAGTCGTGTACTGTTTAGGAGAGTCTAGCTTGATGGTGGTGGTATTTGTTGCTTGGTGCTGGTGCTGGTACTTTGATTTAATTCGGCTAAATTAGTTTGCGCTCCCTAGATGAGAGTAATAATGGAGAAGAGTTTTATTTTTTACATTTATTTAGTTAGAAGTACTCACAATACTTAACCAGAGGGGAATAGAGAATCGAGAAGATGTGAACTTTTGTCAGCTATAGCGATTCTGGGATGATCCGATGACAGATGTTGAAAGTAGATTGAGTCATCTTTGGCATTCTGGGCGTAGCAAAAATTAAGTGTTGCTGTGTGTGTTGGAATTTTCACTCCGCAGGGGAGTAAAGTCGGAATTGCGTAATTTAATTTGACGTCACCATATTGTTTAAAGAGAATTTCAGAAATATAAATAAACTAAAAATAAACCTGTTTGATAATTTGTTGAAAGCAATGTCGATGTTCCACGAGGATCTGTTTGGGAGGGGGGGCTTTCCGTTTTCTTATTTTCTACTGTGATAGATTGAGGTCCCCGTCAACTTCGAATCGATCAAATGATGGTAAATACAGGCATAAGCTGTGATCGTAAATGAAAAGTTATTGTAAGGGGTAATATACGTCTCAGAAGTCTGAACAAGGACCCTTTCGGGAAAAATTATAACAACAAGAATAAACGCCGTTATAGATCCACGTAAGTACGCCGCCTTAGGTCTCTCAAGTCTATGTAAAAGGGCATAATTGTGATGAAAACAACAACGGCCTCGGATAAAGTTTCAATCTGTACCCGGAATATGAGGACTCTGAATAGACCAGGTGCTTCTGAACACCTAGTAGCGATAGTGGAAGTCTTTAAGGCCGATATAATTGCCATCCATTTCATTTCATTTTATTTCATTACTTTCATTAAAAACTTAACATTGGTTAGATGTTTCTGCGAAGCCTTAAGGGCTTTTCTGCAGAAGATCGCTTTTCACAGTTTTATCATTAATTAATGGTAAGCAAGCTTAGATTAAAACATAATACTCGTACAATCTTTTTAATAATAATTAGATCTTTAAGGAAAAAAAACTGATAAATTAATAAGATAGTTTAGTAAGTGAATTAAGTTTGAAATTTAGCTATTTACGAGTAAGTTCGAATTCAAGAAAAAATTTTTTATAATTTTCTTTCTAGTTTTAATATTTTGTATATTTTTTAGTTCTTGCGGAATTGTGTTGAGAACTTCAGGTACTCTGCATTCCAGCTGTCTTTTCCCGTAGTTATTGTAGAATCGGGGTTCGTGAAGCATACTTTGAGCCCGTATTCTTGTGTTGATCCCATGTTGAATTGGTGTTATGAATCTGTTGTCATCATAGTACTCCAGTATAAGGGTCATCTTGAAGATATCTTCTACTTGAAGAACTTTAAAACGCCTTTCTTCCGGAATATTGAGCTGGTTATGTACGCCTATCTTCTTCAGTGCCGAGTTTTGGAGTTTTTGAATTTTCTGCATATGTGTTGCTGATGCATTACCCCATGCAAGTATACCATACCTAAGTTTAGATTCCACAAGGGCAAAGTCGGCTTGTCTTAATACGGCCGTTGTGGCATGGTATTTTAGATGGCTTAGTGCATATAAAGCTCTTCTGAGGCTCACTCGCAACTCATCTATGTGCTTATCCCACAAAAAGTTGTTGTCGATCGTAACTCCCAGATATTTGTATCTTTCAACTGTGTCGATTGGACAATTAACCGAACTATTGCAGGATTAATTTTTGAAGTGGATTTGCAATTGTGTAGCCCTGAATTGAGGGTTTCGTATATGCATCACTTTTGTTTTAGAAGCATTGAGCGTTAAGCCGTGATCGTCACACCATTTTACCGCGTTGTCAAACTCCTCCTGCAAAATTTCTGTTGCCGTATGTAAGAATCTGTGGCGCACCACTATCGCCATATCGTCTGCATATGCAAATGGAATGGCCTTCTTGAAAACTCGTAATAGCTCATTGGTGTACAATATGAACAGAATTGGACCCAGTTTTGATCCTTGCGGGACTCCATATTGAATGTTTTCATTTTGGCTGTATGCGTTGTTTATTTTGACGCAAAATTGCCTGTTCGTCAAATATTCACGTAGCCAATCTACCATTATTCCTCGTAAACCAATATTTTCCAGTACTTCTACTAGTTTATCATGGTTCAGTGTATCGAAAGCTTTACTGAAGTCCACGAATAACACTAAAACATGATGACTTTTATTTAGACTTTGGTTGACGCAATTTGCAAATTCTCCTAACAGCTTACCAGTGCTTTTATTTTTCTGGAAGCCGTACTTGCAGCCTGTTTGTTATCACCTCTTCCATGCACTTTTCCATTACTGGCAATATTGATATTGGCCGATAATTTTTAAGGTCGCTTTTTGTACCTGCTTTGTATATCGGTCTGATTACAGCAGTTTTTAAGATTGTAGGGATTTTTGCTTATGCAATACTTGAGTTAATTAATTTACACAATAATGGTATAAATATGTCCGTGTGCCTTTTTATATCAATAGCTCGTATTCCATCAATACCTGCCAACATGTTTTCACTCAATAGATTAATTATTCTTCGAGTTTCAAAGAAATCTGTTTCCTGAATAGAAATTGTGTTGGTTAATCTTGATTGTCGATGTAACCGAGTCACAATGATGCACAATATCTTTTATTTTTGTGCTGAAGTTGTTTCGCACACGCATTAATTAAATTATTCAGACATATTTTACCCGTGAAATTCTTTATTATTGTTTCATCCAAACTAGGCTTTTTCCTTCCCAATATTTCATTTACCAAGCCCCCTATTTTTTTCTGGGGTCAGATCTTATTTGGTTGAACTTGGATTTATAAAAAATTGATTTTTGGGCCGTTATTTCCTTGTTCAGTCTGTTTCTGAAGGTCTTATAATCTTGTTTATATGCTTTGTTTAGTCTATTGTTTTTCCACTTTCTGTAAAGTTCGTCCCTTTTTTTACATTTTCCTTTTAATTCAGATGATATCCATGGGCTAAACTTTCTTCTCTTTTTTATTTTTTTCATAGATGTCGCTGCGTCATATTATTATTATTATTATTATTATAAATTTATTAAAATGTAAATGAATTACAATAATAATATTGCTTAAATTTAGCGCTAGCTGCCAGGGCTTTCGGCTAGAGAGTAAGAAAGAATTGTTTTAAATGTAGTTTTCAAGTTTAAGGGCAATCATAATATTATATACAAGATTAATATTTGCAATATTTACATTAGAAATAAGGTAGGAAAGACTATGGTTTGAAATGTTTTTGTTGGTAGAATTGATCGTTTTGCAACTCAGTAGGTGAGTAAAAGTCAGATTGAGTTGTTTATCGCATAGATGGCACACTGCGGGCGTGATCTTGTTGAACAGGTGTTTGTGGGTAATATAAGTGTGTCCTAATCTCAATCTTATATATACGAGGGGCGTTCAACATATTCTCGGTATCGATATGAAGGAAAATGCGAATTCAATTTAAATTGTTTTTATTTTTCAATATAATCTCCCCTAATATCAATGCATTTGTTACATCTTGAGATAAGCTTTTTTAAACCCTCAAAAAAATAAATTTCCTCCTCCTCCATTTATTGCCGACTTGAGTTCTTCATCATCCGAAAATCTTTTTCCACGAAGACATTTTTTCAAATCCGGAAACAGGAAATAATCACTAGGGACAAGGTCTGGACTATAGGGTGGGTGTTGGATTTCTTCGAAACCACAATCTCGCGCAGCAGCCTTGGAAACTCGCGCCGTGTGAACAGGAGCGTTGTCATGAAGAAGCAACACACCCGCTGCGAGTTTACCCCGTCTTTTCTTTTTAATTTCCTCCCGCAAATTACTCGTATGCAAAGTGGAAGCGTAGGATGTGGCGTTGATGGGTTCACCTTTTTTTTTGTACTCAATGAGCAAGATTCCCTTTGAGTCCCAAAAAACTGTGGCCATGAGCTTCCCGACAGACGGAGTGACTTTGAACTTCTTCGGGGGGGTCTGTTCCTTTTTTATGCTACTGCATGGACTCTTGTTTGCTTTCAGGGTCATAGTGGTGGACCCATGTTTCGTCCCCAGTAACAATTCGATCCATAACACCGTCCGCGTTCTCACTACACATCTCCAAAAGCTCTCTACAGCATGCGATTCTCACTTTTTTTCTGAGGCGCTGTGAGCATTCGTGGCACCCACCTTGCACTGACCTTTGAAAGGTTAAGATGGTCATGAAGAATGGTGTGAATGGTACCAATTGAAAGCTTGGTGATCTCTGCCATCATTTTCACCTTTATTCGGGCATCCTCAAGAACAAGTCTTTCGACTTCTTTGATGCTTTCTCCCGTACAAGCAGTAGCCGGGGCGCCGGAGTGGGGGTCGTCTTCAATGCTCTCTCTGCCTCTCTTGAACTCACTTGACCACTTTTGCACAGTTGATAATGAAGGTGCGGAACCCTAGTAAACAGCCACCATCTCTTCATGAATAGTTTTTTGACTTTTTCCCTTGCTTAGTGAGAAATTTAATTACAGCGCGATGCTCAATTTTCACCATCATCGTCTCAGTTGCCATTATGATTCTGTTTAACTAGAGATAAAACGCGAATTAATAATCACATTTATATGAAATTTTACATGAATGCACTAAAATAATAGTATTACTTGATAAATAAGTCAATTTATATATACAACCACAGCTTCATCCCGATATCGAGAATATGTTGAACGCCCCTCGTACATTTTCTGCTCCATAATAAGACCTAAGCGTTCCAATTGTTTTTAATTTGTTACCTTAACTCTTTAATTAAAAATAATGAGCACCTGTACTATAATTTCTATTAGATAACCGCTTTACTTACGTTTTTTCGTTCTCCATATTTCTTCTCTCTGAAGTTTTAATACCGACTAAAATCGGATGTAAGTGAGAACGAGAATACTACGACTCTCGATTTTTTTGTCGACATATACCGACAATGTCACCCAGGGTGACAACGAGAATACCGAATCCGTACTCTCACGTCACATGGCATGTGAGGTGACAACCGGAATAAGGGCCAGTGTTGAATTCTGGTGATGAAGTGTCGTGCAGATGGATTGGCATCAGGGACTCGGTACTTGAGTCCCACTCGCGCAATGAGTCTCCGCTTGGAGAGTTCTGGATGACAAAACGGCGAGTGACCCGCAGTTAAGCAGTACGAGCGCACTAGTACGGTCCAAGGAAAGCACTCCGTGCACTCCCCATTACATGAAGTGGATCGCCGCTCAACTGAGAAATACTTTGTGTAGTCCTGGCTGACGATTTGAAAAGGAAAGACCATTTATCTTTATTTTTTATAATCAAAATTGTTTTTCATTTATTCCTTCATTCCAAAAACAAACAAAAAAAAAAGTGTTTTGTCTCCTTATTTGTTTTTTTTTTTTTTGAAATATCATGTCTCAATAAATTCACTTATTATCCTTTTTTTTTATTTAATTTTCCTCTCGCGCATCCATTAACGTTTTTGTTTGTTTCGCATTTCTCATCTCTTAATTATCAATAGTTAAGGTGTTTTCTTTTCTTTTTTTTTGTTTTTAAATCTTGTTCATTCTCTTTAAATTATCTTTCCTTATTTATATGTATAATTTACCTTTTTTTTTTTGCATTTATATATATATTTTTTTTTGTTTTTATATTATACATGTAATTTGAATAAGTTTTATAATAACTCTCTGGTTTAAATCAATGGACTTAATGTTACAAGTAATATATAATTAATTATGTTGATGTTTGCTTAAGTTTAAGGAGTTTCTTTCTTGTTTTTTGTCTTAAAATGTTCCTTTTTTTTTTTTGTTTAATTAATTTAAATCACAATTAAAACACATTTACTTATAGTTTTTTTTTTTTGTTTGTTTTATTTTGTTTTGTTTCCATTTTGTTGAAAAATAAGTTTCGGTTTGGTTTTTACTTTGAAGAATCTAAAATTACTTGGTTTTTTTTTGGTTTTTGGTTTACTTGTTATAATTATAAAATAGAAAAAATATTTTAGTAAAATAGAGGTATGTATATATCTATAAATATATATATATTCATATATGTATATATAATTTATTTATTTTTTTATTTAGAATTCAAAATGGAACTGAAAAACGAAGAATCGAAATCAATCTTAGTAACTATGTACATCCAACTTTTATTTTTCTGTTTTCTATTTTCTTTTATATATATATAATTTTTTATTATTATTTTTTCTTTTAATTAGCATTAGCATTTGTTATAGAAATATTTTTTTTTATAGACACTTAAAAAATGAATTGGTTGTTGGTTTTTGTTTTTTATTGTAGATATAATGTCTTGTAGGAGAGGGGAAATAAATTGGATACGCATTTAGAAGCGGGGCGAATGCAATATGCAATATGCAATGATGATATTTGATTAAAATTGTTGTTTTGATTTTTTTTTATTTTTTTGTTTGTAAATATTTTACAGCTAAATGCATTTACCAAATATTTGCGCGAATTTTTTTTATTTATTTATTAAAAATGTTATTTTGGTCACCGGAAGTTTAATTTGCAATTTATTATAGTTTTTGTCGGTTTGTTTGTTGCTTTGTCTATATACTCATACATACAATATTATCTTGAAAAAGCGTTAAGTAAAAGTTTATTTGTTTGATTTTGTTTTTATGAATATTGTTTAACTGATTTTTACTTTTGTCTACAAAAAAAAAAAGGTAGTCTATGTGAAATCGTTTAGTATTTGTCACCATTTATTTTGTTTGGTTTTTTTTTTTTTTTGTTATAGTTGATTCTTTTGTTATTTACAGAAATATACAATTTTTTTTTGTTTAAGAAGAAAATAAAACATTTGTTCAGAACAACTTTGTTTTCTTTCATTTGTTGGAATTCCTTTTAGATGTTTTATTTAAGCTTAAAGTTAAATTAAATTAAAAAGTTTAAGTTTAAGATTGGTCGTATCTTATCGAATCAGACGGCAGTGACAACTTATAAGAACATCTATCCGGTGATGTAGTAAATCATAAAGCGATATACACTCTAAGAGACTTTCCACCTAACCCAAAAAGTATTAAATTTTACACGAGCATGCGAGAATGGATCAATGAGTCTGTATCTTTTTGAATTTCCATCACTGTAAGCTGAAAACAAACACTGCTCCCATCAACTACCGTCCGTTAATAGGCCACTGACAAATTTTAAGCAACTTTTGCCATAAAGTTTGCGTGTGACAGCCGTTGAAAGTAGAAAACCGCGTGAATTTGAATGGAAAAAATTAATTTCGTGTGCCCATCAATGAAGGTTTTTGGTTTTTGTACCGCTTCGTAACCGTGAATGAAACATGGATCCACCCCAGCACTGCAGAGACCAATCTGCTCCTCAATGTTGGCGGTGAGTAAGTCTACGTGATTCGTCTACGCTAGGGTACGGATACGGATCGAATCTGCGCTTACTCCTCTGAGTTGTCAGCATGATGAAATATGAAAACGAACTGTTACTTTGGGAGTTCTGAAAAACCATAGTTACCTTCGGGGAATTATCTAGTCCTCAATGATTTGCTTACCAAATTCGAGAACGCTGCAATTGATATGGTAGCTTATGCAGACGATGTCACTCTCTATGTATCGGGCAAGCACCCATAGACACTCTTAGGCATACTCTCTTCTTGGACATAGCTGTGAGTTATCAATTAGCGGGGTCCGTCTAAAGCGGAAGTTTTGCTTGCTAAATGGCACGAAGAATTCCAAGAACCTGAATCTAGTCCCAAATAATAAATTGAGATCAAGAGAAAAGGAACATCCTAGGTTGCTTTCTGCTCGTTCAAGAAGACTCTAAACCCTAAATTCATGAGCAGTCGGACCGGTTCAAAGCCGATTTCAAGGATTGCATTTGGCCAAGAAGGAAGTATTTAATTAAAAAGAAGATCCCTTAAGACGTGTGGGAACTGCGCATAGCAGGCAAAACATGCAAAGGTGCATGTTTATGAAATTCGGAAAATTGATGACCTTTTCCGGAAATCTTCTGGCCCAAAGACTGCCCTAACTATGCAAAAACTGGATTTTTGACATCCGGTAGAATGATGTTCATACGTGGAAACCTACAAGAGGACAATGAACCGAAATAATGAAATTAATGTATTGGACTGGTCATCTCAGTCTCAAGATATCAGTCAGATCAGACCTTCTAGGAACTAATGAAGCAGCTGATCAATGGAAGGACAATAAAATAGCTAAAACAACTTTGACAAAGTATTTGGCGGCAATTACCACAGGACTATGCCGAAAAATGTGCTCTTGCCAAACACACAGTAATTTTACTGTTGTAATTGACCATCAGTCCTTGCTCGGGCTAAATAATTTGAAGGACCCACATGCTAGGTTGGCTCGTTGGGCTGTCACAAAGCAACAAAGCTATTTCAAAATTTTGGCAAGGAGCATTTAGTTCTTGAACCTTTGTCTATGGCAAAAGAGGAAGTAATTTCGTATCGAACTCATCGATCGCAGCAGCGTCAGCAGTAGAGTACCTTCAACTACCTGGACACACGATGATGAACGCATTGTACTCATAGCACTGATTGCAGCTGTCTTAGAAATAGAGCGCCCCGAGACTTGGAGACATTGTATTGAACTCATAGTATAGATTGCGATGGCTTCAGCAGCAGAGCGCCGCCAATTACCTTGAGAAAGATCGATGAAAGCATTGATGAACTCATAGCACGGATTGCAGCCTCGAACTGGGAAAAAACAAGTACAGCGTAGTGTTAGACGGGCTAAGCGTAACAACATCAACCCACTAGCCACTAGAGCTGAAGAAGTAGCAAATAGGTGCGACAGCAAGACTGCCTATTGCATTACATTCCACCTAGTAAAAGGACTATACGGAAATCTGCTGACTTCGATTGAGCGACAGCTTGCTAGATGGCGAGAACATTTTGCAGCAATGCTTAACCACTGACACGATTTTGACCAAGCTCAGTTGACCCTACCGTAGCAACAAATACCCGTATTCGCACCTTTTCCCTAGCCACGCTGAAATAACGCCAGCCATAAGGACCTTGAAAAAAAAAATCCAGGCAGTTAGTACAGCAACATCCCGATGAGACTCTTCTAAACAGCGCCTAACGCTTTGACAGAAAACCCACAGCCATTGATTAAAAAAGCATAGGAAACCGAAGCCCCTAAAATTAGAACAGGGAATTAGACTGTTAAGCTACCCAAGAAGGGGAATCTGTGGCAATTGAAGAGGTATACCCCTTCCTTCGGGTGTGGATAACCTAATAGCTAGAATAATTCTGAATCGAGTGAAAGAACATCTTAATTAAACGCTCAATATCGAACAAGCAGGCTTTCGAGCTGGATTCTCTTGCATGACCACATCAACATTTGCTCATTGATTTCGAGAAGGCCTTGGCCAATTAGAATCAAAATTCTGTTGGAAAAATAAGAAAACTCATAAAGGGATAAGTAAAGTTTATAGTGTTGACTGTTTAACACAACGTACGTGTCAAAATTCCAGAGATTTTTCATTCAAAGATGACCGACATTCTGGTACATAATTAAATCAGATCGTCATATGACTGTGCGAGAGATAGCTGAGAAGCTAAATGTATTGCAGCCAACAATTTAAAATCACTTAAAACGTCTTGAACTCGTAAAGAAGCTCGATATTTGAGTTCACCATGAATTGAGAGATTCACTTTGAATCAATATTTGCAATATGCATCCCGAGCGCATTGAAATTGAGACGAAAAATTGATTTTTCAATCGATAACGATCAGGGTATAAGCGTTATGAACTAGCACAAACCACATTGGAACCTGAACTGCATGTTGTCAAATTTTTGGGATTACAAAGGTGTCGTATATTTTGAGCTGCTACAAATCCAGATGTTTACTGCGAACAACTGATGAGACTGGAGGAAGCAATCAAAGAGAAACGGCCAGAATTTTCAAAAGGGGATCATGTTCTACCATAACAATGCCAGACCCCACACTTATTTGGTGAAAGATTATTGTACCTTAGTTCAGAAGTGATGTCACACCCACCATACATCCATGAATTTGCATCATCAGATTTTCATGTACAACTTTCACCATTGATGATGCTCTGAAATCGTATTTGGTCCAGTTTTGTGCTAATCAGGTAGATGGCAGAAGGTCATCGAACAAACTAAAGAAACGAAATTACTTTCTTGCCAACCCAATATGAGTATATGGCGAGTCTTCCTAGGAGAGTTATGTAGACTGGTCGCTCTTATAAATGCCACTAAATAGCGATAATGGCATGGCTTATACAACGGTAAGGTGTCAGAGGAATTTGAAGTACACAGCCGAGTACGACAAGGGTAGATTATTCCGCCACTGCTGTTTTGAAATATTCATTCCACATCACCGTCAGTTGTGTCTGGCGCAAATATGGGGCCAACATGGACTATGACATGTTAAACACTTTGACTACGCTGGCGATGTCTTGAAGTCAAAGGCGCACAAAGCGAGAATAAAAGTGAATTCGGCTAAAACAAACAATCTACGCACTTCACTTTCTCAGCATAACAGTAGCGTCGCTTAACTCAACACTGCCGGACAGCTAGTCGAGAAAATAAACAGTTTTCTATAGATACATAGGAAGTATGTTTTCAAAAGATGGCGATACCGATCCGGAAGTAGACAGCAGAATTCGCAAAGCAAAAGCTGCATTGAGTGTGCTATCTACATTCTGGAGAACCAATGATTTCAGCACAAAAACTCGGATGAGACTGTTCCGATCAAACGTCGAAAAAGTGCCCTGAAAAGGGACCAACACAGTGACAAGGAAGCTGTAAGCCTTCATAGATGTCCTCGCAATATCTTAGGGATCCTCGGGCCAAATCTTATGTCGAATGACCACTTACCCATGATAACAAGCCAATAACCAGTAGATGCCAATAATGGATGAGAAAGTTGCAGTTTATTAATCACAACTTTCGCCGCAAAGACAGTAAAATTGAAAAGTACGCCATGCAATCAAATCTGTCTACCCAATCAAGCAGACGAGTGGAACTCTCTAGACACACATGCGAGAAGGAGACATCATTGGGGATGACTGGAAAGAGACTCAAGCGCGTTGCTCAACTTCGAACACAATGGCGAACAGGCCTTGTTGCTGACCTAGGTCCCCCGAGAAGTCAGAAGAGATAAGTACGTTTGGGATTTATCAGTCCAATTGAGAAGTACGCCATGCAGTCAAATCTGTCTACCCAATCAAGCAGACGAGTGGAACTCTCTAGACACACATGCGAGAAGGAGACATCATTGGGGATGACTGGGAGGAGACTCAAGCGCGTTGCTCAACTTCGAACACAATGGCGCACAGGCCTTGTTACTGACCTAGGTCCCACGAGAAGTTAGAAGAGATAAGTACGTTTGGGGTTTATCAGAGAAAGATGTTATTGCAGTGAAATACAATATAGCATAATGCAGACATCCTCACACAAAAATCCCTAAAAGTCATCGTTATTTAGGTAGAAGACTAGGTCTTATACTTGATGTGTACAAATTTAAAGGATACACATAGATTTAAGTGTTAGCCATCGATACAGGCAGTATAGTCAAGCTCATACACCTCTTCATACTCCACTGATTTGCCTTGTTTTTGCTAAAAAAATGTTAAATTATCATACAATATGAAATTCAATTGAAACATAACCACGTTGCATGCAACTTAAAACGAGTAATATGAATTCATTCAGCCGTAATCATCCCTAAACATCAAAAGGTCGTGTTTTATTGATTCGATCCCTAGCATGTCTAATAAAGAATATGGTATATTGTACAACAAAACAATTGAAAAATAATAAAAAAAACTAATTAATACAAACCGAAAAAGATTCAAATAAATCATTAAAACACAAAAAAAATAAAAACATTTGTGGCACCATTTTGTTTGTCTTTTTATTTAAAAAATAATTCTCTTGTATTTCATTCAATTTAATCTACTAAAAGAAGACGAATTATTCGATTCGTTTATCTTAAATTCATTTAAATGTGATGTCTGAATGTAATATGTACAAAATCAAAATAATTATTTATAATTATAGTTTATTACTTTTTTGACTAAAAGATATCTCAATCTTACTTATTATAAAAATACGCCCATTTGAATTTGATTATTCCTTTGTGTTTAAATCTTTTTCATTTAATCGAAATAATACTAGTTACGTGTTAAATTAAAATTATCATTAATTAAACAATTTAAAGAAACAGAAAATTATAGAAAACTAAAAGTAGAACAAACAATATTCTCGTATAAAATTACTACATCGATTTAAAATGAGATTTAATTATTAATTCTAGATTTATTTTCTTCTAACTTATTTTGTTTAAACTTACGTTGGGATTTGTTTTTTTTTTTGCTTTTTAATTTTATTTAATAATGAACTCTGTTTTATTTTAGATAAAAAAAAAAAAAACAAAAAAACATACACACATGAAGGTAACATAATAATTTTTGGACGTTATTTTCCATTGCATGCATTCAAACTAACAAACAAAATAATGAAACTAATTTATTTTTTTTTATTGTAAAATATCTCTTTGTTGTTATTTTATTTTTTGAAAGAAGAAATGGGATACGTTTTAAACGTTGTAAGGCTAGAGGTTTTTTTTTTTTTTTTTTTGTTTTATTGAGAATTTTTATTTCAATTAAAATAAGATCTAAAATAATTATCTAGCTCGTTCTTAAGGATGAAAATAATTAATAAACAAAATTTAGCACATTTTAAAGAGGTCGAAGATGGTTCAAATTTAAATCGAAATGCGTAGAAAAATTGTGTGAAAGCCAAAGTCATATGAGGGGTTTTCTGAGCCCCCATACGTACTAGTACATCGGCAGTAGTTTGAGTTCTCAGTAAATTCAGTAAGCTTCTGTGAATACTCGTATCCTTCGATGAAATACAATGCTATGTTTAGCTGACGGCAGAAACATGGAAATGAAAAATTCACCAATTTTACCCAACAAATTCCATTGTCATTTAAAATCACGAATTAAGTGCGTATTTTCGAAGTAAAAAGTTTGTTTTATATAACACATTGGCTGAAAAGTCCGTGCCGTTTCTAAGAGAGGGCACCACTTGAATTAAATCCATACCATTTTCAGTTAGTACCAACCTTCAAAAGATACGTAAAAATTTGACAGCTGTCGAACGATTAGTTCTCGAGATATAGCGTTGTGAGTGAAGCAACTTTTGTTATTGTGAAAAAAAATGGATTCAAAGCAATTTCGTGTGTTGATTTATCATTGCTTGATAAGTGTTACCCGGACTCTGCACCAGCCGAACGAACCATTCGCAAGTGGATTGAAAAATTTAAAAGTGGTCATACAAGCAGCGAAGATGATGCACGCAGTGGACGTCCAAAAGAGGCTGTTTCAGATGAAAACATCAAAAATGTCCACAAAATGATTACGAATGACCATAAAGTGAAGTTGATCGAGATAGCTGAGGCTCTGAAGATATCAAAAGAGCGTGTTGGATATATCATACACGAATATTTGGACATGCGAAAGCTCTGTTCAAAGTGGGTGCCGCGTTTGCTCACAGTCGACCAAAAACAACAACGTGTTGATGATTCAGAGGAGTGTTTAAAGCTGTTCAACCGCAATAAAGCCGAATTTTTGCGTCGGTATGTGACAATGGATGAAACTTGGCTCCATCACTTCACACCAGAGTCAAGTCGGCAGTCAGCTGAGTGGCGAGCAGGCGACGAACCTCGTCCTCGGCTGGCAAGTTTATGGCATCCGTATTTTGGGATGCACATGGAATAATTTTCATCGACTACCTCCAAAAGGGGCAGACTATCAACAACGACTATTACATTGCGTTGTTGGAGCGTTTGAAGGACGAATTCGCAGAAAAACGGCCGCATTTGAAGAAAAACAAAATGCTGTTTCATCAAGACAATGCACCGTGTAACAAGTCAATGAAAACGATAGCAAAATTGAATGAATTCGGCTACGAATTGCTTCCCCACCCACCATATTCTCCAGATTTGGCCTCCAACGACTATTTCCTGTTCGCAGACCTCAAAAGAATGCTCGCCGGAAAGAGATTTAAGACCGAATCGCCAAAACAGAGGCCTATTTTGAGGCTAAACCGAAAGCGTTCTACAAAACTAGTATCGGAAGATTGAAAAATCGTTTCAATCAGTGTATCGCCCTCGAAGGCAACTATATTGATAAATAAAGTTGAATTTTGCAAAAATTTTGTGTTTTACTATAAAACGGCACGGAATTTTCAGCCAATGTGTTACACTGGCGATCACTAAGATGAGGCTATACATTTTGCCATCGATTTTCACTCTCTACTACTTGTGAACAGGTACATATTTTCTCAACAGGAAGTCCCAAGATCAAACAATGAACTATAGTAAAAGCTCGGTATAGTTTTTTGACACCATTGTCAAAAGTAGAATCTACGTAAGTCCGTTCTCTTGAATTTTCCTACTCCGTTGGACGTAATAGTGATTTCAACCTCGAATAGATATTAATCTAACGGTATATTAAAAGAAAAAAACGATGTTTGAACTGAACTGAACATCATAAATGGTCTGTGACTTAAGCGATAGGAATATTGCTCCCAATTTTGGCTATAAATTTTTTTTTGTGGCTGTTATCTACGAATTAACTCTGTTTAATCAAAGCCTCGACCTGTTAATCACTGAAGCTAAAACCCGCACGAAGGTCAGTTACACTAAAAGTGAACGACCTACAGATGATTCAAGTAATTCTGACGACGAACCTCTTCAAACGTCAAATCATTGACGCCGCCGCCGTTGTATCAATTCCTCCGATTCATCAGATAGTGAGCAGCCTCTATTGGAACAGGTGAGTTCAGTACAACCAGCAGCTCAAATAATTATCCCATCAATTAACAATCTGAGAGGCAAGAACGGTCACAAGTGGTCAGCAAACCCATTTCAAGGTACCACTTCCCGAACTCAAGCAAGAAACATAATTCACATTATTCAAGGGCCGAAAAATGAAGCTAAAAATGCAATAAATCCACGAGACCAATTCAAATTGTTTGCTTCTGATTCGATAGTGACTTTCACACCAATACAGAGGTCTCTACTAAAAGAGCAAATTACAGGGATAAAACAGCTACAGTTAGTGATACTTGTACTGAAGAAATAAATGCCTTGATAGGATTGCTTTTATTAACAGCAAGAAAAAAAGATAACCATCTCACAAGCGCAGAGCTGTTTGATCCAACCGAAAGTGGAACTAAATATAATTCAGTTATGTCCAAAGATAGGTTCGATTTTTTTACTGAACTGTTTAAGATTCGATGATAAAACGACCCGAGAAGATCGAAAAGCTGTTGATAAGTTTGCGCCAGTAGGGGAAATATGGGAAATGTTTATTGCTGTATGTCGAGACAGTTACAAGCCCGGTTAATTTGTGACTGTGGATGAACAGCTACTGGAATTTCTTGGACGTTGTCCATTTCGAATGTATATACCATCAAAACCTGACAAATATGGAATAAAAACAGTAATCATTTGTGATTCGAAGACAAACGAAGAAAGGGCACAAATTCGAACGGAGAACCATTGGCATGTTTTTTCGTCAAGAAACTTACGGAAACTCTGCGAGGTAGTAATCGTAATGTCACCATGGATAACTGGTTCACGTCAGGACCATTAGCAAAAGAGCTATTGCAGGAGCTATACAAATTAACAATTGTTGGTACAATTCGGTCTAACAAGCGAGAGATCCCTCCACAAGTTTTGCAACCAAGACAGACAGGATTTTCAATGTTTTGTTTCGATGGCAAATCTACATTAGTATCTTTCAGGCCAAAAAAATAAAAAATAAAAACGTTCTTCTGCTTTCCACAACTCACGGAAATAGAAATTTGGCATCGTCTGGTAAGCCAGATATCATAGAATTTTATAATTCTTTTTTGGAATACTAAATATGTGTATAGTTAACTCTTTTGTCATCCACGTACATAATAGCAGACGTAATAAACAAAAACCCTTGACAAGGCGAGCATTTGTACAGGAAATATCACAGAAAGTAATAGATCCTTGGTTGCGTCGTCGTCGTGAAGTACCAACTTTGAGGCGATGCCTAAAAAGGAATATTGATGCCATTTTAGGTGATAGTTTCCCATGTGTTTCAGTGAACTCCGAAAATCAACCCAAAAAAAATTGTGTTTTCTGCGATTACAAAAAAAAACGTAAGACCAGATTTTGCTGCATCTCCAGCAAACGTCCCATGTGCGGGGAGCATCGCGGGAACTGGTGTCAGGATTGCACCGGGTGAACAAATTTTATAGTTCTTTCTTTTATTTATTTATAAAAAATGTTTCTTAAAGTAACCTATGTATTTTTTTTTGCAAAAATCTTTATAGAGAGTAAATAAGATAACTTTGAAGGTAAGGGGTCTCACAGACCTATGTTTATGAATGATGTAACAATGAATATGAATCTAGGGTTAAATCATCACATCTGTTTTCCCTCGTTCGGAGACATACAGAAAGGGATGCTTTATATCGGTTAAGGTTACACATGGTTACTTGAGACTTAAGATTAGGCTATAATTGGATGGAATCTAAAAATAGCCATACAAATAAGTTAATGTACACCACAATGAACTACAGTAAAAGCTCTTTATTCGCGCTTCCTTCATGTGCGTTTTCACTATTCGCGGATTTAAAAAATGCGACCCAATTCCTATATTCGCGGCTAAAGATTCCTTTATTCGCGGATCTAATCGGTACATCGGTACATGCATATTAATAAAAAGGATTCAAATGGACTAATAAAAATGTAAAATAGACCGTATTACAATTATACCTAAAGTATGTTGTTAAATGATATCGCCGCTGTATTGGTTCGGCCTTTGACACAAGCCGCTTCGCCGGAGAGTCGTTTGCATCCATATCACGATCATTTAATGTCAACGAATCAACTGTACGATCGATAAAAAAATCCGAAGATAAAATAAGGTCGTCTGTAGCTTCAACTTCACTGTCAGCGAAAATTGTTGGTGATCCAGCAATAGAAAAAAATGAAAGTGGCGTTGTCATTATAGATTAAAGACCGCAACCAAAAAAGGGTGCCCCTGAGTGGTCCAATTTTAAAGAACCTGATGATAGTTGTGGTGGTGAATGTACAAATGGAGGATTTCAAGCATCAGAAGGTTGGTTCAATAAATTTAAGGTGAGGCAATCATTGCATAGCATTAAAATCGTTGGAGAAGCTGCATCTGCAGACATTGCTGCAGCAGAAAGATATCCAGAAGAATTCGCAAACCTAGTAGCTGATTTAATGCAGACGAAACTGCACTCTTTTAGAAGAGAATGCCAAACAAAACATTCATTTCTAAAAGCAAAAAGTCTGCCTCTGGATTTAAGGCAGTAAAGAATAGGATTACACTGTTGCTATGTTCTAATGCATCTGGAGATTGTGTCATTAAACCGCTGATTCTTTACAGATCGTTAAATCGTCGACGACCTGCAGTGTTTTGGCGTGCTAATATAATAAGAAAGCTTGGGTTACAAGCGCTATTTTTTGTGACTGGTCCCGGAATTGTTTCGTTTCTGAAGTTGAAACTTATTTAAAAAAAAAAAAAGAATTTAGACTTTAAAGCAGTTCTAGTTTTGGACAATGCACCAGGTCATCCTCGCGAACTTGAAACTATGCATCCAAATATAAAAGTGACATTTTTACCTCCCAACACGACGGCTTTGCTTCAACCTATGGACCAAGGAATAATCTAGGCCTTTAAGCTCTATTACATTAGACGAACTTTCAAAATCATATTGGATAATATGGAATGTGATCCTAATATGAAAGTTATGGAATGCTGGAAGAAATTTGACATAGCAAAATGCATCGTAAACATAAAAGAATCATTGGAAGAACTGAAGCCATACACATTGAAATCATGCTGGAAAAAACTGTGGCCTGCTCTGACTGTGGAAAATGACGAAGAATCTGTGCAAATTCGAACTTTGACTGCAAACATAGCCGGAATTGCAAATGGAATAGGACGAAATGGGTTCGAACAGATAGAACCAATTGACATTCAAGAGTTGCTTGAATCGCAAGATGAAGATTTGACTGAAACCGACTTGAAGGAAATGTTAAATTCACAGCCCATTCCAGGGCCCAACAAGCACTGGAAACGTGACATTTAATTGGAAACATCTTAGTGAAGGTTTAAGAATGGCAAATGGGCTTTGTGATTTCTTTATGGAATTTGATCTGTCTATGGAACCAAGTCTTATTTTTAAGAGGCAAATTGCTAATGCCACTGCTGAATATCGGTCTGAATTGAAGGCGCTTTTAAAAACTGCCAAACAAGAAAAAATTACAAAATTCTTTAAACGATTGGCTAAGCCTGAAGATGATAATTAATCAATATGGTCAAAAACTTCAATAAAATTCAATTTTTTATATATGCACTTGTTTTTTATTTTGTCACCTAGGAACCTATCCCCTATAATTCCATATAAATTACCATTCCAAACTCACGGTTTCTGTATTTGCGGCATTTTTACGGAACATATACCTCGCGAATAAAGAGCTTTTACTGTACTTGAAAAGCATATAAAAAGATGCCGAGAAATTGAAAGGAGGCTTAAAAGAACTAAGACTGTAAGACAGTTGTAAGCAGTTATCTTGCGGATCCAAAAAACTATGGGAAAAATCAAAAAGGACACACGGCAGAAGCAACAACATTGCGAGAAAAGCGGTTAATTCTATGGCGTGCCTGAAATTCTACTCTACCAGCGACTAAAATAAGGGTCAACAGCGGAGTATCAGTGGTATTATACAAAGAAAAAAATTTAAAAAGAAACCTGTTTTGAGGCACGAACACAAGGAGAATCGAATGAATTTTGCAGGACGAATGGAAACGCGTTGTCTTTTCGGATGATCTTGACGGCCCCGATGGTTAGAACTTTTTTTCCATGATCTAAGAAAGGAGGAGCTTATTTTGGCAAAACACCACAGCCGTGCATCAGGTGTAATGGTGTGGGGAGCTATTACTTACTATGGCACAATCGAGTTGGACTTTGTGTCCACAACAATGAACGGAAACAACTACAAATGTTTGTAAAAATGAAAAACATTTTCGGACCCCTGCCTTGGATATTCCAACAAGACAATGTCCCCATCCACACTTCCAGAGTTGTTAGAAGTTGGATTCAGTCAGAAGACGTAGAACTTTTGCCATGGCCGCCCTATTCGCTGGACTTAAACATAATCGAAAATGTTTGCCCATGGTTATCTCGTAAAGTGTATGAAGGCGGCAGACAATTTGAAGACAAGGACACTTTAATCGAAGCTATTCGTGATGCCTGGGCTCAAATTTCTCTTAATTATTTAAAAAAAAAACTATATGATTCTATTCCAAACCGACTTATAGAGGTCATATCGAAAAATGGCGGACATACTCATTATTAATGTTGAAAAACATAATAAATAAATGTTTTAAAACCATAAAATGCAAATATTTTATTTAATTTTTCCTTTCTTTCGAAGATTTTGCATGTGGCCTCATCCTAGTGGCGCATCTTTTTATACGCTTTTCAAGAAGTTCATTGTTTGATCCTGGGAAATTCCAACGTCGTTTCTTATTTACCCTTAAATGTTATGGCTTCCTTTTGAGAAAATATATACCTGTTCACAGGTAGTAAAAGTTTGCGGGTACAAAATTTCAAAAAGGTATAAAGAGTGAAAATCGATTGAAAAATGTATGGTCTCATCCTAGTGATCGCCAGTGTATATATGGTATGTAGGTATTGACCACACCAAAGCACTTTTGTTTACAAAAATCCCGGAGGGATACCTTCTATGAGTTTCTTAAATGTGTTTGTAGAGGATTTCTTTGGCTAGTTGGTGGTAGACATTCGTATTCGCAGTAATACATTTTACTTCCCCACGAAAGAACTTCCAGAAGTAAAAATGTATATCGCCGTCACAGTTTCGTATGAAGGATGCATAACGGGGGAAGTTGTATACCTATCTATGCACTCATATCCCGCTTTAAGTGGTTTTACTCTTGCGTGGTGTCAACTCTAGGCGGTGTCACTCTTGCGCTGTTTCGGGTCTGCTCGATTTTCATATATCCACCCGTATTCGATTTGAGCAAATTCGCTTTGCTTTGGTGGGTAAGCAGGCTTCATTACCTCCCTGTGCTGCCTACTGGATTACCGAATTTTAGTGAACCAACGATAGGCGTGTATCAAAAAACTGGCTAGGCCTCTACAGTTAAAGACTTGGAACCGCGGGAGATATTAATACCAATCCATCAGAGTGCACAAATGCGTCTCTGGCTGTAACCGTAAGTGAAAACTTATAAAACGTGGTGGGTACATATCTTGTCGAATTGACCGACTGTAATATCCGCCTCAGGATGCAATTAGCTTCTATTGGGAACAGTAATAGAGCCTACCATGAGCAATAAAAGCCTCACAAACCTATGAGAAGGAGAAATAATTGTAACGATTCATGAAAACGTGACAAGTATAACGATGTTCGGGTATCTACCTGCAATGTGAGGACTCTTAACAGGCCAGGAGTTCCTCAATAACTAGCGGAGATATCTATAAGGCTGATATGACCACCATCCAAGAAATGCGATGGAACGGGTCGGACAAAAAGACAATGAAGAAATTAAGAACTACAATATCTACGACGACGATTGTAATCCTGCGCAGCTCATGTTTGTCATTGAAAGCAGAAAAAAGGATAAAGTCATGCGTTTTCGATCTATAAGCAAGCAACCGTATCATAGCTAAATTCACTAACGGAGGACAAAGACTACGAGGGAAGGTTTTATTAGCTTCTAAAAGGAAGCTCTGAGCAGTGTCGTAGAAACTGTACTCGGTGAATTTAGAAAAGAAGGCTGATAGACTTTGCAAGTGGGGGAAACATCTTCGTAGCAATCACACGTTTTCCATATCCTAGGATCCACAAGGGCACATACAAAATAGTATAGCTGAAGCGCAGTCCTTGCTAACAATTTGGAAGACCCACAGACTGTTAAACGGCGAAGACGACGAAAATACCACTGCCAGGCATGATACACCATCAATACTCGGAAGACGATCGTGGAAACGTCTCAACTCAATAAGCTGTTAAGAAAGTGCTTTGTAAATTAGCAAGACTATTTAGGTAGCACAGAAATTAATTCAACTTGGTGGGCAAATTGCTGGAGAACAATTGATCGATTGCAGAAGAGATGATTGATTTATTTCAGCAACTTAAACCTCTTCTTAAGAAAATACAACTACATAGCAAGATGAAATGATTGAAACCAATCTGTTCAGAAACAAATTAGTGGAAGAGGTTTCCGGAAAGGCAGTACTACATATGGTGTAAGGGCCGCGACAAAGGGTAATAAAAAATTATCCCTACGTCAGAGAGGTCAAATTCACCATCAAGCAACCAAAAATGACTGAAACCAACCCGGCCAAAATTCTAGCTTTGGCTGACAAATTGGTGGAAGAGGTGTTCAGAAAGGCATTACCTATGGTGTAAGGGCCGCGATAAAGAATGATAAATAATTATCCCTACGTCAGAGAGGTCAAATTAGCCACGAAGCAACCTGAAATTGATTTTCTAACTTTGTAAAAATTGTTTGTACTTCCGAGTAGCAGAAAGTAATTTTCTCTGAAAAAGACAGCCCTGACAGCACAATGTCGTTAGATCAAAATAGGACTTATGGTATGAGGAAGCATTTTTACAACGTGGAAGATACGAAGTTCTTTAAAGAAAAAAAAAGTCCTCTAAGATCGTTTAGAAGACATTTTGATAGCTCATCTGGATACATGCGCTGAAGAGGAGAAAGTATTTTTTCACGTGTCTAAGCCGACGAAAGGGTGGTTTGCAAGAAAAAATACATATACTCATATGATCAACACCGAGGAATCGTAAGAAACTGACGTTGTATGTAACGCACATACATACAACGCACGCACATACTTCGTTTTGTCCTCAAGTCGTTACTTACATCATGTTACGTTCTTTTGATCATGTCAATAACGTTCCGACGAGTTTGGCTGGGATGGCAAAATAAAATCGATGGCTATCTGCTGTAGTGCAGCTAAATTAAGTATATTTAAAGTATGAGTTGGTGTCTTCTCAAGCAAGATCCTTGGAAGAATTACAGAAAATCGGTTATCGGAAAGTCGCATCAACTTGTCATTTTGAAGTTACAAACGAAATGAAAGTTGAACATTGAAAGTACATTGAACATTGGAGTACACCAAGGCAGTGCGCAAAGTTCGTTTCCTTTTAACGTCATTCAAGATGTTATATAGAGGCAGCACATTAACGAGTTCGAAACAAGTATTCTTTTTTTCGCCAATGATAGTGCCATCTTCAATTTGGAGAAAGCTACTTATGGCGTTTTGGTATGGGCTGTCAGAAGGTTTTTTTTCTGTACTCCGATTTTTATTTAAATGGAACACTACAAACTTCTTCGGACTTTTATATACTAAATATATTTGCTTGGACGGCTTTAACACAGCGCATGTTTAGAGAGATTCAATAAGTGCAAAAGAGAGGGATAAGAGGGAAAATGAAACAAAAAAAAATGTTCCCGATACACGGCGGACAAGATTTCCTTTGCATGTTTTTGACATTTCTTTTTCTCCTTCTTCTTTGGCTGTTGTTACGAGCACAACATTTCAGTATGGCGGATGAATTTAAAGAATTAAACAAGCGAGCTCATTTTCAATTATGAAATGTACCCGTCCGAACTGCAGTCGGCATCCATGCAATCTATAATCATTTCCGCAGAGTCCAATAAATTGTTTAGTTCTGCAAAGGCCATTTTTGGTTTTATAATTAATTTTACTTTCAACTTTCAACACTGAGCACCAAAGATGAAATGAAAGAGAACTGTCAAATAACATGGAAAACTAAAGAATGAGAAAAAGGCTTCGTGTAAAAATGCGCGCATCACAGAAGGACAGTTCAAAAGAAAATAACCAAAACATGCGCATCAAACTCATGCGCTGTGTAAAAGTCATCTTGCGAATCAATTTGAACATTCCGAATAATAAATTGGCCAAACGCAGCCGATTGCACAATACTATTTGAAGTCTATAGATTTTGACGTAAAATCCAGGAGAGACATTTTGATTCTCAAATTAAAACGAAAAGTAAAATGTTGTTCCTGAAAGAATTAAGGGAAATGGTTTTACGCCACTTTTCTGATTCGGAGCACGAAAAAAAGCCCAAACGAAAACGCCATTAGTAGAATTCCCAGGGATCTTACTGGATAAAAGACGCAGTATGTATGGCGCCGTTAAAAGGAACGTTAAATGCATTATGCTCTGTCGTCAACCACTAATGAAATTGCAATGATGTTGATACAGATAGTCTTTACGTGAGCGCTAGCATTATTGACGCAAAAACTCCGCATCATTTTATGATAGAAAAAATTCCGCTTAAACTGAAAGGTATTTCACTGCAGTGATGGAGGTTGTACGAGGAAGAAAGCTACCGCAAAAGTCTCCAAACAAAGAAAGCGACAGTGGACAAAACTTCAGACTGAGCAAGTCTGCTGATTTTGACCTATTCAACGGAGGAATATGTCCAATCCAAAAAGCAATAGAAACTCAATTTCCAACAGGCCGAAAGAAAACTAATTGGATCCGAATTAGGGGCGTTATAGAATGGTTTTATAGTCCGCAAGTTTAGCCAATCCACAAGCGGCGTAGTAGCAATACAGATGCTCTTCGTCAAGACTGAAAAAAAAAGAATTACACAACTGGAGTATATACAGCTACGAGCAACTAATTAGAAACGAAGCATCGATGAACGAAAATGCACTGGTAAAAATGTAACGTTTTGTTGGCTGTCTGATCTTAGTGTTAACAGTGAGATTTACTCAGCAAAACTGTGAAAATCGTTTAATTTCAAGGAGCAACTAATTAGAAACCCCACGAAATATATCTTTAATTTATTAAATATCAAATTTGTTTCTTATATAAAAATCAAATTTTTGTAGGTGTTAATTAATAAATAGAATATGATGGACAATTAAACTTTCAATTTCCTGTTATCGATTCTGTTAGAAATGGGCAAAACAGCCAGCTGCACTCCAGACGTTTGAAAAGCTATTTTAGAGTTAAGAAATTTCGATCTGTCATACAAACAAATTTCGGATAGGATGAACTGCTCCAAAAAGAAAGTTTTTGATGCAGTGAAGCATTTTAAAGTTTATGGAACGTACGAAAATGTGCCCAGGAAGAAAAGACCACGAAAAACTACAGTGCGCGATGACAGAAAAATCGTCAGACTCTCGAAAGCTGACCCAAAAAAAAAGTGCAAGGGTTTTCCAGTGCGAGGTTTTGAACGGAATGAATTCTCTAGTTTCAGTCTGGACCATAAGAAGGCGATTGGTCGAAGCTGGACTTTATGGCCGTGTTGCACGCAAGAAGCCAATGGTTACCAAGAGGCAAAGGCAAAAGCGGCTGGAGTTTGCTCGACTTCACTCACCGTGGACAACAGAGCAATGGAAATTTAGCCTCTGGTCCGATGAAACCAAGATAAATCGAATTGGTCCTGATGGCAGAAGATTCGTACGGCGACCAAAACGAAGAGAATTTGATCCGAAGTACACATCACCTGTTGTAAAACATGGTGCAGGATCCATCAACGTGTGGGGGTGCTTCTCGTGGAATGACGTTGGGCCAATCCAACGTATTGACGGCATCCTTAC
This sequence comes from Volucella zonaria, assembly GCA_963966105.1. Lineage (NCBI taxonomy): Eukaryota > Metazoa > Arthropoda > Insecta > Diptera > Syrphidae > Volucella > Volucella zonaria. The sequence continues at coordinate 45,762,248 of OZ014531.1, forward strand.
AAAGGAAAAATATGTTGACATCTTGCAGAATGGGATGGTTCCATGGGCAGAAGATAATTTACCTGTGATTTGGAAGTTCCAGCAGGACAATGATCCAAAACACACTGCCAAGCATACCAAAAAGTATTTTGAAAATAATTCTATTGATGTTTTGGACTGGCCATCGTCAAGTGCTGATCTTAATCCCATCGAAAACCTATGGCGAGACGTCAAGAACAAAGTAAATTTGCTTAAAATTTCTAATATGGATGCATTGTTCGAAGAGGTCAAGAAATGTTTCCGGTTTTCGAAGCAAACACAGTTGTGAATCTGCTGTTCTAAAAGTGACTACTGATATCTATATAGCAGTTCTTAAAGCCTTCGACTCTATTGATCATTATTTATTACTAACAAAGGTTAAAAATAGCTTTAATTTTTCAAACTTCTCCACAAAGCTATTAAGCTGTTATCTAAGGGATAGAGTACAGTCGGTCGCCACAGAGCTTTGTTACTCAAACTCTAAAATCATTCACGAAGGCGTTCCGCAAGGGTCTGTTTTGGGACCACTTCTGTTCTCCCTTTTTAACAATGAAATCCCAGGTATTGTTAAGAATTGCAAAATTCACATGTACGCTGATGATGTGATTATATATTTTTCGCGTCCTATTGGTCTTATAAAAGAATGTGTTGCCAGAGTGAATGAAGATCTTGATAATATATCCTACTGGTCAAAAGGTAACAAATTGAAGTTGAACCCCGACAAGACAGTTTGTATTGTTTTTTTTTCAAATAATGACTTTTGTTCAAATGATTTTTCACCTGTTGTCCTTGACGGCAACCCCGTTAAAGTTGTAAATTCTGCTAAATACCTTGGTTTCCATATTAACTCTTCACTTACCTGTTGTGATGCTATAAAAGACACCCTGAAAAAAATGTGGACTCCGCAGATTGTGATACTCGACGAACTACTTGCATCACCTCGTAAAAACAAGATTAGTTAAAATGCTTATAATGCCTTACATTTTGTTTAATTGTTCTGTGTTCCCTTGTCTTGACTCTGTTTGTAAGAATAGACTAAAGGTTGCGTTTAACGACTGTATCCGTTTTATTTATAATATTCCTAGGTTCAGTAGTGTGTCCAGTTTTACATCCTCAATTTACGGTCTGAATCTTAATCTGTATTTAAACTTTTTGAAATCCTTCATTTTGCACAATCTAATAGAGGTAAAAACCTAATTATACTTTCATTCACACATTGCATTGGAGAGCGATTCTTTTTTGTATCTGCAATTCGCGCCTGGAATTATCTTCCATATGAATTGCAGGTAATCAACTCATATGTCGTCTTTCAGAAAAAGCTTTTCCTTCATCCTTTCCGATAACCGCATCCTAACTTAGACATGACTTTTCTTCTTATTTAATGTAATAATTATAATATAATTTTTATTTATTTATTTATTTACTTTTATCTCTCTTTATTTATCCCTTTTATTTTTTATTATCTTAATTGTTCTCAAAATGTATCTTATTTGTTAATATATCATATAATCTGTAACGTCTGGAAAACTATGCTTTGAAAGATATCCTATCTTGTAGTATTAATGTAATTTTAATCTAAATACAAATACAAATACTTTCAAAATAAAATTATAACGTTGAAGCAAGTTTTTGTATTTTATATCCCAAATATTTGTTTACGTAGTTGATTTGTTTACACATAAAAATATACAAAAAACTAAATTAAGAATTACACGACGAAAAATACAAGTATTATAGACGCTTATCATCGTTTCCAATTAAGTGCTCGTAGCTGTAGAACTGAATGCATGACGCTTACCTAAATCTTCTAATGAGTGTCTTAAAAATCAAACAAAACACCCCATAAATGGCATCTCACAAATAACAAGTTGCCCAGTCTGTTTAAAGATTTTACGAGTATCAGGAAATAAATCGACTTTCTGTGAGTCCCATAAAGTGCTTTCTACTCCCAAATCGGTTCTTTCACAAGTTCGACCTCTTCAATAATATGATTCCTTTCAAGATTTTCAAATATTCTAAATAGTTTCTAATTTACAACCATCATTTGGCTTAACAATTAAATCAATTTGAATAGAGTTACAAATAAATGAGAATTCAAGTTACAAGAAAAACATAATCAGATCAACATTAACGATTCACAAACAAAAGACATACACAAAGTTCTATTTAACACAAAATTATAGTAATTAAAAAAAAATAATACAATACAAAAATCGAATCCTTCTATTTAAATTTAAACTGCACAAACATAAAATAAAATGAGAGAGTATAAACACGACAGCAAAGAAATCTCAAATAAGAACACACAAATGCATGAGGAAAGTACCTTGTCTCATGGTAAAATCTTAACAAAGAGACGATTCTTGGTTGAATAACAGAAACAAAACAAAAAAAAAAAGCAAAATTCAAATGATAATACAATAGTTGGTAGTACTTTGTTGTAGTTTATGGTGTTTGCTTTGATTTGTATCAAAAAGGAATTCAACTTGAAATTTGATTATTTTCTCAATTTTTTTTTTCATTTTGTTGTTTGCTCCATCATGACCATCACCATCATCATCACCAATCACCATCACCATCCTTACGCATCATTGCGATTCATTTATGTTTGTATGCAAGTAGATAAAGCTACGATTTTGTGACTTAAAATTTGAGTTACGAGTATGTTGCAGACTTTCGAGTATGTACGCATGAACTAATAACGTGTGTACATATTTGCTACTCGTCGCATGCATATCGATATCAGTTTTGGAGTGGGTTTGAGTTGCAGTATCAGTGGGAATCCTCCTCCTGATGCTAATGATGATGATGATGATGATGATGATGATGATGATGATGTAAAGTTTTGTAAAGTTTTTAATATAAATTTAACATTAATTGCAGTTATAGTAGCATTAATAATAATAGTAATTACATTTTGATGATTTGTTGCAATTATTGTTGCTTCTGCTGTTGCTGCTGATGCTGCTGCTGATGTTTTTGCTGTTGGTTTTGTTAGAGTTGCTGCAGTTCCAATTGCATTTGCAATTGCAGTCGCATTTGCAGTTGAAATCACATTTGTTGGTAGTGCTTGCTGTTGTAGCTGTTTCTGCTTCTGTTTCTGTTGTCCATTTGGTTGTCAAACTTTACTATTTGGGGCACGTGAGGGTGCCTCATATGCCCCTCGTCCTGTGTATGCTTCGGCATAGAGTTCAGGATTGTGCAACGATGGCGGTCGGTTATAATTTGCTGGTTGCGGACCGACGGCTATATTCAGGTTTTTTTTTTGTTTTTTGTTTTTCGATTTATTTCGAATTTTTTTTGTTGGTTTTTTGTGGAATTTAAATATTTATGAGAATTATTTGGTTGATAAAAGTATAACTTAATGAGTATTGGGGGTAGAATTTGCATGCAGTTAAATTATTTACACAATGACAGGGATAGGGTGTGTTAAAAGTGGTTGGGATGAAAATAATAGTTGAAAAGAAGGTGTTGTAGGCTGTTCACATAGAAGAAGAGCAATGAAAATTGACAAAATTTATTTTAAGCTTTAACAGCAAAATGTGATGTGTAAAATCGACAGCATCAGCACTTAATGTTTGCTGGATAGGTATTTACAGAGGGCAAACGATTATCATTTGTGTGGGAGTTTAGGTAGTTAGTTTTCATTTACAGTTTCTGATTCAGAGCTTATAATTCACTCTTCTCGTTACAACAGTTTCAAATCAACTGGGCTGACACTAAAAAGCCAGTTCAATGCATCACCAAGCGGCTAATCTGAATATGTTAAGCAATCTGCCGACTAAAAAAAGGTATAGAGTGGCGCATATTCGTATTGCAACTGTTAACATCAACGAGGTTTAACACCTATAGGCTTTGCGAACTCCACCTTATCACAAATACAAAAACAATCAGCAGCTTTGATACTGAGACCATCGACAACCTTTGGAAGGTTGTGGAAAATGTTTTTGCGACTACCGCGGACACCATTGTCGATAGAAGGTTAAAAAAAAGCCAAAGCTCATGGCTGAGAGGTGATATCTGGATATGGATTGATGAACGTATTAAACTCATAGCACGGATTGCAGCCGGCTCAGCAGTAAATTGCCTCCAACTACCTGCACACAGAACAATGCACTTATTGCAGCGGCCTCAGGCCCGAACAAGCAGACTCATGAAGAGAAAAGAAGTGCAACGTGGTGTAAGACCAGAGAAGTGTAACTACATCAACCCACTAGGCATCAAGACTGGAAAAGAAGCAGATTGATGCGACAGCAGCTCTCGCTGGTGGTCAAAGTTCCAAATTACATCTAGAAGTAAAAGGACTAGACGGAGATCAGCTGACTTCGGATGAGGTACAGCTTGCCAAATGGCGGGAACATTTTGCAGCACTGTTTAACCACTAAGACAATAGCGATTTGCACTCATGTTCAAGTGGGTTTCCTGCAGAAACAAATACCCATATTCGCACTTCTCCCTACAGTAACGTTGAAATAACATCATTGATGAGGGCCCTTAAAAAAAAATAAGGCAGTTGGCATAGACGATATCCCGGCAATGCTCTTTCTAGTTGTATCGAATATTTGACGACAATCGTACAGCCACTAAAGAGAGAAGCACGGGAAAAAGAAGCCGTCCTCGAGAATTAGAACAGGAAAGAGGCGGGGCAGCTTACCCAGCTCAAGAAGCAAACAATTACAGAATCTGTCAACTGAAGGGCGATATGCATTAACCAATACCTAGGATATAGTGGAAGAATATTTTGATTCAATGCTGGATATACAACGGGCAGGTTTTCGAGCTGGATCCTCCTGCATCGACCACATCAACACCTTGCAATGCGTCAAATATAAATGTACAAGTATAAATCTGCAAAAAAATTTGCTGTTCATCGATTTCGAGAAGGCCTTCGACAGCTTGAATCGGATGCTCTATAAAATTAGTCGCTTTTATAAAGGCGGTAAATGTGATGTCTTATACAATGATAAGGACTCATAGGAATTTGAAATTCGAGCGGAGCACGACCAGGTGACATTCTTTTGCCACTGCCTTTCCCTGTACGAGTAGTAGTCAATAATATGGTACCTCTCTCTGTAGGGAAAATGGGTCCGAGATGGACTATGGCATCATATCTAAGCATCTTGACTACGCTGATTACATTAGCCTGCCTTTACACAGGATATTGGACCTGCACAACCTCAAGTTAGAGGCGAAACAAAGCAAACACTTCAATTTCACGGCATAACACCGCCACCGGTCTATTCAATACTCTCGGGCAATAAGTTGAGAAAGTAAGTAAATTTATCTATTCAGGAAGTATGGTCTCAGAAGATGGTGGTACCGAACTGGATATGGACAGCAGAATTCGCTAAATTTGGGAAGCAACCTTTTCAGAACAAAAACAAAGCTGAGAATTTTCTGGTTACACGTAGAAACAGTGCTGCTTTATGGATGTAGTACCTGGAAAGTAATCAACACCGTCACAAGAAAGCTGTAAGGCTTCCTAAATAGATGTCTTCGCAGTGTTGGTTTGGAAAGTTCCGTTCGGGAGATTTCAGCCTCGAAAATGAACCACGTGGGAAGCCGGAAACGTTGGTTGACGACATTGTTTTAAGAGCAACGGTGGATGCGAACCCAACGAAATCGGCGCGGGAGATTGCACAAAGCATTGAAGTATCCCAAATGACAACAAGTCGACATCTTTCTCTGATAGGAAAGGTTAAGAAACGCGATAAGTGGGTACCCCATGAATTGAACGAATCCCAAAAATTACGGCGCCTGGAAATCTGCGCATCGCTTACATTAAGAAACCAAGCTGAACCGTTTTTGCACCGGATAGTCACCTGTGATGAAAAGTGTATACTGTATTATAGTCGTAAAACATCTGGGCAGTGGTTGGATGCAAATGGAAAACCAAAGCACACCCCCAAGCGTGATCTTCACCCCAAGAAGGTTATGGTGATAATTTGTAATCCTCAACCAGGAGAAACGATAAACGCTATCAAATATTGCGAGGAAATCGACATATTGCATATCGAATTAGCTGAAAAGCAATCTGCGTTGGTCAATCGGCACAGTCCGATCCTTTTGCATGACAATGCTAGACCCCATAACTCACAAGTAAAGGTGCAAAAACTGTTGCAGTTGGGATTTGAAATTCTTCCGCATCCACCGTACTCTCCTGATATTTCCCCAACGGATTACCATCTTTTCCACAATCTGGATTCATTTTGCCGGCAGAAGGTCTTCCCGAGCCGAGCAGAGGTCATAAAAGCCTTTGAGCGTTTCATTGCCTCAAAAAATCAGCATTTCTACGAAAAAGGAATATTTGACCTTGTATCACGTTGGAAGAATGTCATAGATCAACGGAAAAATAATATTGGTGATGAATTTTAAGATATTAACAATGGAGGCGCTGCTAAAAAGGCTTAGAAAGTACGAAAATTAGTTTCCTAGATAAACTTGGCCAAAGGTATAACGCACCCTATACTCGTATGCTTTCTCTCTACCTTTTTTATGTGGATGTGGGCAGTTGTTTGTATATTTTTTCTGGAATAACTCGTGGCAAATAAAGGATTCGCATTCGCGGAAAGTCATCAATAAATGCAAATACAATTTAATTTTAGTTGCATCAGTGCACACGATTGTTGACTGAGATGAACAGTTCTGTTGCAAATGTTTTGTGTCCTTTAGTCTTAGTTTTAAAGTTTTAAAGTTTTAATTACTTTGGCAGTTTGCCCAAAACAAGTGAACGTTGTCCGTCACGGAGCAAGGTTTAAGGTGAAATTGTAAAATGAATGTACCTTGTTACGTACAAAACGATTTTAAAATTACTCCAACATGAATCGTAAAAGAACAGACAGACGACAATAAGTTACCAGACAGGTCTCTGAAAAAAGGAAATCGCGCTTGGATTCGGAAAAGAAAAGGAGCAACGAATTGGTGAGGAGTACAATTAGGAATACGTAGTGCCTACTGTTAAATACGGCGGAGGCAGTATCATGATTTGAGACTTCAACGTCGAGGATATGTTCGTGTACGAAGGTCGAATGGACTCGAAAAAGGACATTAACGTCTTCGAAAGAAACTGCAATAATTTTTCAACTTCTAACCATACAAGTACACTGCCGCAAGTTCGCCCTCACTATGAGATGGTTTGCCGAAACTAACATTGAGCTGCTTTCATGGCATGTGCTGTCTTCTGATCTAAACCCAATTGACCACTTTCAGGGTATTCTGGAGTGCAAAATCCGACACACAAATGTGGCAGCACTTTTTGGTTTTTTTAGATATAGGAATATTCAAGGACTGACTAGTGCTTATGGTCAAGCTCGCAGGTGATAACATCGATCTGTAGTAATACATTCATCGATAACCAGTAATATATTCCTGGGAAGACACAGGAAATACTAAGAAGGCTTAAACATAGCTGAATGTCCATGTCTCCAGAGATGATTCGACGATACGACTTGAGGAAAACTCCGAAAATTGACAGAAATTTGTTGCGAAGGACTTAACACTGTTCATTGACCTAGGAAGCTGGATTTACATTTCCAATATACAGACATAATTTTCACCTTGATCCCTTCATTGAAAGATGCTACTGGTTCGTTGTGTTCCATTGAAAACCAGGCTTTCATCGAGTAGAAGTGGGTGTAGAAAAGTTCAAGTGCTATACTCATGTTTGACCATTCCTCAATGCGATCTGGCAAACTACTATTTCATACATTAGCACAGCTCCTCATCTGGAGTTAACAGCCATCTCGCAGCAATAGAGAGCTCCTAGAGATTTTCATAAGCTGAGTCATATGTAACTGTCATTGTTAGGGAGATCAACGATCCTACCTTTCAAATTAGGATTAGATTAATTTAGGACCACAACGGTCTATCCACCCGGTAGGCTTGTGTAGAGTAGGAGCGTCTGCAGATATTTCATATTTTGAATTCCCTGTTTCGAGAAGCAAATCATTGAGAGCTTGATTCCATGGTGATGCAAATAGAACTCTTCCATGTGGCATATCTTGATGTCCCCATCGCTTGACAGAGCTACTGACATTGGAAGCATTGACTACTCTGTTTCTTAATAGGCGACCCATGATGTGTCATACGGAGACGAATCCGCGAATACTAAATCTCTATACGGCACTAATAATCAATTAGGTTTCAATGTTCTTGTAACCTGAAGTTTAGCCCGCTGAAATACGTTTTGCTGTGGCAGTCCAACGAAATGGGAAAATAGAATAGAAACATGCCGAATCCGTGTATAATTCGCGAGCTCAAAGGACTAAGTGCACTATTAAAATGTTTGCACACATTGTGGGGCAAGGAAAAATTAGAGAAGAGAGATACTCGGGTACATTGGTTTTGAATGTTTGCAGGTTACAATGACTAAGAAACTTACGCTGTTGTTTCCGTTCTACAACCATAGCAGGGACTTAAGTTCGGTGACAAATATGAAAAGTAAAGAGCTCTGTCGTCAACAAAGGAATATAGTGGATTAGAAGTGATCATTGAAGAAGACCGAACGGAGCCCTGGGGCACACCAGCATTTATTTTGTGAATATCAGATTTGAAACCATCCAAGACAACTTAAATTGAACATCCCGAAAGGCAATTTTTAATCCATCGAAGAAGAGATTCGTCGATCCCAAATGCACATATTTTCGACATAAGAGTCTGTTGCCAAATTCTGTCAAATGTGTTAGAAATATCAATAGCAACTATCTTGCTTTCCCCAGTTTGATGTACGCTTTGATTCTACTTTCCGGTGAGATAACCCATCACATCACCAGTGGACCTGTTGCTACGAAACCCGTACTGCCGGTCATTGAGAACTTTTCGTGTGCCGAGATGCTCGTAATTCATGAAGTGCCGGTTTATCAGCGTTCCCATGACCTTGGAAAGAAGGGACGCAAATGCAATGGTTCTGTAGAAGGAGAAAGAAAAAGATTCGGCCTTATTAGGGACGCGCTGGACAAATGCTCTTTTCCATCTGCTCGGAAAGAGTGCTAAATGAAAATGCTTACGCAGTGGTTTTATCAATGTGGAAGGACATATCTTCAGAAGAAGGGGAGATATACCATCTGGATCAGCGGATTTGTGTATATTAAGATCTTGCTACTACACGAATCAAAAGTAGCACAATCTGGAAGTGTTGAGCTGGCCGCAAAATATGCAGGAAGCAAATTGGCCTTGTCCAAAGAGCTGACAGCTGGAATGTCATTGTAAATCAGCATTGGGATGGAGGACCAGGCAGAATTTCTATTATTTTTGACGAACGACCAACATTTTTTTCTAGTTTTGGGGACAGACAGTGAAGTATTTGTTGCCTCAGTTTTTGGTACTATTGACAACTCTCATTCCAAAGAGAATAGTGTTTGTGATCATATCACCAGCAGCATCTACATCGAGGGAACTTAATGACCAGCTTATTGCCATACAGTTCTTTCAAGACTTTTCTTTAAGGAAGAAAGAATTAAAACCTAGAAGCCATTCTCAACAGCGACGCAATCCAAATTTGTGTTGACGGCATATAGTGGAACTTCAGAAGGCAGCAGAAGAATATGGTCTTTGGTTAGACTGCAGCATAATATAGAGTTTACGGAGTAGTAGATCTGTTAGGTAGAGATAACAATGGATTTCAAAGTGGCTTCTCATAGAAGGAGGATTTGTCATTTTCTCTAAGAGAGTTTCCAGTTAAATCAGTATCAAATCCTTAAAGACAAATTTTCTTTTAATTTCTGGCTCCATTTCGGAGTTAAAAACTATATTTAGCTAGGAAAGACAAGTTTAGTCTTTGATGTAGACGTGAGGTCTTTGCTGTACTTCTAACTATCGATACGGCTGCTTAAATCAGATTTTCCTGTCGACCCCAGGTGTTTGTAACTTTGTCACATACGAGTAACTCGTTTGCCAATAATAATAACACACGTACTACTCCTATCGGCCATTACCTTTAGCAATTCGCCAATTCGCTGCTAAAAAGTAGAAAGCAACTGAAGTAAGAATTAGCAACTCCTGCGGAAGTAAGTTAGATTGAGTGGAAGCGATTTAAAAGAGAATCCTTTTGGCAATACCTTTAATGCTCTCAAGGCCAAGTTCAGTGATCGTGTATATGAACTTGCCCCTTGCCCAACCAAAGAAGTACGAAGAAACCCACACTCATTCAAATCCTTCCATGATACCACCTGTTGCCATTAAAACCAAAGTTAAGCAAAAGGGTTCATAAAAGTGCTTTTAAATATTCGAAGTTTGAAATTTGAAATTTGTAAAGTAAAACAGAGAAAATTCTTATACCGTGTGCAGAAAATGAGACTCCTAGAATACGATATTTTGTATGCTACATCTAAATAATTAACTGCGTAGTACACAAATTTCGTATCTGAATGGCAGACTTGTCTATTTTACACGGAAACTTAAAATATTTGAAAAAGTTGGGTTTTCTACAAGACGAATATGATATGTTTTAATCATGCAGATACTTCGTCGTGCATAGATGGGTGTCTTGCCCATACTACAGGGAAATTTCAAACATCATTTGAAGGAGTTGGCTCTTGTGGAAGACGAAACTGATACGCTTAAACGATGAGGATACTGCAGCATAGATTTCATTGTAATGTCTTGTACTAACGAGCAAAACAGTGGGTGTTCTTAGATAAAAATCATTCAAGAAAAAGTTGTCTCTTTGGAAACCAGAAATCGATGCCAGAAGACGATTACGGATATGAAAAAGAAAAAAACACTGAAATTATGTTACAATTCTGTGCACTTTCCAAAGTAAGAAGTATGATTCTATCATATCCAACCATAGCTATACCAAGTTCATAGAGGTGTTAACCTTCTTTATCAAACCCACAACCGAAAAAGTCTAACTCTCATGTGAAAACAAGAAAAACAAGACAAAATAGCCACAAAAGAAATCCATGCAAAGTAAGAACTCTCAGGATGCACCACACCAAACAATGCAACGAATTTGGGTTAAACAAAGTTCGCACTTGGAAAAGTATTTTGTATCAAGCTTGTTGGCTTTCACACAGAAAAAGAGAAAACTTCTCACTTATTTAGGAAACTTGCAACTTCTCTTGCTCGAGTATGTGATAAGAATAGTGCAACACTGATGAAGAAATGTACATTCTAGGTGAGGTAATTGGTTTACTTTGTTTAGTTAGTTAACACAAGAATAGATAAGAACAGACGAACAGTAGATGTGTTAGAAGGAAGTTCATTACAGTATTAGAGAAGTTTCAATCTAGTTTACAAGCTACACGATTAAATATTTACAAAGAGAGTGTTAGTTGCTCGATAGATTATTTACAAAACTTAAATTAAAAATTTAAAAAAAAAAAAAATAATAATAATAACTGCACTAAAGTGGGTTCTAGAAGCCAATAATTTGTGAATGAAAAGGTTTTCTCAAAAGAAAACAACTGATACACTGGACAGTCGTTAATTAAATTCAAGCAAAAACAATTGGTCCCGTGTCGCTTACATTCTTCTCACAGTTTCAAGGATAACAAAAAAATTTCTCAAATCAAATTTTTACTAAAAATCTGTGCTGTGCTTTGTGTAAAACAAAATGAGAAAAACAAAATTAAATAATAATTGATAAAAGTATTTGAAATATTCGTAAATCAAAAGTGAGAAACGTGTCACAAATTAACAAAAAAAAAACAAAAAAAAAAACAACTTCAGGACATTGGTAGAGGCTTAAAGAACACACCTTTCGGCGGGTAATACTGTTGTGACTGTTGGGTTGGAACTCGCCCTCCACCACCAGTACCCAAATCTGCATACCCGTGTTGTGGTCCTGCCGATCTTGAGTTACTCGCCGGCCGTCCATTATGACGTCCACCTGAGCTGGGTGCTGCACCACGTCGTGCTTCACTTCGCCCGCCCGGTCGACTCGGATGATGAGCAACAGGAACACCCGCTCCACTACGATCCGGATGCCGACGATCCCAATCCGCTCCATGACTTCGAGATCGCTCATGAGCTGGCGGTGGTATACTCCGTGGTCCAGGTCTACGATGCGGATGTCGCTAAAGTAACACAGAAAAAAAAGAAATAAAAAAAAAACACTCATTTCAATATTGTAGTCTTTGATTTAATTGTTTGTTGTTTTTGGAAGCAAAAAAAAAAAGAAAAAAAATCTAACCATCCTCTGAAGGGTATTCATGGGACCTCGTAGTGTTTCGCTTATCCGGCGTGCTGGCTTTTTTATAGGATTCGAACTGGGCGTATGTACAGCACAGCATTTTATAAACGCCCCCATCACAATGATGAAACCAATTCCGATTAACACAACAACATACCAATTCTCGGTAACCCATTGAGCTACCGTTAATAAAGTCTCCTTGTTGAGCAAAAGATTTTTAAGCCGCAGCAACGGTCCATCAGCGTCTACAGCTCGACATTTCAAAAATACATCACAATAGCCCTGGAAGTTGTCACATGGTGAACCCGGCCGTAGGCTAATGCCACCATCTGGAAGTCCAAATAAATGTGCAAATTCACTGGTACTTCGGCAAGTACTTGTGTCATTTCCATTTTGACACGCCAACTCGCATAATCTTCTCTTATCAACTTGTGGCACTAAATGCGATGTCAAGAAACACTCAGACATATTCCATAATAGACAAATCGATCCAGAACACTCTCCTTTGATACATAATGCCGTGCCGTTGTTACATTTTGTCTTGTCATCTCGTGGTTTTGGTTCAGGACATTCAGGTGTTGTTCCATTACATGTACTTGACCAGGAACACTCAGTCTCCTCTTTACATTTCATATGATAGTGCGATGGAACAAATGTGCAGGAATCACTTAAACAGCACGGACCCTGACTGGGACTGCACTGTGTCTTGGCACGACGAGTACATCCAGTTGCTGATGCATTCAACGACAAATCATATTCACTTATCAAACGTGGATAACAGCAAATATCTTTGCATTCCTCTTCGTTAAAGCCACAATCGCATTCTTCACCGCTTTCAACAATTTTATTGCCACAGAAAGCCCCCTCGGATGCCTTAAAGCAGTCTCGTTTTGTATTACCAACCAGGACGTCGAGGACATTCGATATATTTCTAATGGAACATGGAGAGAATTTACTATTGTTTGGCCGATCGCCACTAGTTGCACTGGCAAACATTATAAAGTTTCCAGTTTGCCCACCAGGACGGCACTCTTGTGGATAGTCATGCTGCAAACAAAAGAAACATTTTTAAATGTAACAAAAAAAAAAAAAAAAAGAAAATGGAAACAACATCAAGACTTACCGGTGATCCAAAATTATGGCCAATCTCGTGGGCCAATGTTAATTGGGAGACTTTTGGCGGCACACGACTATTGTAGTTAACAAATGTGATGATCCCTGTGTTAAGGGAACGTTTTGTGCTTTGATATTGGCCACCAACTGTTTCGGTGTAAGTCTTATATTTTTCACAAATGCCACCCGAAGCACCTGATGCAGACGCAACCCATGCTAAACCAAGGGTTCCGCCCGTAAAGTCTCTGTGGAAATTTAATTGTCATAGTGATAGTGACAGTGTTTTTAAAAATAAAAATCCGTGACTTACCTGTAAGTGAACACATAAGCCAGACAAAAGTCTGAATGATCCTCTAGTGAGTGTAAATTAAGAAAGTTCGATACATCCATGTGCTCATTGCAGAATGCATTATGCGGACCATTGTATGTCGGTCTGCACGCTGTATCGTCATCAATCTTAATTCGTTGAACCTTACAAATGGAAACGACATTTAAATTGACAATTATCTGAAAATGCTCGTATGGAATAGTAGTGGATAAAACTTACCTCAAAACGAATGTTTCGGTGTTCAACTCTTCCATCAAACTTGGTGTTGCGATAAATGTAGTTAACGGCAGTGACATGATGTGCAATCAGTGACAATATCTCCTCTCTGGTCTTTTCATCGATTTCATATTTCCGCCCTCTGTCATGCTGTATAAGCAAACAAAAATAATGATTTCAACAAACAAGTAAACGGCAACAGCCGGTGGCAGCATCCTATGACGACTACTTACATCGACAATCCCCTCTCGGATATGTCGCCATATTAATGGATCCGTTTGTATATACAACGAACAGGTATTCTTCTTATCCTCCCGTGAGCGTACACCACCTGATGTGGAGGTGGACGAAGCTCGACGCACCCTGTCGTGTACGCGCTCGTGCCAATCATCATCGTCTTCGTTGAGGGCGGTATCATCTGTCGCATCCTCACCATTTGGCATAAATTTCAAATTCGCCTCTTTTGAGTATTTTTGATAAGGATACTTAAAATCGTCGCCATTCGAATATTTTTTCGGTGGATGTTGTTGTTTCTGCTGGTATAGAAGTCTTGAGGATAAGGATAATGGTGGACTGCTACTACTCCCACTTCTACTACTGCTGCTGCTGCTGCTGCTGTTGCTGCTACTGTTCTGGTGATCCTTTTTACTTTTACTCTTAGAATTCTGTGATGGAAGCACTACTACTTTCTCCTCTTCGTTCGAATCATCTTCTTCCTCGACAGCAGAGTTTTGTATGTTCTCCATCCATTGGGAGACTTCATCAGTGATACCACAACCAGCTACGTGTCCTGTGTTTGTACAAAACAAAACAAA